>JAIOJX010000032.1:98439918-99919043 GCA_022376925.1 Tragulus kanchil
AAAGAACCCTAAACTTGAGAGCCAAAGCCCTTGGTTTATGTCCTTTTGCATTGATTTACAAAGTAATTTTGGGTAAATCCCATTATATCTCTCAGTCTGTTTCTTCATGTATGAAAACAAGAGAGGTAATATTTTTTACTTCCTTCACAGATTGGTATGAAGGCTTATATAAGATCGTGTGTGTGAAATTGCTTTCACTCTGGGAAGTCTTCCACATGGGCAAGGCATTCACGTTATTAAAAATAGAGGGAATAGAGTCATGAACTAATGAAACAACCTATCGTTTTTCTACTCTGCCTCATATTTTGCTAAATCATAGCTCTCAAGTTCTTTCTCCTCTCTTTAGAGCCATCCTGGATTCTAATATCCTGTGATTGTGTGTGTGTGTGTGTGTGTGTGTGTATGAGAGAGAGAGAGAAGAAAAGAAAGAAGCATGGAGATTAGTCATATTATTCTGAAATTCTGGAAAGCGTGTCCAAAAGGGATCTCAGGATTTGACTGGTACACATGCAGCTCTTATTTGATGGTGTGCTATTTTAAACGGTTCTCAGTTGGGAAGCTGGCGGCTCTGATTGCTTTTTCAAAGTCCTATCTTTTATCACCAGCGTTTTCTTCATGCATAAATCCGGTCTGCATCTCCACCTTCTGTTTCCTTTCTGTCTTTGAGCTGAGAAATAAGTAAGAAGCAATTTAGTAGCTGGGCTGGAGGGGGACTGGTTGCTTCAGAAAGAGTCTCGGTTTAATTGACTTGTTTGGTTTCCGATGAGTCATGCTCAGTCTGAATTATCCCTTAACTAGATGTTGGTGTGGGGTTTTTCCTTGTTATGCTTCTTTCTTTCGTTTCTTTTTCTTTGTCAAGCACAATCAATGTTGGTTCTGTTGGAGCACTGGCCTGACTTTGAAGGGATCCATCTTTCTCTTCTAACCTGAAATTAGAAGGAGGTATTCCACACTTGGCTGCATTTGGATGATGGCTGCACTCCTAAATCCCCAGCTGTTCTCTTCCCCAAGGTCAAGCTTAGCCAAATCTTTCTATCCCAGCATTTTTCTGTTCCCCTACCTGATCTGCCCAGATATAGTTAAGGCTCCTGAGGGGATCTTTTCAAACAGGTGTTTACACTCTTAAATTTCTAATCTGGATATTTCTGGAAACAGGTAAACAGAGCCTCTGAGTTCAGCAGAAAGGTCTTTAGCAGCAGGGAATGGGAAATTTACCTGCAGAGTAAAAGACTGAATTAAGGTTTGGCAACTGTCAGTTGATAGAGGAACATAAACTGCTGAACACAGCTCCTGACACCTAACTGGTCTCAAAAATGTTTATGGGTAAAAGGAGGGAGAAAGGGGAAAGAGAAATGAGGGGAGGGGAGGAGGGATGCCTCCTTGACTGGCTCCCTGTTAAGCTGATGTAGGATTTCAGAGGTCTCCATTCTGGTCCACCCTATCTCTCTCTGCTCATCCTCTCTAGACTCGTGCTGCTTAAAATGAGGTCTGTACCTGCATTACCTAGGAGCTTCTTAGACACATACACTTTCAGGCCCCACCCTAGACCCACTAAATCAGAATGTACATTGTAACAGCACTTAAATGAACACATCCAGTCTTACAGCTTCAAGTACATGTTTGCTGGTGACTTCTAAAGATGCTTCTTTAACCCCAATGTTCTCAGGAACTTTATATGTCTCTAAACACCTACTGCCTACTGGACGTTCTTACTTGAAAGATAGCACGGAGCTTAATAGGACTAAAAGACAACTTTTGACCCTCAAAGAAACTGCTCTATTTTTCCCTTTTCTCTGGAAGTGTCGTGGCCCCTCACAGAGTTCCTCAAACCATAAATGTGCATGTCACTTTTCATTTTTTTTCTTTTCTCACCTCCACATTCAATTTGTCACTAGTTTGATATATTATTCTTTTAAGTGTCTATTTAACCCTCTCCCTTCTCACTGCTGTAGACCTAACCCAAACTACTCAACAGTTTTAATTTGATTACTATTCATTTCCATTTTTGCCCACATTTGCCAAAAAACTGCTAAGGAAATCCATTTAAAATTTGTGTCTTATCACTTTCCTGCCTAAAGTCTTCTAGTGTTTCCTATTTCCTAGAATATAATAAAAGGGAATCTTTACTTTAGTGGAAAAATCACAGGAGATCTATGGCCTATCCACATCTCTGACCCACACTTGTATAGTTTGCCCACTTTCCTGCTGGGCTCCACCCAAAGATCTGCATCTTAGGACTTTTGTGTGAGCTCTTCTCACTCAATATTCTTTCTTGGTATTAACATACTGGTTCTTTCCTTGTTAACTCAAATTACAACCCAGATGTCATCTCTTTAGAACAACCTTTCTTGACCGTGTAATGGAAATTTGCCTCCGTTACTGTCTATGATAATAACCTGTGCAGTACTCGTCACCATTTTGTATTGTTCATTGTTGCATGTGCATATCTCTATATATTTTTTTTATTTCTTCCTTAGAATGTAAGCTCCTTTTAAGAAGACCTTGAGTGTCTTATGCTGTTATGGCACACAAACAAGCAAGGTTCCTGCAGATTTTAAATTTGGTTTTTTTGGCCACTTCTATTGATCTTTCATTTATTTATCTTTGTTCTTTAGCCTGGGTGGGCCTCCCATCGCAGTGGCCTCTGGTTGCTGAGCACTGGCTATGGGTGCATGTGCCCCAGAGCTCTGGCTGGGTAATGGACACATCGGCCCAGTTCCCTGTGGGGCACCCACTAAATCAGAATGTACATTGTAACAGCACTTAAATGAACACATCCAGTCTTACAGCTTCAAGTACATGTTTGCTGGTGACTTCTAAAGATGCTTCTTTAACCCCAATGTTCTCAGGAACTTTATATGTCTCTAAACACCTACTGCCTACTGGACGTTCTTACTTGAAAGATAGCACGGAGCTTAATAGGACTAAAAGACAACTTTTGACCCTCAAAGAAACTGCTCTATTTTTCCCTTTTCTCTGGAAGTGTCGTGGCCCCTCACAGAGTTCCTCAAACCATAAATGTGCATGTCACTTTTCATTTTTTTTCTTTTCTCACCTCCACATTCAATTTGTCACTAGTTTGATATATTATTCTTTTAAGTGTCTATTTAACCCTCTCCCTTCTCACTGCTGTAGACCTAACCCAAACTACTCAACAGTTTTAATTTGATTACTATTCATTTCCATTTTTGCCCACATTTGCCAAAAAACTGCTAAGGAAATCCATTTAAAATTTGTGTCTTATCACTTTCCTGCCTAAAGTCTTCTAGTGTTTCCTATTTCCTAGAATATAATAAAAGGGAATCTTTACTTTAGTGGAAAAATCACAGGAGATCTATGGCCTATCCACATCTCTGACCCACACTTGTATAGTTTGCCCACTTTCCTGCTGGGCTCCACCCAAAGATCTGCATCTTAGGACTTTTGTGTGAGCTCTTCTCACTCAATATTCTTTCTTGGTATTAACATACTGGTTCTTTCCTTGTTAACTCAAATTACAACCCAGATGTCATCTCTTTAGAACAACCTTTCTTGACCGTGTAATGGAAATTTGCCTCCGTTACTGTCTATGATAATAACCTGTGCAGTACTCGTCACCATTTTGTATTGTTCATTGTTGCATGTGCATATCTCTATATATTTTTTTTATTTCTTCCTTAGAATGTAAGCTCCTTTTAAGAAGACCTTGAGTGTCTTATGCTGTTATGGCACACAAACAAGCAAGGTTCCTGCAGATTTTAAATTTGGTTTTTTTGGCCACTTCTATTGATCTTTCATTTATTTATCTTTGTTCTTTAGCCTGGGTGGGCCTCCCATCGCAGTGGCCTCTGGTTGCTGAGCACTGGCTATGGGTGCATGTGCCCCAGAGCTCTGGCTGGGTAATGGACACATCGGCCCAGTCGCTCCACAGCATGTGGGATGCTCCCAGACCAGGGATCGAACCGGCACCCCTTGCACTGCTAGGTGGTGTCCTTACCCACTGGACCACCAGGGTTTAGATCACATACAGTCCAATACTATCATTGTATGTGTAGATTATTGAATAGGAACTTTTCTGGTGGCCCAGGCTTGGCAATTAGAACCCAAATTAGGTTAAAAGGAATCAAGTGCCAAGTGAATGAGGGCACTTGGAAGACCTTGGAAACTTCAACATTTATCCCAATTTTTATCTCCATCTATGTCTACAAATCTTGCATAAATAAAAGACTGAAGAGGAGAGAAGGATGTCAAAATTAGAAGTTCTGGCTTGGGAGGAATGCTGTGGTCTTTTCTTTCCCTCAAGACAAGTGAGATTTTCAAGAAAAGTACTTACAGATATTGGGATGCTTTCAAGATGGGAGATCGGGGTCTCATTTCTGGTTATGCTGTTTATCACTACAGTTAGACTGGCTTTCTAAACAGGGTGTTCTTAAGACTCTGCATTTACCTGTTAGAAGTGGGCTTCCCTGGTGGCTCAGTGGTAAAAGAATACGCCTGCTAATATGAGAGATGTGGGTTCCATCCCTGGGTCAATAATATGCCCTGGAGAAGGAAATGCCAACCCACTCCAGTATTTTTGCCTGGAGAATCCCGAGGACAGAGGAGCCTGGTGGGCTATAGTCCATGGGGTACCAAAAGAATTGGACATGACTTAGCAACTGAACAATAGCAACAAAGATGGAAGCATTACTTGGTTTCTTATAACACAGAGGAAATGAATAGTTAGTCAAGAAAAGAGCCCTAGGTAAGAGATGCTTCTTCTATACTGTACCACCATCCCAGAGGAGGAAGGGACTGGGAAGAAAAGGTGTGCAGAGATCAAGAAAAGAGCCCTAGGTAAGAGATGTTTCATACTGAAATCATTATTTATGATCTTTCATTTATTTTTTTTCCTTTGTTTCTTTAGCCTGGGTGGGCCTCCCATCGCAGTGGCCTCTGGTTGCTGAGCACTGGCTATGGGTGCATGTGCCCCAGAGCTCTGGCTGGGTAATGGACACATCGGCCCAGTCGCTCCACAGCATGTGGGATGCTCCCAGACCAGGGATCGAACCGGCACCCCTTGCACTGCTAGGTGGTGTCCTTACCCACTGGACCACCAGGGTTTAGATCACATACAGTCCAATACTATCATTGTATGTGTAGATTATTGAATAGGAACTTTTCTGGTGGCCCAGGCTTGGCAATTAGAACCCAAATTAGGTTAAAAGGAATCAAGTGCCAAGTGAATGAGGGCACTTGGAAGACCTTGGAAACTTCAACATTTATCCCAATTTTTATCTCCATCTATGTCTACAAATCTTGCATAAATAAAAGACTGAAGAGGAGAGAAGGATGTCAAAATTAGAAGTTCTGGCTTGGGAGGAATGCTGTGGTCTTTTCTTTCCCTCAAGACAAGTGAGATTTTCAAGAAAAGTACTTACAGATATTGGGATGCTTTCAAGATGGGAGATCGGGGTCTCATTTCTGGTTATGCTGTTTATCACTACAGTTAGACTGGCTTTCTAAACAGGGTGTTCTTAAGACTCTGCATTTACCTGTTAGAAGTGGGCTTCCCTGGTGGCTCAGTGGTAAAAGAATACGCCTGCTAATATGAGAGATGTGGGTTCCATCCCTGGGTCAATAATATGCCCTGGAGAAGGAAATGCCAACCCACTCCAGTATTTTTGCCTGGAGAATCCCGAGGACAGAGGAGCCTGGTGGGCTATAGTCCATGGGGTACCAAAAGAATTGGACATGACTTAGCAACTGAACAATAGCAACAAAGATGGAAGCATTACTTGGTTTCTTATAACACAGAGGAAATGAATAGTTAGTCAAGAAAAGAGCCCTAGGTAAGAGATGCTTCTTCTATACTGTACCACCATCCCAGAGGAGGAAGGGACTGGGGAAGAAAAGGTGTGCAGAGATCATAGAAGCCTTCTCTTCATCCACAAGCCCCTCATACCCACGCCTCCTTGGTCAAGAGTGAGAGGAAGATGTGAGCATTAAGTTGGGGTGAGATAACTGATCCAAACTGGGCTGGAAATTTTAATTCGTGAAAGTGATCAGGAAAGTCAGAGGTGTCTTGGACAGTTATTAAGGGGTAGACTCATCTGAACTTGAGGGAAAAGAGTGATGGGAGAAAAATAAAACTCTTCCTTGGTTGTATTCCATCAAATTCAATCTGGTCAATAAACTAGCTGCAAATTTCTGCTGATAGATCAGAATATGTACAATCTATCTAGAGATGATTAAGGATTAAATCATATCACCTTCTCATTCACATTTACCATGGTGTGGAAACCCTGAAATTGAACTGTTCTCTTTTCAGTAGGAGACTGGCTGATGAGTTTGACTGAAGTCTCTTGGAGGGAGTGTATTAAGGAAAACTGAGTTATACATTTGCTTCTCTATTTCCCTTTAAAGTTTATTTGAAATCTTTATAACATCTCCTGACAAACCTGGGAACACTTCAGATCAGAAACCACTTCTTATTGATCGTTAAATATTTAGTTTCTCAAACCACCTTTAAAAAATATTTATTTATTTTTGTTTCTCGTTGTGCTGGGTCTTTGTTGCTGCATGCAGGCTTTCTCTAGCTTGTTGAGCAGGAGTTACTGTCTAGTTGGGCTGTGCAGGCTTCTTACCCTGGGTTTTGGGGGCTCTCTGTCATGCTGAAAAGTTAGACTGGCTTTCTAAACAGGGTGTTCTTAAGACTTTACCTGTTAGAAGTGGGCTTCCCTGGTGGCTCAGTGGTAAAAGAATACGCCTGCTAATATGAGAGATGTGGGTTCCATCCCTGGGTCAATAATATGCCCTGGAGAAGGAAATGCCAACCCACTCCAGTATTTTTGCCTGGAGAATCCCGAGGACAGAGGAGCCTGGTGGGCTATAGTCCATGGGGTACCAAAAGAATTGGACATGACTTAGCAACTGAACAATAGCAACAAAGATGGAAGCATTACTTGGTTTCTTATAACACAGAGGAAATGAATAGTTAGTCAAGAAAAGAGCCCTAGGTAAGAGATGCTTCTTCTATACTGTACCACCATCCCAGAGGAGGAAGGGACTGGGGAAGAAAAGGTGTGCAGAGATCATAGAAGCCTTCTCTTCATCCACAAGCCCCTCATACCCACGCCTCCTTGGTCAAGAGTGAGAGGAAGATGTGAGCATTAAGTTGGGGTGAGATAACTGATCCAAACTGGGCTGGAAATTTTAATTCGTGAAAGTGATCAGGAAAGTCAGAGGTGTCTTGGACAGTTATTAAGGGGTAGACTCATCTGAACTTGAGGGAAAAGAGTGATGGGAGAAAAATAAAACTCTTCCTTGGTTGTATTCCATCAAATTCAATCTGGTCAATAAACTAGCTGCAAATTTCTGCTGATAGATCAGAATATGTACAATCTATCTAGAGATGATTAAGGATTAAATCATATCACCTTCTCATTCACATTTACCATGGTGTGGAAACCCTGAAATTGAACTGTTCTCTTTTCAGTAGGAGACTGGCTGATGAGTTTGACTGAAGTCTCTTGGAGGGAGTGTATTAAGGAAAACTGAGTTATACATTTGCTTCTCTATTTCCCTTTAAAGTTTATTTGAAATCTTTATAACATCTCCTGACAAACCTGGGAACACTTCAGATCAGAAACCACTTCTTATTGATCGTTAAATATTTAGTTTCTCAAACCACCTTTAAAAAATATTTATTTATTTTTGTTTCTCGTTGTGCTGGGTCTTTGTTGCTGCATGCAGGCTTTCTCTAGCTTGTTGAGCAGGAGTTACTGTCTAGTTGGGCTGTGCAGGCTTCTTACTGTAGTGGCTTCTCTTGTCATTGGAGCACAAGTTTTAGGGTGCACGGGCTTCAGTAGCTGCAGCCCGTGGGTTTTAGAGCGTAGTCTCAAGTAGTTGTGATATACAGGCTGTGATGCAGGTGGGATCTTCCTGGACCAGGGGTTGAACCCTGTCCCCTGTCTCGGCAGGCAGATTCTTAACCACTGGACAACCAGGGAAGCCCCATAAACCACTTTTTATTTCATAATTTAAAAAATCACACCTAGGAAAGGTCCGGGCATACAGGATATATTCAGTAACTATCCATGCAGTTAATGAGAAAATAAATTTATTTATTCCATTTGATTATTATAGTTAGGCTTTGCTCAGCTGAGTTTTTAGATGAAAAATCAACTAATTGAGGATAGGCAGGTTAGGATGTACATTTTAATGCTACTACGCCCTAGCTGTATGAATTTGGGCAATAATACATTTTTTTCTGAACTTTGGTCTTCTTGCCCATAAAATAGCAACATCTGTTCCTATATTACAGGTTGTTATGTGGACCATATGAGCACCTTGAGTATATAGCAGTTATTTGAAAATCTGTTTCTTTAAAAAAATTTTTTTAAAGTTAATTTGTCATATTTCCATTTTTATTCAGTTTAAGAAATTTTCTTTTCTTTTTTCTTGGCTGCAAAGCATGTGGGATCTTAGTTCCCCGACCAGAGACTGAATGTATACCGCCTGCAGTGGAAACTCAGAATGTTAACCTCTGCACCTCCAGGGAAGTCCCCAAAACCTGTTTTTGAAGCTGTAGACTAGAGCACAGCCTTCCTGGACCCTAGTGTCCATGGTTTTTTGACAAACATTCTCTCCTCCCTCTTTCTTCCTTCTCCTCTGCGTCCTCCTAGATTATAAAGGCAAGCTGAATCTGCCCTCTCAGATACAGAAGAGACACGTGTGAGTAGGCTGAAAGACCTTTAAGAAAAGACCAATATTTGCATATCTATTATAACTACTCACTGTTCGACTTGTTTCATTACAATTTCTATTTGGATAATATGTAAGGTCAATACTGTCACTGTTCTGGAAAATTCATTTTTTATTAAAGCAAAATGCACTGTATTTATAGAGATAACACCTTAAATGCTACGAGAGAAGGTGTGCCAATTACACTGGTTCCCTTGATGGGGCAGGTTTACGTGCTCCATGTTTTATAATATGTTACAAGAAGAGGGATCTTTGCTTGTATCAGTGGGTCTCAAGTGTTATCCTTTGGCTGCATGTGAAATCGGACTGATGTCTTGACCATTTCTCCAAAGCTGGGAGTTCTGAGATAACTGCATTGAGAAAAGAAAAGTGGAAAACAGAAATAAGAAAGGTCCCTTGTATGCACCCTTACATCCATGTATTCCCAGTGCATTTCTATCAGTTTCCTCATGAGCTGCTTGCTTGTCTTTCCCATTAGATCACTGGCCACCAGATAACAGGTACAGTGTCTGGCACCTACTAGAGGCTCAATAAATGTTTGTTGAATGAGTGAAAATGAATGCCTAACACAAAACAAGAGCTTGATAATTGTCTGCTGACTAGCTCTTCTCTTCCAGAGATAAAATGGATTAATGAAGGAAAAATACATAGAGTTAAAGCCAGAAATCTTGAATTCAAATTCTGGTTTTCAACACTTACTAGCTATGTGGGCTAATTTCCAGAGATAAAATGACTTGTATATCATTTTTTCGTTTCAAAGAAATTTTTTACATTGTTATCTTGGCTGCAATAGTTTCTATTTTAGTTGCAGTTTAAGAAATTTTTTTCTTTTTTCTTGGCTGCAAAGCATGTGGGATCTTAGTTCCCCGACCAGAGACTGAATGTATACCGCCTGCAGTGGAAACTCAGAATGTTAACCTCTGCACCTCCAGGGAAGTCCCCAAAACCTGTTTTTGAAGCTGTAGACTAGAGCACAGCCTTCCTGGACCCTAGTGTCCATGGTTTTTTGACAAACATTCTCTCCTCCCTCTTTCTTCCTTCTCCTCTGCGTCCTCCTAGATTATAAAGGCAAGCTGAATCTGCCCTCTCAGATACAGAAGAGACACGTGTGAGTAGGCTGAAAGACCTTTAAGAAAAGACCAATATTTGCATATCTATTATAACTACTCACTGTTCGACTTGTTTCATTACAATTTCTATTTGGATAATATGTAAGGTCAATACTGTCACTGTTCTGGAAAATTCATTTTTTATTAAAGCAAAATGCACTGTATTTATAGAGATAACACCTTAAATGCTACGAGAGAAGGTGTGCCAATTACACTGGTTCCCTTGATGGGGCAGGTTTACGTGCTCCATGTTTTATAATATGTTACAAGAAGAGGGATCTTTGCTTGTATCAGTGGGTCTCAAGTGTTATCCTTTGGCTGCATGTGAAATCGGACTGATGTCTTGACCATTTCTCCAAAGCTGGGAGTTCTGAGATAACTGCATTGAGAAAAGAAAAGTGGAAAACAGAAATAAGAAAGGTCCCTTGTATGCACCCTTACATCCATGTATTCCCAGTGCATTTCTATCAGTTTCCTCATGAGCTGCTTGCTTGTCTTTCCCATTAGATCACTGGCCACCAGATAACAGGTACAGTGTCTGGCACCTACTAGAGGCTCAATAAATGTTTGTTGAATGAGTGAAAATGAATGCCTAACACAAAACAAGAGCTTGATAATTGTCTGCTGACTAGCTCTTCTCTTCCAGAGATAAAATGGATTAATGAAGGAAAAATACATAGAGTTAAAGCCAGGAAATCTTGAATTCAAATTCTGGTTTTCAACACTTACTAGCTATGTGGCAATTTATTTACCTAAATGGAATTCAGTTTCTTTTTTCATTAAACAAGGGGACTACTTGTAATGATTACAGTTCCTGGCACACAGTAGATAAAAAATGCATTATAATTCCAGTCCCAATTCCCTTCTTTCTTTTTGACTAACAAAGAAGAAAGAATTGCTAGTATTTTCTTGTCATTCTATGCTATGTGTGTTAACAAATGTAATTAAAATAGGAAAAATCTTTTCATGTATGTGTTTTGTGGTATTTTCTACAAAGGCTTTAACTTTGTTTTGTTTGTTTTTTTCCCTATCCACTGATTTCCAACTCAATAAGCAATTGATTTGACTTGTTCTTTTGGTATAGTGAAGTCTAGGATTCCTAAAGCAGGATCTTACAGATAACTAGAGCCTTGACAGAACTAACACAGTAGCAGTGGGGTTCTCTAATTAGCTTTAGTATGTCAAGAGATTTAAGGGAAGCAGTGTTTACCTGTTTTAAGGTTTCCCGTGCACAGTCAAATGTTGAATCTATGTGTCTTTGGCTGGAATGAAATCAGCTCGAACTTGTAACTTGGATTATCTCCTGGTGATCAAAACCTCAATAGATGTTTTATTGTATTCTTAATCATTAAAACAATGGGAATATAATTTCTTTATACCTTAAGAATGAAGTTTATTTGAGAAACTAAATATGCTAGAACAGGGAATTCATTAAGTGGACATGAATGACGAAGGGGAGCTTTGCTTGTAAGGGGTTATTTCCTTTGGCTGCATGTGAAATCGGACTGATGTCTTGACCATTTCTCCAAAGCTGGGAGTTCTGAGATAACTGCATTGAGAAAAGAAAAGTGGAAAACAGAAATAAGAAAGGTCCCTTGTATGCACCCTTACATCCATGTATTCCCAGTGCATTTCTATCAGTTTCCTCATGAGCTGCTTGCTTGTCTTTCCCATTAGATCACTGGCCACCAGATAACAGGTACAGTGTCTGGCACCTACTAGAGGCTCAATAAATGTTTGTTGAATGAGTGAAAATGAATGCCTAACACAAAACAAGAGCTTGATAATTGTCTGCTGACTAGCTCTTCTCTTCCAGAGATAAAATGGATTAATGAAGGAAAAATACATAGAGTTAAAGCCAGGAAATCTTGAATTCAAATTCTGGTTTTCAACACTTACTAGCTATGTGGCAATTTATTTACCTAAATGGAATTCAGTTTCTTTTTTCATTAAACAAGGGGACTACTTGTAATGATTACAGTTCCTGGCACACAGTAGATAAAAAATGCATTATAATTCCAGTCCCAATTCCCTTCTTTCTTTTTGACTAACAAAGAAGAAAGAATTGCTAGTATTTTCTTGTCATTCTATGCTATGTGTGTTAACAAATGTAATTAAAATAGGAAAAATCTTTTCATGTATGTGTTTTGTGGTATTTTCTACAAAGGCTTTAACTTTGTTTTGTTTGTCTTTTTCCCTATCCACTGATTTCCAACTCAATAAGCAATTGATTTGACTTGTTCTTTTGGTATAGTGAAGTCTAGGATTCCTAAAGCAGGATCTTACAGATAACTAGAGCCTTGACAGAACTAACACAGTAGCAGTGGGGTTCTCTAATTAGCTTTAGTATGTCAAGAGATTTAAGGGAAGCAGTGTTTACCTGTTTTAAGGTTTCCCGTGCACAGTCAAATGTTGAATCTATGTGTCTTTGGCTGGAATGAAATCAGCTCGAACTTGTAACTTGGATTATCTCCTGGTGATCAAAACCTCAATAGATGTTTTATTGTATTCTTAATCATTAAAACAATGGGAATATAATTTCTTTATACCTTAAGAATGAAGTTTATTTGAGAAACTAAATATGCTAGAACAGGGAATTCATTAAGTGGACATGAATGAAGAAAGGGACCTTTGGAAAAAGACTTGGAGTTTCCCAGGATAGACCTAGTGCTGCAGCATAGTGTGACTCCATTCAGTGGTGTTTACATAAGCTACAATGTGATAGGTGCCTCCTAGAATTGTGTAATGTGTTGGTCTTGGTTAGGCTCATTTTTTTCCTGGTGCTAGAATGAGGTGGAAAGAGCAGAGTTAGGAGAGCTGGAACTAGCATTCATTAGCTGTTGCCTTTCATCAAGTCTCTAAACTCTGACTCTAAGTTTGTTCATCCCCAACTGGTGGTTCCTTTCTCCACAACTGTTAGATGCACACCAGAAGTCAGTCTACTCAGAGTTTGAGCCCACTGACGGGTGACTAATTCTTTTTCTTCATCAGCATTTTTCAATCTTCAATAACCATTTCTTACAATTGCTAATAGGAAGGTTGCATTACAGACTTAATTTCAAGCATGACACCTGGATGAGGACATCAGCATGTACACATACATTCCCTTTTCCCAGCACAGATGAATTCAGAGGAAGCAGGGAGGTATCTGGGCATAAAATAAAAGAAAAAGAAAGTTTTCAGAGAGGGAAACAGTGCTTCCCACATGTGTCTACTGGAGGACATGCCTTGCATGTGCCATCGCAGTAACCCTGTGAGTCAGGACAGGCTTAGCCATGTGTGGGGTAAGTGGATATCCTGGGCAGGCCAAAAGTAAGGCATCCCTTCACACGGATGAATTTAAAGGAAAGGCTGCTTCTCCAAGGGGGAGGAGTGAAGAAGGAGAACCAATGATGGGAGTGGCCAGTTGCACCTTATTGTTTCAGAACAATTCAGTAATTTCTCTCTGGCCCTGAACTTGCAAGCCCTCCCTACTGGCTTCCTCTCTCATGTCCCCATGTCTAGGAACAGTCCTAAAGTTACCTAGATTCACCCTCTTTAGAAGTATTCATCCAGAAAGACTCTAGTGGTCCCTTTATGGATCTCAGTAGTTCCACCTCCTCCCAAGAAGATCACGACCAACCTTCCTGCCTTGTACGCTGTTCCACATTATGAGCATTCTAGTTCCTTTAAAGTTCTCTTGGTTTTGGCAGGGTCCATGTTGTCTGCTGTGGCCCCTGCTCTCAGGGTTGTTATAGATGAATCAGAATGTCAGGAGATATTTTAGCCTATGATCCTTCTTAGAACTTTCTCAGCTGTTTTTTTTCTTATCAGAATGAATCAGATGTCAGCATAGTGTGACTCCATTCAGGCATAAGCTACAATGTGATAGGTGCCTCCTAGAATTGTGTAATGTGTTGGTCTTGGTTAGGCTCATTTTTTTCCTGGTGCTAGAATGAGGTGGAAAGAGCAGAGTTAGGAGAGCTGGAACTAGCATTCATTAGCTGTTGCCTTTCATCAAGTCTCTAAACTCTGACTCTAAGTTTGTTCATCCCCAACTGGTGGTTCCTTTCTCCACAACTGTTAGATGCACACCAGAAGTCAGTCTACTCAGAGTTTGAGCCCACTGACGGGTGACTAATTCTTTTTCTTCATCAGCATTTTTCAATCTTCAATAACCATTTCTTACAATTGCTAATAGGAAGGTTGCATTACAGACTTAATTTCAAGCATGACACCTGGATGAGGACATCAGCATGTACACATACATTCCCTTTTCCCAGCACAGATGAATTCAGAGGAAGCAGGGAGGTATCTGGGCATAAAATAAAAGAAAAAGAAAGTTTTCAGAGAGGGAAACAGTGCTTCCCACATGTGTCTACTGGAGGACATGCCTTGCATGTGCCATCGCAGTAACCCTGTGAGTCAGGACAGGCTTAGCCATGTGTGGGGTAAGTGGATATCCTGGGCAGGCCAAAAGTAAGGCATCCCTTCACACGGATGAATTTAAAGGAAAGGCTGCTTCTCCAAGGGGGAGGAGTGAAGAAGGAGAACCAATGATGGGAGTGGCCAGTTGCACCTTATTGTTTCAGAACAATTCAGTAATTTCTCTCTGGCCCTGAACTTGCAAGCCCTCCCTACTGGCTTCCTCTCTCATGTCCCCATGTCTAGGAACAGTCCTAAAGTTACCTAGATTCACCCTCTTTAGAAGTATTCATCCAGAAAGACTCTAGTGGTCCCTTTATGGATCTCAGTAGTTCCACCTCCTCCCAAGAAGATCACGACCAACCTTCCTGCCTTGTACGCTGTTCCACATTATGAGCATTCTAGTTCCTTTAAAGTTCTCTTGGTTTTGGCAGGGTCCATGTTGTCTGCTGTGGCCCCTGCTCTCAGGGTTGTTATAGATGAATCAGAATGTCAGGAGATATTTTAGCCTATGATCCTTCTTAGAACTTTCTCAGCTGTTTCTTTCATTTGATTCTCTGAAGGTGAGAGGCATGATTATATATGGGTTTGTGCAAGAACCTTACTTAAGTTGAAGTAGTCAAGTCCGAATGTTGAACTACAGTACTCATTTTTGGACTGGGCTTGGATGGTCACTGCTGACAATTGCTATTGACAACACTTTTACCAAAGGGCACCTCTTCAGGCCCTGTGGCTTGCAGCCTGGGGATGTGGGAATGTGATTCACGTATGGATACCAGAGTAGTGACTAAGGCACTGGGTACCACTTCATGGAACTAAGGGAAAAGCAGGGACTCAGGCTAAGGAGCTCAGATACTTAAACCTCAGCCTCCTCAATTATGTGCCACTAAGGTCCCAGACTGACAAATTTGCCCTAAGTAGGAACAGTCTATGTTTCTAAAGACTTAGGTGGCACTTGCACTGCAGCTGGGGTCCAAGGTGTCCCCTTGAAAGTGAAGAAGTCTGTCGAGTGCAAGGCAGATCCTCGTCTCACTCAGAACCCTGTTCTGAACTCACATTTCCATGAACATTTCCAAGGCAAGCTGCAGCCGTCCAAGCACTCCAGTCTCCCTAACAGCATCTTGATGATCTAAATCAAGGTCAGCCACCTTTCTGAAGTCTCCTGCCAAGTCTTCCTTTGTTCATTCTAATTCAGGGTCTGAAAACCTTTCAAGAGAGGCATACCAAAGACTTCATTTATTCATTTTAATTGAGTTTTTCATGTGCCAAAGATGTTCCAACATGCATATAGTCTCATTGTAATGTGAACCAAAAATCACTGTCTAATCACATTATTAGGATCACAGAATCAAAATGCTGAATAGTTGAGTCCAAAGACATTATTTTTTATTTTATTATTTTGCTTTTACAGAGTTTTGTTATAGCTATTTATAATCCAAATCCATCATAGCAAAGACCTTATTTTAAAGATAGGGAAACTGGGGCTCCAAGAAGGTAAGGGTTGTTACCTGAGGTCTCATAGACAAGTTAGGACAGACTTAAGATTTTCAATTTGACGCCCACTTAATCTTTCATTTTCTTTTTATTATACCACTGTCTGTTTTTAAAGGCAGATTTGAGCCTCCAACAATAGAGCATATGCTGTCAATACCAAAAAAAAAAAGTGAAGAGCTGAAATAAAATCAGGAGAGTTTTTTTTATTTTTTATTTTTGGTAATTCTTGGCATGGATTTCTCCAGTATTTAGAGACGTCTAGCCTTGACTGAATTTGGATTCTGTTCACTCAAGTTTGTAATCTTGGATATTTTATTTAACTTCTTTGAGACTCAACTCATTCAAAGGTAAATATGGAAAAATATAACCTCGTAGAGTTGTTAGGGGACATACTCATCAGGGTTTTGTAGGAGGCAATACTCATAATTGTGTGGTTCAATAAATGGAATCTAATATCAGTTTGTCATAGAGTGGTAGAAGCAACAACACAGCAATCCGGGAAAGGTGATGCAATCCCAGGATTTGAAAGTGTGGTAAACCAGTAGACTACAGGCAATGTGTGGAGCCCTGCCTTCAGGACCCAATGGGAGTTGGACCTTGGAAGGCTGCCATTCCTGGGACAGGCACTTAGGACCAGGAGGTCTTGAAGAGGCTACCTGGAAGGAACTCAAATCATGGTTTAAAAGGCTGACTTGGCTACAGCCAAGACTTGCCTAAATCAAAGAGGATGAGGTGAGAAATGCTTTAGACTTCTCTTTTCCTCCCTTCCTCCCATCTTCCACCATTGCCTCCAAATGGCTAAACCTTGTCTTTTGGCAATGAATGTTGGACTTGAAATTGGCAAGTGTTAGTCCCCCTGTGATAGAGAGTCTATTTGGGAATGGTGAGAACTGTTGCTGAGAGCAAACAGGAGTTAAATGATTTCCTGTGTGTACAGCATATAGCATTATGCATCAAGCATTGTGTGTATTTTGCAAATAACATCTTACATAATATTTCAGTATAGGAAATGGATACAAATGGAGCTACTCTGAATAAATAACCTTCTGTAAGGTTATAGGTGGCATGTATGGTAGAAAAACAAAGAAAGCCCTTTCAAATGCAGTGATTCTTTCCAATCAGCAAGCATATGCAGACATCCAATATACCATATCCTGTCATGTGACCACTAATTTGATTAGCTCTAATGATAAGACGTTTATTGAATTTTTCTTGTTTAGTTGCTCTGTTATATCTGACCTTTTGTTCCATGAATTGCAGCACTCCAGCTTACATGCCCTTCACCATCTCTTGGAGCTTGCTCAAATTCATGTCTGCTGAGTTGATGATGCCATCCAACCATCTTGTCCTCTGTCATTCTCTTCCCCTCCTGTCTTCAGTCTTTCCTAGCATCAAAGTCTTTCTCCAATGAGTCATATTTTTGCATCAAATGGCCAGAGTATTGGAGGTTCAGCTTCAACATCAGTTCTTCCAATGAATATTCAGGGTTGATTTCCTTTAGGAATGACTGGTTTGATCTCCTTGCTGTCCAAGAGACTCTCAAGAGTCTTCTCTAACACCACAGTTCAAAAGCATCAATTATTTGGTGTTCAACCTTCTTTATGATGAAACTCTCACATTCTTTTTGACTACCAGAAAAATCATAGCTTTGACTATACAGACCTTTGTCAGCAAAGTGATGTCTCTGCTTATTTTGATATGCTATCTAAGTTTGTCATAGCTCTTCTTTCAAGGAGCAAGTGTCTTAATTTTATGGGTGCAGTCACTGTCTGAAGTGATTTTGGAACCAAAGAAAATAAAGTCTGTCACTGCTTCCATTGTTTGCCCTTCTTTTTGCCATGAAGTGATGGGACCAAATGCCATAATCTTCTTTTTTGGAATGCTGAGTTTTAAGTCAGCTTTTTCACTCCTCTTTTTCAACCTCCATCAAGAGACTCTTTAGTGCCTTTTCACTTTCTGCCTTTAGGGTGGTGTCATCTGCATATCTGAGATTATTAATATTTCTCCGGCTTGGGCATTGTAGCATTATGCATCAAGCATTGTGTGTATTTTGCAAATAACATCTTACATAATATTTCAGTATAGGAAATGGATACAAATGGAGCTACTCTGAATAAATAACCTTCTGTAAGGTTATAGGTGGCATGTATGGTAGAAAAACAAAGAAAGCCCTTTCAAATGCAGTGATTCTTTCCAATCAGCAAGCATATGCAGACATCCAATATACCATATCCTGTCATGTGACCACTAATTTGATTAGCTCTAATGATAAGACGTTTATTGAATTTTTCTTGTTTAGTTGCTCTGTTATATCTGACCTTTTGTTCCATGAATTGCAGCACTCCAGCTTACATGCCCTTCACCATCTCTTGGAGCTTGCTCAAATTCATGTCTGCTGAGTTGATGATGCCATCCAACCATCTTGTCCTCTGTCATTCTCTTCCCCTCCTGTCTTCAGTCTTTCCTAGCATCAAAGTCTTTCTCCAATGAGTCATATTTTTGCATCAAATGGCCAGAGTATTGGAGGTTCAGCTTCAACATCAGTTCTTCCAATGAATATTCAGGGTTGATTTCCTTTAGGAATGACTGGTTTGATCTCCTTGCTGTCCAAGAGACTCTCAAGAGTCTTCTCTAACACCACAGTTCAAAAGCATCAATTATTTGGTGTTCAACCTTCTTTATGATGAAACTCTCACATTCTTTTTGACTACCAGAAAAATCATAGCTTTGACTATACAGACCTTTGTCAGCAAAGTGATGTCTCTGCTTATTTTGATATGCTATCTAAGTTTGTCATAGCTCTTCTTTCAAGGAGCAAGTGTCTTAATTTTATGGGTGCAGTCACTGTCTGAAGTGATTTTGGAACCAAAGAAAATAAAGTCTGTCACTGCTTCCATTGTTTGCCCTTCTTTTTGCCATGAAGTGATGGGACCAAATGCCATAATCTTCTTTTTTGGAATGCTGAGTTTTAAGTCAGCTTTTTCACTCCTCTTTTTCAACCTCCATCAAGAGACTCTTTAGTGCCTTTTCACTTTCTGCCTTTAGGGTGGTGTCATCTGCATATCTGAGATTATTAATATTTCTCCTGGCAATCTTGGTTCCAGCTTGAGCTTCAACCAGCCCTGCATTTCACATGATGTACTCTGCATAGAAGTTATATAAGCAGAGTGACAATATACAGCCTTGATGTACTCCTTTCCCAATTTTGAACCTGTCATTCCATGTCTGGTTCTAATTATTGCTTCTTGACCTGCATACAGGTTTCTCTGGAAGCACATAAGGTGGTCTGGCGTTCCCATCTCTTTAAGGATTTTTCACAATTTGTTGAGATTCGCATAGTCAAAGGCTTTCGTGTAGTCAGTGAAGCAGAAGTAGACGCTTTTCTAGCATTCTCTTTCTCTTTCTATGGTCCAATGGATGTTGGGAATTTGTTCTCTGGTTCCACTGCCTTTGCTAAATCCAGCTCGTACAACTGGAATTTCTCAGTTTCACGTACTGTTGATGCCTAGCTCAAAGGATTTTGAGCATTAGTTTGCTAGCATATGAAATGAGTGCAATTGTGTGACAGTTTGAACATTCTTTGGCATTGTCTTTCTTTGGGATTGGAATGAAAATTGGCCTTTTCCAGTCCTGTTGCCACTGCTGAGTTTCCCAAATTTGCTGTTGTGTTGAGTGCAGCACTTTAACAGCATCATCTTTTGGGATTTTAAATAGGTCAGTTGGAATTCTATCATCTCCACTAGATTTGTTTGAAATAATGTTTTCTCAGGCTCATTTGACTTTATGCTCCAGGAGTTCTGGCTCTAGGTGACTGATCACACCATTGTGATTGTCCAGGTCATTAATACTTTTTTTTGTACAATTGGTCTATGTATTCTTTCCACCTCTTCTTAATATCTTCTGCTTCCATTAAATTCATTTCTGTCCTTTATTGTGCCCATCTTTGCATGAAATGTTCCCTTGGTACCTCTAATTTTCTGGTAGAGCTCTCTAGTCTGTCCCACTCTGTTGTTCTCCTCTATTTCTTTACATTGTTTATTTAAGAAGACTCTCATCTCTCCTTGCTCTTCTTTGGAACTCTGCATTCAGACGCATTTATTTTACTTCTTTCTTCTTTGCTTTTATGTTTTCTTCTTTCCTCAGCTATTTGTAAAGCCTTTCAGACCAGCATTTTGCCTTGTTGCATTTCTTTTGCTTGGGAACAGTTTTGGTCATTGCCTCCTGTACAATATTATGAACCTTCATCCATAGTTCTTCAGGCAATTTGTTGCTCATTGAATCTATTTCACATGATGTACTCTGCATAGAAGTTATATAAGCAGAGTGACAATATACAGCCTTGATGTACTCCTTTCCCAATTTTGAACCTGTCATTCCATGTCTGGTTCTAATTATTGCTTCTTGACCTGCATACAGGTTTCTCTGGAAGCACATAAGGTGGTCTGGCGTTCCCATCTCTTTAAGGATTTTTCACAATTTGTTGAGATTCGCATAGTCAAAGGCTTTCGTGTAGTCAGTGAAGCAGAAGTAGACGCTTTTCTAGCATTCTCTTTCTCTTTCTATGGTCCAATGGATGTTGGGAATTTGTTCTCTGGTTCCACTGCCTTTGCTAAATCCAGCTCGTACAACTGGAATTTCTCAGTTTCACGTACTGTTGATGCCTAGCTCAAAGGATTTTGAGCATTAGTTTGCTAGCATATGAAATGAGTGCAATTGTGTGACAGTTTGAACATTCTTTGGCATTGTCTTTCTTTGGGATTGGAATGAAAATTGGCCTTTTCCAGTCCTGTTGCCACTGCTGAGTTTCCCAAATTTGCTGTTGTGTTGAGTGCAGCACTTTAACAGCATCATCTTTTGGGATTTTAAATAGGTCAGTTGGAATTCTATCATCTCCACTAGATTTGTTTGAAATAATGTTTTCTCAGGCTCATTTGACTTTATGCTCCAGGAGTTCTGGCTCTAGGTGACTGATCACACCATTGTGATTGTCCAGGTCATTAATACTTTTTTTTGTACAATTGGTCTATGTATTCTTTCCACCTCTTCTTAATATCTTCTGCTTCCATTAAATTCATTTCTGTCCTTTATTGTGCCCATCTTTGCATGAAATGTTCCCTTGGTACCTCTAATTTTCTGGTAGAGCTCTCTAGTCTGTCCCACTC
Source organism: Tragulus kanchil (assembly GCA_022376925.1). Classification (NCBI taxonomy): domain Eukaryota; kingdom Metazoa; phylum Chordata; class Mammalia; order Artiodactyla; family Tragulidae; genus Tragulus; species Tragulus kanchil. Next base: position 98,460,812 of record JAIOJX010000032.1, read on the forward strand.
TGTTGTTCTCCTCTATTTCTTTACATTGTTTATTTAAGAAGACTCTCATCTCTCCTTGCTCTTCTTTGGAACTCTGCATTCAGACGCATTTATTTTACTTCTTTCTTCTTTGCTTTTATGTTTTCTTCTTTCCTCAGCTATTTGTAAAGCCTTTCAGACCAGCATTTTGCCTTGTTGCATTTCTTTTGCTTGGGAACAGTTTTGGTCATTGCCTCCTGTACAATATTATGAACCTTCATCCATAGTTCTTCAGGCAATTTGTCTATCAGATCTAATCCATTGAATCTATTTGTCACTTCCTTTGTATAATCATAAGGGATTTGATTTAGGTCATCCCTGAATGACCCAGAGGTTTTCCCTTCTTTCTTCAATTTAGGTCTGAATTTTGTAATAAGGAACTCATGATATGAGCCACAGTCAGCTCCGGGTCTCATTTTTGCTGACTGTATAGAGCTTCTCCATCTTTGGCAGCAGAGAATATAATTAATCTGATTTTCATATTGACTCTCTGGTGATGTCCTTGTGTAGAGTTGTCTCTTGTGTTGTTGCAAAAGGGTGTTTGCTATGACCAGTGCATTCTCTTGGAAAGACTCTGTTAGTCTTTGCCCTGCTTCATTTTGTACTCCAAGGCCAAACTTGCCTGTTACTCAAGGCAAATATCTCCTGACTTCCTACTTTTGCATTCAAGTCCGCTACGATAAAAAGGACATCTTTTTTTGGTGTTAGTTCTAGAAGTTCTTGTAGTTCTTCATAGAACCATTCTTCTGCATTAGTGGTTGGGACACAGATTTGGATTACTGTGATATTGAATGCTTTGCCTTGGACACAAACAGAGCTCATTCTGTCATTTTTGGGATTGCACCCAGGTACTGCATTCCTGACTCCTTTGTTGGACTCTGAGGGCTACTCCATTTCTTGCCCACAGCAGTAGATATAATGGTCCTTTGAATTAAATTTACCCATTCCGTCCATTTTAGTTCACTGATTCCTAAGATGTTCATGTTCACTCTTGCCACCTCCTGCTTGACCACGTCCAATTTATCTTGATTCGTGGATCTCATATTCCAGGTTCCTATGCAATATTGTTCTGTACAGCATCAGACTTTACTTTCACCACCAGACACATCCACAACAATTTCCACTGTGGCTCAGTCTTATTCATTTCTGTCCTTTATTGTGCCCATCTTTGCATGAAATGTTCCTTGGTACCTCTAATTATTCTGAAGAGTTCTCTAGTCTTTCCCATTCTATTGCTTTCCTATATTTCTTTGCATTGTTCATTTAAGAAGACTCTCTCTCCTTGCTCTTCTTTGGAACTCTGCATTCAGACGCATTTATTTTACTTCTTTCTTCTTTGCTTTTATGTTTTCTTCTTTCCTCAGCTATTTGTAAAGCCTTTCAGACCAGCATTTTGCCTTGTTGCATTTCTTTTGCTTGGGAACAGTTTTGGTCATTGCCTCCTGTACAATATTATGAACCTTCATCCATAGTTCTTCAGGCAATTTGTCTATCAGATCTAATCCATTGAATCTATTTGTCACTTCCTTTGTATAATCATAAGGGATTTGATTTAGGTCATCCCTGAATGACCCAGAGGTTTTCCCTTCTTTCTTCAATTTAGGTCTGAATTTTGTAATAAGGAACTCATGATATGAGCCACAGTCAGCTCCGGGTCTCATTTTTGCTGACTGTATAGAGCTTCTCCATCTTTGGCAGCAGAGAATATAATTAATCTGATTTTCATATTGACTCTCTGGTGATGTCCTTGTGTAGAGTTGTCTCTTGTGTTGTTGCAAAAGGGTGTTTGCTATGACCAGTGCATTCTCTTGGAAAGACTCTGTTAGTCTTTGCCCTGCTTCATTTTGTACTCCAAGGCCAAACTTGCCTGTTACTCAAGGCAAATATCTCCTGACTTCCTACTTTTGCATTCAAGTCCGCTACGATAAAAAGGACATCTTTTTTTGGTGTTAGTTCTAGAAGTTCTTGTAGTTCTTCATAGAACCATTCTTCTGCATTAGTGGTTGGGACACAGATTTGGATTACTGTGATATTGAATGCTTTGCCTTGGACACAAACAGAGCTCATTCTGTCATTTTTGGGATTGCACCCAGGTACTGCATTCCTGACTCCTTTGTTGGACTCTGAGGGCTACTCCATTTCTTGCCCACAGCAGTAGATATAATGGTCCTTTGAATTAAATTTACCCATTCCGTCCATTTTAGTTCACTGATTGCTAAAATGTCAATGTGTACTCTTGCCATCTCCTGTTTGACCACTTCCAGTTTACCTTGATTCATGGACCTAACATTCCAGGTTCCTATGCAATATTGTTCTTTTCAGCATCAGACTTTACTTTCACCACCAGATGCATCCACAACTAGCTTCATTTCCACTGTGGCTCAGCCTCTTCATTCCTCCTAGAGTTATTTCTCTGCTCTTTTCCAGGAGCATATTGGACAATCACTGGACTGGGTTACAAGTAGTAGCATTCCTGTCCTAGAAACTAATGAGTTATGTCACGATGGCAGGTCATTTAACTTCATGAGCCCTCGGTATTCTCATGTAAAGACAGTGATCATCCTCCCCATTGTGACACAATTATTGTCCTCCAGGACACTGGATGAACCTCAGGATTGTCCTTACCAGCTGGCTCAGAAAGTTTTTGGTCTGAGTGTGCTGACAACTCCCCACTTAGGTCAAGGTGACTGAGCCTGGCTTCCTGAGTGCATCCTATTCATGGCGATTATCATTATCCCCTGTGCTTTAGAAAATGCATTTCTACCCTATACTTAATTTTCAGACAACTCCGTGGATCATAGGATGGAATAGATGATAAAACTGAAGCACAGAAGTATTAGGTAAGTTTCCCAAGGTAAAACAGTTAAAAGATGGTAGACCCAGGGCTTCCCTGGTGGTCTAGCGGGTAAGGACACCGCCTTGCAGTGCAAGGGGCGCCAGTTTGATCCCTGGCCTGGGAAGATCCCACGTGCCGCGGAGCGGCTGGACCGATGTGTCCAATTACCGAGCCGGAGCTCTGGAGCACATGCGCCCGGAGCCGGTGCTCTGTGACAACAGAGGCCACTGTGATGGGAGGCCCACATGGGCCGAAGAACAAAGATGGATGAAAATAGATAAGTGGAAGACCAATAGAAGTGGGCCACTTGCCCCCTCCCTCCCCACCCCACCCCTGCCTCACCCCACCCCAAAAATAAATAAATAAATAAATCTTTAAAAAAAAAAAAAGATGGTAGACTCAGATGTGAACTGCAATCCAACTCCAAGGTTTGATCCTTTTGCTATAGATTGCTCTGTGCTCCATCAGTATGTCTGCTGAATTCTTATTTCAAATGGTTCCATACACAATATTTCATCTTTTCCTTCTAATAGGCAGTTGTTCTTGTTTTCCCTTAGGTTTGTGCAAAGATCTTGAGGTCTAGTGAGGTTAAATGCTTTACCCACACGATTCATTAGTAAGAGGTTGTAGGACAACAATGGAAGTGTTTGTAGCTCAGTGAGCTTCTCATCATTAGAGATAATCAACCCAGTGGTGGCATGCTAGGATATGGTAGAACAGATGTCTACATGTGCTTCATAAACCCTTGTATTTCAGAAGGATTTCTCTGGAACCCAAGTTTCTTTTCCTATAATTATAAACTTTGTAGTTTATAATTCTTATGTATGTACGTATGTGTTAAGCTGTGCTGGGTCTTAGTTGAGTCATGTGGGATCTTCCATCTTTATTGTGGCATACGGGATCTTTAATTGTGGCCTGTGACCTCAATTGTGGCATGTTGGATCTAGCTCCTTGAACAGGTGTTGAACCCAGGCCCCTTGCCTTGGGAACATGGAGTCTTAATCGCTGGACCACCAGGAAAGTCCCTGGTATGCCACCTTTCTGAAGAACATTATTCTGAGAAGTTCCATTTTTATCTGTTTCCCGTATGGTGATACTATGTAGGATGTTATTTGCAAAAAAAAAAAAAAAGATTTCAGTGCTTTAAAGCAAGAGAAAATTGACTAAATGCCTTAACAATCTTTTTTAAAAGCTCTGATTATACAATACCATGAAATAACAGGCACCGGTATACATTGCTGTCAAAACTGCCATATGGAGGTCCATGTGGAGGAGAGGATCCTCCCATAAAAGCTGAATAAACAGCTATTGCGAGTTCAGTTGGTTACAGCACGGGGGCCTTCATTTCCGCTCTAGCCAAGGAAAATTGTGATCAGGCTGCAGGCCGCCTGCCCATTCATCTGCAGCAGGAAATGGATTTAGCGTCTGCATGGGCCGGACTCCCGTATTTATCATCGAGTTAGGACTAATCAAAATGTTTTCCATTTCACCTGGCAAGTGCAAAGGGCTCGGAGGAGGGTCTGAGTGATGGTGTTGGGGCCCCATCACTTTCTCATCACTGAGCTGCAGTTGTTAAAAGTCCCATTTCTCCTCACTGTCTCACTCTGAGCTGAGACAGGCAATCTCTTCCATTGACCCTCCCCAGCTCCTAGCAGCTGCTCTTGGCAGTGGCAAAAATCTATGGAATTGACCCAGGAGAGGGAGGGGGAGGGAAGATTGTGACCCAAGGAAGGCTCAAGTCAGGGGTGAAGTTCAGAACTGATAGATGAAATGAACCTCCAGGAGGAGCCTCCTTGGATAATGAGGGGCTGCAAGCTTCTGGGATGGGGGAAGGATGGCAAGGGGAGGCCAGAGGTCCTCTTAAGCGTTGGAGAAGCTTAGGAGGGTGATTGAAGTAACTCTGCTCCCTGGAGTAAAACAGAGGTGGTGGAGAGAAGGGGCGGCTGATTAGAATGAAAATGTGACATGCATACAAAGCTTCCAGTTGGATTTATGCATTCTTTGCCAGGATGCTGGGAGGAGGGCACTTGACAGCCTCCATTAGAAGAGGAGAAATGGAGGAAATTAGGCATTGTTCTGTTAGGGGAACCCCCCAAAACTAGGAACTGGAAGAGCCCCTGCTGAATTCATTACTGAGGGAGTACTGTTTTCATGAGAAAAACAAATAACACAGAAATCCCTCCACTTTGATAACAGCAAATTCTGATTTGCACTACACCAGGGTGAAATATCCCCATGTGGCTGTCAGTATCCAAAAGCAGACATAATTCCTTCCCTCTGCTGGTGTTATTGGTGGCAAGGGAGTGGTGGGAAAACAGGAGTCTGCAGTTGAGTTTGCTTTGGCTGGGAAATGGGTTATTTCAAGCAGTGGTGATTAACAGTACTAAGAGGGTCTCTTGGACAGCAAGGAAATCAAACCAGTCAATCCTAAAGGCAATCAACCCTGAATATTCATTGGAAGGACAGATGCTGAAGATAAAGCTCCAATACTTTGACTACCTGATGTGAAGAGCTAATTTATATGCAAAGCTGCATGTCATCTGCAGCAGGAAATGGATTTAGCGTCTGCACCTCCGTATTTATCATCGAGTTAGGACTAATCAAAATGTTTTCCATTTCACCTGGCAAGTGCAAAGGGCTCGGAGGAGGGTCTGAGTGATGGTGTTGGGGCCCCATCACTTTCTCATCACTGAGCTGCAGTTGTTAAAAGTCCCATTTCTCCTCACTGTCTCACTCTGAGCTGAGACAGGCAATCTCTTCCATTGACCCTCCCCAGCTCCTAGCAGCTGCTCTTGGCAGTGGCAAAAATCTATGGAATTGACCCAGGAGAGGGAGGGGGAGGGAAGATTGTGACCCAAGGAAGGCTCAAGTCAGGGGTGAAGTTCAGAACTGATAGATGAAATGAACCTCCAGGAGGAGCCTCCTTGGATAATGAGGGGCTGCAAGCTTCTGGGATGGGGGAAGGATGGCAAGGGGAGGCCAGAGGTCCTCTTAAGCGTTGGAGAAGCTTAGGAGGGTGATTGAAGTAACTCTGCTCCCTGGAGTAAAACAGAGGTGGTGGAGAGAAGGGGCGGCTGATTAGAATGAAAATGTGACATGCATACAAAGCTTCCAGTTGGATTTATGCATTCTTTGCCAGGATGCTGGGAGGAGGGCACTTGACAGCCTCCATTAGAAGAGGAGAAATGGAGGAAATTAGGCATTGTTCTGTTAGGGGAACCCCCAAGACTAGGAACTGGAAGAGCCCCTGCTGAATTCATTACTGAGGGAGTACTGTTTTCATGAGAAAAACAAATAACACAGAAATCCCTCCACTTTGATAACAGCAAATTCTGATTTGCACTACACCAGGGTGAAATATCCCCATGTGGCTGTCAGTATCCAAAAGCAGACATAATTCCTTCCCTCTGCTGGTGTTATTGGTGGCAAGGGAGTGGTGGGAAAACAGGAGTCTGCAGTTGAGTTTGCTTTGGCTGGGAAATGGGTTATTTCAAGCAGTGGTGATTAACAGTACTAAGAGGGTCTCTTGGACAGCAAGGAAATCAAACCAGTCAATCCTAAAGGCAATCAACCCTGAATATTCATTGGAAGGACAGATGCTGAAGATAAAGCTCCAATACTTTGACTACCTGATGTGAAGAGCTAATTTATTTGCAAAGACCCTGATGCTGGGGAAAGTTGAGGGCAGATGGAGAAGAGGGTGACAGAGGATGGGAGATAGTAAAGGACTCTGGGAGATAGTGAAGGACAGGGAAGCCTGGCATGCTAGAGTCCATAGGGTCTCAAAGAGTCAGACACAACTTAGTGACTGAACAACAGCAATAACAACAAAGATAAGCCAAGCACTATGGTCCTTGTTTTAGGATGATGGAGAGAGAGCCATGGATGTCTTTTAAGCAGGGTAGTAAAGAGAAGAGAGCTATGCCTCTGAGGATGATCTTGACAGTCCAGTGGAAGGTGGGCTGAGGGGCTGAATAGGGGCTTTTTCTTTTCATTCATTGATGATTGAGTGCATCTATTGGATGCCAGGCAGGGAGGCTCTTAGAAACCAGTGCAGCAGTAGTATAAGGGAAAGGTTAAGGGTTCCAGCCTAATGAAGGAAGGATGGTGAGAGGGTAGTTGAGACTTTTTGAGTATCTAATGAGAGACTACCTTGTGCCCAACACATATCACTTCATTCTACCCCTTGTAACCATCCAGCAAGATAGGTATTAAGGTTCCCTGTTACAGATGAGAAAACAGGCTCAGTGATGTTAATTAATCTCTCAACATGACTGCAACCAACACACACACTTCATCTGTCAAGAAAAGACTGAAATCTTCCATCTACTCACCTCAACTTGGCATAATTTTTCCTCTGAAAACTCCAGAAGGGGCCTTTTGGATTACTTAGTTCTCCCTTTCCCATTTGATGGACGAGAAGACCGAGGAGAGTTCAGATCTGTGTCCTTTCATTCTCTGTTGTCCATATGAGTCATTCTCTTACCTGAGACTCATACTGTGGTCCCAACAGGCAGGAGATTCACATACAGTGATTATGTTCCTGGAGAAGTGTGAGATGATGTGATGGTCAAGAATTTGCCCTGTTTTTCTCCACCTTACTGAGACAGCAATGTCATCTCTCATTACGTTTATCTCCGATGCTTGATGATCTTCCTCTTTCTCACCACAGGCACTTTCTTTCTATCTCCTACTGTGTGCTCAGGAGCCTCCTTCTATAATACCAGTTAATTTAACCACTACAGCAACTTTATGAACTGAGCAGCATTATTATTTTTTGCCTATTCATTTTATTCTATAATGCTAGCGGGAATAGGGTAGAAGAGGGTGACAGAGGATGGGAGATAGTAAAGGACTGGGAGGGGGGCCTGGCATGCTAGAGTCCATAGGGTCTCAAAGAGTCAGACACAACTTAGTGACTGAACAACAGCAATAACAACAAAGATAAGCCAAGCACTATGGTCCTTGTTTTAGGATGATGGAGAGAGAGCCATGGATGTCTTTTAAGCAGGGTAGTAAAGAGAAGAGAGCTATGCCTCTGAGGATGATCTTGACAGTCCAGTGGAAGGTGGGCTGAGGGGCTGAATAGGGGCTTTTTCTTTTCATTCATTGATGATTGAGTGCATCTATTGGATGCCAGGCAGGGAGGCTCTTAGAAACCAGTGCAGCAGTAGTATAAGGGAAAGGTTAAGGGTTCCAGCCTAATGAAGGAAGGATGGTGAGAGGGTAGTTGAGACTTTTTGAGTATCTAATGAGAGACTACCTTGTGCCCAACACATATCACTTCATTCTACCCCTTGTAACCATCCAGCAAGATAGGTATTAAGGTTCCCTGTTACAGATGAGAAAACAGGCTCAGTGATGTTAATTAATCTCTCAACATGACTGCAACCAACACACACACTTCATCTGTCAAGAAAAGACTGAAATCTTCCATCTACTCACCTCAACTTGGCATAATTTTTCCTCTGAAAACTCCAGAAGGGGCCTTTTGGATTACTTAGTTCTCCCTTTCCCATTTGATGGACGAGAAGACCGAGGAGAGTTCAGATCTGTGTCCTTTCATTCTCTGTTGTCCATATGAGTCATTCTCTTACCTGAGACTCATACTGTGGTCCCAACAGGCAGGAGATTCACATACAGTGATTATGTTCCTGGAGAAGTGTGAGATGATGTGATGGTCAAGAATTTGCCCTGTTTTTCTCCACCTTACTGAGACAGCAATGTCATCTCTCATTACGTTTATCTCCGATGCTTGATGATCTTCCTCTTTCTCACCACAGGCACTTTCTTTCTATCTCCTACTGTGTGCTCAGGAGCCTCCTTCTATAATACCAGTTAATTTAACCACTACAGCAACTTTATGAACTGAGCAGCATTATTATTTTTTGCCTATTCATTTTATTCTATAATTCTTTTTTTATTGAAGTATAGTTGATTTATAGTGTTGTTGTGTTAGTTTCTGGTGTACAACAAAGTGATTCAGTTATATATTTTCATGTATATTCTTTTCAGATTTGTTTCCATGATAGGTTATTACAAGATACTGAGCATAGTTTCCTGTGCTATATAGTAAGTCCTTGTGGGTTATCTATTTTATATATAGTAGTATATCTGTTAATCCCAAGCTCCTAATTTATCCCTCTCCCTTTCCCCTTTGGTAACCTAAGTTTGTTTCCTATGTCTGTGAGTCTGTTTCTGTTTTGTAAATAAATTCATTTGTGTCATCTTTTTATATTCCACATACAAGCGATATCATATGATATTTGTCTTTGTCCAATTTACTTCACTGTGTATGACCATCTCTGTGTCCATCCATGTTGTTGAAAATGGCGTTATTTTATTCTTTTTATGGATGAGTAATATTCCATTAGATATACACATCACATCATCTTTATCCATTCATCTGTTGACAGACGCGAAGGTTTTATATCTTGGCTATTATATTAGGTTGGTGCAAATGTAATTGCAGTTTCGGACCATGAATTTTAAGTTGTTACAACTAGATTCAAAGACATCTTTACTAATCAAAATAGGAACTATTACAATCAGCACTTAATGAGAAGTTTGTTTATTCCTATAGAATAAAAACCTACACTTTGGGATTTGACAAACTTTTTTTTTTAAATTTTATTTATTTATCTTTTGGGGGGTGGGGTGGGGAGGGAGGGTGATGGGCGGGCCACTTCTATTGGCCTTTCATTTCTCTATTTTCATCCATCTTTGTTCTTTGGCCCCTGTGGGCCTCCCATCGCGGTGGCCTCTGTTGTCGCAGAGCACCGGCTCTGGGCACATGTGCGCCAGAGCTCTGGCTCGGTAATTGGACACATCAGTCCAGCCGCTCCGCTGCACGTGGGATCTTCCTAGTCCAGGGATCGAACCGGCGCCCCTTGCAGTGCAAGGCTGTGTCCTTACCCACTGGACCACCAGGGGAAGCCCTGACAAACTCTTGAAAAGTACTTCCTGCCTCCTGCTTGTATGGAAGTGTTTTCCCTGCAAAAGTTTTTAAGATGCTTAAAGTGGTGGTTGTTGGTTGGCAGGCGATCTGGTGAATATGAGAGATGAAGCAAAACTTTGTAGCCCAATTCAGTCGACTTTTTAAGCTTTGGTTGTATGACGTGTGGTCAAGTGTTGTCATGGAGAAAAAATGGGCCCTTAATGTTGACCAATGCTGGCTGCAGGCATTGCAGTTTTCAGTGCATCTCATTGATTTGCTAAGCATGTAGTGATTTCACCAGGATTTAGAAAGTTGTAGTGGATCAGACCAGCAGCAGAGCACCAAACAGTGACCATGACCTTTTTTTGGTGCAAGTTTGGCTTTGAGAAGTGCTTTGGAGCTTCTTCTCAGTCCAACTGCTGGGCTAGTCATTTCCAGTTGTCATACAAAATTCACTTTTGTTGCATGTAATAATCCAATTGGAAAATGGTTTGTTGTTGTATAGAAGAGAAGACTACACTTCATAAAATTTTTTTGGATTTGTGGTCAGTTGAAGAGGCATCTACTTATTGAACCTTTTCATCTTTCCAACTTGCTTCAAATGCCAAATAAACATGGAATGGTTGATGCTGAGTTCCTCAGCAAATTCTCCTGTAGTTGTAAGAGGATCAGCTTCTATGATTGCTCTCAGTTGGTCACTGTCAACTTCTGATGGCCTGCCACTGTGCTCCTCATCTTCAAGGCTCTTGTCTCCTTTGCAAAACAACTTGAGCCACCATTGCACTGCATGTTCATTAGCAATTCCTGGGCTAAATGTATTGTTGATGTTGCAAGTTGTCTCCACTGCTTTACAACCCATTTTGAATTTGAATAAGAAAATCACTCAAATTTACTTTCTGTCTAACATCATTTCCCTAGTCTAAAATAAATATAAAATAAAAACCAATAAGTCATTAGCAAAAAGAAATTAGTTGAGAAATGTGCATTAAAATGATATATAACCACATTTATTTAACAATATATTACAATATCAAATGGCAAAGTTCAACAATGCAAAGCTGCAATTACTTTTGTATCAACTCAATAGTGTAAGCAGAATTGTTTTGACAACTCAGAAAACAAGCTCAAAGAGGTTAAATAATTTTCCTGTGATCATGCCACTGGAAAGTGGTACAGCAAGATTCAGTCTCAGGTTGGATTTAGACTCAGGATTCAGACTCAGATCAGAGAGATGAAGCAGAACTTTGTAGCCCAATTCAGTCGGCTTTTTAAGCTTTGGTTGTATGACGTGTGGTCAAGTGTTGTCATGGAGAAAAAATGGGCCCTTAATGTTGACCAATGCTGGCTGCAGGCATTGCAGTTTTCAGTGCATCTCATTGATTTGCTAAGCATGTAGTGATTTCACCAGGATTTAGAAAGTTGTAGTGGATCAGACCAGCAGCAGAGCACCAAACAGTGACCATGACCTTTTTTTGGTGCAAGTTTGGCTTTGAGAAGTGCTTTGGAGCTTCTTCTCAGTCCAACTGCTGGGCTAGTCATTTCCAGTTGTCATACAAAATTCACTTTTGTTGCATGTAATAATCCAATTGGAAAATGGTTTGTTGTTGTATAGAAGAGAAGACTACACTTCATAAAATTTTTTTGGATTTGTGGTCAGTTGAAGAGGCATCTACTTATTGAACCTTTTCATCTTTCCAACTTGCTTCAAATGCCAAATAAACATGGAATGGTTGATGCTGAGTTCCTCAGCAAATTCTCCTGTAGTTGTAAGAGGATCAGCTTCTATGATTGCTCTCAGTTGGTCACTGTCAACTTCTGATGGCCTGCCACTGTGCTCCTCATCTTCAAGGCTCTTGTCTCCTTTGCAAAACAACTTGAGCCACCATTGCACTGCATGTTCATTAGCAATTCCTGGGCTAAATGTATTGTTGATGTTGCAAGTTGTCTCCACTGCTTTACAACCCATTTTGAATTTGAATAAGAAAATCACTCAAATTTACTTTCTGTCTAACATCATTTCCCTAGTCTAAAATAAATATAAAATAAAAACCAATAAGTCATTAGCAAAAAGAAATTAGTTGAGAAATGTGCATTAAAATGATATATAACCACATTTATTTAACAATATATTACAATATCAAATGGCAAAGTTCAACAATGCAAAGCTGCAATTACTTTTGTATCAACTCAATAGTGTAAGCAGAATTGTTTTGACAACTCAGAAAACAAGCTCAAAGAGGTTAAATAATTTTCCTGTGATCATGCCACTGGAAAGTGGTACAGCAAGATTCAGAGTCAGGTTGGATTTAGACTCAGGATTCAGACTCAGATCATTCCAAAGCCTCCTTCATGAAAAGGGGCACCCCTCCAGTATTTGGACTTCCCTTGTGGCTAAATGGTAAAGAGTTTGCCTTCAATGCTGGAGACCCACTTTCAATCCCTGGGTCTGGAAGTTCCCTGGAGAATGAAATGGCCACCCATCCAGTATTCTTGCCTGGAGAATTCCATGGACAGAAGAACCTGGCAGCCTACAATACATGGAGTCACAAAGAGTCTGACACTACTGAGTGACTGACACACACATGCACTGCTGTTTTTATGCCATTTTATTATTAAGAGTCATATATGACTGAGCCACTGAACAACGAATATTAAGCAAACATTTTGGAGTGCCCACTACTTGTCAGTGACAAGCACTGGAGATTTGCACCAAAGGTTAGAGATTCATCCTGTACCCTCCCTGAAACCCTAAAGGCTAGGACAGAGACTAAACAGCCATGTCTCTAGTCTCTCTTACTAATAGGTGTAACATTTGTGTCCACAGCCCTTGAGAATTTACAAAGCATTTCATATTCGTGATCTTAGTAAACCCACACAGCAACTGTAGGGAGCCCACAATTTCTGTCCCTCTCTTCTCATATAGAAGACACTATGAGAACTAGAGTCAGCAGACCCACGGTACCTTTAGCCAATTGTAAATTTTTATGCTATGAACCTGCCTTTGTTTGCTTATTTGGTTCCTGCAACTTTCTTTGTTCCGGTGATGTTTGTACTTGATGGGCTATCAGGTTCTAATGCTTTGGACCTTATTTTGCTCCAGTTTTGCTGTTGGACCTTAAACCCAGACATAAACCTAAGTTGCCTACTACTGAAAGGGATTGTTTCTTTTTCTTTTTTTTAACATAATCTTCACTGTTTATTCATTTTTGACTGCCGAACCACAAGAGATGTGGAATCTTAGTTCCTTTACTAGAGATCAAACCAATGCCTCCTATAGTGGAAGTTCAGGGTGTTAACCACTGGACCACCATGAATTACTTTTGTATCAACTCAATAGTGTAAGCAGAATTGTTTTGACAACTCAGAAAACAAGCTCAAAGAGGTTAAATAATTTTCCTGTGATCATGCCACTGGAAAGTGGTACAGCAAGATTCAGAGTCAGGTTGGATTTAGACTCAGGATTCAGACTCAGATCATTCCAAAGCCTCCTTCATGAAAAGGGGCACCCCTCCAGTATTTGGACTTCCCTTGTGGCTAAATGGTAAAGAGTTTGCCTTCAATGCTGGAGACCCACTTTCAATCCCTGGGTCTGGAAGTTCCCTGGAGAATGAAATGGCCACCCATCCAGTATTCTTGCCTGGAGAATTCCATGGACAGAAGAACCTGGCAGCCTACAATACATGGAGTCACAAAGAGTCTGACACTACTGAGTGACTGACACACACATGCACTGCTGTTTTTATGCCATTTTATTATTAAGAGTCATATATGACTGAGCCACTGAACAACGAATATTAAGCAAACATTTTGGAGTGCCCACTACTTGTCAGTGACAAGCACTGGAGATTTGCACCAAAGGTTAGAGATTCATCCTGTACCCTCCCTGAAACCCTAAAGGCTAGGACAGAGACTAAACAGCCATGTCTCTAGTCTCTCTTACTAATAGGTGTAACATTTGTGTCCACAGCCCTTGAGAATTTACAAAGCATTTCATATTCGTGATCTTAGTAAACCCACACAGCAACTGTAGGGAGCCCACAATTTCTGTCCCTCTCTTCTCATATAGAAGACACTATGAGAACTAGAGTCAGCAGACCCACGGTACCTTTAGCCAATTGTAAATTTTTATGCTATGAACCTGCCTTTGTTTGCTTATTTGGTTCCTGCAACTTTCTTTGTTCCGGTGATGTTTGTACTTGATGGGCTATCAGGTTCTAATGCTTTGGACCTTATTTTGCTCCAGTTTTGCTGTTGGACCTTAAACCCAGACATAAACCTAAGTTGCCTACTACTGAAAGGGATTGTTTCTTTTTCTTTTTTTTAACATAATCTTCACTGTTTATTCATTTTTGACTGCCGAACCACAAGAGATGTGGAATCTTAGTTCCTTTACTAGAGATCAAACCAATGCCTCCTATAGTGGAAGTTCAGGGTGTTAACCACTGGACCACCATGAATTCCTGACGGACTGTTTATCTTTTCAACATGCAGCCTTAAAGAAGAGAAAGGAAGATTTTCACTGTAGGTAATGTTGTCAAAGTCAGTAGGTGCAGTGTTTTTAGGGCAGTTAATCTTGTAAGTTCAAATTTATGATTGGGTGACAAGCTGTTAATGAGGTTGTCCTTTCTCCGATCAAAAATTAGATAACTTAAAAAAAAAAAAGAAGAACAAAAAAAAGCAACCTCACAGAAATTGGGTGAAATGTGCAAGACCACACAGTTGGTAGTATCATCTGACTTCTTGCCCACTGCTCTTCACACAGAACAACACGGATTCTTTCTCTTCTTTCTCCTCCCTACTTTTTATCAGCAAAACCCAAGCCTTCCTTTGACGTCTGCTGACAGTCTGTGGTCTCCCTGGTGGGAAAACACAAGCTGAAATTGTGCCTTCCTCACTTTAATCAGGCTGTCCATATTCATGCTTTTTGCACCTGTGGTTTCTTATTTGGTCTTTTTTTCTCCTTTGGGTTTTGTGTGACTTGAGTGATCCCTGAAAACTACTCTGTTCCATTTCAAAGTGTAAGTGTAAGTAACTAAAGCAGGCCCTATGTGCACAAAGTTCTACCTTATTCTCTTTTTACTTATTCATCCATCCATTCATTCATTTATCTGCCCTTCCCCTTCCTCCTTTCTTCCCTCCTCCTCTCCCTCCTTCCCTTCTGCCTTTCATTTCAGTTTTCCTGACTTCCTCCTTTCCAACTATTCATATATTCATCCACTAAACAAATATATACTGAGAATCTACTACATATTGGACACAGTTCTAAGGACTAGGAAAATAGCAGAGATCAAAACAGAACTTTCTTATTCTTATAGATATTATAATAGAGCAGACACAATATAAGTAATAAAACACCTCAAAATTTCAGATAGAGGTAACTGCAGTGAAAATGTACACTATCTGGACCTACCATTTTGGGAAAATTGGCCTACTACTGAAAGGATTGTTTCTTTTTTTTTTAACATAATCTTCACTGTTTATTCATTTTTGACTGCCGAACCACAAGAGATGTGGAATCTTAGTTCCTTTACTAGAGATCAAACCAATGCCTCCTATAGTGGAAGTTCAGGGTGTTAACCACTGGACCACCATGAATTCCTGACGGACTGTTTATCTTTTCAACATGCAGCCTTAAAGAAGAGAAAGGAAGATTTTCACTGTAGGTAATGTTGTCAAAGTCAGTAGGTGCAGTGTTTTTAGGGCAGTTAATCTTGTAAGTTCAAATTTATGATTGGGTGACAAGCTGTTAATGAGGTTGTCCTTTCTCCGATCAAAAATTAGATAACTTAAAAAAAAAAAAGAAGAACAAAAAAAAGCAACCTCACAGAAATTGGGTGAAATGTGCAAGACCACACAGTTGGTAGTATCATCTGACTTCTTGCCCACTGCTCTTCACACAGAACAACACGGATTCTTTCTCTTCTTTCTCCTCCCTACTTTTTATCAGCAAAACCCAAGCCTTCCTTTGACGTCTGCTGACAGTCTGTGGTCTCCCTGGTGGGAAAACACAAGCTGAAATTGTGCCTTCCTCACTTTAATCAGGCTGTCCATATTCATGCTTTTGCACCTGTGGTTTCTTATTTGGTCTTTTTTTCTCCTTTGGGTTTTGTGTGACTTGAGTGATCCCTGAAAACTACTCTGTTCCATTTCAAAGTGTAAGTGTAAGTAACTAAAGCAGGCCCTATGTGCACAAAGTTCTACCTTATTCTCTTTTTACTTATTCATCCATCCATTCATTCATTTATCTGCCCTTCCCCTTCCTCCTTTCTTCCCTCCTCCTCTCCCTCCTTCCCTTCTGCCTTTCATTTCAGTTTTCCTGACTTCCTCCTTTCCAACTATTCATATATTCATCCACTAAACAAATATATACTGAGAATCTACTACATATTGGACACAGTTCTAAGGACTAGGAAAATAGCAGAGATCAAAACAGAACTTTCTTATTCTTATAGATATTATAATAGAGCAGACACAATATAAGTAATAAAACACCTCAAAATTTCAGATAGAGGTAACTGCAGTGAAAAATTTAAAATGAGATAGAGAATGAATGCAAGATGATGCTTTAGTTTGGGTGCTCAGGGAAGGCCTTTCTGGATTCAGAGATATTTGAACTCCAAGCAGCTCTTTCAGGATCTGGGGGATGATCTTTAACGCATAGGGAATAGGAATTACAGAGGCAATTTCCTACCCACTCTTTTTTTTTTTTTTTTTTAAAGATTTATTTATTTATTTTTGGGGGGAGGGGAGGGAGGGGAGCAGACAGGCTATTTCTGTTGGTCTTTCATTTGTCTATTTTCATCCATCTTGTGTGGGCCTCCCATCGCGGTGGCCTCTGTTGTCACAGAGCACCAGCTCTGGGCGCATGCGCTCCAGAGCTCCGGCTCGGTAATTGGACACATTGGTCCAGCCGTTCCACCGCACGTGGGATCTTCCCAGGCCATGGATTGAACTGGCGCCCCTTGCACTGCAAGGCGGTGTCCTTACCCACTGGACCACCAGGGAAGCCCTCTACCCACTCTTATTACAAACTTAATGAATTAAGATTCACTTGTGATTCCCAATATCCTTTTTTTTTTTTTTGGTTTTACAAATGTTTTAATTGAATATCTTATGGGGTGGGATGTAAGAAATTGAATAGACTGGTCATTTTAATACATTAAAATAATCTGTGTAGATAGTATGAATGTTAAGACAATATAGCACTGAATAGTTAATGATCCAATATTCTTAACAGTAGAAAAAGTGCAAGGATTCTTGCTGAACCAGCCCCACTGTATAGAGAAAATGATGAAAGACAAGATTGTTCAGGCGTCCTTCTCATGATCACAGAAAGCGGAGTTAGCAAGGGTAACATGGCATGATTGAAGGGAGTGAACGTTGGGAAGAAATCAGGAAGCCTAGGTTCTGTTCAGCTCCACACTAACCTATTGTGGAAACATGAAAAACTCTCTTTTCCAGTGCAACCCTCAATTTTCTTAAAAAAAAAGAAAAAAAGGTAGTTATAGAATTTTAACACAGAAACCAATGTGGAAAATAAGCAGTAT
Source organism: Tragulus kanchil (assembly GCA_022376925.1). Classification (NCBI taxonomy): domain Eukaryota; kingdom Metazoa; phylum Chordata; class Mammalia; order Artiodactyla; family Tragulidae; genus Tragulus; species Tragulus kanchil. Next base: position 98,478,150 of record JAIOJX010000032.1, read on the forward strand.
AATTTGCTAAAATTTATTAAATGCTTTTTATCATACCAGAAATTATTCTAAGTGCCTTATGTATAACAACTTTAATTCTATCAACAACCCTATAAGTACTGTTATTATCTAAATATTAAAGACAAGGCTTTTAAAGTACAGGGTGGTAGGTAACTTGCCGTAGTCCCATAGACTAGGCGGTGGAGCTGCATTCAGATCTAGGTCATCTGATTTGAGGGTTCTAGCTCTTAAGTTTTGTATTATTAATCCTTATTTTAAAGGGCAATAGAGTGCCTGACTGGTTGAAGTCAGGAGCCATAACCCTCACACCTGCATCTTATCTTCTCCCTAAAGATGTTCCCTTGGACCTTGTGCTCTGTGAGGAAAAGGTTTGGAAGTCTGAGGACAAGGAAATAGTAAATGTTTTTCTGGCACTAAAAATTGTAGTTTCAGGAATAAGCAGGCCTCAGCTGGCATCATGAAATGGGACTTTAGTGCCATTTCTCAACAGAGATCACAAGTGTCCTGGGAAGAAGGTATGCTTAGGCATGGGACAGGCACTGCCTTGGTGGCTCAGAAGGTAAAGAACCTGTCTGCAATGCAGGAGATCCAGGTTCGATCCCTGGTTTGGGAAGATACCCTGAAGAAGTGAATGGCTACCCACTCCAGTATTCTTGCCTGGAGAATTTCATGGACAGAGGAGCCTGGTGGGCTACACACTCCATGGGGTCATAAAGAGTCAGACAAGTCTGAGCACACATACAGTGGCAAGGTGATTTCATCGGGTGGAATCCATCTGGCCTAGGAACAGTTAAGGTTTGCCAGGAGAGAATGATGTCTGACTCTGATCCTTTTTGAGGCAGACCTAGGAGGAAAGGGGATGCTTTGCAGTCAGGACACACTGAACCCTCCCCAGGCCACCTCTGTTAATGTTTTCTCCTCTTTCATTTAGCCTAGATGCAATTTCTTCCCTCCAGTTTTCTAGACACATCACACTGATTTATATGGACTGAGGGATTCTTCTTTCTACCCTGAGTTTTAAAGGTCAAGTTTTTTCAGTTCCACTGAAGTTGAGGTTGGCAGAGAGTATGGTATAGTGATTAAGCTCATGGATTCTGAAGTCAGACTGAAGGAATTTAAATCCCAGCTGTCTCTAGCATAGCTTCTGATCTTGAGTGACTTTCAACCTCTTCAGTGTTTAGTTTCCTCATCATAATGAGGACATATTAACATACTTAACTCATATATATGGATGTTAGAATTCTTAAAAAATTGTGTGGTGATAAGTGTAAGACACTTAGCATATTGACTGGCAATTGGTAACTGCTCAGTAAACAGTCTTTTTTTTTTTGTTGTGCACATATAAGAAAAGGATTATCCTTATCTTCTCGCCTAAAGAGTTTTTTTCCCAATAGAGTGCCTGACTGGTTGAAGTCAGGAGCCATAACCCTCACACCTGCATCTTATCTTCTCCCTAAAGATGTTCCCTTGGACCTTGTGCTCTGTGAGGAAAAGGTTTGGAAGTCTGAGGACAAGGAAATAGTAAATGTTTTTCTGGCACTAAAAATTGTAGTTTCAGGAATAAGCAGGCCTCAGCTGGCATCATGAAATGGGACTTTAGTGCCATTTCTCAACAGAGATCACAAGTGTCCTGGGAAGAAGGTATGCTTAGGCATGGGACAGGCACTGCCTTGGTGGCTCAGAAGGTAAAGAACCTGTCTGCAATGCAGGAGATCCAGGTTCGATCCCTGGTTTGGGAAGATACCCTGAAGAAGTGAATGGCTACCCACTCCAGTATTCTTGCCTGGAGAATTTCATGGACAGAGGAGCCTGGTGGGCTACACACTCCATGGGGTCATAAAGAGTCAGACAAGTCTGAGCACACATACAGTGGCAAGGTGATTTCATCGGGTGGAATCCATCTGGCCTAGGAACAGTTAAGGTTTGCCAGGAGAGAATGATGTCTGACTCTGATCCTTTTTGAGGCAGACCTAGGAGGAAAGGGGATGCTTTGCAGTCAGGACACACTGAACCCTCCCCAGGCCACCTCTGTTAATGTTTTCTCCTCTTTCATTTAGCCTAGATGCAATTTCTTCCCTCCAGTTTTCTAGACACATCACACTGATTTATATGGACTGAGGGATTCTTCTTTCTACCCTGAGTTTTAAAGGTCAAGTTTTTTCAGTTCCACTGAAGTTGAGGTTGGCAGAGAGTATGGTATAGTGATTAAGCTCATGGATTCTGAAGTCAGACTGAAGGAATTTAAATCCCAGCTGTCTCTAGCATAGCTTCTGATCTTGAGTGACTTTCAACCTCTTCAGTGTTTAGTTTCCTCATCATAATGAGGACATATTAACATACTTAACTCATATATATGGATGTTAGAATTCTTAAAAAATTGTGTGGTGATAAGTGTAAGACACTTAGCATATTGACTGGCAATTGGTAACTGCTCAGTAAACAGTCTTTTTTTTTTTTAGTGATGCACATATAAGAAAAGGAGGGAAAGTGGTATTTTGCTGCTACTTAGTCATTTCAGTCATGACTGACTCTGTGATTCTGTGTACTATAGTCTGCCAGGTTCTTCTGTCCATGGAATTCTCTAGGCAAGATTACTGCAATGGGTTGCCATGCCCTCCTCCAGGGGGATCTTCCCAACTCAGGGATGGAATCTGGGTCTCCTGCACTGCAGGCAGATTCCTCACCACTGAGCCACCAGGGAATCCCTACACACACACACACACACACACACACACACACACACAGACACACTCACACATAGACACACAGACACACATGCACACACACACAGACGTTTGAGACCACATGGACTCTAACTCACCAGGCTTCTCCATCCATGGAATTTTCCAGGCGAGAATATTGGAGTGGGTTGCTATTTCCTTCTCCAATGGCATTTTTACTTAATACATATTCTTTATCAAAATTTAACTGAAATTTGATCCTGGATGAAATTGGTTGGTCCAGTTTACATTTAGTTCGTGTATTTAAAATAATTACTGAATATCAAAAATTACCAGGAATTTGATCAATGTGAAACAACAAAGAAAAAACATCATTTTACCCCATCCATCTCTTGTTCTTGCTTTGATCTTACTCTTTTAGCCATTTTTATTTTCTGCATCTTCGGGTGTATTACCCATGCAGTGGGGTAGAAAATGTAACAGCCCTAGATTTGGGAAACTTGGTTGTAGATATAAACGTAGTATTTGATGACTCTGTGGCACTGAATAAATAATAAAATCTCTTTGTGTTTCATTTCACCTATCTGTAGAGTTTTGGACAATATGAAGTGAGTTGGTCAGAGAGTATGGGTATAGTGATTAAGCTCATGGATTCTGAAGTCAGACTGAAGGAATTTAAATCCCAGCTGTCTCTAGCATAGCTTCTGATCTTGAGTGACTTTCAACCTCTTCAGTGTTTAGTTTCCTCATCATAATGAGGACATATTAACATACTTAACTCATATATATGGATGTTAGAATTCTTAAAAAATTGTGTGGTGATAAGTGTAAGACACTTAGCATATTGACTGGCAATTGGTAACTGCTCAGTAAACAGTCTTTTTTTTTAGTGATGCACATATAAGAAAAGGAGGGAAAGTGGTATTTTGCTGCTACTTAGTCATTTCAGTCATGACTGACTCTGTGATTCTGTGTACTATAGTCTGCCAGGTTCTTCTGTCCATGGAATTCTCTAGGCAAGATTACTGCAATGGGTTGCCATGCCCTCCTCCAGGGGGATCTTCCCAACTCAGGGATGGAATCTGGGTCTCCTGCACTGCAGGCAGATTCCTCACCACTGAGCCACCAGGGAATCCCTACACACACACACACACACACACACACACACACACACAGACACACTCACACATAGACACACAGACACACATGCACACACACACAGACGTTTGAGACCACATGGACTCTAACTCACCAGGCTTCTCCATCCATGGAATTTTCCAGGCGAGAATATTGGAGTGGGTTGCTATTTCCTTCTCCAATGGCATTTTTACTTAATACATATTCTTTATCAAAATTTAACTGAAATTTGATCCTGGATGAAATTGGTTGGTCCAGTTTACATTTAGTTCGTGTATTTAAAATAATTACTGAATATCAAAAATTACCAGGAATTTGATCAATGTGAAACAACAAAGAAAAAACATCATTTTACCCCATCCATCTCTTGTTCTTGCTTTGATCTTACTCTTTTAGCCATTTTTATTTTCTGCATCTTCGGGTGTATTACCCATGCAGTGGGGTAGAAAATGTAACAGCCCTAGATTTGGGAAACTTGGTTGTAGATATAAACGTAGTATTTGATGACTCTGTGGCACTGAATAAATAATAAAATCTCTTTGTGTTTCATTTCACCTATCTGTAGAGTTTTGGACAATATGATACCAAAGATCACTTCCAATTCAAAGATTCTATGAGCTCATGTTTTCCTTAAGTGGAAGCTGAAGTGTAATTGAATCCACCAAAGAACCCCAGGCTCTCCTTTGATGGTTTTGATTATCCTTAGGCATGATTAGATACTCTTGGGGCAAAAGCAAGCAAGAGCTGGAAGGAGTTAAGTAATGTGACTAGAGCCATCATACCTAGGTCCAAACCCAGGTTATAGTATGTAGCAGCCATGTGGCTTTGGAGAAATTATTTCCACACTCTGAGCTTCAGTTTTCTTAATTTTAAAATAAAGACAATAAGCGTATTTATCATGTGTAGTTGTTGTAAGGACTGAATGAAAATCAATGTATATTTAATATTTTATTCAGTGTTAGTCTTTAATTTATGCCCCCTTACCATGATTTCCATGATCTTATTTGTATACTCCTCTATCCCTTACATATAGTATATTCTAATTACTTGCATATTTTGGGGGGGAAGCCTCTTTTATTGGTTTTTATTTATTTATTTTGGCGTATGTGCTCCAGAGCACTGGCTTGTATTCGGACACACCAGCCCAGCCACTCCACGGCATGTGGGATCTTCCCAGGCCAGGGATCAAACCAGTACCCCTTGCACTGCAAAGCGGGCTCTTTACCCACTGGACTACCAGGGAAGACTTTACTTGTGTATTTATATCTTTCCTTAACTGTGATCTCTTAAAGGGTACAAACTCTTTCCTCCTTCCTTTTGCCCAATGCCTGATCCGTTGCTACGAGTGTCTTGATAGATGATCAATAAATGTTTATAGAAACTAAAATGCATTGGTAAATAGATTCATAAGTGTTTGTCCCCAATTTATTTTCCAAACACTGGAAACAGAAAAGAAAAATAGAGCTGCTTAAACAAAATATGTAAAGATGAGAAGACATATTTTTGTTGTATAACATTTTCAAAGTTTTAAAAGAAAATAAAAACAAAGAAAACTCAGATGGGAAACTTGGTTGTAGATATAAACGTAGTATTTGATGACTCTGTGGCACTGAATAAATAATAAAATCTCTTTGTGTTTCATTTCACCTATCTGTAGAGTTTTGGACAATATGATACCAAAGATCACTTCCAATTCAAAGATTCTATGAGCTCATGTTTTCCTTAAGTGGAAGCTGAAGTGTAATTGAATCCACCAAAGAACCCCAGGCTCTCCTTTGATGGTTTTGATTATCCTTAGGCATGATTAGATACTCTTGGGGCAAAAGCAAGCAAGAGCTGGAAGGAGTTAAGTAATGTGACTAGAGCCATCATACCTAGGTCCAAACCCAGGTTATAGTATGTAGCAGCCATGTGGCTTTGGAGAAATTATTTCCACACTCTGAGCTTCAGTTTTCTTAATTTTAAAATAAAGACAATAAGCGTATTTATCATGTGTAGTTGTTGTAAGGACTGAATGAAAATCAATGTATATTTAATATTTTATTCAGTGTTAGTCTTTAATTTATGCCCCCTTACCATGATTTCCATGATCTTATTTGTATACTCCTCTATCCCTTACATATAGTATATTCTAATTACTTGCATATTTTGGGGGGGAAGCCTCTTTTATTGGTTTTTATTTATTTATTTTGGCGTATGTGCTCCAGAGCACTGGCTTGTATTCGGACACACCAGCCCAGCCACTCCACGGCATGTGGGATCTTCCCAGGCCAGGGATCAAACCAGTACCCCTTGCACTGCAAGGTGGACTCTTTTCCCACTGGACTACCAGGGAAGACTTTACTTGTGTATTTATATCTTTCCTTAACTGTGATCTCTTAAAGGGTACAAACTCTTTCCTCCTTCCTTTTGCCCAATGCCTGATCCGTTGCTACGAGTGTCTTGATAGATGATCAATAAATGTTTATAGAAACTAAAATGCATTGGTAAATAGATTCATAAGTGTTTGTCCCCAATTTATTTTCCAAACACTGGAAACAGAAAAGAAAAATAGAGCTGCTTAAACAAAATATGTAAAGATGAGAAGACATATTTTTGTTGTATAACATTTTCAAAGACTTCATTAATACAGAAAATAAAAACAAAGAAAAACTCAGAGTTCTAGGAGCACTTCTTGGACAATATCCAAGAAGAAGAGAAAATGCCTACAGCCAATGCTAGTTGATTTAGCACGAAGGACAGCCACACCATCATTTCAGTGGTGCCAAGAGTTGGGGCTGGAACATAGGAAGCAAATGGAAGACTACTGATGGATCAGTCTATGACCTCTAGAGTCCTCTGCTCTACCAGCTGAGCTACCAAAAGGTGCAAGATCAATCTAGAGAAGGTATGCAGGAGCCAAGTCGAGACAGGAGGCTTGGATATAGCCTCTCAGGGAAGTAGTATGGACACCCTTTATGCGGGGAGTGGCATGGCCAGGGTTTTTTGGTTTTTTTTTTTAATCTTTTTTTTTTTTTTTTTAAACAGAGTTTTGTTGTTTACTGACAAACATCAACATGAATCAGCCATAGGCAGACATATCCTCCCTTCCTCTTGAAGTTAAACTATGAATCTTATCGTGGCCAAGTTTTAATCCTAGAAAGAACACTTTGGACGGAGACTGTATTTGAACAGCCAGTGTTAGAATACAAGAGATCATTTAGAAGAGAGTTGCAACAGTTTGAGCAAACAGTTATGAGGGCATAGGAAAGGGAAAGTGTAGGAAATAAAGAGATAGAATCAGTGCATTTTCCTGGAAGGAGACTGAAGCAGATTGGAAGCCTTCAGGACTTTTGTTTGGGCTATGAGTTTTGATATAAAGTATACTGGAGAGATAATGAAACTGAGAGCTATAAAATATTGAAGTCAGAGTTGATACATTGAGTTTGAGATATTAGTGTGGCATTCACGTAGAAATGTCCAGTGAGCAGTTAAATATATGGGTTAGGAATTCACAAGAAAGGATGAGATGTAAGAAACATTGAATGGACTCTGTTGTGCTGCTATATTATGCTAATCTGGCTCACACCCTAGTTACTGATTCAGTAATAGTCTCATTCGGATGTTGCTGACCACTGGTGCCCACATTGCCTATTGATGGTAAATCCATACAGCCTGAGGTCATATGCAAGCAGGAAACACTAAGATTCTCTGTGTAATGCATCTCTACATTATGCATAAAAGCAATATTCTTTAGGGAAAAATATCAGACTGTATTTAGTCAGGGATATGGGGCTTCCCTGGTGGTTCAGATGGTGCAGAAACTCTCTGCAACATGGGAGACGCGTGTTCCGTCCCTGGACTGGGAAGATCCCCTGGAGAAGGGGATGCCTACTGACGCCACTGTTCCTGCCTGGAGAATTCCATGGACAGAGAAGCCTCGTGGGCCACAGTCCATTGGGTCACAAAGAGTTGGACACAACCGTACGACTAACACTTTCACTTTATCTTTCTTTTACTGATCAGCTCTCTCCTTATTTTTCTTTTATAGCTCTTACCATAGAATTAATAAAACATGTGTTAGTTTGTTTCATGGAGTAGAAATAATTTTGAAAAACTGAACTCTGATTAGAATTTCTAAAAGCAAATCCTATTCCTCCCTCTTAATTCAAATTATAAAATTGGAGATGTATTCAGTGGAAAAATATTGGTCTAGGCTATCACAAAATTATTCTTAAGATTTCAAGATATCTTACAAAATCCTGCATTTAAAATTTTAAATATTAATTTTAGAGTTAATAGCACTTCACACTCTTCAATGAATAGCAACTAAAATATTTCTGTTTGGAAAATTATCTTCAAGTCTTACAGAAGAGGGATATGCTAAAAATAGCACTAAAGTTTTAGCTTGACAGATAACATTAACTGAGGTGAGGAATAAAAGAGAAAGCTTAAACTGGCTTAGGGTGGGAAAGATTCATGAGTTATCCACATTCAAGTAGAAAGGAATTTTATAAGGTTTAGTGAAAATGTCAGACTCTCTTTCTCCCGGGCCTTTGAACATTTTCTCTTTTGTCTGGATGACATTGCTGTATCTCAACATTCTCTGAAGCTCCCTGAGCTCTGGACTCTGCTATATTTACCCACAACACTTACCACCTCCTACTAATGTAAAATATTTTGATTATCTTTTCGTTTACCTCTCCTATGCTGCCCTTCCAAATGTGACAGAACAGCGAGGTTGCCTGTTGTCACAGTGGTATCCACAGCGCCTCGAACAGGTCCTGCTGTGCAAAAAAACCCTGATGAGGATTTGTGGAATGGATGAAAATTCAAGTTTGTAGGTCACATCCTCCATGAAACTTATCCTAAACAAGTTGCATCTTGTACTAGTCAAAAGGGAAAATATCAGACTGTATTTAGTCAGGGATATGGGGCTTCCTGGTGGTTCAGATGGTGCAAAACTCTCTGCAACATGGGAGACGCGTGTTCCGTCCCTGGACTGGGAAGATCCCCTGGAGAAGGGGATGCCTACTGACGCCACTGTTCCTGCCTGGAGAATTCCATGGACAGAGAAGCCTCGTGGGCCACAGTCCATTGGGTCACAAAGAGTTGGACACAACCGTACGACTAACACTTTCACTTTATCTTTCTTTTACTGATCAGCTCTCTCCTTATTTTTCTTTTATAGCTCTTACCATAGAATTAATAAAACATGTGTTAGTTTGTTTCATGGAGTAGAAATAATTTTGAAAAACTGAACTCTGATTAGAATTTCTAAAAGCAAATCCTATTCCTCCCTCTTAATTCAAATTATAAAATTGGAGATGTATTCAGTGGAAAAATATTGGTCTAGGCTATCACAAAATTATTCTTAAGATTTCAAGATATCTTACAAAATCCTGCATTTAAAATTTTAAATATTAATTTTAGAGTTAATAGCACTTCACACTCTTCAATGAATAGCAACTAAAATATTTCTGTTTGGAAAATTATCTTCAAGTCTTACAGAAGAGGGATATGCTAAAAATAGCACTAAAGTTTTAGCTTGACAGATAACATTAACTGAGGTGAGGAATAAAAGAGAAAGCTTAAACTGGCTTAGGGTGGGAAAGATTCATGAGTTATCCACATTCAAGTAGAAAGGAATTTTATAAGGTTTAGTGAAAATGTCAGACTCTCTTTCTCCCGGGCCTTTGAACATTTTCTCTTTTGTCTGGATGACATTGCTGTATCTCAACATTCTCTGAAGCTCCCTGAGCTCTGGACTCTGCTATATTTACCCACAACACTTACCACCTCCTACTAATGTAAAATATTTTGATTATCTTTTCGTTTACCTCTCCTATGCTGCCCTTCCAAATGTGACAGAACAGCGAGGTTGCCTGTTGTCACAGTGGTATCCACAGCGCCTCGAACAGGTCCTGCTGTGCAAAAAAACCCTGATGAGGATTTGTGGAATGGATGAAAATTCAAGTTTGTAGGTCACATCCTCCATGAAACTTATCCTAAACAAGTTGCATCTTGTACTTACTCTGTCCACAGCAATTTTGACACCAGGCTTTCTTAAAAAAAATTAAATTGAGGGACTTCCCTGGTGGTCCACTGGGTAAAGAGTCTCCCTTGCACTGCAAGAGGCACTGGTTCAATCCCTGGCCCGGGAAGATCCCACCTGTCATGGAGCGACTGGACCCGTGTGGTCCAATTATGAGCCAGTGCTCTGGAGTGCATGCGCCCAGAGCCAGTGCTCTGCAATGGGAGGCCAAAGAATAAAGATGGATGAAAATAAATAAATAAAAAACTGATAAAAGAGGCCAAATTTAAAAAAATTAAATTGAAGTACACGTAGTATAATATGACCATTTTATCTTGTATAATTATAATTATTATTTTTTGGTACACTTTACTAATAATGGAGATTGATGTAGATAATTGACAATCTAGAAAACATTTAATATTTAATAAAAATTAATATCTATCCACTTTGTCTATATGGAGGAGGTTCTCAAAGAATACGACTTGTGAGAAGAACATGTTTTTTAGATTATTTTATCTCATTTTAAGTCATTGGAAATTTAAATCATTGGAAGACTCAGATTCATAGAAATTTGCAAATTTTTAAAAAATATTGATCTCCTAGACCTTTGCAACTGGGGTAAGTATTAACTATAAATTTATCACAAAGCAAAGATAGCATTTGAAAAAAAAGATAGCATTTCTTAAAAGCATTTCAAAAGCTATACACTTTCAATGTCTGGATTTCATAGACTATCAAATATATCCCAGTGGGGAAACAAATAATTTTTAAAAAGACATGATATACTGACATTGGGTATAGTTTATATATATATATATAAATATATATTATATATATATATATATATATATATATATATATATATATATATACTTCTTTTTTTATTGGGATATAGTTGTTTTACAATATTGTACAGCACAGTGAGTTAGCTATATGTGTACATATATTCCCTCCTCCTTGGCCTCTCCCCCATTACACATCCATCTCCATTACCACACAGCTCTAAGCTGAACTCCCTGCAATATACAGCAGGTTCCCACTAGCTATCTGTTTTACACATGGAAGTGTATCTATGTCACTACCGATCTCCCAATTCATCCCACCCCCTGCACCCACATTTATTTCTTCCCTGCAAATAGGTCCCCGCTTTAGAGTATGCAATTTAGTGGTTCATTCACAATGTTGAGCAAACACTCCCTCAGTTGAGCACCAAAACATTTACATCAGGCTTAAAACACTATAACCATTAAGGAATCATTTCCCATTTCCCCCTTCCTCTTAGCACCTGGCAACAACCAATTTACTTTCTGTGTCTGTTTTATATAAATGGAATGGTACAATATATGATCTTTTCTGTCTGGGTTCTTTCAGTTAGCACTATGCTTTTGAAGTGCATTCATTGTGTTATGTATAGATGCACCAGATCATCATTCATTTTTAAGCCTGAATAATAGTTCATTGTGTGTATGTATAAACAGTATCTTGCTTACTTGTTTATCTTTATCTGTCAATGGACATTTAGGTTGTTTTCACCATTTGGTTATTGTGAATAGTGCTGGTATGAATAACCCTGTGCAACAGTTGGTTCACACTTACTTTGATTGCCTTTTTTCTAATCTGTCTCTCCTATAGTCATGGACTTCGTGAGGACAGGAATTGAGTCTGTCTTGTTCACAAAGGTATTCCCAGATGGAGTTGTGGCCTGGAAAATATTTGTTCAATGAATCACTTGAATACAAAATATCCAATTCTCTTGAATGTTTAATTGAGAGGGGATGATTGGGATTTCCTAAATTAATATGAATGGCACAGCTTTTTAAAAAATTCAAGAATGCCACAAAAATGAAAGAATATCTATGCCTTAGTTCCATCTGAGGGCTTCCGAGTTTGCACTAGAGGTCAATTCCATATGAAGGCTAACTGCAGAAGAGGGGAGGGGATGAGGGTGGGTGAGGGGACTAGAGGACTCAGGTTGGGTCTGGAGGGAGGAGGCAGCAGCAGATGGAGGTGTAAGAGTGTGGGAGAATCAGTGTGTACAGAGGGCTGGTGGGGGGTCAGGTGTGAGCAGAGAGCAGGGGCTGAGGACACTGGGCAGCTCTCAGGCTGCTATCAGCCTCTCAAACTGAAAGGAGTTGAGAGAAGTCCTCTCTGCCCTCAAGAAACAGCTTTTTGTCTTTCATTTTCAAACATCAAAGTTGATTTCTGAAATAAAGGTTTGCTTTTGTGTGGAATTCTGAAGGTGTTCCCCAAGTGTTCAAGAGTGACTTTGGCTTTTAGAAGAAACTTCTGAAATGGAGAGTTGTCTTCACATTGTAGTCACGATTTTAAAAAACTGTGGTATCAAAACATGTTCAAACTTTACCCTTTTAACAATTACTAAGGGTGCATTGTAATATTGTTAACTGTGCACATTGTCATACAACAGACCTGTGGCATTTTTTTGTCTTGCATGATTGATCCTCTATTCCCATTGAATTTAACTAAGTGTTCATTGGAAACCTATTCTGTGCCTGCAATAAAAAAGAAACCATTGTAACTTCAGGATTTGCCCCTTCATCCACTTTACATCTGGAGACTGTGTTCATTTACATTATTAATAATAACTATGCATGTTTTATAGTGCTTCACAATTTATATTTCCTTCTAATTAAATTATAAGGTACTTCCTATTTATGGATTTATTGGATCCCCTCCCAAACTGTCACTATTTGGATTTTACAAATGAGGAAACAAATGAGAAAGCTGAAGTCAAGGGAAGATGAGTAATTTATCCAAGGTTTTGGACAGAGAGTTGCCAAACTAAGATCTGCAGCTGGTTTCTGGAGGGAAGTTGTTCCCAGGGTATTACACTACAATGATTCATTCCAAATAACATTAAAGACTGACTTGAGCATTGCCTCTTAGGTCGCTTGGAATGAAAAATACTTATAAATTTCATTATCTGGTTCAAAATAGTTTTAAAAATTCAAGAATGCCACAAAAATGAAAGAATATCTATGCCTTAGTTCCATCTGAGGGCTTCCGAGTTTGCACTAGAGGTCAATTCCATATGAAGGCTAACTGCAGAAGAGGGGAGGGGATGAGGGTGGGTGAGGGGACTAGAGGACTCAGGTTGGGTCTGGAGGGAGGAGGCAGCAGCAGATGGAGGTGTAAGAGTGTGGGAGAATCAGTGTGTACAGAGGGCTGGTGGGGGGTCAGGTGTGAGCAGAGAGCAGGGGCTGAGGACACTGGGCAGCTCTCAGGCTGCTATCAGCCTCTCAAACTGAAAGGAGTTGAGAGAAGTCCTCTCTGCCCTCAAGAAACAGCTTTTTGTCTTTCATTTTCAAACATCAAAGTTGATTTCTGAAATAAAGGTTTGCTTTTGTGTGGAATTCTGAAGGTGTTCCCCAAGTGTTCAAGAGTGACTTTGGCTTTTAGAAGAAACTTCTGAAATGGAGAGTTGTCTTCACATTGTAGTCACGATTTTAAAAAACTGTGGTATCAAAACATGTTCAAACTTTACCCTTTTAACAATTACTAAGGGTGCATTGTAATATTGTTAACTGTGCACATTGTCATACAACAGACCTGTGGCATTTTTTTGTCTTGCATGATTGATACTCTATTCCCATTGAATTTAACTAAGTGTTCATTGGAAACCTATTCTGTGCCTGCAAAAAAAAAGAAACCATTGTAACTTCAGGATTTGCCCCTTCATCCACTTTACATCTGGAGACTGTGTTCATTTACATTATTAATAATAACTATGCATGTTTTATAGTGCTTCACAATTTATATTTCCTTCTAATTAAATTATAAGGTACTTCCTATTTATGGATTTATTGGATCCCCTCCCAAACTGTCACTATTTGGATTTTACAAATGAGGAAACAAATGAGAAAGCTGAAGTCAAGGGAAGATGAGTAATTTATCCAAGGTTTTGGACAGAGAGTTGCCAAACTAAGATCTGCAGCTGGTTTCTGGAGGGAAGTTGTTCCCAGGGTATTACACTACAATGATTCATTCCAAATAACATTAAAGACTGACTTGAGCATTGCCTCTTAGGTCGCTTGGAATGAAAAATACTTATAAATTTCATTATCTGGTTCAAAATAGTTTTAAAAAATTCACTGTATAAGTTGCTTTTTTCTCTTAACCAGTTCCTCTGGTCCAAAAGAGAGGGTGTTTTTTCTTATTTAGCTTTTATTTATTGTCTAAACAGTATTACTTTGCAAGTTTTATCCATTGCATTGGACAAGTGCTAAATTGTTGGAGCAAAATTGGGCTTGAATCCTCTATTTGCTGCTAAATTAATTGTGTGACCTTGGAGAAACCAATACCTTAAGTTTCAATGTGCCCATCTATAAAATGGTGATTATAATAATAGCTACCTCATACTGTCCTAACGAGGAGTAGATGAGGTAATGCATCAGAATTGCTGAGCATATTTCTCTGGCCCATAGCAAGCATTCAACAAATCAGAGATATTATTATTATCCTAAATATAAAAAAAATGAATATTTTATCCAATTGAACCCATTTTTAGTAAAGGACTGGATTCTTAAAGCCAGGAAGTATGGAAAGAGTCCAAAATTTGAATCCAAATTGAAATAAGTGCCAATCCCCTTTCTGCCAGTTAGAAGCAGTATGGATTTTATTTCCTTATTGCACACTGGGGATGATAGTACCTAACTAGCTCATTCAGTTCTTGCAAGTATATTTTTAAAGGTCCTGAGATGTCATAAGTGCTCAACATATAGAAGCTAGTGTTGTTGTTATTATAAGTAGTATTATTTCAAATAAAAATCCCCAGTCTCACATACCAAGAAATCTGCATGCTTAGAGAAAACTCCAAGGTGAATGCCAGCTAAGTAGAGGATTTTATCTTTTTGGGATCAGAACTCAGACATCCCTTAAAAACTAGACCTGAGCATGGTTGTGACAGTTAACAAGATGCATCTTATAGCTTAGATTGCAAAATGCCAAGGTTGTTTTGTGAAAGTGAAGTAACTCAGTCATGTCCTACTCTTTGCAGCCTATGGAATTCTCCCCGCAAGAATACTACAGTGGGGGAGCCTTTCCCTTCTCCAGGGGACCTTCCCAACCTAAGGTTCAAGCCCAGATCTCCCACATTACAGGCAGATTCTTTACCATCTGAACCACAAAGGGAAGTCCAAGAATACTGGAGTGGGTAACCTATCCCTTCTCCAGGGGAATCTTCCTGGCTTAGGAATTGAACCAGGGTCTCCTGCATTGCAAGTGGATTCTTTACCAACTGAACTACAAGGGAATCCCTAGGTTGTTTTGTATCTGCATCTTATTCTTTCTTTTGGCCCAAAGTTTTTGCATCTAATTTAACATTTATTGATCATTGACTACATGACTGATCCTGCTCTAGTCACTATGGGAAACATGAAAGCAAATGGGATGATCTCTTTTCAGTTGACATTCTTCGGAGGGTTTTTATTCAATTCCAAATGAGCTGAAATGCATCTGTATCCTGATGACTACCAGTTTATTTCTTCAGTCCAACCTTCTCCTCTTGACCTTGAGACTCATCTCCATTCCCAAAGGTAATGGGGTTAAAACAGAACTGTTGACATATTCTCCCTGACTCCATATACCTTCTCCTCTACCAGTGTATCACATTCAATAAATGGCACCAAAATTCACCCAGATAGACCAAAGTTGGACTAATCTATGACCTTTGCCTTTCGTTCACAGCCTATATACAATGTTCAGCAAATATCGTCAGCTTTACCTTCAGAATATAATCCTAACCCAGCCACTTCTCACTGATCCTCTCCATTCTCATCCTTGCTCCAATATTTTGCACTTGCTTGACCAATCCCCCATCCCTGTACTTCCAGCCTTGCCTCCAGGTCAGTGACTATGACCGCATACATGGTGCACAGCACCGTTCCAGGGACACCGTCCACATCAACTTCAGTGTGAAGATGCCCCTGAAGTCATGCAGCACTGTGACCTCACTTGTGTTCTTCCATCTACTCTCCATGGAGCAAAATTTTCGAATGTAAGTAAGTCAAAGCCAATAATGCTGCTCTTTTCAGAACACCTCATCACTGTCTTCTACACCCTTAGTAAAATTTGCAGCTCTGTAGGATGCTACAGAATCTGGTTTCAAACCACACCACCTCATTTAATTCTCTTTCCAGTCTCTTACTGTTCTCTGGTCAAACAAGTCTGTTTGTTTTTCCTATACCATCTCAAGTACATTCCCCATCAGAGCTTTTGAAGTTGCTGGTCCCTCTTTCTGGGATACTCTTCCTACAAGTATTTGCATGGTATATACTAAGTCATTTCAGTCATGTCCAACTCTTTGTGACCCCATGGACTCCTCTGTCCATGGGATTCTCCAGTCAGGAATACTGGAGTGGGTTGCCAAGGCCTCCTCCAGGGAGTGGATCCTCAAAAGTCAGGGATCAAACCCATATGTCTTATGTCTCCTACAGATGGGTTCTTTTCCAATGAGCTGCCAGGGAAGCCCTATTATTTACCCTCTTCTAAGCCAAGTCTTTGCTCAAGTGTTTCTTCTCAGAGATGGTTTTCCCAATCATCCCATGATTTAATATGATATGGTTTTACCCTGCTTTACTTTTTTTTATAGAATTTATTCTACCTTGCATGATAGATTTACTTATTTGCTTTTTCTGTTTCTTCTATGGGCATTTAATCTTTATGAGGGTAGAGATTTTTTTCCCCATTTTATTCAATACCGTATTCCAGGAAGGGCAAGTGCATAATAAGTATTCAGTAAATATTTAGAGACTGAATGAATAGAATATGAAATTAGCTCATTGGTTCATGGATTCCTTCCTTACTTCAGTGAACAACAATTCACTAATAAACTATGCTGTACTAACATCTCATGTACATTATTTTCTCTCACCCAACAAAGTCATCTTCATTTTTATAAATTAACAGGGTTTTGTGCAGAGGAAGGATACTCTTCCTGGGATACATGAGATATTGGCCTGATTGACTTCACTGCACATAAACTTTCAAATTGAACAAATTATCACTTACCTAACCAGTGCTGGCTAGTGGTTATGCATGACACTTGTTGAAATAAAAAATGGGAAATGATTTAATTGTGACAATATGTAGAGTTTATTCCAGTAGCATGTCCGTCAGGTTTTGCTGCAATAATAAACAGCCTCTGTCTCAGAGGCTCATGACAACACACACATTTATTTCTTATTCACATTATGTGAAGGCTGTGAATCAACTGGATTCAACTTCACTCGTGTGTCTTCTTGTCTTACAACTTAAAATAAGGAGTGGCCACTAGCTCTTTTCATGGTGGGAGTGTGAGTGAAAGGGATCAAACCAAACCCTACAAGCGCATTTAAAGCTCCTGATTGGATATAGCAAGTGTCACATATTTCTGGTCTCTCATTGGTTAAATTACATCACATGGCCAAGTTCAAAGTCAGTGAGATCAGAATGCAGATTCTTCCCTTAGTTTGTGTAGGCATATCACATGCCAATAGGTGGGAATATATAATCATATTACAGACAAGCAAAGAGTTCAGAAAAATAATCCCAAGTTTATCACAGACAAAGAAGATAGTTTTAAAAATTAGATTCATGGACAAAAATACCAAAAGCCCCCTTTAGTTATCCTTATAGGAGTGGTATCACCATGGCTTAGGGTCTATCTTTACGTTGGCAAACTTGAATTGACATTATTTTTATTTCTACTAGCAGTGAATGGTTCCAGAGGGACTTTTCTCATGCTTTTTCATGCATTGATAGACCTTTTTTTTATTTTCCCCATTTTATTCAATACCGTATTCCAGGAAGGGCAAGTGCATAATAAGTATTCAGTAAATATTTAGAGACTGAATGAATAGAATATGAAATTAGCTCATTGGTTCATGGATTCCTTCCTTACTTCAGTGAACAACAATTCACTAATAAACTATGCTGTACTAACATCTCATGTACATTATTTTCTCTCACCCAACAAAGTCATCTTCATTTTTATAAATTAACAGGGTTTTGTGCAGAGGAAGGATACTCTTCCTGGGATACATGAGATATTGGCCTGATTGACTTCACTGCACATAAACTTTCAAATTGAACAAATTATCACTTACCTAACCAGTGCTGGCTAGTGGTTATGCATGACACTTGTTGAAATAAAAAATGGGAAATGATTTAATTGTGACAATATGTAGAGTTTATTCCAGTAGCATGTCCGTCAGGTTTTGCTGCAATAATAAACAGCCTCTGTCTCAGAGGCTCATGACAACACACACATTTATTTCTTATTCACATTATGTGAAGGCTGTGAATCAACTGGATTCAACTTCACTCGTGTGTCTTCTTGTCTTACAACTTAAAATAAGGAGTGGCCACTAGCTCTTTTCATGGTGGGAGTGTGAGTGAAAGGGATCAAACCAAACCCTACAAGCGCATTTAAAGCTCCTGATTGGATATAGCAAGTGTCACATATTTCTGGTCTCTCATTGGTTAAATTACATCACATGGCCAAGTTCAAAGTCAGTGAGATCAGAATGCAGATTCTTCCCTTAGTTTGTGTAGGCATATCACATGCCAATAGGTGGGAATATATAATCATATTACAGACAAGCAAAGAGTTCAGAAAAATAATCCCAAGTTTATCACAGACAAAGAAGATAGTTTTAAAAATTAGATTCATGGACAAAAATACCAAAAGCCCCCTTTAGTTATCCTTATAGGAGTGGTATCACCATGGCTTAGGGTCTATCTTTACGTTGGCAAACTTGAATTGACATTATTTTTATTTCTACTAGCAGTGAATGGTTCCAGAGGGACTTTTCTCATGCTTTTTTTCATGCATTGACTCTGTGAAGACTTTGAGATCTTATTATATGCTAGACACCAGGGAAAGAAGATGAACTTCACAAAAGATTTTTGGGAAAACAAGCTGTTAAATTATTTGTTTACAGTTGGAGCTATACATTTTTTAGCAGCCAATATTTTTGGTACCGTGTCCAAAAGATCTTTTTCTCTTGAAGCTAGGGAAGCCAAATGAGCTCTGAAGAGCAGGGCATTAGAATAAAGCGAATTAAAATATCTTGTCAGAGTTTGTACTAAGGCATTGACTCTTAAATGAACAGATGATTGTAACCCTCACATACAGTATCTCAATCTCTTTCTCTTGCTCGCTCTCTCATATACACACACGCACACACATACACACTCACACTCATTGTTGGAGGTGTCCTGACTTTTGTTGTTCAGTCTCTCAGTCATGTCTGACTCTTTGCGATCCCGTGGACTGCAGCATGCCAGGCTTCCTTGTCCATCACCATCTTCTGGAGTTTGCTGAAACTCATGTCCATGGAGTCAGTGATGCCATCTAACCACTTTGTCCTCTGTTATCCCCCTCTCCTCCTGCCTTCAATTTTTCCTAGCATCAGGGTCTTTTCCAGTTATTTTTAAATTCCCTGGCATATACAAGCTTTTTTGCATCTTTTCATCCAGACTTTGTGTATAAGTCTTTAGCTAACATCCTTTATTAAGGCTTTAGCAGACAACTATAATTTTATTTATTCCACTGCATTTTCCTCTTGCTTCTCTCGGAATTGGGGGTGTGAGTGAAAGGGATCAAACCAAACCCTACAAGCGCATTTAAAGCTCCTGATTGGATATAGCAAGTGTCACATATTTCTGGTCTCTCATTGGTTAAATTACATCACATGGCCAAGTTCAAAGTCAGTGAGATCAGAATGCAGATTCTTCCCTTAGTTTGTGTAGGCATATCACATGCCAATAGGTGGGAATATATAATCATATTACAGACAAGCAAAGAGTTCAGAAAAATAATCCCAAGTTTATCACAGACAAAGAAGATAGTTTTAAAAATTAGATTCATGGACAAAAATACCAAAAGCCCCCTTTAGTTATCCTTATAGGAGTGGTATCACCATGGCTTAGGGTCTATCTTTACGTTGGCAAACTTGAATTGACATTATTTTTATTTCTACTAGCAGTGAATGGTTCCAGAGGGACTTTTCTCATGCTTTTTTTCATGCATTGACTCTGTGAAGACTTTGAGATCTTATTATATGCTAGACACCAGGGAAAGAAGATGAACTTCACAAAAGATTTTTGGGAAAACAAGCTGTTAAATTATTTGTTTACAGTTGGAGCTATACATTTTTTAGCAGCCAATATTTTTGGTACCGTGTCCAAAAGATCTTTTTCTCTTGAAGCTAGGGAAGCCAAATGAGCTCTGAAGAGCAGGGCATTAGAATAAAGCGAATTAAAATATCTTGTCAGAGTTTGTACTAAGGCATTGACTCTTAAATGAACAGATGATTGTAACCCTCACATACAGTATCTCAATCTCTTTCTCTTGCTCGCTCTCTCATATACACACACGCACACACATACACACTCACACTCATTGTTGGAGGTGTCCTGACTTTTGTTGTTCAGTCTCTCAGTCATGTCTGACTCTTTGCGATCCCGTGGACTGCAGCATGCCAGGCTTCCTTGTCCATCACCATCTTCTGGAGTTTGCTGAAACTCATGTCCATGGAGTCAGTGATGCCATCTAACCACTTTGTCCTCTGTTATCCCCCTCTCCTCCTGCCTTCAATTTTTCCTAGCATCAGGGTCTTTTCCAGTTATTTTTAAATTCCCTGGCATATACAAGCTTTTTTGCATCTTTTCATCCAGACTTTGTGTATAAGTCTTTAGCTAACATCCTTTATTAAGGCTTTAGCAGACAACTATAATTTTATTTATTCCACTGCATCCCTCTTGCTTCTCTGGGAAGAGAGGTTGTTTGGGTTTTTTTCTTCTGAAAACTATGCCTTTCCCTTCTCCTACTACTGCAGGAATTGCCATCTGATTTATATGTGGGTATCAGATCTCAGCCTGGCCAATATGAACTCTTTCTTTACATTTTAAAATGGGATTAGGAGAATGCATCACTGCCCCTTTGCATAGGAATAAAATGAGTGATGTGAGCCTAAAGAGGTTTAGGCCTCTAATCCTTCCTCTCTTGTGAAGGAAGGTGGCCTGAATGAGGGAAAATAGAACTGACACCCTGAGAGAATCAGAGAAAAGACACTGGTGCACGCCGTCATGGGTAGTTTTCAAGTCCCAGGTCCAATCGTTCTTGATGTCCAACTATTTTACTGTCCTAATTGTATCTGATTATTCATCCCTTTCTTGGATCCTGTGAATAATTCTCCATCTTTTTGGGCAAAGATAGTGCAAGTTGAATTTCTGCTTTTTTGCAAACAGGTCATTCTTTGGAGAATAATGGCATTTGAAAACTGTCCTTGAAAAAAAAAAGAGATACTGAAATATTCCAGGGATGGACAAGGGAAAGGGGGCCCTGGCAGAGAGCAAGAGGAAATCCAGAGAAGGTGGGATCATGGATGGATTTAGAGAGGAGAATTTTGAGAAGGAAAACATAAGGTACAGTACTAACACACACATACTTTTGAGAGAATTGGCAAGATGGGGACCAAAAAATATTGAACTTCATCATAAGGAGGTCACATAAAGCATATACAGAAGAAAGGTAGATGCAGAAGCCCACCAACATGGCTTATGGAGCAGATTGAGCTGAGGAAGAACAGACTGAGTGTAAAGAGTCTTAGGAGATTTGACAGTAAGGAAAAGGCTCCCGTGGACTGCAGCATGCCAGGCTTCCTTGTCCATCACCATCTTCTGGAGTTTGCTGAAACTCATGTCCATGGAGTCAGTGATGCCATCTAACCACTTTGTCCTCTGTTATCCCCCTCTCCTCCTGCCTTCAATTTTTCCTAGCATCAGGGTCTTTTCCAGTTATTTTTAAATTCCCTGGCATATACAAGCTTTTTTGCATCTTTTCATCCAGACTTTGTGTATAAGTCTTTAGCTAACATCCTTTATTAAGGCTTTAGCAGACAACTATAATTTTATTTATTCCACTGCATCCCTCTTGCTTCTCTGGGAAGAGAGGTTGTTTGGGTTTTTTTCTTCTGAAAACTATGCCTTTCCCTTCTCCTACTACTGCAGGAATTGCCATCTGATTTATATGTGGGTATCAGATCTCAGCCTGGCCAATATGAACTCTTTCTTTACATTTTAAAATGGGATTAGGAGAATGCATCACTGCCCCTTTGCATAGGAATAAAATGAGTGATGTGAGCCTAAAGAGGTTTAGGCCTCTAATCCTTCCTCTCTTGTGAAGGAAGGTGGCCTGAATGAGGGAAAATAGAACTGACACCCTGAGAGAATCAGAGAAAAGACACTGGTGCACGCCGTCATGGGTAGTTTTCAAGTCCCAGGTCCAATCGTTCTTGATGTCCAACTATTTTACTGTCCTAATTGTATCTGATTATTCATCCCTTTCTTGGATCCTGTGAATAATTCTCCATCTTTTTGGGCAAAGATAGTGCAAGTTGAATTTCTGCTTTTTTGCAAACAGGTCATTCTTTGGAGAATAATGGCATTTGAAAACTGTCCTTGAAAAAAAAAAGAGATACTGAAATATTCCAGGGATGGACAAGGGAAAGGGGGCCCTGGCAGAGAGCAAGAGGAAATCCAGAGAAGGTGGGATCATGGATGGATTTAGAGAGGAGAATTTTGAGAAGGAAAACATAAGGTACAGTACTAACACACACATACTTTTGAGAGAATTGGCAAGATGGGGACCAAAAAATATTGAACTTCATCATAAGGAGGTCACATAAAGCATATACAGAAGAAAGGTAGATGCAGAAGCCCACCAACATGGCTTATGGAGCAGATTGAGCTGAGGAAGAACAGACTGAGTGTAAAGAGTCTTAGGAGATTTGACAGTAAGGAAAAGGCAAGAAATAAGATCACCTTCCTTTAAGGAAGATTTTTAATTTTCCCTTTCTCAATGTGGAAGAGATGCAATCAATAAACATTTACTAAGTATGTAATATATATCAGATACAGTGCTACATGTTGGAATAAAAAGATGAATAAAACACAAGCAAGATTGTATAAATTATGGCTAATCCAGAAAATGGAAACTAGGAGCCATAAAAATAATGCCATAAAAGACTACTTAAATAATAATATCTGTTGGAATATTAACTTTAAAAATCAGGGTAAAAAACAGCATATTGTATACATTAAAATAGATATGTACACACAGAAAAAGGAAGGAAGAAAGAATGCACACAATAAATATAATCAGTGGTTAGTTGTGTTGAAATTTATGGGCAACATTTATCCTTTTGCTAATCTGCATTTTTCTGAATTTTCTACATTTAGCCTATGCTACTTCTGTATAAGAAAAATGCACAAAAATAATATATATCTAAAAACAGATATAATACAGACCCTGGAGTTGGTCACCGACTAATAGAAGAAATAACAGACTAAACACTCAAGTGCATGCAGCACTACTTATTAAATCCAAAGACAAGAGCTTCCGTGAGTAGAGAGTGGTTATGTCTGTGTGGTGGGACTGGGAAACCTTCTCAGAGGAAGTGATACTTCAGTTAGGTCTTGAACAATGAGCAACAATTAGTTTGGCTAAGAAGACAGCAGTGGTAAAGAACCCGCCTGCAGTGTAGGAGATGCAGGAGACACAGGTTTGATCCCTGGGTTGGGAAGATCCCCTGGAGGAGGAGATGGCAGGCCCCTCCAATATTTTTACCTGGAGAATCCCATGGACAGAGGAGCCTGGCAGGCTACAGTTTGCAGGGTCACAAAGAGTCAGACAGGACTGAAGTGACGTGGCATGTCGGTATAGAGAGGAGAATTTTGAGAAGGAAACATAAGGTACAGTACTAACACACACATACTTTTGAGAGAATTGGCAAGATGGGGACCAAAAAATATTGAACTTCATCATAAGGAGGTCACATAAAGCATATACAGAAGAAAGGTAGATGCAGAAGCCCACCAACATGGCTTATGGAGCAGATTGAGCTGAGGAAGAACAGACTGAGTGTAAAGAGTCTTAGGAGATTTGACAGTAAGGAAAAGGCAAGAAATAAGATCACCTTCCTTTAAGGAAGATTTTTAATTTTCCCTTTCTCAATGTGGAAGAGATGCAATCAATAAACATTTACTAAGTATGTAATATATATCAGATACAGTGCTACATGTTGGAATAAAAAGATGAATAAAACACAAGCAAGATTGTATAAATTATGGCTAATCCAGAAAATGGAAACTAGGAGCCATAAAAATAATGCCATAAAAGACTACTTAAATAATAATATCTGTTGGAATATTAACTTTAAAAATCAGGGTAAAAAACAGCATATTGTATACATTAAAATAGATATGTACACACAGAAAAAGGAAGGAAGAAAGAATGCACACAATAAATATAATCAGTGGTTAGTTGTGTTGAAATTTATGGGCAACATTTATCCTTTTGCTAATCTGCATTTTTCTGAATTTTCTACATTTAGCCTATGCTACTTCTGTATAAGAAAAATGCACAAAAATAATATATATCTAAAAACAGATATAATACAGACCCTGGAGTTGGTCACCGACTAATAGAAGAAATAACAGACTAAACACTCAAGTGCATGCAGCACTACTTATTAAATCCAAAGACAAGAGCTTCCGTGAGTAGAGAGTGGTTATGTCTGTGTGGTGGGACTGGGAAACCTTCTCAGAGGAAGTGATACTTCAGTTAGGTCTTGAACAATGAGCAACAATTAGTTTGGCTAAGAAGACAGCAGTGGTAAAGAACCCGCCTGCAGTGTAGGAGATGCAGGAGACACAGGTTTGATCCCTGGGTTGGGAAGATCCCCTGGAGGAGGAGATGGCAGGCCCCTCCAATATTTTTACCTGGAGAATCCCATGGACAGAGGAGCCTGGCAGGCTACAGTTTGCAGGGTCACAAAGAGTCAGACAGGACTGAAGTGACTTGGCATGTAGGGCACAGCAAGGAGGCTGCGAGAAAACAAACATGAAGTAGGGAAGTCCATCAAGTATTCAAGGGATTTTAAACACTCTGATGGCAGAAGGGAAGGCACGGGAGGTGGGGTGCTTGCTGGAGCAAGAGGCATCTGTTGCCCATTAAGGACTGTGATGTGATCCTGTCGTGCAGGCAATGGAGACTGAGCAGAGTTACCAAGTCTTTGTAGAGAACCATTGAGCAGACACAGATGGAGAGGATGCAGCAGAGCGGATGGGTCAGTGAGGAGGCTGATGTCCGAATGTTGAAGGGAGAAGACCTCAACCAGGAAAATGGTAGAAGGACTGGAGAAGCAGAGCTATCTTGGAGAGTTATTTAGGAAGAGAAGGTGATAGGGTTTAATAACAGTAGTAATAGCTATTGCATGGGTGCTCTGGTAGCAGACCTTTGAGATGGATTGCGGGGTGCAAGATGTGTTTAGGGATTCACACATATGAAGGGAAAAGATAAGAAATGTGAAGGGTTGCTCAGAGAGAGAAATCAGATTGCCGGGCAAGCCTTAGCCCCAGTTTTTTTGGAGGGGCTTTATAGCTCTAAATTTTTACCTATTTGTATATATTTGCTTCTCATTTGTTTATCCACTCCATTTATCTTCTTAGACAATGAAGAAATACATCACCAAAAACAAAATTTGAAAATATTACTGATGTTTAGTAGTGGGATTGCTGGGTCATATGGTGGTTTTATTCCTAGTTTTTAAGGAATCTCCACACTGTCTTCCATAGTGGCTGTATCGATTTACATTCACACCATCAGTGTAATTTACATTCCCACCATCAGTGCCCTTTTCTTCATACCCTCTCCAGCATTTATTGTTTGTAGACTTTTTTTTTTCCCCGTAAAGATTTATTTATTTATTTATTTTGGTGGGGGAGGGGTGGGGAGGGAGGGTGAAGGGCGGGCCACTTCTATTGGTCTTTCATTTGTCCATTTTCATCCATCTTTGTTCTTTGGCCCCTTTTGGCCTCCCATCGCGGTGGCCTCTGTTGTTGCAGAGCACCGGCTCTGGGCGCATGCGCTCCAGAGCTCCGGCTCGGTAGTTGGACACATCGGTCCAGTCGCTCGGCGGCACGTGGGATCTTCCCAGGCCAGGGATCGAACTGGCGCCCCTTGCACTGCAAGGCAGTGTCCTTACCCACTGGACCACCAGGGAAGCCCAATTGTTTGTAGACTTTTTGATTATGGCCATTCTGACTAGAATGAGATGATATCTCATTGTAGTTTTGACTTGCATTGCTCTAATAATGAGTGATGTTGAGCATGTTTTCATGTGTTTGTTGGTCATCTGTTTTCTTTGGAGAAATGTCTGTTTTGGTCTTTTTCACACTGTTGATTGGGTTTTTTGCTTTGGTTTTTTTTTTGTGGTATTGAGTTGTACGAGCTGCTTATAAATTTTGGAAAGTAATCCTTTTTCAGTTTTCTCATTTGCTGTTATTTTCTCCCATTCTGGGGGTTGTCTTTTCACTTTGTTTACAGTTTCCTTTGCTGTGCAAAAGCTTTTAAGTTTAATTAAATAAGGTCCCACTTGCTTATTTTGTTTTTATTTCCATTACTCCAGGAGACATGTCATAGAGGATCTTGCTTTGATTTAATGTCATCAAGTGTTCTGCCTATGTTTTCCTCTAAGAGTTTTTGTAATAAACTTTTTTAAAAAATCTTTATTTATTTTTTTATTTTTGGCTATTCTGGGTTTTCACTGCTGCCACAGGCTCTTCTCTAGTTGCAGGGAGTGGGGGCTACTCTCTAGTTGAGGAGAGCAGGCTTCTTGTTGCAGTGACTTCTCTTGTTGTGGAACTCTGGCTCTAGGACACACAGGCTTTAGTAGTTGTGGTACATGGGCTCAATAGTTGTTGCTTCGAAGATCTAGAGCACAGGCTCAACAGTTGTGGTTCACAGGCTTAGTTGCTCCATAGCATGTGGGATCTCCTTGTTGCAGTGACTTTTCTTGTTGTGGAACTCAGGTTATAGAGCACAAAGGCTTAAGTACTTGCAGCACAAGGGCTCAATAGTTGCAGCTTCGAAGATCTAGAGCACAGGCTCAATGGCTGTGACCCATGGGCTTAGTTGCTTCATGGCATGGAGGATCTTCCCAGATCAGGGATCGAACTCGTGTCTCCTGCATTGGCAGGTGAACTCTTTACCACTGAGCTACCAGGGAAGCCCCTCTAAGAGTTTTATAGTTTCTGGTTTTACATTTATGTCTTTAATCCATTTTGAGTTTATCTTTGTGTATGGTATTAGGAAGTGTTCTAATTTCATTCTCTTATATGTAGCTGTCTAAAATTGAAAAAGACACATGTACCCCATTGTTCATTGTAGCACTATTTACGATAGTTAGAACATGGAAACAACCTAGATGTCCATTGACAGATTAGTGGATAAAGAAACTGTGATGCATATATACAATGGAATATTACTCAGCCATAAAAATGAATGCATTCGAGTCACTTCTAATGAGGTGGATAAACCTAGATCCTACTATACAGAGTGAAGTAAGTCAGAAAGAGAAAGATAAATATCATATACTAACATATATATATGGAATCTAGAAAGATGATACCGATGAATTTATTTGCAGGGCAGCAATGGAGACACAGATACAGAGAACAAATTTATGGACATGACAAGGGAGAGGGTGGAGAGAGTGACAGGTATGGAAAGAGTAACATGGAAATTTACATTACCAGATGTAAAATAGACAACCAATGGTAATTTGCTGTAAGACTCAGGGAACTGAAATGGGGACTCTGTAACAACCTGAAGGGTGGGATGGGGAGGGAGACGGGAGGGAAGTTCAAGAGGGAGGGGGCATATGTATATCTATGGCTGATTCAGGTTGTTATTTGGCAGAAAATAACAAAACTCAGTAAAACAATTATCCTTCAATTGAAAAAAAAAAAAAATGAAAGGCTAAAAGAAAGAATAGCAATAAGGCATAATTGTCTGGAAATCACAGCCTTGGAGGCAGGTTGGTTAAATAAAATGCGGTAGTATTTGGTTTAGAGTCAGGAATAAATAAAGAAAAGATTACTGATGAGTCCCATTTACCTCTGTGCTGTCTTCCTTCTCTTCATTGTCTTCTCCCACCCTCTTAAGGATGTCACTGTTCTAACCTTAGCCCAAACTGCAGGGCTTGGGGGCAAGTATATTGTACCTGTACTGTGTTAGACTCAAATGGCTTTTCTACCCCTTTCTACCCCTGCCTCAATCAATTGTGAAATATGATGACCCCAGAAAGGATATGGCCTCAGGTGAGGTGACTCTCTGCAGGCAGACCCTGAAGTGGCTGGAGGCTGGGGACAAGTCTTTCCTTGAAGGGATCTGGGCAGCACATCTCTGTGTTTATGGCAGCCAACAGCTGTGGATGGTATGCTACTATTACATTACTCATTTCATCTTTACCCCACTCTACAAAGGAGTCAATACCACCATCACCATTTTACAAGTGGGGGAATAAGCACAAAGAAATCAAGACATTTGCCCAAACTCATTCAGCTAGTAAGCAGTAGAGTAAGGATTTAAATTTCCAGAATTTGGCTTTAGGGCCTATGTACTTAACCGTTGGCATACGCTGCCTGTCACTGAGAGTTCTAGGGGAGAGGACGAGGAATTTAACCAGAGGAGTGAATAGATTGGGACTGCAAGTTCTCCTATAACAGTGTAACCCAAGAATCTGATGTTGACTGCCTTCTTATCTTCCCTCTGCCTGCCCTGACTTCCTCCCTCCCTTTCTTTTTTTCTAAAACACTATTTATTATCATAGGAAGGAAAGTCAAAGTCAATAGAGTACACGTTGATTTACATTACCAGATGTAAAATAGCCCTGTAATTTGCTGTAACGGGAACTGAAATGGGGACTCTGTAACAACCTGAAGGGTGGGATGGGGAGGAGACGGAGGGAAGTTCAAGAGGAGGGGCATATGTATATCTATGGCTGATTCAGGTTGTTATTTGGCAGAAAATAACAAAACTCAGTATAACAATTATCCTTCAATTGAAAAAAAAAAAAAACTAAAGGCTAAAAGAAAGAATAGCAATAAGGCATAATTGTCTGGAAATCACAGCCTTGGAGGCAGGTTGGTTAAATAAAATGCGGTAGTATTTGGTTTAGAGTCAGGAATAAATAAAGAAAAGATTACTGATGAGTCCCATTTACCTCTGTGCTGTCTTCCTTCTCTTCATTGTCTTCTCCCACCCTCTTAAGGATGTCACTGTTCTAACCTTAGCCCAAACTGCAGGGCTTGGGGGCAAGTATATTGTACCTGTACTGTGTTAGACTCAAATGGCTTTTCTACCCCTTTCTACCCCTGCCTCAATCAATTGTGAAATATGATGACCCCAGAAAGGATATGGCCTCAGGTGAGGTGACTCTCTGCAGGCAGACCCTGAAGTGGCTGGAGGCTGGGGACAAGTCTTTCCTTGAAGGGATCTGGGCAGCACATCTCTGTGTTTATGGCAGCCAACAGCTGTGGATGGTATGCTACTATTACATTACTCATTTCATCTTTACCCCACTCTACAAAGGAGTCAATACCACCATCACCATTTTACAAGTGGGGGAATAAGCACAAAGAAATCAAGACATTTGCCCAAACTCATTCAGCTAGTAAGCAGTAGAGTAAGGATTTAAATTTCCAGAATTTGGCTTTAGGGCCTATGTACTTAACCGTTGGCATACGCTGCCTGTCACTGAGAGTTCTAGGGGAGAGGACGAGGAATTTAACCAGAGGAGTGAATAGATTGGGACTGCAAGTTCTCCTATAACAGTGTAACCCAAGAATCTGATGTTGACTGCCTTCTTATCTTCCCTCTGCCTGCCCTGACTTCCTCCCTCCCTTTCTTTTTTTCTAAAACACTATTTATTATCATAGGAAGGAAAGTCAAAGTCAATAGAGTACACGTTGATTTATTAAACAAAGCCCAACATGGAGATTAATAACATAAATACAAACCTAGTGAAATTGTGCCCTTGTGCTTATTTTTTTTATTTATTTTTTCCTTTATTTTAAAGATTTTACAGAGTTTTGTTGTTCACCAACATGTATGTTCCCAGATCATTCATATGCATATCCCTGGACCCTCCCCCCACCCAGTTCCCCCCTTCCCATCCCTCCAGACCATCGCCCCAAGTGGTTGTAGGTACTCCTATTTCCCTAGCACAATGACAATAGCTGTCTTTTCCACACATGACAGTATAGGTTTCCATGTTACTCCCTCCATGCCTCCCTCCCACTGTTCGGTCTCCACAATATCTTTATGTCTATTCTCTGTTTTTTCATGAGTTCACGGCATGTGTTATCATGACCATCTTACTAGATGCCATATATATGAGTTAGTATACTATACTTGTCTTTCTCTTTTTGACTTACTTCACTTTTTATGATAGGTTTTAAAGCCATGTTTCAAAAAGATTATCCATACGAGTTATGGATAATTTTGATCAAATAATAAGAATAGACACTAGTTAGTAAAGGCAAATTCTTATATTCTTAGATTGCTATTGAATACATAGGTGTTCAGGATCACTTTTTCCCTTTTATCCCTGGTGGCATGATCACTTGAAAGCATGGTTCACAAAGGGAAAGTTTTAAACACACAAGCACCATTTAGTATTTTCTAAAATAAAGCCACTGAGGTGATCAGGAGTTTCCCAAGTGGGGAAGAAGCAGAAAGAAATCAAGACATTTGCCCAAACTCATTCAGCTAGTAAGCAGTAGAGTAAGGATTTAAATTTCCAGAATTTGGCTTTAGGGCCTATGTACTTAACCGTTGGCATACGCTGCCTGTCACTGAGAGTTCTAGGGGAGAGGACGAGGAATTTAACCAGAGGAGTGAATAGATTGGGACTGCAAGTTCTCCTATAACAGTGTAACCCAAGAATCTGATGTTGACTGCCTTCTTATCTTCCCTCTGCCTGCCCTGACTTCCTCCCTCCCTTTCTTTTTTTCTAAAACACTATTTATTATCATAGGAAGGAAAGTCAAAGTCAATAGAGTACACGTTGATTTATTAAACAAAGCCCAACATGGAGATTAATAACATAAATACAAACCTAGTGAAATTGTGCCCTTGTGCTTATTTTTTTTATTTATTTTTTCCTTTATTTTAAAGATTTTACAGAGTTTTGTTGTTCACCAACATGTATGTTCCCAGATCATTCATATGCATATCCCTGGACCCTCCCCCCACCCAGTTCCCCCCTTCCCATCCCTCCAGACCATCGCCCCAAGTGGTTGTAGGTACTCCTATTTCCCTAGCACAATGACAATAGCTGTCTTTTCCACACATGACAGTATAGGTTTCCATGTTACTCCCTCCATGCCTCCCTCCCACTGTTCGGTCTCCACAATATCTTTATGTCTATTCTCTGTTTTTTCATGAGTTCACGGCATGTGTTATCATGACCATCTTACTAGATGCCATATATATGAGTTAGTATACTATACTTGTCTTTCTCTTTTTGACTTACTTCACTTTTTATGATAGGTTTTAAAGCCATGTTTCAAAAAGATTATCCATACGAGTTATGGATAATTTTGATCAAATAATAAGAATAGACACTAGTTAGTAAAGGCAAATTCTTATATTCTTAGATTGCTATTGAATACATAGGTGTTCAGGATCACTTTTTCCCTTTTATCCCTGGTGGCATGATCACTTGAAAGCATGGTTCACAAAGGGAAAGTTTTAAAGCACACAAGCACCATTTAGTATTTTCTAAAATAAAGCCACTGAGTGATTTTTATGATGCTTTCACTTAACCAGGGGCTGACCAAGTGTCTGGAGTGGGGAAAAGTGCTGAGGGGTTTGGAGGTGGGCTGTGGGAACACAGGGACCCAAGACAAGGTGACCAAAGAGAACATGAGTTCATCCCTCACGAGCCTGGAGCTGAGGACCTGGGAGTGAGCATCAGCTTCTCCTGCTCACTGGTTTGGTGGTGAGTGAGGTCACCTCATGCTTCTGAGTCTCATTGTCCACAACTGAATTCGCCTGTGCCATCATATTGTTACCAGAATTAAGGGAGATGGGAGTCTGGGTCCCGACAGGTACTAAGAAGTGCCATCTAATGGGAATGAGAAATGCCTTTTCTTCATTTCATGCATGTATGATTCAAGATAGAATTTTTCCTCCTTAATTCTTTCTCCTCCTCCCGTCTGTCCTCTTTCAAGATGGGAATTTCTCTGGGTAGGGTCACTGAGGGCTTTGGGCGTGGAGCATTGGCCGAGAGGATAATTCCTCCCTTGCACTCCATC
The DNA here is from genome assembly GCA_022376925.1 of Tragulus kanchil. NCBI lineage: Eukaryota > Metazoa > Chordata > Mammalia > Artiodactyla > Tragulidae > Tragulus > Tragulus kanchil. The sequence goes on from JAIOJX010000032.1 coordinate 98,510,151, forward strand.
AACCTGGCATTCATCTGCAGCCAGGGAGAGCAGCCAGACTGATTTCTTGATGTAAACACACCGAGCGAGCAAGACAGGCCCCATGGAGTTATTTAAAACCCTCTATCTGAGAGAGAGCATCTTGAATCTGAAGTTCTTGCCTAAATATAAACGGCAAAGCTTATTCAACATCAAATCAAATCAATGATAATTTGAGGACTAATTAGCATTTCGGTGTTTTCTTTTTTTTTTCTACTGTGTGGTGATGTGGTGTATAATGCTACGTGACTGGGCAGCAGCATGTAATTACAGAGCTGAATACATTGTCTCCTGGAGAGCCGGGAAGAGCATCCCCTAGCTAAAGAGGCCTGCCGCTGGCCAGAGGGGAGGTGGGTGGGGGGCGTGGGGCAGGTGGGGCAGGAGTCCATGTCTGAATCTGCTGAGGGCAGTCCACCAGCAACTCCTCAGTGGTCCTGCCTCCCCTCTGTCAGAAGTGTTTCATCTGTAACTGGATCAACAAAGCTTTACCTCTCACTTTAATTCTCGGAGGTAAAAGAGGAGATGATATGATTTCAGAAATGAATTAAACAAAGGGGAATTTGGACTTGGTCTATGCTTGCTAGGAGCCAAATGTCAAAACAACTAGAGCATATGGAATATGTTCATGTGATTATGTGCACGCCCTTTACCCATGTGTGTGTGTGTGTGTCTGTCTGTCTGTCTATTTGTTAGTGGCTCAGTCATATCCGACTCTTTGTAATCCTGTAGACTGTAACCCGCCAGGTTTCTCTGTCCATGGAATTCTCCAGGCAAGAATATTGGAGTGGGCAACCCACTCATTCCCTTTTCCAGGGGATCTTCCTGACCCAAGGATCAAACCCAGGTCAACCACACTGCAGGCAGATTCTTTACTATCTGAGCCACAGGGAAGGCTTTACCTAAGGAGCAAAGTACCAATTTGATCCTTAGAATGGCCCTATGAGGCCAATACTATTGTGGGTTTTTTTTTTTTTTTTTCAATTTTGATGAGAAAACAGGTTCTGAGGGGTTAAGAACTTTCCTAAAGTTCAGATCAGAGCTTACGATGCTTAATATACTCTGGTTCCGGGTTTTTTGCTACTTGTTCCTACGCTGTAAGTGATGTTGTTTATTCAGTCTCAAGAAATTATGAAAGGTGTTATGTTCTCAGAGATGAGGAGGCCCCAGCTTAGTAAGGTAAAGACATCCATGAAGAGTCACCAGGCAGTAAGTGGCCAAGTCTGAAGTCTACAAAAAAGGTAAAATTAGAACAGGGAAAAGAATGACAAAGAAATATTAGCTCTGATAAAAGAAAGATAAAATTTAAAGAGCACACAACCCCTGTGTGAACTATTCACATGGGGTGAATAGTCCTCTTGAAGCAGGAGACTTAGTTAAAATGCAGAGATGCAGGGTCTACAATCTGTTCCCCTGTCTCCTTGAATCCACTCGCTTAGACCTGAGGTTTATCAACAGGTACCCCAGGGGTCAGGTGCCCAATCCAAGACTCTGGCCTGAGAGCTGCAAGCAGGAGAGGATGACACATAGGCATCTCCCAAGTGCTGAATCTGGCCCACTGGGCGTGGCGGGCTGGGGTGTTGGGTGGAGAAAGATCCTGAGGGCCATTAGTGCTCAGTAGGAATGATAGACAGGTTGGTTAGTGGTGTTTCTGGTGGTGACATGTATGCCCGGCGCTGGCCATGCCTGTCTACACTCTGATTATTCCAGCGTCTCCTCTAGCTTCTCTTTGCACACTGAATGTATATAGTGGGACATATTCTCATGAGACTCAGGCTCAGACAGCTGAATTCTGTAGGAGTCCCCAGCATGCACATGCAACACAACCAGTTAATCACATCCCTTTTCTTCAAAGGACTCTGAGAACCTTCATTTTAACATTTAGGCACAATCAACCAAGAGGCCATTGTCCTGGCATAGAAAAACACAATAAGAAAAAGAAAACTCTTTGAAAAGATCTTTTCCCCCCTAGATTGAACATTAAGAGGCCAGAGAGTGGCTGCTTTGTAAGCACCATGAGGGTGACTCAGATTACACTCACTCAACTGGAGATGGCACAATATGAAAAACTCTTAGGGGTTAAGAACTTTCCTAAAGTTCAGATCAGAGCTCGATGCTTAATATACTCTGGTTCCGGGTTTTTTGCTACTTGTTCCTACGCTGTAAGTGATGTTGTTTATTCAGTCTCAAGAAATTATGAAAGGTGTTATGTTCTCAGAGATGAGGAGGCCCCAGCTTAGTAAGGTAAAGACATCCATGAAGAGTCACCAGGCAGTAAGTGGCCAAGTCTGAAGTCTACAAAAAAGGTAAAATTAGAACAGGGAAAAGAATGACAAAGAAATATTAGCTCTGATAAAAGAAAGATAAAATTTAAAGAGCACACAACCCCTGTGTGAACTATTCACATGGGGTGAATAGTCCTCTTGAAGCAGGAGACTTAGTTAAAATGCAGAGATGCAGGGTCTACAATCTGTTCCCCTGTCTCCTTGAATCCACTCGCTTAGACCTGAGGTTTATCAACAGGTACCCCAGGGGTCAGGTGCCCAATCCAAGACTCTGGCCTGAGAGCTGCAAGCAGGAGAGGATGACACATAGGCATCTCCCAAGTGCTGAATCTGGCCCACTGGGCGTGGCGGGCTGGGGTGTTGGGTGGAGAAAGATCCTGAGGGCCATTAGTGCTCAGTAGGAATGATAGACAGGTTGGTTAGTGGTGTTTCTGGTGGTGACATGTATGCCCGGCGCTGGCCATGCCTGTCTACACTCTGATTATTCCAGCGTCTCCTCTAGCTTCTCTTTGCACACTGAATGTATATAGTGGGACATATTCTCATGAGACTCAGGCTCAGACAGCTGAATTCTGTAGGAGTCCCCAGCATGCACATGCAACACAACCAGTTAATCACATCCCTTTTCTTCAAAGGACTCTGAGAACCTTCATTTTAACATTTAGGCACAATCAACCAAGAGGCCATTGTCCTGGCATAGAAAAACACAATAAGAAAAAGAAAACTCTTTGAAAAGATCTTTTCCCCCCTAGATTGAACATTAAGAGGCCAGAGAGTGGCTGCTTTTGTAAGCACCATGAGGGTGACTCAGATTACACTCACTCAACTGGAGATGGCCTGATGGGGGTTCAATTGCTGAGTACAATGTTGGACATAAAAAGTGAGACAATTAGTCTTCTCAAGAAGCTATCAGAATGCCTTAATTGGCACCAGGAAACAAGAGCTTGCTCACTCTCTCCTTTTTAATATGATGAGGTAAAATTCAGAGAGCTGAGGCCTGAGGATATTGGTACTAGCAATTGTCAGGAATTGATTAGCAATTGCATTAAATTATGGTGTGGATTACCATCTGATTTTGACAGTAAATCAGTTCTTTATTGAGCATCTGCTGTATACCTATATACTAGATTTTCCTGCAAAGAGAGATGATGTGTTACTTATTTTTGAGTATTATTACTAAAAATAGGGCTTCCCCTGGTGGTCCAGTGGGTAAGGACACCGCCTTGCAGTGCAAGGGGCGCCGATTCCATCCCTGGCCTGGGAAGATCCCACGTGCCGCAGAGCGACCGGACCTATTTGTCCAATTACCGAGCCGGAGCTCTGGAGCGCATGCGCCCAGAGCCGGCGCTCAGCAACAATAGAGGCCACCGCAATGGGAGGCCCACAGGAGCCAAAGAACAAAGACGGATGAAAATAGAGAAATGAAAGACCAATAGAAGTGGCCCGCCTGCTCCCCTCCCTCCCCAACCCGACCTCTGCCCCAAAATAAATAAATAAATAAATCTTTAAAAAATAATAATAATAATACTTCCATCCCTCACCTTCTAATCTCTTGCCTCCCAATGGTTGAGCTCATTTGAAATCAGAGGATTAGTAATCTAGGAAACACAGTATCAGGTCTTAGCCCCTCTGAGATAAGGCAATGAGTAGAAGAAATGTAAGGATGGATTTGAGGGTGAAGGACCCAGGACTGGCACAGGTACAGGTATATCTGGTATATACTTTTTTTAAATTGATTTTTACAATTTATTTTTTATCCATCTTTATTCTTTGGCCTGTGTGGGCCTCCCATCGCAGTGGCCTCCCTTGCTGCAGAGCACTGGGTATAGAAAAACACAATAAGAAAAGAAAACTCTTTGAAAAGATCTTTTCCCCCCTAGATTGAACATTAAGAGGCCAGAGAGTGGCTGCTTTTGTAAGCACCATGAGGGTGACTCAGATTACACTCACTCAACTGGAGATGGCCTGATGGGGGTTCAATTGCTGAGTACAATGTTGGACATAAAAAGTGAGACAATTAGTCTTCTCAAGAAGCTATCAGAATGCCTTAATTGGCACCAGGAAACAAGAGCTTGCTCACTCTCTCCTTTTTAATATGATGAGGTAAAATTCAGAGAGCTGAGGCCTGAGGATATTGGTACTAGCAATTGTCAGGAATTGATTAGCAATTGCATTAAATTATGGTGTGGATTACCATCTGATTTTGACAGTAAATCAGTTCTTTATTGAGCATCTGCTGTATACCTATATACTAGATTTTCCTGCAAAGAGAGATGATGTGTTACTTATTTTTGAGTATTATTACTAAAAATAGGGCTTCCCCTGGTGGTCCAGTGGGTAAGGACACCGCCTTGCAGTGCAAGGGGCGCCGATTCCATCCCTGGCCTGGGAAGATCCCACGTGCCGCAGAGCGACCGGACCTATTTGTCCAATTACCGAGCCGGAGCTCTGGAGCGCATGCGCCCAGAGCCGGCGCTCAGCAACAATAGAGGCCACCGCAATGGGAGGCCCACAGGAGCCAAAGAACAAAGACGGATGAAAATAGAGAAATGAAAGACCAATAGAAGTGGCCCGCCTGCTCCCCTCCCTCCCCAACCTGACCCCCGCCCAAAATAAATAAATAAATAAATCTTTAAAAAATAATAATAATAATACTTCCATCCCTCACCTTCTAATCTCTTGCCTCCCAATGGTTGAGCTCATTTGAAATCAGAGGATTAGTAATCTAGGAAACACAGTATCAGGTCTTAGCCCCTCTGAGATAAGGCAATGAGTAGAAGAAATGTAAGGATGGATTTGAGGGTGAAGGACCCAGGACTGGCACAGGTACAGGTATATCTGGTATATACTTTTTTTAAATTGATTTTTACAATTTATTTTTTATCCATCTTTATTCTTTGGCCTGTGTGGGCCTCCCATTGCAGTGGCCTTTCTTGTTGCAGAGCACTGGGTCTGGTCACATATGCTCCAGAGCGCTGGCTCGTAATTGGACACACCAGTCCAGCTGTTCCACAACATGTAGGATCTTCCCAGGCCAGGGATCAAATTGGTGTCCCGTGCACTGTAAGGCAAACTCTTTACCCACTGGACTACCAGTAAAGTGCCTGGTATATACTTTTAATCTACACAGGAATTAGTCTATCTGTGCTGAACTTGTTCAAGCTTTGAATCATGAGCATTGTAAGGAGAAACTGATGTTTGATTACTTTTTCACAATTTCACTTATATGGGGTCATAATCATCTATAAGATGCTCAAAAATGTGATTTGATTCTAGGTTAAATCCCAGCACTACGTAAGTCATGCTGAGAAACTGGGCAAGGTACCTGACGTATTCAACTTTTGAGCTTTGGCTTCTCCATGTCTGAAATGGTAACCATAGTACTTACTTCACAGAGCCACTGTAAAGATTAAATGAGAAAATAAATGGAAAACACATAACACAGTGAAAAGCTGAGGTCTTGGCCACTGTAATTATCAATAGTTGGTGACTACTTCACATTCAGTGGTCACATTCAATTAAGATTCTTTTTAAGTATCACCATCTCCTTGAGGCCTTTCCAGGTTGTCCGTCCTGTGTGTCCTCAAGCACTCTGGATGTTCCTCTATCCAGGTACATTTCACGCCTTTTTAAAATTATCTGTTTACACTCTGTCTAGTTCCAGGAAGGGAGGTATAGATTACTCTCTCCATATCATGCCTAGCATAGTACTTGAGAAGAATATGAGCTCACTAAATGTTGTTGTGAATGGATAGATAAATGATTGTTTTGTTTCTTTTACTAAAAGTAAGATTAACAATTTTCTCAGCCATGGTCTTCTGCCTCCACTAGTTCCCTTTTCCTTAGATGCATCTTTGCCTCGTTTCTAAGTCAAACCTAAACAATGCAGTCTATGATCATCTAGTGAACAGCAGATGGGAGGAAAGTGAATGAAATATTAGAGTTGATTAGTTAGGGTAAAGACAGTAGGCATCTATTAGATGTCAGATGAGTGCTTCCTTCCTAGAAAAAGTGACCATGCGAACTGCCCTGTTTGTATAAGGACCCCCAGGCACAGTTCTCCTTTTGTTGCCACAGTGGAGGAATAGCTGACTCAAATGGACCAATCATTCTTGAGCTCTTGTAATTGTAGAACCATTCTAAAACTTACCAGTGACTTCAGTTGGAGTCATACTTCTTGTGATACAAAGACATATCAATCTTCAGAAAGAGAAAATAAAGAAATTATGCAGAGAGGAGTGGAGAGGAGAGGGAGAAGAGTCTTAAGAGTGTTTGAATCTCCAGTTTGAAAGGTCTCTGTCACATTTCTGTCCATGGATTCCATGAATCATAACAACATTTATATTCTAAAGCCCTCTTTTCATTTATGCTAGTTCAAGTTTGGCTTCTATTATGTGCAAACAAAATCATGCTAGTCTAAAAGGATGTGAAAATAGAATGTGAAGCAGAAACTGTATTTGAGACTAAAACACCAGCAGCCATTGATGCCGCAGTATAACCTTTGGATTTTATTCTATAAACAATGTGGAGTCTTTGCAAGTTTTTGAGGAAGGAAGTCAAATGGACCTTCCTGTGTTAAATGAAAAGACCTTAGTTGACCCCTAAAGAAGGCGTGTACTTCTCTCCTTGTCACCTCTGTATGTGAGAAGAAACCATCAATAACCCTAGGGGTGTGCCCTTCCCAATTCCCCCCAAAGATACCAACCTACATGAATGCCCAGCACCCATCTCCCTGATTCCAAAAACCTTCTTTCCTGGAACATTTGTTGTCTTACAGTGATTGGCTTTCTGCCTATGGGAGAATTGTTCTTCTAGAACCAATTCAATCACCATGGAAAGATGCCAGATGTCTGTTAGCCACAGAGAGGATGACACATCACACATCAGGAAGAAGACAAAGATTTACAATGCATGCTTGGATTAGCTAAAACTCATTCTTTCTGCCTTTCAGGTCTTAAATTTCAAGGTGAGTAAAGATGGAGATTCCCTGGGGAAGAATAAGAACCTGAGGCCATGAATCAAACTGATGCTGGGAGGCAGTGATGACGTGGATTAGGGAATCAGAAGCCATGGGCTGTGGACCCAGTTCTCATACTAATTTGCTCTTTAGCACAGGCTACTTCTATCCTCTCTGACCTTTCTGTTTCCTCATCTGTAAACTATAGGAGTTGGTACCTAGAGGTCTCATCTTTGATGACTTTTTTGTCTGAATATGCCTTGGCAAGAAAATGGCTCTAGGTCTGGATTACAGTCCCCGAGGATGGCCCACTTCCTGGAAAGCACCCTGGACCAGGCCTAAACCTTGAAAGCACCCTGGCAGAAATTATGCAGAGAGGAGTGAGAAGAGGCTTAAGAGTGTTTGAATCTCCAGTTTGAAAGGTCTCTGTCACATTTCTGTCCATGGATTCCATGAATCATAACAACATTTATATTCTAAAGCCCTCTTTTCATTTATGCTAGTTCAAGTTTGGCTTCTATTATGTGCAAACAAAATCATGCTAGTCTAAAAGGATGTGAAAATAGAATGTGAAGCAGAAACTGTATTTGAGACTAAAACACCAGCAGCCATTGATGCCGCAGTATAACCTTTGGATTTTATTCTATAAACAATGTGGAGTCTTTGCAAGTTTTTGAGGAAGGAAGTCAAATGGACCTTCCTGTGTTAAATGAAAAGACCTTAGTTGACCCCTAAAGAAGGCGTGTACTTCTCTCCTTGTCACCTCTGTATGTGAGAAGAAACCATCAATAACCCTAGGGGTGTGCCCTTCCCAATTCCCCCCAAAGATACCAACCTACATGAATGCCCAGCACCCATCTCCCTGATTCCAAAAACCTTCTTTCCTGGAACATTTGTTGTCTTACAGTGATTGGCTTTCTGCCTATGGGAGAATTGTTCTTCTAGAACCAATTCAATCACCATGGAAAGATGCCAGATGTCTGTTAGCCACAGAGAGGATGACACATCACCCATCAGGAAGAAGACAAAGATTTACAATGCATGCTTGGATTAGCTAAAACTCATTCTTTCTGCCTTTCAGGTCTTAAATTTCAAGGTGAGTAAAGATGGAGATTCCCTGGGGAAGAATAAGAACCTGAGGCCATGAATCAAACTGATGCTGGGAGGCAGTGATGACGTGGATTAGGGAATCAGAAGCCATGGGCTGTGGACCCAGTTCTCATACTAATTTGCTCTTTAGCACAGGCTACTTCTATCCTCTCTGACCTTTCTGTTTCCTCATCTGTAAACTATAGGAGTTGGTACCTAGAGGTCTCATCTTTGATGACTTTTTTGTCTGAATATGCCTTGGCAAGAAAATGGCTCTAGGTCTGGATTACAGTCCCCGAGGATGGCCCACTTCCTGGAAAGCACCCTGGACCAGGCCTGTAAATACGCTTGAAAGAGCATCTCCTAGGTTTCATGGCAGCCCCTGGAGGCTGAACACTGTGGGTTGTCCACTAAGGATGCAGCCTCAGCACAGACATTCTAGTGATGCCTCAAAGGTCCATCTGGAGTTTTCAGGAAGATCCATTGCCTCCACCACTGACTCAGATTCACTTTGCACTAGTGGGAATGAGGTGTCTGGCATGAGGTGAGAATTGAGGAGGTGTTTAATGGAATAAGGAACAAGTGCAAGTTTTCACTGAATGTTCTAACCCACCCTTGTCTCAGACCTCCCCTCTCAGTGACAGGAGCTCATTTCAGCCCTGGGTCACTTCCTCTCTTGAAATTCTTCTCAATTTTTTTTTTTTTAATGTGTGCCACTTCATATCCCTAACCTTGCTTGAATCCATTTTATTTCAAGGGCAAATGTTTATTGGGAACCTACTCTCTGCCAGGTAGAGAGCTGCTCATTGAAGATAAAGAGACACAAGGCACAGTCCCTGCCTTTGAAGAACTCATTGTCTAGAGAGGAATTTTTGTTGTTTAGTCACTAAGTCATGTCCGACTCTTTGCAATCCCATGGGCTGTAGGCCACTAGGCTCCTCTGTCCGTGGGAGTTTTAAGGCAGGAATACTGTGAAGTAGGTTGCCATTTCCTTCTCCAGGGGATCTCCTTGACCCAGAGATTGAACCCAGTCTCCTGCATTGGCAGGCAGATTCTTTACCACTGAGCCATCAGGGAAGCCCTGATGGAGTATAGACAATTAAACAGATGTTTACATGGAGGGTGGTAGGATAAAGGGATGTATTCATTTTCTATTTTGTCATAAAGCACCACAAATTTAGCAGCTGAAAATAATACCCACGTCTTAGCTTACAGTGTAGGTCAGTACCTAGATAAACCCAGATGATTCTCAGCTTTTAAGGTCCCTCAAGCTAAAGTCCAGGTATCAGTTGAACTGGGCTCTTATTTGGAGGCTTAGGAGAAAAATCCACTTCCAACGTTATTCAGGTTGGTGGCAGAATCCAGTTACTTGAGGTTGTAGGTTCAAGGTTCTTGTTTTTTTGTTAGCTGCTCACTCTTCCTAGAGCCAATTACATTGTGAGCCAGTTACATTGCTTCTCACATGGCCCTTTCCCTCCATCTCCAAGGCAATGGAGGATGGAGTCCTTCTCATGCTTTGATGCTCAGTTTTTTTGTTCTGACCACATCTCCCTGCTTTCCTCTTCTGTCACCAGCCTGAGAAAGCACTGTACTTTCAGGGGCATTTGTGATTAGATCTGGCTCACCTGGCTGTGCTCCTTTTTCAGAAAATCCAGCTGTGCCTTTTAGCACAGTCATGGAAGTGACAGCTCGTCACATTCACAGACTCCAGAGCTTAGAATGGGGGATCTTCAGGACCATTCCAAGAGATTCTGCCAGCTACAAGGGGTATAGAGGATGTTAGGGAATACAAAGTAGGTTGGAGCAACGACCCCAGTTCCCATAAGATCATGGCAAGACCTTTGGCAGAGGATTTGCCTGATTGGATTTTGGAGGCAGAATTCTACTTAAGCAGGGAGAGAAAGGGAGTGAAGGGAACTACTTGGAAAAGACCCACTCAAGAGCACTGTGGCAAGCTTCATACTCTTTCCTCCTCAGCATCTCACCCATTGATGTGTACATTAGAGTGTTTTGAACAACATTTTCTTGACAGATTTGCTGACCGCTTATAGTGTTTTGTAATGATGAAATAAGGTAATAGTTAAAGTGCTTAGAACAGCGTTTGGAACAAATGAAATGATTACTAGCTATAGTCACTTTACAACTCAAAATAGAAAACCTCTTGCAAATAGATCTGGAATATGTTTAATTCTTTAAAAATTTCCTTCTCCAGGGATCTCCTTGACCCAGAGATTGAACCCAGTCTCCTGCATTGGCAGGCAGATTCTTTACATGTGGAAGCCCTGATGGAGTATAGACAATTAAACAGATGTTTACATGGAGGGTGGTAGGATAAAGGGATGTATTCATTTTCTATTTTGTCATAAAGCACCACAAATTTAGCAGCTGAAAATAATACCCACGTCTTAGCTTACAGTGTAGGTCAGTACCTAGATAAACCCAGATGATTCTCAGCTTTTAAGGTCCCTCAAGCTAAAGTCCAGGTATCAGTTGAACTGGGCTCTTATTTGGAGGCTTAGGAGAAAAATCCACTTCCAACGTTATTCAGGTTGGTGGCAGAATCCAGTTACTTGAGGTTGTAGGTTCAAGGTTCTTGTTTTTTTGTTAGCTGCTCACTCTTCCTAGAGCCAATTACATTGTGAGCCAGTTACATTGCTTCTCACATGGCCCTTTCCCTCCATCTCCAAGGCAATGGAGGATGGAGTCCTTCTCATGCTTTGATGCTCAGTTTTTTTGTTCTGACCACATCTCCCTGCTTTCCTCTTCTGTCACCAGCCTGAGAAAGCACTGTACTTTCAGGGGCATTTGTGATTAGATCTGGCTCACCTGGCTGTGCTCCTTTTTCAGAAAATCCAGCTGTGCCTTTTAGCACAGTCATGGAAGTGACAGCTCGTCACATTCACAGACTCCAGAGCTTAGAATGGGGGATCTTCAGGACCATTCCAAGAGATTCTGCCAGCTACAAGGGGTATAGAGGATGTTAGGGAATACAAAGTAGGTTGGAGCAACGACCCCAGTTCCCATAAGATCATGGCAAGACCTTTGGCAGAGGATTTGCCTGATTGGATTTTGGAGGCAGAATTCTACTTAAGCAGGGAGAGAAAGGGAGTGAAGGGAACTACTTGGAAAAGACCCACTCAAGAGCACTGTGGCAAGCTTCATACTCTTTCCTCCTCAGCATCTCACCCATTGATGTGTACATTAGAGTGTTTTGAACAACATTTTCTTGACAGATTTGCTGACCGCTTATAGTGTTTTGTAATGATGAAATAAGGTAATAGTTAAAGTGCTTAGAACAGCGTTTGGAACAAATGAAATGATTACTAGCTATAGTCACTTTACAACTCAAAATAGAAAACCTCTTGCAAATAGATCTGGAATATGTATTCATACATTTAACAAACATTTAAAAAATTAATCTATTGTTTTAATTGAAGGATAATTTCTTTACAGAATTTTGTTTTCTGCCAAACATCAACATGAATCAGACATACACATGTCCCCTTCCTCTTGAACCTCCCTCCCCACTCACCCATCTAGGTTGTTACAGAACCCTTGTTTGAGTTCCCTGAGTCACAAAGCAAATTCCCAGCATCTATTTTACATATGGTAATGTAAATTTCCATATTACTCTCTCCATACATCTCACCCTCTTCTTCTTCCTCATCCCCTTGTGTCCATAAACCTGTTCTCTATGTCTGTGTCTCCACTGCAAATAATTTCATCAGTACCATCCTTCTAGATTCCATATATATGCATTAATACATGACATTGAGAACAAACTGAATGCCATTGTGAGGCCGTGGGAGGACAGTGGAGGACAAAGCAGATAACCCTGTCATGGAGTTTCCTGTCTGGTGTGGGGAGGCGGACAGGCAAAGGGAAGCTATGATATGGGCTCCAAGGGCTCTAATGGTCAGGCTCCAACCTGGTTATGTGTCTGGTCCTTGGAAAGTTCCCTTCTTGTCTGCCTAATGATTACGCGTAAGAATCCTTTTTAGGTCACAATCCCTCTCTGATCACACTCCCTCCTCATTCATATTCATATTCTCTCCCCAAACCTTTAATTCCTTTTTGTCTTATCTGCCTTCTATTTTGGATTTGAGCTCCACAGGGGTAGAGACCCAAGCCTATTCACTCTTTGTCTCCAGTGTCCAGCGCTATGTCTGGGCCATGGGAGCCCTCAGTAAATCAATGTTTAATCAGAGGCAGAATTCTACTTAAGCAGGGAGAGAAAGGGAGTGAAGGGAACTACTTGGAAAAGACCCACTCAAGAGCACTGTGGCAAGCTTCATACTCTTTCCTCCTCAGCATCTCACCCATTGATGTGTACATTAGAGTGTTTTGAACAACATTTTCTTGACAGATTTGCTGACCGCTTATAGTGTTTTGTAATGATGAAATAAGGTAATAGTTAAAGTGCTTAGAACAGCGTTTGGAACAAATGAAATGATTACTAGCTATAGTCACTTTACAACTCAAAATAGAAAACCTCTTGCAAATAGATCTGGAATATGTATTCATACATTTAACAAACATTTAAAAAATTAATCTATTGTTTTAATTGAAGGATAATTTCTTTACAGAATTTTGTTTTCTGCCAAACATCAACATGAATCAGACATACACATGTCCCCTTCCTCTTGAACCTCCCTCCCCACTCACCCATCTAGGTTGTTACAGAACCCTTGTTTGAGTTCCCTGAGTCACAAAGCAAATTCCCAGCATCTATTTTACATATGGTAATGTAAATTTCCATATTACTCTCTCCATACATCTCACCCTCTTCTTCTTCCTCATCCCCTTGTGTCCATAAACCTGTTCTCTATGTCTGTGTCTCCACTGCAAATAATTTCATCAGTACCATCCTTCTAGATTCCATATATATGCATTAATACATGACATTGAGAACAAACTGAATGCCATTGTGAGGCCGTGGGAGGACAGTGGAGGACAAAGCAGATAACCCTGTCATGGAGTTTCCTGTCTGGTGTGGGGAGGCGGACAGGCAAAGGGAAGCTATGATATGGGCTCCAAGGGCTCTAATGGTCAGGCTCCAACCTGGTTATGTGTCTGGTCCTTGGAAAGTTCCCTTCTTGTCTGCCTAATGATTACGCGTAAGAATCCTTTTTAGGTCACAATCCCTCTCTGATCACACTCCCTCCTCATTCATATTCATATTCTCTCCCCAAACCTTTAATTCCTTTTTGTCTTATCTGCCTTCTATTTTGGATTTGAGCTCCACAGGGGTAGAGACCCAAGCCTATTCACTCTTTGTCTCCAGTGTCCAGCGCTATGTCTGGGCCATGGGAGCCCTCAGTAAATCAATGTTTAATCAGTGAGCTCTTAACTTGGACTCTGGTTTCTTGTTTGGATTAAACCTACCTTTTTAGTTTAGTTTAAATAAACATTTGCATAGCACCTGCTGTGTACCAGTAAGTAAGCAATAGAGTCAAGATTCAAACCCAGTTTGTTGCACATGACAGATAAGGGTGCAGTTTCAGCCTTTCCCACACAGCTGTCTACCTATTATGATGAACACCAACAAGCAAATGGAAGCAATCACTGCAGCCACTTATGAGTATTATAGCAGGGTTCCTATCCTGAAATTACAGCACAAACTCCTATGACAACACTAGAGAGTAAGAATTATTATCTTCATTTTAGAGATAAGGAATCTGCCCCTCATGGAGGTTAAGTTGCCTGTATTTGGCCACAGCCACAATGCTGCAGACCTGAGACTTAAAGTCTGTTTGATTCCAACCCTGGACTTTTTTGGGGAAGATTTAGTGCTTTGACCAGTCATTTTCATTGATTGTTTCTCTTCTGCAGTGACTTCACCTGTTAGCATCATGGGATCACTGTCTTTGATACACTTTAAAATTGTTCAGGAGGTAGTCAGAATCTTGGTATTTCAGACACAAATAGCATAAACCAGTTCACCAAGTAATGTGTAAATTCCAAGGGTCAGCTGCACAGGCAAGGCCCTGCTCTATGCAATTTATACCCCAGCACCCAACACAGGAGCTGGCACACAGAAATTGTTCAGTGAATGTTTGTTGAAAGAAGAAAGGAACTCAAGACATGAAAAGACATATTCTCCTTATGCTTAGCAATTGGTCTGCATTTGAAAGAAGAACAGTGTGTTAGAATTTGTTTAGAGCAATGCCTATCAAACCTACCTATGGGGAAAACCTAGTTGCTCTTTTACTGCTAATCAACTGAGGATTGATGGTCCAATTCCTTCTTTCAATTTACGCAAGAATCCTTTTTGTCCTCTCTGATCACACTCCTCCTCATTCATATTCATATTCTCTCCCAAACCTTTAATTCCTTTTGTCTTATCTGCCTTCTATTTTGGATTTGAGCTCCACAGGGGTAGAGACCCAAGCCTATTCACTCTTTGTCTCCAGTGTCCAGCGCTATGTCTGGGCCATGGGAGCCCTCAGTAAATCAATGTTTAATCAGTGAGCTCTTAACTTGGACTCTGGTTTCTTGTTTGGATTAAACCTACCTTTTTAGTTTAGTTTAAATAAACATTTGCATAGCACCTGCTGTGTACCAGTAAGTAAGCAATAGAGTCAAGATTCAAACCCAGTTTGTTGCACATGACAGATAAGGGTGCAGTTTCAGCCTTTCCCACACAGCTGTCTACCTATTATGATGAACACCAACAAGCAAATGGAAGCAATCACTGCAGCCACTTATGAGTATTATAGCAGGGTTCCTATCCTGAAATTACAGCACAAACTCCTATGACAACACTAGAGAGTAAGAATTATTATCTTCATTTTAGAGATAAGGAATCTGCCCCTCATGGAGGTTAAGTTGCCTGTATTTGGCCACAGCCACAATGCTGCAGACCTGAGACTTAAAGTCTGTTTGATTCCAACCCTGGACTTTTTTGGGGAAGATTTAGTGCTTTGACCAGTCATTTTCATTGATTGTTTCTCTTCTGCAGTGACTTCACCTGTTAGCATCATGGGATCACTGTCTTTGATACACTTTAAAATTGTTCAGGAGGTAGTCAGAATCTTGGTATTTCAGACACAAATAGCATAAACCAGTTCACCAAGTAATGTGTAAATTCCAAGGGTCAGCTGCACAGGCAAGGCCCTGCTCTATGCAATTTATACCCCAGCACCCAACACAGGAGCTGGCACACAGAAATTGTTCAGTGAATGTTTGTTGAAAGAAGAAAGGAACTCAAGACATGAAAAGACATATTCTCCTTATGCTTAGCAATTGGTCTGCATTTGAAAGAAGAACAGTGTGTTAGAATTTGTTTAGAGCAATGCCTATCAAACCTACCTATGGGGAAAACCTAGTTGCTCTTTTACTGCTAATCAACTGAGGATTGATACATGGTGCTACTCGTGGCCTGTGCTTTGTATCACAAGCAACTTATCTCTGAATTCAACAGCTCTCTAGCTGGCATCTGTACAATAGGACAAGACACTAATCACATACTGGAAAACCAAAGCAATGTCAAATTGCTATTATAAGCATCTAAAAGCTCAGCCACAATTTCTAGACTTATCACATATCAGAGGTAAACAGTCCACAGTCCAGCGTTGATCCCTGAGTCACAGAGAGCAGCACCATTTAGAGCATGGCCTTAGACTCACAGTTGTATTAGAGTCTAATTACAGTTTATTTCCAGGAAGCTGGTCAACCTCTCTCAACCTAAGTTTTCTCATCTCTAAAATGAGGAAAAAAAATAATACATCCCTTGCTGGGGTTGGGATGAGGGTCCAATGGAATCATTCGTTCAATATTCATTCAACAAATATGTATTGAGCTCCTGTTCAGATGCATACCCTTTTAAGCACTGGAGAAAAAGTAGTGAACAAAAGAGACAAAAATCCATCCCTGTTGTCATGGAGCTGAGATTGTGGTGAGAGGCTTTATATGAAGAAGGTTGCCTAGTACCTAGTTGTTACCAGCTGGGTGTCCTTTGGCAGGTCATGTTACTTTATCAAGGCATAGTTTACTAAAAATAGAGCAAAAACGGTACACATCTCCTATGATTGTCTTGAAGATCCAGTGTTATCAGAGAGATGTTCACTTGCTATTGAGTAAATACAATTCAGTGTTAAGTGCAAAATTTCATGTTTCTTGATCTTAAGGCTCAGCACTGTGGATTGTCTCATCTGTTGGGAGATTCAAGGTAGTGCAGAGCCTCCACCTAAAACAGAGGGTAACAAAGGCCAAGGAATCCAGCAAAGCCTAAAAGTCACAGAGAAGCCAATATTTCACCAGATGCACGGTCAACTGAACCCAAAGAGGAACAAATCAAAAAAACTGAAAGACGATCTCAAGGCCGAAGAATAATCAGGTTTTTATTTTAAACTTTCCTAATTTTTAATAATGTTAGCATTAAAACTACATTACAGACTTTTTCACTATATGTAAATTTTATTTTAATTGAAGGATAATTATAATATTGTGTTGGTTTCTGCCATATATCAACATGTATCAGCCAAAGGTTTACACATATGTCCCTCCTTCTTGAGTATCCCTGCTAATCAACTGAGGATTGATACATGGTGCTACTCGTGGCCTGTGCTTTGTATCACAAGCAACTTATCTCTGAATTCAACAGCTCTCTAGCTGGCATCTGTACAATAGGACAAGACACTAATCACATACTGGAAAACCAAAGCAATGTCAAATTGCTATTATAAGCATCTAAAAGCTCAGCCACAATTTCTAGACTTATCACATATCAGAGGTAAACAGTCCACAGTCCAGCGTTGATCCCTGAGTCACAGAGAGCAGCACCATTTAGAGCATGGCCTTAGACTCACAGTTGTATTAGAGTCTAATTACAGTTTATTTCCAGGAAGCTGGTCAACCTCTCTCAACCTAAGTTTTCTCATCTCTAAAATGAGGAAAAAAAATAATACATCCCTTGCTGGGGTTGGGATGAGGGTCCAATGGAATCATTCGTTCAATATTCATTCAACAAATATGTATTGAGCTCCTGTTCAGATGCATACCCTTTTAAGCACTGGAGAAAAAGTAGTGAACAAAAGAGACAAAAATCCATCCCTGTTGTCATGGAGCTGAGATTGTGGTGAGAGGCTTTATATGAAGAAGGTTGCCTAGTACCTAGTTGTTACCAGCTGGGTGTCCTTTGGCAGGTCATGTTACTTTATCAAGGCATAGTTTACTAAAAATAGAGCAAAAACGGTACACATCTCCTATGATTGTCTTGAAGATCCAGTGTTATCAGAGAGATGTTCACTTGCTATTGAGTAAATACAATTCAGTGTTAAGTGCAAAATTTCATGTTTCTTGATCTTAAGGCTCAGCACTGTGGATTGTCTCATCTGTTGGGAGATTCAAGGTAGTGCAGAGCCTCCACCTAAAACAGAGGGTAACAAAGGCCAAGGAATCCAGCAAAGCCTAAAAGTCACAGAGAAGCCAATATTTCACCAGATGCACGGTCAACTGAACCCAAAGAGGAACAAATCAAAAAAACTGAAAGACGATCTCAAGGCCGAAGAATAATCAGGTTTTTATTTTAAATTTTCCCCTAATTTTTAATAATCGTTAGCATTAAAAACTACATTACAGACTTTTTTTCACTATATGTAAATTTTATTTTTAATTGAAGGATAATTATAATATTGTGTTGGTTTCTGCCATATATCAACATGTATCAGCCAAAGGTTTACACACATATGTCCCCTCCTTCTTGAGTATCCCTCCCACCTCCTACCCTATCCCACCCCTCTAGGTTGTCCCAGAGCCCCAATCTGAGTTCCCTGGGTCATATAACAAATTCCCACTGGCTGTCTATTTTACACATGTTAGTGTATATATTTCCATGCCACATTCTCCATTAGTCAAATCTTCTCCTTCCTACCCCCACCCCTGTGTCCATAAGTCTGTTCTCTGTGTCTGCATCTCCACTGCTGCCCTGAGAATAGGTTCATCATTACCATATTTCTAGATTCCATATATATATGTTAATATATTATATTTCTTTTTCTCTTTATGACTTTCTTCACTCTGTATAATAGGCTCTAGGTTCATCTACTTCATTATCACTGACTCAGATGTGTCCCTTTTTCTGGCTGAGTAACATTCTATTGTGTATATATACCACATATACCATATACCATTGTGTATATGCTTCTTTGTCGATGCATCTGCCAATGGACATCTAGGTTGTTTTCATGTTCTAGCTATTGTAAGTAGTGCTGCAGTGAACAGTGGGATACATGTGTCTTTTTCAGTTTTGGTTTTCTCAGAGTATATGCCCAGTGTGGGTTTGTTTGGTCATATGGTAGTTTGATTCCTAGTTAAAACTATATTATCAGACTTTTATTCAAATACATCTTCTTTATTTCTGTTCTTTGATTGTTTTTATTAGAGTATGGTTGATTTACACTGTTGTGGTGGTTTCAAGTGGCCAGTAAAGTGATTCAGTTATACATACATATATTTCTATTTTTTTCAGATTCTTTTCCCTTATAGGTTATTACAGGATATTGAGGACAGTTGCACATGCTATACAGTAGGTCCTTGTTGGTTATGTACTTTATATATAGTATAATCAGGATTTTCAAGGTAGTGCAGAGCCTCCACCTAAAACAGAGGGTAACAAAGGCCAAGGAATCCAGCAAAGCCTAAAAGTCACAGAGAAGCCAATATTTCACCAGATGCACGGTCAACTGAACCCAAAGAGGAACAAATCAAAAAAACTGAAAGACGATCTCAAGGCCGAAGAATAATCAGGTTTTTATTTTAAACTTTCCCTAATTTTTAATAATCGTTAGCATTAAAAACTACATTACAGACTTTTTTTCACTATATGTAAATTTTATTTTTAATTGAAGGATAATTATAATATTGTGTTGGTTTCTGCCATATATCAACATGTATCAGCCAAAGGTTTACACACATATGTCCCCTCCTTCTTGAGTATCCCTCCCACCTCCTACCCTATCCCACCCCTCTAGGTTGTCCCAGAGCCCCAATCTGAGTTCCCTGGGTCATATAACAAATTCCCACTGGCTGTCTATTTTACACATGTTAGTGTATATATTTCCATGCCACATTCTCCATTAGTCAAATCTTCTCCTTCCTACCCCCACCCCTGTGTCCATAAGTCTGTTCTCTGTGTCTGCATCTCCACTGCTGCCCTGAGAATAGGTTCATCATTACCATATTTCTAGATTCCATATATATATGTTAATATATTATATTTCTTTTTCTCTTTATGACTTTCTTCACTCTGTATAATAGGCTCTAGGTTCATCTACTTCATTATCACTGACTCAGATGTGTTCCTTTTTATGGCTGAGTAACATTCTATTGTGTATATATACCACATATACCATATACCATTGTGTATATGCTTCTTTGTCGATGCATCTGCCAATGGACATCTAGGTTGTTTTCATGTTCTAGCTATTGTAAGTAGTGCTGCAGTGAACAGTGGGATACATGTGTCTTTTTCAGTTTTGGTTTTCTCAGAGTATATGCCCAGTGTGGGTTTGTTTGGTCATATGGTAGTTTGATTCCTAGTTAAAACTATATTATCAGACTTTTATTCAAATACATCTTCTTTATTTCTGTTCTTTGATTGTTTTTATTAGAGTATGGTTGATTTACACTGTTGTGGTGGTTTCAAGTGGCCAGTAAAGTGATTCAGTTATACATACATATATTTCTATTTTTTTCAGATTCTTTTCCCTTATAGGTTATTACAGGATATTGAGGACAGTTGCACATGCTATACAGTAGGTCCTTGTTGGTTATGTACTTTATATATAGTATAATCAGGATTTTAGAATCAGGCAGATAAGAACTAGAACAGAAGAGATAGCACAGTGTGGGGCTTGCTTTACCGGGGTCATGTTGTATAAACATGATGCAGGGTTTAAGGGGATAGGTAACAGCAGATGCCCCCTCCAAGTGAGATGATAAAGAATACAGCCAGAGGGCCCAATCTGTAATCAGGTCCATGGAGTAAGATTAAGTTGGGTCTCAAAGCTAGTAGTTCAGGAACCATGAGAAGTTAAAAAGGGAGCATAAAACAAAGAACAAATTATGCTATGAGGCTAAAATTTATGCTGGATAGCTTCTGTTAGTCCTCTTCAGACCTACTCTCTACCATTCCTCATCATGTTCTGTGCCCCTGGAGGCAGACCAACACTGAGACTAAATGACTCTCTTATCATCTGGTTTCTGAATGAGAACGGCCAATGGGGAAGACAGGCAGGAGACTGTAAGGAGGGTGGGGGGGGGGGGGGGATGGAGGTCACGCAATTTGCTCCCCAGATTCCTCTCTTAAGACCATCATGAGGTGTCTGCATTCCTCAACCACAGGTCTATGTCCTTGTGCTTTCTGGCTCTGTCAACCTCTCCTTCCCTTCAGAGCCAGAGACATGAGGGAGGCCCACCTATCACTAGCCCACAGGAGCCACACCGTCCCCTGTGGTTTCCCTGCATGCTGCCCACAACTTTGTAAATAATCCTATTATCCTAATCGAGTATGCCATCTGTTTTCTGTTGGAATCCTGACTAGACACTCCAGGGCTTTTGTCCAAATCTCTATCTTAATATTTTTTGTTTTTAATAAACTATGGGAAGGTCAGTCTAATTTAAAGAGACAGTATTGGGCAGATAGAAAGTAGAGAGTAAGGAAGACTGGGGTCAAGACTTAGAAGGAGTCATATGGGGACCTGGGTGATAACCAAAATAGATCCCAAAGGATGAAAAAAAGCTGACGTTACACTTAATACTATAAGGCAGGCACTGTTCTAAGAGCAATACATTTGTAAACTCCTTCAGTCCTCAAAGAAACACTATTAAGTAGCATTGCTACCAATATCGTACAAAATGAGGAAACTGAGGGAGGTCAAATATTAATAACTTGCCTGAAATCACACAACTAGTGAGCACCTGTAACTGAATCTAAACCCAGATAGTCCCATTCCAGCATCAACGATCCTAACCACCAGGCACCTACTCTCCATAAACACCCATTAATAATTTCCAAGTACTGGACCTGTCCCTTCCTTGTTCTCCTTCTTAGTGTGAAAGCTGCTCATAATAACTTTTGCACTGACTTTAGCACTTTAATAAGCTCTACCACATTCTGAACCTCAAGACTCATTTCTTAGAGGTTCCAAGTATTTTAGATTCATCAGAAAGATGAACATCCAGCCAATGTTCATTCATTGTCCCTAGAGCCAATGAATGATGGAGCCTGAGTTTAAGTTCAGCCCTTCTAAACTTTTCTATCTCATAGTCCTTGGGAGTGCCTACAGGGCAGGGCAGTGTCTGTCTTTTTCACTGTCCTTCCTCAGTGTCTGCATCATGACAGTAACATGATAAACATTATACTGAATGAATGAAAGAAGGTATGAATGAATTAATGGAAGGTTTTGACATACCCTTTAAAATTAGAGCTTATTAGAGAATATCCAGCAAAACCATATTACTTTATTTACATATTGTTTTTTTTAATTGAAACCCATCACTGGGTTATGGCTGAGTAATATTCCATTGTATATATGTACCACATATATACATATATATAGCTGCTTTTTTGCATTTTCTAACCCTTTCTTAGAAACAGGATTTAATGCTTGCTGGGTAGACTTCCTATGTGAGTTCACTAATTTTCTCAACTGATAATCACAAGATTTAATGGAGGTGTTTTCTTGCTTCCTTTATCAATTATTAGTTATAGTAGAGGGTTACATGCTAATGGTTTTATTAGAGTAGGACATACTTGGGTTGGACTCTCTAATTTGTCATTTAGCTGTTAACCTCTGTGTGTCTCAGTTTATCTATCTATGAAATCCTTATGTCTGAGAGTCTGTTTCTGTTTTGTAAATTAGTTCATTTGCATCATTTTTCTTTTTTTTTTTTTAAAGCAAGTGTAGGATTTGAAGATTTATTTATTTATTTATTTATTTAGGGCGGGGGTCGGGTTGGGGAGGAAGGGGAGTGGGAAGGCCACTTCCATTGGTCTTTCATTTCTCTATTTTCATCCGTCTTTGTTCTTTGGCTCCTGTAGGCCTCCTATCGCGGTGGCCTCTGTTGTCGCAGAGCACCGACTCTGGGCGCTTGCGCTCCAGAGCTCCGGCTCGGTGATTGGACACATCGGTCCAGCTGCTCCGTGGCACGTGGGATCTTCCCAGGCCAGGGATCGAACCAGTGCCCCTTTCACTGCAAGGCAGTGTCCTTACCCACTGGACTACCAGGGGTAGCCCCATTTGCATCATTTTTCTAAATTCTGCATGTCTAAGTGATGCCATATGATATTTGCCTTTCTCTTTCTGACTTCCTTCGCTTAGTATGATATCTCTAGGTGCATCCATGGTGCTATAAATGGCATTATTTCATTCTCTTTTTGTGGCTGAGTAGCATTCCGTGTGCATGTGTGTATGCATTCATTTGTCAGTAGACACTTAGCTTGCTTCCATGTCTTGACTGTTACATAAATAGATTCACAGACATAGAAAACAAACTTATAGTTATCAAAGGGAAAATGAGGGGAAGGGATAAATTAGGACTTTGGGATTAACAGATATACATTACTAGATAGAAAATAGATAAACACCAAGGACATGTTATAGAGCCCCAAACTATATTCAATATCTTTCAGTATCTTATAATAACCTATAATGAAAAAGAATATATATATAGAATATACATCTGATCTACTTTGCTGCACACCTGAGACTAATACAGCATTGTAGATCAACTACACTTCAAAAAATTGTTACAACAGCAGTATCCGCTTCACAAGGCTGTGGTAAAGATTAAATGATTTTAATGTATACTAATCAGTTCAGATTCACCATATATGAATACAGTTATTAATAGTACTGCAAGAGACTTATTGGCGGGGTACCACTACTTTTAATAGGAGCCCTAGGAATGCAAGCAGGTATTATTCATTGCATTATATTTAACTGTATGCAAAAGTAGTTAAAGTGTTAGTCTCTCAGTCCTGTCTGACTCGTTGTGATCCCATATAGCCCACCAGGTTCCTCTGTCCATGGAATTCTCTAGGCAAGAATACTGGAGTGGGTAGCCATTCCCTTCTGGAGAGGATCTTCTCAAACCAGGAATCAAACCCACCTCTGCATTGCAGGCAGATTCTTTACCATCTGATATATCAAGGGAGCCCAGGCTTGTGCTAAATAGAAATTATTCACTGGATGCTTGCTAAAAAATGGTAAGACAGATTTTATTTGAGCTGCTGCAGTAGGATGGGAAGAATTCTGCTTACATATAGAATTGGGCTCAACTCTGAATACGGCAAAGATAATGGGAGATTTATAGCCAAAACACATATTAAGGAAGTCAATAGATAGAAAAATTACTAAGAGAAACTTGATCAGACATCAAAGGTAGAGGGATTCTTACTCAATTAGTTTAATAGCATTATTGCTAAAGAAATGTCAGGATTTATATATCAGAGTGGGGAATGAGGAACTTGATCATTTATCAAAGGTGAGTATTCTTGCTAAGCTGACTTAGCAAAGCTCTTTGCTAAAACTTGGCTTGGCAAGTCAAGGATGGAGCCCAAGGTCAAGGCCTTCTAATAGAGAAAAGGGCTCAGAGGAGTCTGAACAAGGAGAACGTTTTTGCCATCTGTCACCTCTTATAGATGTAGATTCCCTTGGACAGGAATCATACCTGTGCCATCTTTCACCCAAACTTCACCTGTCACCCATGGTTCAATAAAGGTTTATAGAATAATTGAAAATGAGTCTATGAGTGAATATTGGTTTGTGTAAGGAGTAGACTTATTAAACTGAACCCAATGGTCAGGACCAACACATAATGTATGTGGGCACCTGTGCGCAGATGGTCAGTGAGCTTCTTGAGTTTCTCAAGTTTTAACAAGCTGAGTCCTCATGGGGCTGAACTCAAGTTTGAACAACTGGGCAGTCTGTGTACATGGCAGTCATATATTTTAGCAGAGACAATACATTATGCCTAAGGAGCCATAGGCAAAGTCTTTGTTGAATCAAGGGAAGGTCAAAACTCTGGTATTCATATGCATTATATGGAGTGGGTAAGCCTGTATGCAAAAGTAGTTAAAGTGTTAGTCTCTCAGTCCTGTCTGACTCGTTGTGATCCCATATAGCCCACCAGGTTCCTCTGTCCATGGAATTCTCTAGGCAAGAATACTGGAGTGGGTAGCCATTCCCTTCTGGAGAGGATCTTCTCAAACCAGGAATCAAACCCACCTCTGCATTGCAGGCAGATTCTTTACCATCTGATATATCAAGGGAGCCCAGGCTTGTGCTAAATAGAAATTATTCACTGGATGCTTGCTAAAAAATGGTAAGACAGATTTTATTTGAGCTGCTGCAGTAGGATGGGAAGAATTCTGCTTACATATAGAATTGGGCTCAACTCTGAATACGGCAAAGATAATGGGAGATTTATAGCCAAAACACATATTAAGGAAGTCAATAGATAGAAAAATTACTAAGAGAAACTTGATCAGACATCAAAGGTAGAGGGATTCTTACTCAATTAGTTTAATAGCATTATTGCTAAAGAAATGTCAGGATTTATATATCAGAGTGGGGAATGAGGAACTTGATCATTTATCAAAGGTGAGTATTCTTGCTAAGCTGACTTAGCAAAGCTCTTTGCTAAAACTTGGCTTGGCAAGTCAAGGATGGAGCCCAAGGTCAAGGCCTTCTAATAGAGAAAAGGGCTCAGAGGAGTCTGAACAAGGAGAACGTTTTTGCCATCTGTCACCTCTTATAGATGTAGATTCCCTTGGACAGGAATCATACCTGTGCCATCTTTCACCCAAACTTCACCTGTCACCCATGGTTCAATAAAGGTTTATAGAATAATTGAAAATGAGTCTATGAGTGAATATTGGTTTGTGTAAGGAGTAGACTTATTAAACTGAACCCAATGGTCAGGACCAACACATAATGTATGTGGGCACCTGTGCGCAGATGGTCAGTGAGCTTCTTGAGTTTCTCAAGTTTTAACAAGCTGAGTCCTCATGGGGCTGAACTCAAGTTTGAACAACTGGGCAGTCTGTGTACATGGCAGTCATATATTTTAGCAGAGACAATACATTATGCCTAAGGAGCCATAGGCAAAGTCTTTGTTGAATCAAGGGAAGGTCAAAACTCTAATGTCCAAATTCTTAATTCTAAATTTAATTTCTTTTTCAACAAGTAATTCTGAATATTGAAAAATCTATATATATATTATAGCTTCTTTAGTATTGTCTTCCAGAGACCATCTTAAATCCCACGTGAATTTCTTTGAATAGCATCTATTATTTGTTGTTATTATTCAGCTTCATGAACTGCAAATGCCATGTTCCTCTGTCCTCCACTATCACCTAGAATTTGCTCAAATTCATGTCCATTGAGTCATTAATACTATCTAAGCATCTCATCCTCTGATGCCCATGTCTCCTTTTGCCTTCAATCTTTCCTCAACATCAGGGTCTTTTCCAGTCAGTCAGCTCTTCACAACAGGTGGCTGAAGTCCTGGAGCTTCAGTATCAGTCCTTCCAATGAATATTCCAGGTTGACTTCCTTTAGGATTCACTGGTTTGATCTCCTTGCAATCCAAGGTATTCTTTTTTTTTTTTTTTTGGCCACTTCTATTCATCTTTCACTTATCTTTTTTGTTCTTTGACCTGTGTGGGCCTCCCATCACAGCGGCCTCTCTTGTCGCAGAGCACCAGCTCTGGGCACATGCACTCCAGAGCTCCGGCTCAGTAGTTGGCCACATCAGTCCAGCTGCTCTGCGGCACGTGGGATCTTCCCAGGCCAGGGATCAAACCGGCACCCCTTGCACTGCAAGGCAGTGGGTGTCCTTACCCACTGAACCACCAGGGAAGTCCCCAAGGTATTCTTGAGTCTTCTGCAGCACCACAATTTGAAAGCATCAATTCTGCAGCACTCAGCCTTCTTTGTGGTCTAACTCTCACATCTGTACCTGACTACTGGAAAAACCATAGCTTCGACTATTCAATTTTGTCAGCAGAGTGATGTCTCTGTTTTTTAATATGCTTATCTCAGTTTGTCATAGCTTCCTTTCCAAGGAACAAGTGTCTTTTAATATCTTCAGTGCAGTCACTGTCGGCAGTGATTCTGGAGTCTAACAAAATATGTCACTGCTTTCACTTTTAACCCTTCTATTTGTGAATATGAAGTGATGGAACCAGATGCCATGATTTTTGTTTGTTTGTTTTTTAATGTTGAGTTTCAAACCAGCTTCTTCTCTTTTACCCTCATCAGGAGGCTTTTCAGTTCCTCTTCACCTTCTACCTTTAGCGTGGTACAATTTGCATACCTGAGGCTGCTGATATTTCTCCTAGCAATCTTGATTCCAGCTTATGATTCATGGCATCTCTACATGTAAGTTAAATAAGCAGAGTGACAATATACAGCCTTGATGTACTCCTTTCCCAATTTTCCCAGTCCACTGTTGCATGTCTGGTTCTAACTGTTGCTTCTTGACCCATGTATAGGTTTCTCAGGAGACAGGCAAGATGGCCTGATATTCCCATCTCTTTAAGACTCTTCCACAGTTTTTGTGATCCACATGGTTAAAGGCTTTAGTGTACTCAAAGAAACATGCTTTTCTGGAACTCCTTTGTTTTTTCCATGAGCCAATAAATGTTGGCAATTTTGATCTCTGGTTCCTCTGCCTTTTGTAAACCCAGATTGTACGTCTGGAAGTTCTCGGTTCACATAGTGTTAAAGCCTAGCTGAAAGGATTTTGAGCATAACCTTGCTAACATGTGAAACGAGCAAACCTGTGTGGTAGTATGAACACTCTTTGTAATTGTCCTTCTCTGGGATCGGAATAAAGAACTGACCTTTTCCAGTCCTGTGACCACTGCTGAGTTTTCCAAACTTGCTAACATATTGAGTGCAACAGTGTGACAGCATCATCTTTTAGACTTTTACATAGCTCAGCTGGAATTCCATCACCTCCACCAGCTTTATTTGTAATAATGCTTCATAAGTCCCACTTGATTTCACACTCCAGAATGCCCACTTCTAGTTGAGTGAGCACATCATTGTGGTTATCTGGGTCATTAAGGCCTCTTTTGCATAGTTCTTCTGTGTAATTCTGCCACCTCTCCTTAATCTCTTCAGCTTAGGTTAGGTCCTTACCATCGCTGTCCTGTACCCTGCCTATCCTTTCATGAAATGCCCCCTTGGTATCTTCAGTTTTCTTGAAGAGGCCTCTAGTCTTTCCCATTCTATTATTTTTCTCTGTTTCTTTGCATTGTTCATTTAAGAAGGCCTTCTTATCTCTCCTTGCTATTCTCTGGAGCTCTGCATTCAACTGGGTATATCTTTCCTTTTCTCCTTGCCTTTTGCTTCTCTTCTTTCCTCAGCTATTTGTAAAGCCTCCTCACATAACCACTTTGCCTTCTTGCATTTCTTTTTCTTTGGGATAATTCTGGTCAGTGCCTCCTGTACAATGTTTATGAACCTCCGTCCATAGTTCTTCAGGCACTCTATCTACCAGACTTGATCCCTTGAACCTATTCATCACCTCCAATTCATAATCATAAGGGATTTGATTTGGGTCATACCTGTATGCCTTAGTGGTTTTTCATACTTTCATCAATTTCAGCCTGAATTTTGTAATAAGGAGCTCATGATCTCAGCCACAACTGGCTCCAGGTCTTGTTCTTGCTGATTGTATAGGGCTTCTCCATCTTTGGGCTGCAAAGAACGTAATCAATCTGACTGTGATAGGATCATGCATGTGTAGAGTCATCCATGTGTTATTGGACAAGGGTATTTGTTTTTTTTTTTTTAACGATTTATTTATTTATTTTGGGCGGGGGTCGGGTTGGGGAGGGAGGGGAGCGGGTGGGCCACTTCTATTGGTCTTTCACTTCTCCATTTTCATCCGTCCTTGTTCTTTGGCTCCTGTTGGCCTCCCATCGCAGTGGCCTCTGTTGTTGCAGAGCACCGGCTCTGAGTGCATGCGCGCCAGAGCTCCGGCTCGGTCATTGGACACATTGGTCCAGCCGCTCTGCGGCACGTGGGATCTTCCCAGGCCAGGGATCGAACCGGCGCCCCTTGCACTTACCCACTGGACCACCAGGGGAAGCCCTGGAAAAGGGTATTTGTTATGGCCAGTGTGTTATCTTGACAAAAGTCTGTTAGCCTTTGTCCTGATTCATTTTATATTCAAAGGCCAAACTTTCCTATTATGACAAGTATGTCTTGATTTCCTACTTTTGCTCCAATCACCTCAGATGAAAAGGACATCCTTTTCTGGTATTCTAGAAGATGTTGTAGATCTTCATAGAACAAGACAACTTCAGCTTCTTCAGCACCGTGCCTACCATCGCTGTCCTGTACCCTGCCTATCCTTTCATGAAATGCCCCCTTGGTATCTTCAGTTTTCTTGAAGAGGCCTCTAGTCTTTCCCATTCTATTATTTTTCTCTGTTTCTTTGCATTGTTCATTTAAGAAGGCCTTCTTATCTCTCCTTGCTATTCTCTGGAGCTCTGCATTCAACTGGGTATATCTTTCCTTTTCTCCTTGCCTTTTGCTTCTCTTCTTTCCTCAGCTATTTGTAAAGCCTCCTCACATAACCACTTTGCCTTCTTGCATTTCTTTTTCTTTGGGATAATTCTGGTCAGTGCCTCCTGTACAATGTTTATGAACCTCCGTCCATAGTTCTTCAGGCACTCTATCTACCAGACTTGATCCCTTGAACCTATTCATCACCTCCAATTCATAATCATAAGGGATTTGATTTGGGTCATACCTGTATGCCTTAGTGGTTTTTCATACTTTCATCAATTTCAGCCTGAATTTTGTAATAAGGAGCTCATGATCTCAGCCACAACTGGCTCCAGGTCTTGTTCTTGCTGATTGTATAGGGCTTCTCCATCTTTGGGCTGCAAAGAACGTAATCAATCTGACTGTGATAGGATCATGCATGTGTAGAGTCATCCATGTGTTATTGGACAAGGGTATTTGTTTTTTTTTTTTTAACGATTTATTTATTTATTTTGGGCGGGGGTCGGGTTGGGGAGGGAGGGGAGCGGGTGGGCCACTTCTATTGGTCTTTCACTTCTCCATTTTCATCCGTCCTTGTTCTTTGGCTCCTGTTGGCCTCCCATCGCAGTGGCCTCTGTTGTTGCAGAGCACCGGCTCTGAGTGCATGCGCGCCAGAGCTCCGGCTCGGTCATTGGACACATTGGTCCAGCCGCTCTGCGGCACGTGGGATCTTCCCAGGCCAGGGATCGAACCGGCGCCCCTTGCACTTACCCACTGGACCACCAGGGGAAGCCCTGGAAAAGGGTATTTGTTATGGCCAGTGTGTTATCTTGACAAAAGTCTGTTAGCCTTTGTCCTGATTCATTTTATATTCAAAGGCCAAACTTTCCTATTATGACAAGTATGTCTTGATTTCCTACTTTTGCGTTCCAATCACCTCAGATGAAAAGGACATCCTTTTCTGGTATTCTAGAAGATGTTGTAGATCTTCATAGAACAAGACAACTTCAGCTTCTTCAGCACCGTGATTGGGGCACATTATATTTGTGTTGTTGAATGGTTTGCCCTGGAAATGAACTAAGATCACTCTGTCATTTTTGAGTTTGCACCAGAGTACTGTATTTTGGGCTCTTTTGTTGACTCTGAGGGCTATTCTATTTCTTCTAAGGGATTCTTGCCCACAGTAGTAAATATAATGGTCATCTGAATTAAATTCAACCTTTCCCATCCATTTTAAAATTCTTTTTTTTTCTCATTTTCCCTATCATGCCTCTTTTATTTATTTTCATCCGTCTTTTTATTCTTTGGCATGTGTGGGCCTCCCATTGCAGTGACCTCTCTCCTTTGCAGAGCACTGGTTCTGGGTGCAATTGCTCCAGAGCACCGGCTCATAATTGGCCACACCGGTCAAGCTGCTTACAGCATGTGGGATCTTCCCAGGTCAGGGATCAAATCGGTGCCTGCTACATTGCAAGGTGGACTCTTTACCCACTGAACCACCAGGGAAGCCCTCCCATCATTTTAATTCACTGATTTTAAGATCTCGATGTTCACTCTTGCCATCTCCTGCTGTCCATGAAACTCTCCAGGTAAGAATAGTGTAGTGAGTTTCCATGCTCTCCTCCGGGGAATCTTCCCAACCCAGGGATCAAATCCAGGTCTCCCACATTGCAGATGATTTTTTACATAAACTAGGACAGTATCTGCTTGTGCCTTAGATCCTTTATTAAAAAAAAAAATTGGGGAAGAAGGCTTAAGGCCCTGAGTCTCAGCCCCCACCCCTTTCCAGTCTCTCACAGGAAGGCACACCTATAAAGAGTTTATAGTGATACACCTGAAAAGAGCTACTCTATTAAACTGCAAACACTCCATGGAAGAGACGATAGGCTGTACTAAACAGGTCAGATACCCCAAAGTCAAGCTTTGCCCTTAGCTACTGTGTTATCTTGACAAAAGTCTGTTAGCCTGATTCATTTTATATTCAAAGGCCAAACTTTCCTATTATAAATATGTCTTGATTTCCTACTTTTCTCCAATCACCTCAGATGAAAAGGACATCCTTTTCTGGTATTCTAGAAGATGTTGTAGATCTTCATAGAACAAGACAACTTCAGCTTCTTCAGCACCGTGATTGGGGCACATTATATTTGTGTTGTTGAATGGTTTGCCCTGGAAATGAACTAAGATCACTCTGTCATTTTTGAGTTTGCACCAGAGTACTGTATTTTGGGCTCTTTTGTTGACTCTGAGGGCTATTCTATTTCTTCTAAGGGATTCTTGCCCACAGTAGTAAATATAATGGTCATCTGAATTAAATTCAACCTTTCCCATCCATTTTAAAATTCTTTTTTTTTCTCATTTTCCCTATCATGCCTCTTTTATTTATTTTCATCCGTCTTTTTATTCTTTGGCATGTGTGGGCCTCCCATTGCAGTGACCTCTCTCCTTTGCAGAGCACTGGTTCTGGGTGCAATTGCTCCAGAGCACCGGCTCATAATTGGCCACACCGGTCAAGCTGCTTACAGCATGTGGGATCTTCCCAGGTCAGGGATCAAATCGGTGCCTGCTACATTGCAAGGTGGACTCTTTACCCACTGAACCACCAGGGAAGCCCTCCCATCATTTTAATTCACTGATTTTAAGATCTCGATGTTCACTCTTGCCATCTCCTGCTGTCCATGAAACTCTCCAGGTAAGAATAGTGTAGTGAGTTTCCATGCTCTCCTCCGGGGAATCTTCCCAACCCAGGGATCAAATCCAGGTCTCCCACATTGCAGATGATTTTTTACATAAACTAGGACAGTATCTGCTTGTGCCTTAGATCCTTTATTAAAAAAAAAAATTGGGGAAGAAGGCTTAAGGCCCTGAGTCTCAGCCCCCACCCCTTTCCAGTCTCTCACAGGAAGGCACACCTATAAAGAGTTTATAGTGATACACCTGAAAAGAGCTACTCTATTAAACTGCAAACACTCCATGGAAGAGACGATAGGCTGTACTAAACAGGTCAGATACCCCAAAGTCAAGCTTTGGCCCTTCAGCACTCTTATGCTAGCTAGGAACAATGCAAGATCCACTGTGTATGGAACATCTATATCTACAGTCTGCTTGATATAACACTATCTCAAATCCCAGCAGCAGCCCTGCAGAGAAATATCATCTCCATTTCACAGCTGAGAAAACTAATGCTCAAAGAGGGTCTAAGTCTAAACTTTTCCCTATTATCAGCCTTCCTCAGTTCAGTTCCAATTTCTCCCACCTCATACTGCATGGTGATTATTCATTCACTCACCTGACCCCTGAGGCCATCTTTGAGGCTATACACACAGTAGGTATTGAATAAGGTCCGTCGTGAAATAAACGAGGGAATATACCCTGCCTTTCTAGCTGGAGGTTTGACAGACCCCCAAATGTGGGGAGTGGCTGGGATTCATTTTAGGAATTAGGTCCTTGTCCCATTCTAGGGAGTAAAAGAGACTATGTCCCATTGGGCAAGACCCACAGCCAAGTGGGCTAGGAACATCTGCATAGAGGATTGGCGAAGTGGTAACAGATCCAGGACTAATTGGCAGGTTTCTGAACCCAGCAAAAGCTAACCTGAGAACAAGTCCTCACAGCAACCTGAAGCCCAGTTATTCAAAAAAGGAAATCCTCAGAGGCTGTCACAGTGGCTAGGTGCTGAATATATCTGCTTAAATCCTTCCTGCTTGAGACTCAGATGCATGCTAGGTGCTGTGTGTTTTGAGGGGAGGCAGTAACCATCAAATGCATCAGTTGTGGGAGGAGGAGAGAGGAAAGCACTAGGAAATAATCTGGGCCTCCACTTGAGCCAGTCAGTGCTGTGATGTCAGGTGTCACAGCTTCAGCTACACCCAGCGTATTTGTATTTACAAGGCTTACTGAGGGGCAACAAGGTCAATCCAAAGGAACAAATGTCTTATTGGATGCCTTTTGTACATTTGGATAAAAGTCTGAAGGACATCCCTTGTGAGGTCAGGCCTTCCCAGAAAACCATGCAGAGGCCGTTATTTTTAGCTATGGGCTCTACACATTGAGAAGTGATATCCTGAATCTCGCTCTGGAGGAGTGTGTTTCCTGGAAGAAAATTTTGCTGGATTGTCATTCTGTATGCACTAGGAACAGGATTTGCCCTATAGAATAAGCCAAATTGTCCTAGAGTATCCTTTTCTCCTTCTGTGCTTAGTCACTCAGGTACTGCAAGATCCACTGTGTATGGAACATCTATATCTACAGTCTGCTTGATATAACACTATCTCAAATCCCAGCAGCAGCCCTGCAGAGAAATATCATCTCCATTTCACAGCTGAGAAAACTAATGCTCAAAGAGGGTCTAAGTCTAAACTTTTCCCTATTATCAGCCTTCCTCAGTTCAGTTCCAATTTCTCCCACCTCATACTGCATGGTGATTATTCATTCACTCACCTGACCCCTGAGGCCATCTTTGAGGCTATACACACAGTAGGTATTGAATAAGGTCCGTCGTGAAATAAACGAGGGAATATACCCTGCCTTTCTAGCTGGAGGTTTGACAGACCCCCAAATGTGGGGAGTGGCTGGGATTCATTTTAGGAATTAGGTCCTTGTCCCATTCTAGGGAGTAAAAGAGACTATGTCCCATTGGGCAAGACCCACAGCCAAGTGGGCTAGGAACATCTGCATAGAGGATTGGCGAAGTGGTAACAGATCCAGGACTAATTGGCAGGTTTCTGAACCCAGCAAAAGCTAACCTGAGAACAAGTCCTCACAGCAACCTGAAGCCCAGTTATTCAAAAAAGGAAATCCTCAGAGGCTGTCACAGTGGCTAGGTGCTGAATATATCTGCTTAAATCCTTCCTGCTTGAGACTCAGATGCATGCTAGGTGCTGTGTGTTTTGAGGGGAGGCAGTAACCATCAAATGCATCAGTTGTGGGAGGAGGAGAGAGGAAAGCACTAGGAAATAATCTGGGCCTCCACTTGAGCCAGTCAGTGCTGTGATGTCAGGTGTCACAGCTTCAGCTACACC
Source organism: Tragulus kanchil (assembly GCA_022376925.1). Lineage (NCBI taxonomy): Eukaryota > Metazoa > Chordata > Mammalia > Artiodactyla > Tragulidae > Tragulus > Tragulus kanchil. The sequence continues at coordinate 98,544,028 of JAIOJX010000032.1, forward strand.
CAGCGTATTTGTATTTACAAGGCTTACTGAGGGGCAACAAGGTCAATCCAAAGGAACAAATGTCTTATTGGATGCCTTTTGTACATTTGGATAAAAGTCTGAAGGACATCCCTTGTGAGGTCAGGCCTTCCCAGAAAACCATGCAGAGGCCGTTATTTTTAGCTATGGGCTCTACACATTGAGAAGTGATATCCTGAATCTCGCTCTGGAGGAGTGTGTTTCCTGGAAGAAAATTTTGCTGGATTGTCATTCTGTATGCACTAGGAACAGGATTTGCCCTATAGAATAAGCCAAATTGTCCTAGAGTATCCTTTTCTCCTTCTGTGCTTAGTCACTCAGTTGTGCCTGACTGTTTGCAAGCTTATAGCTGTAACCCACCAAACTTCTCTGTCCATGGGGATTCCTTAGGCAAGAATACTGGGGTGGCTTGCCATTTCCTTCTCCAGGGAATCTTCCCAACACAGGGATCGAACGCAGGTCTCCGGCATTGTGGGTGGATTCTTTACTGTCTGAGCCACCAGGAAAGCCCATCTATATAGCACTAAATCCCTTCAATTTTCCAAAGTCCGTCTCAAATGCTGATGCCTCTGAAGCTCTCCTTGATATCTACTCCGTTTCCCCTGGAATCACACCCCTTCCATTGTGTTCCTATGGTGACATGTTTGCCTAGGTTCCACCCTGACGCAGTCCCTGGCCAGTCCTGCAGCTGGTTTCTTGGCCCTCTCTCCTCTCATTTATACTCCAACAATGCTCACAACCCCCTCCACCTGACACAACACACACAGCAAAAACACCTCACCCCTCAGTGCTGCTTCATGCTTCCCTGGTTAGGCAGCTACCATCTGGAAAGCCTTTCCCCAGTTCCCTGGCTAGCTCTTAGGTGTCTTCCAAGGCTCAGCTCTGGCCCAAAACAGTGACTGCAGCTGTTTGATTCATCAGTGCAATCCAAGCTCCTAACGTGCCACCTGGAATGTAGTAGAAACTCGGGGAATACTGGTTGCCTTCATGAGTGAATGAAAGAATCTCATTCAAGAAACATTTTATCTGATACTCATGCCCCTCAGCCTGAGTTCAGACAAGTGCAAGGTGTCACACATGTTTTTACAAGGCTTACTGAGGGGCAACAAGGTCAATCCAAAGGAACAAATGTCTTATTGGATGCCTTTTGTACATTTGGATAAAAGTCTGAAGGACATCCCTTGTGAGGTCAGGCCTTCCCAGAAAACCATGCAGAGGCCGTTATTTTTAGCTATGGGCTCTACACATTGAGAAGTGATATCCTGAATCTCGCTCTGGAGGAGTGTGTTTCCTGGAAGAAAATTTTGCTGGATTGTCATTCTGTATGCACTAGGAACAGGATTTGCCCTATAGAATAAGCCAAATTGTCCTAGAGTATCCTTTTCTCCTTCTGTGCTTAGTCACTCAGTTGTGCCTGACTGTTTGCAAGCTTATAGCTGTAACCCACCAAACTTCTCTGTCCATGGGGATTCCTTAGGCAAGAATACTGGGGTGGCTTGCCATTTCCTTCTCCAGGGAATCTTCCCAACACAGGGATCGAACGCAGGTCTCCGGCATTGTGGGTGGATTCTTTACTGTCTGAGCCACCAGGAAAGCCCATCTATATAGCACTAAATCCCTTCAATTTTCCAAAGTCCGTCTCAAATGCTGATGCCTCTGAAGCTCTCCTTGATATCTACTCCGTTTCCCCTGGAATCACACCCCTTCCATTGTGTTCCTATGGTGACATGTTTGCCTAGGTTCCACCCTGACGCAGTCCCTGGCCAGTCCTGCAGCTGGTTTCTTGGCCCTCTCTCCTCTCATTTATACTCCAACAATGCTCACAACCCCCTCCACCTGACACAACACACACAGCAAAAACACCTCACCCCTCAGTGCTGCTTCATGCTTCCCTGGTTAGGCAGCTACCATCTGGAAAGCCTTTCCCCAGTTCCCTGGCTAGCTCTTAGGTGTCTTCCAAGGCTCAGCTCTGGCCCAAAACAGTGACTGCAGCTGTTTGATTCATCAGTGCAATCCAAGCTCCTAACGTGCCACCTGGAATGTAGTAGAAACTCGGGGAATACTGGTTGCCTTCATGAGTGAATGAAAGAATCTCATTCAAGAAACATTTTATCTGATACTCATGCCCCTCAGCCTGAGTTCAGTGTCAGTTCTTCTCCCATATCAGCCTGTATTATGTTCTCAGTTACCACTGTATATTGAGAAGTGTCTGTCTAGGTCCCCTGCCTTTCCCCACCATTAGATTCTAATCTTTTCAAGGCAAGAGCCAGGTTTCATTCATCTTTGGGCTCCCAGTGCCTAGCAAAGTGGCTGGCACGGCATGTGGTAGGCCTAAATGGGTTTCCCTGATGGCTCAGCAGTAAAGAATCTGCCTGCAATGCAGGAGATGCAGATTTGATCCCAGGGACAGGAAGATCCCCTGGAGAAGGAAATGGCAACCCACTCCAGCATTCTAGTCTGAGAAATCCCATGGACAGAGGAACCTGGCAGGCTACAGTCCATGGGTCTGCAAGAGTTGGACATCACTTAGTGACTAAACCATCACCACCAGGCCCTAAATAAATCCTGAGAAATAAATGATGGAATTGATCTAGATGATTGCAATTCTTACGATGTTGCATTATAGTAAATAATTGTCTCTTTCTCTTTCACTGACTTGGGATTGTCAGTATCCCACGTAGTGACTAATAGGTACTCAACATATAGTTATTATTTGGCTTGGAAAATAAACTGCCTTGTAGAGAGGATACTAGTTGACCAGTCAGCTTCTGGTTCTGATATTGCCACATGGCAACTGGGGACCTTAAAGAAGTCATTGGGGCCCTGTGAAACTCAGTCTTCTAATCTGTTAAATGGGTATAAAAATGTTACAATCTTAGTTTAATTCTCACATAAATAGGCTCTTGGAGAAGGGCCTGGGTTATTTAGGAGGTGTTCTTAGCGCTTCCCTGATGGCTCAGTGGTAAAGAATCCCCTGCCGATGCAGGATACATAAGAGATGTGGGTTCGATCCCTGGGTTGCGAAAATACCCTGGAGAAAGGAATGGCAGCCGACTCCCAGTATTCTTGCCCAGAGAATCCCATGGACGAAGGAGCCTGGGAGGCTACAGTCCATGGGGTCAGAAAAAGTTGGACACAACTAAAGCAATCTAGCATGTAGGAAGCACACATGAGTGGCAGGGGAGAGGTGAGTTAATAAGATGTGCATCCATGATGGGCTGCTTCAGTGGACAAGGTGGGCCCATTCCCACTAGAGACACATCAAGAAAGCTTGTAGGATGTACCTCAGAGCTGTGTCAAGAGCCAGGTCAAAAGCTAGAGGTGTTACTCCATTGTCCTCCTTCTCCACAGATTGAAGATTTTTTCTGGGGAGTTGACTTCCTCCCAGTTGTGCAGCCAAGCAGACTTCTCTAGGCACTGAGAAACCCCCAGGCCAAGGAGCAGTGAGTGCAGGGACTTGAGATGGGAAGCTGCCAGTATGCCAGAGACTCACCGCCCCACCTGCCACAGGTGGATGGAGGAGAAGCAGCACAGGGTTGGAACGGCATCTGTTTGCCCGCTCCCAATGTCCTGAGATTCCCAACCACATTCTTAGAAGGGAAGATGCTCTGTGAATTTAGCACACTGTTTCATGGGTCAGGTATTTTAATGGACTCTTTCTCTATGTTTCAACGTTCCCTTGAAAACTTCACACTTCACCTTGCCCCCTCTAGGTCGCCCTTTCCTCTGCTCCCCTCCCCCTGCTGCACTGCTGTTGTTGAATTAGCCCAATCAAACCCAGCTTGTTGGCTCCTGAAGGGTCCTTGAGGAATCCACAGAGCGCTGGTGGCACTCATTATTTCTCCTGGAGAATCCGAGCCCTCCAATAATGAGCACTCACGCAGGGTCCTTTGCTCTTTCTGTCAAAGAGGCAGCTCCTCGTTTTCCCGTTATCCACACAGGTGAGCCTTGGCCGGTGTGCGGGCACCCGGGAGGGATGCTTCTTTCCTCCGGAGACAGCCCCACACAGGGACGCTCCTTTCACAGACCTTCCCTACCCAGTTCTAGAAATCTAGAAAGATCCTCATTATGTGGCTTTCACCAGCATGTCATCTCCATGGCAAGACACTCAGATTCAGCCATATAATGAGGTTGCTATGTAGCTCGTTTAAGGGATTCTTTGCATCATTGGAGATGTTTTCTCTTGCAGAATGTTTTAGGTTTTTGAGAATAGAATTAAATATTCTGGGAACAGAGATGCTGAGGGAATGAGCTGACCTACTTGATAGGACTTTTTAGGTCATTATGATGATCTTTTTTTGAAAAAGGAAAGTTCTAAATATTTATATGCTTTGATCCAATAACTTTATTTCTTGGCATGTATTCAATATCAAATGTTTTACATACAGAGAAGTTTTTCATAAAATTATTTGTGAATATAATGATAGGTAACAACAGAGTAGTGGTTAAATATTATGAAAAGTTTGTATGCATGCTCAGTCACTTCAGTCATGTCTGACTTTTGCGACTGACTGTAGCCTGCCATTGCATGATTTCAGGCACAGATTGAAGATTTTTTCTGGGGAGTTGACTTCCTCCCAGTTGTGCAGCCAAGCAGACTTCTCTAGGCACTGAGAAACCCCCAGGCCAAGGAGCAGTGAGTGCAGGGACTTGAGATGGGAAGCTGCCAGTATGCCAGAGACTCACCGCCCCACCTGCCACAGGTGGATGGAGGAGAAGCAGCACAGGGTTGGAACGGCATCTGTTTGCCCGCTCCCAATGTCCTGAGATTCCCAACCACATTCTTAGAAGGGAAGATGCTCTGTGAATTTAGCACACTGTTTCATGGGTCAGGTATTTTAATGGACTCTTTCTCTATGTTTCAACGTTCCCTTGAAAACTTCACACTTCACCTTGCCCCCTCTAGGTCGCCCTTTCCTCTGCTCCCCTCCCCCTGCTGCACTGCTGTTGTTGAATTAGCCCAATCAAACCCAGCTTGTTGGCTCCTGAAGGGTCCTTGAGGAATCCACAGAGCGCTGGTGGCACTCATTATTTCTCCTGGAGAATCCGAGCCCTCCAATAATGAGCACTCACGCAGGGTCCTTTGCTCTTTCTGTCAAAGAGGCAGCTCCTCGTTTTCCCGTTATCCACACAGGTGAGCCTTGGCCGGTGTGCGGGCACCCGGGAGGGATGCTTCTTTCCTCCGGAGACAGCCCCACACAGGGACGCTCCTTTCACAGACCTTCCCTACCCAGTTCTAGAAATCTAGAAAGATCCTCATTATGTGGCTTTCACCAGCATGTCATCTCCATGGCAAGACACTCAGATTCAGCCATATAATGAGGTTGCTATGTAGCTCGTTTAAGGGATTCTTTGCATCATTGGAGATGTTTTCTCTTGCAGAATGTTTTAGGTTTTTGAGAATAGAATTAAATATTCTGGGAACAGAGATGCTGAGGGAATGAGCTGACCTACTTGATAGGACTTTTTAGGTCATTATGATGATCTTTTTTTGAAAAAGGAAAGTTCTAAATATTTATATGCTTTGATCCAATAACTTTATTTCTTGGCATGTATTCAATATCAAATGTTTTACATACAGAGAAGTTTTTCATAAAATTATTTGTGAATATAATGATAGGTAACAACAGAGTAGTGGTTAAATATTATGAAAAGTTTGTATGCATGCTCAGTCACTTCAGTCATGTCTGACTTTTTGCGACACTATGGACTGTAGCCTGCCAGGCTCCTCTGTCCATCAGATTCTCCAGGCAAATAAAACTGGAGTGGGTTTCCATGCCTTCTTCCAGGGGATCTTCCCTACCCAGGGATCAAACTCGGGTTTCCCTCATTGTAGAGAGATTCTTTACCATCTGAGCCACCAGGAAACGTTTGTAGTAGTATGGAAGAAATCATGTTCTCACAGTGTTTAGAGAAATACAGATTCTAGTATTGTATGTATAGCTCAGTGATCCCAATGAAAACAAACCAAAATGATGCCTATAAAAATGATAAGCATTTTATATCAAAATGGTAATGCTCTTGCCTCAGGTTCTATGATTATAGGAAGTTTTTTTTTTATCCCTATATTTTTATATTGAGAAGACATTCAAAGAACGCTAACTTTTCAAAGTTACATAAAAACATCTGTGTGCAAAGTTTACAATTGCATAAACATATGCCTGGATGAGATGGTTGGATGGCATCACTGACTCAGTGGACATGAGTTTGAGCAAACTGCAGGAGATAGTGAAGGACAGGGAAGCCTGCTGCAGTCCATGAAGTCGTGAAGAGTTGACCATGACCTAGCTGCTGAACCACAATCACAAAGCACATGAACAAAGACAGGAAGGGAATACAGAGGTGATCCCCGTGTGATAAAAAGGCAGTGACCCCCACTTCATCTGCACAACAGAGCCTCCTGGGAGCCAGTGGAAAACACAGGATCCCAGGTTTCATCCTCAGAGATGCAGTAAATAACATGGAGTCCTGGCGAGCTCTAATCCTGATCACTTGCAGTGATTCTAAGAGTTTGTCCACAGCGCAGCATTGGGAAGCTACTGTCGTTAGTGAATGGGGAGATCTTTTTGCTCTATTCTAAGTGTTTTGTGCTGCTGCCAAAATATTTCTACAATTAGAAAACACAAAAACGGGCTTCCCCTGGTGGTCCAGTGGATAAGGACACCGCCTTGCAGTGCAAGGGGCGCCGGTTTGATCCCTGGCCTGGGAAGATCCCACGTGCCGCGGAGCGGCTGGACTGATGTGTCCAATTACCGAGCCAGAGCTCTGGTGCGCATGTGCCCAGAGCCGGCGCTCTGCGACAACAGACACCACCGCGATGGGAGGCCCGCAGGAGCCAAAGAACAAAGACGGATGAAAACAGAGAAATGAAAGACCAATAGAAGTGGCCCGCCCGCTCCCCTCCCTCCCCAACCCAACCCCTGCCCAAAATAAGTAAATAAATAAATCTTAAAAAAAAAAAAAAAAGAAAACACAAAAACACATCTGAGTCTAAGTGTTCAGCAGTATGGAAATGGCTTCCTTCCAGTTTTGTAATCTGCTCTTGTCTTTGAGCATGAAGAGTTTGCCTTCCTCCTTCAGAAGGGTTATTTCAGCGTTGTGTGTTATTCTACCTAGTGTGTTTACTGGAACTCATTCACAAGTCCTCTGCTCCAGAAGACGTGTCACAGGAAGAATGACTGAAGAAATTAGGAATTTTCATTTTAAGAGCAAAGATCTAAAAATAGAATCTAGGGGAGCAAATTTGTTTCTCGTGGTCCCAGCAGGTAAAACCATGACCAGGGAGTGGAAATTACCATCCAACGAATGACAGCTTTCAAAGATCCACTCAGCACAGGCCTGGCTAAGGGGCTTCACACAGGGCGTGAGGAGCAGGCATTTAAGATTATTCCTGACAGCTCTAGGACCTTTCTAGTCCTAATATGTCCTGGAATCTTAATTTCACTTTCTCCCTTTACTTATCCAGAATACACTGCTACTCACCCTGGGCCAGCCTATTTGCAAGGCTAATACAATCAAAATTTTACTAAAGTGATGGTGATTTATTCCAAACAGTTCCTAATTCACAACAACTGCTCATCCCCAGCTGAGCAGGGCCCTATTGTTCCTGGATAGAAATAAATAAATAAACAAATCAAATATATGAAAATCCAAACATAAGCAAATAAATTAGGGGGATAATTATTTGCAGAAAAAAAAAGATTCCCCACTGGGCTCCTTTAAATTATGAGTTCTCCTACGGTTCTCCTACGATGTAATTAAATGAACCAAAATGCAGTTAACACCCAACCCTCCACAGTCTCTCAGGCCTTGCTTCACATCCTGTTTCCTCTTTTCCTTTTGCACTGAACCTCTTCTTGATCTCTCCCTCAGGGCTCAATTCTGCTTGGGGTTTGATATCAACCTGCCTTCATGAGAAAGTTCACCTATGTTTCATGCATAGGGATCACGCCACCTCACTCTGGCTTGGACTTCGGGTTTCAATCATAATGGTTGATTTCTTGTATTGACTCTAGAGAGCCCATGTCCTTGTTCTGCTAAGCTTTTTAGTATTAGGTCTGATTCTGTTCTTGCCTGTTCTGCTCATCTCCATAAACTGTATTTATGTCAGCCAGAGTCTAAGCGGCCTTTCAGTAGACAGTGACACAAAAGTGTTGGGAAAGCTGAAAAGTCAAATAGGGCCAAGTGAGGTAACCCCAGAGATGAGCATCCAGAAGAAGCCACTACCAATCGTAGGCTGGAAAGAGAAGAGGAGGTGCAGTTCTCAGAGTCCAGAGCAGGGACCATCCAGTGGCAAGGGGAGCCCAGGATGGATAGAGGCTGTGTGCGGGGAGGATGATATCAAGTGGGATGATATCAAGTGGGAGCCGCAGTCCTGGAGGAGGTAGGGCCACCTCTTCCTGCCCTCTAGCCTCTAGCCTGCGCTCATCAGATGAATTCAGCTGAGAGCCAGTTAGCAAGGGATCCTTGTACACATAATTTACAGGATTCTTCCTCACTAATCAGCAAAGGACACGGTAGACTATTCCTGACAGTTTTTCTAGGACCTTTCTAGTCCTAATATGTCCTGGAATCTTAATTTCACTTTCTCCCTTTACTTATCCAGAATACACTGCTACTCACCCTGGGCCAGCCTATTTGCAAGGCTAATACAATCAAAATTTTACTAAAGTGATGGTGATTTATTCCAAACAGTTCCTAATTCACAACAACTGCTCATCCCCAGCTGAGCAGGGCCCTATTGTTCCTGGATAGAAATAAATAAATAAACAAATCAAATATATGAAAATCCAAACATAAGCAAATAAATTAGGGGGATAATTATTTGCAGAAAAAAAAAGATTCCCCACTGGGCTCCTTTAAATTATGAGTTCTCCTACGGTTCTCCTACGATGTAATTAAATGAACCAAAATGCAGTTAACACCCAACCCTCCACAGTCTCTCAGGCCTTGCTTCACATCCTGTTTCCTATTTTCCTTTTGCACTGAACCTCTTCTTGATCTCTCCCTCAGGGCTCAATTCTGCTTGGGGTTTGATATCAACCTGCCTTCATGAGAAAGTTCACCTATGTTTCATGCATAGGGATCACGCCACCTCACTCTGGCTTGGACTTCGGGTTTCAATCATAATGGTTGATTTCTTGTATTGACTCTAGAGAGCCCATGTCCTTGTTCTGCTAAGCTTTTTAGTATTAGGTCTGATTCTGTTCTTGCCTGTTCTGCTCATCTCCATAAACTGTATTTATGTCAGCCAGAGTCTAAGCGGCCTTTCAGTAGACAGTGACACAAAAGTGTTGGGAAAGCTGAAAAGTCAAATAGGGCCAAGTGAGGTAACCCCAGAGATGAGCATCCAGAAGAAGCCACTACCAATCGTAGGCTGGAAAGAGAAGAGGAGGTGCAGTTCTCAGAGTCCAGAGCAGGGACCATCCAGTGGCAAGGGGAGCCCAGGATGGATAGAGGCTGTGTGCGGGGAGGATGATATCAAGTGGGATGATATCAAGTGGGAGCCGCAGTCCTGGAGGAGGTAGGGCCACCTCTTCCTGCCCTCTAGCCTCTAGCCTGCGCTCATCAGATGAATTCAGCTGAGAGCCAGTTAGCAAGGGATCCTTGTACACATAATTTACAGGATTCTTCCTCACTAATCAGCAAAGGACACGGTAGAGGTGGGGAACAGAACCAGGCAACACGCTTGGTACAACAATGAAGAAACTGGAACTGGTAAATCAGAACGAGGTGACACCAAAGGCCCCCAGGGTAAAGATAAAAAGAGTAATTTTTTTAAAAAAATTTTTAAAAAGTGGCTTCCCTAGTGGTCCAGTGAGTAGAGAGTCTGCCTTGCAGTGCAAGGGGCACCACTTCGATCCCTGGCCTGGGAGGATCCCACGTGCCATGGAGTGGCTGGACTGGTGTGTCCAATTACAAGCCAGCACTCTGGAGCGCATGTGCCAAGGAGAGAGGCCACTGCAGTGGGAGGCCCACACATGCCAAGGAATAAAGATGGATGAAAATAAATAAATGAAAAAACCAATAAAAGAAGCCAAAAATTAAAAAATAAAAAAAAAAGCTGTACACTTAAAAAAAAGTAGAAAAAAAAAGTAAAAAACAATATGGACTTCCCTGGAGGTCCAGTGGTTAAGACTTCATGCTTCTGCTGCAGGGGTTGTGGGTTCAATCCCTGGTTGGGTAACTAAGATCCCACATGGCTCACGATGACCACCCTCCCCCCCAAAAAAATCCCCCAAATCAAAAATAACAATAAAAATAACAACAGCTAATGTTTACTTCTTACTGTTCTGCAATCAGTTTATGTTCTAAGTACTTTGCATATACAAGTTTAATAGCCCTATGGAATACTTTCTACTGTTGTCATCTCACTCTATAGATAAGCAAGTGGAGACAGAAATGTTAAGTGGTTTCCTCTGGGCTGCATAGCTAGAAAATGGCTGAGTCCAGGCTTGAACACCAGCAGCTTGGCTTAAGAGACCCTATGCTTAACCATGTGACCCTACCCTAAATCTGAAGTCCTATATGCTTACCCAAAAGCTGTTTGACTTTGCAAAATTCCTAGCAGTTTCTTTAATTGTCAGTTGTCAGCTTCTCTATTTCAGAAAACTAATAATATTACCTATTTCACTTAGCTGTTGTGAGGATTAAATGACACAATGCATATAGACTATGAGCACAATGCTTGGCACACAGATAATATTAAAAAGTTGGAATTTCTAGCTTTGATTATTTCCCCCACCCTCAGAAAGGAAAAGTACAGAGTGGTTTTCTGGGTCAGATGTAGTCCATGTTCCCCCTCTTCACCCTCCACTTTCCTCTTCTGCCCTCTCCACTGTCTTTCTCTCTCTCTCCAAACTAGTTCCTGGATCAGGGTCTCATTATGGCACATAACCACAATGCAGTGTCTTTCTCTGGCACATCATAACTTTTTTCTTCCTTTGTGTAAAGAACATTCTTGAGAAAACAGATTTTCTTGGACTAATGAGAATTTGTTAGTCTCTTGTTATTGTTGTGTCTTAGGGCAATGTCTATAATGAGGAGGGATTTTAATTTTTGTTGACCTAAAATATACACCAGTCTCAAAACTGTCCCTTAATGTCCCTGAAGGCAAATTCCTGAAGCCCCAGCCCTCCATTCTCCATCCTGAAGCTACAGTCTCCTGAACAAAAAAGACCCCTAAAATATACAAAAAACAGTTCTCAAAACTGTCCCTATTCCTACACTTAAAAAAAAGTAGAAAAAAAAAGTAAAAAACAATATGGACTTCCCTGGAGGTCCAGTGGTTAAGACTTCATGCTTCTGCTGCAGGGGTTGTGGGTTCAATCCCTGGTTGGGTAACTAAGATCCCACATGGCTCACGATGACCACCCTCCCCCCCAAAAAAATCCCCCAAATCAAAAATAACAATAAAAATAACAACAGCTAATGTTTACTTCTTACTGTTCTGCAATCAGTTTATGTTCTAAGTACTTTGCATATACAAGTTTAATAGCCCTATGGAATACTTTCTACTGTTGTCATCTCACTCTATAGATAAGCAAGTGGAGACAGAAATGTTAAGTGGTTTCCTCTGGGCTGCATAGCTAGAAAATGGCTGAGTCCAGGCTTGAACACCAGCAGCTTGGCTTAAGAGACCCTATGCTTAACCATGTGACCCTACCCTAAATCTGAAGTCCTATATGCTTACCCAAAAGCTGTTTGACTTTGCAAAATTCCTAGCAGTTTCTTTAATTGTCAGTTGTCAGCTTCTCTATTTCAGAAAAACTAATAATATTACCTATTTCACTTAGCTGTTGTGAGGATTAAATGACACAATGCATATAGACTATGAGCACAATGCTTGGCACACAGATAATATTAAAAAGTTGGAATTTCTAGCTTTGATTATTTCCCCCACCCTCAGAAAGGAAAAGTACAGAGTGGTTTTCTGGGTCAGATGTAGTCCATGTTCCCCCTCTTCACCCTCCACTTTCCTCTTCTGCCCTCTCCACTGTCTTTCTCTCTCTCTCCAAACTAGTTCCTGGATCAGGGTCTCATTATGGCACATAACCACAATGCAGTGTCTTTCTCTGGCACATCATAACTTTTTTCTTCCTTTGTGTAAAGAACATTCTTGAGAAAACAGATTTTCTTGGACTAATGAGAATTTGTTAGTCTCTTGTTATTGTTGTGTCTTAGGGCAATGTCTATAATGAGGAGGGATGAATTTTGTGACATTCTCAGTGCCATCTGCACTCATCAAAGACCTAAAATATACACCAGTCTCAAAACTGTCCCTTAATGTCCCTGAAGGCAAATTCCCTGAAGCCCCAGCCCCTCCATTCTCCATCCTGAAGCTACAGTCTCCTGAACTATTAAATGAGGAGACCAGATACTTCCTTGCCCAGCATGAAGGTAGTGGTGAGGATTAAATGAGATCATAGGAAACCATAGAAGGCAAAGTAATAATAATAAGAGCTAACATCACCATAGTGCTTGCTGTGCCAGGCATATACACTGAATTATTGTATAACCCTGTTGAATAGATGCTACTGTCATCCTCAATAACAGATAAGGAACCTGAGACACAGTCAGATTAATTATTTTGCCCAAGGTTAGAGAACTAATTTGAAAGCAAGGTCTTCTGAGTCCAGAGTCAAAAAGATACAGTCATTCCTCTGAGCCTCAGTTTCCTTGTTTTTGGCTCTTCCCATTCTAAACTTTAATATCAAGCAGACATTTCAGGTCCCAATGGGTTATACAGGAGAGGCATACAAATGCCCCTATGAAAACCCAGCAGGCTCCTGGGCTTGCCCTCTTCTCAGAGGTTGAGATACACTTGGCACAAATCTATCAGCCTTATAGCTTGTGTGAGTTTAGTACCTTCCCCAGAACTTTTGAAATTCCTGACTTAGTTTATTTCCTGGTTCTCTCTCTGCCTGTGTTCTTCTGTTAGTCTTCAAACTGATATATGCCAACAAGAGCTCATCACTACACCCTTTGCTGGCTCTGTAAAAAACCCAGTATTTCCTTGTGCATCATATTTGTAGTTTCTGTGAATATTTTTGAATCATAATGTGGAGTCATATGGTGGGTGGGATCTTTTATCCTTGGCCACCTGGGCCCATACCACAGGTATATGCAAATCAGAAAAAGCTCCCCACCCCACAGATCTCTGGGACCAATTAGAAAAAGGATTTCTCTGAGCAACTAATGAGAAAAATTGTCCCTTCTCAGCTAACTCAGGGCGATACCAAGACCCCTGGTTGGCAAGCAAAGTGCAAGTGGGCTGGATTTTAGCCCCCACTTTGCCCCGAATGCCACTTTTGTGACATTCTCAGTGCCATCTGCACTCATCAAAGACCTAAAATATACACCAGTCTCAAAACTGTCCCTTAATGTCCCTGAAGGCAAATTCCCTGAAGCCCCAGCCCCTCCATTCTCCATCCTGAAGCTACAGTCTCCTGAACTATTAAATGAGGAGACCAGATACTTCCTTGCCCAGCATGAAGGTAGTGGTGAGGATTAAATGAGATCATAGGAAACCATAGAAGGCAAAGTAATAATAATAAGAGCTAACATCACCATAGTGCTTGCTGTGCCAGGCATATACACTGAATTATTGTATAACCCTGTTGAATAGATGCTACTGTCATCCTCAATAACAGATAAGGAACCTGAGACACAGTCAGATTAATTATTTTGCCCAAGGTTAGAGAACTAATTTGAAAGCAAGGTCTTCTGAGTCCAGAGTCAAAAAGATACAGTCATTCCTCTGAGCCTCAGTTTCCTTGTTTTTGGCTCTTCCCATTCTAAACTTTAATATCAAGCAGACATTTCAGGTCCCAATGGGTTATACAGGAGAGGCATACAAATGCCCCTATGAAAACCCAGCAGGCTCCTGGGCTTGCCCTCTTCTCAGAGGTTGAGATACACTTGGCACAAATCTATCAGCCTTATAGCTTGTGTGAGTTTAGTACCTTCCCCAGAACTTTTGAAATTCCTGACTTAGTTTATTTCCTGGTTCTCTCTCTGCCTGTGTTCTTCTGTTAGTCTTCAAACTGATATATGCCAACAAGAGCTCATCACTACACCCTTTGCTGGCTCTGTAAAAAACCCAGTATTTCCTTGTGCATCATATTTGTAGTTTCTGTGAATATTTTTGAATCATAATGTGGAGTCATATGGTGGGTGGGATCTTTTATCCTTGGCCACCCGGGGCCCATACCACAGGTATATGCAAATCAGAAAAAGCTCCCCACCCCACAGATCTCTGGGACCAATTAGAAAAAGGATTTCTCTGAGCAACTAATGAGAAAAATTGTCCCTTCTCAGCTAACTCAGGGCGATACCAAGACCCCTGGTTGGCAAGCAAAGTGCAAGTGGGCTGGATTTTAGCCCCCACTTTGCCCCCGAATGCCACTTTATACAGGCAAAACTGTACAGAATCATATGAATTAAGCCCTGCCTGTGCCATATCAGTGACTCAGGCCAACTTCCTCACTTCCAGTCTCTAAAAGTGGCAGCACCTTCCTAAAACTCCATTCCAACAACTAAGCTTCTCCACCATATTCAAGCCTTGAGAAACATGTTCTACACCCTCCTTTTCCTTCTAAGCAAGGCCTACCCCAACCGATTTTTTCTATGTTATCTTGAGTCACCAGAGGACTAACCTAGCCTTGATGTTGAGCCTGTGGGCTCATCTCCCTCTCCCCTGCAGAAGCACATGGCTGGGCAGGCCCTACTTATGTGGCAGATGAAGGTGGTCCCAGCAAGTCCAGTACCTTACAATTAGTCTTTGGTAGACAAGAAGACAAATGCACAGTTCCTCAAAATTCCGAGCAGTGGTGTTTAATCCTCCTGCAGTAATGATGCTCATCCATCTCTCTCTCTCTCTGCCCCCTGAGAAATCTCAGGAAAGTGTGTCATATGCCATATTCAGTGTTTTTCAAGGTGCACAGGCTGGGGTGTCACTGTATTAATATAGATTAAAGGCAGTTAAACCAGTGACTCCCTATGTTTTGACTGTGCACCTCATTGGTGAAGTGATTTGGGAAAAGTACCCCATAAATGTATGTTTATTTATATATTCATTATATATACATTTTGTATACTTACATTAGTATATTTACATTTATGTCATAGCATATGAAAATAAAAATGGGTATTTTAAAATAAATACAAATAGAAGTTTCAATATGTTCTTCCCACACTGTGGTCAGTCATGTGGCACTGGCACACATGCTAGGAAGTACAAAGCTGAGGGCTGTGGGAAAGGCATACCCCTGGGAATCAGTCAAATCTGAGTTCTAAGTCTAACTTCCCCAATTCATGACTGGGATATTTTGGATATGTGATTTAACTGATTGGGCTTTAGTTTGTATGTCTGTAAAATGAAGTATGACACTTTGAGCCAACTTTTGCCCTGGGTGTTATGGATTTAGAAGTAGGGTACAGGGTCCTTTGTTAGGATTTCAATCCAGACAGAATTCCCTACTTGTGACAACTAACCTCAGATAACTTGGGAATCTGGTTGAAGGTGCTGATTCCTGTCCCTCACTCAAAACCAGATTCTGGAAGGAGTACAAGAGCTCTCCATTGAGAACTCATAGGTTGTGGGTGTTCTGAAATGAGGAACACTTAGCGATTACCCACAGGCCACTGCAATAGCACATTAACCATGGGTTCTTCAAGGGCAGGGGATGTTTGTTCTCATCATCACTACTATAGACCCTGATGTTGATTTGAACTTGAAGCAACCAACCCGAATAACGCAAAGTGATAAGCCTTTTAAAACACTCAGCTTCCAGTTCTTCTACCAAATCATATCTGTTAATGCTCATCTTTGAGATAGTCATTATTAATTCTGTTCTACAGAAGAGGGGAGCTTAAATGCTCACATTTAAAAAATCCTATTAAGTCTTAATTTCTTAAAGTGAAAAACTGCTTAGTTACTGTTTACCTTGCAAGGTTTTTAAGAGTAATAATGAAATGGCATATATAAACTGTCTTATCATAGTACTTGACCTATATAAATTGCTTCAGAATTGTGGGTTTCACTCTTTGGAATTAACATTTTATTGAAATCATACTATTTGCCATCACTGCCCAAAGTTCCATAAATATTTAACTAATTTTCTTTCCTGGACAGCCCTATGTGATAGGTACTATTTCCATTTGGATGATGAAAGCATCCAAACAGAGAAACAGAGATTAATAACTTCTCCAGAGTAAACACTGATAAACAGAGATAGATTGGAATTGGAATGCAGATAATCTGGCTTCACCCTCAGTTTTCGAACACTCAACAATTATTACCTCTTATTAAAGCTGAAATCCAATGTAAATGTAACCATAAAGATATGGTTCCATTATTTCATTCTTCTTTATGATTGAGTAGTATGCCATTGTATATAAATATATACCACATTTTCTTTATCCATTTATCTGTCAATGGACACAGGTTGCTTCCATGTCTTGGCTACTATCAACAGTGTTGCTATGAACATTGGGGTGCATATATCTTTTAAAATTAGAATTTCCTCCCAATATATGCCCAGGAGTGAGATTCCTGGATCTTTTGGGTTTTTAAAACAGGGTCCTTTGTTAGGATTTCAATCCAGACAGATTTCCCTACTTGTGACAACTAACCTCAGATAACTTGGGAATCTGGTTGAAGGTGCTGATTCCTGTCCTCACTCAAAACCAGATTCTGGAAGGAGTACAAGAGCTCCATTGAGAACTCATAGGTTGTGGGTGTTCTGAAATGAGGAACACTTAGCGATTACCCACAGGCCACTGCAATAGCACATTAACCATGGGTTCTTCAAGGGCAGGGGATGTTTGTTCTCATCATCACTACTATAGACCCTGATGTTGATTTGAACTTGAAGCAACCAACCCGAATAACGCAAAGTGATAAGCCTTTTAAAACACTCAGCTTCCAGTTCTTCTACCAAATCATATCTGTTAATGCTCATCTTTGAGATAGTCATTATTAATTCTGTTCTACAGAAGAGGGGAGCTTAAATGCTCACATTTAAAAAAAAATCCTATTAAGTCTTAATTTCTTAAAGTGAAAAACTGCTTAGTTACTGTTTACCTTGCAAGGTTTTTAAGAGTAATAATGAAATGGCATATATAAACTGTCTTATCATAGTACTTGACCTATATAAATTGCTTCAGAATTGTGGGTTTCACTCTTTGGAATTAACATTTTATTGAAATCATACTATTTGCCATCACTGCCCAAAGTTCCATAAATATTTAACTAATTTTCTTTCCTGGACAGCCCTATGTGATAGGTACTATTTCCATTTGGATGATGAAAGCATCCAAACAGAGAAACAGAGATTAATAACTTCTCCAGAGTAAACACTGATAAACAGAGATAGATTGGAATTGGAATGCAGATAATCTGGCTTCACCCTCAGTTTTCGAACACTCAACAATTATTACCTCTTATTAAAGCTGAAATCCAATGTAAATGTAACCATAAAGATATGGTTCCATTATTTCATTCTTCTTTATGATTGAGTAGTATGCCATTGTATATAAATATATACCACATTTTCTTTATCCATTTATCTGTCAATGGACACAGGTTGCTTCCATGTCTTGGCTACTATCAACAGTGTTGCTATGAACATTGGGGTGCATATATCTTTTAAAATTAGAATTTCCTCCCAATATATGCCCAGGAGTGAGATTCCTGGATCAATATGGTAACTCTATTTTTAGTTTCTTAAAGAGCCTCATAGGGAACTATATTAAATATCTTGTAATAACCTATGATGAATAAGAATCTGGAAAAGAATATATATATATATATATATATATACACACATATATATATTCAGTTCTATATATACATTTATATATTCAGTTTTATATATATACAGTTTTCTATATGTCTATATATAACTGAATCACTTTGATGTGCACCAGAAACTAACACAACATTGTACATCCACTAACGTCAATTTTTAAAAACAAAAAAAATCTTTTAATAAAAAACGGTATGTTCCCCCTGCATACAGGAGAAATGAGCCAGAAGAAAAGGCTTCCTATTTAAGATAAGGTCTAAGCATAATCTTGAGGTCTGAGTAGCTGCTAATCAAGCAGGCACTGGGGAACATTGCATCATGAAAGGAACAACATATACTAAAGTCAATGTAAACACAAGCCTCTAGCAGGACACACCTCTGGAGCTCTTAGTTGTTAATGTTTGCAATGTCGACAGTTCACGTGGTTGTCATGCTTTTTGTTGCATTGCTGGTTTATGGCCCTCTTGGAACCTTCATGGATTGTGCTTTGCCCATGGGCTATCCTTGACTCTTCACTGCCCCGGCGACTGTTTACCTCCACAGGAATAACTGTGACATATTGGTGTGTCTGTGTAAAGCCTCTGCTGGCTGGTCATATTACTAGGTCATTCAAGCAGGACTAAATGGCAGTCAACTCCAGTATTCCTGCCTGGAGAATCCCATGTACGTAGGAGCCTGGCAGGCTACAGTCCATGGGGTCATGAGAGTCAGACATGACTTAGTGACTAAACTACTAGACTATTATTAACCACTTCTGTCTGGCTGAGTAGTATGCCATTGTATATAAATATATACCACATTTTCTTTATCCATTTATCTGTCAATGGACACAGGTTGCTTCCATGTCTTGGCTACTATCAACAGTGTTGCTATGAACATTGGGGTGCATATATCTTTTAAAATTAGAATTTCCTCCCAATATATGCCCAGGAGTGAGATTCCTGGATCAATATGGTAACTCTATTTTTAGTTTCTTAAAGAGCCTCATAGGGAACTATATTAAATATCTTGTAATAACCTATGATGAATAAGAATCTGGAAAAGAATATATATATATATATATATATATACACACATATATATATTCAGTTCTATATATACATTTATATATTCAGTTTTATATATATACAGTTTTCTATATGTCTATATATAACTGAATCACTTTGATGTGCACCAGAAACTAACACAACATTGTACATCCACTAACGTCAATTTTTAAAAACAAAAAAAATCTTTTAATAAAAAACGGTATGTTCCCCCTGCATACAGGAGAAATGAGCCAGAAGAAAAGGCTTCCTATTTAAGATAAGGTCTAAGCATAATCTTGAGGTCTGAGTAGCTGCTAATCAAGCAGGCACTGGGGAACATTGCATCATGAAAGGAACAACATATACTAAAGTCAATGTAAACACAAGCCTCTAGCAGGACACACCTCTGGAGCTCTTAGTTGTTAATGTTTGCAATGTCGACAGTTCACGTGGTTGTCATGCTTTTTGTTGCATTGCTGGTTTATGGCCCTCTTGGAACCTTCATGGATTGTGCTTTGCCCATGGGCTATCCTTGACTCTTCACTGCCCCGGCGACTGTTTACCTCCACAGGAATAACTGTGACATATTGGTGTGTCTGTGTAAAGCCTCTGCTGGCTGGTCATATTACTAGGTCATTCAAGCAGGACTAAATGGCAGTCAACTCCAGTATTCCTGCCTGGAGAATCCCATGTACGTAGGAGCCTGGCAGGCTACAGTCCATGGGGTCATGAGAGTCAGACATGACTTAGTGACTAAACTACTAGACTATTATTAACCACTTCTGTCTGGCTGAGTGTCTACACAAGGCTCTTGCACTGTGGACACATTGCAGGGACTCATTAATTGTCCCACTTCTTTGGAACATATTCCTATCCATAGCTTTTCTGCTGCTTGCATCCCATTGTGTTTGTCTTAGTTATTCAACCGTAGAACAGGCTAGGCATGTTGTGGGTGCTGGGTATTTAAGAATAAGTGAAACAAACAAATATCTCTACCCTTCCCCCTATATTTTAAGTTGTTATTGCCACAGTTTTATTGAGAAATACTCTCCTTTAGAGAGAAACATATGCCAACAAGCAGACAAAAAAGAATATGTTAATAGGACGTAAATCTTATTGAGAATACATGGCTAGAGGATACAGAAAATGAGGAGACTGGGGGAGGTCAAGTATGGTCTTTCTGGAAGATCAATGACTCCAGAAGCCTTTGTGGTTTCTCTAGTTCTAGAGTGGACAGAGGGTTGAAAACTTGCTTTTCCCACCTGCTTTCCCAAACCCCTACCTACCAACACACACATTGCCACTCCATGAACAAAGAAAATCTGGAAATAAATTTTGCCATGGCTGGCCTTATGATTGAAGCAAATTATTTAATTTCTCCATTCCTGTGTGAGAAGCTGCATCAAAGGCACAAAAGCCAAATAACACTCATGAGTTCAATACATTTCTTCTGAATACCTCTTGTGTGCTAGGGTCTCGGTTCACATGTGAGTTTAGAATAAGGCAGTAATTGCCCTAACTGGTTTGCAGGGCTTCCCTGGTGGCTCAGATAGTAAAGAATCTGTCTGAAATGTGGGAGACCCAGGTTTGATCCCTGGGTTGGAAAGTTCCCCTGGAAAAGGAAATGGCTTCCCATGCCAGTATTCTTGACTGAAGAATTTCATGGACAGAGGAGCCTGACAGGTTACAGTTCACGGGGTCACAACGAGCTGGACACGACTGAGCAACTAACACTTACTTGCCCTCAAATGGCTCATACTCTAGGGGAAAAGGCAGGAAGTAATGGAGTATTATAATGCCAAATCTCAGCTGTTCAGGAGAGAGTCCCAAACCAACAACAGGTGGTCAGGGCTGGGGGAGCTTTCCAAAGAACTTGATCTTTGAGCATACAATGATAGCTATGAAGTGCTTTGATAATGAGTGAAAGGTCTAACTTGAGTCCTCACTTTTTCCCTTGAAACTTGTCATCATATGCCACACTCATACACACCTACATCCTGCATGCCAGTTGTTTTTGTTTCAGTCTCTATCTAGAGTGTGTTCTTCCTGTGTGTAGCCAAGAAGTCCTGTCTATCACAACTAATCTTGTACTTTTCCAGAAGTCATACTCTCTCTGCCCTGGTTGAAATTAACTAGCCTCTCTTCTAAGCTCCTCATGCATTCTGTGTCATGGTTATGGTACATTCCTCCTGGTTGAAATCTTTTTTCTTATTGAGAATACATGGCTAGAGGATACAGAAAATGAGGAGACTGGGGGAGGTCAAGTATGGTCTTTCTGGAAGATCAATGACTCCAGAAGCCTTTGTGGTTTCTCTAGTTCTAGAGTGGACAGAGGGTTGAAAACTTGCTTTTCCCACCTGCTTTCCCAAACCCCTACCTACCAACACACACATTGCCACTCCATGAACAAAGAAAATCTGGAAATAAATTTTGCCATGGCTGGCCTTATGATTGAAGCAAATTATTTAATTTCTCCATTCCTGTGTGAGAAGCTGCATCAAAGGCACAAAAGCCAAATAACACTCATGAGTTCAATACATTTCTTCTGAATACCTCTTGTGTGCTAGGGTCTCGGTTCACATGTGAGTTTAGAATAAGGCAGTAATTGCCCTAACTGGTTTGCAGGGCTTCCCTGGTGGCTCAGATAGTAAAGAATCTGTCTGAAATGTGGGAGACCCAGGTTTGATCCCTGGGTTGGAAAGTTCCCCTGGAAAAGGAAATGGCTTCCCATGCCAGTATTCTTGACTGAAGAATTTCATGGACAGAGGAGCCTGACAGGTTACAGTTCACGGGGTCACAACGAGCTGGACACGACTGAGCAACTAACACTTACTTGCCCTCAAATGGCTCATACTCTAGGGGAAAAGGCAGGAAGTAATGGAGTATTATAATGCCAAATCTCAGCTGTTCAGGAGAGAGTCCCAAACCAACAACAGGTGGTCAGGGCTGGGGGAGCTTTCCAAAGAACTTGATCTTTGAGCATACAATGATAGCTATGAAGTGCTTTGATAATGAGTGAAAGGTCTAACTTGAGTCCTCACTTTTTCCCTTGAAACTTGTCATCATATGCCACACTCATACACACCTACATCCTGCATGCCAGTTGTTTTTGTTTCAGTCTCTATCTAGAGTGTGTTCTTCCTGTGTGTAGCCAAGAAGTCCTGTCTATCACAACTAATCTTGTACTTTTCCAGAAGTCATACTCTCTCTGCCCTGGTTGAAATTAACTAGCCTCTCTCTTCTAAGCTCCTCATGCATTCTGTGTCATGGTTATGGTACATTCCTCCTGGAATTGAATTTATCTTTTCTGTGTCTTCTTTACTAGATGGTAAGCTCTGCAAAGATGGACCTGTGTTTCCTTCATCACTGTATCCTAATACTATGCACAGTACCTGACACAGGAAATGTTTAACAAGTGTCTTTTAGCTCAAATTTAATTGAATTGAATGGAACTAAAGCATGTGGGGGTTGAATTAAAATTTCCCTTCATCCACTTGCCACTTAAGATGCTGTGAATGGATATTTTAAGGATTGATTTTTGTAGAATTTATATGATTTGAGTAACTTTTTCAGAAGATCAAATTGCATCAGGCAGCTGGAGGAGTTTCCCCATAGTCAAAGATGGTTAGGTCCTGTCAGATGAAATTCCCTCTCATCTCTCCACTTTGATATCATTTATCTCTTGATAGGACGTGGTTAGGAAACTGTCAGCTACTTGAGTCTACAGGGTTTGGACAAGATCCTAGCATCTGGTGAAACAGAAAACATTAAAGGACTCAGATATGAGTGAGAAAGAGAAATAAGGCAGCCTGGACTATATGAGAAATAAAGGATCAGTTACAAAGGGTCCAGGGATCTATGGGCATGGGCGCCACTGTTACCAGTATATACGGTCAGGGGTCAAACAGCCATGACCTAAAAGAGCTGGCTGGCTGAGGGCATTCCTGCCCCTGAGGATTCCCTCTGAGCAGATATCACTAAATAGCCATTGATGATTTCACACCAGGGCATTCCTGGTATGTCTTATCTTAGGCCTTTCTTAGCCTGAACACTTTGAGGGCAAATGAGGCAGTTCAACAGAAGACAGTATTTATTATGGCTTCTACCTATTAGGCTAATCTGATTCCTCCAAACAACCCTCCTTGGTATCAGACTCAGGCTGTGGGTGCTTAGAAAACTGGGCCATTCCATCAGCAGTTGGACTGTCTAAAGATTCCCCGTCAGCACCAGGGTCTCCTGTGGTTTTCCAGAGTGAATGGGGGAAGGGGTTATGTGCATTAGCCTCTTCATCACTGTGCAGATTTTATTTACACTCTCCTGGATTATTTTCTCCTCTGAAGACCACTGTCATCTCTCCTGGGGCTTCCTAAGCCTGTTTCAGTAAGTTATATTTTTGAATTTTGTTGGCTTGGCAGATATTTGCAGAAACAAAAAAGCAAACAGAAACAAAACGCATAAACTCATTGGAAGATAGGGGGTTGCTGAAAGCAGGAAATCTGATGTTCATGATGAAGGTTTTGGACTCAGGCATTTTAGGCTGCTCTGATCATTGCTTGATGTCCTGACAGTATCTTTGTAGTTTAGCTCAACTCAGGCAATGACCTCTGCCTAATTACCAAGCCGATGACTTCTTTCTTTGCCACTGGAGGAGTTTTACGATAAACCCCTGTTCTCATCCTTGTACTCACTCAACAAGCATTTCCTGAGAGGTAGCAGTGGACTGGAACCTTGACTCAAAAGTCTATGCATTACCATCATCTCATTGTCCAATCTTAAGCAGGACACTCTACCTCTCTGGGCCTCAGTTTCACCAATCTCAAGAGTAAATTTTAGAATATGATCTCAGTGAAGGCATAAAACATGCCTGCTTGTTTATCTTCTGATCCCTTGTGCCAGGCACAGAGCATAACCCATATTTGGTATTTGGAAAGTTTGCTGAATAAAGCGATTGTAGAATGCACTAGGAATTAGACTACATGACCTCTAATATTCCAACACGGTCTGTCAATCTTTTCATGTCTGCCCTTGAGAATTTCCTCCACCACTTGACCCCATTAATCACTAAACTGTGACAGTCTAGAATCTGTGCAGAGAGCACCATCATAGGCAATATTCCAGCTCCCCAACTCCGAGAAAGTACCTTGTCTCAGAATTGCCATAGCACCCACACTAAACTACTATCTAAACATTCATACAATCTTATTCTCCTATCTTTTTACCTGTACTCCAGTACTTTCCCATCACTAGTTACAAACACATTGAGGGCAGGTTCTTTTTCATTTTTGTATCCACAGTGCTTAGCACAGTCCCTTTGTATTGTGACTATCAATTTTTTAATCTTCATTGTTAGGCCTCAAAGGCTCTAAATTTTTTTTTAAAGTTTCAAGTCAGCATTCACCATTGTGAATATCACTGTGTCTCTTTCTGGCTACTCTGTGCATTTATCCATCTTTTCTTCTCATCTCTAGAGTACAGTGGTTAAGACCACTAGTTCTGGATTTAGATTTCCTAGCTTGGACTCTTGCCTCTGCATTTCCTAGATATACAGCCCTGGGAAGTTAACAGTCTCTCTATGTCCCAGGTTTTCCTTATGAAAAGGGAGATAATAATACTACTTATTTCATACAACTATTATGAGAATTAAAGAGCACACAAAAAGCACCCAACATATATTAGTTAATATTATTGCTGTTGTTGCTATTGATCATTTATTAAACAGGATTATAGGTGCTGTGAACAGGAAAGAAAACCATCCTGTTCTTTCTTTCCACTGAACCCTTTTGTACTCACTCAACAAGCATTTCCTGAGAGGTAGCAGTGGACTGGAACCTTGACTCAAAAGTCTATGCATTACCATCATCTCATTGTCCAATCTTAAGCAGGACACTCTACCTCTCTGGGCCTCAGTTTCACCAATCTCAAGAGTAAATTTTAGAATATGATCTCAGTGAAGGCATAAAACATGCCTGCTTGTTTATCTTCTGATCCCTTGTGCCAGGCACAGAGCATAACCCATATTTGGTATTTGGAAAGTTTGCTGAATAAAGCGATTGTAGAATGCACTAGGAATTAGACTACATGACCTCTAATATTCCAACACGGTCTGTCAATCTTTTCATGTCTGCCCTTGAGAATTTCCTCCACCACTTGACCCCATTAATCACTAAACTGTGACAGTCTAGAATCTGTGCAGAGAGCACCATCATAGGCAATATTCCAGCTCCCCAACTCCGAGAAAGTACCTTGTCTCAGAATTGCCATAGCACCCACACTAAACTACTATCTAAACATTCATACAATCTTATTCTCCTATCTTTTTACCTGTACTCCAGTACTTTCCCATCACTAGTTACAAACACATTGAGGGCAGGTTCTTTTTCATTTTTGTATCCACAGTGCTTAGCACAGTCCCTTTGTATTGTGACTATCAATTTTTTAATCTTCATTGTTAGGCCTCAAAGGCTCTAAATTTTTTTTTAAAGTTTCAAGTCAGCATTCACCATTGTGAATATCACTGTGTCTCTTTCTGGCTACTCTGTGCATTTATCCATCTTTTCTTCTCATCTCTAGAGTACAGTGGTTAAGACCACTAGTTCTGGATTTAGATTTCCTAGCTTGGACTCTTGCCTCTGCATTTCCTAGATATACAGCCCTGGGAAGTTAACAGTCTCTCTATGTCCCAGGTTTTCCTTATGAAAAGGGAGATAATAATACTACTTATTTCATACAACTATTATGAGAATTAAAAGAGCACACAAAAAAGCACCCAACATATATTAGTTAATATTATTGCTGTTGTTGCTATTGATCATTTATTAAACAGGATTATAGGTGCTGTGAACAGGAAAGAAAACCATCCTGTTCTCATGGAGCTCAAATTATAGTGAATCAGTTCCTTCTGATTCATCTAGGAGATCATTCTTTAAGTTTTAGCACCTTTCTGTTCACTTTAATATAAATCAGATGGTGGATCTTTTCTGGGGAAGAACTTTTGATTGTGGTAGGGAGATACATGAGGCCAGCCATAAATCACTTGTCTTGAAGGTAAGAAAGAGAGAAAGAAGAGGAAGCTGTGTGATTCAGGAAATAAACCACCAGTTACATAATTTTACTGTGCCTCACCCTGTCTTCAGGCCATGGTCAGTAAGTTTAATTTATTGGTTTTTTGTGAACAGTCACAAGGCACGTCTCATCAATATTTTGTTCTCTATGGCTGCAGAGTGACTAAGACTATTAGCCTTGTATGATTACAGCATCTGTATTATGATGTCGAGGACATGTTGCTGCTACAATTTATTCCCTTTATTTAGTTCACTTTGTCTCACTCAGCATATCACTCAGTGACTGTTGGAGAAAACACTGGTGATGGACAATTTCTCTCTCTCTCTTTCTCCTCTCCTCATATTCCTTCTCCTTGCCCCCTGTCTTTGTTGATGTCTTGCTCAAGAGAAGATTTGTGGATCTCCTGGTTTCCTCTGCACTGGCTGACCCTTGGGTCTGCATTTCTCGGCATTGGCCCCTGTCTGTGAGCACGTGGTTCTAGCTCTGCGCAGGTGCTGTAGTTGATTGTCTATCATTTTCTTAATTAGGCCTCAAAGGCTCTAAATTTTTTTTTAAAGTTTCAAGTCAGCATTCACCATTGTGAATATCACTGTGTCTCTTTCTGGCTACTCTGTGCATTTATCCATCTTTTCTTCTCATCTCTAGAGTACAGTGGTTAAGACCACTAGTTCTGGATTTAGATTTCCTAGCTTGGACTCTTGCCTCTGCATTTCCTAGATATACAGCCCTGGGAAGTTAACAGTCTCTCTATGTCCCAGGTTTTCCTTATGAAAAGGGAGATAATAATACTACTTATTTCATACAACTATTATGAGAATTAAAAGAGCACACAAAAAAGCACCCAACATATATTAGTTAATATTATTGCTGTTGTTGCTATTGATCATTTATTAAACAGGATTATAGGTGCTGTGAACAGGAAAGAAAACCATCCTGTTCTCATGGAGCTCAAATTATAGTGAATCAGTTCCTTCTGATTCATCTAGGAGATCATTCTTTAAGTTTTAGCACCTTTCTGTTCACTTTAATATAAATCAGATGGTGGATCTTTTCTGGGGAAGAACTTTTGATTGTGGTAGGGAGATACATGAGGCCAGCCATAAATCACTTGTCTTGAAGGTAAGAAAGAGAGAAAGAAGAGGAAGCTGTGTGATTCAGGAAATAAACCACCAGTTACATAATTTTACTGTGCCTCACCCTGTCTTCAGGCCATGGTCAGTAAGTTTAATTTATTGGTTTTTTGTGAACAGTCACAAGGCACGTCTCATCAATATTTTGTTCTCTATGGCTGCAGAGTGACTAAGACTATTAGCCTTGTATGATTACAGCATCTGTATTATGATGTCGAGGACATGTTGCTGCTACAATTTATTCCCTTTATTTAGTTCACTTTGTCTCACTCAGCATATCACTCAGTGACTGTTGGAGAAAACACTGGTGATGGACAATTTCTCTCTCTCTCTTTCTCCTCTCCTCATATTCCTTCTCCTTGCCCCCTGTCTTTGTTGATGTCTTGCTCAAGAGAAGATTTGTGGATCTCCTGGTTTCCTCTGCACTGGCTGACCCTTGGGTCTGCATTTCTCGGCATTGCGGCACCTCTCCATGGTGCTGAAAATGAGCACGTGGTTCTAGCTCTGCAGCAGTGGCTAAGGGAGTCTGTAGTATCATAACATGCAGCAGCAGGCAGCGGCCTGCTCATCCTTTTTGTTTCACCAAAAAGGAACAAGAGACACAGAAAGAAAAAATGGTTTCCATAAAAATGGTACACATCTCACATGAGATCAGAATACAGCTTTTCTGAGACATAGAGCTTCAGGGACAAGCTAAGAAAATCCTTTGGTCTCCTTCCCCCTTATTGTTCTTATTGTTTGAGAATACCCCAAATCTTAACAAGTTCTGTGACATATAGATTAGATAATGTGATACTAGTTCCTTAGCATACTGCCTACTTATCTATCCTTATGTCTTGCTGCTTTCAGCCTGACATGTTTTGCTTGAGTAATATGAAGTAATTTATGGTCTCCTTCTCCCTCACCGTGCTGCTTTATGCCTTACTCATACTGTTCCTTCTGCCTGTGGTGCCCCTACAAGTTCTTCTGTGCCTTTATGACACCTATACTTTGCTCACAATTTATATATTCACTAACACGTTCCTCAGAAAGCCTCCTCTGTCGTTCCCTGCTCTTCCTCTAATGTGGACTAGCTATCCCTTCTAGGATATCATATACTGCACATCGTTTTACATACCTCCCCATCAAGACACCAGCTACATAATCATGAAATTATGGTGTCTTTGACTTATAGATGACAAGCTCTTTGAAAGGAGGGCCATATGTCATCATCTCTAGCATAATACATATCACCAAGTAGGTACTCAAGGTTGTTTTGAGCTGAAAGTGATGGGACCTAAATTGTGTGAATTTCTTTCTCCTTTCCAACCCAGTGCTCTCTTTTCATACTGTGCTGTCTTTAGCTAGTTGGAAGGATTTTTGTGTTGGCTACCACTGTGAATACCTTCATTTGCTAATGCTATGTACTCATAGAGATTACTCAGTTTGTTGTAGGTCATCCTTGAGTATGATGAATTCATATCAATTTGGTTTGTCATATTGTCTTTGGCATTGATTTTCTCCAAGCCAGAGGATTCACATAAGCCATGAATTAGATCCAGAGGCAAGAGGGCACTTGGCTCTGTGAATTAGCTACAAAATTATCATGGTCTGGCTTCCAAGAATCCTTAACAAATTCTAAATCACCACAAGGCTTCTATTTAACATCCAATGGCAAGAACAGCTGCTCTTATTTTAGGAAAATTAATTGCCTTTCAAACTGTTCTAGAAGCCTAAATCCATTTTGATAATTCAGTAGGAATAAACATTTCTTCTAGTTTGAATTTGAACTTTTAATTTGAGGTCCATGAAAGCCCAGACTAATGATTTCTCTTAGACTTTGAAGTATATGTGTCATATGACTCCCAGTGACATCACTAGAGATCATATAGTTATTGTGAAAATGATTAGAATCTAAAACATTAAATATGTGAGTGTTAAGTCACTTCAGTTGTGCCTGACTCTTTGCGACCCTATGAATAATAGCCCACCAGGCTACTCTGTCCACAGGTTTCTCTGGGCATGAATACTGGAGTGGGTTGCCATGCCTTCCTCCAGGGCATCTTCTCCACTCAGGCATTGAACCCATGTCTCTGATGTCTCCTGCTTTGGGAGGCAGGTTCTTTACTACTAGCACATCCTGGGAAGCCCCTAAAAACATGACACTGAAATTGTATTACTCCGCTGATAATTTACTGTGTTGATGATCTTGAGCAGTGTATTTCACATTTTTTAGTCTCTGTTCAATCATCTTTAAAATGGCAATCATTGCAACAATTGTATTACCTTTATTAAAGATCCTAAGGAAATGCATTAAACTGATGCAAAAGTACTTCAAAAAGTATAAAATTCTATACAAATACAGGCATAATAACAAAGGTGACACCTAGAAGAGGTAGGAACTGGTAGTTGAAAAGAGAAAATAAAAGTGATGGCAAAAGCTAAGGAGATTTTTAGTCAATGAAGATTTAAGAAAGCGTTAGCCTGGAAATAATAGCTAATGCTTATTAAACACTTCTTACATTCTGGGTACTACACTATGTGATGAACGTTTCACAACAGCCCTAGGGGTGGATGTTTTCATTATCTATTATATTGATAAAGAATAGAGACATAAGAAATTTAGCCTAAACATATATGTTAGGAAAAGGGTAATGCTAGGAATTAACCTTAGGCAGCGTGACTCTAGACTCTATACAGATAACCAGCCAGGCTGCAAAATTCTCCGTCTCATCATTCTACCATGGTGATGTCCTTCTGGTTGCTAAAGAGATCCAGACAGAAACTTCAGATGAGCTGGAAGTGATTTATTTTTTTAAAAGCATTTACGTTATTTGGAGTAAAAGACATGAAGAGATTTTAAGGGAGTAAGTGGAGATCACTAAAGTTGTTCTCAGCACACTCTCTTCCATCCCACACAATTTGTTAGTTTGAGTCTGATCAACAAATATTTAGCCCTTGTGTATGCCAGATGTTATTCAAGGGGTTGAGACCACAGAGACGATTGAAAGAGCCTCTGTTTCTGTGGCATATCAAAGAAGGTCTGACACATTTTTTGCTATTCCTTTGAATTTGAATGACTTTAGTCACTCACTTGACTAATAAAATACTATGGCAGGTGACACAGTGGGACTTTAGAGGCCATGTCATAAGAAGAATTGCAGGTCCAGATTGGGCTTCTTGAAGCACTTGCTCTTGGAACTCAGTTGTCATGCTCAGCAAAGCCCTGGTCCATGAAGAGATGCTCTGGTTGACAGTCCCCACTGAGTTTCTGCCCAGGAACCAGCATCAGCTGCTAGCTATATGAATGAGCCTTCTTGAGCATCCATCTTTTTAGTTTTTTCGAATTGCTTCCAAACCCAAAAAAGCTGCCTGGTACCCATAGAGTGGTTGGTATGACGTCATGCCACAGTATGTTAATCATCTTTAAAATGGCAATCATTGCAACAATTGTATTACCTTTATTAAAGATCCTAAGGAAATGCATTAAACTGATGCAAAAGTACTTCAAAAAGTATAAAATTCTATACAAATACAGGCATAATAACAAAGGTGACACCTAGAAGAGGTAGGAACTGGTAGTTGAAAAGAGAAAATAAAAGTGATGGCAAAAGCTAAGGAGATTTTTAGTCAATGAAGATTTAAGAAAGCGTTAGCCTGGAAATAATAGCTAATGCTTATTAAACACTTCTTACATTCTGGGTACTACACTATGTGATGAACGTTTCACAACAGCCCTAGGGGTGGATGTTTTCATTATCTATTATATTGATAAAGAATAGAGACATAAGAAATTTAGCCTAAACATATATGTTAGGAAAAGGGTAATGCTAGGAATTAACCTTAGGCAGCGTGACTCTAGACTCTATACAGATAACCAGCCAGGCTGCAAAATTCTCCGTCTCATCATTCTACCATGGTGATGTCCTTCTGGTTGCTAAAGAGATCCAGACAGAAACTTCAGATGAGCTGGAAGTGATTTATTTTTTTAAAAGCATTTACGTTATTTGGAGTAAAAGACATGAGATTTTAAGGGAGTAAGTGGAGATCACTAAAGTTGTTCTCAGCACACTCTCTTCCATCCCACACAATTTGTTAGTTTGAGTCTGATCAACAAATATTTAGCCCTTGTGTATGCCAGATGTTATTCAAGGGGTTGAGACCACAGAGACGATTGAAAGAGCCTCTGTTTCTGTGGCATATCAAAGAAGGTCTGACACATTTTTTGCTATTCCTTTGAATTTGAATGACTTTAGTCACTCACTTGACTAATAAAATACTATGGCAGGTGACACAGTGGGACTTTAGAGGCCATGTCATAAGAAGAATTGCAGGTCCAGATTGGGCTTCTTGAAGCACTTGCTCTTGGAACTCAGTTGTCATGCTCAGCAAAGCCCTGGTCCATGAAGAGATGCTCTGGTTGACAGTCCCCACTGAGTTTCTGCCCAGGAACCAGCATCAGCTGCTAGCTATATGAATGAGCCTTCTTGAGCATCCATCTGTGTGAGTTGTCAGCTAATTTTGGCTTCAGTAATTGACTGTAACCACATGAGAGACCCTAAGGAAGAACTGCCCAGCTGAGCCTGGTACCCATAGAGTGGTATGAGATAATAAAAAGGTTGCTTTAAGCCTGTACATTTTGAAGTGTTTTGTTATGCAGCACTAAGTATCTCGAACATGTCATAAGGAAAGTCTCTGTCAGAGAATAGAGGCAGATGTATGAACAGTTGATTTCAACATATGTTCTAAATGCTACTGCAGTGTAAGCAGAGGAGGCTATGGAATGAGCTTGGATCTCAAGGAATCAAAGTGTCTGTTCTAGGACTGGCTCTGAGCTCTAGTGGATATGAAGTTGGCCAATATTCCATCATCTGGATGGACTGCATCATCTCTTATTTCTAATAATAAGATCTCATGATCGTATAGATCCCTCACTACTAGACATTACTGATATGAAATTACCCCTCTGTAAAATGAGAGATAGTAAGGAAGCAAGGAGCCCAAAATAGACTGTGGAGCTGGGAAAGAAGGCAAGAAGGAAAGGAGAAATTCCTTCCACCTCAATGGAAGACATTGGGTTTCCCAGATGGCTCAGTGGTAAAGAATACTCCGGCAATGCAGGTGACAGAAGATGCAAGTTTAATCCCTGGGTAGGAAGATCCCCTGGAGGGGGACATGGCAACTCACTCCAGTATTCTTGCCTGGGAAATCCCATGGACAGAGGAGCCTAGCAGGCAACAGTCCAAAGCATTGCAAACAGTCAGACCAAGACAGAGCACACGGAGCACTGGAAATGTAATGAGAGGATCTGTGGTGCAAGGAAACGAGCACAGCCTCTGTGGTCTGAAGGCCTGGGTTTGAGTTCTGGCTTCATATCTTCCTAGCTGTGTCGCTTCACCTCTATGAACTTTGGCTTCTTCATTTATAAAATGCTTGTAGCTGTGCCACAGGCACAAGGGAAAGCACCTGAGAGCCTTATGTATTGCTTTTCTTCCAGGTCTGTGCTTAGCTCCAGCTCTCTTGTGATGTGGCTTTGTTCAGTGGAAGAATCCAGGCTGGGAGAACTGGAGAGGCAGGGGAGCAGTGTAAACATCATGAGGCAGGGAGCCATGTGGGTTCACAGCCATGCCAAGCAATATGGAGCCTTGGCAGAGCCATCCAAGGGCAGGCTGGAAGGGGTTAACTGAGCCAAGGGCCAGCTGGCATCTGTGCTGGCACTCAAGGAGAGAAAGAAAAGGAGCCTCAGTGTCAAGACAAGAAAGAGAAACAAAACCAAATACCAGCACTTTAGCCAGAATTTCCAAGTTCCCATATGGATGGGAAGGGAAATATTCAGCCAGCTCCATGCAGCAGCCTCTGGTCAGGAAGGACCAGATGATCAGTCAAGTCTGTGAACCTGTCTGGGAAATTCATCTCTATTGGATGGCTTATTCGAGGGCCACATCATCCTTGATTCAATATGGCAAGGAAAGGTGCATTTTCCCGCTTTATTATTCATGCATCCAACCATCTACCCATCCATTCATTCACCTATTCATCCATGTGTGCATTTCTGTAACATGTATTGAATACCTACACTGAGCCAGACACTATGCATCAGGTAACTGGGACTGTAGACATGTCAGTGACACAAAGATGAATAAGCCAACATGATCTTTGACCCAAGGATAAAATCTACCAGGACTGGATATTGTAGGCATCTCCAAGATTAGCTCCAAGAGGAATTCCGTGGGTGGGGAAAAACTATTGTTGACTGACCATGTATTGTGAGTCAGACAGGGATGAGAGGTTTGCATGCATCCTCTCCTTTAATCCTCACAATGTGCCTATAGGTCTGGCCATGTGGTTAGCCCTGATCTATAGCTGAGTAAACAGATATGAGGGTACCCACTCAAGGCTGCACCATCACTGTGTGTCATGGTGTTGATCTGAGCTCATTTGGTGCTGAATATGAGAACCTGGAGAAAGACAAGCAAGGATGTAAGTAGGAACTGAGACTCGGTGTGTCACACGGAGGCTTGCTATTGGATGGGAATGGATGCATGGTTGGAAGTGGTTGGGTGGTCAGTGTAAGGAGACACAGTGGGAAGGGAGGCATGTTGCTGCCCCTGGAACCCAAATGGTAGAGTAGCATCCATAGCTGAAGGGTCATTTCAAGAGGGGAAGACACTACCCCAGACCCACCACCCTCTTCTCAGTTTTGGGTGAAGGCATTTTCTCCTTCTCTGCTGAAAACATGCTTATGAAAATCAAATCTTTCTTCTCCTCTCTGCTTCCTGGCTTGCCTCTTTTACCCATATGTGCACTGACAGATGGATGGGCTACAAAAGCAGCTGAGAATCAGAACAACAGGGGAGGGTGCTGGGATTTGGGGGGTGGGGTGGGGGGCCTCCAGTGTAATTTGATCAAGCAAGGTTGTATGCCTGGCTGTCTGAAGGAGTGGAAGATTTACTAGTTTGTTTTTATATTTATTATGCTTTAATCCTCCACACTATTACTCACATGGTGGTTTTGGATATAGAAGGCAGGGGGATGGGTCACCTGCAAATTACTCCCTACGAGTTTCCCAGGGAAGTTGGCTTCTTCTCTGCAAGTGATTTTCCCTGTCTGGAGTCAGTTCACACCTAATATGGAAGAATCGCTTTTAGTCTATACTTGTTGCTATGGCAGCTTCAGAAGCGGGCTGCCGACAGAGCCAGGAGCAGCCGCTCCCTCTTCTCCCAAACTCTTTTGGCATGAGGCTAAACATGCATGGTTTCAAGACTAGGCAAGTGTCAGTGGATGGCAAGTCTTTTATTTTGGGAAACATCTTTCAAGTGGGCAGAGTGGCAGCTTTGGATGGTCTTTCAGAGCCTCAGCACTGCTCATTCAAAACCATGCATGACTTCTAGAGTCTGCTCCCTACCCCACCCCCACAACCCCAGTATAGAACAAAGGCTGAAAATGGCCTTTATAGATATTTTAAATAATTTAACTAGCTGGATTAAAGTGCAATCTTCTTGTTGGTTTTAAAAATAATTTTAGATAAAGGAGTGCTATAAATAAGTGGAAAGCTCGTTTCCACTGGGAGGAATGTTTCCCACTATGAAATGAGAGGCACAGGGAAGAGATGGTGTGAAACATGGAAACACCTTTATGTGGGAGTTGGTAGAGTGGTATATGGGGCAGGTGGAGTAGTGGTGAGTGGTCAGTGTAAGGAGACACAGTGGGAAGGGAGGCATGTTGCTGCCCCTGGAACCCAAATGGTAGAGTAGCATCCATAGCTGAAGGGTCATTTCAAGAGGGGAAGACACTACCCCAGACCCACCACCCTCTTCTCAGTTTTGGGTGAAGGCATTTTCTCCTTCTCTGCTGAAAACATGCTTATGAAAATCAAATCTTTCTTCTCCTCTCTGCTTCCTGGCTTGCCTCTTTTACCCATATGTGCACTGACAGATGGATGGGCTACAAAAGCAGCTGAGAATCAGAACAACAGGGGAGGGTGCTGGGATTTGGGGGGTGGGGTGGGGGGCCTCCAGTGTAATTTGATCAAGCAAGGTTGTATGCCTGGCTGTCTGAAGGAGTGGAAGATTTACTAGTTTGTTTTTATATTTATTATGCTTTAATCCTCCACACTATTACTCACATGGTGGTTTTGGATATAGAAGGCAGGGGGATGGGTCACCTGCAAATTACTCCCTACGAGTTTCCCAGGGAAGTTGGCTTCTTCTCTGCAAGTGATTTTCCCTGTCTGGAGTCAGTTCACACCTAATATGGAAGAATCGCTTTTAGTCTATACTTGTTGCTATGGCAGCTTCAGAAGCGGGCTGCCGACAGAGCCAGGAGCAGCCGCTCCCTCTTCTCCCAAACTCTTTTGGCATGAGGCTAAACATGCATGGTTTCAAGACTAGGCAAGTGTCAGTGGATGGCAAGTCTTTTATTTTGGGAAACATCTTTCAAGTGGGCAGAGTGGCAGCTTTGGATGGTCTTTCAGAGCCTCAGCACTGCTCATTCAAAACCATGCATGACTTCTAGAGTCTGCTCCCTACCCCACCCCCACAACCCCAGTATAGAACAAAGGCTGAAAATGGCCTTTATAGATATTTTAAATAATTTAACTAGCTGGATTAAAGTGCAATCTTCTTGTTGGTTTTAAAAATAATTTTAGATAAAGGAGTGCTATAAATAAGTGGAAAGCTCGTTTCCACTGGGAGGAATGTTTCCCACTATGAAATGAGAGGCACAGGGAAGAGAGATGGTGTGAAACATGGAAACACCTTTTATGTGGGAGTTGGTAGAGTGGTATATGGGGCAGGTGGAGTAGTGGTGAGTGAGATTTATTTGGTCTTTGTCCTTAAGGTGTTTATAATCCAGTGAGTAAGAGAGCTATTGAATAAGTAATAACCAGTGTGATAAGTATGGCCGAGTGGGGAAGCATGGGGTTCCCTGGGAAGGTATAATGGGCACTTGACTCCCATCTGAGGCAGTCAGGGAAAACTTTTCTAAGGAAGAGAGGATTAAGATAAAAGATGAAGAAAGAATCATGGTATATAGATCCAGTGGTTAGCATATGGAAAAGTCTGAGGGAATGTAGTCTGTTAAGAGGAATTAAATCTTGGTAGAGCTGTAGCAGAGAGTGAAAGGGATGGATTATGAGATACAAATATGATGATGATGATGGTACTGGTGATGTAACGGTGGCAATGGTAACAATTAAAAAGCATTTACAATATATTTCTCTGATTTAAATGTATTAACTCATTTGATCTTCACAACAACCTTTTAAAATATGTACTATTATTTTACCCATTTTACATATGAGGAAACTGAGGAAAAAAGAAGTTACATGACTTGCCCAAGATTGCAAAGCAAGCATGCAAGCAGTCTGGATCTAGAGCTGATGCCAGATAAACAGGGACCTGCCATAATAAAGAGTTTGGAGTTTATCCTCTGGTAATGTGAAGCCACCACAAGGTGTTAGGTAGGAAAAGGGCATTTATATTGTAGAAAAAAGTCACTCTAAACCAGATACCTGGAAACTGAAGGCTTGAGCTCTTGACCTGGCTTCATC
The DNA here is from genome assembly GCA_022376925.1 of Tragulus kanchil. Classification (NCBI taxonomy): domain Eukaryota; kingdom Metazoa; phylum Chordata; class Mammalia; order Artiodactyla; family Tragulidae; genus Tragulus; species Tragulus kanchil. The sequence goes on from JAIOJX010000032.1 coordinate 98,580,605, forward strand.
ACTGCCAGTTCTTAGCTACTGGACACAAGCCCTCATCTCTCTAAGCTATGTGTGCCAGTTCTTTACCAGAGGCATAATACTCCCCCTGCACTAACCTGTGAAAATCAGCTGATTCATACTCATGGAAGAGTTTTAATAAAACTGGAATAAAAGAAAAGAAAAAGTGCTATAAATAAGTGGAAAGCTCGTTTCCACTGGGAGGAATGTTTCCCACTATGAAATGAGAGGCACAGGGAAGAGATGGTGTGAAACATGGAAACACCTTTTATGTGGGAGTTGGTAGAGTGGTATATGGGGCAGGTGGAGTAGTGGTGAGTGAGATTTATTTGGTCTTTGTCCTTAAGGTGTTTATAATCCAGTGAGTAAGAGAGCTATTGAATAAGTAATAACCAGTGTGATAAGTATGGCCGAGTGGGGAAGCATGGGGTTCCCTGGGAAGGTATAATGGGCACTTGACTCCCATCTGAGGCAGTCAGGGAAAACTTTTCTAAGGAAGAGAGGATTAAGATAAAAGATGAAGAAAGAATCATGGTATATAGATCCAGTGGTTAGCATATGGAAAAGTCTGAGGGAATGTAGTCTGTTAAGAGGAATTAAATCTTGGTAGAGCTGTAGCAGAGAGTGAAAGGGATGGATTATGAGATACAAATATGATGATGATGATGGTACTGGTGATGTAACGGTGGCAATGGTAACAATTAAAAAGCATTTACAATATATTTCTCTGATTTAAATGTATTAACTCATTTGATCTTCACAACAACCTTTTAAAATATGTACTATTATTTTACCCATTTTACATATGAGGAAACTGAGGAAAAAAGAAGTTACATGACTTGCCCAAGATTGCAAAGCAAGCATGCAAGCAGTCTGGATCTAGAGCTGATGCCAGATAAACAGGGACCTGCCATAATAAAGAGTTTGGAGTTTATCCTCTGGTAATGTGAAGCCACCACAAGGTGTTAGGTAGGAAAAGGGCATTTATATTGTAGAAAAAAGTCACTCTAAACCAGATACCTGGAAACTGAAGGCTTGAGCTCTTGACCTGGCTTCATCACTGCCAGTTCTTAGCTACTGGACACAAGCCCTCATCTCTCTAAGCTATGTGTGCCAGTTCTTTACCAGAGGCATAATACTCCCCCTGCACTAACCTGTGAAAATCAGCTGATTCATACTCATGGAAGAGTTTTAATAAAACTGGAATAAAAGAAAAAGAAAAAAGTGACTCTGGCTGCAGGAGATAAAATGGGTCATAGGCAAGGGGAGTGGAGGCAAGGACACCAGGTAGGAGGCAGGAGCAGATGCCCAGATGAGAGGTGAGGATGACCTGGATTGGGGAGGTGTTGGTAGAGATAGAGAGAAGTGGGTGGATCAGAGAGTTGTGGAGGAGGTAGAATCTATACACCCTGAGAGCTGTCTAGATGAGAAGGAAGTCAAGGAAGAATGCTGGATCTCAGACTTCATAACCTCTGTGAATGGTCAGATGGACTTCGTGGCAGTCCCTGGAACTGGGATGTGTCCCCACAGAACCACTGGGATAAATGGATGCTGCTTAGGCAGAGGTAACAGATTCTCACATCAAAAGTCAGAAATAAAACATCTGTCTCATTCCTTTACCCTCTTCCAGCTCCCTTCCATGGTGAGGCCCCATCCTATTTACCTCAAGTTATGATCCTTTGCACCTGATAATGATTTAGTCAGTGGATTGTCCCCCTTGCTCACCTGCCTTAACTTATCTTTTTTCTCAAACAAATAGGGTGTTTCCATTTCATCACTAATGGGATGCCCCTCTCTTCTCTGCCAACCCCCATAAAGACATGCCCCTCCTACCTCACCTTGCAGCACTTATGGATTTCTTCTCTCTGAGCCCCTTTGACTTGAATAGTCTCTGGTCCCCATGGTAAGACAACCTCACAGATTGTTAGATCTCTTTCTTAGTCTTGCTTGAGCTCCTTGACTGCCATCCCTCTGCCCCTTACCCCCACCACCCCTGGGGTTTTATAAATGCTACATCATTTGAAATCTTCATCATTTCCACAAGTCCAAGATCAAGCCTTCACCTTCCTCTCTTCCTTTCCCTCTCCCTCTTCCACAGCTGAGGGGGCTGAGACCCAGACAGGCTGAGTGACTCACCCAGTGTGATGTGGCTGGAGAGTGCTATGAAAGGTTTGGAAATTCCAAATTCCTTGTCTTTCATTTGAAGGCTTTAAAAAAATCTCCTAGAAATTGGATAATTGCATTAAACTTAACAGTTTGATTGTCTCTGTGACAATCCTGTGAAGTAGGCATTGCTATTACTCTCATTCTACAGGCAAAGAAACCAAAGCCGGAAGAAATGGAATAATTTTCCCAAGACTTCAAGTGGCTAAGTCAGAGCTAGAACACAGGGCAATCTATGCCAGGTGCATTCTCTTATTCCCATTCTATGTTGTCCCTATTCTTTGCTCCACACCAGGCTGCAAGTGCCCCCCAAAAGACAGGAGTTCAGAGAAAGAAGAGAATGTGGTGTGGCTGGGGAAGTAGAGTGTGGAAGAGAAATGATGGACACAGGTAGCTCTATGTGAGAAGTGGAGTGCTCCTGCATCAGAGGCAGGCTGCAGGCAGACAGAGGTGTTTCTCCTCTCTGGAGCTCACCTTGTGGATGCCCTCACATGAAGTAGGCTTCCCTCTCATCCATACCCTGGCAGCCTCTGTCTCCTGCTGTTTGGCTGCAGAGCCCCCAGAAAAAGATGGTTGGTCCTGTTTCTCCTTTCTCTGGAGCTGCACCTTTGGATGGGCCCCCCCTCAGTGGATTGTCCCCCTTGCTCACCTGCCTTAACTTATCTTTTTTCTCAAACAAATAGGGTGTTTCCATTTCATCACTAATGGGATGCCCCTCTCTTCTCTGCCAACCCCCATAAAGACATGCCCCTCCTACCTCACCTTGCAGCACTTATGGATTTCTTCTCTCTGAGCCCCTTTGACTTGAATAGTCTCTGGTCCCCATGGTAAGACAACCTCACAGATTGTTAGATCTCTTTCTTAGTCTTGCTTGAGCTCCTTGACTGCCATCCCTCTGCCCCTTACCCCCACCACCCCTGGGGTTTTATAAATGCTACATCATTTGAAATCTTCATCATTTCCACAAGTCCAAGATCAAGCCTTCACCTTCCTCTCTTCCTTTCCCTCTCCCTCTTCCACAGCTGAGGGGGCTGAGACCCAGACAGGCTGAGTGACTCACCCAGTGTGATGTGGCTGGAGAGTGCTATGAAAGGTTTGGAAATTCCAAATTCCTTGTCTTTCATTTGAAGGCTTTAAAAAAATCTCCTAGAAATTGGATAATTGCATTAAACTTAACAGTTTGATTGTCTCTGTGACAATCCTGTGAAGTAGGCATTGCTATTACTCTCATTCTACAGGCAAAGAAACCAAAGCCGGAAGAAATGGAATAATTTTCCCAAGACTTCAAGTGGCTAAGTCAGAGCTAGAACACAGGGCAATCTATGCCAGGTGCATTCTCTTATTCCCATTCTATGTTGTCCCTATTCTTTGCTCCACACCAGGCTGCAAGTGCCCCCCAAAAGACAGGAGTTCAGAGAAAGAAGAGAATGTGGTGTGGCTGGGGAAGTAGAGTGTGGAAGAGAAATGATGGACACAGGTAGCTCTATGTGAGAAGTGGAGTGCTCCTGCATCAGAGGCAGGCTGCAGGCAGACAGAGGTGTTTCTCCTCTCTGGAGCTCACCTTGTGGATGCCCTCACATGAAGTAGGCTTCCCTCTCATCCATACCCTGGCAGCCTCTGTCTCCTGCTGTTTGGCTCAAGCTAATTCTTTTCTTCCTGGAGCCCCCACTCAGGAAACACAGATGGTTGGTCCTGTTTTCCTGGAGTCATCTTGTTGATGAGGCCAATATAAATGCATGAGGGAGTCCAATTGCAGGTGCTCATTTCTGTGAGAGCTCTCCGGAGCCCATCCACAAAGTCACAGCAAAGGCTCTGACTGATGGGCAGGAAGAAGGCCTTTGAAGGTCAAGATTGTCCAGGAAGCTGCTTCACTACAGTTACTGGGATACCTCAGGGGACTCGGGTAACTAAGCATGGAAGGTGTATTTTTATACCCACCAAGTGTTCCTCCATGGGCAGAGTTCTGAGAAGAGAGACTTCCTATAGGCCTTTGAGGTTTCTCTGAAAAGAACTTGGTGCTGTGGAAAAGGTGTGAACTTTGGGCCCTAGCCTCAAATCTCAGCTGTGTATCTTTGAGAAAGTATCTCTATCTCTCTGAAATTCAATTCCCTCATATGCAAAGTGGGACAATAATATCCTACTCTAGGATTTGCTTGGAGAATTAGTTTAAATGACATATATAATGCTTGTTGCAATTCATAGAGAAAATTAAACGCTCACCTTGCAATCCTTTTCTTCCTCCACCCAGGGAGATGGGTCTAATAACTGATCAGGTCTGGTCCTGATTTTTTGTGTTTATGAGCGATGTGTTTCTGCAGGGAGAGATTTGAAGGAGTCAGGTTTATTAATCTCCATATAACCTGTAGAGTAATTAGAGTGTTTATTCTCAGCTCTTTGGGAAGAAGTAACTATAATTACAGGACCAAATTAAATGGCATTATCTTTTATTGTTTCATACTGTTTGTAGGCTTTCTCTGCCAAGTTCCTTTTAGGAATCTAAGAATTTTCCCCATGTCAGCTTTCTATGTCAGTCTAAGTGCTAAACCTCCTTTCATGAAGGCTGCAGGTTAAAAGGTCCTTGGTGTCTTCTGAGTAGAATGAGCATGTGCTTAAGGGTCCATTTGTCACCCATGCAGAGAGGGCTCTCTGTCCTCCAAACATCCCTGCTCCCCTTCCACAGTGTAGAATTACCACTGGTAAGTGGCTGCCTTTCCAGGGCCTATAGAGTCTAGCTTCTTCACATGCTGGAGAGGCTGCATACCTGGCTGTCTCCAAGATATAAACAGAGGACATGTGCACCCCTTCTGACCCAAGGTGGTTAGGAAGGGAGTGAGCCTTCTGCACTATTTTTTCATCCATTTGGTGGCTTAATGAAGGTACCAGGGCATCTAATAAGCCATGAAGATGGCAGAACATCAGTCAGATTGGTCCCTGACTGACTGCCTGGAGTACACCTCCCACTTCTACCAATCAAGGCAATCTGATTGATATTTAAAAGTGCTGGACACTGAAATTTTAGGTTTTGTCTGTAAGATCAGTGTGCTTTACTTTAGTGAGTGCACTTCATGAAACCATGATTCTAGGCCTGTCTCATGGGCCAAGTAGACATGTCAATGAATAAATGTCAGAATGGTGCGGTAAATGCTATAGAAGTAGGATGATGATGCTGTGGCCACAGAGAGATAAGATGCCCAGAAAATCTGAGCTGGACCTTCAAGGCTGAATAGGAGTTCACCAGCAGGTAAAGGATGAAGCACAGGGAGATTCTCCTAGGCAAAAGGAGCAGCAGGAGCAAACTCATGGTCAGGTAAAGAGCTAAGATTGCATTGAGTTGTCGCGGGCACAGCGTCGGAGTTTACTCTGATTACTATTTTCACTAGTTCTCGCTAAGAGAAACTATATTAAATAGCTCAGAGACCTTTACATGAACACGGCGTGGTCCCCTCAGGGCGTGAGCCTTGGACCTCGACTAATGTATTCAGTTTCATAATTATCAGGACCAAATTAAATGGCATTATCTTTTATTGTTTCATACTGTTTGTAGGCTTTCTCTGCCAAGTTCCTTTTAGGAATCTAAGAATTTTCCCCATGTCAGCTTTCTATGTCAGTCTAAGTGCTAAACCTCCTTTCATGAAGGCTGCAGGTTAAAAGGTCCTTGGTGTCTTCTGAGTAGAATGAGCATGTGCTTAAGGGTCCATTTGTCACCCATGCAGAGAGGGCTCTCTGTCCTCCAAACATCCCTGCTCCCCTTCCACAGTGTAGAATTACCACTGGTAAGTGGCTGCCTTTCCAGGGCCTATAGAGTCTAGCTTCTTCACATGCTGGAGAGGCTGCATACCTGGCTGTCTCCAAGATATAAACAGAGGACATGTGCACCCCTTCTGACCCAAGGTGGTTAGGAAGGGAGTGAGCCTTCTGCACTATTTTTTCATCCATTTGGTGGCTTAATGAAGGTACCAGGGCATCTAATAAGCCATGAAGATGGCAGAACATCAGTCAGATTGGTCCCTGACTGACTGCCTGGAGTACACCTCCCCACTTCTACCAATCAAGGCAATCTGATTGATATTTAAAAGTGCTGGACACTGAAATTTTAGGTTTTGTCTGTAAGATCAGTGTGCTTTACTTTAGTGAGTGCACTTCATGAAACCATGATTCTAGGCCTGTCTCATGGGCCAAGTAGACATGTCAATGAATAAATGTCAGAATGGTGCGGTAAATGCTATAGAAGTAGGATGATGATGCTGTGGCCACAGAGAGATAAGATGCCCAGAAAATCTGAGCTGGACCTTCAAGGCTGAATAGGAGTTCACCAGCAGGTAAAGGATGAAGCACAGGGAGATTCTCCTAGGCAAAAGGAGCAGCAGGAGCAAACTCATGGTCAGGTAAAGAGCTAAGATTGCATTGAGTTGTCGCGGGCACAGCGTCGGAGTTTACTCTGATTACTATTTTCACTAGTTCTCGCTAAGAGAAACTATATTAAATAGCTCAGAGACCTTTACATGAACACGGCGTGGTCCCCTCAGGGCGTGAGCCTTGGACCTCGACAATAAAGTATTGTGGTCTCAAGTATTGTCAAACCAAGAGTGGGTTTATTAATCATCAAATAAAGACAAGCACAAGTAATCAGAAATTATCAGAACTTAATCAAATGTAAACAGATGTTCTTACCCCAAAGCTGGAGAGTCTCGATCTCACATCGGCGCAGCCGGATCTCTGTGAGCAAGCCTCCCACACAATCTACTCTCCCCTTTTTATAATGAAAATTCTCTCTTTGTGGCACAGAATTTTCTAAGAATTTTCTGCCGAGCACAGAATCCTCTGTAGGCTGAAGAATCCTCTGTGCAGCACAGAATTTTCTGAGAACTCTCTGCAGGGCACAGAATTCTCCACATAGCACGGAACTCTCCACGGGCCACAGAGGCTTTCCGGGCTGGTGAGCTTGTCTGCCTTTAACTGCTGTGTGGATTAAAACTCAGAGAAACAAACAATGCATGTTACTATTCTTCTTCCCCTTTTTACTAGTGAAACCTTATATATATATATATATATATGTGCACACATATAAAATATCATTAAAATAAAAATTATCACTTACCTATTCAAACTGTGATTAAAAGAAAAACTCTACTTTTACCACATGAACTAAATGCAAGTTAAACTATCTTTAAGCAAACAGAAGGTTGCCACAGGGACCTCTCTTTCCAGGAAACTAGAAGACTTCTTATTTACTTTTAGGTCTCTGAATCTTATGAGGAGAATGCCGCTCGGGCAAAGTGGCATAAATCACACATTCCTCATTGCTAGAGGCAGAATCCGGGCTTACTTGACCATAGTTTCTTTATATTTTTTACAACTAGAAATTTTTAACTAATTAGTAATCATAAAGAAGATTTTTGTCTCTCTAGATATGTAAACAAGGTCATCACCAGAGCCCTTTCTCCCCCACCAACACCTTGTTTATAGAAAAACATTCTTACAATTCTTAAATTACAAAGGGCGCTCCTTTGAGTTGTAAAGTGTTTCATTAACACTAACAAGCAGGTAAGAGGATTGGGGGTGGTCTCAAGTATTGTTCCAAACTCTGATTACTATCTTCACTAGTTCTCGCTAAGAGAAACTATATTAAATAGCTCAGAGACCTTTACATGAACACGGCGTGGTCCCCTCAGGGCGTGAGCCTTGGACCTCGACAATAAAGTATTGTGGTCTCAAGTATTGTCAAACCAAGAGTGGGTTTATTAATCATCAAATAAAGACAAGCACAAGTAATCAGAAATTATCAGAACTTAATCAAATGTAAACAGATGTTCTTACCCCAAAGCTGGAGAGTCTCGATCTCACATCGGCGCAGCCGGATCTCTGTGAGCAAGCCTCCCACACAATCTACTCTCCCCTTTTTATAATGAAAATTCTCTCTTTGTGGCACAGAATTTTCTAAGAATTTTCTGCCGAGCACAGAATCCTCTGTAGGCTGAAGAATCCTCTGTGCAGCACAGAATTTTCTGAGAACTCTCTGCAGGGCACAGAATTCTCCACATAGCACGGAACTCTCCACGGGCCACAGAGGCTTTCCGGGCTGGTGAGCTTGTCTGCCTTTAACTGCTGTGTGGATTAAAACTCAGAGAAACAAACAATGCATGTTACTATTCTTCTTCCCCTTTTTACTAGTGAAACCTTATATATATATATATATATATGTGCACACATATAAAATATCATTAAAATAAAAATTATCACTTACCTATTCAAACAGTGATTAAAAAAAAAACTCTACTTTTACCACATGAACTAAATGCAAGTTAAACTATCTTTAAGCAAACAGAAGGTTGCCACAGGGACCTCTCTTTCCAGGAAACTAGAAGACTTCTTATTTACTTTTAGGTCTCTGAATCTTATGAGGAGAATGCCGCTCGGGCAAAGTGGCATAAATCACACATTCCTCATTGCTAGAGGCAGAATCCGGGCTTACTTGACCATAGTTTCTTTATATTTTTTACAACTAGAAATTTTTAACTAATTAGTAATCATAAAGAAGATTTTTGTCTCTCTAGATATGTAAACAAGGTCATCACCAGAGCCCTTTCTCCCCCACCAACACCTTGTTTATAGAAAAACATTCTTACAATTCTTAAATTACAAAGGGCGCTCCTTTGAGTTGTAAAGTGTTTCATTAACACTAACAAGCAGGTAAGAGGAAGAACCTTTGTGCTCTGTACTGGTCTCAGAGAGGCGAGGCTGGCAGACAACGCCTATCCTCAGTGTGAGGAGACACTTGTCTGCTCAGTCCGGACATCCCCTCCGGATCTCTCTTGTGAGAAGCGAACATGCCCCCACCTGCCCACGATAGAGTCACTGTGAGAAAGTCCTTGTCGTGAAGGAGAACACAATTCAGGTGGTAGATTGAACATAGGCCAACACTTAGACAAGTGGGCCAGGTTTGACAAGGACCAGGTGAGTGGTCTTGGAGCTCTTAGGGAGAGAGACCACCATTAGCTACTGTCCAGAGGTTAAGAAGTCTTCATGAAGGAGGGGGTAGGTCTGGAACTGTACCTTATACAATGCTGGTGACGCTAGAGAAAAGCATCGCTTGTTAATTGATCTTCCTCTTTAAGACCTTGAGGTCATTTAGGGCTGAAATCAGGCTGTCATCTCTGCATTCTCAGATTAGTGCCCTACCCTTAAGAGGCACTTACTGAATGAGTGAATGACAGAAGGAAGGATTAAATTCAGATACTTCTGAGGATAATCTTGCCTACTCCATTTATTGGGAATTGAGCACCCTAGGCAATACGAACTTCCTAGTGCTTTCTAATCCCCAAATCACAACTAAAATTACATCCAGGCAAAGAGATGCTAGATTAAGATATAGGACTTCAGTCTCCGTACCATTTCTTCCCATATTCTACTAGCATTTTGGGGTGGTGTTCTGCTCACCACTAGTATTTAGAGAGTGCCTCCTGTGAATTTTGAGTTCCTGCAGATTGGGTAGGGCACAAGTCACCCTCAGGAAGTAGGGAGAGTTCATACCACAAATTGACTCAATGTAATATCTTCCTTCTCCTGCCATGCCAGCTCAGCACTGATGATTCACATGATCTCTAGCATTCCTTATTTCTATGATACTTATGATATTGATTATCAGTGAAATAAAAGAAGTCGCTGAGAGAAAATAACAACGCTTGGATAATTCACGCACTAGGTAGCCAGTTCTCAAATCATGTAAACAAGGTCATCACCAGAGCCCTTTCTCCCCCACCAACACCTTGTTTATAGAAAAACATTCTTACAATTCTTAAATTACAAAGGGCGCTCCTTTGAGTTGTAAAGTGTTTCATTAACACTAACAAGCAGGTAAGAGGAAGAACCTTTGTGCTCTGTACTGGTCTCAGAGAGGCGAGGCTGGCAGACAACGCCTATCCTCAGTGTGAGGAGACACTTGTCTGCTCAGTCCGGACATCCCCTCCGGATCTCTCTTGTGAGAAGCGAACATGCCCCCACCTGCCCACGATAGAGTCACTGTGAGAAAGTCCTTGTCGTGAAGGAGAACACAATTCAGGTGGTAGATTGAACATAGGCCAACACTTAGACAAGTGGGCCAGGTTTGACAAGGACCAGGTGAGTGGTCTTGGAGCTCTTAGGGAGAGAGACCACCATTAGCTACTGTCCAGAGGTTAAGAAGTCTTCATGAAGGAGGGGGTAGGTCTGGAACTGTACCTTATACAATGCTGGTGACGCTAGAGAAAAGCATCGCTTGTTAATTGATCTTCCTCTTTAAGACCTTGAGGTCATTTAGGGCTGAAATCAGGCTGTCATCTCTGCATTCTCAGATTAGTGCCCTACCCTTAAGAGGCACTTACTGAATGAGTGAATGACAGAAGGAAGGATTAAATTCAGATACTTCTGAGGATAATCTTGCCTACTCCATTTATTGGGAATTGAGCACCCTAGGCAATACGAACTTCCTAGTGCTTTCTAATCCCCAAATCACAACTAAAATTACATCCAGGCAAAGAGATGCTAGATTAAGATATAGGACTTCAGTCTCCGTACCATTTCTTCCCATATTCTACTAGCATTTTGGGGTGGTGTTCTGCTCACCACTAGTATTTAGAGAGTGCCTCCTGTGAATTTTGAGTTCCTGCAGATTGGGTAGGGCACAAGTCACCCTCAGGAAGTAGGGAGAGTTCATACCACAAATTGACTCAATGTAATATCTTCCTTCTCCTGCCATGCCAGCTCAGCACTGATGATTCACATGATCTCTAGCATTCCTTATTTCTATGATACTTATGATATTGATTATCAGTGAAATAAAAGAAGTCGCTGAGAGAAAATAACAACGCTTGGATAATTCACGCACTAGGTAGCCAGTTCTCAAATCATGGCGATATAACCGTTTTGATGACTCCAATCCATTTCCAGCCTCCTGGTGCCTCCAGGTGAAAGTCTGGGCTTCTTACTAGGACAGAAAGTCCTTGCTTCTCTTCAGCCTCATCAGCCATCCCTCTATTTAGTGCATACCTGTACTTCCAGGTCCCGAGGCTCTTCTCTCACATGCTTTACGTACACTGCTTGTTCTCTGTTCTGGATCTATTGATTTAGTCCTTTGTGTTGCAGTTAAAGTGTCTTCTCTTTGTAGTTTCTCCAGAATTGCCCAACCAGATTTTACCCATTCTTGCTTTGTGCAAAGCACTCTGCTAGAAACAGAGAGGAAAGAAGTTTGCTTGAGGCAGCAACTGACTTTTATTATTTTTAAAATTTTTTTTCAAAATGTTAGTTATGACAAAATACACTTAACATAAAATTTACTATCTTAAACATTTAAAAATATTTTAATTGAAATATACTTGATTTACAACATTGCATTAGTTTCAAGTGTACAGCAAAGTGAATCAATTGTACACACTTTTTTTTCAGATTTTTTTTCAGTACAGGTTATTATAAGATACTGAATATAGTTGCCAGTGTTATACAGTAAATCCTTGTTGTTTATCCATTTTATATATAGTGGTGTGTGTCTCTTAATCCTATATTCCTTATGTATCCCTCCGTTCCATCTTAATCACTTTTAAGTATACAATTCAGTAGTGTTAACTATATTCATGTTGTTGTACACTCCATCTCCAGAACTTTTTCATTGTACAAACTCTATACTTATTAAACAACAGCTTCTCACTTGTCTCTCCCTGGCAGCCACCATTCTTCCTTCTATTTCTATAAATTTGACTACTCTCGATGCCTCGTATAGAAGAATCATACAGTACTTACCTTTCGGGACTGGCTTATTTCATTTAGCATAATGTTCTTAAGATTCTTGTTGTAACATGGCCAAAATTTCCTTCTTTCCAAGGCTGAATAATTATCATTGTATGTGTATAGTACTTTTGTAATCCATTCATTGGTCAATGGACATTTTACTCTCTTTCACCTTTTGGCTATTGTGAATAATGAGGCTATGAACATATATATACAAATACCTCTTTGAGACTCTGATTTCAACTCTATTGGACATACATCCAGAAGTGTTATTGTTATATCATGTGATAATTGTATTTTTAATTTTTTGAGAAGCTGCCATTCTGTTTTCTATAGTAGCCGGACCATGTAACATTCCCATCAACAGTGTGCAGGGCTCAAATTCCTCCATATCTTTGCCAGCCCTGTTACTTTCTTTTTGTTTATTTTGCTAGCAGCCATCCTAAAGACTATGAGGTTATATCTCATTGTAATTTTAATTTACATTTCCCTAGTGATCAGCAGCATTGGACATTTCCCCCTGTGCTTGTTGCCCATTTGTATATGGATTTCTTTGGAATCTTTTGTCCAGGTTTTATTGGGTTATTTTTTGTTGTTATTGATATGTACAGTTCTTTATATATTCTGGATATTGGCTCCTTATTCAAATACATGATTTTCAAATGTTTGTTTCCAAAAACGTTGCATTTTCAGTGTTGATTGTATCCTTTGAAATATAGAAGTTTTTAATTTTGATAATTCCAATTTATCTATTTTTTTTTAAATTTTGGCATCTTACTGGTCTTTCATTTGTTTATTTTCATCCATCTTTGTTCTTTGGTCTGTCTGGGCCTCCCATTGCAGTGACCTCTCCTGTTGCAGCGCACCAACTCTGGGTGCATGCAAGGTCTCCACCTTTTGTTTTTTTTCAAGATTATTTTGGTTATTGGGGGTCTCTTGAAATTCCACATGAATTTTTAGATGGATTTTCCATTTCTTAAAAAAATGCCATTGTGATTTTGATCGCCTTGTGTAGTATTGACAGCTTAATAATATTAAGTCTTCCAATCCATCAACATGGGATGTCTTTTGTGGTTTGTGTCTTTGAGTAGTACTTGTTTTAAACCAATAATGAGGGACTTTGTATATATCATCCAGATCTCATTCATCTCTAATGCCTTCTTGGGTGGCTATTCAGAAATAAGAGTCAGGAAAACTTTGCTTTTATGAGGGCCTTGTATGTGTCTTCCTCAAATTTCTTCTGCAGAGAAGGTAGAAGAGAGATCCCTTAATGTCTCAAGTTTCCTTCTACTACTTGTTTCTAGGAAATTTATGACTCAATTTTAATAATTATGCTTAGACTGTTATAATTTATTAATTATGAAGATCTATATATTTACATCCTTACTTTTTCTCAGATCTTAAATGTCTACTATAATTTCTGCTTTTCTATTGCATGTGTTATTATAAGCTGCCTTAAATACATTGTGTGTTGAAATGTGTCTATAAAATAATATTTTTTAGTGAAAGATGCATATTATCATCATTATATTATACATGAGAAAAATGAAGTTAAGAATGGACAAGTAACTTCAACAGGTCATACAACTCAAAAGTGGCTTGCAAAGCTCAAGCATCCATTTCTACTGTAAGTCATTAAGATTGGGTTCCTGCATAGCTCAGAATCTGGTTGGGGGTGAAGAATTGGGTGGACAAATATAAAGAGTGCTCATTCCAGCCACGAATAATAGGAATGGCAATAGGGAAGTTTGAGGGATAAATATTAGAGGGGATGGAGGTTTTCTGGAATATTTGGGAATCCAGATTGAATATATGAATTCATGAAGCAAGAACTTTTAAAAGAAGGTCTTAGGGATTGCTTTGTCTCTGGGTTAAGAAACAAGAGTCATTGTGTATTAGTTTCTTGGTGTATGTTCTTCTATTCCCTGTGAAGTAAGCATATACAATGTCTGCTCAGCATTCTTTTCTGTGGAGTAACCACTCCTCTTCATTCCAGGGGTTCACTAAAAGATGACCCCACTCCACCCCTATCCTGGTCACAATATTCTTTCCTTGGCCACAGTGAGGGACAACGTAGGCCCAGGGTAGGCCAGTCAAAGTCTTTTCAGGACCTTCTGGGAAAGATACTTTTTCCTTTAATATTAAGTCTTCCAATCCATCAACATGGGATGTCTTTTGTGGTTTGTGTCTTTGAGTAGTACTTGTTTTAAACCAATAATGAGGGACTTTGTATATATCATCCAGATCTCATTCATCTCTAATGCCTTCTTGGGTGGCTATTCAGAAATAAGAGTCAGGAAAACTTTGCTTTTATGAGGGCCTTGTATGTGTCTTCCTCAAATTTCTTCTGCAGAGAAGGTAGAAGAGAGATCCCTTAATGTCTCAAGTTTCCTTCTACTACTTGTTTCTAGGAAATTTATGACTCAATTTTAATAATTATGCTTAGACTGTTATAATTTATTAATTATGAAGATCTATATATTTACATCCTTACTTTTTCTCAGATCTTAAATGTCTACTATAATTTCTGCTTTTCTATTGCATGTGTTATTATAAGCTGCCTTAAATACATTGTGTGTTGAAATGTGTCTATAAAATAATATTTTTTAGTGAAAGATGCATATTATCATCATTATATTATACATGAGAAAAATGAAGTTAAGAATGGACAAGTAACTTCAACAGGTCATACAACTCAAAAGTGGCTTGCAAAGCTCAAGCATCCATTTCTACTGTAAGTCATTAAGATTGGGTTCCTGCATAGCTCAGAATCTGGTTGGGGGTGAAGAATTGGGTGGACAAATATAAAGAGTGCTCATTCCAGCCACGAATAATAGGAATGGCAATAGGGAAGTTTGAGGGATAAATATTAGAGGGGATGGAGGTTTTCTGGAATATTTGGGAATCCAGATTGAATATATGAATTCATGAAGCAAGAACTTTTAAAAGAAGGTCTTAGGGATTGCTTTGTCTCTGGGTTAAGAAACAAGAGTCATTGTGTATTAGTTTCTTGGTGTATGTTCTTCTATTCCCTGTGAAGTAAGCATATACAATGTCTGCTCAGCATTCTTTTCTGTGGAGTAACCACTCCTCTTCATTCCAGGGGTTCACTAAAAGATGACCCCACTCCACCCCTATCCTGGTCACAATATTCTTTCCTTGGCCACAGTGAGGGACAACGTAGGCCCAGGGTAGGCCAGTCAAAGTCTTTTCAGGACCTTCTGGGAAAGATACTTTTTTCCTTTAATTTCATGAAGTGCAAGGGTAACTGCAGGCACTTGTGACTGTTTTTGCTATCATGGAAACAGACAAGGACTGAGCCAACCTTCAAAGAGTATAAGAAGAGCAGAGACTCTGCTGACATTGAGGCTCTCTATCCAGCCAGACCAAATGCTAGATACTCCGTTTTTAACCTTTTAGCTGAGAGAACCAATAAATTCCCTTTTCTACTTAAGTTCATTTAAACTGAATAGTATCTGTTTAAAGCCCAAAGAGAACTGATAGGATAGGGTGAAGGATGAATTCTGATTGAATCTTTACTCTATCACTTAACATTTGGGTACCCTTGTGGGAATCCCTGAATCCTTTGCTCCTCTATTTCCCTTCTTGTCCGTGGAGTCATAGGATCCTTATGAGGAAGGAATGAGAAATTGCCTCCAGATCAGAGCCTGGCATGAGTGATCATCCTAAGCTTATAAATGCTTATAAATACACAATAACTTCGTGAACGGTAGGGATGATCCTCTCTACCTTATGGATGAGGAAAATGAGGCTCAGCAGGCTTAAAAGAGAAAGTAATGGTTGTTCCACAGTTAATATGTCACATCCTAAAGGAAAGCTGCCATGGGACACCCAGCTGACTGGGCTTTGCTCATGGGATCACAGTTCTTCTCATGGAACCACAGTTACTGGCAGCAGTGGGAAATGCAGAGAAGCCCCCACCCCCTTAGCCCCAGCTGTCTTCCCCTTGCTGAGCAGAACATAGAATCCTTCCCTATCCTTCTCCCTCACAGAAGAGGCCCCATCATACCTACCAGCCTATAGGGAGAGAGTGAAACAGCTGCAGAGAAGGTAGGATGCCAGGCTATATTTGTTCAGGTGGATACAATAGTATCAGACTAGCGTGGAGCTCAAATATTGAGTCATAATTCTTCAAGCATCTTTGTATTTAAATCATAACCCTGTCAAGCTCATATTTGATATGCACTAATTAATGCTTCCAATGAATTGTACCAGATTTTCTGGTGTGTGTGTGTGTGTGTGTGTGTGGAGAGCAAGATAGAGATTCATATAAATTGAAGTAATCAAAAACAAGCATCTGTAAGTGTCAAACTCAGTAGTTGGCTCTTTGTGACTGATGGGTACTTCCTGGATAAGAGGGGTGGATATAAGTTATTAAACAAATATGAATCATTTATGAGGACGTCACCTAGATCAAATGAAGCTAATATTTTTATTATCCATCAAAACTAGGATCTCATGCTAGGTTGAGGAGGCAAAGCCAAATCCAGTGTGGAATTTCATACTCCATATTATACTTCTGATAATTCTTATCCTATGCCTTTCTTTTCCATTCAAAATGGCAAGGGCACTGTTGGCAGGATGTGGATGGAATTTGACTGAAAGGAAGTGGATCTTGAGCTATTTCAGGAGGAATATTCATAGATTTCACTGTAAAGGAAAAATTTTGAATATTCCTTTGGATAATACAGAAAAAATGGTTTTGTTTAGAGTAATTACTAAAAGTGGACAAGTAGTAAACATGCTTATAATTATACCTATGGGTGAAGTGTACAATGTAATGCCAGTGGAAGGGAGAATTAAAACCATTTGCAAGAGTACTTTCCCTGGAAGAAAAGGAATTGGTGAAGGCTTGACCAACTGGAGGAAAGAGCAGGGCAGTAGGGAGGACAGAGATGGTTAAGCTGACAGGTTCCTCTTACATTCACATTTGGAGAAAGAGAGAGCCTTGGCTTTATAGTTAGGGCAATTCAGGTTGCAGTATGAGCTCTGTAGTTTCACATTATGTGATCTTGAATAAACCATGTCACCTCTTTGAGGCTCAGTTTCCTTGATTATTGAATGGAGGGGGGAGCATGGTATCCATAGAGTTCTCTTGAGGATTTTATGATATACTGTCTGTATAAAGTGAACTTCCCAGGTGGTGCTAGTGGTAAAGAACCTGTCTGCCAATACAGGAAACAAAGGAGATATGGGTTCAGTCCCTAGGTTGGGAAGATCCCCTGGAGGAAGGCACAACAATCCACTCCAGTATTCTTGCCTGGAGAATTCCATGGACAGAGGAGCCCAGGCTATAGACTATGGTCCAAAGAGTTACAAAGAGTGAGACACAACTGAAGATACTTAGCATACACACACGCACATGTGCATAAAGTACCTTCTGTTAACTTTACTCAATTGTAACTTTCCTTTCCTCTATCATTCTCTCTCTTAAGCTTCCAACACATTTTACATTCTACTTTTTGCCTCCATCATAAAAATTCATTTGAAAGTTTTATGAGTTTTGCCACATGGTATATAATACCTTAGGGCTGCCCATGTTTAAGTTAAAACCTTTCTTCTAGGACTGTGCAAATCATAACAAAGAAAATACAGATGACAGTAGGTTTATCAATTATGAAAGATATAGTTAGCTGACCAGCAATATGCATGTGCCTAGAAGTAGAATAGAGTTGCCTCTGGGAGAGAGCTACCAAGTTATCAGGTTAGCTATTATTTTTGCCAGCACCACCTGGATTTATGTTTTGGTTTCTCAGGTGACTCAGTGACAGAGAACTCACCTGCCAAGGCAGGAGCTACAGGGTACATGGGCTTGATCCCTGGGTTAGGAAGATCCTCTGTGGAAGGAAATGGCAGCCCACTCCAGGATTCTTGCTGTGGAACTCCCTGTGTACAGAGGAGCTTTGCAGATTACAGTCAATGGGGTCGCAAAGAGTTGGACATGATTGAGTGAGCATGGCAACCCTGCATTTAGGAGGTATCATGTGATTAGTTCTCACCAATGAAATGTGAGAAGCACTGTAATTCCACTTCCAAGAGAATCCACAAACACAGAGGGTTTGTTTTTCTAATGGCTTAAAAGATGGGATGTCTTGGGAAGCGATGTTTTGAAGACAGAGATAATCTATATCCCCATCTCACCACTTGAAGTAAAGCCACCCATGAATCAGGAAAACCAATTTAGAACTTGAATAAGAAATGAACTCACATAAAATCTGAGCCAGAGAGACTAGATTTCTTTGTTACAGCAGCTAGTGTTACCCTAATACATCAAGATAGTTCAAGGTGACAGGTTATGTCTATTTATGGAAGTGAGGTGATGAGAGTCAACAGCTCACTGACAGGATCTAATTATCTAGCAGTTGTGAATTGATTGGGGGTTAGACTAGATGGCCTTTAAGGTCTCTTAATACTGCAAACTAATAGCACCAATATCTTATATTGAATAAGCATTTGCTATGTTCCAGCCCAGGGCTAAGCATTTTACATCAATTTTCTTCTTCAGACCTTACAACAACCCTGAGAGATTCTCATTTAAAGATAAGAACTTTAATGCTGCTTGCAGAGATAAGAAACTTGTAAGGTCAGACAATCCACACAGAGTGGATCTGCATCCAAAGCTACCAGACTTCAGAGCCTGAATTGCTTCCCATTGGACATTATCATTCCTCAAATCTATGAGGCTATGGTTTTAAGTGCATACCATATGCCCTATGCCTTTGTTCTGAGAATTGCTCATATGTTTGGTTGTTGAAAATTAGTCAAAAGATCAGTCAATGGCTCAAATTATATTGCATCATTTGTCTATTTTTGGCTTTGTTTAAGCAGGAGAAATGAGATAAGGAATAGAATCAACACTAACAGAGTTTCTACAAGGTCCAGGTGGCTCAGATGGCAAAGAATTCACTCACAGTGCAGGAAGGAAAGGTTCAATCCCTGGGTTGGGAAGCCCTAGAGAATGGAGTGGCAACCCAGTCCAGTATTCTTGTCTGGAGAATTCTGTGGACAGAGGAGCCTGGCAGGTTACAGGCCATGGGGTCGCAAAGAGTAGGACATGACTTAGTGACTAAACATACTTTCACACCAGGTGCTCTCGCATATTATTTCATTTAAATTTTTCCCAGATCAAGATCACCATTTTACAGACAGCATTTGCTATGTTCCAGCCCAGGGCTGGAAGGTCTAATTTGTCTATATGACCATTTATTCCCTTAATACACATTTATGGACTTTCTACTATGTTGCCACAGGAATTTCCAAACTGAACTAGGCAAACATGGGCCCTGACATATTTCACCTAATGGTCCAACAGCTGCCACATGAGGTAGCAAGCAGCCTGTCACAGAGAGTTATTTAGCAAAGTCTGGAAGTCTACACACCTGGGAAATTGTGAAGGAAGTCCTGACATTAGGTGAATAAGAAATGAACTCACATAAAATCTGACCAGAGAGACTAGATTTCTTTGTTACAGCAGCTAGTGTTACCCTAATACATCAAGATAGTTCAAGGTGACAGGTTATGTCTATTTATGGAAGTGAGGTGATGAGAGTCAACAGCTCACTGACAGGATCTAATTATCTAGCAGTTGTGAATTGATTGGGGGTTAGACTAGATGGCCTTTAAGGTCTCTTAATACTGCAAACTAATAGCACCAATATCTTATATTGAATAAGCATTTGCTATGTTCCAGCCCAGGGCTAAGCATTTTACATCAATTTTCTTCTTCAGACCTTACAACAACCCTGAGAGATTCTCATTTAAAGATAAGAACTTTAATGCTGCTTGCAGAGATAAGAAACTTGTAAGGTCAGACAATCCACACAGAGTGGATCTGCATCCAAAGCTACCAGACTTCAGAGCCTGAATTGCTTCCCATTGGACATTATCATTCCTCAAATCTATGAGGCTATGGTTTTAAGTGCATACCATATGCCCTATGCCTTTGTTCTGAGAATTGCTCATATGTTTGGTTGTTGAAAATTAGTCAAAAGATCAGTCAATGGCTCAAATTATATTGCATCATTTGTCTATTTTTGGCTTTGTTTAAGCAGGAGAAATGAGATAAGGAATAGAATCAACACTAACAGAGTTTCTACAAGGTCCAGGTGGCTCAGATGGCAAAGAATTCACTCACAGTGCAGGAAGGAAAGGTTCAATCCCTGGGTTGGGAAGCCCTAGAGAATGGAGTGGCAACCCAGTCCAGTATTCTTGTCTGGAGAATTCTGTGGACAGAGGAGCCTGGCAGGTTACAGGCCATGGGGTCGCAAAGAGTAGGACATGACTTAGTGACTAAACATACTTTCACACCAGGTGCTCTCGCATATTATTTCATTTAAATTTTTCCCAGATCAAGATCACCATTTTACAGACAGCATTTGCTATGTTCCAGCCCAGGGCTGGAAGGTCTAATTTGTCTATATGACCATTTATTCCCTTAATACACATTTATGGACTTTCTACTATGTTGCCACAGGAATTTCCAAACTGAACTAGGCAAACATGGGCCCTGACATATTTCACCTAATGGTCCAACAGCTGCCACATGAGGTAGCAAGCAGCCTGTCACAGAGAGTTATTTAGCAAAGTCTGGAAGTCTACACACCTGGGAAATTGTGAAGGAAGTCCTGACATTAGGTAGAGATTGCACTGGATGATTTCTGAGGTCCATTTCTGCACTGAGAGTCAAGTTACATGGTATCTAGTTGATTGAAAAGAATACCAGAAATGGCCAGCAGGGAGAGAAAATAAGTGACAGAAAAGAGGCAAACAAAAGTAGATACATTTTTCTATCCAGAATCTGGTTTGCAGCAATTGTTCAACAAATGTTATCTATCACCAATACTACTGAAACAATATTTGCATCCTATAAACTTCACATACTCATTACGCACTGAGTGGTGCTGTTTACAACTCCCCATAAGGGAAAGGAGTCATTGTTTTTTGAATGGCTTCTTTTTTCATATTACCTTATTCTGTATGCTAGATTTCACATTTTCTCATTTAACTCTCAACAGTAATTTTACAAGATAGTATAATACATTAGTAAGGATAGGTTAGGTGAGGCTTCCGTAACAAACTCACCAAAAGTCTGTGTGCTCAGTTGCTTCAGTCTTGTCTGACTCTTTGGGAACCTATGGGCTGTAGCCCACCAGGCTCCTCTGTCCATGGGATTCTCCAGGCAAGAATACTGGGGTGGATTGCCATGCCCTCCTCCAGGGGAATCTTCCTAACCGGGGATCGAACGTAGGTCTCCTGCATTGCAGGCAGGTTCTTTACTGTCTAAGCCATCAGGGAAGCCCAATAATACTGGAGTGGATATCCCTTCTCCAGGGGTCTTCTCAACCCAGGGGTTGAACCAGGGTCTCTTGCATTGCAGGCAGATTCTTTACCAGCTGAGTTACCAAAAATCTAGGTGGCTTAAAACCACAAAGGTTTGTCTATCACAGATTGGCTAGTGACTCTCCTCAATCTTATATTTGTTTCTGAGATGCAGGGTGATAGGGTAGGGCAGTCACTGTGAACACTGAGGTTGTTAAGTCAGAGAGAAAAGAGAATAGGGTGAAACACACACTGGCTCCCAAATCTAACACCTGGAAGTGACATACAGGCCTCTGTCCATACTTCACTGGATAAAGCAAGTCAGAAGTCCTCGCCAAAGTTGAACTGGGATGAGGAAATGTGGTCTTAACCTGTGCCCAGAATGAGAAGATCATATATTTGTTTGCAGTCCTAATGACTGCCTTAAGAAGATATTATTTATCTATTCAGTTTCAAGATGAGGAAACTGAGTTTGGGCAGGGGTGTAATGCTGAATAACTTGCTCTGATAGCTAGTAAGCAGAGTTGAATTTTTCTACCTGATTCCAAATCCATGTGTCTAAACGCTCCACCTGTACTCTGAATCTCACTTCCTGCCTCCCTCCGTCTCTATTGTCTTTCCCTTCTCCACTGGCTCTTTATTCCCCTCAGCAGTGTAGTATTTTTATATTTCAAATGGAAAAGAATTTTCTCCCTCCCTTTAGCCTATTCCTCCAGCCACTGGCCTACCTCTCCAACCTCCCTCCTCACCACACTTTGTGGCTGTTATCTGCAAGTTTTTTTCACCTCCTGACCAGCCTCTGGATTCCTCTCTTTTCCCTTCTGCAGTGGTCTTTTTTCCAGTTCTTACTTCAATCTTGGTCCCTCAGCAACATATGGCATGGGCGACAACTTCCAATCCCCTTGGTTCACAAGGCTAGTCCTTTCCTTCTACGTCTCCAGCCACTCCTCAGTGACTTTTTCAGTCTCTTCTCTCTTCCTATCCCTTGGCTGCTGGTGTTCTTGGAGCCTGAGTTTTAGACTTTTTTCCATTCTCACACTACCCACTCTCTAGGGAGTCTTATCACTCCCCATATCTTTAATTATGCCTACAGATTGATGACTGCTACCATTATTGCTTAAGCCCAGACCTAACTCTGGAGCTGTGGGTAGACCCAAAAGACCATTTAGACATTGCTCAACTGTTCCTTGGGATCTCAGACTCAGTATTTGGGGAAAAGTTATGAGTGTGTGGAAGGGCCTGGTAAATATCATCTAGAGAATTTCCAGGGAATTGAAGCTTTCTTCAGATTGGCTTTGAAATCTTATCTTCTGAGTTGTTAGGATCACACAAGTGTTTTTTTTTCCTACCCCTGTTTTTTACACACACTGGCTCCCAAATCTAACACCTGGAAGTGACATACAGGCCTCTGTCCATACTTCACTGGATAAAGCAAGTCAGAAGTCCTCGCCAAAGTTGAACTGGGATGAGGAAATGTGGTCTTAACCTGTGCCCAGAATGAGAAGATCATATATTTGTTTGCAGTCCTAATGACTGCCTTAAGAAGATATTATTTATCTATTCAGTTTCAAGATGAGGAAACTGAGTTTGGGCAGGGGTGTAATGCTGAATAACTTGCTCTGATAGCTAGTAAGCAGAGTTGAATTTTTCTACCTGATTCCAAATCCATGTGTCTAAACGCTCCACCTGTACTCTGAATCTCACTTCCTGCCTCCCTCCGTCTCTATTGTCTTTCCCTTCTCCACTGGCTCTTTATTCCCCTCAGCAGTGTAGTATTTTTATATTTCAAATGGAAAAGAATTTTCTCCCTCCCTTTAGCCTATTCCTCCAGCCACTGGCCTACCTCTCCAACCTCCCTCCTCACCACACTTTGTGGCTGTTATCTGCAAGTTTTTTTCACCTCCTGACCAGCCTCTGGATTCCTCTCTTTTCCCTTCTGCAGTGGTCTTTTTTCCAGTTCTTACTTCAATCTTGGTCCCTCAGCAACATATGGCATGGGCGACAACTTCCAATCCCCTTGGTTCACAAGGCTAGTCCTTTCCTTCTACGTCTCCAGCCACTCCTCAGTGACTTTTTCAGTCTCTTTCTCTCTTCCTATCCCTTGGCTGCTGGTGTTCTTGGAGCCTGAGTTTTAGACTTTTTTCCATTCTCACACTACCCACTCTCTAGGGAGTCTTATCACTCCCCATATCTTTAATTATGCCTACAGATTGATGACTGCTACCATTATTGCTTAAGCCCAGACCTAACTCTGGAGCTGTGGGTAGACCCAAAAGACCATTTAGACATTGCTCAACTGTTCCTTGGGATCTCAGACTCAGTATTTGGGGAAAAGTTATGAGTGTGTGGAAGGGCCTGGTAAATATCATCTAGAGAATTTCCAGGGAATTGAAGCTTTCTTCAGATTGGCTTTGAAATCTTATCTTCTGAGTTGTTAGGATCACACAAGTGTTTTTTTTTCCTACCCCTGTTTTTTTAAGAGGAGGGATTTTCCTCTTTGCATTCTTCTGGCCTTTGCTTGTCCTTCCATTGCAGCATTAACGGAATTTTTCTGAGTGTGACTTTGGGAACAGTAACTAAGCATGCTCAGTTCATCATCATCTTCTTTCTCTTTAACGGAAGAATCTATTGGCCAAGTACACGGATTCTGCTTTGTTCACTCATTCTTTAGGTCTCATCTAGGTAGGCATCCCAGGTAGAACAGTTCAGCTGTGCCTTGGACTGGGTGGGCATATCTGCCCAGTTTGAGGCATAAAAAAAAGATCCTTCTCCAGAGGATCTTCCCAGCCCAGGGATTGAACCCAAGTCTACTGCATTGGCAGGTGGATTCTTTACCACTTGCTTCTAACTAGATCATTCCTTAAGGACAGAAGCTGTATCTCACAAATTTCTTTTTGTAGTTTGGACAAAAAATTATGAATCTTCAGTTAGCTTTGGAAAAAGTCCTTCAAAGTCATGGATCTTCTTCCATCCTTTCTCTATTTTCCTCTTAAGGACCCTGGTCCATACGCATTGGCTGGGTACCTGTGACTAGGCCTACATCTTGAGACCCACCTGGTTTATAACCTGTAGGGGGTCCCTGTCCACTGGGGATGTAAGAGGCAAACAGCTATAACACAAGCTCCAAAGAGACAGATGCATACAGGAGAGGGCGGTAGGTCCAGAGAAGACTGCTGTGAAACTATGTGTAGGCTACTGACAGACTTGAACACATGGAGGAAGGTAAAGGCAAGATAGGCAGAGTGTTCCAAACTTCTGAGCATCTCTTAGAGAATCTGAATAAGGAGTGTCCCATGAAATCCTGCTCTGTCTCCCACCCCATCCGATCACACGGGGGTGTATGCATACATGCTGCTCAGTCTCTGGATCCTTTGTCTCGGTTCTATTTCATTTAAGATTTTTGCAGTTTTACATTGTGCCTCTTCAAAGAAAGAAAGAAGAAAAGTAGTGCTTTTGATTACTATAGAAACATTTCACGCTGTAAAATTGGCAGTCTTTCTAGGGAAACCTTATCTTCTGAGTTGTTAGGATCACACAAGTGTTTTTTTTTCCTACCCCTGTTTTTTTAAGAGGAGGGATTTTCCTCTTTGCATTCTTCTGGCCTTTGCTTGTCCTTCCATTGCAGCATTAACGGAATTTTTCTGAGTGTGACTTTGGGAACAGTAACTAAGCATGCTCAGTTCATCATCATCTTCTTTCTCTTTAACGGAAGAATCTATTGGCCAAGTACACGGATTCTGCTTTGTTCACTCATTCTTTAGGTCTCATCTAGGTAGGCATCCCAGGTAGAACAGTTCAGCTGTGCCTTGGACTGGGTGGGCATATCTGCCCAGTTTGAGGCATAAAAAAAAGATCCTTCTCCAGAGGATCTTCCCAGCCCAGGGATTGAACCCAAGTCTACTGCATTGGCAGGTGGATTCTTTACCACTTGCTTCTAACTAGATCATTCCTTAAGGACAGAAGCTGTATCTCACAAATTTCTTTTTGTAGTTTGGACAAAAAATTATGAATCTTCAGTTAGCTTTGGAAAAAGTCCTTCAAAGTCATGGATCTTCTTCCATCCTTTCTCTATTTTCCTCTTAAGGACCCTGGTCCATACGCATTGGCTGGGTACCTGTGACTAGGCCTACATCTTGAGACCCACCTGGTTTATAACCTGTAGGGGGTCCCTGTCCACTGGGGATGTAAGAGGCAAACAGCTATAACACAAGCTCCAAAGAGACAGATGCATACAGGAGAGGGTGGTAGGTCCAGAGAAGACTGCTGTGAAACTATGTGTAGGCTACTGACAGACTTGAACACATGGAGGAAGGTAAAGGCAAGATAGGCAGAGTGTTCCAAACTTCTGAGCATCTCTTAGAGAATCTGAATAAGGAGTGTCCCATGAAATCCTGCTCTGTCTCCCACCCCATCCGATCACACGGGGGTGTATGCATACATGCTGCTCAGTCTCTGGATCCTTTGTCTCGGTTCTATTTCATTTAAGATTTTTGCAGTTTTACATTGTGCCTCTTCAAAGAAAGAGAAAGAAGAAAAGTAGTGCTTTTGATTACCTACTGGGAGCTAATTATATCACCTCATTTCATTTTGCAACGCTGTAAAATTGGCATTATTATTGTCCCATTTACAATAGAGGGAAACCTGTTGTTAGGGTAACCTAACTTCTCAGAGAAGTTAAGTAGTTTGTGCAATGACTCACTGTGAGCTTGTTCCTTCAGTAATGACCTACTGAGTATTAGGGATGGAACCCGGAATTTTTTTAAAAATTCTTTTATAATTTTTATAATTTTTGACCATGCTGTAAGGATTTTGGGATCTTAGTTCCCTGATCAAGGATTAAACCTGGGCCTCCTGCATGGAATCCTAACCCCTGGACTGCCAGGGAATTCCCCGGAGCCAAGAACGGAGCCTAGGGAACTTTGATGTCAAAGGCTTTATCTTGTTCACAAGGGACACCGTTGCTTCTCTGAAGGGTCAGATCTCTAAAAACATAATCCTTCCCACAGACTCCTCCAACAGCTACCAACCCACACTCATCCCTGGCCCTCTAAGTGTACCAAACAAGACATTTCATTAATATCATCAGTGTTGACAGTATTTGAAGGGTGGACTTCTCATCTAACTACCAAATCCACTCTACCAAGCAGCCAGTCGCTTTCCGACACCTAGTATTCTCCCTTTGCCCAGTTTCACCAAGAGTCATTAAGACCCCTCCCATGGAACCCCCAGGAGCCTCCGACCCCATCCGGTCCAATGCCCTGTCTTTACAAAGAAGAACCTGAGCCCAGACAGGGTAAGTGCCTGGTCCAAGGCCACACAGTGATTTAATAGCACAGCCGGCAGCACAGCTCTCATTTAGTCAGGAGCCTTGGAAACCACAGACTGTTCATTTTGCCAGGAAGCCCCCAGCTAGACCTGCAAAAAATCTCGGCCAGTTGGTTTAAACGATTTTCTTTTTCACTCATTTCACTGACTGAACTCCTGAAACAGATTGGGCTGAACAACTGAGCAGTAGGGAGGCACAGTAAACAGTGGGTCCTCGGTGCCCCCAGCATGTCTGTTCTTTGCAGCGACTCATCACTGCCTGGGAGGCTGACAGACATAGCCGCTCCCTTGTGGGTTCTCAGACTTCTCCTGGAGTGCGAAGAGCCCCGTGTGCTAGCGCCAGGATGGGAACACACGGCAGCCTGTCCCAGGAACTCTCGCGCTGTCTGTGTCTGTCCCCGAGGTGGGGGGGTGGTGAGGCTGGTCTTGGGGACAGGCTGTTGGGGGATCCCTGCGACAACAGCACACACTTAAAATCCAAATATAAATCTTCCTGGCTTCCACTGAGCGCCCCACTGGATGCTTGGGGGCCCTGCAGAAAGCAAGTGGTTAAGAGGAGGGACTCCATGACCTGTGACTTTCCAGATGCTGAGTTCAGGTTCTAGCTCTAGCACCACTTTACCTGTCTCTGACTCCCATCTTAAACTCTTACCTCGAAGATGTCATGTTGGCTCTCTGAGATTTAAGTTGTCCCAACGGTCCAATTGGATGGCTGATGTGTATTGTGTAGGATTGTTTAAAGGGTGGCTCCAAGTGGAGTATGTTTTATAGAAGCACTTCATTTGTATAACAATCTGCTTAATTAAAATTTAATGCTTCTGGGGATAGGGTGAGCATGATTTCCTGCCTGTCCCCAATACACACCATAAATAATATGCTCCCCTACCTCAGCATGTGCAGTGCCCTTGTGCATGTTAGGAAAAAAGTACCTCTTGGTAGGCTGAAGTGCCGTCCAGTGAAAGAGTTGTTCCTGCCTGTTGCTAGACCTTGCTCTGTGCCCTGGTACATGGTTTGGTGAGCACAGAGCAGACTGCATTTCAGCCCATCCTCACCCTCTCATGGGGGCCCTCTGCAGGTATACAAGCTGTCCAGTCACATGCAGGTGCCCTGTCTAAACACTCCCTTCCTCTAAGCAATCACCTGCTTCCCTCATCCAGCTTACTGAATCAGTGCTTCAAAGCACTTGAATTTGAGGTCTTTGAGGACCAATGATACAGTACACTGAGTACAGTGCCTGTGACACACAGGAGGGTCTGAACAAGGATGATCACAGAGAAGAGGGGAGAATTAAATGAGGCAGCCTTGTGACAATGCCCAGCACATAATTCAATGAACAGGGGCCTGGGCCCCAGCATGTCTGTTCTTTGCAGCGACTCATCACTGCCTGGGAGGCTGACAGACATAGCCGCTCCCTTGTGGGTTCTCAGACTTCTCCTGGAGTGCGAAGAGCCCCGTGTGCTAGCGCCAGGATGGGAACACACGGCAGCCTGTCCCAGGAACTCTCGCGCTGTCTGTGTCTGTCCCCGAGGTGGGGGGGTGGTGAGGCTGGTCTTGGGGACAGGCTGTTGGGGGATCCCTGCGACAACAGCACACACTTAAAATCCAAATATAAATCTTCCTGGCTTCCACTGAGCGCCCCACTGGATGCTTGGGGGCCCTGCAGAAAGCAAGTGGTTAAGAGGAGGGACTCCATGACCTGTGACTTTCCAGATGCTGAGTTCAGGTTCTAGCTCTAGCACCACTTTACCTGTCTCTGACTCCCATCTTAAACTCTTACCTCGAAGATGTCATGTTGGCTCTCTGAGATTTAAGTTGTCCCAACGGTCCAATTGGATGGCTGATGTGTATTGTGTAGGATTGTTTAAAGGGTGGCTCCAAGTGGAGTATGTTTTATAGAAGCACTTCATTTGTATAACAATCTGCTTAATTAAAATTTAATGCTTCTGGGGATAGGGTGAGCATGATTTCCTGCCTGTCCCCAATACACACCATAAATAATATGCTCCCCTACCTCAGCATGTGCAGTGCCCTTGTGCATGTTAGGAAAAAAGTACCTCTTGGTAGGCTGAAGTGCCGTCCAGTGAAAGAGTTGTTCCTGCCTGTTGCTAGACCTTGCTCTGTGCCCTGGTACATGGTTTGGTGAGCACAGAGCAGACTGCATTTCAGCCCATCCTCACCCTCTCATGGGGGCCCTCTGCAGGTATACAAGCTGTCCAGTCACATGCAGGTGCCCTGTCTAAACACTCCCTTCCTCTAAGCAATCACCTGCTTCCCTCATCCAGCTTACTGAATCAGTGCTTCAAAGCACTTGAATTTGAGGTCTTTGAGGACCAATGATACAGTACACTGAGTACAGTGCCTGTGACACACAGGAGGGTCTGAACAAGGATGATCACAGAGAAGAGGGGAGAATTAAATGAGGCAGCCTTGTGACAATGCCCAGCACATAATTCAATGAGTATGTATTGCATGAATGAATGAGCTCACATAATGGTTGTGAAAATAAGACATAAATCCGCACATGAAATGTTTAATAACAATAAAATGTTCAAATTATAGCTCAGTACAACAACTCAAGAGATGGTGCAAGTTTGCATATGAGTGTCAAATTAATTGCCAGGCAATAATTTTTATTGGAGCTCAGAAAGTTAGGGGACATCAGGTTAGTGTTCTCAGGGTCAGAAGGCTTGGACAGGTGCTTGTTCATTCACTAACCCAGCACAGTTTTTCAATCCTCAAATATTTCCCAGCCTAATCCCTGGACTCTGGCGAGGCCGAGATGAACAGCTCAAAGCCCATGGCCTCAAGGAGCTCACAGACTGGTAGGGGACCACAGTTAGGCCAACAGACCATGTAAATATGATGCTAAATTAAGGTACTATGGAGAGAAGGGAAGGGTTCAGTGAACCAGTGCACACAGTAGGTGTGTCGTAAACTGCCGCATTGTAACTCACACCTCTGATGGCCACCTGAGCACATCTGGAGTGCATCTCTATCATTCAACATCTATTAAGTCTCTAAAACTTCCACCTCTTCTCTTCATCTCGCTCACTCTTTCTTTACACCTGCCAGCAGCCTTTAAGGGCACTGCACCATCTACTTGCTGGACCCTCAGAGAGCGAGGGACGACACGCAAGACTGGAAAAGGGCAGTCTGCAGCTGTGAGGGAGGCCCACGCTGTTCTAGAGCTCCACGGAGCTTCCACAGAGCCTTTCCTGCCGAGTGCTTCCTCACTGCAGTCACTGATCACCCTGGCAACCGTGCACCCATAGATTCTTTGGCGACAATGCCAGTGATAGTGAGGAGTGTTATGGGGCCCTCTGCAGGTATACAAGCTGTCCAGTCACATGCAGGTGCCCTGTCTAAACACTCCCTTCCTCTAAGCAATCACCTGCTTCCCTCATCCAGCTTACTGAATCAGTGCTTCAAAGCACTTGAATTTGAGGTCTTTGAGGACCAATGATACAGTACACTGAGTACAGTGCCTGTGACACACAGGAGGGTCTGAACAAGGATGATCACAGAGAAGAGGGGAGAATTAAATGAGGCAGCCTTGTGACAATGCCCAGCACATAATTCAATGAGTATGTATTGCATGAATGAATGAGCTCACATAATGGTTGTGAAAATAAGACATAAATCCGCACATGAAATGTTTAATAACAATAAAATGTTCAAATTATAGCTCAGTACAACAACTCAAGAGATGGTGCAAGTTTGCATATGAGTGTCAAATTAATTGCCAGGCAATAATTTTTATTGGAGCTCAGAAAGTTAGGGGACATCAGGTTAGTGTTCTCAGGGTCAGAAGGCTTGGACAGGTGCTTGTTCATTCACTAACCCAGCACAGTTTTTCAATCCTCAAATATTTCCCAGCCTAATCCCTGGACTCTGGCGAGGCCGAGATGAACAGCTCAAAGCCCATGGCCTCAAGGAGCTCACAGACTGGTAGGGGACCACAGTTAGGCCAACAGACCATGTAAATATGATGCTAAATTAAGGTACTATGGAGAGAAGGGAAGGGTTCAGTGAACCAGTGCACACAGTAGGTGTGTCGTAAACTGCCGCATTGTAACTCACACCTCTGATGGCCACCTGAGCACATCTGGAGTGCATCTCTATCATTCAACATCTATTAAGTCTCTAAAACTTCCACCTCTTCTCTTCATCTCGCTCACTCTTTCTTTACACCTGCCAGCAGCCTTTAAGGGCACTGCACCATCTACTTGCTGGACCCTCAGAGAGCGAGGGGACGACACGCAAGACTGGAAAAGGGCAGTCTGCAGCTGTGAGGGAGGCCCACGCTGTTCTAGAGCTCCACGGAGCTTCCACAGAGCCTTTCCTGCCGAGTGCTTCCTCACTGCAGTCACTGATCACCCTGGCAACCGTGCACCCATAGATTCTTTGGCGACAATGCCAGTGATAGTGAGGAGTGTTCTCTCAAACCACCACTGAAGAGGGAGAAAAATATAGCTTCTTGAAAAGGTAGCCTGTGGCTGTCAGTCCCCTCTCTCCCTAGGAGAAGGGCCGAGCCAGAAGGAACACCTTCCTTGCAAGAACTGGAGCTGAGCTTTGTGACCCAAGGTCCTGGGGAAGCAGCAGTGAGGCGGGGGAAAGGGTAGGGTCAGTGGGGCTGAGAATTTCCAGAATCAAGTCCTGGCCATGTGACCTCAGTACAGGGTGGCTTAGACACATCAGTTCCCTCTCTTTGGGGCTCATTTTCCCCCTTTGCAAAAGGGACTTAATTCCTACTTCCCGGCTGATGGTGAAAACCAAGTGAAAGTGAGGATAGACATTTGAGGAACATAGCTGAGGGTAAAACAGAGGCCCAGAAATTAGCAGATACAAACCAACACAGAGAGAATGGATAAACCACAGGGTCCTTCCTACCTACTGTATAGCATGGGAAACTGTATTCAGTATCCTGTGATAAATCATAATGGAAAAGAATAATGAAAAAGAATGTGTATTACTTTACTAAATCACTTTACTGTATAGTTTAAATGAATACAACATTGTAAATAAACTATACGTCAATAAAATACATTTTTAAAACCACAAATACCATTTCTAAGATCATGGAGCTAGTTAACCAGCCAAAGCTGAAAGAGTTTCCCTTGTCTTCTGACTCCCAATTTGGCAATCTCCTCTCCCCACTCCCTCCAGCCCTTTCTTCTGTGGAGTTTTGGTTCCCCTGCCAGTGCGTACTGCAGGCCATGAGGAAGACGAGCCTGGGAGAGAATGCGGGTGACCCAAGCTCACAGTGGCTGCGTATCACGTGTGGGTCAGTTCCCCCAGGTCAAGGTGAGCTCGATACACTTCTCCAGCAGGGTTGAGAATGCAGTGTTCTAAGGAATATTTGACACTTGATATAAATCAGCAGCCTGGATTTTCCAGGTTCTGGAAAGTGATAATCCTGCCAATCTGGGCCTTGGTTACAAGGCAGCACATATGTAATAGATACGAGCACTATCCAGTTGACTCATGGCCTCCATCAGGAATCAACTGATTTTTCTCTTTTATTGATCTCACATAAGGCCTCAGAAGCCTTCTATCTCCTCTGGGGTTGTCATTCACTCAGTAAACATTAGGAGGTGTTAGTCACTCAGTTGTGTCTCTTTGCCCGCCAGGCTCCTCTGTCCATGGAATTCTCTGGGCAAGAATACTCAAGTGGATCACCATTCCCTTCTCCAGGGGATCTTCCCTTCCCAGGGATTGAACCTGGGTCTCCTGCATTACAGGCAAACTCTTTACCATCTGTTTATTGGGAAGCCCAATAAGCATTAACTGAGTGTCTAAAATGTGATCTGTCTGTACTGAGGAATATGTTAAACACTGACTCATAAACCTTTATCATTCTAGATGCAAACATTGACCCTCTCAGGTTTCTAATGCTGCTGTGCTCCAAGCTTGGAGTGCATGTAGGATCACAGAAAGAGTTAAGGCTTTGGAGAAGCCAGAGTCTGAATTTGGCTTTGTCACGACAGAGCATGCCTTCACTTTTGTCTCCCTGTTATTCCTTCCCTTATCTGGTCACAGGATCTTCTTGCTGTATGGGGACTTCATGGCATTTGGCTACAGGATTGGGTCTGTGTCTGTCAGGCTTGGCCAATCATGGTATCTCTTTACCCTTGTCCAGGGTGGAGGTTTATTTGAAATAACAACATTGTAAATAAACTATACGTCAATAAAATACATTTTTAAAACCACAAATACCATTTCTAAGATCATGGAGCTAGTTAACCAGCCAAAGCTGAAAGAGTTTCCCTTGTCTTCTGACTCCCAATTTGGCAATCTCCTCTCCCCACTCCCTCCAGCCCTTTCTTCTGTGGAGTTTTGGTTCCCCTGCCAGTGCGTACTGCAGGCCATGAGGAAGACGAGCCTGGGAGAGAATGCGGGTGACCCAAGCTCACAGTGGCTGCGTATCACGTGTGGGTCAGTTCCCCCAGGTCAAGGTGAGCTCGATACACTTCTCCAGCAGGGTTGAGAATGCAGTGTTCTAAGGAATATTTGACACTTGATATAAATCAGCAGCCTGGATTTTCCAGGTTCTGGAAAGTGATAATCCTGCCAATCTGGGCCTTGGTTACAAGGCAGCACATATGTAATAGATACGAGCACTATCCAGTTGACTCATGGCCTCCATCAGGAATCAACTGATTTTTCTCTTTTATTGATCTCACATAAGGCCTCAGAAGCCTTCTATCTCCTCTGGGGTTGTCATTCACTCAGTAAACATTAGGAGGTGTTAGTCACTCAGTTGTGTCTCTTTGCCCGCCAGGCTCCTCTGTCCATGGAATTCTCTGGGCAAGAATACTCAAGTGGATCACCATTCCCTTCTCCAGGGGATCTTCCCTTCCCAGGGATTGAACCTGGGTCTCCTGCATTACAGGCAAACTCTTTACCATCTGTTTATTGGGAAGCCCAATAAGCATTAACTGAGTGTCTAAAATGTGATCTGTCTGTACTGAGGAATATGTTAAACACTGACTCATAAACCTTTATCATTCTAGATGCAAACATTGACCCTCTCAGGTTTCTAATGCTGCTGTGCTCCAAGCTTGGAGTGCATGTAGGATCACAGAAAGAGTTAAGGCTTTGGAGAAGCCAGAGTCTGAATTTGGCTTTGTCACGACAGAGCATGCCTTCACTTTTGTCTCCCTGTTATTCCTTCCCTTATCTGGTCACAGGATCTTCTTGCTGTATGGGGACTTCATGGCATTTGGCTACAGGATTGGGTCTGTGTCTGTCAGGCTTGGCCAATCATGGTATCTCTTTACCCTTGTCCAGGGTGGAGGTTAGCTAAGCATGTGAGCCAGTCTGGGACAGGGAGAAGTGTAATAAGGTAGGATCCATATGTTTCAAAATGGGAGAGAGAGTCTGTTTTGAGATGATACAGTGTAGAGCTCTTGGTGGCCACATCCCAATCCTTCACTCTCCATACCGGAAAGAAGCTTTCTGCAGGGAGAGGATGCAGGAAGGGTGAGATATAGAGGGAAGCAAAAGAGTGAGGGAGAAGGGGACAAGGGGGTGAGGTAGTGAGGGAGGAAAGGAGAGAGAGGGAGAGAAACAAAGGGAGGGAGAGCGATCTCAGACATGGTGACATCATTGGAATCAATGAAGACTCTGGGCTGGCTTCACCCTGGATTGCTGTAGTGACACCAGCCAATAAATTCCCTTTGCCTTACACCAGTGATCCTGGCCTTCTAGCAGACAGAGAGGCAAGCAGGGCAGAGGGCAGCATCAGAGTAAGAAATGACCACATGTCAGTAGACAGTGAGGGGAAGCAGCAAGCCTTCTGAAACAATGCAGCCTTTGCTCGTAATTACAACTACATTGTTCCGGCTTTGTGCTCCAATTGTCTTTCTACCAATAAGTGTTTAACAGGGGACTGCATATATATCTTGTATCATGTTTCCCTCTGAGTGTAGATCTGATGCGAGGGCATTCAGGGTGGTCTTGCCTCCCCTGTGTTTGGTAAGCCCCACCAGGGCTTGGGATCTGTTGCTCCCCATTTTGCCCTCGGCCACTAACAGTAATATTCATACTTTTATCTTCGTAGGGTGCCTGGTGCTCGGCAGAGTTCTTTCATCTGCATGATCTCATTAGATTCTCAGAGCATCTGTGAAGAAGGCAGAGCTAGGGTTACTATTCCTGTCAGATTGAAAAACAGAGGCTCAGGCCCTGAGATCTTGGCACTGAAAGAGAAAGACACAGGCAAGGCTTCTGCAGTGATCTCACAGGGAATGAGCTATACAGAGGTGGAGGGGTCCCTGGATTCGGAGCCACAAGTCTCAGGCTTGAGTCCTGCCTTTTTACTTACTATCCATCTGACTTGGGCAGATATTTCCCCTTCATTGGGTCTGTGTCTGTCAGGCTTGGCCAATCATGGTATCTCTTTACCCTTGTCCAGGGTGGAGGTTAGCTAAGCATGTGAGCCAGTCTGGGACAGGGAGAAGTGTAATAAGGTAGGATCCATATGTTTCAAAATGGGAGAGAGAGTCTGTTTTGAGATGATACAGTGTAGAGCTCTTGGTGGCCACATCCCAATCCTTCACTCTCCATACCGGAAAGAAGCTTTCTGCAGGGAGAGGATGCAGGAAGGGTGAGATATAGAGGGAAGCAAAAGAGTGAGGGAGAAGGGGACAAGGGGGTGAGGTAGTGAGGGAGGAAAGGAGAGAGAGGGAGAGAAACAAAGGGAGGGAGAGCGATCTCAGACATGGTGACATCATTGGAATCAATGAAGACTCTGGGCTGGCTTCACCCTGGATTGCTGTAGTGACACCAGCCAATAAATTCCCTTTGCCTTACACCAGTGATCCTGGCCTTCTAGCAGACAGAGAGGCAAGCAGGGCAGAGGGCAGCATCAGAGTAAGAAATGACCACATGTCAGTAGACAGTGAGGGGAAGCAGCAAGCCTTCTGAAACAATGCAGCCTTTGCTCGTAATTACAACTACATTGTTCCGGCTTTGTGCTCCAATTGTCTTTCTACCAATAAGTGTTTAACAGGGGACTGCATATATATCTTGTATCATGTTTCCCTCTGAGTGTAGATCTGATGCGAGGGCATTCAGGGTGGTCTTGCCTCCCCTGTGTTTGGTAAGCCCACCAGGGCTTGGGATCTGTTGCTCCCCATTTTGCCCTCGGCCACTAACAGTAATATTCATACTTTTATCTTCGTAGGGTGCCTGGTGCTCGGCAGAGTTCTTTCATCTGCATGATCTCATTAGATTCTCAGAGCATCTGTGAAGAAGGCAGAGCTAGGGTTACTATTCCTGTCAGATTGAAAAACAGAGGCTCAGGCCCTGAGATCTTGGCACTGAAAGAGAAAGACACAGGCAAGGCTTCTGCAGTGATCTCACAGGGAATGAGCTATACAGAGGTGGAGGGGTCCCTGGATTCGGAGCCACAAGTCTCAGGCTTGAGTCCTGCCTTTTTTACTTACTATCCATCTGACTTGGGGGCAGATATCTCAGTCCCTCCTGGTCTTGGTTTTCCCTTCAGTCAGGTACAGGAATGGCATTTTCCTTTCAGAATTCGTGTGACTGTCACGGAAGTGATAGAGAATAAAGTGAGCTCCAACATGTTGCTTGCCTGTTCTGGGTTGATTTTCTGGAGTGGCATGCCTGGTCCAGCTGGATAGGCTCGCGAGAGCTGTGTATACCTCCTCTCAACTCCACACTCAGTGACATCATATTGGAAACTTGACAACAGCCCTGGTGAGGGTATTTATATCAAGGAAATTGGCAAATGCCACCATTTTTCCCTCCCTGCCAAGAGTCGGTTGTTAACTGGCACACCAACGGCAGTGAGGACAGAAAGGGAAGAGAAGAAAAGGATACTAATACGTAAGTTTCACCCTTAGAGCATTTTCTTCCGTCTGCATGCAGATGCAGACCCCTATTTGACAGATGAGGTAATTAAAATTTAAAGAAGGCTGATAACTTGCTCAAGAACACAATACACATGAGAGAATAGGGACTCCAGTCAGGCCTCACATTCTCTCTAATAACTATCCACCTTCCCAAAGATTCCCCCAGTAGGAATCTTGCTTTCTCCTTGATCCTTAACCCAGCAATAGTGAGATATTAAGTCAGTTTCTAGGGCCACTTAACATGGAGACTTCAGTCTCCTAGATTCTAAATAAAACTGACTTGGAGAAGGATGGGGGTGAGTTCAGGACTTTGAGCTAGGTATCAGGGAATGAGCTGCCTATCTCTGAGATCCACAATTCTGGGTCTCAGATGGGCAAATGTTTCAGGGTCTCAGAAGATGAGCTACCACCTGACTTCATTCGGTTGGGGCCCCCTGAAGCCTAAGGCATGGAGAGGGAGAAAGTCAAGTGCCCCCGAGCCCCAGTGCCAGTTCTGCTTCTCCATCTCATGGGGGTTAAGCTGCCTCACCTATCAGAGGAGGACAGCATCCCAACAGACCTCTTTCCCCTTATTGGGTTCTATGGTATCAATGGTGGAAAGGATTCTGAGGGCCTCTGGAATCAGTTACACTGCACAGATGTAAGGGAAAGATCATGTGTCTCAGCTGAAAACCTTTCCTCTTGTTGCTAAGAGAAAGGACTGCCTGTTTTCCTTTCCTGCCATCTCTGGCTCTCCCCCGCCCCCCAGCCCCTTTTTTTCCCCTTCTATTTTTACACCTCGAGTGCTGATATGATGATGTCCTGAATGCTTCAGACTAGATGTGGAGGCAGACAGGAGAAAATAAATAAAAAGAGCTAAACAAAGTGAGAAGCTGTTTGTTGCTTGAGAAGATGACAGACGGCTACAGAGGCCATGGTGTTACCTAGAGGCCTTTCCCCAGAGGCTGGGATGAAGTCTCCGGGGACCCAACAGGTAACCGTGCACAGGGCAGCTTCAGAGAGAGATACTCCACCTTCCTCTCTAGAAGGAGCATTTGGGAGACTCCGGGGGACTTAAAGGTGGAGTGCAGCAAAGATATAATTGGTGGTTATTTAGTAGTTTCGGTATCTTCATCATCTCATTTAATCCTTGCAATAATTTTATGAGAATATATATTATTATGTACATTTAAAGACCCAAAAAAAGGGCTGATAACTTGCTCAAGAACACAATACACATGAGAGAATAGGGACTCCAGTCAGGCCTCACATTCTCTCTAATAACTATCCACCTTCCCAAAGATTCCCCCAGTAGGAATCTTGCTTTCTCCTTGATCCTTAACCCAGCAATAGTGAGATATTAAGTCAGTTTCTAGGGCCACTTAACATGGAGACTTCAGTCTCCTAGATTCTAAATAAAACTGACTTGGAGAAGGATGGGGGTGAGTTCAGGACTTTGAGCTAGGTATCAGGGAATGAGCTGCCTATCTCTGAGATCCACAATTCTGGGTCTCAGATGGGCAAATGTTTCAGGGTCTCAGAAGATGAGCTACCACCTGACTTCATTCGGTTGGGGCCCCCTGAAGCCTAAGGCATGGAGAGGGAGAAAGTCAAGTGCCCCCGAGCCCCAGTGCCAGTTCTGCTTCTCCATCTCATGGGGGTTAAGCTGCCTCACCTATCAGAGGAGGACAGCATCCCAACAGACCTCTTTCCCCTTATTGGGTTCTATGGTATCAATGGTGGAAAGGATTCTGAGGGCCTCTGGAATCAGTT
Source organism: Tragulus kanchil (assembly GCA_022376925.1). Taxonomy (NCBI): domain Eukaryota; kingdom Metazoa; phylum Chordata; class Mammalia; order Artiodactyla; family Tragulidae; genus Tragulus; species Tragulus kanchil. The sequence goes on from JAIOJX010000032.1 coordinate 98,618,815, forward strand.
ACACTGCACAGATGTAAGGGAAAGATCATGTGTCTCAGCTGAAAACCTTTCCTCTTGTTGCTAAGAGAAAGGACTGCCTGTTTTCCTTTCCTGCCATCTCTGGCTCTCCCCCGCCCCCCAGCCCCTTTTTCCCCTTCTATTTTTACACCTCGAGTGCTGATATGATGATGTCCTGAATGCTTCAGACTAGATGTGGAGGCAGACAGGAGAAAATAAATAAAAAGAGCTAAACAAAGTGAGAAGCTGTTTGTTGCTTGAGAAGATGACAGACGGCTACAGAGGCCATGGTGTTACCTAGAGGCCTTTCCCCAGAGGCTGGGATGAAGTCTCCGGGGACCCAACAGGTAACCGTGCACAGGGCAGCTTCCAGAGAGAGAGATACTCCACCTTCCTCTCTAGAAGGAGCATTTGGGAGACTCCGGGGGACTTAAAGGTGGAGTGCAGCAAAGATATAATTGGTGGTTATTTAGTAGTTTCGGTATCTTCATCATCTCATTTAATCCTTGCAATAATTTTATGAGAATATATATTATTATGTACATTTGCCAGTTAGAGAAAAGGATCCTCAGAAAGTGGTGGGAGGAGTCCACATCAAGGCTCCTGGGGTTCCTGGCAAGCAGCCTCTCCCCATGCAGGCCTACTGGAAGTGTGTGTGTGGGGGGTGTCACTGTAGCTGTGCGGGCAAGGGAATGAAAAGGGACTTTTATTCAGCAGTGCTGGAGCCTCTGATTGTTTCCTCTCCCTCCACTCAAGCCCTCTCCAGGCATTTTCTGCACAGTGAGCTTCTACAAACCCATGTCATACTACTTCCTATCCCCTAAAAATTACAGTTGTACTAGTTTCAAACAAGTTACCTATTGATAGCCTCCCATGAGACCAGCCTCTCCATCTCATACTACTAGTTACTCACCTGGTTGGTTTCCTTCTGCCTCTCGAACTGCATTCCACTTGTTCCTGCCCCAGGGCCTTTGCACTTGCAGTTCCCTCTGCCTTTAACACTTCCTGGTCTCAGGTCAACTGTCATTTTCTCCAAGAGTCCTTTTCTAACTGCTAGCCTGATGTCCTACTCCAGTTATTTCCTAACACACCATCTTTTAAAATTGTGGTCATAGTAGTTCTTACTGTCTGTCACTTTCCTGTTAATGTATTTATTTTCTGTGCCCTCATACTACAGAACAAATTCAAGACAGTAAGGCTTTCTTGTCTATCTTTTTGAAAGTCTCACCCCACTCCATAAAAGAGATAGGCACAGTTAGCACAGTAAATTCTCAGTGAACGAGTGGAGTGTTACTGATGCCTTATTATCCCAGGAAGGGCAGAGTTGCCCCGAGTAGGGAAAAGTCCTATCATTGGCTATCACTTAATCTGTGTAGGGATCTATGTTTATTTCATTTGGTTCTCACACTAATCCTATGAGACAATCTGGTTCCCGTTTTGCAGATGAAGAAATGGAGACTCCACCATTTACTCAGAAGTTTGTATAAGGTCCACAACCGCAACTGGAATCCTTGTCTGCCTGATCCTGTGCCCACACCCTGGATCCTAGAGGAGGGCAGAACTTCATCTCTGGAGATTCTGCACGTTCAAGACAGTGTGTCCGCTGTTGCAGAGCCTCATGTGTGTGAACACTCCAGCGAAGATGAGGCTGTGTAAAAGCACGTGCAGGCCAGGACTCCAGCGACAGCTCAAAGAGGGCTTCCTCTAATAAGTCGTCATTACTTGGCCTGAAGTCCAGACATCGCCAGGGAACAGAGAGCCCCAGAAGGTGAAGATGGCGGAATGGCTGCAAGTTTTAGGCCTCGCTGTGACCAGAGCTGGGAGGGAACCTGTGAGCGGGGACTGAGGTCCTCTCCCCTCCAGCGGTGCTCATGTCCTGTCCTGGTTGGCATCGCCACTGCTGCGGGCGCCTGCATTCTGCGCTAGGTGGCGAAATGCTGTGGGGCTCCCCTATTCGGGGGAATGCGGTAGTGATGTATAAGGTATGAAAGATGTGGCCTGCAGAGAGCTGGCACTATCTCTACTGCTGCCGCCGCCGCCACCGACGCTACTGGCAGAGCCGCCGGGAGTGAGCATCCCCGTCAGGGATACCCAGCTCCGCGGCATCTCCTGCGCGCCCTGGCCCCAGACGGACCTGCCAGCCCCAGGGAACAAAAGCGGAGCCCCTCTCCTGCTGCAGCCAGAGGATGAGTCGAGAGGGCTGAGCGGAGACTGTGGTCTTCGGCGGCCGGCGGGGAAGGTAGGAGAAGGTGTTGCGCTCGTCCGCTCAAGCGCGGGAGGCTCGGGGTGGGCGGGCCAGGGCGGGAGTGGCAGAGGGGACCCGTCTGTCCCGGGGGGCGAGAGGGCTACCCTGCGCCGAGAGGTGGTCATCTGGAACGCAGCGCCCACACCGCCTGCCAGCCCAGCGCAGGGTGGGTGCGGAACTCCCGCAGCCGCGAGGGAGCCCCCTGGGTTGGAATCGGAAGCCGCTGGGGTAAAGTCCAAAGCTGAAGCCCCGGCAGCCGCGGCTGCGGACCGGCGGCCCAGGGCACTTGGTGGCGCGCGGCTGGCTGCTAGGCGGGCGGCGTTGGCTGCAGTGAGCGCAAAGTTTTGGGTGGCGCGCAAAGGCGCGGGGCAAGGGCCCCGCGCAGCGCAAGTTGCGGCCGCAGCCAGAGGGCGACCCCGAGTAGGGGAGGGGGCCCACGCGGACTCCCCTACGTTGAGACTAGCGGCTTTTACTCCCCCGTGGCCAGCCAAGGCTGGGTTGGCCCTCAGCCATTTAACCCTTCCTGGCCTGGGAGAAACAACTTCATCCTCGTCGGAGGCGGCTGCGGTCTTAGGCTGGCTGGGGGGCGTCGAGGCTCGCAGCTCAATCCTTCTGAGATTTTGCGAGTTTCCTAGCACGTTCTGGGTTTTCTCTTCTTTTCTGCCCACCTCTGTGACCACAAATCAGGCAAGCTGGCCGAGTCTGGGTGATTTTCCCCCATCTGTAATTTTACCTTATTTAAACGCATGTTTTCTCTTCCCCACTCAGCGTGGCTCTTTGATGCTGCCTTGGAAAATGGGATGATTAATCAATTAGGTTAGTGGCCAATTAGGCATAACCTTGTAGGAAAATAATTATGCCCAGCTCTCTGGGTTTTCACTGGTGATGAGGTGGGAATCCGGCCCAGGTGGAGGGGCTGTTCGGAAAAGATAGGGCTGATCAGAGAATTTCTGGGGAATTAAGATTAAAAAGATTCAAATGTGTAGTGGTGGGTCGAACGGGTGCTCTAGGGGTGTGTGTGTGGGAGAGAGGGAGAGAGGGAGAGTGAATCAATTTTTGCCGAGGAAATTAACCCTTGGCAGCACGGTGTAGGAGGACTTGGCAGGCAGCATGTTTCCAACAGCTCAGGGAAGGTGTGTCCCCTGCTTGCCTTCCCCATCCCCCGCGTCGCTGAGGGGCTCTCGCCTGTACATCGCCTCGCAGAGGCTTTGCTGATGCTCTGAGAGGCTGAGTTCTGTTGAATGCATTTTAGTTTCAAGTCCAAGGAATCGCGTTGTTGCAGAGAGGTTTCTCTGCCCTGCCTTCTGAGGATACACATTTTCCCCGGTTTGTGATCAGTAAAGCGGTTATTAAATGGGTGCAAAACGGAGACAGTCTGTTACCAGGGCTGGGAAGTTCTTACTGCCGAGCCCGGCTTCCTTTTGCTTTGGGGGGAACGACTGGCGGGGTTCGGCACTGCAGCATTACAATACAGCCATATTAAAAAGGTCCTCAGAGCTTAGAGCCAGGCACCACTGCAGCCCCATCTTCAGCAGACCTGACTGCTCAAATCCTTCTTGAGGGGAGCATGCAGTGTGCACTGGGTGCATTTTAACACCCTTCTGTTTCTATTTTAATCCTCTTCTGTTTAAACCTCTGGACCCTGTATAGTAGATTCCTGTTGAGAAGGCAAAAACCTAGAGATGTTTCCAGGCATTTTTGCAACAGGTCCTGGGGCTGGGCTTTCTAGTCATGTGTCCCCCCTGGCATCTAGCAAGCTGGGGACCTGCTCCCTTCACCAGTGACCTAACCAGGTTGGAGCAGGGGGGTCTCTGAGTTCTTCTGCAGTGCTGACCACAAGCTGGTTCTGAATTTGATGGCTTTTCTTTCTGAGCTGATCTAAAGGAGTAGCTAAGCAGTGCAGTGTGGCAGTGGCTATTGCACCACACTCCCAGTAGAATGGATGGGGACCGGCTGTTAGCTAGTAAGAATGGTCCAGCTGGAAGACTGCCTGGTGATACTGGTGTTCAGGAACAACTGGGAGCCATGGGCCTCACCTGCCTTCCTTGGAATCAAGGGCCACCATTCACTCCTCTCTCTTTTCCAGGATTTTTTTTTTTTTCTTGAAGCTGTACTCAGCTAGTCACCTTCTTCTTATGACCATATTTGTTGGTCTGATTCTGGGCTAGCAATGACCTTGCTCCATTTCTGAAACTGAAGCTTTTTTGCACAGTGGGAAGGGATATGGGTGGAGAAGGAAGAGAGAGAGAAAAGAGGGAAAGAGAAAGAGGTGGGGGATAGTAGTAAGAGAGGCAGAGACAGCTTAAGACTTCAAATATAGGCAGTAGGAAAGAGGCAGGAGGGATGAAGAGCAAGAAAGGAGGAGGAGAGGAGGAGGGGACAACAAAGAGGAGGGCAGAAAGAGGAGGGAGACACAGGCAGAGAGGGAAAACAGAAGAGGAATTCTACTACGGAGAAGAGGAAAAAAGGGCCCATATGAAGCAGAGTTTTATTTTATCATATGAAGTTGTAAAAATGTAAAGGAAAGTCCCAAACTGCAAAAGACCCATTGCTGTTAGACTAGCGTGGATCTCAGTGTTGACATCATCAGGTAATGACTTATGAAAGAAACAGCGGGCCACAGAAAGCCTCTAGCTCCAGTTCTTGTTTTTGCCTTGGCTGGAACTCCAGTTGTCCGTATGGGAGTCCGACCTCCCAAAGGGGTCTGTTTGCTTGTGCTTTCATAGCCCCAAGTGCATACTTTTGTTTGGGTCAAGCTGGGACACTCCATTCAGACAGGCTGAGTGTCTGAACAGCTTTGGAGGGGAGGTATTCCTTTGTTTTAGATCTGTCTTCCGTAGAGTTGACAACTTTAAAAAAGCAGTTCTTTCTTAATGTATTTAACCTTGGGGGAAAGCAGAAAAAGGAAGGATAGTGTAGTAGACACTCTGACCTGTCATCCAAGCTAAGAGTAATGGGAAAGTTATTTCAACTTGTCTTCTCCATTCCAGCCTCCTTGACTCTGGTCCAGAGTATCCTCAGAGCCTCCCCGCTCATCTCCTGGCCTCCAGAGTGGTCCCTCTCCACAGGTGTGAGATCATCTTTCTGAAAGGCTATGATTAGGGGTAGGATTAGGGTTAGGATAGATTTGACCAAAGCACATTAAGGGTTCCCTATTGCCTGAAGCATGAGATTCAAATCACTGACCATAGACTTCAAGGCCTTTCACAGCCTGGCCTTCTTGCTCCTTCTCAATGGGCTTCACACACGCATAGACACACTCTCACATGGACACATCTGCACAAACACATGCCACCACACGCAGGCGTACTCATAAACAAACTGACACTCTCGCACACACGGCACTGCCACAGACTCTCTCTCTCTCTCACACACACACGATCACATTTCACATGCATACCACACACAGCTTTCATACCTTTGCAGATGCAGGCTTCTTTCCTTGCCTGGAAAATGCCTCCTTCTCTGAGACCTGGTGGCATCCACTCAGCTTTCAGGATCCATCTCAAAAGTGGTGTCCACGCAGAGATCCTTTCCCCTCAGACAGCTGTGTTCCCTCAGCACTCCTAGCACACTTCTTTGGAAGTACTATCCACGTGTTCATCTCTTCCAATAGACTGTGAGTTCCTTCTGAGTGAGGGTAACATATCTACCTCTTTAATCTCAAGGTATATATAACCTTTGGTGGGCACAAACCTATAGGAGTAATAATGAACATGTTCATCTCAAGAACTGCTAAAGAATGATTAACATGCATAACCTCTTTTTTCTTATTTAATCTTACTCTCACTATTTTTTATTTTTCTTTATTTTGATTACAAAAACTTTAAAAATTCAAATGGTACAGAGGTGTGTAAAAAGGGACACTTCTCCCTACCCACGCCTAAGTACCCTCTATTTTTTTTAAATTAAAAAAAATTTTTTTTTTTTTACGGAGTTTCGTTGTTTACTGCCAGTCATCAGCATGAATCAGCCATGGATATATATATATGTTCCCTCCCTCTTGAACTTCCCTTCCATCTCCCTCCCCATCCTACCCCTCTAGGAGATTACAGAGCTCCTGTTTGAGTTCCCTGAGTCTTACAGCAAATTCCCATTGGTTATCTATTTTGTACTTGGTAATGTAAGTTACCATGTTACTCTCTCCGTACATCTCACCCACTCCTCCCTCACTGCAATGTCCATAAGTCTGTTCTCTATGTCTGTTTCTCCATTGCTGCCCTGCATATACATTCATCAGTACCGTCTTTCTAGCTTCCATATATATGTGTTAGTATATAATATTTATCTTTATCTTTCTGACTTATTTCACTCTGTATAATAGACTCTAGGTTCATCCACCTCATTAGAACTGACTCAAATGCTTTCCTTTTTATGCCTGAGTAATATTCCATTGTATATATGTACCACAGCTTCTTCTATCCATTCATCTGTTGATGGACATCTAGGTTGTTTCCATGTTCTAGCTATTGTAAATAGTGCTGTAATGAACAATGAGTACATGTGTCTTTTTCAATTTTGATCTGCTCAGGGTATACCTAGTACTGGGATTGCTGGGTCATATGGTGCTTCTATTCCTAGTATAAAGAATCTCCATACTGTCTTTCATAGTGTTTGTATCAATCTACATTCCTATAAACAGTGCAAGAGGGTTCCCTTTTCTTCACACCCTCTCTAGCATTTATTGTTTGTAGGTTTTTTGATGATGGCCATTCTGATTGGTGTGAGGTGATATCTCATTGTAGTCCTGATTTGTATTTCTCTAATAATGAATGATGTTGAACATCTTTTCATGTGTTTTTTGGCCATCTGTATGTCTTCTTTGGAAAGATGTCTGTTTAGGTCTTTTTTCCATTTTTTTTTTTTTGGAGTGGCTAAATACCCTCTATTTTTAATGCACATTTAAATACTTGCATTTCTTCCTGACCTTTGGCTTACATCATATTATCCTAGCTAGATCACATGCAGGGATCATGTAATATATATTTATATATATGCATGATGCCTAATGCAGAGTTGCATATGTAGTAAGTGCCCAACAAATATGGAATAAGTGAGTACATATTAATTTGGTTTATTTTTGAGTTACACTAAATAAATTGCTTCACTAATCTTCACAGTAGCCTTATGTAATTGGTGTTATAATCCTTATTTTACTGATAGAGAAAGCTAGGCCCCAAGAGGTTATGTAAATTGGCCAGGTTGGAAAGGGAAGGAGTAGTGAGGTCTGAATATAGACCCAGACCTCTTTTATTTTATTGCCTACTCTCTTTCCCACTCTGCCCCATGAGTGGATTTGTGGCACCAAGAGGAAAAGCATCTAACTCTTTGTATGCCCAGTATTTGCTCAGAGTTTAGGAATATATGGAGCCCTTAGCCCACACCTTCAAAGGCGTCATTGTTATCCTTTTATGAATGAGAAGGGAAGGCACATGTGAGAACTCTGCAGGACTTAACTAAGCCCCTAGAGCCAGGAAGAACTCAGGACTGGGGCCGAAGACTTGTTCTCTCTTCTTAGATGTGAGAGTTGATCCCTGAAAGGTACAGGGCAACTTCTGCTTTCCATATAGTGCATGACTCAATGGGACAGAAGAATCTGGCAGGTAAGGCTGCTTCCTGAAAAGGAGTGTGCATTGCTGGGAACTTCAGCACTAGCAGGGTTCTCATTTCCTGGGACCATTAGATCCTCCCATATTGTCTGCTCATCTGTAGGTCTGAAGTCTTCTGCACCACAACCATGGATGGAATTACTTGCCTGAAATTTTGATGAGCAACTGTGGTCATAGTTCATGATTCTGTAGTTATGCTATAGCATAATGGGATGGTTTGAAACTTTGATTTTGGAATATTTTGTCAGTGAGGCACCCATTGGTGCTGAAGGCCTCCAGAACTTGGCCTTGGTAGTAGCTGCCTTCTGGGTTGGGTCACAGCTCCTGTTAATCGGTGCTTAATACACGTCAGGCACTGGGTTAGACATACAACCTGTATCTTCTCATTTAATCCTTCTAGTAATCCTAGGAATGCCATTATAATCATCACCTAGAACAATGCCTGATACAATAAATATCAATAAAATATTTGCTGAGATTTTAATGAAGAGATCATGGATCAGAGACATTGAGTAACTTGTCCTAGCTCACCTAACTAATGCATTTCAGAACTTGGATCTGAACTCGAGTCTTTTTGACTCTAGATACTGTAACCTCTCCCTTTTTTGACTCTAGATACTGTAACCTCTCCCTTTTTAAAAAATCAGATTATCTTTTTTTAGTTGAAGGATAATTACTTTACAGACTTTTGTTGTTTTCTGCCAAACATCAGCATAAATCAGTCATAGGTATACATATGTCCCCTCCCTCTTGAGCTTCCCTCCCATCTATCATCTCCCTCCCCCTCCCACCTGGACTGGAAATCCTGACCAGATAACATAATAGAACTTGAACTTGTAGATCCTTTCCTCCAACTGCTTTATTTAAGAGTGGCAAAAATTTCCTATGGGTAACATGCCCCTCTACACACTTGAGATGGATTAATGTGCTTTATCTTCACACTCAACCAATAAGGAATATGAGATGCAGCTAAGTGGTAGAAATGGGGTCTGGGCTCAGGTGGTCTGTGCTCTTTGGTACTCCAGTGGGTAAGATTCTGGGACCTGTTTAAGGTCCTGGAGTTGCTTAGCAGTAGAATCAGGGCCATCATCCTTGTTATCATCTTTGTCATTGTCATTGTCACTGCTGCCTTCATAGCAGTTATCTTTACTGTGTAACTATCTTGTGCTTATGGGTACTTTTCATATGTTATCCTGGTAATTCTCAAAACAGCCCCATATTTCTTCAGAAGGAAGCCGAGGCACAATACGGTCAAATGGATGTGGAGACACTCATTGCCATTAAGTGCAGAACTGGGGTTGGCGCCCCATGTGTCCGGCATCAGCACCTGTTCTCATTTTCCTTCTCTGGTCTCTCTCTTTTTTTCACTGACTGATCCTTGTGGCCACTCTTAAAATCCAGCCAAGCTTGAAATGATGAAATTTTTCTTGGTTTGTTTTTCATTGTTAGTCCAATGTTCAGAGGATCACTGTCTAAAAGGACATAGGCTTTAAGTTTCAGGGCCTTGAGTTTTTCCCCCTGTTTTGCTTTCAGGTGCATGAAGTGTTACTGCTGCATTTTATATCACACTGTAACATACAATATTTCATTTAATCCTTCTAGTAAGCCTAGGAATGCCATTATAATCATCACCTAGAACAATGCCTGATACAATAAATATCAATAAAATATTTGCTGAGATTTTAATGAAGAGATCATGGATCAGAGACATTGAGTAACTTGTCCTAGCTCACCTAACTAATGCATTTCAGAACTTGGATCTGAACTCGAGTCTTTTGACTCTAGATACTGTAACCTCTCCCTCTTTTGACTCTAGATACTGTAACCTCTCCCTTTTTAAAAAATCAGATTATCTTTTTTTAGTTGAAGGATAATTACTTTACAGACTTTTGTTGTTTTCTGCCAAACATCAGCATAAATCAGTCATAGGTATACATATGTCCCCTCCCTCTTGAGCTTCCCTCCCATCTATCATCTCCCTCCCCCTCCCACCTGGACTGGAAATCCTGACCAGATAACATAATAGAACTTGAACTTGTAGATCCTTTCCTCCAACTGCTTTATTTAAGAGTGGCAAAAATTTCCTATGGGTAACATGCCCCTCTACACACTTGAGATGGATTAATGTGCTTTATCTTCACACTCAACCAATAAGGAATATGAGATGCAGCTAAGTGGTAGAAATGGGGTCTGGGCTCAGGTGGTCTGTGCTCTTTGGTACTCCAGTGGGTAAGATTCTGGGACCTGTTTAAGGTCCTGGAGTTGCTTAGCAGTAGAATCAGGGCCATCATCCTTGTTATCATCTTTGTCATTGTCATTGTCACTGCTGCCTTCATAGCAGTTATCTTTACTGTGTAACTATCTTGTGCTTATGGGTACTTTTCATATGTTATCCTGGTAATTCTCAAAACAGCCCCATATTTCTTCAGAAGGAAGCCGAGGCACAATACGGTCAAATGGATGTGGAGACACTCATTGCCATTAAGTGCAGAACTGGGGTTGGCGCCCCATGTGTCCGGCATCAGCACCTGTTCTCATTTTCCTTCTCTGGTCTCTCTCTCTTTTTTTCACTGACTGATCCTTGTGGCCACTCTTAAAATCCAGCCAAGCTTGAAATGATGAAATTTTTCTTGGTTTGTTTTTCATTGTTAGTCCAATGTTCAGAGGATCACTGTCTAAAAGGACATAGGCTTTAAGTTTCAGGGCCTTGAGTTTTTCCCCCTGTTTTGCTTTCAGGTGCATGAAGTGTTACCTGAAAGTTCTGTACATCTTTTTCAATTCCCTGGAAATGGAGTAATAATATATCCTCCATGCTTCCGAAAATTTGGTGATGGGAATAGGAGAGTTGAGGTCCTTGTGATTTTTAGTTTCCACTTAGAGAACAAGAAGTATCTTGTGAAAGAGGGAGGGTAGTGCCTCTCAGGTTAAAAATTACTATCTCGGGTGACTCTGTGACCCTGGTTGGCCTGAGCAAGAAAGTGACCATTGATTGGGCTCTCTGATGGGGATAGTGCAAGCATCCTCTAGCACTAATACACACACTTGTGACATAAACAGCCATATTGTGGATGACAGGGGACCCTGTGACATCAGACAACCTTTTAGTTTATCAGCAAAGCACATGTAATTCCTGTGTCAAAGGGGCAGAATTAAATAAGAATGAATACTAAGTAAAGAATTCGTTTGTATTCAGAGGCTTTTAATAAATACGAATCTTTTCTTGTGAAAAAAATGAGCTCTGAGCCCTAGGTCTTGAGACTTCCTGTTTCATTAACATGCAAAATATTCTTACTTCAAAATGACCTTCTTTTTTTTTTTTTTTTTTTTGGTAACTTGAGCTTAGATCTTTAGTGACATTTTTTTTTTTTTTCTGCAAGGAATTATTTATAGCTGAGTTGGAAAACTGACGGGAAGGAGGGTTTAAAATGAAAATGAAAATGTTACCCAACTGAAGTTTACATCTGACTGAAACACATGGTGTCACTATGGACAGAGTTCTTAGAACTCAAAATATTTGTCAATTTGTAGCACTTGGAGAAACCAAGCTGTTTTCATTTGTTAATGTTAACTCTCAACATCACATTTGTGTGCATGCAGTATGGTGGTCATTTCTACCTCCTGTCTGTTTGGTTTCACTTGATCTGGAACTGCAGGCATTAACTTATTCCTTATCTTCTGTTCTAGATACGGTGGCTGTCTGAGGGTAATCCCCATGTTCATTTCCACTGCTGTGCTTCTGCGTCTCCAGCTCTTTGTGGCTGGAACACCCTCCTTTTTCAGGTCTCCTCCCAGTCCAGTAGAATCCTGAAGTCAAGTTCAGATATCATGCCCCACATGAAGGCTTCTTAGTTAACATCATTCAATATTGACCAACACTGACATGGGTTGATTGGTATTTTTTACCACTTTATTAATTTTGCAAATCATATAAATAAATTCATGGTAAGAAATGCTAAAGTGTAGACAAAGCTTTAGAAGCTAGTAAAAATCACTTGAAATTCCAATTATCTGTCTTACCTATAGTCTGGTGACCATCCTTTCACTTGTCTCTTTAAACACATATACTAGTATAAATAGAAGTTTACTTGCTTTGCCTTATTATGCAAACTGTTTGCATTTTTTCCTGGATGTCTATTTTCTTAAATATAATCACTTATGTATTTACTCTCCTATACCCCTAAAACTAATCTAACGACCAGGATGCCTTCCATATCTTTCTCTAAGTTCCTATAACATTTGCACATATATGTTCGTGCACACGCATATTACACAAATATAGTGATTTTTGTAATGAATGTAAAACATGAGATTATATATGTATTCATTGGCCTATTGCTTTTATCACTTTAAACACCATGGCAAACTATTCCCTTCCAGCCCCACCTCCACCCCCAGTCAGATGGCACAGACATAAGTTACTCTTCTCAATTGCTATGCAAGTTTCAGTGATATGAACATACCACTGATTTTTCAACCATTTCTCTCTGGGTGTGCATTTACTTTTATTCCAATATATTTTTTTTTAATTTTGGCCTATTTTATTGGTTTTTCATTTATTTATTTTCATCCATCTTTATTCTTTGGCCTGTGTGGGCCTCCCATAGCAGTGGCCTCTCTTGGTGCAGAGCACTGGCTCTGGTGCATGCGCTCCAGAGTGCTGGCTGATAATTGGACACACTGGCCCAGCTGCTCCACGGCACGTGGGATCTTTCCAGGCCAGGGATTGAACCGGTGCCCTTTGCACTACAAGGTGGACTCTTTACCTCCTGGACCACCAGGGAAGCCCTGTTCTACTAATTTTTACAACTAATACTGAAATAAGCATCCTTGCACATTTGTCAGTGTCTATTGATGTTTTAACTTTTGTTATCTCCCAAACGAATACTTCAGAGTCAAAGTGTATATGCTCTTTAAAGTTATAGTAGATGGTATTATATATCTTTCCAAATAAAATATAATAATTCTCATTTCTATTACCTACGTACAAAATAACATTTCCCTATGTCTTTGTCAACAGCATATATTATTAGTCTCTTTTACTTTCGCTAACCTGAGAAGTAACAAGTGATATCTTGTTGCTATTTATTTTGTGTTTTCTTGATGTCTACCAATGAAAAGCATCATTTCACATTTATTGGGCATTTGGATTTGCTTCTTGATGGACAGATAGTTCATTATCTTAGCCCATTTTTCTTGGATGTCTATTCTCTTAAATATAATCACTTCTGTATTTACTCTCCTTTACCCCTAAAACTAATCTAACGACCCGGATGCCTTCCATATCTTTCTCTATGTTCCTATAACATTTGCACATATATGTTCGTACGCATATTACACAAATATAGTGATTTTTGTAATGAATGTAAAACATGAGATTATATATGTATTCATTGGCCTATTGCTTTTATCACTTTAAACACCATGGCAAACTATTCCCTTCCAGCCCCACCTCCACCCCCAGTCAGATGGCACAGACATAAGTTACTCTTCTCAATTGCTATGCAAGTTTCAGTGATATGAACATACCACTGATTTTTCAACCATTTCTCTCTGGGTGTGCATTTACTTTTATTCCAATATATTTTTTTTTAATTTTGGCCTATTTTATTGGTTTTTCATTTATTTATTTTCATCCATCTTTATTCTTTGGCCTGTGTGGGCCTCCCATAGCAGTGGCCTCTCTTGGTGCAGAGCACTGGCTCTGGTGCATGCGCTCCAGAGTGCTGGCTGATAATTGGACACACTGGCCCAGCTGCTCCACGGCACGTGGGATCTTTCCAGGCCAGGGATTGAACCGGTGCCCTTTGCACTACAAGGTGGACTCTTTACCTCCTGGACCACCAGGGAAGCCCTGTTCTACTAATTTTTACAACTAATACTGAAATAAGCATCCTTGCACATTTGTCAGTGTCTATTGATGTTTTAACTTTTGTTATCTCCCAAACGAATACTTCAGAGTCAAAGTGTATATGCTCTTTAAAGTTATAGTAGATGGTATTATATATCTTTCCAAATAAAATATAATAATTCTCATTTCTATTACCTACGTACAAAATAACATTTCCCTATGTCTTTGTCAACAGCATATATTATTAGTCTCTTTTACTTTCGCTAACCTGAGAAGTAACAAGTGATATCTTGTTGCTATTTATTTTGTGTTTTCTTGATGTCTACCAATGAAAAGCATCATTTCACATTTATTGGGCATTTGGATTTGCTTCTTGATGGACAGATAGTTCATTATCTTAGCCCATTTTTCTTAGGATAGTTTATCTTTTTCTTATCTTTGTATAAGGGTTTCCTTCAGATTATACATAGTGATCTTTTTTTTCATCTACATTGCATTTTATTTTCCATCCATAGAGGTTTAAGCTAGTGTTATAATAACCTCTTTGTCTATGCTAAATATAAACCAGGAGTTAATAGACAGCAATGATGTATCTGATCCACCTCTAAGACATCACCTACAGGGTGAGGTCTGAAAAAAAAATAAAAAGGTTCAGAATGAATGGTTCAACACTGACTACATGTGTGATATCCAAATATATTTCATTTAAGGTTGAATTGTATAAAACTATATATGCGGCACCAGACATACTGAGATGTTTCAAATAAGTGAAGTTTGAAGATGACCAATGTTAGAAAATATTTATAAGTGAGTTACATACTTCCCTGCTTTTTAAAATAGATTACAACTAAAAATTGCATTTTGAACATCAGCTGTTATTTCAGACTATATATATATATATATATATATATAGTATATAGACTATGTATATATATAATATATATATATATGGTGTTCTTAAGGGCTATTTAGAGATGTAAGACTGCCCTTATATATGTGGGTGGCCCCAGACATATGAATATATGGACTTAAAGTTCTCATGTCTATTTTTTATACCTTTCCTCACTCAGATTGTGTCATGATGTCTTGGTATTGTCAGTTAATCTGCTTATAAAAGGAGTTTTTTCCCCCTTTCTATCCGTCCTTTTGTTGACTCTGGGTTACCATATCAGGAACCATGCTCACTGGAAATGCAGATGTGATAAGGGTCCATAAGCACCAACCAAGTCTTGTTCAGGGTGCCATCCCTGTGAATAAAGTGCATCAGTCTCCAGTGAAAATACAAGTTTGGCTGTTTTAGGGTGTTTTTTGTTTCTATCTATGTTTAACAATTGTTTTCTGGAAAAGTGAGGTTGCTGGATAAGCAAAGTATTGGCACGCCATCTCAATGAATTAGAATATTGATTCAACTGCATGTAGCCAAGATACCAAATAAAGCTTGAAAGTGGTTTTAAAATGGTAGAATTAGGTGTCTCAGTCTTATTAAAGTCTGAGTACATAGGACAGCTCCCAGCTGTGAAATCACGTGGGCCCAAGCCCTTCTAGCTTGCCACTCCTCCATCCTGAGGACCCTGCTGTGATCCTCATCCTCCATGATGGGATAGCACCACATCCTCATTTAATCAGATGGCTGGGAGAACGTCCCCATTTCATTTAAGGACATAGTTAGAAGTTGGACCCATAATTTCTTTTTACATTCTCATTGGCCAGGACTGAGTCAGCAGGTCACTTCTGACAGGAGGGAGACTAAAGAATGCTATCTTTATTCTGGGTGGCCATACGCATCAGAGTTGGGTGCCATGCCAGAGGATGGAGGGGATAGATGTGGATGGGCGCACTGGTGGTCTCTGTCATTCCTATTCTCATCATTCGCTGTGTCTCCCTAGCTTTCTCACTGGGTTGCCAGGCCTTGAGTGCAATTAACGCCTGTTTGGCTCACCACCTGGTCTTCCCTGGTGGCTCAGATGGTAAAGAATCCACTTGCAGTGCGGGAGACCTGGGTCTGATCCCTGAGTTGGGAAGATCTCCTGGAGAAGAGAAAGGCTGCCCACTCCAGTTTTCCTGCCTGGAGAATTCCATGGCTTGTCCATGGGTTGCAGAAAGTCAGACACCACTGAGTGACTTGCACTTGCTCACCACCTCCTGTTATTGTGTAAACTAGTTACTCAACAGAGACAGCTTTATGTTTTTTCTTTGCTTATAAAAGGAGTTTTTTCCCCCTTTCTATCCGTCCTTTTGTTGACTCTGGGTTACCATATCAGGAACCATGCTCACTGGAAATGCAGATGTGATAAGGGTCCATAAGCACCAACCAAGTCTTGTTCAGGGTGCCATCCCTGTGAATAAAGTGCATCAGTCTCCAGTGAAAATACAAGTTTGGCTGTTTTAGGGTGTTTTTTGTTTCTATCTATGTTTAACAATTGTTTTCTGGAAAAGTGAGGTTGCTGGATAAGCAAAGTATTGGCACGCCATCTCAATGAATTAGAATATTGATTCAACTGCATGTAGCCAAGATACCAAATAAAGCTTGAAAGTGGTTTTAAAATGGTAGAATTAGGTGTCTCAGTCTTATTAAAGTCTGAGTACATAGGACAGCTCCCAGCTGTGAAATCACGTGGGCCCAAGCCCTTCTAGCTTGCCACTCCTCCATCCTGAGGACCCTGCTGTGATCCTCATCCTCCATGATGGGATAGCACCACATCCTCATTTAATCAGATGGCTGGGAGAACGTCCCCATTTCATTTAAGGACATAGTTAGAAGTTGGACCCATAATTTCTTTTTACATTCTCATTGGCCAGGACTGAGTCAGCAGGTCACTTCTGACAGGAGGGAGACTAAAGAATGCTATCTTTATTCTGGGTGGCCATACGCATCAGAGTTGGGTGCCATGCCAGAGGATGGAGGGGATAGATGTGGATGGGCGCACTGGTGGTCTCTGTCATTCCTATTCTCATCATTCGCTGTGTCTCCCTAGCTTTCTCACTGGGTTGCCAGGCCTTGAGTGCAATTAACGCCTGTTTGGCTCACCACCTGGTCTTCCCTGGTGGCTCAGATGGTAAAGAATCCACTTGCAGTGCGGGAGACCTGGGTCTGATCCCTGAGTTGGGAAGATCTCCTGGAGAAGAGAAAGGCTGCCCACTCCAGTTTTCCTGCCTGGAGAATTCCATGGCTTGTCCATGGGTTGCAGAAAGTCAGACACCACTGAGTGACTTGCACTTGCTCACCACCTCCTGTTATTGTGTAAACTAGTTACTCAACAGAGACAGCTTTATTCCCAATCTTTTTCTCCTCCTTTTAAGGGAGGGGAAAATTAAGGGAGAAGGTAGGGGAAAATTATGAGCTTGTTAATAAGAGATCCGGGGACTAGAAAACTTTAAACTTCCTGACTAATATTTCTTTAACTCCTGTCCTATCTGGTTCTTTATGACTTCATGCAGAATGGTTAGTTACTCCTGTTTCTTATTCGTCCCTTATTGTCAGCTCTAGGAGCTTCAGGTGTGGAGACCACATGCTTTGGAAGCAGGTGTGTTGGACAATTCTGTGAGTGCCAAGGGGGAAATCAGCCCCCTGCAAGTGAGCTGAGAGGTTAAGATTATGACCTCTTTGCCAAACAGGTTTCTTGGTAATCAACAGATTGCATCTCATAGCTGAAGTTTCTGTACCCCATGGACTCCCATTGCTTTTCTGATTAACACAGAAGCATCCCCTCCCTTACTCCAGACTGACTTTGGAATTGGGTTTGCTCCAGCCAAATGGCTGATTCTAACTGGTTTTTCTGCCTCCAAAGCACAAACGTGATCTCACTGTGGTTTTCGTGGTGAATGGGGGAAGATTTTAAGAGATACTTACTCATGCCTTTTCTCTCTCCAAGTTAAAAACCAAATGGGAGATGAATCCTGCAGTTGAAAAAGATGAGGCCTGGGTTTTATTTCCACTAATGATTCACTAGAGAATTTAGGTGGTGCCTCTTGAACTTTCTCTGTAAGCTGGTTTGAATGGGAGGGATATCGGCAGGTCTCACTTTTCTCTGTGGGAGCACATGCGACCTCATCGGCTCATTTCATGGATGAGCAGTGAATGAGGATCTTCTGAGGTCAGAAAACTCTGAATGACAGAATGAAAGGAACTGTTCTATAATGTCAGTTAGGTTCTTAGTTGCAGATGCAATCATTTAAACGCAAAGGGATTTATTAATGGGTGTTGAGTGGCCAATAGCATCCCAGGAGGGGCCTGAGAGCCGAGCCGGGATGCCAGCAGGGCTCCCTGGCCACAGATGGAGGAAGAGGGTGGAGGCGGCACTGTTGCTGGAGACAGACAGCGAGATCCTCGTCTGAGCTGCTGCAGAAGAGCGACTCGTGGCACACAGCAGATCCTGCCTGTCTCTTCCTGCTTCTAAGCCTCATGCAAGTGTGTCTGCTTGGTCCCTAGAGCACCCTTAGTCACGTCTGGGTCTCCTGCGGAAGACTAAGAAATGTAAATATGGAGCTGGAATGATGCCGGGAGAGACTGTATCTGCTATAGCCACACATGTTTGCTCTCTTCTGATTTCACCCAGAAGATATATCAGTCCCTTTCCTCTGAAGCGAAAGGACGGAAGCGTGGATGCCCACTTTTCCTTTCTGGCGAGTGGAGCGGAAGCAGCTATAAGTGTTCCCCTTGAACATCACACACTTGCATGCACACCCTCAAGGGGCTACCTGGGCTTTCAAACTAAAACTCAATTTCTTAGCCTGGAAGAAAGCCCCTTCTTGGTTTCTAGCCTGTTTTTCAGCCTCATTCCTCTCCAGTCTTCTATTCATTCACTACCTCTCTCCTCTGGGTGCAGTCCCTGGTGAATTACTTAGAAGACCCTTGAACTTGCCCACGCTCTCGCGTGCCTCCATGTCTCAGTGCCAGCAGCCTCCAGCTCTGCCTGCCAGGAGTGAGCTTCCCTCCATGACTTCCTTCGCATGACAGCCTTCTATTAACCCTTCAAGACCAAGGCATCATTTCTTCCGGGAATCTTCTCCAGCACCTCCTTGACGGCCATGTGCCCAAAGAACCCAGCAGTCCCTTCTGAGACTGTCCTCAGCACATCTTATGTGACCTTTAGTTTATCTGACTGCTCACGTTCCTGCAAGCTTCCTGAAAACATGGTTATTTTTTTAATTTCTGTATTCCAGAAGTGAGCGCAATGCCTGGTACACAGTGATAGTGCAAATGAATACAAGAATGACTAGTAGGGTAGCTGGCAAAGAACACTGGCTCAGACATTGGAATCTGACTTTGCCACCAGGTAGGTATATTGCCTTGGGCAACTTAAGCATCAGAGGGTTGTTGTATGAAAGCTAAATAAAATAATGCATGTGAAGTGTTAGCAGAGAACACAGGGTAAATATTCAGGAACGTTGAGCTATTCTCTTGATTATAAGACAGTCATTATCACTGCAGGTATGCAATCAATAACAGTGATGACTAGCACACCTTCTAGACCAAAGTGTTAGCTGTGATATTTCCTACCTTCTGTGGAACCTTCCCTCAAATCCTTTGAAACCACCAGTAGATTGAAAGGAGGAGTGAAAACAGACAGGAATTGACAGAAGTCACCACCAGGCAAAATCCTTTAGGGAGAGAGCTCAGTGACAGCGGGAGACGGTACCTCCTGACATCAGGTTACAGTAATTGTACTATTACTGGCATTTTACTTAGAGTTCTGCCTCCTTTACATACTTCTTTCTCGACTCCAGAATTTTTCCTTAAAAAAATTTGACACCGAGGTGACGTAGAAAACAGTGTCAAAACTTCAGTGAAGGTCAAACATTTTCCAAGGGATTGCCTGGAAGCACACATCCCGCTGTGTTCTCTCTGCGAGTGCGAGATGTAAAGACAGTGGGAGTTTGAAGCTGATGTCGAAAGCCAGCTTGGAATACGGCAAATGTCTTCTTTGTGCCAAACTTCTTACACAGAGTAGATGCATTTCCATCTATGTCTGTGCAAAATGCCTCCTCTCTCTTTTCCCGGTGGGTCCATGCTTATTTCTATTCTATTCAACAAATAGTTACAGAACCCCTACTGCTCACAGGGAACACTCCGGCTTCTCCCCTTCTGTGTGCATTTCTCCCACCACATTAAGGTTATTACTTTATTAGAAGTAAAGACGCATGTCAAAAAAGAAATAACACTAGTTGCTGGCATCTACTGTTTTTAAAAAGACAATTTAAACATATTTTTATTACTGGTGTCTGTAGCAAGAGTCCTTATTATTGGGGATTGAATGAAAGTTTAGGAGGCAGACATTGGTCTGGAGAGAGAGTGCAGACCAAGGACCCAGTCCTAATCTGATGCATGGTCCTGAGCATGTTACTAATATCTCTTGGTTCCAGGATTCCAGTGATTGTTGAGGACCTTTCTATCCCTAATATATTATTAGTCCAAAAAGTATAAAAAGAAATATAACCAAGATTGGATCTGACGTCCTAATACGGAAAGTCCAGTGACTTTGGAATTGGAAGGCTTGGTTTGGCGAGTTCACTGGGTGCCTTGTGGTTGGGATCCCAGGCTTTCCCTGCAGGTTCAGTCCCTGGTCAGGAAACCGAGTTTGTTGCAGTGAAAAGGAAAAAGGAGAAATGAAATTTTCAATTTCCCTTTCCTGAGAACAAAGAATATAAGGAGAACAGAGAGCAGGGCAGAACATTCCTAGTTGTTTTTACTTTAAATGCTCCTAACTCTGAATGTCTGTGACTGTTTTTCTGTACCCTAACTCTGCAGAAGCTATACTTTGTACCTGTTTTCCTTTGACTCCATGCTAAATCCATCCCCTCTCTGGTGTTTACCTTTATAACACCCTTCCCCTTGTAGTTACATATCAGAAAGAAGGCCACAGAGCCTCCGAACTGCCTGACTCTATTACTGGGTTACTGATGCCAGGTTATGACTGTCTTTGAAACAATGAAAGAAGAAATCAAGAGCCTGTCACTTTTGTTCCTCATCCCTGACTCCTGATGGTGAGCTCTTGCCTATATAAGCCCCTAGACTTCTCATGGGTTTGAGGGGGGCACAGCTCTTGAGGCATGAGCCTACTGTGTGCCCCTCTCTGCTGACTGAGGATAAAAGCCACCTTTCTGTTTTCTCTAGACTCTATCTCCATGTTTTTCATTCAATTTCAGTGGGCAGAGAAAGCCAAGATTTTGGCTGGCAACAAGATCCTGTATGCCAAGCAATATCACCTAAAAAAGAAAAGGCAAATTGTGATGAGGTTCACATAGCATAAAGTTGACCATTTTGGAGTTCCCTGCTGGTCTGGTGGTTAGAGTTCAGTGTTTTTACTGCCAAAATTAAAAAAGTAAATAAATAGAAGGAAAAGAAGGCTTGGTCTGGATGTTGGCATTGACATTTGACTTGTGTGATCTTGGGCTTAAGCTCACGGCCTCCCCAGCTCCTCCTCCCTAAAATGTGGGCACCACTTCTTGCCTTCCCTGCTTTAGGAGGTTGCAGTGAAGCTTCAAAGAGATGATGCATATGAAAGTGAATTATGAATGACAAGGGAGTGTACACACACGTAGAAGCTATTATTACTGTTAATAACCATCTTGATTTCAATATTTTACTCTAACAGATGCTTTCGCATTTTACCTTCTGGGTTATTTGAAGGAAATTCCACTTTCTGGTTTTTGTGTTCTTTTCTTCTTTGTTTTTTTAACTCCCGGAAGCACCCAGGGGATTTCTCAGAGGGGTGGGTGCTAGTGTCCTTTGCCTGTCTTTCCGATTCACAAGACACAGGTTTCGGGCCCCGCGCTTGTCTGCGTGCATCATGTTTTATTTGCTGACCTGAAAGGAAGCCATTTGTTCCCTGCTAAATGAGCTGTTACTGTGCGCCTCTGCCTGCCGCCCCCAGCACCTAGGGCTGTATCTATGGGAGAATCCACCCGTGGATCTCAGGAAAAAGTTTATTAGAAGAAGGCAGAAAGCATTTCTCTGCACGTTATACGTCCTCCATCACTGGCTGCGGCTCATTAGTCAGAACTGGGCAGGCCACCTGGGGGTGGGGGCCTGACTCCTGCAGGTGCTGCCAGGGGGCTGGGGAGGCAAAAAGGAGGCTCAGGCCTCTGTCAGCCTCTCTCTGGCCTTTCCACCACCCCTGCCCCACAGTCGGCTAATTAGCTCTAATTGGCCAGTGTGTTGCTGCCTGGGGTTCCGGTAGCTTATAGGAGTTTGCCGTCAGGGGCATCATTCCCTTATTTTGACCCCAGGACGACCCTAATCTCACAAGGAGACTTCTCTGCAGACCCTACCCTTTGGGCTTTGTCCATGGAGAGTGGCCTGGCTCTGAGAGATGAAGGAGCAGGTTCTACCCAGACCCTGATGACTGGATCTGCCAATAAGGACCACGCTGGGCTGTCCACCTTGGCCATTTGGGGGCGTTAGCTCACAGGAGATGATGCTGTTGTTACAGCTGTGCTGGGTGATGGTCATCTCAGCCCTGGGTATCTTGTGACATTTTCTGGACACAGCAGGACTTGGCTTAAGCTCACGGCCTCCCCAGCTCCTCCTCCCTAAAATGTGGGCACCACTTCTTGCCTTCCCTGCTTTAGGAGGTTGCAGTGAAGCTTCAAAGAGATGATGCATATGAAAGTGAATTATGAATGACAAGGGAGTGTACACACACGTAGAAGCTATTATTACTGTTAATAATCATCTTGATTTCAATATTTTACTCTAACAGATGCTTTCGCATTTTACCTTCTGGGTTATTTGAAGGAAATTCCACTTTCTGGTTTTTGTGTTCTTTTCTTCTTTGTTTTTTTAACTCCCGGAAGCACCCAGGGGATTTCTCAGAGGGTGGGTGCTAGTGTCCTTTGCCTGTCTTTCCGATTCACAAGACACAGGTTTCGGGCCCCGCGCTTGTCTGCGTGCATCATGTTTTATTTGCTGACCTGAAAGGAAGCCATTTGTTCCCTGCTAAATGAGCTGTTACTGTGCGCCTCTGCCTGCCGCCCCAGCACCTAGGGCTGTATCTATGGGAGAATCCACCCGTGGATCTCAGGAAAAAGTTTATTAGAAGAAGGCAGAAAGCATTTCTCTGCACGTTATACGTCCTCCATCACTGGCTGCGGCTCATTAGTCAGAACTGGGCAGGCCACCTGGGGGTGGGGGCCTGACTCCTGCAGGTGCTGCCAGGGGGCTGGGGAGGCAAAAAGGAGGCTCAGGCCTCTGTCAGCCTCTCTCTGGCCTTTCCACCACCCCTGCCCCACAGTCGGCTAATTAGCTCTAATTGGCCAGTGTGTTGCTGCCTGGGGTTCCGGTAGCTTATAGGAGTTTGCCGTCAGGGGCATCATTCCCTTATTTTGACCCCAGGACGACCCTAATCTCACAAGGAGACTTCTCTGCAGACCCTACCCTTTGGGCTTTGTCCATGGAGAGTGGCCTGGCTCTGAGAGATGAAGGAGCAGGTTCTACCCAGACCCTGATGACTGGATCTGCCAATAAGGACCACGCTGGGCTGTCCACCTTGGCCATTTGGGGGCGTTAGCTCACAGGAGATGATGCTGTTGTTACAGCTGTGCTGGGTGATGGTCATCTCAGCCCTGGGTATCTTGTGACATTTTCTGGACACAGCAGGAGTCCACAGTACAGGAAAAAGACCCAGAGGGCTTGTTTTGTCACTGTCCCTTCCCCTTCCCCTTTCTCCACTCAACCCCTCACCCCACCTCCACACTCTCTACATTACAGGCAGACTGAATTCAGGACTCCCAACCTGAAAGAGCATGTGTGTCTGTCTTCTGCCTGGGGGAACTCTGCTTCCTCATCTTTATACCCTCCTTGGCCAGGTACTCAGAAAATCCTTGTGAAATGCAAGGAGGAAGTTCTCAACGTTAAGCATCTGAATGCTGGATTTGAACCCTACTTCTGTACTTACAGAATATCAACTTTTTTGACATTTCTGAATTTCAGTTCCCATGCTATAAAGTGGGGATGGTGATTGAATCTCTCCACAGGGTGCTGGTAGGTGTGACCTGAGATACGACACTGGATTGCGAGTAAGAATTCACTGAATGTCAAGAATCAGTTTGTAAAAAGTCATGATCATTTTTGATTAGCTACTTGACCCGGCACACAGATGAGGATACAAAGGCTTGGGGTAGGGGCTGGGCATTGACTTGTCCAGTGCTAAAGGGCTAGTTACAGACAGAGGCAGGTACAGAATGTAATCTTCACTGGGACCCAGGTCTGAGAGGCAAGCCTGTCCTGAAGGTATTCGTCAGCCAGAGGTGCTCCTGTCTTTCTCTTCTGTTGTCTGTTTCTCCGTGGTCAGACCCCTCCAGATTATAGGAACGCCACAAACGTGGGGCTAGGGAAAGGTCCCAGGCTCTGGACTTATTCATCCAGAGCTCAGAGCCTGGCCTCTGAGTATCAGCCTGAGTGATATCTGGGGACTCCCACATCTGAGGGCTTACTTCCTGTGTCTCAGCCTTTCCCATGGCCTCAGGATAGGCCTATCCCACCACCGGCTGCCCGTTACCAGGCCTAGGCAGTCGGGTCCCAGAGAATCACTTGCAGGTCCCTCTGTGTGCCCTTCTCTCATTCCCTTCTGAGTCTTTGAACACGCTGGGATGCACTTTTTTTTTTTTTTAGCTGGAGTAAAGGTGCTTTACAACGTTGTTAGTTTTTATTGAACAGCAAAGTGAATCAATTATATGTATACATATATCCCCTCTTTTTTGGATTTCCTTCCCGGTTATGTCACCGCAGAGCAGTGAGGAGAGTTCCCTGTGCTAGACAGCCAGGTCTCATTAGTTACCTGTTAGTTACCTGTTAGTATCAATCGTGTATGTATGTCATCCCAGTCTCCCAGTTCATCCCACCCCCTTTCCCTCCTTGGTGTCCAGACATCTGTGTCTCTATTTCTGTTTTGCACATATGATCATCTATACCATTTTTCTAGACTCCACATATGTGCGTTAATGTATGAGACTTATTTTCTCTTTCTGATTTCACTCTGTGTAACTGGGATATAGTTCATTGAATGAATGGTGCTGGATGACACAGAGCTCTTCTAGCTTTCGGAGTTAGCTGTGACCTCAAAACTCCCCAGGAATCAACAGGCCTGTGCAGCTGAAGGAGGGTCCACCCCTTCCAAGGCTGCCTGCCCCAGGCCTAGGCCACCTTTGTCTTTCTCCCGTGGCTGAGCACACTGTCTGCTGGGAAAGGTTCTTTTTTATTTTTTTTGTCCACAAAACTATTTCGCACTCAATGAGAAATCTCATTTTTGTTGGCCCGTCTCTCTGCTCTGCCTCTGAGCACCTCACCTTTTCCTAGCAGCACTGGCCAAATCTGTTCCATTGCACACGAAGTTTCTACGCTTGGCGGTCGGAACCAATAAATATTTGCTAAAGGAATGAAAGAATGAATGGACCCAGGGTTGGAACAATGGCAGAGAGGCAGACAGGCATGAGCACGAGGGAAAGTGTGGTCCCAGGTCTTGGCACATCTGACGTCTCTTGCTCAGCTGATGGTAAACATCAGGCTGAGCTATTATTTTTCTTATGTTTAAAACCTGCCAGTTGCCCAATAGTATAATTTTCTAAGTGGTTTCATTTCAGCTCTGCTAATTGAAGGGAACTCAGCTCTTTTGAGCCACTTTGTGTGTGGCTGTCACTGGTGAGAGTCGAGACTGGTTGTCAATCATGGACAATTTTCTAATTGAGTCTTTGAACACGCTGGGATGCACTTTTTTTTTTTTAGCTGGAGTAAAGGTGCTTTACAACGTTGTTAGTTTTTATTGAACAGCAAAGTGAATCAATTATATGTATACATATATCCCCTCTTTTTTGGATTTCCTTCCCGGTTATGTCACCGCAGAGCAGTGAGGAGAGTTCCCTGTGCTAGACAGCCAGGTCTCATTAGTTACCTGTTAGTTACCTGTTAGTATCAATCGTGTATGTATGTCATCCCAGTCTCCCAGTTCATCCCACCCCCTTTCCCTCCTTGGTGTCCAGACATCTGTGTCTCTATTTCTGTTTTGCACATATGATCATCTATACCATTTTTCTAGACTCCACATATGTGCGTTAATGTATGAGACTTATTTTTCTCTTTCTGATTTCACTCTGTGTAACTGGGATATAGTTCATTGAATGAATGGTGCTGGATGACACAGAGCTCTTCTAGCTTTCGGAGTTAGCTGTGACCTCAAAACTCCCCAGGAATCAACAGGCCTGTGCAGCTGAAGGAGGGTCCACCCCTTCCAAGGCTGCCTGCCCCAGGCCCAGGCCACCTTTGTCTTTCTCCCGTGGCTGAGCACACTGTCTGCTGGGAAAGGTTCTTTTTTATTTTTTTTGTCCACAAAACTATTTCGCACTCAATGAGAAATCTCATTTTTGTTGGCCCGTCTCTCTGCTCTGCCTCTGAGCACCTCACCTTTTCCTAGCAGCACTGGCCAAATCTGTTCCATTGCACACGAAGTTTCTACGCTTGGCGGTCGGAACCAATAAATATTTGCTAAAGGAATGAAAGAATGAATGGACCCAGGGTTGGAACAATGGCAGAGAGGCAGACAGGCATGAGCACGAGGGAAAGTGTGGTCCCAGGTCTTGGCACATCTGACGTCTCTTGCTCAGCTGATGGTAAACATCAGGCTGAGCTATTATTTTTCTTCTTATGTTTAAAACCTGCCAGTTGCCCAATAGTATAATTTTCTAAGTGGTTTCATTTCAGCTCTGCTAATTGAAGGGAACTCAGCTCTTTTTGAAGCCTTACTTTGTGTGTGGCTGTCACTGGTGAGAGTCGAGACTGGTTGTCAATCATGGACAATAGCTCGCCGTTCTGGAATAATTTAAGTTTAGGTCTTTCTTTCACTCAGGCATTCATACCCTGTTACATGTTTTCATACTGAGCTGAGAACAATCTGGGGTGAGAAACTGTCGTGTGTTCCAGAAGCTAATATGTAGATTTCTTGTGAGATTTCAAATCTGGGTGGTCCATGGCTCAGAGGAAGGAGCTTGTGGGGGAAAAGGTCACTGGTTTGGAAGTCAGGCAGATTTGAATCCATCACTTCCCCACCGTCTTCTCTAGCTGCGAGACCCTGACACAGTGTAGTCAGTTTCTGAGCTTATTTCTTTATGCAGTTAAAGGAGCTTTGAGTACTTAGTGCCAGAGATTATCATGAGGATTAGTGAGATCATGAAAAGACCTGGGTAGGAGCAGACCCTTGGAGAACCTGCAGCTGTGCAGGTTGCCCAGGCATCTCACTGCAGGCAGGATTCCGAAGAGGGCTCCTTAGGGTTGCTGGGGATAAGGCAGACCTGTGTTCAAACCCCAGCCCTGCTACTCCACTTCCCAGCGGGGAGACTCTGGGTAAATTGCCCGCATCTAGAACTCTTTTACTATAAATTGGGGCTAATACTACCTGCTCATCAAGTTTTTATGGATATTGAAATAATGTGAACTCTCAGCATAGTTAAAATCCTCAATAAAGGTTGGTCTTGGCCTTGAGGTCCATTTTCAGCCCCTCCATGTCCTGGCTATGTGATCTTGAGCAATTCACACACACACACTCTCTCTCTCTCT
This sequence comes from Tragulus kanchil, assembly GCA_022376925.1. Classification (NCBI taxonomy): domain Eukaryota; kingdom Metazoa; phylum Chordata; class Mammalia; order Artiodactyla; family Tragulidae; genus Tragulus; species Tragulus kanchil. The sequence continues at coordinate 98,646,060 of JAIOJX010000032.1, forward strand.
CTCTGGAATCAGTTTCTTCAAATGTATATTGGAGATGATGAAAAAACTCTGTACACATACTGAATTTCACTGTGAAGCATGCACTCTTCTAAACACTTGACCTTTATTAACTTATTTACTCACAGTAATCCTATGAAATTGGTATTATAATCACCCCCATTGCACAGCTGAGAATACAGAGACCCAGAGAGGTTAAGTAACTTGGTCAAGGTCACACAGGTAGTAAGAGCCAGAGGCAGGGTCAAGCTCTCTGGCTCTGGAGCCTACAGTATTAACCACCACATCATCCTGCCAACCATGAGGCTGTACTGTGTGTGTGTCACTGGTGAGAGTCGAGACTGGTTGTCAATCATGGACAATAGCTCGCCGTTCTGGAATAATTTAAGTTTAGGTCTTTCTTTCACTCAGGCATTCATACCCTGTTACATGTTTTCATACTGAGCTGAGAACAATCTGGGGTGAGAAACTGTCGTGTGTTCCAGAAGCTAATATGTAGATTTCTTGTGAGATTTCAAATCTGGGTGGTCCATGGCTCAGAGGAAGGAGCTTGTGGGGGAAAAGGTCACTGGTTTGGAAGTCAGGCAGATTTGAATCCATCACTTCCCCACCGTCTTCTCTAGCTGCGAGACCCTGACACAGTGTAGTCAGTTTCTGAGCTTATTTCTTTATGCAGTTAAAGGAGCTTTGAGTACTTAGTGCCAGAGATTATCATGAGGATTAGTGAGATCATGAAAAGACCTGGGTAGGAGCAGACCCTTGGAGAACCTGCAGCTGTGCAGGTTGCCCAGGCATCTCACTGCAGGCAGGATTCCGAAGAGGGCTCCTTAGGGTGGCTGGGGATAAGGCAGACCTGTGTTCAAACCCCAGCCCTGCTACTCCACTTCCCAGCGGGGAGACTCTGGGTAAATTGCCCGCATCTAGAACTCTTTTACTATAAATTGGGGCTAATACTACCTGCTCATCAAGTTTTTATGGATATTGAAATAATGTGAACTCTCAGCATAGTTAAAATCCTCAATAAAGGTTGGTCTTGGCCTTGAGGTCCATTTTCAGCCCCTCCATGTCCTGGCTATGTGATCTTGAGCAATTCACACACACACACTCTCTCTCTCTCTCTCTGGAATCAGTTTCTTCAAATGTATATTGGAGATGATGAAAAAACTCTGTACACATACTGAATTTCACTGTGAAGCATGCACTCTTCTAAACACTTGACCTTTATTAACTTATTTACTCACAGTAATCCTATGAAATTGGTATTATAATCACCCCCATTGCACAGTTGAGAATACAGAGACCCAGAGAGGTTAAGTAACTTGGTCAAGGTCACACAGGTAGTAAGAGGCAGAGGCAGGGTCAAGCTCTCTGGCTCTGGAGCCTACAGTATTAACCACCACATCATCCTGCCAACCATGAGGCTGTAATTCCTACCTTGCAGAGCTGTTGTGGGGTGCAGAGAGACTAACTAGAGAATATCTATCTATAACTTTGTGGATGTCTAATCAATATCAGTATGTTTATGCTATACCTCCCTTGGAGCTTAGCACAGCCTAGGTTTAACAAATACTTATTTTGTGACTGCATTTGGCCATATGTCTGCTTCTGATTAAGCTGTGATTCTCAGGACCCAACGTTTATCCAGTGATTGTCCTTTGCATGGGTTCTTTGTTAGTGGTCAAGCCATTGAAAAGGCTGACATTAAATAAGGAACTGAACTTTGTGGTAGAGGTGGAGCATCAGGAAGGTGGGGTCAGGTCTGCAATCTTCTTTGACTCTCTCAACAAAAATAGTCTCCCTGTTCCTCCAGGCTGGAAGATCTCAAGAGATGGGTGGTGACCTCCAGCCTCCCAGGTGATTACACACAAAGCTGAGAGCCATTTTTAAAGTCTCCTTACTATTTTTCTCTTTAAAAGTTAAATGCCTAATGCTGAAGTAGTTTATTCCCAGACCAGCTGGCCTTTAAAAGGATGGCTTGGAAGTGAGAAGGCCAGAAGGTGACTTCCTGACCTCAGAAGTTCCAAGGGTGGGAGAGGCCACGGGAAGGGAGAGTGCCCCAGTGCTTTGTGTCAACTTAATGAAAGAGAAATGAAAGCATCCGTCTTAATGACTGAGTTTGGTAGAGAGGGAGCCATAGGAAGGATCCAGAAGCAAGGATATGGCAGGGGGTTGAGGCCTCAGTGAGACTGGGAGATGGGTAGGGTCTGTGTGGCATGGTGGAATGGGTACTGGACTGGGAGGAGGAAGATGAAGAAGGAAGATCTGGGTTCTAATCTCAAGTCTCCAACTAACTGTCTGTGGGATTATGGGTAAGTTTCTAACCCCTTTGGAGTTAGATGCTGTATTCTGTGGTTAGTGGGTAACAGCAAAGCAGAGTGGTAAAAGCTGGCTTTGGGGGTGAATCTAAATGTGCCACTCCCTACCTGGTGATTTGGGTAAATTGCTTACCTTTCTGAACCTCAGTTTTCACATCTGTAAAATGAAGGTCTTGGAGGCCAGGCTTTTGTTAATCCTGTCCTGAAAATGCCCCCATCAGCCCTCTCTACCCTGATCTCTACATCTTTACATGGTCACACCCATTATGTTCTTCCTTTGGAACTCAGCCCTCACTGCCCTTTGGGTGGAAAGCCTTTCTGGGTGCCTGGAGTGACTGAGATGTCTCTCTCGTCTTCAGTCCCTGCGCTCTTGACGCCGTGAGGGTTTTATCACTCCTGTAAGGGACCTGGGGTGCCTGGGTCTGGTTCCTCTCCCGCGCCTCAGAGCACGCACTGGATCTGATTCTCAGATGCACTCCCCAGTGCTTGTTGATGGAATGAACGAATTTCTTCCCAGCTTTGAAACTCAGTGCTTCTAAGGCTTTTGCCTTTCCTGGTCCCTAATTTCCAAAAAATAGACCAAAGAAATATATAGGTTTCTTCCTTTCCCAAAAAACACAGTAATTATAATCCATTGCATTGATATACGTGTTCACACTTGACAAAATATTTTTTTTTTTAATTTTGGCCTCTTTTATTGGTTTCCTGTTTATTTATTTTCATCTATCTTCACTCTCTGGCCTGTGTGGGCCTCCCACTACAGCGGTCTGTCCTGTTGCAGAGACTGGCCCTGGGCGCATGCACACCAGAGCACTGGCTTGCACTGGACTGGACACACCAGTCCAGTCGTTCCATGGCACATGGGATCTTCCCCAGCCAGGGATCGAACCAGCACCCCTTGCACTGCAAGGTGGACTCTCCACCCACTGGGCCACCAGAGAAGCCCGACAAAACATTTTTCACATTTATTACTTAGTACTCTACTGTCCTAGTGGCTTCTCAACATTTGAACTTCAAAATAATACAAAGCCACAGTTGGATTCCATCCAAATAGATCTGGCTTTTGAACTACTGGAACCATCTGCAGGTAACACATCCTTGCCTTGAACTGACCATGTTCACAAAACTTCCGCCCTGCCACCCTCCCCGGCCCCCAAGAGGGTCTTTCTACCAAAGTCTGAGGTCTCATTGATTTCCAAGTCATGGGCCAGATTGGGCTGCTGGTCACTCTGATCTCAGGCGTTTCCTTTATTGGTCTGGTTTTTAAGCAATAGTATTTGCCTCAGGTATGTGATCGCCAAATTCACAGCCTCACAGAGGAGCCTGCTGTTGACAGAGTTGTCAGCAGGGGAAAAAATGAATACAAGATTGCCCAACAGAAATAAATGTCAGAGAGTGTTTTGCCAAGCCATCCAAGCATTTACACATTTGCTGCTGCATGCAGAATACTGGGAGGGAAGGGGAAGGAAAGGGAAGAGGTGAGCAGAGAAAGAGCTGAGAGCACCTAGTATCGTGGGCAAATTAAATCTCTTCTCTCCCCTAAGGCCCAGCCTCTCCCTTCCTTCCATAAGCTCCCCCTGCCCCACCTATGCATATGGTATCTCTTCTTGGTTTATTTTCTGTCTGTGCCTTTTTCCATGGTCACTTAGGCTCCTGATGGGCTACATGCTGGAGGAAAACAAAGATATCAGTGTGCTGTGGGTACAGGGCTAGTAGGCAGAGCTAGTAACAAGCTTTAGCCCCGCTAAGTTGGCTTCCTTAACCACGTACCACCTTCCAGGGCTCCCCTTTGCTCCATGAATCTGTTTCTAGACGGTGGTTGAATTTTGAATATGCTATTCCCCGGCTAGGATACCTGGCAGAATACATTTCTTCCAGTCTTCAAAGCTCACTTGGAGTTTTCTTACCTTCATGTTACCTTCCCAGAATAACCCAGCTTCGTGCAAACTCTTCCCTCCCTGATTTTGGATGGTTTGGGGACTAGAAACTCGCATATAACCTATTGACTCTGTTGCCTCCGCTTTCCTTCTTTGTATCTTTCTCCTTTGTGTATTTCACATTAGTTACATCTAAAAGATGCTGAAGTTGTTGAAGGAACAATGAACTTTTCCCTAGATATTTCTGTGTAAATGATTCTACTTTAGCAGATTCGATTGTTACTGGAACCATCTGCAGGTAACACATCCTTGCCTTGAACTGACCATGTTCACAAAACTTCCGCCCTGCCACCCTCCCCGGCCCCCAAGAGGGTCTTTCTACCAAAGTCTGAGGTCTCATTGATTTCCAAGTCATGGGCCAGATTGGGCTGCTGGTCACTCTGATCTCAGGCGTTTCCTTTATTGGTCTGGTTTTTAAGCAATAGTATTTGCCTCAGGTATGTGATCGCCAAATTCACAGCCTCACAGAGGAGCCTGCTGTTGACAGAGTTGTCAGCAGGGGAAAAAATGAATACAAGATTGCCCAACAGAAATAAATGTCAGAGAGTGTTTTGCCAAGCCATCCAAGCATTTACACATTTGCTGCTGCATGCAGAATACTGGGAGGGAAGGGGAAGGAAAGGGAAGAGGTGAGCAGAGAAAGAGCTGAGAGCACCTAGTATCGTGGGCAAATTAAATCTCTTCTCTCCCCTAAGGCCCAGCCTCTCCCTTCCTTCCATAAGCTCCCCCTGCCCCACCTATGCATATGGTATCTCTTCTTGGTTTATTTTCTGTCTGTGCCTTTTTCCATGGTCACTTAGGCTCCTGATGGGCTACATGCTGGAGGAAAACAAAGATATCAGTGTGCTGTGGGTACAGGGCTAGTAGGCAGAGCTAGTAACAAGCTTTAGCCCCGCTAAGTTGGCTTCCTTAACCACGTACCACCTTCCAGGGCTCCCCTTTGCTCCATGAATCTGTTTCTAGACGGTGGTTGAATTTTGAATATGCTATTCCCCGGCTAGGATACCTGGCAGAATACATTTCTTCCAGTCTTCAAAGCTCACTTGGAGTTTTCTTACCTTCATGTTACCTTCCCAGAATAACCCAGCTTCGTGCAAACTCTTCCCTCCCTGATTTTGGATGGTTTGGGGACTAGAAACTCGCATATAACCTATTGACTCTGTTGCCTCCGCTTTCCTTCTTTGTATCTTTCTCCTTTGTGTATTTCACATTAGTTACATCTAAAAGATGCTGAAGTTGTTGAAGGAACAATGAACTTTTCCCTAGATATTTCTGTGTTTTAAAATGATTCTACTTTTAGCAGATTCTGCAATCCTGGACAATCAACATCTCTTAGCCACGGTTTCCTTCACTGTAAAACGGGGTAGCAATGTCTACCTTACAGGGTGCTCATGAAGATGAAATGAGTCAGTATGACTAGCATGGAGGGCTACATCTGGCACTTCGTGTCATTCAGTAAATATCTGCAATAAATGTTGGGTTTCTCCAGAAGCCATTGGTAGGAGGTGGTGTCAAGGATTAAACAAAGGAGGATGTCATTAGGGTATGTGGGGCCAGATTGTCAGAGTTCAAATCCAAAATCGGTCACCCTATGTCTAGAGTAAATTATTTTACCTCTTTAAGCCTCAGTTTTCTTATCTGTAAAGTAAAGATGATCCTGGGAGCTACTTCATAAGGAAGATACAAAGTAATCCATGGAAAGCATTTGGCAAACTGTCCTGCAGTGAGCAAGCACTTAAAAGATGTTACCTATTTTTGAGGAGGAGGATGCTATTTTCACTTGTTTGCTTAACATTGTGTTCCAGCTGCCGGATGAAGGAGCTATGGCCCACTCTGTATATTATGGGGATTCACATCCTATCTTTGGTAAGTCAGATGACTGCAAATTGCAAGAAGAGTCTAAGGCTTGTATTTCTTTACACCCACCGTAAGCTCCGCCTCTCTGCCTTCTTTTGCGGTCTTGAAAAAATGAACCTCTCAAAGCCTTCTTTTTAAAATCTGTGAAATGGGCTAATAACATCTACGTTTAATGGTAAAAAGCAAACAGACTAGTGCCAGCCTTTGCCAAGGTACTTTTTAAACTGCAAGGTGTGCGACCAGGGCAAAATTATGTCTGTCGTTATTACTCTTACTATAACCAGCCAAAGCGACAAGCCACATTAGTATAGCATCTCTTCTGTACCACACAGGGCTGGGTCTGAAGAAGTCTCCTACAGTTTTTGGAACAGAATCATTGTAGTCAGTGGAAATGCATTGAACTCTGAGATGCCCAGGGCTGGCGCTCCAAGCACAGAGAAAAAAATTGCCCAAAACCGGCTAAGGGGTTTCCTTCTTTGTATCTTTCTCCTTTGTGTATTTCACATTAGTTACATCTAAAAGATGCTGAAGTTGTTGAAGGAACAATGAACTTTTCCCTAGATATTTCTGTGTTTTAAAATGATTCTACTTTTAGCAGATTCTGCAATCCTGGACAATCAACATCTCTTAGCCACGGTTTCCTTCACTGTAAAACGGGGTAGCAATGTCTACCTTACAGGGTGCTCATGAAGATGAAATGAGTCAGTATGACTAGCATGGAGGGCTACATCTGGCACTTCGTGTCATTCAGTAAATATCTGCAATAAATGTTGGGTTTCTCCAGAAGCCATTGGTAGGAGGTGGTGTCAAGGATTAAACAAAGGAGGATGTCATTAGGGTATGTGGGGTCAGATTGTCAGAGTTCAAATCCAAAATCGGTCACCCTATGTCTAGAGTAAATTATTTTACCTCTTTAAGCCTCAGTTTTCTTATCTGTAAAGTAAAGATGATCCTGGGAGCTACTTCATAAGGAAGATACAAAGTAATCCATGGAAAGCATTTGGCAAACTGTCCAGCAGTGAGCAAGCACTTAAAAGATGTTACCTATTTTTGAGGAGGAGGATGCTATTTTCACTTGTTTGCTTAACATTGTGTTCCAGCTGCCGGATGAAGGATTTATGGCCCACTCTGTATATTATGGGGATTCACATCCTATCTTTGGTAAGTCAGATGACTGCAAATTGCAAGAAGAGTCTAAGGCTTGTATTTCTTTACACCCACCGTAAGCTCCGCCTCTCTGCCTTCTTTTGCGGTCTTGAAAAAATGAACCTCTCAAAGCCTTCTTTTTAAAATCTGTGAAATGGGCTAATAACATCTACGTTTAATGGTAAAAAGCAAACAGACTAGTGCCAGCCTTTGCCAAGGTACTTTTTAAACTGCAAGGTGTGCGACCAGGGCAAAATTATGTCTGTCGTTATTACTCTTACTATAACCAGCCAAAGCGACAAGCCACATTAGTATAGCATCTCTTCTGTACCACACAGGGCTGGGTCTGAAGAAGTCTCCTACAGTTTTTGGAACAGAATCATTGTAGTCAGTGGAAATGCATTGAACTCTGAGATGCCCAGGGCTGGCGCTCCAAGCACAGACGAAACCCAGGCCATCCCACAATGGTTCAGGCCCAAAGCAGCCAAGAGCTGGGAGTGAGCAGTCAGAAGGTCCCCCCAAATCCTGGCTCTGCCTCCCATGTGAATTTCACCAAGACACATTTAGTCTACCAACTGGATAGATTAAAAACAATATGGTCCTGTGAAGGTCAAGGCGATGACCGATGTTAAATGGCTAGGGGTAACATGTAGCATGTGCTGTGTTGTACATTACATTTCTCAGGGGCACCATGGGTCTACAAGGCGGTGGCAGTGAGTGACTATTGTCTCCGATTTCTCAGTGTTTAGACGATGCTCAGAGTATCACATTCAGCAGATGCTCCATAGCTGGGAACAGATAGACAGCATCATTGCTGTTCATCTTATTAATAAGCTTCCTTCTTTCACCTCCTAAACTCCTTGTCAAAAAGTGCGATTTCTCTAATGAGGTTGCCTTTTAAGCTTTACCCACTGAAGTAGTACTTCTACTACTGCTGCTGATTGCTCCTGCACATTCAACATTTCCCAAACCCCCCTGCCCGGCACTTCATATGCAGTATCTTTAGCACTCAGGGCACTTCTGTGAGGTAGGTGTGAACCGAGACTCAGAAAAGCCAGGGGACATTTGCTCAAGAGCACACATCTTACAAATGGAAGAATGAGAATTTGAACCTAGTTTGTCTGGTTGCAAATTCTATGCCGGTTTCCCCAAACCCCACTGCCACTGGGAAGCCGGCAAGCAGCTCAATTGTCCCATAATAGCATGCAGTTGAGGGAGGCAGTGATTTCTCTGTGAGTGGATTAGACGTAATTCCCACTTTGAGAACGCAGAGGGTGGGAGGAGCAGATAGGCCAAGGTAAAAAAGCCAGAGAAGCAATTCTTCTTTCAAAGGGAAAAAAAAAAATCTGTATTTGGATTCTTTTTTACACATCCAACCCAGCAGAAAATTGGTTTGCGGAAGATGTAGGTCGTGGCTCTGGCCCCAGCATCTGGACGCCTTATATTGTACACTATATTACCGGAGTAATAGCGTGCACTTTATTAGCACCAGCAGGATTTGGGATTCCCGTGGGGACTGTTCTTTGCTGTCAGATGTATAAGGACATTTAATCTCCTTTATCAGATCTGGTTCTGCCTCCCCACCCCCACCTCCTCTTGCAGACCAATAAAGAGAATTTCTTCAGATTCACTGGTCTGAAAACTGGCTTTTAAGCACTCCTTCATCCTCCCCAACCTTTGTATCTAATAAGCAGGCAAACCAAGGAGGTGTCAATACCTTGACAATCAGCTTTGTTCAATTGAGTAGCAATTTGCTTGGAAAATTTGTAATTGGAACTTCGTCTTCCTTAGGCAGAGATGGGAGGAAGAATTCTCTAATTATGCCTCACCAGCTCCAGTCTTAAAGAAGGGAAAGGCAAGTCGCTCCAATAGTCTTGCCTGGAATTTTTCAATGGATGGAGAAGCCTGGCAAGCTACAGTCCATGGGGGTCTCAAGTACACACAGACACACACACACACACACACACACACACACCCCTCCCCCCTTCCTCGATGGCTCAGTGGTGAGAAATCTGCCTGAAATGCAGGACACCTGGGTTCCATCTCTGGGTTGGGAAGATCCCCTGGAGGAGGGTGTGGCAACCCACTCCAGTATTCTTGCCTGGAGAATCCCCACGGACAGAAAAGGAGCCTGATGGGCTGCACAGAGGCGGACACCACTGAAGTGACTACGCAGCAGCAACAACTCCCATCTCACTCAGGTACTGTGATCACCAGGGACAAGGGTGGCATTAGTTCATCAGAAACCCAGTTACACCTTTGATTCTGGCTGGGAGAGATGGTTAGGGGCACTTGAGGAAGAAGGGCAATTTTCTCTGGACAGAACCTGGATTTCTGGAACCAAATAAGATGTTCAGGGTACAGAGAAGTTTGTGTTCATCATCCAGTTCTGTGCTTATGCCCTGTGCGTTGTGGTGTTTATGCATGTGTGTGGGGTGTGCCAGCCCTGGAACTGCTTACAGGGGACCATGGGATTAAGAGATGGTCCTGCATTTTGATAGAAGACATGTCCGAACTGATGCTATCAACAATGTAACAAGTGTCACGGGGGCGGGGGGAAGAATCACAAAGTAGACCCTTGGCCTGGTCACAGGGTGCAGAGCAGGAACCCATAAGAGAAGGTGGCAATACTGACTGCATCCTTGGTTTAGTCTCTTCCTCTAAGCCTCAGTGTCCTCAACTGTAAAGTGGAAGCAATAATACCTACGTGGAAGGGCTGTTTGGGCAATTAGATAGATACTCTATAAAATCTCAGCCCAGTGTCTACCACTTAATAACTAAAGTGAAAGTCATTCAGTCGTGTCTGACTCTGCGACCCCATGGACTGTAGCCTGCCAGGTTTCTCTGCCCATGTGATACTCCAGGCAAGAATACTGGAGTGGGTAGCATTTCCCTTCTCCAGGGGACCTTCGCATCCCAGGGATCAAACTCAGGTCTACCACATTGCAGCCAGGTTCTTTACCATCTGAGCCATCAGGGAAGCCCACCACATAATTAGTGTTAAAAGAGACACAGGGACTGAATAACAGTCCTTTTTCCCCCAATTTTTTGGCCTCTTTTATTGATTTTTTATTAATTTATTTTTTCATCCATCTTTATTCTTTGGCCTGTGTGGGCCTCCCATCACAGTGGCCTCTCACTGCAGAGCACCGGCTCCGGGCGCATGCGTGCCAGAGTGGATCTTCCTGGACCAGGGATGTACATGGTGCCCCTTGCACTGCAAGGTGAACTTTTCACCCACTGGACCACCAGGGACAAGGGTGGCATTAGTTCATCAGAAACCCAGTTACACCTTTGATTCTGGCTGGGAGAGATGGTTAGGGGCACTTGAGGAAGAAGGGCAATTTTCTCTGGACAGAACCTGGATTTCTGGAACCAAATAAGATGTTCAGGGTACAGAGAAGTTTGTGTTCATCATCCAGTTCTGTGCTTATGCCCTGTGCGTTGTGGTGTTTATGCATGTGTGTGGGGTGTGCCAGCCCTGGAACTGCTTACAGGGGACCATGGGATTAAGAGATGGTCCTGCATTTTGATAGAAGACATGTCCGAACTGATGCTATCAACAATGTAACAAGTGTCACGGGGGCGGGGGGAAGAATCACAAAGTAGACCCTTGGCCTGGTCACAGGGTGCAGAGCAGGAACCCATAAGAGAAGGTGGCAATACTGACTGCATCCTTGGTTTAGTCTCTTCCTCTAAGCCTCAGTGTCCTCAACTGTAAAGTGGAAGCAATAATACCTACGTGGAAGGGCTGTTTGGGCAATTAGATAGATACTCTATAAAATCTCAGCCCAGTGTCTACCACTTAATAACTAAAGTGAAAGTCATTCAGTCGTGTCTGACTCTGCGACCCCATGGGCTGTAGCCTGCCAGGTTTCTCTGCCCATGTGATACTCCAGGCAAGAATACTGGAGTGGGTAGCATTTCCCTTCTCCAGGGGACCTTCGCATCCCAGGGATCAAACTCAGGTCTACCACATTGCAGCCAGGTTCTTTACCATCTGAGCCATCAGGGAAGCCCACCACATAATTAGTGTTAAAAGAGACAAAGGGACTGAATAACAGTCCTTTTTCCCCCAATTTTTTGGCCTCTTTTATTGATTTTTTATTAATTTATTTTTTCATCCATCTTTATTCTTTGGCCTGTGTGGGCCTCCCATCACAGTGGCCTCTCACTGCAGAGCACCGGCTCCGGGCGCATGCGTGCCAGAGTGGATCTTCCTGGACCAGGGATGTACATGGTGCCCCTTGCACTGCAAGGTGAACTTTTCACCCACTGGACCACCAGGGAAGCCCTAAGAGTCCATTTTGTTTGTATGAAAGAACTGGAGAGAATTGTGGATAAAGATCTGGGAGATCAAAATTTGATTCAAGTTTCTTCTCAGCTGTGTCATCTTAAGTAATTCATTTCATTCTTCTGGGCCTCTTTCTACCAGATGAGCTAAGGTTGGAAGGATGAAATAAAATAGTTAAATTGGAAGGAACTTGGCACATTGCAAAGCCTTGTACATCTAGAGGAAATTAATTTTGTTATATCATCATAAATGTAGGTGTAGATAATATGGAAAGACGGGAAGATATTGGGTTCTCAGGAAGTGAACTGGAGGTGGAGCCAGCCCCTGGTTTGGTGCAGTGATTGTCTATCCGTAAGACAATAGTTTAGCAGGATTTCTCCACCAAGGGCTTCCCTGGTGGCTCAGATGGTAAAGAATCTGCCTGTAATGTGGGAGACGTGGGTTCGATCCCTGGGTTGGGAAGATTCCCTAGAGAAGGGAAAAGCTACTCACTCCAGTATTCTCGCCTTGAGAATTCCATGGCTCTGCCATGGGGTTGCAGAGAGCCAGACGTGACTGAGCAACTCTCATTATTCACTGTTCTCCTCCATAGTGGGATGGGAGGAGAGAGACAGTATAACAATTACACAGGTAATTGTTTTCAAAATGTTGATGTATGTATTCAGAGCTCCTCTTCTTCCTCATCCCACTCAAAGGATTATCTGAGGCATATCAGAATTGGTGACAGGCATTTATAAAAGGCTGATACCCACTCTTGATTGAGTTCTTCAGTTTCAAAAAACATTGAAATGCTCACCTGGTGCTAAACCCATATACTTTCTATTTCTTCCCATCATTTTAGGCCATCAGGCTGTTCTTCTGACTTAAAGCTTGTCCCAATGCATTAAACACTCCGCCTCCATATTTGGTCTCTTCATCTCTTGCTCTCTCTGGTATATTGAGCTGGTATCGCAGAAGCTGGGCTGTTTTAATACTTGGAACATTATATATTTGAATTATAGGGCTATGGCACCTTTAGGACCAATAGAGCTGAGACAGCTCAAGAGCAAGTCAGGCTTTTGAGAGTTAGAACTGAAGAATCCGTAAGACCTTGAGATGTACAGCCGTCCTCAGTGTTTCTGGCCATTCTTGGCACAGTCCTGTGCTGATGACGCTGCTGTGCATTTGCACATCTTTCCACAGGACAGAAAGCACTTGCCTACAGTCTATGCCGGTGAGCCTCAGGCATCTCTATCAAGTATTATTGGTCCATTTTACAGATTATTGTCCTATTTTACAGATGTAGTGAAGAGCTACAGTTTGTGAAGGAGGCAGCTCTGCTCATCTGGTGGGGAGGCTCCCCATCCACCAGATGCTGGGCATGTTTCCACCCAGGAGGGAGGCTGTGTCAGCGTGGAGGGATGACATGGTGTGCTTATATGCATCAGTGACTGTTCTTTCAAACAGAGACTGGAGGTGGAGCCAGCCCTGGTTTGGTGCAGTGATTGTCTATCCGTAAGACAATAGTTTAGCAGGATTTCTCCCCCAAGGGCTTCCCTGGTGGCTCAGATGGTAAAGAATCTGCCTGTAATGTGGGAGACGTGGGTTCGATCCCTGGGTTGGGAAGATTCCCTAGAGAAGGGAAAAGCTACTCACTCCAGTATTCTCGCCTTGAGAATTCCATGGCTCTGCCATGGGGTTGCAGAGAGCCAGACGTGACTGAGCAACTCTCATTATTCACTGTTCTCCTCCATAGTGGGATGGGAGGAGAGAGACAGTATAACAATTACACAGGTAATTGTTTTCAAAATGTTGATGTATGTATTCAGAGCTCCTCTTCTTCCTCATCCCACTCAAAGGATTATCTGAGGCATATCAGAATTGGTGACAGGCATTTATAAAAGGCTGATACCCACTCTTGATTGAGTTCTTCAGTTTCAAAAAACATTGAAATGCTCACCTGGTGCTAAACCCATATACTTTCTATTTCTTCCCATCATTTTAGGCCATCAGGCTGTTCTTCTGACTTAAAGCTTGTCCCAATGCATTAAACACTCCGCCTCCATATTTGGTCTCTTCATCTCTTGCTCTCTCTGGTATATTGAGCTGGTATCGCAGAAGCTGGGCTGTTTTAATACTTGGAACATTATATATTTGAATTATAGGGCTATGGCACCTTTAGGACCAATAGAGCTGAGACAGCTCAAGAGCAAGTCAGGCTTTTGAGAGTTAGAACTGAAGAATCCGTAAGACCTTGAGATGTACAGCCGTCCTCAGTGTTTCTGGCCATTCTTGGCACAGTCCTGTGCTGATGACGCTGCTGTGCATTTGCACATCTTTCCACAGGACAGAAAGCACTTGCCTACAGTCTATGCCGGTGAGCCTCAGGCATCTCTATCAAGTATTATTGGTCCATTTTACAGATTATTGTCCTATTTTACAGATGTAGTGAAGAGCTACAGTTTGTGAAGGAGGCAGCTCTGCTCATCTGGTGGGGAGGCTCCCCATCCACCAGATGCTGGGCATGTTTCCCACCCAGGAGGGAGGCTGTGTCAGCGTGGGGAGGGATGACATGGTGTGCTTATATGCATCAGTGACTGTTCTTTCAAACAGGACATGCTCCAGAGCTGCCATCATATTACGAGCTGACACAGAATCTGTTTAAAATTCTTTTCATTGCTACCCAGTCTCTTGAATCTTCCCCCACTGTTTAGGGTCAGGTGTTCAGTTCCATAAGGACTCTGTGAGCAATGAGTGGGCAGGTCATTTCTGGTACTGCATACCTGACTGCCCCCCCCCACCGGGAGAAAGCAGCATGACCTGAGGAATCCTGTTTCGTATTTTCTCAGGCATGTGGCTGTTCAGTGAGGACACAGAAAAAGGAGAAATATGTGTATGTTCACATATGCATTATACATATGTACATGTATGTGTGTATTTTTCAGAAAAGTGAGTCAACACTAGAAAGCAAGAGAATTCATAGTTCTCCAAGGATGCTTCTGGGTTTTAAAAAGAGAAGAAAAATCAACTCAGTAGCTTTCAGCCTGGACTGGCCAATAGTCACAATGATAATGCCTTAAAGTATACTTAAGCTTATAAAATGTATTCACATTGGTAATAATATAAAGCATATTATTTTTATTATTATTATTTATTACTGAGAACTTGCCTTGTGATAACACTTACCAAGCCCCTTTTTATTTCTTGTTTTACTGAATTCTCCCAGAATCTCTATGACAAGATTATCCTTATCTCTCCTTGCCTTCTCTCTTCTTTCCTTCCCTCCCATCCTTCTCTTTCTCTTCCTTCCTTCCTTTTCCCCTCCCCCTCCTGCTGACTCCCGAACCCTCCTCCTCCCTCTCTCTCCCTTTCTCAGAAGGAACAAGTGGTTTTCACTTTCCTGAAGTGGAGCCTCTTATGACCAGAAGAAAATTTAAAGATCATCTATTTTACACCAAGAGTTCAGAACTATGTTTCAGATTAGAATTGTTTGGGTTAAGATACATTTCTGCCTGGATCCCATTCCAGAACAATTAAATCAGCCATTAGAAAAAAAAAAAAAAAACCTCTCCAGTTCTTTCTAATGGGCAGCCAAGATTAAAAACTGCTCATCTGGACCTACTGATCACTCTTCTAACATATTCCTACAAAATTATATCCATCTAGTTGTTCAAAGGCCCCAAGTGGCAAAAGCTTACAGTCCTGATTTCGTTTTTGAGCTCCTCTATTTAGGAAATGAACAAGCAAGAAAACAAAGCAAATCTTGTTATGGGTCAGGTGGTGTCACCTCTGCTATCTCCTTTAATCCTCATGGGAGTTTTATTACCATCTCTACTGCACAGAGGAAGAACCTGAGACTCATTTATTTCTTCATCAGCAAAGGTTTGCTCCATTGACACCTGTTAATTAAAAACCTCTTGTAAGCCCTGGACATGCACAGATGAACAGGCAGGCATGGTCCTGACCGTCAGGGAATTTTATTTGAGGATGACAGTCATCAGAAAACCAGATTACAAGCTAACTAACCACAGGCACATTGAGAGTTTGTAGAAGGTGTACCTGGACTTGTGTGGATGCAAGGAGACCAGGAAAGACTTCCTAAGTGGAGCAGCCTCTGAACTGAACGCTGACGAACAAGGAGGGATGAACTAAGACAGAGGTTGTGCTGGGGATGAGGCAACTGTGAACAGAAGGTCACAAGGCAGGAAGGTGCTTGATGCTTCGGAGGGCCTGCAAGGTGACCAACATGTCACCAACACTGAGACACAGACTCCAGAGAGGTTGACAGTAGTGGTGGGTGGGCAGGCACAGCCTCGTCTACTCATTCAGGCCAGGAGAAGTCTTTGAAGGAAATTAACCACAGAAGAGGTGTGGCTGGATGTGTGTGTGTTCGAGACACCGCTCAGCTAGGAGATGATGTAGATGGAACTTGTTCCAACACTCTTATCATCTCCTGCCTTTCTACTTACCTCCCTTCCTTTATAGATGTGCTCTGAGGGGTGGGCCAGAGCCATAGACAAAACATCTGTAGATTCCAGTAGGAGAATCCTGCATGAGGAGGGGAGGGGACCAGTCTAGACAGAAATTCAGAGGAGCTGTGAGCAGCTAAGCCATGGATTCAGAGCCCATCTCTCTCTTTTTTTTTTATACATTTTTTTTTAACATTTATTTATTTATTTATCTATCTTTTGGGGGGGTGGGGAGGGAGGGGGATGGGCGGGCCACTTCTGTTGGTCTTTCATTTCTCTATTTTCATCCGTCTTTGTTCTTCAGCTCCCGTGGGCCTCCCATCGCGGTGGTGTCTGTTGTCGCAGAGCGCCGGCTCTGGGCACATGCGCACCAGAGCTCTGGCTCGGTAATTGGACACATCAGTCCAGCCGCTCCGCAGCACGTGGGATCTTCCCAGGCCAGGGATCGAACTGGCGCCCCTTGCACTGCAAGGCTGTGTCCTTACCCGCTGGACCACCAGGGGAAGGGGAAGTCCCCCATCTCTCTTTATTCTAGTGCTCATCATGCTAGGTGCCTAACACTAATGTATACTTACTTTTAGTTGAAACAGAGAAAGATCTCACAGATCTAAGGGAAAATGAAATGGCCAAGATTGTAGGAGTTTTACTCTTTAGAAAAGCACTTGGAGAATGTGTAAAACCCCATCTTAAATCCCTTCTAAAAAAATTTTTTTTTTTGACGTATTTATTTGGTTGCACTGGGTCCCAGTTATGGTATGTGAGATCTAGTTCCCTGACCAGGGATCGAACCCAGGTCCCCAGCATTGGAAGCACAGAGTCTTAGCCACTGGACCACCAGGGAAATCCCTTAAATCCCCTTTTAAAAACCACCCACAGTGCAAAAGGAAACTCTTAAAACACTGGGTGTTTTAAGAATTTGCTTATGGAAAGTGCTCTTGAAAGGTTGGGGAGATGGATGTTTTTCTCTCTTTATGTAAAAAACCATGCCCAAAGCCCCTTTTGGAAAAGATGCACAGATTGTGGTCATTGAATATTTGATTTAAAATTTGACAAATATTTCACTTTGTTGACTTGTTCTCCTTTCGTATTTCCCAGCACCCTTACCCAAGCAACACACAAGTTCTGGCCTAGGAATTCAAACCCAGGTCCAGGGACAGAGGACCCAACAGATCCAAGTACCCACAGAGACATGGTCCAAAACACAAGACATTCATGCACAAGTAGCCATTCACCTCTTTACCCTCCTACACAAACATATGCAGACACCAAACACCCAAGACTTTGGAAGCTAAAACATACTTCATCTGTGCTGGAGAGTGGACAGAGCATTGGCCTTGGAGCCAGGGAGACCCGAGGTCTCGTTACCTTGACTGGGACAAGCTGTTTATCCTGGTCTCAACCCTCACTTTTTCATTTGTAAGATGTAGACAAGAACATAAAGGGTTTCTTCAAGAATTAGAGCTAATGTATCAAAAGTACTAAAATATACTAGATGTTTGTTCTAATTCTTGTGTGCTTATCCAAAAATCCCATGGCAGAATATAACTGCTCAGATCACACTTCAGTTCTGGTGATCCAGAATTGAATCCTAATTCCTGAAGTCTCTGCCTGGAAAGGACATCACGATCTGTTGCCTTCCTTCTGGATTGGTTAGCCTGTAAGAGTTACAGTTCATACATCCATTCATCCAGGTAGACATCAAGGTTCGTGCCATGGATAGTCTAGGAGGGTGCAGGGGCTAAAATGAAATGGCCAAGATTGTAGGAGTTTTACTCTTTAGAAAAGCACTTGGAGAATGTGTAAAACCCCATCTTAAATCCCTTCTAAAAAAAATTTTTTTTTTGACGTATTTATTTGGTTGCACTGGGTCCCAGTTATGGTATGTGAGATCTAGTTCCCTGACCAGGGATCGAACCCAGGTCCCCAGCATTGGAAGCACAGAGTCTTAGCCACTGGACCACCAGGGAAATCCCTTAAATCCCCTTTTAAAAACCACCCACAGTGCAAAAGGAAACTCTTAAAACACTGGGTGTTTTAAGAATTTGCTTATGGAAAGTGCTCTTGAAAGGTTGGGGAGATGGATGTTTTTCTCTCTTTATGTAAAAAACCATGCCCAAAGCCCCTTTTGGAAAAGATGCACAGATTGTGGTCATTGAATATTTGATTTAAAATTTGACAAATATTTCACTTTGTTGACTTGTTCTCCTTTCGTATTTCCCAGCACCCTTACCCAAGCAACACACAAGTTCTGGCCTAGGAATTCAAACCCAGGTCCAGGGACAGAGGACCCAACAGATCCAAGTACCCACAGAGACATGGTCCAAAACACAAGACATTCATGCACAAGTAGCCATTCACCTCTTTACCCTCCTACACAAACATATGCAGACACCAAACACCCAAGACTTTGGAAGCTAAAACATACTTCATCTGTGCTGGAGAGTGGACAGAGCATTGGCCTTGGAGCCAGGGAGACCCGAGGTCTCGTTACCTTGACTGGGACAAGCTGTTTATCCTGGTCTCAACCCTCACTTTTTCATTTGTAAGATGTAGACAAGAACATAAAGGGTTTCTTCAAGAATTAGAGCTAATGTATCAAAAGTACTAAAATATACTAGATGTTTGTTCTAATTCTTGTGTGCTTATCCAAAAATCCCATGGCAGAATATAACTGCTCAGATCACACTTCAGTTCTGGTGATCCAGAATTGAATCCTAATTCCTGAAGTCTCTGCCTGGAAAGGACATCACGATCTGTTGCCTTCCTTCTGGATTGGTTAGCCTGTAAGAGTTACAGTTCATACATCCATTCATCCAGGTAGACATCAAGGTTGGCGTTGCCATGGATAGTCTAGGAGGGTGCAGGGGCTAAAATGAAGAATCCTGTTTTCCAAGAGTGATCTGCTGGTGGCATCGGGATGCCTTGTAGAGGGCAGAGCTTCCCTTTAACCCACTGAAACAGACTTTCTGGGGGTAAGGCCCCAAATGTACATTTTAAACCCCAGCAGCCTGAGAACCAGCATTTTAGAGAACCTTAAGGAGAAATTAGGACGCGTAATTGGAGATGTGCAGAAGTTGGCTTCTGACTGAACATTTGCTGTCACTTGAAAGCCTTCCTTTATATATCCGTTTAACAGAGTGGCTAATCTAATGCTGAGTCCTGTAAGGTTAACTGAGATATAACAATGTAAGAACTCATGGGTCCCCTGCCTCCAGGAGGCTAGCAATCTAATAGAGACTGATGATGATCACCCAAACACACAGATCAGTAATTCTTGGAGATATGAGTGCTGTGAAGAAAATACACTGGGGATGGGCTTGAGGTTGAGGGCTACTATGACCAGGGTGGTTACTGAAGGCCTCTCTGGGGCAGGGAGGGGCACATCTGAGCTGAAACCAGGATGACAAGAAGGAGCCAGAATCCTGAAGAAGAATTTTAAGCAAACGGAGCAGTTTGGAGTGTTTAAGGTGCGCAGAGAAGGCCAACAGGGTCATAGCTGAGAGAACCTGGGGGAGGGTGACAGGAGAGGAGAGCTGAGTGGTCCTCCTCGCAGGTCACCGTGGAGTGTGTGGCTTTCATGGTAGTGGTCTCAGTGAGGCCCATTTCTGCAGCTGTATCAAGGCAGAGAGGGAAACCCGGCATTTCTCTCTCCAAATAGCCTTTGACACATTGGCTTCTCAGGATTGAAGCCTGACTGTGCCAAAAGTCCTGCTGCTGGCAGGAAGCCCCAGCCCTGAAGTACTAAAATATACTAGATGTTTGTTCTAATTCTTGTGTGCTTATCCAAAAATCCCATGGCAGAATATAACTGCTCAGATCACACTTCAGTTCTGGTGATCCAGAATTGAACCCTAATTCCTGAAGTCTCTGCCTGGAAAGGACATCACGATCTGTTGCCTTCCTTCTGGATTGGTTAGCCTGTAAGAGTTACAGTTCATACATCCATTCATCCAGGTAGACATCAAGGTTGGCGTTGCCATGGATAGTCTAGGAGGGTGCAGGGGCTAAAATGAAGAATCCTGTTTTCCAAGAGTGATCTGCTGGTGGCACCGGGATGCCTTGTAGAGGGCAGAGCTTCCCTTTAACCCACTGAAACAGACTTTCTGGGGGTAAGGCCCCAAATGTACATTTTAAACCCCAGCAGCCTGAGAACCAGCATTTTAGAGAACCTTAAGGAGAAATTAGGACGCGGTAATTGGAGATGTGCAGAAGTTGGCTTCTGACTGAACATTTGCTGTCACTTGAAAGCCTTCCTTTATATATCCGTTTAACAGAGTGGCTAATCTAATGCTGAGTCCTGTAAGGTTAACTGAGATATAACAATGTAAGAACTCATGGGTCCCCTGCCTCCAGGAGGCTAGCAATCTAATAGAGACTGATGATGATCACCCAAACACACAGATCAGTAATTCTTGGAGATATGAGTGCTGTGAAGAAAATACACTGGGGATGGGCTTGAGGTTGAGGGCTACTATGACCAGGGTGGTTACTGAAGGCCTCTCTGGGGCAGGGAGGGGCACATCTGAGCTGAAACCAGGATGACAAGAAGGAGCCAGAATCCTGAAGAAGAATTTTAAGCAAACGGAGCAGTTTGGAGTGTTTAAGGTGCGCAGAGAAGGCCAACAGGGTCATAGCTGAGAGAACCTGGGGGAGGGTGACAGGAGAGGAGAGCTGAGTGGTCCTCCTCGCAGGTCACCGTGGAGTGTGTGGCTTTCATGGTAGTGGTCTCAGTGAGGCCCATTTCTGCAGCTGTATCAAGGCAGAGAGGGAAACCCGGCATTTCTCTCTCCAAATAGCCTTTGACACATTGGCTTCTCTGACAGAGGATCTCTGAAGCCTGACTGTGCCAAAAGTCCTGCTGCTGGCAGGAAGCCCCAGCCCTGACTCCCGCCTGTTGTGATTAGATTTTCCAGGATTGCTTACCCTAGTTAGAAGGCGAAGAAACCCTGTAGAGGCCACAGTGCCCCAAGAGCACTTGCTTTGAATCTACTTGCCTGGAAAGGGAGATCTAGACAGAAACTTAGCCTTGCTCCAACATAAAACATAATCCCATTAAAAAAAATGCAAAACGTTTGCTCCTGCAGGTCTACTGCTTCTGAAAGCTAGCAAGTTTATAAACAAGAATTGAGATCAGTGAAGAAACAGACTTGTGTGTTCTTTATTTTTTTTTAATTTTGGCCTCTTTATTGGTTATTTATTTATTTATTTTCATCCATCTTAATTCTCTGGCCTGTGTGGGCCTCCCATCGCAGTGGCCTCTCTCATTGCAGAGCACCGGCTCTGGGTGCATGAGCTCCAGGGCACTGGCTCGTACTTGGACACACGGGCTCAGCTGTTCCACGGCACGTGGGTTCTTTCCAGGCCAGGGATCAACCCGGTACCCTTTGCACTGCAAGGCAGACTCTTCACCCACTGGATCACCAGGGAAGCCCTTGTGTTCATTCAGCATATCCAAAAAACTTCAGAGATCATCAAGGAATTCTCTGTTGCTGGATCCAATGGTAACTTTTCAGAACTCACTTTACTGGATATCCAAGCAGGACTTTTTTTTTTTTTTTTTTATAAGAGAGCAACTCCATGTTATTTTTTATCCAATTGGTTTCTTGTGTAAAAATATATGTAATAAAATTTACCACCTTAGCCTATTTTTAAGTGTGTATAGTTCAGGAACATTAAATACATTTGTAACAATCACCACCTCCAGCTCCAGAACTCTTTCCATCTTGTAAAATGGAAACTCTCCCCATTAAGCAATAACTCCTCCTATTTTCCCTTCCCCATCTCCTGGCAACACTGTTCTACTTTCGGCCCCTATGATTTTGGCTACTCTAGGTGCCTTGTATAATGGGGAGCATACAATGTTAGTCCTTTTGTAACTGGCTGAGTATTCTACTTGGCCCAATGTCTTTAAAATTCATCCATGTTGTAACACATGTCAGAATTTCCTTTCATTTTAAGGGTAAATAATAAGTGTATAATAATGAGTGCATATACCATATTTTAAAAATCCATTTGTCTGTCGATGCATACTTTGTTTCCATGTGTTAGCTATTGTGAATAACCCTGCTGTGAAAAATTACCTGTTTGAGTCCCTGTTTTCAATTATTTTGGACATATACCAGTAGTGGAATTGCTGGATCATCTAGTAATTCCATTTTTAATTTTTTGAGACACTGCTATTTAGTGTTTCTTACAACAGTTATACCATTTTGCATTCCTAGAAATGGTGCAGAGGGTTCCAGTTTCTCCACATAACTTTTCATCAACACTTACTTTCTGTGTTTTAAAATAGCATCCGTAGGAACTTATATCGGGATATCTTACTGTAATTTTGATTTTTATTTCCCTAATGAGTGAGGTGAACTATCTTTTCATGTGTTTATTGGCTATTTGTATATCTTCTTGGAAAAATGTCTATTCAAGTCCTTTGCCCATTATTTAATTGGATTGTTTTATTGTTGAGTTTTAGGAACTCTTCACACATTTCCATCTGTTTAAAAAAAACTGCTTTTAATTTAGCTTTGCTGCTGCCATGATCTCCTGGTATATGCCACCTCCTAGGTTTCTCCTTCTGAGTCTCCTTTACCAGCTCTTTGTCCTTAGTGTAGCTTCTAAATGCTAATGCTTCATGTGGCTTAAAGATGATGCAGGCAGTGATGAGCAAAAGGTATGAACAAGGTACTCTGGAAGCCCACAACGTGAACAGTTGTTCCACACAGGGTTCAAGACATCATCTAGCTCGGAGGGCTCATAAGGGAGAGCTACTGATTTGAAAGAGGAGGGCAGGCATTCCTGACAGAGAGAACAGCCAAAGCAAAGGCTCGTAGGGTTTAGTGGCATGAGATGGTCCTGCAGAATTTGGCATTTTTGGAGCACAGAATGTATGATGGGAGACAATGAAAAAATGAGGGAGTGCAAATGTAAGCAGAAGTTGGTTACGAAGGTTTTTCTTTTGTAGTTTTTTCCTGTAGACTATGATAAGATACTGAAATGTTTAAACTAGAAAGTGACATGTTTTGCATTTTGGAATGATTCCGATGGCTGCAGTGTGAAGAAGAGCGTTAAGTGGAAACAGTTAAAAGGCCCTTGGAATCATCCAAGTAAGAGATGGTGTTGGCTTGGCCTAAACTAATGGCGGCAGAGATGGAGAGGGGCAGATGGATTCCAGTGGGTGGATATGAGAGACATTTTCAGAGCTGAGATAATCAGACATGGAAATTGCTGGATGAGGAGAGCAGGTCTTGAAATCCTGATTTAGGAGAGCATAAAGAGGTCGTCTTCAGAATGTACTGGGTAAGGCAAAAAAGTTGTTCAGTTACTATAAGCAGTATGGCAGTGAACCTTGGGATACCTGTATTTTCCTGAATTATGTTTTTCTCAGGGTTTATGCCCAGTAGTGGAATTGCTGGGTCATATGGTAGTTTTATCACTAGTTTTTTTAGGAACTTCCATCCTGTTCTCCATAGTGGTTGTATCAATTTACATTCCTACCAACAGTGTAAGAAGGTTCATTTTTCTTTATATCGTCTCCAGCATCTATTATTTGTAGCTTTTTTAAAAATTTATGGCCATTTTGACCTGCATGAGTTATGAGGGACAAATTGAGGAAGTAGCATTAATATATATATAGACTACCATGTGTCACATAGGTAACCGTAGGAAGCAGCTGTACAGCACCAGGAGCTCAGCTCAGTGCTCTGTGAAAACGTGGAGGGGTGCGGTGGGAGGTGGGTGGGAGGGAGGCTCAAGAGGGAGGTGATATGTGTAAATGTTTGTTGTTGTTTAGTCACTAAGTCCTGTCTGGCTGTTTTGCATCCCCATGAACAGTAGTCCACCAGGCTCCTCTGCCCATGGATTTCCCAGGCAAGAATACTGGAGTGGGTAGCCTTTCCCTTCTCCAGGGGATCTTCCAGACCCAGGGTTAGAACCCACATCTCCTGAACTGGCAGGAAGATTCTTTACCACTGAGCCCCCAGGGAAGCCCGGGGATATATATATATACAGACACACAGACACACAGACACACACACACACACACACACACACACACACACACACACACACACACGGCTAACTCACATTGCTTTATAGCAGAACTTAACACAACACTGTAAACCAATTATATTCTAATTAAAAAAAAAAGTTCAGGTTTTCTGTAACATCTTATAGAAACACCAAAATGAACTTTTTGGCCAACCCAATAGACCATTCATGAGTTCAACGAAGTAACTTCGTTTTAGCCAAATGTTTCTAACCTTTTCCTTTGATCTTCACTCTTAACATCTCTCTATCGAACATCTAGACTGGAAAAGACCTAGTGATTCTTTAAATTCCTTGTTAAGAGATATGGAAACTGAGGCTCACAAAAGGGTTGCCTAGAGCTCTTCACTCTCATTCCTTATCATACCAAATCTGACCTCTAAAAATGATCAGATCACTGTGAATCCTTCTTTCCCAGCATCAGGTACATATCTGAAGTACTTATATTCAAAACATTGCTTTAAAGAGAGAGGGAGAGAGAGAGAGAGAGTGTGTGTGTGTGTGTGTGTGTGTGTGTGTGTGTTTAACCTTTTTTGGAATTAACTCAAGAACATGCATTCAAAAAAGACAAAATGTCAAGAGAGGGAAGTTTGGGGCTTTCTTAGCCATATTGAAACTGCAACACTGATACCCTACCCCCTGCACACAGCTCTGTTTGTCTTATTTAACTGAAAGTTTCAGTAACTAGCTGATTTGTACCTAAATGGAACTTGAATCAAAAGAAATTAGGACTCATTCCAATGAAATGTACTCTTTCTAGTTTCATGAAGTTTTCCTCCTAATTTAGGGGAATGATGGGGAGGCATAAAAGCTTGAGATGTTGTGCTCCATTAAGTTAATATAAGATGGGATGTGTTTCAGTTTCTGCCCACAAGCTGCATTTATCTTAATTTCAAGGAACTGTAAGAGCAGGGAATGTTTTTCTGTAGCTCTTGATGTATGCAAGAGAAGAGGCAATAAATGTGGTAAGGACTGTTGACATCTGAGGGGTAGCCAACTTCCAGACCCAGGGTTAGAACCCACATCTCCTGAACTGGCAGGAAGATTCTTTACCACTGAGCCCCCAGGGAAGCCCGGGGATATATATATATACAGACACACAGACACACACACACACACACACACACACACACACACACACACACACACACACACACGGCTAACTCACATTGCTTTATAGCAGAACTTAACACAACACTGTAAACCAATTATATTCTAATTAAAAAAAAAAGTTCAGGTTTTCTGTAACATCTTATAGAAACACCAAAATGAACTTTTTGGCCAACCCAATAGACCATTCATGAGTTCAACGAAGTAACTTCGTTTTAGCCAAATGTTTCTAACCTTTTCCTTTGATCTTCACTCTTAACATCTCTCTATCGAACATCTAGACTGGAAAAGACCTAGTGATTCTTTAAATTCCTTGTTAAGAGATATGGAAACTGAGGCTCACAAAAGGGTTGCCTAGAGCTCTTCACTCTCATTCCTTATCATACCAAATCTGACCTCTAAAAATGATCAGATCACTGTGAATCCTTCTTTCCCAGCATCAGGTACATATCTGAAGTACTTATATTCAAAACATTGCTTTAAAGAGAGAGAGAGAGAGAGGGAGAGGGAGAGAGAGAGAGAGAGTGTGTGTGTGTGTGTGTGTGTGTTTAACCTTTTTTGGAATTAACTCAAGAACATGCATTCAAAAAAGACAAAATGTCAAGAGAGGGAAGTTTGGGGCTTTCTTAGCCATATTGAAACTGCAACACTGATACCCTACCCCCTGCACACAGCTCTGTTTGTCTTATTTAACTGAAAGTTTCAGTAACTAGCTGATTTGTACCTAAATGGAACTTGAATCAAAAGAAATTAGGACTCATTCCAATGAAATGTACTCTTTCTAGTTTCATGAAGTTTTCCTCCTAATTTAGGGGAATGATGGGGAGGCATAAAAGCTTGAGATGTTGTGCTCCATTAAGTTAATATAAGATGGGATGTGTTTCAGTTTCTGCCCACAAGCTGCATTTATCTTAATTTCAAGGAACTGTAAGAGCAGGGAATGTTTTTTCTGTAGCTCTTGATGTATGCAAGAGAAGAGGCAATAAATGTGGTAAGGACTGGACACTCTTCGCAAAGCAAAGCATTCAGAGGGACTCCATGTCACAGCTTCAGGCAGAATTGCCTGAGGATGTCCATGCTGGTGGTTAAGAATGTGAACCTTAAATTTCACTTCCATGAATTCAAATCTTATCTCTACTGCTGTAATTATTAGGTGTATAGCCGTTGCATGTTAATTAACTTTTCTGTGACTCACTTTGCTCATCTGTAAAATGGAGACAACAATGACTGCACCACAGGATAATTTTAGATTTAGTAAGCTGTCAATAAGATAGTGCATGGAAAGCCTATAGGATAGTGCTTTGCACCTAGTGGGTGTTTAGTCTGTTCTTTACTGCCTTGAAAATGTGAAACTGCAGTAAGAGACTAACATTGGAACCAGAGAATGAAGAAGTGGTTCATTAACAACTGGCCCAGGGAGAATACACTCCACAGGAAACTTAAGGGTCATTAAACACCAATGGTGGTAACAAGGCCATTAATTTCCCAGGGTTTCCTTTATTGAGCCACACGGTGAGGTGATGCTTAACCTAGTGGGAGGAAAGGGGTTTTGGGGATCTGGGAGCAGAAGATCACAGCTACTTTATAAAGTAGACCAGCTGTGAAATGCCGAAAGGACTGTGTATTCACTGGGTCTGTACTCATCGTCCCTAAGGACAGAGCATCTGAAAATCATTGCTTGTGTGTTCAGTGCAGGCAATGGGCAGTAAAGAGCATTGACTTTGGAGTCTTCCATCTCCATCACAGACAAACTGTTTCATCTCTTACTGCCTCAGTTTCCTCATCTAATGAATAGAATCATGAGTTGCTGGGAGGGAAAAATTAGAGAAAACAAACAGGAAAAAGCACTTGGAGAATCTTTTTAAAACCTTAAATTCCTGGGGAATAGACAGTATTATCTTAGTATTGTAGCAACTTAAATGCGTACTTTTTCTTGTTTCCTCATATTAACCTTCTTTTTCGCCTCCATTTGTTTAATTGGAATAGTATACGTATGACGTATTTCTAGAGATTGTTCAACCGCTTGTGCTTTGGCTAAAATCCATTGCAAAACTTACAAAGCAAAGAAGAGGTGCAACGTGATCTCCAGAATAAGTGAGTTCATTAGAATGAATTTCTGGATGTGAAAAATCAATATCACTTCAGAGGACGTTTTTGGAAGAACTAAATAGACCCACATATTGCCATATCGATTTTAGTGGGATGTCTAAAATAATTTTAGCTGTGATTTTTTTAAGCAACTAGGACAAAAGAAAAAGATTCTAGAAATTATATAGATAGCTGTGTCAGACAGTGGAGATTTTTTTAGGACAAATCTTAAATGTGGAAATAACTCCTAAGAAGTTTTTACAAGGATCCAGACACCAGGGCAGGGTCCTTACTGAGGCTTAGGAAACCCCACATAACTTGGTGTCCACCTGCCTTTCTGGCTTCATCTCCACTACAGGCATGCCTCAGATCTGTGGACTTGGTTCCAGACCACCGTGATAAAGCAAATCTTACGATAAAGTGAGTCACATGCACTTTTTGGTTTCTCAATACATACACTAGGAGTTTCCCTGCTGAAGAATCTACCTGCAATGCAGGAGACCCCAGTTCAATTCCTTGTTTGGGAAAATCCCCTGCAGAAGGGATAGACTACCCACTCTAGTATTCTTGGGCTTTCCTGTTGGCTTAGCTGGTAAAGAATCATCAATGTGGGAGACCTGAGTTAAATGTTCACTGGGTCTGTGCTCATCGTCCCTAAGGACAGAGCATCTGAAAATCATTGCTTGTGTGTTCAGTGCAGGCAATGGGCAGTAAAGAGCATTGACTTTGGAGTCTTCCATCTCCATCACAGACAAACTGTTTCATCTCTTACTGCCTCAGTTTCCTCATCTAATGAATAGAATCATGAGTTGCTGGGAGGGAAAAATTAGAGAAAACAAACAGGAAAAAGCACTTGGAGAATCTTTTTAAAACCTTAAATTCCTGGGGAATAGACAGTATTATCTTAGTATTGTAGCAACTTAAATGCGTACTTTTTCTTGTTTCCTCAGATTAACCTTCTTTTCGCCTCCATTTGTTTAATTGGAATAGTATACGTATGACGTATTTCTAGAGATTGTTCAACCGCTTGTGCTTTGGCTAAAATCCATTGCAAAACTTACAAAGCAAAGAAGAGGTGCAACGTGATCTCCAGAATAAGTGAGTTCATTAGAATGAATTTCTGGATGTGAAAAATCAATATCACTTCAGAGGACGTTTTTGGAAGAACTAAATAGACCCACATATTGCCATATCGATTTTAGTGGGATGTCTAAAATAATTTTAGCTGTGATTTTTTTAAGCAACTAGGACAAAAGAAAAAGATTCTAGAAATTATATAGATAGCTGTGTCAGACAGTGGAGATTTTTTTAGGACAAATCTTAAATGTGGAAATAACTCCTAAGAAGTTTTTACAAGGATCCAGACACCAGGGCAGGGTCCTTACTGAGGCTTAGGAAACCCCACATAACTTGGTGTCCACCTGCCTTTCTGGCCTCATCTCCAATACAGGCATGCCTCAGATCTGTGGACTTGGTTCCAGACCACCGTGATAAAGCAAATCTTACGATAAAGTGAGTCACATGCACTTTTTGGTTTCTCAATACATACACTAGGAGTTTCCCTGCTGAAGAATCTACCTGCAATGCAGGAGACCCCAGTTCAATTCCTTGTTTGGGAAAATCCCCTGCAGAAGGGATAGACTACCCACTCTAGTATTCTTGGGCTTTCCTGTTGGCTTAGCTGGTAAAGAATCACCTGCAATGTGGGAGACCTGAGTTTGATCCCTGGGTTGGGAAGATTCACTGGAGAAGGAAATGGCTACCCACTCCAGTATTCTTTTTTTTTTTTTTTTTTGATGGAGTATGGTTTATTAGACTGTGCCTTAGTACAGATGCTAGGGCTTTCCCATGGTGCTCTTAATGTATAAGGCCCTGACGTTCTGCCAATTTTTCTTGAGCAATGACACCAGGAAGTTGACAGCTAAGTGTATGTTGTACACAAGCTCATCATCTGTCATCTTCACGTGGCCGACAACCACTGCCAGACACAGCACCTTCTTCATCTGGAACTTGATAGTGAACTTCACTTCATCAACTTTGGCCACCATGTTCTCATTGTGGGTCAGCAAGGAAGGGAACTTGCCAGCCTTGTTTAGGCCTGGGCCCAGGATACTTGGGATCTGCTTGATCAATGACTCTGAAACCAAAAAGGCATCATACTTCTTGGCCAGCTTCTTGACAAGTTTCTTATTCTTGTTCTTGAGATTCTTCAGACCTCAAGAGATTTCTCAGACCTCTTGAGATTTCTTCAACGCCTCGATATCCATGTGGGGGGTATCCACAGCCTTGGCCTCATTGCAATGCTGCTGGTCCCCAGGACACAGACGGAGAACTTGGGGCAGGGAGTGGACTTAAGCCTGACAGTGCCCGAGAAGCGTTTGTTCTTCTGAGGGTCATAGTTCTTCAGGCTGATCTGAAGCTCCACCGTCTCCAAAAACTAACAGCGCTTGTGCTGGTTCCCGTGCAGGACTTCCCGCAGTGCCTCGTAGAGGGTGTCACGGGAGACTTTGCTGCTCATGGCTCCTCACGCTGCGATAAACCAAAAATAGCCACTCCAGTATTCTTGCCTGGAGAATCCCATGGACAGAGGAGCCAGGCGGACTACAGTCCATGGGGTCGCAAAGACACTGACACTACTGAGCGATTTTCACTTCATAGTCTATTAAGTGTGCGATAGTATATCTAAATAAATAATGTACATATCTTAATTATCAACACTTTATTGCTATAAATGCTAGCCATTATCCAGGGCAATGAGTGATAATTTTTTTTTTTTTGCCCAGGGAAGTTTTGCCTCCATGTTGATGGCTGCTGGCTGATAAGGGTGGTAGCTGCTCAAGGCTGGGAGGGCTGTAGCTGTTTTTTAGAGTAAGACAACAGTGAAGGTTCCTGCATGGATTGAGTCTTCCTTTCATGACCGGTCTTTCTGTAGCATGCAATGTCATTTGATAGCATTTTACCCACAGTAGAGCTTCTTGCAAAATTGGAGTCCGTCCTCTGAAACCCTTCCACTGCTTTATCAGTCAGTAACACGGAGACATGAAGTGAGCAAATGCTGTTGGAAAAATGGTGCTGATCACTGCGACTGGGTTACAAACCTGTCATCTTCACGTGGCCGACAACCACTGCCAGACACAGCACCTTCTTCATCTGGAACTTGATAGTGAACTTCACTTCATCAACTTTGGCCACCATGTTCTCATTGTGGGTCAGCAAGGAAGGGAACTTGCCAGCCTTGTTTAGGCCTGGGCCCAGGATACTTGGGATCTGCTTGATCAATGACTCTGAAACCAAAAAGGCATCATACTTCTTGGCCAGCTTCTTGACAAGTTTCTTATTCTTGTTCTTGAGATTCTTCAGACCTCAAGAGATTTCTCAGACCTCTTGAGATTTCTTCAACGCCTCGATATCCATGTGGGGGATATCCACAGCCTTGGCCTCATTGCAATGCTGCTGGTCCCCCAGGACACAGACGGAGAACTTGGGGCAGGGAGTGGACTTAAGCCTGACAGTGCCCGAGAAGCGTTTGTTCTTCTGAGGGTCATAGTTCTTCAGGCTGATCTGAAGCTCCACCGTCTCCAACAACTAACAGCGCTTGTGCTGGTTCCCGTGCAGGACTTCCCGCAGTGCCTCGTAGAGGGTGTCACGGGAGACTTTGCTGCTCATGGCTCCTCACGCTGCGATAAACCAAAAATAGCCACTCCAGTATTCTTGCCTGGAGAATCCCATGGACAGAGGAGCCAGGCGGACTACAGTCCATGGGGTCGCAAAGACACTGACACTACTGAGCGATTTTCACTTCATAGTCTATTAAGTGTGCGATAGTATATCTAAATAAATAATGTACATATCTTAATTATCAACACTTTATTGCTATAAATGCTAGCCATTATCCAGGGCAATGAGTGATAATTTTTTTTTTTTTGCCCAGGGAAGTTTTGCCTCCATGTTGATGGCTGCTGGCTGATAAGGGTGGTAGCTGCTCAAGGCTGGGAGGGCTGTAGCTGTTTTTTAGAGTAAGACAACAGTGAAGGTTCCTGCATGGATTGAGTCTTCCTTTCATGACCGGTCTTTCTGTAGCATGCAATGTCATTTGATAGCATTTTACCCACAGTAGAGCTTCTTGCAAAATTGGAGTCCGTCCTCTGAAACCCTTCCACTGCTTTATCAGTCAGTAACACGGAGACATGAAGTGAGCAAATGCTGTTGGAAAAATGGTGCTGATACACTTGCCGGAGGCTGGGTTACTATAGACCTTCCATTTGTAAAAAATGCAATCTGTGAAGCACAATAATGCAAAGCCCAGTAAAAATGAGGTCTGCCTGCTCCCAACCTTGTTGTCTCTGTTCTGAGCTTCTGTCTATTTCTCCACCAATCCACCGTAACTTCTACCTCAGGACCATTGTAAAACTGGTTCCCTCTACCTCAAATGCACTCTTCCCTCACTCTACCTGGTTAATTTCTATTTACTTTTCAGAACTCATTTAAAGTAACATTTCCTCAGAGAAAGTGTCAGATCTCCCAGATTCCTTCTGCTTAACGCTTAACAGCCTCCCTCCCTTCCTAGAGCCCATCTCAGTTCATGACTAATATCTGGTCATTGTTTTCTACCTCCTACACAGTTTGCTCCCTGGGAATAGAAGTCATATTTGTTATGCTCACCAATAATTCTGTGTACTTAGTACAAGACTGGGATGTGATCGGTGCAAAAAACTACACCTGGGATAAAAAATAATACTGAATAAATGAATCTATGATTTCTTTATAGCAACCCAACTTCTCAAACACAAGTATCTTCTAACAAAGGGCTCTTGAGTTGTGCATCTTCATCATGGCAGTGGGAATGATCTGGATATGGATTGCAGTACACCTTCTCATCACAGAAGAAGAACATTGATGAGGAAGAATGCACTGTTATCTTTATCCATTCTTTGGCAGGATAAGTCCAGATTACGACATACAAGATGCTCTGTGATGTGGCTTTTGGACCTTCCTTTACCAGTTTCCATTCATAGCCTGTATTTGACCATGTATTCCTGCTGACAGGTGCATGAGCCTGCGGGCCAGTTCCAGCCTCTGTGTCTTTGCTTGTGTCCTTCCCCCCACCGAAACTGCCTTTCTTCTGGGAAAACATACGCGACCTGTAGTCAGGAACTCCAGCTCTAGAATCAAGCAGATACAGATGCAAATCCTGGTTCTTGGACTTAGCTGCTAGATCTTGGACTTCTTGAGGCTTTCCTTTTCTATTTTAAAATTTGAGATGATAATATTTTTGTTGTAGAGCTATGGTGAGGAAGAAATTTAATCAGTCAGTAACACGGAGACATGAAGTGAGCAAATGCTGTTGGAAAAATGGTGCTGATAAAGGCTGGGTTACTATAGACCTTCCATTTGTAAAAAATGCAATCTGTGAAGCACAATAATGCAAAGCCCAGTAAAAATGAGGTCTGCCTGCTCCCAACCTTGTTGTCTCTGTTCTGAGCTTCTGTCTATTTCTCCACCAATCCACCGTAACTTCTACCTCAGGACCATTGTAAAACTGGTTCCCTCTACCTCAAATGCACTCTTCCCTCACTCTACCTGGTTAATTTCTATTTACTTTTCAGAACTCATTTAAAGTAACATTTCCTCAGAGAAAGTGTCAGATCTCCCAGATTCCTTCTGCTTAACGCTTAACAGCCTCCCTCCCTTCCTAGAGCCCATCTCAGTTCATGACTAATATCTGGTCATTGTTTTCTACCTCCTACACAGTTTGCTCCCTGGGAATAGAAGTCATATTTGTTATGCTCACCAATAATTCTGTGTACTTAGTACAAGACTGGGATGTGATCGGTGCAAAAAACTACACCTGGGATAAAAAATAATACTGAATAAATGAATCTATGATTTCTTTATAGCAACCCAACTTCTCAAACACAAGTATCTTCTAACAAAGGGCTCTTGAGTTGTGCATCTTCATCATGGCAGTGGGAATGATCTGGATATGGATTGCAGTACACCTTCTCATCACAGAAGAAGAACATTGATGAGGAAGAATGCACTGTTATCTTTATCCATTCTTTGGCAGGATAAGTCCAGATTACGACATACAAGATGCTCTGTGATGTGGCTTTTGGACCTTCCTTTACCAGTTTCCATTCATAGCCTGTATTTGACCATGTATTCCTGCTGACAGGTGCATGAGCCTGCGGGGCCAGTTCCAGCCTCTGTGTCTTTGCTTGTGTCCTTCCCCCCACCGAAAATGCCTTTCCTCTGGGAAAACATAGGCAACCTGAGGTCAGGAACTCCAGCTCTAGAATCAAGCAGATACAGATGCAAATCCTGGTTCTTGGACTTAGCTGCTAGATCTTGGACTTCTTGAGGCTTTCCTTTTCTATTTTAAAATTTGAGATGATAATATTTTTGTTGTAGAGCTATGGTGAGGATGAAATTTAATCATGTATATGGAAAGTGTATTGCTTTGATTGCTACTGAAGTGCTCAATGGATGGTAGTGCTATTGTTATCATTACGCCTTTCTGGAAACTTCTCATTTAGTCAAGTCAAAGGTCATTTGAAGCCTTTTCTGATTATTTCTGGGAAGATTGAAGGGAACCTTCTCTTTGCATTTTATGTCGGCCTCTGATATAGCACGTATTGTACCATTTTCTATTGTCTGTATATCTACTTTCTCATCATATTGTAATGCCCTTAAAGACATGGCTTAGATATTCCCCAAACATGTTTTCAGTACTGAGGATAGTACCATAATATAGTACTATGTGCTAGATAAACATCTTTCTGTGAAGGAATAAATGAATCAATCCTAACCCAGCTAGAAAAAAATGCACTCAATATAGCAAGTACAATAGGACCAGGCATTTTTATTGACTTTTTCCTTTGCTCACATGTCTTGTGTATATGTCAAACATTTTTAGCATTTCTGTTGAAAGGTCTACACCCTGTTAGCATTCATGGTCTTTAAAAAAAATCCATTATGCAATGGCTCGATGGCATCTTTATTTCATTCTTATCACTATTTGCATTGGAAAACAGCTACTTAGCACATTTGCCAATGATTTTTCATAATGTATATTTTTCCCTTTTATTCTTTTTTGTTAGCCTCAGGTTCTCAGCAAGTGATACGACAATGTTTTTGCTCCAGATTTGCAAGTGAAAGTCCAGATTACGACATACAAGATGCTCTGTGATGTGGCTTTTGGACCTTCCTTTAACAGTTTCGATTCATAGCCTGTATTTGACCATGTATTCCTGATGACAGGTGCTGGAGCCTGCGGGTCCGGTTCCAGCCTCTGTGTCTTTGCTTGTGTCCTTCCCCCCACCGAAAATGCCTTTCCTCTGGGAAAACATAGGCAACCTGAGGTCAGGAACTCCAGCTCTAGAATCAAGCAGATACAGATGCAAATCCTGGTTCTTGGACTTAGCTGCTAGATCTTGGACTTCTTGAGGCTTTCCTTTTCTATTTTAAAATTTGAGATGATAATATTTTTGTTGTAGAGCTATGGTGAGGATGAAATTTAATCATGTATATGGAAAGTGTATTGCTTTGATTGCTACTGAAGTGCTCAATGGATGGTAGTGCTATTGTTATCATTACGCCTTTCTGGAAACTTCTCATTTAGTCAAGTCAAAGGTCATTTGAAGCCTTTTCTGATTATTTCTGGGAAGATTGAAGGGAACCTTCTCTTTGCATTTTATGTCGGCCTCTGATATAGCACGTATTGTACCATTTTCTATTGTCTGTATATCTACTTTCTCATCATATTGTAATGCCCTTAAAGACATGGCTTAGATATTCCCCAAACATGTTTTCAGTACTGAGGATAGTACCATAATATAGTACTATGTGCTAGATAAACATCTTTCTGTGAAGGAATAAATGAATCAATCCTAACCCAGCTAGAAAAAAATGCACTCAATATAGCAAGTACAATAGGACCAGGCATTTTTATTGACTTTTTCCTTTGCTCACATGTCTTGTGTATATGTCAAACATTTTTAGCATTTCTGTTGAAAGGTCTACACCCTGTTAGCATTCATGGTCTTTAAAAAAAATCCATTATGCAATGGCTCGATGGCATCTTTATTTCATTCTTATCACTATTTGCATTGGAAAACAGCTACTTAGCACATTTGCCAATGATTTTTCATAATGTATATTTTTCCCTTTTATTCTTTTTTGTTAGCCTCAGGTTCTCAGCAAGTGATACGACAATGTTTTTGCTCCAGATTTGCAAGTGAAGTGGTGTTGGTTCCCAAATCGTTTGTCACATGGAAAATGTTCTACAACAAAAAAGATTAATTGTTTTCCTAGTGTAAATGTTTTTAAATGGAAGGAAGCCCATCTCTCATTGTATCTCTTTGGCTCTAACTACTAGGACTCTAACCTGTAACTGTCTCTTTCACCTATTTCCTGGAAAACCTCAACTCACACTCTATACTGCAGCAAAGCTAATCAGGCTATAGTTTTCCACATAACCCCCGCGGTCTGAGCAAGCTGTCCTCTCCACCTCATGTGTCTCATCCCACTTGTTGTACCTGACTTTTTGTGACTCCATGGACTGTAGCCCACCAGGTTCCTCTGTCCATTAGATCTTCCAGGCAAGAATACTGGAATGGATTGCCATTTTCTCCTCTAAGGACTCTTCCTGACCTAGGAACCAGACTTGCATCCCCTTCATTGGCAGGCAGATTCTTTACCACTAAGTCACCAGGGATGCCCTCATCCCACTAACCTTCTGAAAAATTCTGATTTATCTTTTGAGATTCATTTCAGGTGTCACTTTTTCCAGGATGTCTTCTTTGAACAGTCCAGTTTAACTTGGCTTCCTCCTCATTATTCTCCCTCTCAGACATGTTCTTTACATTGATGTGTGTATGTGGAGGGGAAATTTCAGCTTAATGTTTAACAAAGTAAGTTTTGGAGTTAGCCTGAGACTGAATTTAAGCACCACAATTGACTAGCTTTGTGATCTTGGGCAAGTTACTGACTCTACCTGTGATTTCATTTTCTTCCATGGAATGAGATAACTTTACAGAACAGATGTGACTCTTAATAAGGAATGGTATATGGAGCACTTTACACAATGTATAACATATAAGAGACATTCAATATATTCTGGACATGAGTAATGCTACTATTGTTAATAGGACTACAACTCAGAATACCAAAGCACTTACGTTTCACTTTAAGACTGTTTGGACATTTGTCTCTCACAGTGGCCCTATCAATTTTTTTTTTGTAAATATTTTTCCTTTTTTTTCCTTTTTTGTTAG
Source organism: Tragulus kanchil (assembly GCA_022376925.1). Taxonomy (NCBI): domain Eukaryota; kingdom Metazoa; phylum Chordata; class Mammalia; order Artiodactyla; family Tragulidae; genus Tragulus; species Tragulus kanchil. Next base: position 98,682,567 of record JAIOJX010000032.1, read on the forward strand.
CCTCAGGTTCTCAGCAAGTGATACGACAATGTTTTTGCTCCAGATTTGCAAGTGAAGTGGTGTTGGTTCCCAAATCGTTTGTCACATGGAAAATGTTCTACAACAAAAAAGATTAATTGTTTTCCTAGTGTAAATGTTTTTAAATGGAAGGAAGCCCATCTCTCATTGTATCTCTTTGGCTCTAACTACTAGGACTCTAACCTGTAACTGTCTCTTTCACCTATTTCCTGGAAAACCTCAACTCACACTCTATACTGCAGCAAAGCTAATCAGGCTATAGTTTTCCACATAACCCCCGCGGTCTGAGCAAGCTGTCCTCTCCACCTCATGTGTCTCATCCCACTTGTTGTACCTGACTTTTTGTGACTCCATGGACTGTAGCCCACCAGGTTCCTCTGTCCATTAGATCTTCCAGGCAAGAATACTGGAATGGATTGCCATTTTCTCCTCTAAGGACTCTTCCTGACCTAGGAACCAGACTTGCATCCCCTTCATTGGCAGGCAGATTCTTTACCACTAAGTCACCAGGGATGCCCTCATCCCACTAACCTTCTGAAAAATTCTGATTTATCTTTTGAGATTCATTTCAGGTGTCACTTTTTCCAGGATGTCTTCTTTGAACAGTCCAGTTTAACTTGGCTTCCTCCTCATTATTCTCCCTCTCAGACATGTTCTTTACATTGATGTGTGTATGTGGAGGGGAAATTTCAGCTTAATGTTTAACAAAGTAAGTTTTGGAGTTAGCCTGAGACTGAATTTAAGCACCACAATTGACTAGCTTTGTGATCTTGGGCAAGTTACTGACTCTACCTGTGATTTCATTTTCTTCCATGGAATGAGATAACTTTACAGAACAGATGTGACTCTTAATAAGGAATGGTATATGGAGCACTTTACACAATGTATAACATATAAGAGACATTCAATATATTCTGGACATGAGTAATGCTACTATTGTTCATAGGACTACAACTCAGAATACCAAAGCACTTACGTTTCACTTTAAGACTGTTTGGACATTTGTCTCTCACAGTGGCCCTAGAGTAACCATCTATCTCAGGTTACCCAGCACTGAGGGTGGTCTTGGAATATGAATATGGTTAAAACCAGGATGGTCCCTGGAAACCAGGAAGACTGGTCAAATGGCCACCTTCTCACTGTGTCCACACGTGGCATCTTCAAAGTGTGTGCATAGGAAGAAAAAGGACACGCTCTCTTTAATTAAAGTGTCTCTTCTCATAAAGACACTAATCCTATTGAATCAAGGTCCCACTATTATGACCTCATTTAACTTTGCTTTCTTAGAAGACCCATTCCTTTTTTTAAATTTAACTTTTACTTATATATGTTACAGGCATACAGTATAGTGATTCACAGCTTTTAAATATTTATTCTCCTTTCATAGTTATTAAAAAGTGTTGACTATACTATGCTATATACTATATCCCTGTAGCTTATTTTATACCTAGATGTTTATACCTCTGAATTCCATGCTCCTATGTATCTCCTCCCCTTTTCCTCTTCCCCTGATAACCACTAGCTTGCTTTCTGTGTCTGTGAGTCTGTAGACAACCCATTTCTAATACAGCCACAGTGAGGTCTTCAACACATGAGTTATGGGAGGAACACAAACATTCAGTTCATAATGCCAGCCTAGCCTCCATCAGCACCACATCTAAAATTGACTGTATTGGTTAGTTATTGTTGCATAACAAACCACTCCAAAATGTAGTGGCGTGTTGCAGTAAGTATTCAGTTAATTTATGACTCTGTAAGTCAGCTGGTGTCTTTGATGCATCCAGGAAGACTTTCTTCATGTATCTACAAGGTTTCCTTGGCAAGTCAATTGAGGCTTTTCTAATCATGACTGGTTTCTGTGACATGTTTGGGGCTCCCGCTGGATGAACTGGCTAACTCAGCTCTGCTTTGCATAACCCCCTCTCCTCTCGTAGGCTAGTCCAAGCTTGTTCACATGGTGGAAGCAGAGTCCTGAGGAAGAGTAGAGCGTGCAAAGTCTTTAGGGTCTGGACTGGAAACTGACTCACCATCACTTCTGCTGCATTGTATTGGCCAAATTGAAGGCACAATGCTAGCCTAGATTTAAGGGGAAGGGAAATAGATGCTACCATGTAAGCTGTAAAATCACATAGCAAAATGAGCACAAGGATTGTGGTCATGCTTACAGCCTACCACAGCTACTAACTTAGCATAGAGCTAATGCTCAATAAATGTTTAAGTTCAGAGCAGACATTATATGCCACATATAACAGCAGCAAGTGGGAAATATAGTGTCTAGCCATGAAAGGCATTTGGAGCAGCCCACAGATGTGGGAATTTATAGCAGTCTCGATACAATGATGCAAGAGATGTCAGGGACATGGGTTTGATCCCTGGGTTGGGAAGATCCCCTGGAGGAGGTCATGACAACCCACTCCAATTTCTTGCATGGAGAATCCATGGACAGAGGAGCCTGGTGGGCTGTAGTCCATAGAGTCACAAAGAGTTGGATATGACTGAAGCAGCTTAGCATGCATGTACAATACAATGAAGTGTTCTTCTTGCAAAATGATAATACAAAGCAAGTCTTAAAAGGTTAGAACAGTACTAGCTGGTAGGTTTTAGAAAGTTTCATAGATTGACAACAGAAAGAGACTTGAACCTGTCCTTGCCTCTCTGGGCTCCTCCTGAGAGCCTAGGGCAGACTACAGTAGAGAAGGCAGAAGCATTCGAGAGAGGGCTCCAGAGCACGAAGAGAGGGACCACCCTTTGCATCTACATATCACCTGTGTGTTTTCATGCTACTGCGAATGACCAGTGTTCATCAGGTTTCTTGGCACATTCATCATTCAATTAAAGAATTTTAATGACAGTGTTGCAGAAATCATATGGTTTGGCCCCAATAGCTGATGGAGTGGAAAACAGTGAAAACAAAAGCACTCGGCTAAAAAGAAGCCATTTAATTTGATATTTTTTAGTTCAATGAGCTAAACAGCTGAATTAATTAAAACCTACTTTAGGGCTACTTTATTTACTTAACTTGCACAAACAGGGTCTCAAGGCCTCCGGGGGCCAGGGGTGAGAAGGCCTCAGACAAACCCTAGTAACAGGCTGCAGTCGTAGAAACACACGTTGCCTGAAAATCAGCTAGGGTCTGGACTGGAAACTGACTCACCATCACTTCTGCTGCATTGTATTGGCCAAATTGAAGGCACAATGCTAGCCTAGATTTAAGGGGAAGGGAAATAGATGCTACCATGTAAGCTGTAAAATCACATAGCAAAATGAGCACAAGGATTGTGGTCATGCTTACAGCCTACCACAGCTACTAACTTAGCATAGAGCTAATGCTCAATAAATGTTTAAGTTCAGAGCAGACATTATATGCCACATATAACAGCAGCAAGTGGGAAATATAGTGTCTAGCCATGAAAGGCATTTGGAGCAGCCCACAGATGTGGGAATTTATAGCAGTCTCGATACAATGATGCAAGAGATGTCAGGGACATGGGTTTGATCCCTGGGTTGGGAAGATCCCCTGGAGGAGGTCATGACAACCCACTCCAATTTCTTGCATGGAGAATCCATGGACAGAGGAGCCTGGTGGGCTGTAGTCCATAGAGTCACAAAGAGTTGGATATGACTGAAGCAGCTTAGCATGCATGTACAATACAATGAAGTGTTCTTCTTGCAAAATGATAATACAAAGCAAGTCTTAAAAGGTTAGAACAGTACTAGCTGGTAGGTTTTAGAAAGTTTCATAGATTGACAACAGAAAGAGACTTGAACCTGTCCTTGCCTCTCTGGGCTCCTCCTGAGAGCCTAGGGCAGACTACAGTAGAGAAGGCAGAAGCATTCGAGAGAGGGCTCCAGAGCACGAAGAGAGGGACCACCCTTTGCATCTACATATCACCTGTGTGTTTTCATGCTACTGCGAATGACCAGTGTTCATCAGGTTTCTTGGCACATTCATCATTCAATTAAAGAATTTTAATGACAGTGTTGCAGAAATCATATGGTTTGGCCCCAATAGCTGATGGAGTGGAAAACAGTGAAAACAAAAGCACTCGGCTAAAAAGAAGCCATTTAATTTGATATTTTTTAGTTCAATGAGCTAAACAGCTGAATTAATTAAAACCTACTTTAGGGCTACTTTATTTACTTAACTTGCACAAACAGGGTCTCAAGGCCTCCGGGGGCCAGGGGTGAGAAGGCCTCAGACAAACCCTAGTAACAGGCTGCAGTCGTAGAAACACACGTTGTCTGAAAATCACACGCCCTGGGAGGGCAACGCTGGAGTTTACTGCAGACGTGGGAATAAACCAAGCCAGAAGCTATGGTATAAAAAAGCCTGGGAGGGTGGTGAATGGAGGGGGAGACTGATGAATTAAGCTCAAACAGTCTCTGCAGAACAAAATGCTACTATTATTAGACAAGAGCCTGTAAGAGGGAAAAATAAGACTTTCCAGAAGGAGTTGTCCAGAAGGATCCTTACTCGGGTGACCATCTGCACGTGGGCTGTGAATTGAGGTTGCCTAACGTGTGCTGCTGGGTTGTAGACCAGAGAGCCGCAGATGGGGGCTGGACAGGTTCCTGTGTCATTCTGTTTCTCTTACCAACTTGCTGTGTGACCTTGGGCAAGTTGTGACCCAGATGTCTTATGGGTCACATGGATAATGTTATTATAGTAACACCTCTTAGTAGAGAAGAGCTTCCCTGGTGGCTCAGATGGTAAAGAATATGCTTACAGTGAAAGGAGGCCCGGGATCAATCCCTGGGTCAGGAAGACCCCCTGGAGAAGGAAATGGCAACCCACTCCAGTATTCTTTCTTGGAGAATTCCATGGACAGAGGAGCCTGGCAGGCTATAGTCCATGGGGTCACAAAGAGTCAGACACGACTGAGTGGCTGGCACTTACTAGAGAGCTGTTAGCAGGCTATTAATATCACATATGTATTGCAAGTTAGTGATCAATCACAGTGAACCTGGAGCACAGGAACCCTTAGTCCTTAGTTGATATTGCATCATAAATGCTGGTTTGCATCCACCTTCTCCTAGCTTATAGGAACTTTTTGTAAGTGGGTGTAGCAGATGCTGCTAGTGTCCCACCGATATCCACGGGTACTCAGCATACCATTGGAGACTTCCTGGTACATCTGCCTGCCAATGCCACACGTTCAAAGCACTTAGGAATTCATGTCCTCAGGAGCAGCCTTCAACCAACTACAGATGAGGTGACAGGTAAATATCTCAGCTACTTTATTTACTTAACTTGCACAAACAGGGTCTCAAGGCCTCCGGGGCCAGGGTGAGAAGGCCTCAGACAAACCCTAGTAACAGGCTGCAGTCGTAGAAACACACGTTGTCTGAAAATCACACGCCCTGGGAGGGCAACGCTGGAGTTTACTGCAGACGTGGGAATAAACCAAGCCAGAAGCTATGGTATAAAAAAGCCTGGGAGGGTGGTGAATGGAGGGGGAGACTGATGAATTAAGCTCAAACAGTCTCTGCAGAACAAAATGCTACTATTATTAGACAAGAGCCTGTAAGAGGGAAAAATAAGACTTTCCAGAAGGAGTTGTCCAGAAGGATCCTTACTCGGGTGACCATCTGCACGTGGGCTGTGAATTGAGGTTGCCTAACGTGTGCTGCTGGGTTGTAGACCAGAGAGCCGCAGATGGGGGCTGGACAGGTTCCTGTGTCATTCTGTTTCTCTTACCAACTTGCTGTGTGACCTTGGGCAAGTTGTGACCCAGATGTCTTATGGGTCACATGGATAATGTTATTATAGTAACACCTCTTAGTAGAGAAGAGCTTCCCTGGTGGCTCAGATGGTAAAGAATATGCTTACAGTGAAAGGAGGCCCGGGATCAATCCCTGGGTCAGGAAGACCCCCTGGAGAAGGAAATGGCAACCCACTCCAGTATTCTTTCTTGGAGAATTCCATGGACAGAGGAGCCTGGCAGGCTATAGTCCATGGGGTCACAAAGAGTCAGACACGACTGAGTGGCTGGCACTTACTAGAGAGCTGTTAGCAGGCTATTAATATCACATATGTATTGCAAGTTAGTGATCAATCACAGTGAACCTGGAGCACAGGAACCCTTAGTCCTTAGTTGATATTGCATCATAAATGCTGGTTTGCATCCACCTTCTCCTAGCTTATAGGAACTTTTTGTAAGTGGGTGTAGCAGATGCTGCTAGTGTCCCACCGATATCCACGGGTACTCAGCATACCATTGGAGACTTCCTGGTACATCTGCCTGCCAATGCCACACGTTCAAAGCACTTAGGAATTCATGTCCTCAGGAGCAGCCTTCAACCAACTACAGATGGGAGGTGACAGGTAAATATCTCAGCTTCTTCATCCCTGGGGTGTGACAGCACTGAGGCACAGCCTGTGAGGTCCCCAGTGAGACTGAGTGGCACTTGTCCACAGAGCTCGCCTGTGTACTGTCACCCTTGGTCTGACTTCCTTCCTTCCATTGCTTACGCCTTGCCTCCCCTCCTGGTGCTTCTGAGCATTGCTTCTCTAATAAACCACTTGCATTTAAACCTTTGTCTCATAAGACCATAGGGACAGTGTCTGATTCATTTCTGAATGCTACTACTCCATTCTTGGGGTATAAATAAATGTTTACTGATAGAAGTTTGAGTTTAAGTCCTGCCTTCTGAGGCTTCAACCATAAATCAATTCCTCAGGATGTTCTTTGTGTCAACTTAATTTTAGCTCCGTTTTTTCCTGGCCATCCTCCCACCTTTATTTGTATCTTCTCCAAAAACTGACCTTTCCAGTTCTTTAAAAACATTGTGTTATGATTTGGCTTTAGGTTTGCTGTTCCTCCTGGATTCTGTATTCATATGACACCCTCAAACAGTGGTAGTTCAGATCTAAGCCCAGTAATAAATCAGTGCTCGCTCTGTGGCTAGGAGGTGTGGTAACTGTTGGGAGCATTGTCTTCAATCCTTAGGTATACCAGATACTCTATGCCCACTGGCCGAACCTTCAAGCCTGTCTCCAATGTAGTGTGTATGCTTGCCCTTTGACTTCAAGGTGTAACATTCATTTAGTCATTTGTTCAACAAACATTAACAGGCCTGCTATATATTAGGCTTCGGGTTCGGCTTTAGGCTTATAAAGAAGACCAATGCCTGTACTTGAAAAAGTTCACCATGGTCTGCTGGAAGATACGATAGGTACTTAATACATCTTTTGAGGGACATGCAGAGATTATTTCAGTACAGTTTGATCAATGATACATGACACAGGAGTAGACGCATAGCATGATCCTTGGACCCGAAGTATTCCCATCAGTTGACAGCAAGAACATGTACAATGTAAGGTCCCACTCTTTCAGACCTACTAAATTCGAAACTCTGTCTGTGGTTCAGCAATCTCTGTGTTAAGAAGCCCACAGGAATTTGATGCTTCTTCATGCTTGAGAACCACTGTGACATGAAGTAAAGAATTTTATGGCAGAAGAGGGAAGGGTCTGGGTGTATCTCAGTGTGTTTCTATGAGAATTGGGTGCATCTAAGAAGATAAATCAAGGAAGGCTGCCTGGAGTAGGTGAACTGGAGCTAAGTCTTGAAAAAGCAGCATGAGGGTAATGGCTACAGACTTATCCTGAGATGACCTTAGTAATCTCAAGTTCAGACATTCCTAATGGCAGGTCTAAACCAGATAAAATGTTTTATTAAAGTTGTGTTTTAATTAAAGATAAATCATTATTTAACAATTTCTAATCATAGAATGTAAATTTAAGGAACACATTTTGACATGACAGAAGGACCTTTGTTTTGTCACAGAATTCACTGAAGCTCACCTCCAACTGGCTGCCCCATTTCCCGTGATGGAGGCATCATGATTTTAAGTAAACCTTTTGGAAGCAGGACATTTTGGACTTGATCTTCTTTTCTCAAATCAGCTAGACCCAAGCCCAGTACCCAGTGCATAGGTGCTCATCACCTATTTATTGATTTGATTTCCCAGAAAAATGGTACAAGAAAGGTCTGTCCATGTTGTTTTCTTTTGATTCACATATGTACCACTAAGCAATTGGTTGAGGTGATTTTAAATGAAAAAGCTGAATTGAACAGAACAGATGTTTTGCTGTGCAGAGAAATAATCTACCTGTGGAGAACAGTTTGGACGTGTAGGTGTTGTGTGTTTTTCTTTAGGATCCCCAGAGACTAAATTACACATACAGACAAAGCAGTCCTATAGCACATGTGATTTTCATTGTTATATAATAATATAGAATATAATTAGCTTGTATAAATGATAGTAATTCTTAATGCCTGTGTAGTGTGTTCTGCTTTGTAAAACACACTCACACCTGTTAACTCATCTGATCCCCTCAACTTTGTGAAGCAGGCATGAGAATTATGGTTAGGATCCTTATTTCTTATAGGTCTAGCAAGAACATGTACAATGTAAGGTCCCACTCTTTCAGACCTACTAAATTCGAAACTCTGTCTGTGGTTCAGCAATCTCTGTGTTAAGAAGCCCACAGGAATTTGATGCTTCTTCATGCTTGAGAACCACTGTGACATGAAGTAAAGAATTTTATGGCGGAAGAGGGAAGGGTCTGGGTGTATCTCAGTGTGTTTCTATGAGAATTGGGTGCATCTAAGAAGATAAATCAAGGAAGGCTGCCTGGAGTAGGTGAACTGGAGCTAAGTCTTGAAAAAGCAGCATGAGGGTAATGGCTACAGACTTATCCTGAGATGACCTTAGTAATCTCAAGTTCAGACATTCCTAATGGCAGGTCTAAACCAGATAAAATGTTTTATTAAAGTTGTGTTTTAATTAAAGATAAATCATTATTTAACAATTTCTAATCATAGAATGTAAATTTAAGGAACACATTTTGACATGACAGAAGGACCTTTGTTTTGTCACAGAATTCACTGAAGCTCACCTCCAACTGGCTGCCCCATTTCCCGTGATGGAGGCATCATGATTTTAAGTAAACCTTTTGGAAGCAGGACATTTTGGACTTGATCTTCTTTTCTCAAATCAGCTAGACCCAAGCCCAGTACCCAGTGCATAGGTGCTCATCACCTATTTATTGATTTGATTTCCCAGAAAAATGGTACAAGAAAGGTCTGTCCATGTTGTTTTCTTTTGATTCACATATGTACCACTAAGCAATTGGTTGAGGTGATTTTAAATGAAAAAGCTGAATTGAACAGAACAGATGTTTTGCTGTGCAGAGAAATAATCTACCTGTGGAGAACAGTTTGGACGTGTAGGTGTTGTGTGTTTTTCTTTAGGATCCCCAGAGACTAAATTACACATACAGACAAAGCAGTCCTATAGCACATGTGATTTTCATTGTTATATAATAATATAGAATATAATTAGCTTGTATAAATGATAGTAATTCTTAATGCCTGTGTAGTGTGTTCTGCTTTGTAAAACACACTCACACCTGTTAACTCATCTGATCCCCTCAACTTTGTGAAGCAGGCATGAGAATTATGGTTAGGATCCTTATTTCTTAGATGGGGGAGGCTGTGACTAGAACCAGCATACCACCACTTTTGCTGTGCTCAGTTGGCCACAATGGTCACAGACCAGCATGACTTTGAGAGGAGGGAAAATACCCCATCTCTCAATTGGAAGATGTCAGAGAAGTTGTGCCATCTTTACTCTATTCCAATAACCTTGGTACTTAAACTTCCTAAGCCTCAGTTTCATCTGTAAAAATGCAGATAATACAGATAATACTGACACCATGTGATTAACAGTAGGTGCTTCAATGGTGGCAGTTACTATCAGTAACCAATGCAGAAATCATCGTATTCATTTAAGAAGAGAATAACTGATCATAAATGTTGTGGCTCAGTTGCCAAATTGTGTCCAGTGCTTTGTAACCCCGTGGACTGCAGCATGCCAGGCTTCTTTGTCCTTCAATATCTCCCAGAGTTTTCCCAAGTTCATGTCCATTGAAACTGTGATGCCATCTAACCATCACATCCTCTACTGCCCTCTTCTCCTTCTGCCTTCAACCTTTCCCAGCATCAGGGTCTTTTCCAATGAGTCAACTGTTTGCATCAGGTGGCCAAAGTATTGGAGCTTCAATTTTACCGTCAGTCCCTCCAGTGAGTATGTGGGGTTGACTTCCTTTAAGATTGACTGGTTTGATCTCTTTGCTTTCCAAGGGACTCTCAGGAGTCTTCCCAGCACCAAAACTCTAAAGCATCAATTCTTCTGTGCTCTTCCATCTTTATTGTCAATAAACAAGGCAGAACTTATCATAATATATGATTATATGGAAAGACAACTACTAAAAGTAAGAAGGCAAGGCTTAAGTAAGAATATTGACTACTGTGGAGTCTTCCACACCACCATCTAATTTCCAGACTGGTACTTTTCCTTTAAAGCTAATATTTATAAGGCATTTACTATATGCTAAATACTCTTTTTGATTCTTATACTTGTTTAATCCTTACAACAGCCCTGTGAAATTGATGGGATTGTGGTCATTCTCATTTCTCAGCTGAGTAAAGTCCTATAGCACATGTGATTTTCATTGTTATATAATAATATAGAATATAATTAGCTTGTATAAATGATAGTAATTCTTAATGCCTGTGTAGTGTGTTCTGCTTTGTAAAACACACTCACACCTGTTAACTCATCTGATCCCCTCAACTTTGTGAAGCAGGCATGAGAATTATGGTTAGGATCCTTATTTCTTAGATGGGGGAGGCTGTGACTAGAACCAGCATACCACCACTTTTGCTGTGCTCAGTTGGCCACAATGGTCACAGACCAGCATGACTTTGAGAGGAGGGAAAATACCCCATCTCTCAATTGGAAGATGTCAGAGAAGTTGTGCCATCTTTACTCTATTCCAATAACCTTGGTACTTAAACTTCCTAAGCCTCAGTTTCATCTGTAAAAATGCAGATAATACAGATAATACTGACACCATGTGATTAACAGTAGGTGCTTCAATGGTGGCAGTTACTATCAGTAACCAATGCAGAAATCATCGTATTCATTTAAGAAGAGAATAACTGATCATAAATGTTGTGGCTCAGTTGCCAAATTGTGTCCAGTGCTTTGTAACCCCATGGACTGCAGCATGCCAGGCTTCTTTGTCCTTCAATATCTCCCAGAGTTTTCCCAAGTTCATGTCCATTGAAACTGTGATGCCATCTAACCATCACATCCTCTACTGCCCTCTTCTCCTTCTGCCTTCAACCTTTCCCAGCATCAGGGTCTTTTCCAATGAGTCAACTGTTTGCATCAGGTGGCCAAAGTATTGGAGCTTCAATTTTACCGTCAGTCCCTCCAGTGAGTATGTGGGGTTGACTTCCTTTAAGATTGACTGGTTTGATCTCTTTGCTTTCCAAGGGACTCTCAGGAGTCTTCCCCAGCACCAAAACTCTAAAGCATCAATTCTTCTGTGCTCTTCCATCTTTATTGTCAATAAACAAGGCAGAACCTATCATAATATATGATTATATGGAAAGACAACTACTAAAAGTAAGAAGGCAAGGCTTAAGTAAGAATATTGACTACTGTGGAGTCTTCCACACCACCATCTAATTTCCAGACTGGTACTTTTCCTTTAAAGCTAATATTTATAAGGCATTTACTATATGCTAAATACTCTTTTTGATTCTTATACTTGTTTAATCCTTACAACAGCCCTGTGAAATTGATGGGATTGTGGTCATTCTCATTTCTCAGCTGAGTAAACTGAGGGATAAAGGGGTAGTAGAGCTTGCTCAAGTGAATAGTAGAAGTTTAGCAAGTTGATCCAGATGCTGTGTTTGTCAGTTCTGCTACCTATCAGATCCATTAGCTGTATATCAAGTCACTCCTTCCCTTGCAGAGCAGAAGTATTCACGTTTGAAAGTGAAAGTGTTAGTTGCTCAGTCATGTCTGACTCTTTGTGACCCCATGAACTGTAGTCCACCAGGCTCTTCTGTCCATGGAATTCTCCAGGCAAGAATACTGGACTGGGTTGCCATTCCCTTCTCCAGGGGATCTTCCCAACCAAGGAACTGAGCCCAAGTCTTGCACATTACCATCTGAGCCACCAGGGAAGAGCCAAATTCACTGTCGAAATGAATTGTTAAATCACAACTTGGCCCAGATTTTAAAACAGTAAATTTGGACTCTGAAGAAATACAGAGACGATTTTTAAAGTGAGGTATTTGAGAAAGCAGATCAGCTATTTGTTCAGGGTCCTTGGATACTACTGCCAGGAGGCCCTACCTGCTTTCTGAGGTAGTTACTTCTTTCCGAACAATCTCACTGGGATGAGATCAAAGAGTGATCACAGAATATTCCACAGTTCTCTCTTTGAAACCCTGGGAGTTGGGGTTCTTCATCTCCTTTGAAGTGTATATTTGTCAGTTTCCAGAATTGCACCCATCCTTGGAAGAGTTTACCAATATTTTCTCCTTATAGGATGAGGAGTACTGAGATGGGGAGATGGTTGAATTATTTATCAGTTCTATTTAGGGAACTTTGGTGTCCAGCAAGCACAGGCAAAATCTTGGAAAGAACATGTCCAGTGGGTCAGTGTTCGGAAAGGCCACCTGTCAAGTGGCATTTGTAGTTTGCTGCCTGAATTGTCAGAAGAAATAGTTGAATTAATTAACAGAATAGGATACATCATCTAAAGGTATTAATTGGTGCTGATGAAAGCCATGTATTTAGTAAGAACTAAACCAAGCTAATTGGAAAAGAATTTGACAATGTTCTAAATTATGGCTCTGTTGGTAGTTCTTTTAGTCATGCTAATTATTAGTTACTTTTAATAGACCTCATGTTTGGGTTTCCCATTTCTCAGCTGAGTAAACTGAGGGATAAAGGGGTAGTAGAGCTTGCTCAAGTGAATAGTAGAAGTTTAGCAAGTTGATCCAGATGCTGTGTTTGTCAGTTCTGCTACCTATCAGATCCATTAGCTGTATATCAAGTCACTCCTTCCCTTGCAGAGCAGAAGTATTCACGTTTGAAAGTGAAAGTGTTAGTTGCTCAGTCATGTCTGACTCTTTGTGACCCCATGGACTGTAGTCCAACAGATTCCTCAGTCCATGGAATTTTCCAGGCAAAAATACTAGAGTGGTAGCCATTCTCTTCTACAGGGGATCTTCCCAACCAAGGAACTGAGCCCAAGTCTTGCACATTACCATCTGAGCCACCAGGGAAGAGCCAAATTCACTGTCGAAATGAATTGTTAAATCACAACTTGGCCCAGATTTTAAAACAGTAAATTTGGACTCTGAAGAAATACAGAGACGATTTTTAAAGTGAGGTATTTGAGAAAGCAGATCAGCTATTTGTTCAGGGTCCTTGGATACTACTGCCAGGAGGCCCTACCTGCTTTCTGAGGTAGTTACTTCTTTCCGAACAATCTCACTGGGATGAGATCAAAGAGTGATCACAGAATATTCCACAGTTCTCTCTTTGAAACCCTGGGAGTTGGGGTTCTTCATCTCCTTTGAAGTGTATATTTGTCAGTTTCCAGAATTGCACCCATCCTTGGAAGAGTTTACCAATATTTTCTCCTTATAGGATGAGGAGTACTGAGATGGGGAGATGGTTGAATTATTTATCAGTTCTATTTAGGGAACTTTGGTGTCCAGCAAGCACAGGCAAAATCTTGGAAAGAACATGTCCAGTGGGTCAGTGTTCGGAAAGGCCACCTGTCAAGTGGCATTTGTAGTTTGCTGCCTGAATTGTCAGAAGAAATAGCTGAATTAATTAACAGAATAGGATACATCATCTAAAGGTATTAATTGGTGCTGATGAAGGCCATGTATTTAGTAAGAACTAAACCAAGCTAATTGGAAAAGAATTTGACAATGTTCTAAATTATGGCTCTGTTGGTAGTTCTTTTAGTCATGCTAATTATTAGTTACTTTTAATAGACCTCATGTTTGGGTTTCCCATGTTAGCAAGGGAATATATTAGTGGAACTTGGTTACTTGGGTGAAGGGCTAGATTTGCTCAATGGAAACAGTTCATTTTCTCGTTGCCACTGAAGAACCCACCACTTAAAGCAAGACGATGTGAAGAAACAGTCCCTAGGATGACACTTCCATATATGCCAAGTGTTTCCCACTGCTGCACATAGTCAGCATTTTACCTGATGCAGTCTGTGTAGTCACTGTGATGGTAAATGTATGCATGGTGGCCTCTGTTCTGGTCTCCTTACTGCCAAACCCATGTTTTATGAAAGGCAGCAGATGGCATAAAGCAGTAAAGTGTTAGTTGCGCAGTCAAGTCCAACTCTTTGCAACCCTATGAACTGTGGGCTGCCAAGCTCCCCTGTTCTTGGAGTGCTCCAGGTAAGAATACTGGAGTGGGTTGCCATTTCCTTCTCCAGGGGATTTTCCTGACCCAGGGATCAAACCCAGATCTACTGCAATGCAGTACCCTCTGAGCCACCAGGGAAGCCCAAAAGGTCCTCATGTAAGAAATCTGTGTGACAGAAGACCTTGAATAGCCAAAGCAATCCTGAGGAAGAAGAATGGAGTTGGAGGGATCAGCCTCCCTAACTTCAGACTCTACTGCAAAGCAACAGTTATCAAGACAGTATGGTACTGGCACAAAAACAGAACTATAGATCAATGGAACAAGATTGAGAACCCAGAGATCAACCCACGCACCTATGGGTACCTTATTTTTGACAAAGGAGGAGAAACTATAAAATGGGACAAAGACAGTCTCTTCAACAAATGGTGCTGGGAAAATTGGACAGCAACATGCAAAAAAATGAAGTTGGAACATTCCCTGACCCCATACACAAAGATCAACTCAAAATGGATTAAAGACCTAAATGTAAGACCAGAAAACCAGGAGTTCAAGGACCTAAAACAAGATTCTCTGACCTAAGGCTGAATTAAAGTTGAATTCAGAATAGGATACATCATCTAAAGGTATTAATTGGTGCTGATGAAAGCCATGTATTTAGTAAGAACTAAACCAAGCTAATTGGAAAAGAATTTGACAATGTTCTAAATTATGGCTCTGTTGGTAGTTCTTTTAGTCATGCTAATTATTAGTTACTTTTAATAGACCTCATGTTTGGGTTTCCCATGTTAGCAAGGGAATATATTAGTGGAACTTGGTTACTTGGGTGAAGGGCTAGATTTGCTCAATGGAAACAGTTCATTTTCTCGTTGCCACTGAAGAACCCACCACTTAAAGCAAGACGATGTGAAGAAACAGTCCCTAGGATGACACTTCCATATATGCCAAGTGTTTCCCACTGCTGCACATAGTCAGCATTTTACCTGATGCAGTCTGTGTAGTCACTGTGATGGTAAATGTATGCATGGTGGCCTCTGTTCTGGTCTCCTTACTGCCAAACCCATGTTTTATGAAAGGCAGCAGATGGCATAAAGCAGTAAAGTGTTAGTTGCGCAGTCAAGTCCAACTCTTTGCAACCCTATGAACTGTGGGCTGCCAAGCTCCCCTGTTCTTGGAGTGCTCCAGGTAAGAATACTGGAGTGGGTTGCCATTTCCTTCTCCAGGGGATTTTCCTGACCCAGGGATCAAACCCAGATCTACTGCAATGCAGTACCCTCTGAGCCACCAGGGAAGCCCAAAAGGTCCTCATGTAAGAAATCTGTGTGACAGAAGACCTTGAATAGCCAAAGCAATCCTGAGGAAGAAGAATGGAGTTGGAGGGATCAGCCTCCCTAACTTCAGACTCTACTGCAAAGCAACAGTTATCAAGACAGTATGGTACTGGCACAAAAACAGAACTATAGATCAATGGAACAAGATTGAGAACCCAGAGATCAACCCACGCACCTATGGGTACCTTATTTTTGACAAAGGAGGAGAAACTATAAAATGGGACAAAGACAGTCTCTTCAACAAATGGTGCTGGGAAAATTGGACAGCAACATGCAAAAAAATGAAGTTGGAACATTCCCTGACCCCATACACAAAGATCAACTCAAAATGGATTAAAGACCTAAATGTAAGACCAGAAACCATCAAACTCTTAGTGGAGAATATAGGCAAAACCCTCAAGGACATCAATCAAAGCAAGATCTTCTCTGACCCACCTACTAAAATAGTGGAACTGAAAAGAAAAGTGAACACGTGGGACCTCATGAAACTTAAAAGCTTTTGTACAGCAAAAGAAATCACCAAAAAGTTGAACAGACACCCCACAGAGTGGGAGAAAATCATAGCAAATGAAACAACAGACAAAGAATTAATCTCCAAAATCTACAAGCAACTCAGACAACTCAACACAGGAAAAATGAACAATCCAATCAAAAAATGGGAAAAAGATCTAAAGAGACGCCTCTCCAAAGAGGACATACAGATGGCCCAAAAGCACATGAAACAATGCTCAACCTCGCTTGTCATTAGAGAAATGCAAATTAAAACCACAATGAGATACCACCTCACACCTGTCAGAATGGCCATCATCAGCAAATCGATAGACAATAAATGCTGGAGAGGGTGAGGAGAAAAGGGAACCCTCTTGCATTGCTGGTGGGAATGTAAATTGATACAGCCTCTATGGAAGACAATATGGAGATTCCTTAAAAAACTAAAAATAGAAGCACCCTATGACCCAGCAATCCCACTGTTAGGCCTATATCCTGATAAAATCAAAAATGAAAGAGGCACCTGTACCCAATGTTCATTGCAGCTCTCTATACAATAGCCAGAACATGGAAGCAACCTAGATGTCCATCGACAAATGAATGGATCCAGAAGCTCTGGTACATATATACAATGGGATACTACTCAGCTGTTAAAAGAAATGCAGAAGACTCAGTCCTAATGAGGTGGCTGGCTCTAGAACCTATCATAAAAAGTGAAGTAAGTCAAAAAGAGAAAGGCAAGTATAGTATACTAACTCATATATATGGGATCTAGTAAGATGGTCATGATAACACACGCAGTGAACTCATGAAAAAACAGAGAATAGACATAAAGACATGGTGGAGACCGAACAGTAGGAGGGAGGCATGGAGGGAGTAACATGGAAACCTATACTGTCATGTGTGGAAAAGATAGCTATTGTCATTGTGCTAGGGGAATAGGAGTACCTACAACCACTTGCGGCGATGACCTGGAGGGATGGGGGGAGTGGGGGGAGGGAGGGTCCAGGGATATGCATATGAATGATCTGAGAACATACATGTAAAAAATAAAAATAAAAAAAAAAAGAAATCTGTGTGAAAAGATTAGTTAATTACCTCCCAAAGAAAACTAGCTAATACCAGTGAACAAAAAGATTAGATTTGGAAAGGATAACTTAGAGAAGGGGTGACTGGATGGACAAAGAAAGGACATACACATTAGAAATGGGTTCCAGTTATTGCTCTGCCAGTTATCTATGTGGGGGACCTTGGACAAGTTCTTATAAGGAACTGATTGGATTTGGCCATCTCTAAGGGCTTCTCCTCTCTCATAATGCTATCATTTTGAGTCTCATCAACAGGCTGCCACAAAGCTGTTCATTCAGCCACTCCTAGAATCCTGTCCAGATGTGTCAGGACTCGGGAGTGCTCCCCTGTGTCTGTCGTCTTTATATCCAGGCACACAGCTGGACAATTTCTCAGTGTCCTCGTGAAGCCAAGGCTCTAAGTCCTGACCAGTGACATATGAAAATCAATGACCTACAGCTTCCAGGCCTGCCCCATGAAACTTCCAGCTCACCCCCTACCATCTTTCCCCATCATTTAGCGGAATGAAAAGTACCCCAAGGGCTTAGGGGAGAACAGAGCCATAAGATGGGAAAAGTGTGGGTCCCTGCATACCTAAATGGATCTGAGTTCCCACCATCCATCCCACCTATGAAAAATGACCAAGAAATAGTATTTTGTGGTATGAACCCACTGAAGTTATTGGGTTATATATTATATAATATATAATTAGTTAACACTGATTAATGTAAAGAAAGGAGAAAGTCACTACTTTGCAAGCCAACTCTAACTCCTGGTAAGTTTCTTTCTTATATATATATTATTATTTGTTGTTAAATATAACTTCCTATGTTATTAGTTGTATTATCACTATAGTACAGAAATAGCATTTATATAATGTTATAAAATTTTTTAAGTATTTTATCCTCAGAACAGCATTGTAAGCTGGTTCTGTTTTCATCCCCATTTTACAAATAACGGCACTAAAATACCGAGAGGTTAAGTTACTTTCCCAAGGCAACAAAGCTACGGCAGACCAAAAGTCTGTCTTACTAGACTCTTCTGAAATTATGCAAATTAGACATTGTTATTTCTGTCAATTTATAAATGAGGAATGTATCCATTAAGACTCTTCTTACTGGGCATTATTAGAAACCTGACTCAAACTGACTTAACTTCAAGCAGTAATGAAGGGTTCATATGACTAAAAGCCTGGAAGTTTCTGTCTCTGGCTTTATGCACTTTCGAGCCAGGGCCTCAAAAAACACCACGAGGGCCATCTTATATTCTTCTTCAGGCTGGCTTTTTTTTAAAACAAAACAAAAACTTCTTATGGGATTTATACAGCTACTGACAGCTCCAAACATGTATACTAGAGTTCTTCTAAGCTAAGAGAGATGAAAGAACTTCTAATTTACCTATAGTGAAAACAAAAGCTGCGTCTCTTATTGACTTGGGTCTTGCACTCCATCTTGAACCAGTCACAGCGTGTGCATGCTTAGTTGCTCAGACATACTCCACTACATGTGACCCACTGGACTCTAGCCTGTCAGGTTCCTCTGTCCATGGGAGTTTTCCAGGAAAGAATACTGGAGGGGTTTGCCATTTCCTTCCCGAAGGGATCTTCCAAACCCCAGGATTGAAGCCACGTCTCCCATGTCTCCTGCACTGCAAGCAGATTCTTAACCCACTGAGCCATCAGGAAAGCCCCAATCACAATAGTCAAGGGTCTCTAATACCTGACTGGTCAGGCTGAATGACATGTTCAAACTCAGAACCAGAGGTCTGGGTCAGTTCTACCTAAGTGTATCACTGACAATGTAGAAGGAGTTGTTTTTTTAAGAAGACCTTCTGCTGTTGTTACCAAAGGAAACCATGGCCTTTAAAATTTTGGACAGGCTTAGAGTGTAAAATTAATGAAATAAGCCTTTCTTTCTTATATATATATTATTATTTGTTGTTAAATATAACTTCCTATGTTATTAGTTGTATTATCACTATAGTACAGAAATAGCATTTATATAATGTTATAAAATTTTTAAGTATTTTATCCTCAGAACAGCATTGTAAGCTGGTTCTGTTTTCATCCCCATTTTACAAATAACGGCACTAAAATACCGAGAGGTTAAGTTACTTTCCCAAGGCAACAAAGCTACGGCAGACCAAAAGTCTGTCTTACTAGACTCTTCTGAAATTATGCAAATTAGACATTGTTATTTCTGTCAATTTATAAATGAGGAATGTATCCATTAAGACTCTTCTTACTGGGCATTATTAGAAACCTGACTCAAACTGACTTAACTTCAAGCAGTAATGAAGGGTTCATATGACTAAAAGCCTGGAAGTTTCTGTCTCTGGCTTTATGCACTTTCGAGCCAGGGCCTCAAAAAACACCACGAGGGCCATCTTATATTCTTCTTCAGGCTGGCTTTTTTTTTTTAAAACAAAAACAAAAACTTCTTATGGGATTTATACAGCTACTGACAGCTCCAAACATGTATACTAGAGTTCTTCTAAGCTAAGAGAGATGAAAGAACTTCTAATTTACCTATAGTGAAAACAAAAGCTGCGTCTCTTATTGACTTGGGTCTTGCACTCCATCTTGAACCAGTCACAGCGTGTGCATGCTTAGTTGCTCAGACATACTCCACTACATGTGACCCACTGGACTCTAGCCTGTCAGGTTCCTCTGTCCATGGGAGTTTTCCAGGAAAGAATACTGGAGGGGTTTGCCATTTCCTTCCGAAGGATCTTCCAAACCCCAGGATTGAAGCCACGTCTCCCATGTCTCCTGCACTGCAAGCAGATTCTTAACCCACTGAGCCATCAGGAAAGCCCCAATCACAATAGTCAAGGGTCTCTAATACCTGACTGGTCAGGCTGAATGACATGTTCAAACTCAGAACCAGAGGTCTGGGTCAGTTCTACCTAAGTGTATCACTGACAATGTAGAAGGAGTTGTTTTTTTAAGAAGACCTTCTGCTGTTGTTACCAAAGGAAACCATGGCCATTGGACAGCTAGAGTGTAATTAATGACTTTTATAGGGAGCTTGAGGTCCAAAGAAGTTAAGGAACTTGCCTAAAGTCACACAAGCTAGTGAACTCAATGAAATAACCTCTCTGTGATGAAGCTATGTTATTCGCTTTTGCATCTCCACTGCCTGGTAGGGTGGCACTGGCAGAACCACTTTGAAAATGAAGAAAAGAAATTGAACCCAGGTCTTCTGACTCTGCATCTGCTTCTCTTTCCATTGGCTTTCTCTGGAACCTACATAGTGCTGCATCCCTTACATGGTTGTGAAGAAGAATAAGCAATTATTGTTTGCTGTAGAAAGTGGCTTTGAGTTTCTCAAGGGAAGTGTTGCTTTGAGTGTTGGGACAGCTGTCTCTACTTTGGCTTTCTCTCCACTGGATGCAGTTCTCATTTCTTGATTAACTTATCAGCAAGAATAGAGAATTCAACAGAATGTTGGCATTGCTGATTAGTCCTGTCTACCATGATATGAAGCTGACAAATCCTTTGAAGAGTCGCTTCGTGCCTAGTAGTATTGGAACTGAAAATATGATGCAGTGTGAACTGCAGTACTTGGGAATCTCAATCAAACTTGTGATGACGGGAATAGATTTACATTTACAGCTTTCAAGTACAAAGCGGCATGAATGCACTCATGTTGAACTAACATTATGCCTGGGGTTTAATTTCTAAGTGAGATTTTGCCACACAATTATTTTCTCAGAAGCTGTTAAGTAGAAATTAAGGAAGAGGTAGAGCTCAGATGTAGTTTTGAATTTTGCTAGGTTCTTGATCATGCCTTTCTGTATGTCCCTGAAAATGTTAATCGCTCAGTCATGTCTGACTCTTTGTGACCCTATGGACTGTAGCCGCCAGGCTCTTCTCACCATGGAATTTCCCAGGCAAGAATACTGGAGTGGGTAGCCATTCCCTTGTCCAGGGTATCTTCCCGACACAGGGACCAAACCCAGGTCTCATGTATTACAAGCAGATTCTTTTCCATCTAAGCCACCAGTGTCCTTATTTGTCCTCAAAAGATAATTCTTCTACTGAATGTTTTCCCTCTGAAGGCCATGTAGTGAAAAGGATAGCTCACATCTAGTCTTTGGCCAGGTTGTGTCTGTTTTATTTCTGTCTCTGTTATATCCATCCCCCATTCTTTTCCAATTCTTACTGCCTTCAGCATATGTTTTCATGGTTTCTTGTGGGTTTATCCAGTAAAACCTTACTTCCTACACATGTCATAGGTCAGCAAAGGTTGCAGGGGACTCCGTTCCTTACAGTCATTCAGGAGTCCTGGATCCTTCCATTGTGTGTGTCTTTCATCATCTAGGGCCTTGTTCTCTGCATGGAGCTAAGAATATGGGGAAGAAAGAATAGGAAACTCTTATGGGAAGTTTTCAGGAGCCAGGCCTGCATCATTCCCATCCTCATTGTATTAGGAGGAGCTCAGTCACATGGGCTTCGTGTAAAGGGAGGCTGAGAGGTGTAGTCTGCCGGTGCCCAGGAGACCTCCTTACACACTTGGAATATTTCAGTGCTCTCCAAACAAAATGGTCTCTTAAACTCAGTCTGGCCACACTGTCACAAGAGGTATCTAAAGTATATTTGTCATCTTGCTGTTGTCCAGCAATTTTTAGTAATTGAAGTGAAAGTTAATCATTCAGTTGTGTCTGACTCTTTGAGACCTCATGGACTATAACAGCCCACCAGGCTCCTCTGTCCATGGAATTCTCCAGGCAAAAATACTGGAGTGAGTAGCCATTCCCTTCTCCAGGGGATCTTCCTGACCCAGCAATCCAACCTGGGTCTTCCACATTGCAGGCAGATTCTACTGTCTGAGCTCACCATGGAAGCCCTTTAGTAATTGCCCTATTCTTATAACAGAAAGCCCGAATGATCTCTTCTCATTTACTGAGAATAGAGTTTATTACTATATTAAAAAAGTAATAAAGCAGAAAATAATCTTGAGTATAGTATGGCTCATACTGAATACTGTTGTAGGCTGTGTTTGGACAATTATTGGGCCAATGTTTGGGTTCAACCTAATCTTCTGATTCCATTCAGCTCCAGTCTGTACCAACACCATGGCTTAAAGCAATACTGTGGGAAGTAGAGGTGGATGAATGGAGTTGGAATTGTTCAACTAGAAGAATGAAGGACGGCAGGAGGGAGATGCCCCAAACCTACACATGGGCTTTCGGTACAGGGAGCTGTCAGCCATCAGCTGGAGAGTGGATTTAGGCTGGAAGTAATTTTCTTTCAGATGACCCTATTTTGACTTATTGAGGAATCTTACTATGTAGATTTTGAAAAGTAGTACAAATATTAATCTTCTCAGAACTATTAGAACATATTCCTGCCCAGAGGCTTCAGAGTGTAAGATAAGAATTGAAAAGAAAAGAATTGAGGTCAAGATATTTTTTATGAGAATGAGAACTAATATGTGTTGAGCCAGGCAGGGGAGAAGTTATTGCTTTTGTGTGTATTATCTCATTTAGTGTTTTAATATCTATGTTCACAAAAACATTATCATTTCTAAGTAATGAGATGGTTAATTAGATGGGTTT
Source organism: Tragulus kanchil (assembly GCA_022376925.1). Lineage (NCBI taxonomy): Eukaryota > Metazoa > Chordata > Mammalia > Artiodactyla > Tragulidae > Tragulus > Tragulus kanchil. The sequence goes on from JAIOJX010000032.1 coordinate 98,705,301, forward strand.
ATAGATTCAAAGAGGTCACATGATATGTCAGATATCACATACGCAAAGAGCACTGGAGTCAGGATTTAAACTCAGGTCCTATCTGAAAACAGAGTCACTGCTGTTTGAGTGTATCCCGCCTCTCTTCACTAGAAAGGCCTCTTTCAGTCTGAGAAGTGAATTGAAATTAAAACACATTTTCCAGATGCCCCAACATAACAAAGATGGCCAGGTGTGTAATTCAGAAACAGATTTAGACAGAAATACGTACATGGGCCTAATGTGCAACTTCTGCTTCTTCAGCAAATTCTTTATCAAACCATCTTCACTTTGTTCATATACTGCCATGACTAGAAGTAAATACCTTAGGTTTGACTCTTGGGTTATTAGCCATGTGACTTTGGCCAAGATACTTCACCTATGTAACTCGATTTTCTCATTTGTAAATAGTGATGATTAGACCTAGGGGTTGGGTGAAAAATTTGGGGGCCCAAAAGCCTCATAAACATTAGCTGAGTATAGTATGGCTCATACTGAATACTGTTGTAGGCTGTGTTTGGACAATTATTGGGCCAATGTTTGGGTTCAACCTAATCTTCTGATTCCATTCAGCTCCAGTCTGTACCAACACCATGGCTTAAAGCAATACTGTGGGAAGTAGAGGTGGATGAATGGAGTTGGAATTGTTCAACTAGAAGAATGAAGGACGGCAGGAGGGAGATGCCCCAAACCTACACATGGGCTTTCGGTACAGGGAGCTGTCAGCCATCAGCTGGAGAGTGGATTTAGGCTGGAAGTAATTTTCTTTCAGATGACCCTATTTTGACTTATTGAGGAATCTTACTATGTAGATTTTGAAAAGTAGTACAAATATTAATCTTCTCAGAACTATTAGAACATATTCCTGCCCAGAGGCTTCAGAGTGTAAGATAAGAATTGAAAAGAAAAGAATTGAGGTCAAGATATTTTTTATGAGAATGAGAACTAATATGTGTTGAGCCAGGCAGGGGAGAAGTTATTGCTTTTGTGTGTATTATCTCATTTAGTGTTTTAATATCTATGTTCACAAAAACATTATCATTTCTAAGTAATGAGATGGTTAATTAGATGGGTTTATAGATTCAAAGAGGTCACATGATATGTCAGATATCACATACGCAAAGAGCACTGGAGTCAGGATTTAAACTCAGGTCCTATCTGAAAACAGAGTCACTGCTGTTTGAGTGTATCCCGCTCTCTTCACTAGAAAGGCCTCTTTCAGTCTGAGAAGTGAATTGAAATTAAAACACATTTTCCAGATGCCCCAACATAACAAAGATGGCCAGGTGTGTAATTCAGAAACAGATTTAGACAGAAATACGTACATGGGCCTAATGTGCAACTTCTGCTTCTTCAGCAAATTCTTTATCAAACCATCTTCACTTTGTTCATATACTGCCATGACTAGAAGTAAATACCTTAGGTTTGACTCTTGGGTTATTAGCCATGTGACTTTGGCCAAGATACTTCACCTATGTAACTCGATTTTCTCATTTGTAAATAGTGATGATTAGCGTAGTTATTTCCTAGGGTGGTTGTGGGGAATGAAGAACCTAAAACATTGAAAATGGTGCGGGCATGTAGCAAATGCCTCATAAACATTAGCTACTGACTTTTAAAAAGAATTTTAATTTCGTAAAATACAAATAGCACAAAATTTGCCATAGTAACCATTTTTAAGTATAAGGTTCTTTGGCATTAAGTCCATTCACATTATTATGCTAACATCACTACCATTCATCCATGGAGATATTTTTATTTTGGAAAAATAAACTCTGTACCTATTGGACAGCAGCAACCCGTTTCCCCACCCCAGCCCCTGGAAACCACTATTCTACTTTCTGTTTCTATGAGTTTGATTAATCTAAGTATCTCATTTGACATTAGCTGTTGGTTATTTTAAAGAGTTTTTGATGTGGACCATTTTAAAAATCTTTGTTGAATTTGTTACAATACTGCTTCTGTTTTATGTTTTGGCTCTTTGGCCAGGAGCCATGTGGGATCTTAGCTACCTGACCAGGCATCAAACCTGTACTCCCTGCATTGGAAGGTGAATCTTAACCATTGGACCACCAGGGAAGTGCCCTTAACCATTGATTTTTTAAAAAAGACATTGTTGTTTAGCCGCTAATTTGTCTCCAACTCTTTTGTGACCCCATGGACTGTAACCTGTCTATGGGATTTCCCAGGCAAGAATACTGGAGTGGATTGCCATTTCCTTATCCATTAACTAATGATTTTTAAGAGTTAGAAGATCTAAGCATCACCTTGGCTCCTCTGTTTCCTGGCTGTGTGTTCTTGGAAAACAAACTTTCCTTCAGATACTAAAGTCCTTCTCAGTTGGTATTGAAAATGTAAGATGATGTGAAGCCTGGAAATACTTTGTATTCTCCACAATGTTTTTTTGTTTTTTTAAACAGGCTTAAAAGGAGTTTGTGTATTCATTCATTTATTTCTCTGTCCTTCAAAACATTCATTTATTTGATTCATTCACTGAGTCACAGCTATGCCCCAGCCTCTGTGCTGAGTCTGGGGAGCTGCCGAGATGAAGCAGGTGCTGTTTCTGTTCTCAAGGGTCAAAATAATGAGGCAGAAGCTGTCATAGATGCTAAAAGCCAAGTTCTCGGTCCAGTGATGGTTCAAAGGGGAGATGAACTTTTCCCAAGGAGGCCCTTCAACTGTGAAGTACAGTTTGAAAGGAACAGTGTGATGGAATCCAAAGACCTTTGGTCTCCAGCCTCATTATTATCTGGCTCCTCTCTGTTCCCCTCTCTGGTTCTCTGTGTGTGTGCTGAGGGAACAGTTTTCTAGAATTCTAGTTGCTGGGATCTGTGGTGCAGGATTCTACCTTCCATCTCTTCTGTTTCCATTCGTGGGGTTCCGAATGAAGAAAAGGAAAAACATCCCACTGCCTCCTAAAGTTTGCTGTTAGAGGTGTCACCTTCTATAAAGTTCCTAATCTTTCTGCACGTCAGTTTCTTCTTCTGTATAGTGGTGGTAATACAGGGCGTTATTGGGAGGACTAAATGTGCTTATATTCATAAGTGATCAGTAAACATTATCTAACATTATTATGATCCTTGTTATTTGGAAAATGCTAGACAAGAACATTTGCCAGCTGTTTCCTGTGATGGTCTGGGTCTTGAACTATCTTCCCTATGTCCTATCTTTCTGCTTTTCTTCTGGCCTCAGGCTTCTGGAATTCCTTCTTATGTGGCACATCCCTTAGTTCCTATAGTCTTGCCTCCCCGTGCTTCTCCTGTGGGCTACTGTATGTACCCTGGGATGGAGACTGAGAGCCCGGCTGTACGTGGGTGTCACACATGTGCCCTTCTCTCAGCCTGGGCGGGAAGTCTCTTTGCCTTTCCTCCCATTCCACAGTCTCATCAGCTGGAACACAGTCCTCAGCCTCAGAATAGTCAGCTTGCTCAGTAAGTGAACTAATTACACTCACTGCGCTTCTCTTTTGTTCCCCGATCTTGCTGATTTGCTATTTATAGCATTTCCAAAGATGTTTGCCGGCAGTGTCCCTTTTAATCCAGATTCAGAGATAGCATGCCAGAGGTGAAAACAGCTATAACAAAGCACCCCTCATCACTTGTGGGGCAGGAAGTGCTATACTCTATTTATTTATTTATTTTAACATGATATTTTCCCAACAAAGAGGGAATAGAGGGTAATGAGGGTTTTTAGGGTTGGAGTGGCTTGAGAAAGAAGGAAGGAAGGGGAAAGAAAGAAAGGAAGGGACAGAAGAAAGGAAAGGAGGGAAGGAGGAAAAAGGGAAGTAAAGGAGAGAAGAAAGAAAAAGGAAAGAGAATGAGAAAGAGAAAGGACAGTGGAAAAACACTCAGATGTGTGTCTGACTGTGAGCCAGATAGTGAGACAAGAGTGGTGCCTGTCTGACATCACAGGTCAGTGCAGGTGTGATGAGCTGGACAGAGTGCCCAGGTGGGCAGGTGAGTTAGTGCCCTGTGTGGGGGCGGGTATATTCAGTTGTCAGGAGCCACTCAGCAGCCCCTTGAAGTGTGGAGTGGATGTGGTATGATCAGTCAGGAATTTCTCTCTCCTTGGCCCAGCGTAAAAACACAAGGGTTGTCTTTTGTTTATCCAGCATACATTAGAATGGAAAGATGAATGAAGTCAGAGTCCTTCACACTAGGCTCATAATGTAGATCCTGTGGTTCTCTGATTGTAGGTGCGTGGACATCTTGTGGGGAGCCTAAGAAAAGCCCTAGTCCCAGATACCCCAGCTCAGTAACAGCTGGGCTGCACCCCAGAGGGCAGTGCCACTGCACTGCCTATCACTTTACTGGGAACCGGACACCCAGAGAAGTACCAGGGTGGCAAAGGAGGTAAGGAAAGGGAGTAACACCAGTGCAGGAGTGTGATTGAACTGGCCGCCGTCTCATGGCAAGTGAAACTACATTCTCACAAGACTGTCGCCCGAGAGCCTGTGGAGCCACTGTATCAGGATGGTCAAAGCAGGGGCGAAAATGAAGGAGACTTACTCCACTGCCTCCCATTCCTATGGGTTAGAAGCTTGGCCATGGAGCATGAATTCCTCTGCTGAAAATGCCTAGGGTCAAGTGGCTCCTGTGACCTCTTATACCTCTGGCATGACGGAGAATGGCTTCACCTAGGGTTGTCACATTATACTCATGAGAAGTCAGTAGGGACCTGGGAGAGCTGGCAGTTTATAAGGGTGGATGGTGTGAAGCTGGTGGTTGAAGGCTCCAGAGAGAGGCAAAGCCAAGTGCATCTCTACCAGTGCACGCAAGGTGTCTGATCCAGATCCTACATGGCATCGATCAGGTAGCCTGGGGATCATACTTTGAGAAACCTTGTCTTAGACCAAGTGACCATTTAACTCCTTTACATGTCAATTTCTTTGCTTAACACAGGACAACCCACTCTCCTGAAAATAAAACTAAATAAAGCTCAAGGAAAACGATTGAACTGAAAACAATTAATGTAAATCTGTACCACTCTTTTGCATTGGAGCAACTCCAATTTGGGGATGAAAGCATCCTTTTCCTGTCTTTCAATAGCGCACAGAGTGGAGTGTGCTTATAGTTGATACACTTGGACATTGTAATTGAGCAAATATGATAAAACTGAATTTTGTAGAAAGCAAGCAAGCAGTTCATTCAATATTTAACAAATTTTAATGATTAATTTTGTGCTAAAATGCTGGGAGGTGCAAAGGCAAATAAAATAGTGCTCCATAGACATGTTAAAAAAAGCAATGAGCAATTTGGGAATTGTACTTCTGTTTATCCTTCTAATTATAAGGCTAATTAAACCCTGATTAGTGGTCCTAGTGTATAAATACTTTTGCTGTGCTTGGATCCCTTGTGGAACATTCAAGACCCGTGAAATTCAGGTATACAAGCAAAGTTCCATTTACTAAAGGCTTAGCTACCTACAGCTTTGGTCATGCACACATACACAGGGAAAAACAATATAAGTGAGTTAACACCTTTCCTGGCCTTTCGGGGTGACGGGTATACATGACCACCACCTTCAATGTTTAGCATGTTAATGATATAACTGAATATTACGGTGGAAAGGGAAAAGGGTAACACCAGTGCAGGAGTGTGATTGAACTGGCCGTCTCATGGCAAGTGAAACTACATTCTCACAAGACTGTCGCCCGAGCCTGTGGAGCCACTGTATCAGGATGGTCAAAGCAGGGGCGAAAATGAAGGAGACTTACTCCACTGCCTCCCATTCCTATGGGTTAGAAGCTTGGCCATGGAGCATGAATTCCTCTGCTGAAAATGCCTAGGGTCAAGTGGCTCCTGTGACCTCTTATACCTCTGGCATGACGGAGAATGGCTTCACCTAGGGTTGTCACATTATACTCATGAGAAGTCAGTAGGGACCTGGGAGAGCTGGCAGTTTATAAGGGTGGATGGTGTGAAGCTGGTGGTTGAAGGCTCCAGAGAGAGGCAAAGCCAAGTGCATCTCTACCAGTGCACGCAAGGTGTCTGATCCAGATCCTACATGGCATCGATCAGGTAGCCTGGGGATCATACTTTGAGAAACCTTGTCTTAGACCAAGTGACCATTTAACTCCTTTACATGTCAATTTCTTTGCTTAACACAGGACAACCCACTCTCCTGAAAATAAAACTAAATAAAGCTCAAGGAAAACGATTGAACTGAAAACAATTAATGTAAATCTGTACCACTCTTTTGCATTGGAGCAACTCCAATTTGGGGATGAAAGCATCCTTTTCCTGTCTTTCAATAGCGCACAGAGTGGAGTGTGCTTATAGTTGATACACTTGGACATTGTAATTGAGCAAATATGATAAAACTGAATTTTGTAGAAAGCAAGCAAGCAGTTCATTCAATATTTAACAAATTTTAATGATTAATTTTGTGCTAAAATGCTGGGAGGTGCAAAGGCAAATAAAATAGTGCTCCATAGACATGTTAAAAAAAGCAATGAGCAATTTGGGAATTGTACTTCTGTTTATCCTTCTAATTATAAGGCTAATTAAACCCTGATTAGTGGTCCTAGTGTATAAATACTTTTGCTGTGCTTGGATCCCTTGTGGAACATTCAAGACCCGTGAAATTCAGGTATACAAGCAAAGTTCCATTTACTAAAGGCTTAGCTACCTACAGCTTTGGTCATACACACATACACAGGGAAAAACAATATAAGTGAGTTAACACCTTTCCTGGCCTTTCGGGGTGACGGGTATACATGACCACCACCTTCAATGTTTAGCATGTTAATGATATAACTGAATAAATTTCAACTTGTTAAGATGCCACGACTGATTGTTTATTTTTGGATTGTGACATTTCCATTAGAGAGTCTGTTCTATATTTGGGTAACTGAATCTTCCAGTAATCACCTTTTATGCATCGAATCCTAGCTTCATGATTTAGACTCATGGAATCTTAGCACTAGACTGACATTTGGGATTATCTGGTTTTGCTCCTATTCGGAGTAGAAATGTGCTATTTCTGATGAATGTTTATTTTCCTTGTGAACGTGTGAAGTGTTGAGAAACACAGTACAAGAAGACTCAGCCCTGTGTGTTTGGGGAGAACTGTTGTTAATAGAGAGTTTCTTATGAGTTCTACACATTGACCCAATGTGGAGTCTCTGGAGCAGAAAGTCATACATCAAGTTCATTCTCTAGCAAACTTTTTATGTAAGAAGCCATATAATAAGTATTTTGGGGTTTTCAGACCACCTCCATGAGATCTCTTGCTTATTCTTTGCTTTCTTTTTTCTTTTTAAAAAAACATTGGAGTATAGTTGATTTACAATGTTGCTTTAGTTTTAGGTTTACAGCAAAGTTTACACACATACATACATGTACTCTTTTTAAAGTCATTTTCCTAAGTCATTACAGAGTATTGAGTAGAGTTCCCTGTGCTATATCCTTATTAGTTATCTGTTTTGCATATAGTAATGTGTATATGTCAAACCCAATATCCCAGTGTTTCTCCTCCTTTCTCCCTGGTACATAGGGCTTTGTTTTCTACATCTGAGACTCTGTCTCTGTTTTTAAAATAAGTTCATTTGTAACAGTTTTTAGATCTCACATGTAACTGATATCATATATTTGTCTTTTTCTCTCTGACTTATTTCACTCAGTATGATAATCTCTAGGCCCATCCATGTTGCTGCAAAGGGCAGTATTTCATTCTTTTTTATGCCTAAATAGTATTCCAGTGTATATATGTACCACATCTTCTTTATCCATTCCACTGTCAATTAACATTTAGGTTGTTTCCATGTCTTGCTACTATAAACAGGGCTGTAGGGAACATTGGGGTGCCCAGGAGTGGGATTGCTGGATCACAGAGCAAGTCTATTTTTAGTTTTTTGAGGAACCTGTTTAGAGTTCTCCCTGATGGTGGTGACGGGTATACATGAACCACCTTCATGAGATGTTAAAACTGTTCAACTTGAATCACGACTGATTGTTTATTTTTGGATTGTGACATTTCCATTAGAGAGTCTGTTCTATATTTGGGTAACTGAATCTTCCAGTAATCACCTTTTATGCATCGAATCCTAGCTTCATGATTTAGACTCATGGAATCTTAGCACTAGACTGACATTTGGGATTATCTGGTTTTGCTCCTATTCGGAGTAGAAATGTGCTATTTCTGATGAATGTTTATTTTCCTTGTGAACGTGTGAAGTGTTGAGAAACACAGTACAAGAAGACTCAGCCCTGTGTGTTTGGGGAGAACTGTTGTTAATAGAGAGTTTCTTATGAGTTCTACACATTGACCCAATGTGGAGTCTCTGGAGCAGAAAGTCATACATCAAGTTCATTCTCTAGCAAACTTTTTATGTAAGAAGCCATATAATAAGTATTTTGGGGTTTTCAGACCACCTCCATGAGATCTCTTGCTTATTCTTTGCTTTCTTTTTTCTTTTTTAAAAAAATCATTGGAGTATAGTTGATTTACAATGTTGCTTTAGTTTTAGGTTTACAGCAAAGTTTACACACATACATACATGTACTCTTTTTAAAGTCATTTTCCTAAGTCATTACAGAGTATTGAGTAGAGTTCCCTGTGCTATATCCTTATTAGTTATCTGTTTTGCATATAGTAATGTGTATATGTCAAACCCAATATCCCAGTGTTTCTCCTCCTTTCTCCCTGGTACATAGGGCTTTGTTTTCTACATCTGAGACTCTGTCTCTGTTTTTAAAATAAGTTCATTTGTAACAGTTTTTAGATCTCACATGTAACTGATATCATATATTTGTCTTTTTCTCTCTGACTTATTTCACTCAGTATGATAATCTCTAGGCCCATCCATGTTGCTGCAAAGGGCAGTATTTCATTCTTTTTTATGCCTAAATAGTATTCCAGTGTATATATGTACCACATCTTCTTTATCCATTCCACTGTCAATTAACATTTAGGTTGTTTCCATGTCTTGCTACTATAAACAGGGCTGTAGGGAACATTGGGGTGCCCAGGAGTGGGATTGCTGGATCACAGAGCAAGTCTATTTTTAGTTTTTTGAGGAACCTGTTTATAGAGTTCTCCCTGATGGTGGTACCAATTTACATTCCTACCAACAGAACAGGAGGGTTCCCTATTTTCCACACCCTTTTCAGCATTTATTTTTCATAGATTTTTTGATGCTGGTCATTCTGACCGCAATACCTCCTTATCATTTTGATTTGTATCTGTTTATTTTGTTTTACAAACTTTAAAAATGTGTAAGAAAACATTCTTATATCATAGTTCATTTAAAAACACTTGGATTTGGGGGCTTCCCTGGTGGTCCAGTGGGTAAGGACACTGCCTTGCAGTGCAAGGGGTGCCGGTTCGATCCCTGGCCTGGGAAGATCCCATGTGCCGCAGAACAGCTGGACCAATGTGACCAATTACCGAGCCGGAGTTCTGAAGTGCATGTGCCTAGAGCTGGTGCTCTGCGACAACAGAGGCCACTTTGATGGGAGGCCCACACAGGCCAAAGAACAAAGATGGATGAAAACAGATAAATGAAAGACCAATAAAAGTGGCCCACCCACCCCCTCCCTCCCCAACCTGCTCCCCCACCAAAAAAAAAAAACCACTTGAATTTGGCCTGGGAGCCCTTGATCTGTTTGCCTAATACACATAAATATAGGTATGAGCACGCACATGCACACACACACACACACACACACATATATATATATATATGCATACATACATACACACAATAATATGCATTGTATTGCTGTCGTGGTGGTGGTTCAGTTGCTATGACATGTCCAACTCTTTGTGACCCCATGACTGCAGCATACCAGGTTTCTCTGTCCTCCACGATCTCCCAGAGTTTGCTCAAATTCATGTCTACTGAGTTGGTGATGCTATCTAACCATCTTATCCTCTGCCTTCAATTTTTCCAAGATCAAGGTTTCAATGAGCATCTAGGCCCATCCATGTTGCTGCAAAGGGCAGTATTTCATTCTTTTTTATGCCTAAATAGTATTCCAGTGTATATATGTACCACATCTTCTTTATCCATTCCACTGTCAATTAACATTTAGGTTGTTTCCATGTCTTGCTACTATAAACAGGGCTGTAGGGAACATTGGGGTGCCCAGGAGTGGGATTGCTGGATCACAGAGCAAGTCTATTTTTAGTTTTTTGAGGAACCTGTTTAGAGTTCTCCCTGATGGTGGTACCAATTTACATTCCTACCAACAGAACAGGAGGGTTCCCTATTTTCCACACCCTTTTCAGCATTTATTTTTCATAGATTTTTTGATGCTGGTCATTCTGACCGCAATACCTCCTTATCATTTTGATTTGTATCTGTTTATTTTGTTTTACAAACTTTAAAAATGTGTAAGAAAACATTCTTATATCATAGTTCATTTAAAAACACTTGGCTTTGGGGCTTCCCTGGTGGTCCAGTGGGTAAGGACACTGCCTTGCAGTGCAAGGGGTGCCGGTTCGATCCCTGGCCTGGGAAGATCCCATGTGCCGCAGAACAGCTGGACCAATGTGACCAATTACCGAGCCGGAGTTCTGAAGTGCATGTGCCTAGAGCTGGTGCTCTGCGACAACAGAGGCCACTTTGATGGGAGGCCCACACAGGCCAAAGAACAAAGATGGATGAAAACAGATAAATGAAAGACCAATAAAAGTGGCCCACCCACCCCCCTCCCTCCCCAACCTGCTCCCCCACCAAAAAAAAAAAACCACTTGAATTTGGCCTGGGAGCCCTTGATCTGTTTGCCTAATACACATAAATATAGGTATGAGCACGCACATGCACACACACACACACACACACACACATATATATATATATATGCATACATACATACACACAATAATATGCATTGTATTGCTGTCGTGGTGGTGGTTCAGTTGCTATGACATGTCCAACTCTTTGTGACCCCATGACTGCAGCATACCAGGTTTCTCTGTCCTCCACGATCTCCCAGAGTTTGCTCAAATTCATGTCTACTGAGTTGGTGATGCTATCTAACCATCTTATCCTCTGCCTTCAATTTTTCCAAGATCAAGGTCTTTTGCAATGAGCCATCTCTTTGCATCAGATGGCCAGAGTCATAGACCGTCAGCCTCAGCAACAGTGTATATAGTTTCTACCATTTTCCTAATGCCCGAAGTTTACAGATATTTTAATTTCTATTTACTCCTTTAATTATTATCATAGCTGCTATCTCCAAGCTTCTTGGTTGCACATAGCATAATCCACTTCAACTGAGTTAAGCAGAAAAGGTTTCATTAAAATGTATTATATAGCCCACAATAGCTCATAAAGAGGCTGATAACACGACATGGATGTTACACTGGCAAAACACCTTGGGCAATTGATGTCACTATGTGGTCTATTCTGGTAGAAAATCTTTTGCCTTTGGTGCCTGCTCTTTAACTTTGTCACTCAGGCCTGAAATCAGAAATTTGACACTTGACTGCTCCAGAATTAAGACGACTGCGCCACTTGGATCATCAGAAGATTTGCTTGCCTGGCGTGGCCACTTCTTTGTATCGCTCTTTATGTAAATGTCTTGGGTGGCTGTGTATAAATGAAGGAAAATATGTCACATGACTGTACCCTTTCTGGAGGAGAGTCCAGGACATGTGGTTTTTCTGGTAGAATAGAAAGCTAGAAGGGGGTTATATAGGTGCTGAGTGAGATACACCACAGTCTGCTACACAAACTCTGGACTCAGTGACTCTGTTCATACTTCACAGATGAACCTGTGGTTCAGAGAAACTCAATGCCTTGCCCATAGTCATATAAATTTTGAAGGACAGCAGCATCCAAACATAGGCTTCACATATCATGGGCTCTATTCGTTCTGTAACACAACAGCCTTCCCGTCTCTTGAAGGGTGGCCCATCCGAAGTGCAGTGGGTACTGCTGTCTGGGAAAGTAAGGGGTGAGCTGAGCTTGGTCTGAGCTTCTAGGAGGTTGCTAAAGTCCCATCATGAAGCCACTTTGCCAGAAGTAATGACAGAAGAAAACCATATATCAGAGATTCAGATTTTTCAAAAAAGCTGTGGCAGGCCTCAGAAACCAGCAGGAAACAAAGCCTTGCACCCAGGCCTGTTGACCAATTAGAAAATCGTTCCAGATTCCCGAATTGTCAGGAAGGCTTCAGGCTAGAAGGATTCAGTCTGGATGACAGCCACATGATACAGCAGCAGGACACTAGCCCAGCATGTATGAATATTTGCTGCAGCCCTAGAGATATGTCAGGAAAATACCACTGGGCTCCCATTTATGTATATTTCCTCAGTATAAAACTGAAAGCCACGGATTCCTGCAGATAATGACTCCACTCCCATGGCCCTTTATCCATCCTTCTCTTCTTATGATTCTCTCATTTTTCAAATCTGTGGGATGGGTTAACTTTGATATTGAGTTAGACCAGGAGTGGAATATGCTGATTAAATAGTAATTGTTATCAGACCAACAGTGGTTTCCTCTACATTATATCCAGGGAACAGAAAATATAACTGATTTTTAAAAATTAATTATTTTTGTTTTTCTTTTACAGAGTTTTGCTGTTTACAGCTATGCATAAACCCAAATCAGTCATAGGTATATCCTCGACAAGATAACTCATTTTTTCTTCTCAGATATGGAATAAGAGCATTTATCCAGCTGAAAAGGCTATAAGGAACCTCTCCCACTCCTTAGTGTAACAGGCTGATTTGGGTACAGTCTCCTCTTCTTGGTATTAAACATGCCCAGACTTTTTGACTGTTCCCACAGACACAGATTCAGTCATATTATTCTCTTCTGTGTGTCCCCATGCCTGGGCTTTTACGAACTCAACCAGTGTAGACTTCAGAAAGGCAAAATGCATCCTGAGTTAGAGTAAAAGGCTTTTCATTTATTTTTTGAGATCCATTATGCATAATAACAAAGGACAACTGTGACTTATTTCTAAATGTCAGCTAGCAAAACATCTGCTAGCCAGAGAAAACACGGCCTTCCCCAGAACATGAGCTCACCTCAGCACCTGCTGGGAGCAACTCCTAATTTCTTAGAATTCATGCTCCAGCCAATTGGAATGAGCGTGAAATTGAATTAAAGGATAGAACATTGTTTTTAGCTGATGTTACTGTGTTTCAAAGGGTTTATACCAAGTAGCTTTACCATGTATTTGGATAGTGGGTTTGGAGACTAGGAAGACCTAATTTTTCCATTTTCTTTGTTGTTATTATCTTTCAAAATAAGAGACTTAAATAGAATGTAGGAGTGAAAATCGTTCCAGATTCCCGAATTGTCAGGAAGGCTTCAGGCTAGAAGGATTCAGTCTGGATGACAGCCACATGATACAGCAGCAGGACACTAGCCCAGCATGTATGAATATTTGCTGCAGCCCTAGAGATATGTCAGGAAAATACCACTGGGCTCCCATTTATGTATATTTCCTCAGTATAAAACTGAAAGCCACGGATTCCTGCAGATAATGACTCCACTCCCATGGCCCTTTATCCATCCTTCTCTTCTTATGATTCTCTCTCATTTTTCAAATCTGTGGGATGGGTTAACTTTGATATTGAGTTAGACCAGGAGTGGAATATGCTGATTAAATAGTAATTGTTATCAGACCAACAGTGGTTTCCTCTACATTATATCCAGGGAACAGAAAATATAACTGATTTTTAAAAATTAATTATTTTTGTTTTTCTTTTACAGAGTTTTGCTGTTTACAGCTATGCATAAACCCAAATCAGTCATAGGTATATCCTCGACAAGATAACTCATTTTTTCTTCTCAGATATGGAATAAGAGCATTTATCCAGCTGAAAAGGCTATAAGGAACCTCTCCCACTCCTTAGTGTAACAGGCTGATTTGGGTACAGTCTCCTCTTCTTGGTATTAAACATGCCCAGACTTTTTGACTGTTCCCACAGACACAGATTCAGTCATATTATTCTCTTCTGTGTGTCCCCATGCCTGGGCTTTTACGAACTCAACCAGTGTAGACTTCAGAAAGGCAAAATGCATCCTGAGTTAGAGTAAAAGGCTTTTCATTTATTTTTTGAGATCCATTATGCATAATAACAAAGGACAACTGTGACTTATTTCTAAATGTCAGCTAGCAAAACATCTGCTAGCCAGAGAAAACACGGCCTTCCCCAGAACATGAGCTCACCTCAGCACCTGCTGGGAGCAACTCCTAATTTCTTAGAATTCATGCTCCAGCCAATTGGAATGAGCGTGAAATTGAATTAAAGGATAGAACATTGTTTTTAGCTGATGTTACTGTGTTTCAAAGGGTTTATACCAAGTAGCTTTACCATGTATTTGGATAGTGGGTTTGGAGACTAGGAAGACCTAATTTTTCCATTTTCTTTGTTGTTATTATCTTTCAAAATAAGAGACTTAAATAGAATGTAGAGTGTTTAGTTGTTCCAGAACTTAGGGGTCTGGGGTTCTAGTCCCAATCATTATGAGTGTTTTCCACATAACATTGAATCTAATCAATTCTGAGTTTAGTTTATGTAGAAAAAAAATATTTAACATTTTAAAATTTTTATGTATATTTTTAAAATTTTTTTGTTTTTACAGAGTTTTGTTGTTTACAGATATGTATAATTCCAGATTTTTAAAAAAATTTTAAAATTCTTCATTTCTAATAAAATTGATGGGTGGTGAATGTGATTTATATCTATAGGCAAGTAGATTTCTTAATACCAGATTAAAGAATAAGAAAGACTTTCCCTCTGTAATCTGAGGCAGTAATGGACCAAGGCAGGTCTCGCCTACTCCTGAAGAAGCAAAGAGCCCTATAAGGCGTGTAGGTTGGATTTATAATGGTAGAAGAGAGCTGAAAGCTAGTATCTCTGCCTCTAGAGGAGACTGATTGCATTGGAGCAGTGTGTATCCTCTGTGGCACTGCTAAAAACAGTAGCAATCTCAGTGACAAACACCTGGAGAGCAAATTTGCAAATATTGGGACAAATTATGTCAACAGATTATGTCAGAAATTTAACAAAGTGGTCCAAAGAATGAGATAGCTATACTGGACCCTAATTAGCTGTCACATTCCCTGTTGGTCTGGAAGGCTGCACATATGTACAAGGCTGTGTGCATACTCAGGAAATACCAGAGAGGCTAACTACTCATCTAGGGTTGAAGGTGAGGCCTAGTGAACTCATAGAGGGGATGAGAAAAGGCCATCAGTAAGTAAACTGGGTAGTTTTAGACTGCTCGAACTTTTAATGTTCTTCAGCCCCCCTACAGATTTATCAGAAAAGGGCAGATGTCTTAAAAAGGTATTTAAGTACTGCTTCTGACCAGTCATTGGCTGACTGCTAAGCTAGGATTAAAATAAATCAGAATAAAAGAAAAAACATTAACAGTTGTACATTTATCAAAATAAAGGACGTAGCTTTACCATGTATTTGGATAGTGGGTTTGGAGACTAGGAAGACCTAATTTTTCCATTTTCTTTGTTGTTATTATCTTTCAAAATAAGAGACTTAAATAGAATGTAGAGTGTTTAGTTGTTCCAGAACTTAGGGGTCTGGGGTTCTAGTCCCAATCATTATGAGTGTTTTCCACATAACATTGAATCTAATCAATTCTGAGTTTAGTTTATGTAGAAAAAAAATATTTAACATTTTAAAATTTTTATGTATATTTTTAAAATTTTTTTGTTTTTACAGAGTTTTGTTGTTTACAGATATGTATAATTCCAGATTTTTAAAAAAATTTTAAAATTCTTCATTTCTAATAAAATTGATGGGTGGTGAATGTGATTTATATCTATAGGCAAGTAGATTTCTTAATACCAGATTAAAGAATAAGAAAGACTTTCCCTCTGTAATCTGAGGCAGTAATGGACCAAGGCAGGTCTCGCCTACT
Source organism: Tragulus kanchil (assembly GCA_022376925.1). Lineage (NCBI taxonomy): Eukaryota > Metazoa > Chordata > Mammalia > Artiodactyla > Tragulidae > Tragulus > Tragulus kanchil. The sequence continues at coordinate 98,721,172 of JAIOJX010000032.1, forward strand.
CCTGAAGAAGCAAAGAGCCCTATAAGGCGTGTAGGTTGGATTTATAATGGTAGAAGAGAGCTGAAAGCTAGTATCTCTGCCTCTAGAGGAGACTGATTGCATTGGAGCAGTGTGTATCCTCTGTGGCACTGCTAAAAACAGTAGCAATCTCAGTGACAAACACCTGGAGAGCAAATTTGCAAATATTGGGACAAATTATGTCAACAGATTATGTCAGAAATTTAACAAAGTGGTCCAAAGAATGAGATAGCTATACTGGACCCTAATTAGCTGTCACATTCCCTGTTGGTCTGGAAGGCTGCACATATGTACAAGGCTGTGTGCATACTCACGAAATACCAGAGAGGCTAACTACTCATCTAGGGTTGAAGGTGAGGCCTAGTGAACTCATAGAGGGGATGAGAAAAGGCCATCAGCAAGTAAACTGGGTAGTTTTAGACTGCTCGAACTTTTAATGTTCTTCAGCCCCCCTACAGATTTATCAGAAAAGGGCAGATGTCTTAAAAAGGTATTTAAGTACTGCTTCTGACCAGTCATTGGCTGACTGCTAAGCTAGGATTAAAATAAATCAGAATAAAAGAAAAAACATTAACAGTTGTACATTTTGGGGGAGACATACTCTATAGGAGTAGTTCAGCAAAGTCAACAACAATAAATATGCAGCAGTAAAACCCCTGAAAGCAAACCAGCCTCTGATAGGAGTCAGAAAATTCAGAATTTCTTAAATATGTTATCTAAATGTTAATTTTTTTTCAACAAAAACTATATAATGTACAGATATAGCAAAGTATGATGAATCTGTAGGAAAAAATAATTCATGGAAACTATCTCTGAGGGACCCAACTTTGGACATAATAGAAAGTGACTTCAAAGCAGCTTCAAAATATGTTAAATTAAAAAGAAATCACATTTTTAAAAGTAAGTAAAATATGCTGACAGTGTCTCATTAAGTAGAGAATAAAGATATAGAAATTATAAAAAACAACCCATGGAAGTTCTAGAGTTGAAAAGTTCAATAATTGAAATGGCAAATGCTCAAGAGCAAATTCAAGATGTCAGAAGAAAGAACTGGTGAACTTTAATATCTGTAACTAGCATTTATCCAATTTGAAGAAGAGAAAGAAGAAGAATGAAAAAGTATGAACAATCTCAGAGACCTACAGATTACCAGGAAGCACGTCAACATATATTTAATGAGAGCCCCAGAAGGAAATGAGAAAGATGAAAGGGAAGAAGAAAATATTTGAGTAATTAATGGCCTCAAACTTCCTAAATTTAATTAAAAAATTGATCTACACATCCAGGAACATCAATAAACTGTGAGTAAGATAAATACAAAGAAATCTATGACTAGGAACATGATGGTCAAATGATTAAAAGCAGACACAAAGAGATAACTCTAAGAGCATTAAAAGTAAAATAACTCATAGCATACATAGGAACCACCATAAGATTAATAGCAAATTTCTCATTAGGATCAACAGAGGCCAGAAGGCAGTATGATGACATATTCAAAATGCTAAAAGACCAAAACCTATCAATCAATAGTTCTATATCCAACAAAACAGTTTTTCACAAGTGAATGTGAAATAAAGATATTCTCAGATAAACAAGGCTGAAGGAATTTGTTGTCAGCAAACTGGCCTTATAAGTGTTACTAAAGAAAGTTTGGGGGCTGGAAGGAAATGACACCAGGTAATAGTTCAAATTTGCATGAATAGACAGCATTTGTATTATGTAGTACATACAAGTAAGAGTAAATATGTATATTTTTTTCTTGATTGACTGAAAAAACAATTGCATCAAATAATAATAATACAACTGTATTTTGAGGCATATAACCTGTAATAATGTAACATAGAACGAAAGAGAAGAAAAGAAATAAATATTGGAACAAAATATCTACACTTTATTGGAACTAAGTTAACTAGTATTGACTAAGTTAACTAAGTTAATTAGTATTAATCTGAAATGTATCCTAATTGATTAGGAAACATATTGGAATCCTGGGGAAAACCACTAAGAAAGTAACTCAAAGAACAGAGTGAAAAAATTCAAGAAGAAAGTAAAATGGGACACTAGAAAAATATCTGTTTTACTCCAAAGAAGGTAGTATAAGAGGAACACAAAAGTCATCAGACATATAGAAATCAAGTTTCAGAATAAGATGTAAATCTAACCATGTCACATGAAATGTCAGATTCACATTAATTATAAATAAAATTTCTATTAGATGTGAATAGCACTCCTATTAAAAGCAGATCACCAGACTATATAATAAAAACATCCAACTATATACTATATATAAGACATACCCTTTAGAGTCAAAGATTCAAATAGATGAAAGTAAAAGGATGGAGAAAGATATACCATTTGTATAGCCAAAAGAGAGCTGGAGTCTCTATATTAATATCAAATGAAATAGATTTTAAGACAAAATGTGTTACTAGAAACACAATTCCTCAGAATGTTGTAACAATTGTAAACTTAACTAGAGAGTTCCAAAATACAGAATGGGAAAAAATGGAAATAATTAAAAAGATTAAGCAATTCAAAAATAACAGTTGAAGATGACAATATTCCTCACTCAGTAACTGATATACAACTAGACACAAAATCAGCAAGTGTACAGATAATTTGAACAATATTATCAACCAATTTGACCTAATTGGAAATTATAGAACACTGTACCCAACAGTGGCAAAATTCACATTCTTTTCAGGTACATATGTATAACATTGTCTAGTACAGACAGATGCTAGACCATAAAATGAACCTTAACAAATATAAAAGAATTGAAGTCATTCAACATACATTATTCAACCAAAACCATATCAAGTTAAAAATCAACAACTGAAAGAACATTTGGGAAATCAACAAATATTTGGAAACTAGGCAATAAGATTATAAATAAACTGTGAGTCAAATAAAAAGTTTGAGTAAATTAGAGAAATGTTTTATTGAATGAAAATGAAAATAAAACATACCAAAATTTACAGGGTGAAGCTAAAGCAATGCTTGGATAAAAGTTTATAGCTTTTAATGACTATGTTAGAAAAACGAGAAAGATTTCAAATCAATTAACTAAGTTTCCATTTTGAAAGATATGAAGAGTAAGAACAAACTAAACCCAAACCAAGCAAAAAGCTGGCAATAAAAAATTATAGCGCAAAACAATGAGACATAAAACAGAAAATCAACAGAAAACAAAGCAAGAGGAAACAAACAAAACTAAAAACATAATGAAACTATTGATGAAATTTCCAATTATTTTGCTAGACTGATTAAGAAAAAAGACTGGGAAAGCACAAATGACTGGTATCAGTCAATGTGGCATTTCTGTTGTACTCTGTTTGGGTTGTTGTAACAAAATACCATAGATTGAGTAGCTTATAAATAACAGAAATTTATTTTTCATAGTCCTCAAGGCTAGAAAGCTAAAGATCAGTTTCACTTGAGGGCCGACTTCCTTGTTTCATCTTCTAGCTGGGTCCTCACATGGCAGAGGGGGCTAGGGAGCTCTCTGGGATCTCTTGTGTGTGTATCTCTGCTCAGTTGCTCAGTTATGTTTGACTCTTTGCGACCTTGTGGTCTGCCAGGGTCCTCTGTCCATGGAATTTCCAGGCAAGAATATGGGAGTGGGTTGCCATTTCCTCCTCCAAGGGATCTTCCCAACCAGGGATCACACCTGTGTCTCCTGCATTGGCAGGCAGATTCTTTACCACAGAGCCACCTGTGAAGCCCCATACAAGTATATACATATATAAAAATCTCTCCATGCTGCCTACTTAATTTTTTTGCTGTTTATATGTGGCCAAACAGATAAGAATGATTTTTACATTTTTTAGAAGGTTGTAAAGTAAACAAGATGTGATGGTTAATTTTGTGTGTCAACTTGGTGGGGTCAAGAGGTATCCAGATATTTAGTTAATTTTTATTCTCTAGATGTATCTTCAAAGATGTTTTTAGTTGAGTTTTATATTTTATTCAATAGGCTGAGTAAAGCAGATTGTCTTTCACAATGTGGTTGGCCTCACTCAATCTGTTGAAGGCTGGATAGGCAAAAATGTTGAGTAAAGAGAATTTTTTCTCTCTACCTGACTGTTTTCAAGCTAGGATATAGTTCTCCTGTCTTCAGACTAAGACTCACACTCGAGCTCACACTGTCAGTTCTCCTTGTTCTCAGACCTTCAAACTTGGACTTAGAACTGCATCATTGGCTCTCCCTATGACTCCAGCTTGCCAACTGTAGATCTTGGGACTTATCAGTCTCCAAAATCACATGAACCAGTTCCAAATAAATATGTGTTCTGCTTCTCTGGATAACCCTGATGATAATGCAGACAAACAAAAAGAACAAATATGACAGTGACCTTATATATCCTGAAAGGCTAAAATATTTACTGTATATCCCTTTAGAGAAAAGTTTGCTGACCTCTGATTATAGTATAAAGAAGGCTTCTACCCCTAATATAGCTATATATTTTTTACTATGTTTACTATAAACTGGACATCATGCTGAGCACTTGGCTGTCATGATTTCAGTCACTGTTTAATTTTTAATGAAAGTTATTTTTAAAGTGATATTATTTTTAATTTCTATATTATAGTTGAGGAGATTAAACCAAGGTTAGAGCTTGGGTCTGATTATTTTCATCGCCTAGACTTTACCACACTATTGCTAGTAGAGAATCCACATCAGCACAGTGGGGAGGGAGGGAATTATTATTTCATGACTACAGATGAAATTTGCTAGAACTGACTCAGGTACCTGTTGGAAGGTGGTTTTGTGCCCTCTGATAACACTTGTTAGGGATCACACCTACTTTTTACAAAGTGTAAGCCCCATACAAGTATATACATATATAAAAATCTCTCCATGCTGCCTACTTAATTTTTTGCTGTTTATATGTGGCCAAACAGATAAGAATGATTTTTACATTTTTTAGAAGGTTGTAAAGTAAACAAGATGTGATGGTTAATTTTGTGTGTCAACTTGGTGGGGTCAAGAGGTATCCAGATATTTAGTTAATTTTTATTCTCTAGATGTATCTTCAAAGATGTTTTTAGTTGAGTTTTATATTTTATTCAATAGGCTGAGTAAAGCAGATTGTCTTTCACAATGTGGTTGGCCTCACTCAATCTGTTGAAGGCTGGATAGGCAAAAATGTTGAGTAAAGAGAATTTTTTCTCTCTACCTGACTGTTTTCAAGCTAGGATATAGTTCTCCTGTCTTCAGACTAAGACTCACACTCGAGCTCACACTGTCAGTTCTCCTTGTTCTCAGACCTTCAAACTTGGACTTAGAACTGCATCATTGGCTCTCCCTATGACTCCAGCTTGCCAACTGTAGATCTTGGGACTTATCAGTCTCCAAAATCACATGAACCAGTTCCAAATAAATATGTGTTCTGCTTCTCTGGATAACCCTGATGATAATGCAGACAAACAAAAAGAACAAATATGACAGTGACCTTATATATCCTGAAAGGCTAAAATATTTACTGTATATCCCTTTAGAGAAAAGTTTGCTGACCTCTGATTATAGTATAAAGAAGGCTTCTACCCCTAATATAGCTATATATTTTTTACTATGTTTACTATAAACTGGACATCATGCTGAGCACTTGGCTGTCATGATTTCAGTCACTGTTTAATTTTTAATGAAAGTTATTTTTAAAGTGATATTATTTTTAATTTCTATATTATAGTTGAGGAGATTAAACCAAGGTTAGAGCTTGGGTCTGATTATTTTCATAGCCTAGACTTTACCACACTATTGCTAGTAGAGAATCCACATCAGCACAGTGGGGAGGGAGGGAATTATTATTTCATGACTACAGATGAAATTTGCTAGAACTGACTCAGGTACCTGTTGGAAGGTGGTTTTGTGCCCTCTGATAACACTTGTTAGACCTGAAAATGTCAAACAGGAGAAATAAATTTGGTGTCCATAGGGCTTCCCTGGTGGTCCAGTGGGTAAGGACACCACCTTGCAGTGCAAGGGGCGCCAGTTCAATCCCTGGCCTGGGACGATCCCACGTGCCCTGGAGCGACTAGATTGATGTGTCCAATTACCGAGCCGGAGCTCTGGAGCGCATGCACCCAGAGCTGGTGCCCTGCGACAACAGAGGCCACCGCAATGGGAGGCCCACAGGAGCCAAAGAACAAAGATGGGTGAAAATGGACAAATGAAAGACCAATAAAAGTGGCCCGCCCACCCCATCCCTACCCAACCCCCACCCCACCCCAAAATTTGGTTTCCATAGAGTTGGGATCATTGAAGTCATGATACTGGGTCAGAACAACCAGACATAGAGTCAAAAAAGTACAGAAAGCAATGAAAGAGGCAAGTTGGGGAAGAAGTACATGAAGATATTGGAGAGAGGAATGGAATCAGGAATGGTCAGAAGAAACGTAATGGATGGTATGTGTTTATTGCTTGTGTGTGAACTTGTACACACTGAGAGAGAGAGAGAGAGAAAGAGAGAGAGAGACAGACAGACAGACAGAGATGTGGAGACAGGGTGTTTATTTCAGAAAAAAAGGAGAGGGAGTAAATACTGGTATCAGATACTTCCAAAAGGTTGCAGGGGAACATGGCCGGAAAAGACCGTGCAAACGTTACTACTTGATTTGTAGGAGGAGGTCACTGGTGATCTTGGATAGAACAGGTTTGAAAAATGATAAGAGAACAGAGGCCACATCAAGGGGTTAGGACAGTGAATCTTGTACTTTCTGTCTCCAGCCTGTTCCACATCCACAGGAGCAGCTGATCTTTACAACCCTACAGAGAAGGGGGCACATTTATGACCCATTATTTGAATAAGGAAATTGAGGCTCAGGGAAGTCACTCTCCTTTTAATTCACTGCATTTCTGCAGTGAATCTTGAACTGACTTGTAATAGTTGAAGGGTGGTTTTGTGCCCTCTGATAACACTTGTTAGACCTGAAAATGTCAAACAGGAGAAATAAATTTGGTGTCCATAGGGCTTCCCTGGTGGTCCAGTGGGTAAGGACACCACCTTGCAGTGCAAGGGGCGCCAGTTCAATCCCTGGCCTGGGACGATCCCACGTGCCCTGGAGCGACTAGATTGATGTGTCCAATTACTGAGCCGGAGCTCTGGAGCGCATGCACCCAGAGCTGGTGCCCTGCGACAACAGAGGCCACCGCAATGGGAGGCCCACAGGAGCCAAAGAACAAAGATGGGTGAAAATGGACAAATGAAAGACCAATAAAAGTGGCCCGCCCACCCCCATCCCTACCCAACCCCCACCCCACCCCAAAATTTGGTTTCCATAGAGTTGGGATCATTGAAGTCATGATACTGGGTCAGAACAACCAGACATAGAGTCAAAAAAGTACAGAAAGCAATGAAAGAGGCAAGTTGGGGAAGAAGTACATGAAGATATTGGAGAGAGGAATGGAATCAGGAATGGTCAGAAGAAACGTAATGGATGGTATGTGTTTATTGCTTGTGTGTGAACTTGTACACACTGAGAGAGAGAGAGAGAAAGAGAGAGAGACAGACAGACAGACAGAGATGTGGAGACAGGGTGTTTATTTCAGAAAAAAAGGAGAGGGAGTAAATACTGGTATCAGATACTTCCAAAAGGTTGCAGGGGAACATGGCCGGAAAAGACCGTGCAAACGTTACTACTTGATTTGTAGGAGGAGGTCACTGGTGATCTTGGATAGAACAGGTTTGAAAAATGATAAGAGAACAGAGGCCACATCAAGGGGTTAGGACAGTGAATCTTGTACTTTCTGTCTCCAGCCTGTTCCACATCCACAGGAGCAGCTGATCTTTACAACCCTACAGAGAAGGGGGCACATTTATGACCCATTATTTGAATAAGGAAATTGAGGCTCAGGGAAGTCACTCTCCTTTTAATTCACTGCATTTCTGCAGTGAATCTTGAACTGACTTGTAATAGTTGAAGGGTGGTTTTCCTATGTTCTTGTCTAATTCTTGGGCCACAAACAAAAATTTACAAGCCTTTTGTGGTGCAGTGAAAACAAGTGGGCTTCACCAAGTATATGTGAGTTTGAGTGGGTCATTTTTGGATATGAGACAAGATCACTGATATACATTTAGTATTGTTATGGGGCTTAAAGGAAACACACTGTATAGGGCAGCTGGGGCTACTTAATGAATCTATTTCCTTCCCGAGCAACTTTCTAAATCCAGTGTAGATCGGGCACTATGTGACAGTCCTTCAAATCCCCTAGCAACAAGTACAGGACTCTGTACATAGAGAGTACTAGTAAATATATGATCTTATTGTTTCGGTAACACTTGAATATTCAGCTGCACAAAGACAGTTATACACAGCTAATTTTGTTTTTCTCTCACCTGAAACTCCATGTTGATTATCAAATTAAAATGTGACATTTAGGGCTTCCCTGGTGGTCCATTGGATAAGGACACCGCCTTGCAGTGCAAGGGGCGCCGGTTCGATCCCTGGCCTGGGAAGATCCCATGTGCGGCTGAGCGGCTGGACTGATGTGTCCAACTACCGAACCGGAGCTCTGGGGCACATGTGCCCAGAGCCGGCTCTCTGCGACGACAGTGGCCACCGCAATGGGAGGCCGATAGCCAAAGAACAAAGATGGATGAAAATAGAGAAATGAAAGACCAATAGAAGTGGCCTGCTCATTCCCTCCCTCCCCATCATCCCCGAAAAGATAAATAAATAAAATAAATGTTAAAAAAAATGTGACATTTATATCACATATATTTATAGAGCTGTTTTATTCATTTAATGATATTTATAGAACATCTTCTGTATTGAAATATTATGCTTGGCACTGGAACCACAGAAATTAAAAAAGGGACATTTATTCTAAGTGAGGGCAAAGACCCTTCATGGGCAACTTTGGTGCAGATAGGGCCCTCAGCTCATTTCCTAAGGACTTGGGGTTGAGTTTCGACTGGACCATTTTTCCAAGCAGCTGTATGACTCTGTGCTAGTTACTGAACATCTCTGAGCCCCAATTTCTTCTTCTTTTGTTAGATCAGATTAATAACACACCTCAAAACCAATCTTCTTTTATTTGGAACAGCTCCAGTTTTCCCATATTGTTTTACATGTTGGATATGGAGAGATGGGTTTGAAGCTTATTTTTTTTAACCCGACTATCCCAGGGAGCCTTTGCTCAAGTGGGCTTCACCAAGTATATGTGAGTTTGAGTGGGTCATTTTTGGATATGAGACAAGATCACTGATATACATTTAGTATTGTTATGGGGCTTAAAGGAAACACACTGTATAGGGCAGCTGGGGCTACTTAATGAATCTATTTCCTTCCCGAGCAACTTTCTAAATCCAGTGTAGATCGGGCACTATGTGACAGTCCTTCAAATCCCCTAGCAACAAGTACAGGACTCTGTACATAGAGAGTACTAGTAAATATATGATCTTATTGCTTCGGTAACACTTGAATATTCAGCTGCACAAAGACAGTTATACACAGCTAATTTTGTTTTTCTCTCACCTGAAACTCCATGTTGATTATCAAATTAAAATGTGACATTTAGGGCTTCCCTGGTGGTCCATTGGATAAGGACACCGCCTTGCAGTGCAAGGGGCGCCGGTTCGATCCCTGGCCTGGGAAGATCCCATGTGCGGCTGAGTGGCTGGACTGATGTGTCCAATTACCGAGCCAGAGCTCTGGAGCGCATGTGCCCAGAGCCGGCTCTCTGCGACGACAGTGGCCACCGCAATGGGAGGCCGATAGCCAAAGAACAAAGATGGATGAAAATAGAGAAATGAAAGACCAATAGAAGTGGCCTGCTCATTCCCTCCCTCCCCATCATCCCCGAAAAGATAAATAAATAAAATAAATGTTAAAAAAAATGTGACATTTATATCACATATATTTATAGAGCTGTTTTATTCATTTAATGATATTTATAGAACATCTTCTGTATTGAAATATTATGCTTGGCACTGGAACCACAGAAATTAAAAAGGTACATTTATTCTAAGTGAGGGCAAAGACCCTTCATGGGCAACTTTGGTGCAGATAGGGCCCTCAGCTCATTTCCTAAGGACTTGGGGTTGAGTTTCGACTGGACCATTTTTCCAAGCAGCTGTATGACTCTGTGCTAGTTACTGAACATCTCTGAGCCCCAATTTCTTCTTCTTTTGTTAGATCAGATTAATAACACACCTCAAAACCAATCTTCTTTTATTTGGAACAGCTCCAGTTTTCCCATATTGTTTTACATGTTGGATATGGAGAGATGGGTTTGAAGCTTATTTTTTTTAACCCGACTATCCCAGGGAGCCTTTGCTCTGCGGTGAATACTGTCCTAAATTACAATTCCTTTTACCATAGACTATTCAGTTTTTAAATATATATATTCTAGTAGGGGGCTTCCCTGGTGGCTCAGACGGTAAAGAATCTGCCTGCAAGGTGGGAGATCTGGGATCGATCCTTGGGTTGGGAAGGTCCCCTGGAGAAGGGAATAGCTAACCACTCTGGTCTTCTTGTCTGGAGAATTCTGTGGACAGACCTAGTGGGCTACAGTCCATGGGGGTTGCAAAAAGTTGGACATGATTGAGTGACTAAGACTTCATACATATTCTAGTAGAATGACTAACACTTCACAAATTGGATTGTCTGTTCCTCGCTGAAGTATAGTTTCCTATCATAGTACAGACCATAGCCCACTGCAGGGTGATGGCTGCATACTTCAACTCCTATCTGACGAAGAACATAGGTAGCTAAGTACTGGCTAGGCTATTTGTGGCTCCCCAGTGTGTCTGGAACTGATAGCTGCTACTCAGTTCTTACAGAAGAATTTCACTGAGGAATATTGCTCTATCAGATGTGCTCTCTTCTTACAAGAAGCCAGGAATCTAGGTTTCTTTGTTTTATAGATTTCCAGTTTTTAAGTCTTAGTTGTTTGACAGGGTTTAGAGGAGTGGGTTGTGGCAGTGATGTTTATTTTATTGTTGGTTATATTCCATTATACAAATTTACCATGAATCATTAATCTAGTCTCCTTTTGAACAATCTCCTACAATTTTTGTGAACAAATAATTTACTTCTCTTGAATGAATAATTATGAGTAGAATTCCTGAATCACAGCGTAAGAGCTTGTATAAATTTGTTAAATGCTATTAAACAGTTTTCCAAAATGAATGACCACCTTATCCTCCCACTAAGCAGCTATATGACTCTGTGCTAGTTACTGAACATCTCTGAGCCCCAATTTCTTCTTCTTTTGTTAGATCAGATTAATAACACACCTCAAAACCAATCTTCTTTTATTTGGAACAGCTCCAGTTTTCCCATATTGTTTTACATGTTGGATATGGAGAGATGGGTTTGAAGCTTATTTTTTTTAACCCGACTATCCCAGGGAGCCTTTGCTCTGCGGTGAATACTGTCCTAAATTACAATTCCTTTTACCATAGACTATTCAGTTTTTAAATATATATATTCTAGTAGGGGGCTTCCCTGGTGGCTCAGACGGTAAAGAATCTGCCTGCAAGGTGGGAGATCTGGGATCGATCCTTGGGTTGGGAAGGTCCCCTGGAGAAGGGAATAGCTAACCACTCTGGTCTTCTTGTCTGGAGAATTCTGTGGACAGACCTAGTGGGCTACAGTCCATGGGGGTTGCAAAAAGTTGGACATGATTGAGTGACTAAGACTTCATACATATTCTAGTAGAATGACTAACACTTCACAAATTGGATTGTCTGTTCCTCGCTGAAGTATAGTTTCCTATCATAGTACAGACCATAGCCCACTGCAGGGTGATGGCTGCATACTTCAACTCCTATCTGACGAAGAACATAGGTAGCTAAGTACTGGCTAGGCTATTTGTGGCTCCCCAGTGTGTCTGGAACTGATAGCTGCTACTCAGTTCTTACAGAAGAATTTCACTGAGGAATATTGCTCTATCAGATGTGCTCTCTTCTTACAAGAAGCCAGGAATCTAGGTTTCTTTGTTTTATAGATTTCCAGTTTTTAAGTCTTAGTTGTTTGACAGGGTTTAGAGGAGTGGGTTGTGGCAGTGATGTTTATTTTATTGTTGGTTATATTCCATTATACAAATTTACCATGAATCATTAATCTAGTCTCCTTTTGAACAATCTCCTACAATTTTTGTGAACAAATAATTTACTTCTCTTGAATGAATAATTATGAGTAGAATTCCTGAATCACAGCGTAAGAGCTTGTATAAATTTGTTAAATGCTATTAAACAGTTTTCCAAAATGAATGACCACCTTATCCTCCCACTAAGTCTGGGTACTTCATATCCTTGCAAAGCATGGTGTTTCTATTTTAAAAATTATAGTCTTTCTAGTTAGTTTCTTTCTTTCTCATTGTATTTTTTTTCCAAGTGTAGATCATACAGAGATGTCTTTGTGCTATAATCAGCCTCTGATCACCAGATTGTTGCTTAAACAGGGAAAAGAGCCTAAGACTGGAGTCAGAAGAACTACTGCCATTATCAGCTGAATGAGTGACCTTGGGCAAATTATTTAACCTCTATGTAACTCAGTTTCTTCATCTATAAAAGTGAGGATAACATTAATTTGTCGCAGTGAAGTAGTGAGAAAGGTTATATATAAAACCGAACACAAGGGCTTCCCTGGTGGTCCAGTGGGTGAGGAGTCTGCCTTACAGTGCAGGGGCACTGGTTCCGGAGGACCCCACATGCCGAGGAGCATCTGGACTGGTGTGTCCTGTTGTGAGCCAGCGCTCTGGAGCACATGTGCCCAGAGCCGGTGCTCTGCAGCAAGGGAGGCCGCTGCGATGGGTGGCCCACACATGCCAAAGAATAAAGATCGATGAAAAATAAATGATGATTTAGAGGAAAAAAAAATACAAAAAACAAAAAAAAAAACCCTAACACAAGACAAATAACTTCAAAAATGGGAAAATGTTTTAAGTAGATATTTCATCAGAGAAAATATATAAGTGGTTAATAAGTGCATGAAAAGATTATCAGCATAAATAGTCATTAGAGAAATGTACATTAAAACCACAAGGAGAAACTACTCTACCTGGAACAGAATGCTGTAATCAAAAGGTCAAACAGTAACAAGTGCGGGTGAGGATGTGGATAAACTGGGACAAACATTGTTTCATAGATTGTCAGGGAAAATGTAAAATGGTCTGGCCACTTTGGAAAACACATTGAGTTTCTTAGAATGTTAAACAGAAATTTACCATATGACCCAGAATTCCACTCATAGATATCTATCCATATGAAAACTTGTGTACCAAAAAGACTTATTTGGGAATTCTCACAGCATCATTGCTTATAAACAACAACAAAAAATCAATTCAAATATTCATCTTCTTGTATAAGGACATATAAAATGGTATATATCCAGATAATAGAATAAAAAGTGATGAGATGCTAAAACATGGATGAACTCAAAAATATACTTGGTAAAATAAGCCCAATTTAAAAGATCACATATTACTTTATTCTAATTATAAGAACTACCCAGAAAAGCAAATCTGTAGAGGAAGAAAGTAGATTAGTTGTTGCCTGGAGCAGAGGGTAGGAATAGGGATTGACTACATATAGACACAAGGCATCGATTCGGGGTGATGGGGATGTTCTAAAATTAGATTGTGAAAGTTTGGAAATATACTGAAAATCTTGGAACTGTACACCTAAAACCAAATAATTTTATGATATGTAAGTTATACCTCAACGGAGCGTTTTTCTCTCTTATTTTTAATAAAAAAATAAACACCCCCTCCCCCAACCTAGCCTGGTACCTAATACTGGTTTAGTAAATGCAACTTCTTTTATCCTTTAAGTACAAAGAAGCAAAATTGCATTGCCATTAAAAATCCGGGTCCTAAAATTGAACCCTGGTCTTTTCACTTACTTAACTAGCTCTATGTTTTTGGAATATGACTTCATCTCTCTGGGACTCGGGCTCTCCATTTGTAAATTGGAAGTAATAATAGCTATAAAGATTTTTTTTAAGAGTTGAGTGAGAGCATGGATATAAGGTGTGTCAAGCCCACAATGGATGATGTTATTTTCCAGATTCATCACCTCCCATCTTCTCATTCCCCGTCTTTAGCAACAGTGATGGTAACAAAGTTCCCCTTGCTCTGCTTCTCTTCCCCACAATGCTAGGATTTTCTCTACAGAATTTAGTGTATATGTCTGTGGTAGAGTTGGGGCTTCAAGTACTGCTTAGCACGGGTTGTGCACCACTTCTTATTTAAACTTTTTATTTATGTGCTCAGTTATGTTTGGCTGTACTGGATCGTCATTGCGGCACACCTGGTTTTTCTAGTTGTGGTGAGTGGGGACTGCTTTTCATTGTAGTGTGCAGGTTTCTCATTGTAGAGGCTTCTCTTGTGACTTAAATAGTTGTGCATGTGGGCTCAGTAGTTCTGCTGCGTGGGCTCAGTAGTTGTCTGTGTGGGCTCAATAGTTGCTATTTGCAGCTTAGTTGCTTCAAAGCATGTGGGACCTTCCCCAACCAGGGACTGAACCAGTGCCCCCTCCATTGCAAGTTGAACTCTTTGCCATTGGAACACCAGGGTAAGCCCTATGCATCCCTTCTATGTGTCACTTAGAGGTGGATAAGCAACTTGAATAACACTCACCATGTGTCTTTGTGAATAACACACTCAACATGTGTCTTTGTCTGCTTATCACTCGGAAGCTCGTTGACCTTTTATAGATGTTATCAAATAGCTTCTTCAGGCCTCCTATTGGGTAGAGGGAGAGGATCAAGATAAGAGTCCCTGTTTTGCAGACTGATACGCTGATGTACAGAGAATTGGAAAGATTTGCAGGAATTACATGGCAAACTGATGGAGAGAAGCAGCTGATAGGAAAGGAACCCTTCAGGTTTCCTTAACAGAGTTGGGGGTCTTAGCGAAGCGAGTGATCTTGATGTAGGAAATCAGAGCTCTTTCAATCTGTTTCATTCCCCAGAGAGGTCTGGGGACGCATGTTTTTCTCTACTATAAGGAAGACAATAGTGTGAGTGAGGTGATTAATGTGGTCCAGTTGACATTAGGGAGTGGTAGGGACTGTGGTAACCTGGAGTGTCATGATCCTTCCATGTGGGTGATGGGCCCAGAGGATCCGGAAGTATAATTCCTTAAAGGAAGTTAGGAAACCGAGTTTTTATGCGGAATCTTCTAATTTTTTAAACATTACTAACATTGAAAACTACTACTAACTAATATGTATATATTATTTGATATATATATATATATATCAAATCAACTGGAAATGACCCCAGATCTAACCTCTATTCTGCAGTAATTGCCCTGCAGCCATCACAGATGTTCAAGGAGGAGCTAAAGGAGTAGTCAAATTGTAGTGGAGGGCATTGCTGTAATTAGTAAAAAGTGGACTAGATTGATATGGAGGCCCCTTCCTTTTTCTTTTCCTATGGTATCAGAGGGCCAGGAGTAGCATCCAGGCTCATGGTTGAAGCCACATCCTGAATGTCCCTTACAGGCGATGTTACTGGTAGCATTTCACAATGTCAGTTAAAATGTCGCATGAGAATTCTTTCAGTTTTCCCATTATACTGCATTTTAATAGTGACTAAAAAGCAAAATGGAGGTTTTCAGAAACTAGAAAACGCAGCAGGGCTTTGAAATCTCAGGGCTGATTTGAAAAGCCTTTGCACTGTTCTGAACGGATGTGCTTAGGAGATGTTTTGAGGAAATACACCAGCTAGTTTGAAATATTTTTATTGATCCACATTCATTGCTGATTTCAGTATCTTTCAAGCCAACTATGCTAAATGGAGAAAAACTTAAGTGGAAATAATTAAAGTGATACCCTTTTACTGTTGCTTGGATGTATGTTGTAAAGCTTCAGATTTGAATATGAGATACAGAGATTAGAAAAGGAGCTCTTTATTTTTGTTTAATCTAAGCTCTGTTACGTCAAGAGCTGAGTGACTCCTTGGGTGGCAGAAAGGGCTTTTCGGAAACTCACTCATGTTGACATAGAGTGCCTAGGTGAATGCTATCTGTGGTCCTCCTCATCATGGTCGCTGTTCAGTAGCAACAAGTATGAATTGCTTACTGCACCTTCAGCAGCACTAGGAGTGATGCCGTTCTCCTTGTGATGCTTAATAGACCTCGTCAGAGAGTCCCATTTTTCTTTATAAGACAAATAATATGTGGAAAATATTACGGAGGTTCTCAAAAAAAAAAAAAGCCAACTAAATACAGAACTACCACGTGAACCAGCAATGCTCCTCCTGGATATAACTTAGAAAACAAGACAACACCACTATTTTGAAAAAGATACATGCATTCCAATGTTCAGAGCACTTCATGTTATTGACAGTTGCCAAGACATGGAAGTGATCTAAGTGTCTCTCTCTGCATATGCATAAAAATACACTATGGAATGTTACTGAGCCTTAATAAAGACTGATATTTTGCATTTTGCTGCAATGTGGAGGTTCTTACTCTAAGTGAAATAAGTCAGATTGTGAAAGGAAAATACTGTATGATATTATTTACATGGGGAGTCCAAAACATGCAGCAAACTAGTGAATATAACAGAAAATAAAGCTGACTCATAAACAGAAAACAAACTAGTAGTTGCATGTGTGTGTGCTTAGCTGCTTCAGTCACGTCTGGGTCTTTGCAGTGCTGTGGATGGTAGCCTGCCAAGCTCCTCTGTCCATGGGATTCTCTAGGCAAGAAGACTGGAGTGGGTTGCTGTGCCCTCTTTCAGGAAGTCTTCCTGACTCAGGGATTGCACCTCCTGTGGCTCCTGCATAACAGGCAGTTTCTTTGCTGCTGAGCCACCAGGGAAGCCCAAGCTAATAGTTACCAGTGGGGAAAGGAAGGGGGTGGGGCAATAGAGGGGTAGAAGAGTAAGAGGTAGAGACTATTATATATGAAATAAGCTATGCTGATATATTGTACAATACAGGGAATATAGCCATTGTTTTATAATAACTACGAGTGTGACCCTTAAAACTTGTGAATAATTATCTTGTATACCTGTAACTTATATACTTCAGTACAAAATGAAAACAGAAACAAAACAAAAAACCCAAAACGACAGAAATGATGCCCTCAGCTCATAGGGGCTTTTGCCTTGTAGATACCAACAGTGAACACACAAATAAGCTGATGTCCATTCACAAGTCCACTCTGGCATGTGTGTACTATTGTGCTGTAGTGAGCAATGTGCTGCAGTCACCTTTTGTCAGCTGTGATAATGTATGATCTCCTCTCTTAACTCACATCTTCCAAGAATGCACAGACTTGTGTGCTGCAGGGATGATGGTCTCTCCTGTGAACCCATGAGGAACATAACCCCTTTAGTCCTGATGCTCAACTAAAATAGTTAGCAGTCTTGAGCCATGTGAGTTGACCTAAAACCTGGTGCAGTGAAAACCCAGATCATTGCTAAGCAGAGAGCTTAGTGTGTGTTGCTTGAGAGAATCCTTTTGGATGCAGTTAGAATAAAAACTATGCTCTCTGCATATGCATAAAAATACACTATGGAATGTTACTGAGCCTTAATAAAGACTGATATTTTGCATTTTGCTGCAATGTGGAGGTTCTTACTCTAAGTGAAATAAGTCAGATTGTGAAAGGAAAATACTGTATGATATTATTTACATGGGGAGTCCAAAACATGCAGCAAACTAGTGAATATAACAGAAAATAAAGCTGACTCATAAACAGAAAACAAACTAGTAGTTGCATGTGTGTGTGCTTAGCTGCTTCAGTCACGTCTGGGTCTTTGCAGTGCTGTGGATGGTAGCCTGCCAAGCTCCTCTGTCCATGGGATTCTCTAGGCAAGAAGACTGGAGTGGGTTGCTGTGCCCTCTTTCAGGAAGTCTTCCTGACTCAGGGATTGCACCTCCTGTGGCTCCTGCATAACAGGCAGTTTCTTTGCTGCTGAGCCACCAGGGAAGCCCAAGCTAATAGTTACCAGTGGGGAAAGGAAGGGGGTGGGGCAATAGAGGGGTAGAAGAGTAAGAGGTAGAGACTATTATATATGAAATAAGCTATGCTGATATATTGTACAATACAGGGAATATAGCCATTGTTTTATAATAACTACGAGTGTGACCCTTAAAACTTGTGAATAATTATCTTGTATACCTGTAACTTATATACTTCAGTACAAAATGAAAACAGAAACAAAACAAAAAACCCAAAACGACAGAAATGATGCCCTCAGCTCATAGGGGCTTTTGCCTTGTAGATACCAACAGTGAACACACAAATAAGCTGATGTCCATTCACAAGTCCACTCTGGCATGTGTGTACTATTGTGCTGTAGTGAGCAATGTGCTGCAGTCCCCTTTTGTCAGCTGTGATAATGTATGATCTCCTCTCTTAACTCACATCTTCCAAGAATGCACAGACTTGTGTGCTGCAGGGATGATGGTCTCTCCTGTGAACCCATGAGGAACCTAACCCTTCAGTCCTGATGCTCAACTAAAATAGTTAGCAGTCTTGAGCCATGTGAGTTGACCTAAAAACCTGGTGCAGTGAAAACCCAGATCATTGCTAAGCAGAGTAAGCTTAGTGTGTGTTGCTTGAGGGAGAATCCTTTGTTGGAGGGGCATGCCAGCGTATCTAGTAGGATACACTGTGTCCAAAGCAGGTTGTCAAAACCTGGGTACAGGGTCAAATTATTGGCAGAGAACCAGGAGAGATGAGACAGGGTTCTGTGTCAAAGAAGGAAGGACAGACTGGCCAATAAAATCAAATATGGAGACTTGGATAGTGAGGTTGGTGCCAGGCTAGTTACTGCAGAGATTCTTACTTTTAAAAATTTAGCATGTATTTGCCTTAGCAAAGCAAATTTGTTCAATGAACATTTATTAAGCCTCTGTTATGTGCTTGGCATTAAGTATTAATATATGGTGGTATCCCTGTCCTAATAGGTATAGTGAGACATTAAACAGTGAATCACAGAATTGACTTCAATTATCAAATGTGGCAAATGATATAAAGGAGATAATTGGGGTTCTATGAGGGAAAGAAATAGGAGTTGGGTGGGCTCAACTTTTGGTTGAGTGATCATGGAAGGTCTCTCCAGGAAAATGTAGAAGCTGAGACTTGAATTACTAGAGTAATTAGCTATGGAAGCGTGGACGTGGTGATTTCCAAGAAGAGTGAACAGCGTGCATCCGAGACTTAAAAGGTGAGAGAGAAGAGCAAGTACCTTGTACAAAAGGCTAACCCTGGGATAGAGGACAATGTAGGATTACTTAAGGAGAATATTTTTTTGCTCAATAATTCTACCTCAAGGAAATTATCTTGGGCAGTGGTTCTTACAAATATTCATTCTAGCACTGCTTATAATGACCAAATTTTGAAAATAGAGTCTATGTTTAGTATGCAGGGAATTCATTACATATTTCTGTTGCCTCTTGGATCTTTCTCTTTGTGTCTTTCAGCAGTTTGACTATGATATGTGTAGGTGTAGATCTCTCTGTATGCATCTTACTTTGTGACTTTTGAGCTTCTTGAAGCTGGTAGATTAAGTTTCCAACACTTAAAAGTCTGCAGATTTCCACCAATGTGAGAAATTTTGTATCTATACTTTTTTGAATAGTTTTTCTGCCTTTTCTGTCTTTCCTGTGTTGCTTACACATTTTCACCACAAATTTCAATCGCTTCCAAGCCAACTTTGCAAAACAGAGAAGAAATTAAGTGGAAATAATTAGTTATTTCTGCTCAGTGTTGTTTGGCGATGTATTGCAAAGTTTTGAAATTCAGTAGTACTTGAACCATTTATAATTGTTGCTTCGAAGTCTTGTTCTGCATAATCCAACATCTGGGACACTCAAAGACAGTTTCTATTGACTGATCCCCCACCTCAACCCCCAAATCTGGGTTCTGCTTTCCTTCTGCTTTGTTTGTCTCATAATTTCTTGGTTGGAATCTGGACATTTTAGTTAATATCTTTTAGTAACTCTGAACTCTGAGTTGTTACTATTGTTCTTATTTTCCTTGGCTTGCTTGCATCTTGGTTTAATAAGCTGCATGAGCTAAATCTGTGCTGTCTCTCTCCTCCCCCAGTGTACAGTATTAATGTCCTAATAGGTATAGTGAGACATTAAACAGTGAATTGAATTACTAAATGATATAAAGGAGATAATTGGGGTTCTATGAGGGAAAGAAATAGGAGTTGGGTGGGCTCAACTTTTGGTTGAGTGATCATGGAAGGTCTCTCCAGGAAAATGTAGAAGCTGAGACTTGAATTACTAGAGTAATTAGCTATGGAAGCGTGGACGTGGTGATTTCCAAGAAGAGTGAACAGCGTGCATCCGAGACTTAAAAGGTGAGAGAGAAGAGCAAGTACCTTGTACAAAAGGCTAACCCTGGGATAGAGGACAATGTAGGATTACTTAAGGAGAATATTTTTTTGCTCAATAATTCTACCTCAAGGAAATTATCTTGGGCAGTGGTTCTTACAAATATTCATTCTAGCACTGCTTATAATGACCAAATTTTGAAAATAGAGTCTATGTTTAGTATGCAGGGAATTCATTACATATTTCTGTTGCCTCTTGGATCTTTCTCTTTGTGTCTTTCAGCAGTTTGACTATGATATGTGTAGGTGTAGATCTCTCTGTATGCATCTTACTTTGTGACTTTTGAGCTTCTTGAAGCTGGTAGATTAAGTTTCCAACACTTAAAAGTCTGCAGATTTCCACCAATGTGAGAAATTTTGTATCTATACTTTTTTGAATAGTTTTTCTGCCTTTTCTGTCTTTCCTGTGTTGCTTACACATTTTCACCACAAATTTCAATCGCTTCCAAGCCAACTTTGCAAAACAGAGAAGAAATTAAGTGGAAATAATTAGTTATTTCTGCTCAGTGTTGTTTGGCGATGTATTGCAAAGTTTTGAAATTCAGTAGTACTTGAACCATTTATAATTGTTGCTTCGAAGTCTTGTTCTGCATAATCCAACATCTGGGACACTCAAAGACAGTTTCTATTGACTGATCCCCCACCTCAACCCCCAAATCTGGGTTCTGCTTTCCTTCTGCTTTGTTTGTCTCATAATTTCTTGGTTGGAATCTGGACATTTTAGTTAATATCTTTTAGTAACTCTGAACTCTGAGTTGTTACTATTGTTCTTATTTTCCTTGGCTTGCTTGCATCTTGGTTTAATAAGCTGCATGAGCTAAATCTGTGCTGTCTCTCTCCTCCCCCAGTGTACAGTATTAATGTCTATGCTCAGGTTTTTTGGCTTGTTTTGAGCTTAAGAGTTGCCCTGTGTTTCCACAGGCTGTTCTTAGTCGCTCAGTCATGTCCTGCTCTTTGCCACCCCATGGACTGTAACCCACCAGGCTCCTCTGTCCATGGGGATTCTCCAGGCAAGAATGCTGGAGTGGGTAGCCTATCCCTTGTCTAGGGGATCTTCCCAACCCAGGAATTGAACTGGGGTCTCCTGCATTGCAGACGGATTCTTTACCATCTCATCTATAAGGGCAGCCCAAACATTCAGACAGAGGTTGTGTTCAAACACTTCAAATCAGGAACTCATGAGCTGTGTGTAAGAAGAAAAGCACATTCAAAATTGGGGTGCCCTGGCTTTGACTTTCTGCTGTGCTTTCTCCCGTGACCTTTGTGTATGTGCTCATTCTTAAGATCGGCCAGGAGTATGTGGGCACATGAACAACCTTAGCCGGTGGTGGATTTGTCTCACCTATGACTGCTGTCTCAGACAAGTGGAGCCATTGGCTGTCCCAGCTCACCACCTCAAAGGCCATCATGTCCACTGAAAACACCCCTGAGAGTGGTTATCTCCCACCCCTCAAATCAAGGTGGCCTCTTTCTACCTAGTGGAGAAGTCACTGGTCCTTGGGGTTTAGCCCTCTTAAAACTTCACATCAGCAGAGCCTGACAGTGATGCGAAGGGAGCCATTTCCAGGCAAGTATACAGAAGATTCTCCCTGTTATGACCCAGTGTTCAGCAGATTTTTCAAGCATCAATGTTTCTCAGATTGTTCTATGCTTTTGGTACATTTCCAGGGTGCTTGAAATGGTTGATTTTGTTAGTTTTATTCAGCTTTATAGATGTTTTGAAGGGAAAGGAATTGCCCATCTCCTGACTTGGCCATTGGATTCATAATGGACTTTGATACATGCAGGTAATGGACTAACTAACACTTCAGCACTGATAAGGATGACTTTGCTCCAGATTCACTGACTACTTCTATGAGAGCATAAATGTAAACAGCAAGTTTCCAAAGTAAAAAGAATCATACATGAATGTGTGTCCATGTAGGTTCTATGCAGGTAAGAATGCCTGGAAAGCCCTTCACCAAGGTGTTAATGGTGGTGAGATTTCAAGCAACTTTTTTTTCTTTTTGTATTCTTCATATTGCTTGAATTTTCTGTACTCTGCATTTGTTATTTTACAGTAAAGAAACCCAAGGTGGTTGTACTCCTTAGCAAGAGAGAGGAAGGTAAAAGAAAGGAAAGAAGGAAGGTGGGAGAGAGGAAGGAAAGAAAGTGTGAGAAAAAAGAAGAAAGCAGTGTCATTGTAAGGCTGACAGCCAGCTTAAGGATTGTTGTAATTTGGATTAGCCTTCTGAATTCACACACCTGAGCTCACAGAATTGACAAGAATGTTGTCAATCTCCTAGAATTCTGTTCTTTGCTGGAGTAAGACTGTTTTCTTTTCTCATTACTTGAAGGGCAGGATCTGCCTGTTAAGGCTGTACCTGCACTTTGAAGGATCATCCTTTATATCGCCTTATTTCTTAGGTCATGCTTCCTGTTTGTCACCAAGTGCTGTTACATCTTCCTCTTGAACAGCCTGCACCGGCTGCTCTGTACCCATGATCTCCCGACCATCAGACCCTTGGCCCCAGTTCCTGCACACTGAAAGACCTCCTACCTGGCCATCACGTTTTTGGTCCTGCGCACCTCGAATTCCATTCTGCGTATTGCAGTCACTGAAATCTTTTTAAAAAGTAAGTCTGACTATGTCATTCTCCAGGTTACGAGGCATAAGGAGATTCCTGTTATTCCAAATAATGAAGCTGACAATCTTAAACCTGGCCTCCAGGTTCTCAGTGACCAGGACGTGGCTAAGGCACTAATTCTAGAATTTATATCTGACTTTTATTACTTACCAGCTGAATGACCTTGAGTAAGGTACTTAACTATTTCACTTTTCTGTGAAATGGGGATGATGATAATTCGTACTTTTAAAATTACCTAGATGATGAAGTAAATTTACACACAAATATAATCACTGAGAACAGTGCTTGGCACTCAGTAAGTATTCAGTAAATGTTAGCTTTTATTATTGCCTCTTATCTGTAATTCTTCATTACTTACTCTGTATTCCAGCTACACCAGAGCTTTCTAAAGCATCTAGGTATTCTAATTTTGTGATTTTGAATAAAGCTATTCCTGTTGCCTAAAATGCAAGATCCACCCTCTTGTTTCTGCCTAGATGTCATGGAATATGCAAACGACAATTAAGCTTAATTTTATTCATTCATACTTAGAAAGTCTGTTTCTCTGTAGAACTTTTCAGAAAAAAAAAACCAAACATGTTTTTATTTTCCCTTTAGGACTAGGGAATTAGTCTGTAAATATCTTTAAAGAAATTCTCCAAACAGAAATACGTTAGAATATGAAGACTTCCCTCCTATCCTTGATTTTGCTTCACCAACATGGACAAATGACCTCAGCACCCATCTTTACCACCTTGAGTCCCTCAGTTGAACATGAGGAATGGGAGAGCCTTTCCTGCCAAGCTCCCAGCCTGAGTTTCTCTATTGGAAAGAATCAGAATTTTAATAATCAACCTCTAGATCCAATGAGTTGTGACGACATCAGCCCACATGTACCCTAAATTCAAACTGGTTTCCTCAGTCCCTGCAGTTTCATCCTGTGATGACCCAGGAGAAGCCTAATGACCACCGGCTCTGCCACATAGTTGCTACTGATGACCATGGCAATAGTAATTATGCTGCCATCTTTTGACTTTTTTCCAGGTGATATTAACACTTACTGAAAACTTCCTCTGGGCCGGACATCATGCTAAGCATGCTATAGTCTTCTTCACAATTTCTTAAAGAAAAAAAACTGGTTTTTCATGCATTCCAAATAATGAAGCTGACAATCTTAAACCTGGCCTCCAGGTTCTCAGTGACCAGGACGTGGCTAAGGCACTAATTCTAGAATTTATATCTGACTTTTATTACTTACCAGCTGAATGACCTTGAGTAAGGTACTTAACTATTTCACTTTTCTGTGAAATGGGGATGATGATAATTCGTACTTTTAAAATTACCTAGATGATGAAGTAAATTTACACACAAATATAATCACTGAGAACAGTGCTTGGCACTCAGTAAGTATTCAGTAAATGTTAGCTTTTATTATTGCCTCTTATCTGTAATTCTTCATTACTTACTCTGTATTCCAGCTACACCAGAGCTTTCTAAAGCATCTAGGTATTCTAATTTTGTGATTTTGAATAAAGCTATTCCTGTTGCCTAAAATGCAAGATCCACCCTCTTGTTTCTGCCTAGATGTCATGGAATATGCAAACGACAATTAAGCTTAATTTTATTCATTCATACTTAGAAAGTCTGTTTCTCTGTAGAACTTTTCAGAAAAAAAAAACCAAACATGTTTTTATTTTCCCTTTAGGACTAGGGAATTAGTCTGTAAATATCTTTAAAGAAATTCTCCAAACAGAAATACGTTAGAATATGAAGACTTCCCTCCTATCCTTGATTTTGCTTCACCAACATGGACAAATGACCTCAGCACCCATCTTTACCACCTTGAGTCCCTCAGTTGAACATGAGGAATGGGAGAGCCTTTCCTGCCAAGCTCCCAGCCTGAGTTTCTCTATTGGAAAGAATCAGAATTTTAATAATCAACCTCTAGATCCAATGAGTTGTGACGACATCAGCCCACATGTACCCTAAATTCAAACTGGTTTCCTCAGTCCCTGCAGTTTCATCCTGTGATGACCCAGGAGAAGCCTAATGACCACCGGCTCTGCCACATAGTTGCTACTGATGACCATGGCAATAGTAATTATGCTGCCATCTTTTGACTTTTTTCCAGGTGATATTAACACTTACTGAAAACTTCCTCTGGGCCGGACATCATGCTAAGCATGCTATAGGCTTCTTCACAATTTCTTAAAGAAAAGAACCAAAGGGTGATACAAAAATGATATAGTGTTTACAGTGCATTATAATTAGTATGGTGAAAACATACAACTTAGAAAAAAACTAAGTAGGCAGCATGGAGAGTTATTACATATGTATTACTTATATGGGAGCTTCCCAGGTGGGTCAGTGGTAAAGAATCCACCTGCCAGTGCAGGAAATGCAGGAGGCCTGGGTTTGATCCCTGGGTCGGGCAGATCCCCTGGAGAAGGAAATGACAACCCACTCCAGTATTCTTTCCTAGAAAATTCCATGGACAGAGGAGCCTGGCAGGTTACAGTCCATGTTCATGGGGTTGCAAAGAGTCAGACATGACTGAGCACACACACATACACTGTATAACCATCCTATCAACAGACAGAACCCTTCCAGAATCCCAGCACTTTTGCTCAGGCCCCTTCCCAGGTATTACACCCAGAGGTGGTATTGTGAGTATCCAAGAGTCATGCTTCTTTCTGAACCTTATATAAATGGAATGATAGAGTATGTTCTCTTTGTTTCTGGCTTCTTTTGGTCAACATGATCCCTATGGGATTCATTTCATGTTGTGTATGTATTATTGTTCAGTCACTAGGTTATGTCTGATTCTTTGCGACCCCATGGACCATAGCTCGCCAAGCCCCTCTGGCCATGGGTTTTTTCAGACAAAAATAGTGAAGTGGGTTGCTCTTTCCTTGTGCAGGGGATCTTCCCAACCCAGGAATCAAATTAGCATCTCTTACATCTCCTACATTGGCAGGTTGATCCCTTACCATTGAGCCAACAGGGAAGCCCGCATGTATCATAGTTCATTCTTTTTTATTTTACTTTTAAAAAATATTTTTTATACAATTTTGAAAGCTTACTTCCCATGTACAGATATTAAAAAATGTTGGCTTGGGTTTCCCTAGTGGTCCAGTGGGTAAAGAGTCTGCCTTGCAGTGCAAGGGGCACTGGTTTGATCCCCGGCACAGGAAGATACCACGTGCAGTGAAGCGGCCGGACCAATGTGTCCAGTTATGAGCCAGCGCTCTGGAGCTCATGCTTCCAGAGCCAGTGCTCTGCAGTGAGAGAGGCCACTGCAGTGGGAGGCCTACACAGGCCAAAGAATTAAGATAGATGAAAATAAATAAATGAAGGACCAATAAAACAGGCCAAAAATTTAAAAAAATGTTGGCTCTATTTCCTGTATTGTACAATGCATGCCTGAGCCTCTTGACATCTAATACACCCAATACAGGAGATGCTTCCTGTATCTGTTGACTTGGAGTTCTGAGAGTGAGCCAGATACTGTCCTAAGTATTTTACTTGTATTATCTCACTTAACTCTTCACACCACCTTGAGGAAGGGGCTGTTCTCTTCCTTTCACAGATAAGGCTCAGAGAAGTCAAGTCACTTGTCTGGAGTCACAGACCTATGACCTCGTGGTTCCACAGCAGGAACTCACTAGCCAAGGATAAGAGCTTGAGCTCCTTCAAGAATTAGATTCAGTCAGATTTGTTCTCCATTTGAAATGAAGGTCTTGTGATAACGTCCTGGTTATTCACGACGGGGTCTATATCTGGGAACTCACACTTTATCAGAATATTCCATTGGGATATTTTCTCTCCCTTGCTTTCTCATCAGGGCCTTTCACACATGTGAGGGAAGCTTTGCTGCCTTTGCTTCCTGTGGCTGCATTGCTTGGGGTCCCAGACCCATTTCTTCCTTGGACCTCTGCAGGAGGCTGCTCTCTTGGACCTTGCCTGAAGAATTTAACTGCCTGATGATGTCTTCCTCCTCCTCCTGGGGTGTGATCTTTGATGAAAGAGTCAGAAGTAGCCCTATCTGACTGCGTGGGTACTTTCCCATTCTTAGCTGGAGGGGATTTCTAAGGAAACACAGCTGAAGCCAGTGTTTCTCTCTGCCTGGTATAGCCTGAGTGACTGTCCTCCCAACCCTCAAGCCTCACCTTATCCCTCTGGTGATGGATGGCCCTGGTCTGGGGTGAGCTTAGGGGTGGGGCTGCCTTTGGTGGAGCCCATCTGTGATGTGGACTGAGATTCGGGGCTCTGGACAGCACGCGCCCAACCCCTGGACTCACAGGGGTTACCTGTAAACTCAGACTTTTCTCTTTTATAAATTCATCTCTGAATTCATATCTCGGCTCCATATAGCTTTCCTTCTGAACACCGTATTCATACCTTTTCCCCCTGGGCTCTGAACTAATCCATTTCGTTTGGCTAAGACAGAGACAATAGGTAAATGCCCCCTTGCAGGCTGGAGAATTAAATAGATAATCTGAGCTCTGCTTGGGTCTGTGGCTCAATGCATGGGGTAACCGGTAAGAGGCTTTGACTCTCCTTTCTCCATGCAAATGAAGAGAATAAGTAAAGGCAAAAAGAGATGGCAGGGGCTCCTTTTTGAATGCTAGCATTAGAGTCACTAGGGCAGGCAGAATATGGCTTTTCATTTAACCTCTTGTGGGCCATTGCCCTTTAGCAACTTCTCTTCATCCAGAAAGATCAGCATTTTGCACTGATCACACACTATCAATTGATTCCTTACCCAGTGTAAATTCCATGCACAATAAATTGCACCTTATTCAACACTGAATCCCTAGTGCCCACAAGTGTTAGCTCAGAATAAGCATTTAATAAATACTTCTCAAATGTTTGCCAAGTTGTTAATTAGCAGTATAAAAGTTACTTGGGTGTGGAGCTATTCTAATGCAGGAAGTAAAAAGATGATGCAAATCATTAACACTGGTAATTTTTAAGGCCCTGCCAGATTTGGTTCTAGATTCTGGCAACTCAGAGCTCATGGGTCCAGATAACTGAGTTTTGGGTCTGGTGCCTGCCTTCTTACCCAAGCCGTTCTCTGTGCCTGACCCACCAATTGCAGCTGCCTCTTATTTATTAGCAAAGGACTCAAACAAGAGGCATCATGGTGCTTGCTCCCATGCCTCCTGGGACCAGGCACCCGAATCCCGTGGCTCAAACCCAGTAAACCCAGAGAGGAAGAAGTCACAGATCTTCACAAAGAAGACTGGGCCTGCTGTCAATTGCCATTTCCTCATTGGCTGGCCTCTAGCATGCAAAAATTTTTCCATGCCCTGCCTGGTGACAGGCACCCGAATCTGTGATGTGGACTATGGGGTCTGACAGCACGCCCAACCTGGACTCACAGGGGTTACCTGTAAACTCAGACTTTTCTCTTTATAAATTCATCTCTGAATTCATATCTCGGCTCCATATAGCTTTCCTTCTGAACACCGTATTCATACCTTTTCCCCCTGGGCTCTGAACTAATCCATTTCGTTTGGCTAAGACAGAGACAATAGGTAAATGCCCCCTTGCAGGCTGGAGAATTAAATAGATAATCTGAGCTCTGCTTGGGTCTGTGGCTCAATGCATGGGGTAACCGGTAAGAGGCTTTGACTCTCCTTTCTCCATGCAAATGAAGAGAATAAGTAAAGGCAAAAAGAGATGGCAGGGGCTCCTTTTTGAATGCTAGCATTAGAGTCACTAGGGCAGGCAGAATATGGCTTTTCATTTAACCTCTTGTGGGCCATTGCCCTTTAGCAACTTCTCTTCACCCAGAAAGATCAGCATTTTGCACTGATCACACACTATCAATTGATTCCTTACCCAGTGTAAATTCCATGCACAATAAATTGCACCTTATTCAACACTGAATCCCTAGTGCCCACAAGTGTTAGCTCAGAATAAGCATTTAATAAATACTTCTCAAATGTTTGCCAAGTTGTTAATTAGCAGTATAAAAGTTACTTGGGTGTGGAGCTATTCTAATGCAGGAAGTAAAAAGATGATGCAAATCATTAACACTGGTAATTTTTAAGGCCCTGCCAGATTTGGTTCTAGATTCTGGCAACTCAGAGCTCATGGGTCCAGATAACTGAGTTTTGGGTCTGGTGCCTGCCTTCTTACCCAAGCCGTTCTCTGTGCCTGACCCACCAATTGCAGCTGCCTCTTATTTATTAGCAAAGGACTCAAACAAGAGGCATCATGGTGCTTGCTCCCATGCCTCCTGGGACCAGGCACCCGAATCCCGTGGCTCAAACCCAGTAAACCCAGAGAGGAAGAAGTCACAGATCTTCACAAAGAAGACTGGGCCTGCTGTCAATTGCCATTTCCTCATGCTGGCCTCAGCATGGCCTCTGAGAGCACAATGTACACAAAATTAGAATATTATCACACAGGCTGGTGCCCACAGCTCAGACAGCCACTTAGGAAGGTGCACACCAGGGGCAAGAAGGCACAAAGGCCATTCTGAGGCTACCGTCACATGCATTTGTATTTTTAGCAGAGGGGGGCTGAAGTACAATTTCAATGAAGATTGCATTATGGATTATTGCTTGAGAAAGCTTTGCCAAAGGACTGGGGAGAATCTTCCTTTTCCAAAGAGGACTTTTTTCCTCCCCAGGGGTTGAGGGAAATGGGAGGAAAGAGAAGGCTGCTGCTTCTATTTTCTGAGAATGACTTGAGATGCTGCAGTGATAATGTATGACTGTTTCCTACGCCAGTCTCCATGTGGAACCTGTGTGTGTGTCTATGTGTCTGTATGTATTTTATTTGAAAACCTCAGATCTTGTTTGGTAGGCAGAGCAGATGCTGCTACTGCCATTTTACACAGTGGAGACTGGAACTCAGAGAAGAGAAATGACTGGACTCACCTCATTAGCTAGTACCATTATGCAGTCCACATTTCTTCACATAGCTTGCAAATCCCTTGTTTTTCTGGTTCCTCCTTCTCACTTCCAACTCTTCTTGGAATATTATTTCATTTCAGTCTAAACTCCTTCCACAGTCAACTTGCAGACCCTTAATGGATCATGTTCTTTCTCTTCTCTGTGCTTTACACATTCTGTTCCTCTCCTGTCCGGCCTGCCCTCACCATCTCTCTCAAATCATTAACACTGGTAATTTTTAAGGCCCTGCCAGATTTGGTTCTAGATTCTGGCAACTCAGAGCTCATGGGTCCAGATAACTGAGTTTTGGGTCTGGTGCCTGCCTTCTTACCCAAGCCGTTCTCTGTGCCTGACCCACCAATTGCAGCTGCCTCTTATTTATTAGCAAAGGACTCAAACAAGAGGCATCATGGTGCTTGCTCCCATGCCTCCTGGGACCAGGCACCCGAATCCCGTGGCTCAAACCCAGTAAACCCAGAGAGGAAGAAGTCACAGATCTTCACAAAGAAGACTGGGCCTGCTGTCAATTGCCATTTCCTCATGCTGGCCTCAGCATGGCCTCTGAGAGCACAATGTACACAAAATTAGAATATTATCACACAGGCTGGTGCCCACAGCTCAGACAGCCACTTAGGAAGGTGCACACCAGGGCAAGAAGGCACAAAGGCCATTCTGAGGCTACCGTCACATGCATTTGTATTTTTAGCAGAGGGGGGCTGAAGTACAATTTCAATGAAGATTGCATTATGGATTATTGCTTGAGAAAGCTTTGCCAAAGGACTGGGGAGAATCTTCCTTTTCCAAAGAGGACTTTTTTCCTCCCCAGGGGTTGAGGGAAATGGGAGGAAAGAGAAGGCTGCTGCTTCTATTTTCTGAGAATGACTTGAGATGCTGCAGTGATAATGTATGACTGTTTCCTACGCCAGTCTCCATGTGGAACCTGTGTGTGTGTCTATGTGTCTGTATGTATTTTATTTGAAAACCTCAGATCTTGTTTGGTAGGCAGAGCAGATGCTGCTACTGCCATTTTACACAGTGGAGACTGGAACTCAGAGAAGAGAAATGACTGGACTCACCTCATTAGCTAGTACCATTATGCAGTCCACATTTCTTCACATAGCTTGCAAATCCCTTGTTTTTCTGGTTCCTCCTTCTCACTTCCAACTCTTCTTGGAATATTATTTCATTTCAGTCTAAACTCCTTCCACAGTCAACTTGCAGACCCTTAATGGATCATGTTCTTTCTCTTCTCTGTGCTTTACACATTCTGTTCCTCTCCTGTCCGGCCTGCCCTCACCATCTCTCTCTTCCATCTCCTGCAGGTCTCCCCTGAGACAACTGAGTTTCTGACCTCTCGGGAGTGGTTCTCTAGCCTGTCTTCATGATACCATGCCCTCTGAATCCCTCTGTTAACTCTTCTGTCTTTCTCTCTAGATTATGTTTCTTTGGTGGAAAACTAACATCTAGAGTGGTTTCATTGGTTCTGTAAGCCAGTGAGGGGCAGAATGCGTGGACAGAAAAAGTAAAGAGTTTAACATGCCATAAGAGGCTAGCTATACTTGAAACATGCCCAGACTGCGAAGGGCTAAGGGACACAACAACGCCAAAGAAACACACAAGCCTCTTTCCTGTCACCTGCAAAGGCTCTCATGTCACTCTTCCGTTGAAGATAGTATGTCACTCCACTTCATTTGAGTCTCTGTTTTCTCATCCAAAGATGGAGAAGAGGTGCCAGATAAAGTGAGTCAATAGTGGTAAGTATACTGTAAGGGAAAACTAGCACAAAATAAATCCTTGTTAATACGAACAAACATCTCCAAGATACCGTTGATGAGTGAAAGTCACATCATCTCAGGTCTAAAAAGCAGTCATGATACAAAAATGTGCCTAACACTTTAGACCAATTCTGTGACCTGAATGTCAGGACCTACCTCTATTCCTTAGACAAACAGAAAGCAAAATGCCAGGTTCAGTGACCGAAGAATATTCAGTATCATGAAGCACTGTGTTCATTCTCAAGTTGAAGAATTTCAGAAGCCAGCAGGAATATTGGTTTGGAAGACCTTCCTACTACAAGTACTTTATCTTGAAGCCATTTACTGAATAAATGCTTGCTGAATTCCACTCTGTGCTGAGCACCTACAGTGTACTTGGCATTGCTGTAAACACTCATGGCTGCTGACTCTAGCCCCCAAATGCCACTCTTGTGTCTACCATCATGACTTTGCTCATTCTGAGAGCTTGCTGGAAATGGTGGTGCCCGCTGTTGACTTATTGACGGTTACAAACCCATCCTTCTGTACTCAGCTTTGTGACTTGGGGCCTGAGTCTGTTTTGCCCACTGGCTCCGTTTTAGGCTCTGCCAATAGGGGATGCTAGAGGGAGTCACCACAGCTGAATGGGGGGTGTTGGGACTTGTTCCTTCTTGTTTGCTTCATGTTCATCTCAGGGTTAACCTAGAACAAGTGTCTCAGCTTTGACACTACTGACATTTTGAGCTTGGTAATTCTTTGTTGAGGGGAGGGATGCCTCTAATGCATTGTAGGATGTTTAGCAGAGTTCCTATCTTGTATCTACTAAATTCCAGTAGCAACCCCTCAATTGTGACAATTAAGAATGTCTTTGGATATTGTCAGTTGTACCCTAGAGCACAAAACTGACCCTGGTTTAGAACGGCTGACCTAAAGTCTAAGGAGTTAAAAAAACATGCCATAAGAGGCTAGCTATACTTGAAACATGCCCAGACTGCGAAGGGCTAAGGGACACAACAACGCCAAAGAAACACACAAGCCTCTTTCCTGTCACCTGCAAAGGCTCTCATGTCACTCTTCCGTTGAAGATAGTATGTCACTCCACTTCATTTGAGTCTCTGTTTTCTCATCCAAAGATGGAGAAGAGGTGCCAGATAAAGTGAGTCAATAGTGGTAAGTATACTGTAAGGGAAAACTAGCACAAAATAAATCCTTGTTAATACGAACAAACATCTCCAAGATACCGTTGATGAGTGAAAGTCACATCATCTCAGGTCTAAAAAGCAGTCATGATACAAAAATGTGCCTAACACTTTAGACCAATTCTGTGACCTGAATGTCAGGACCTACCTCTATTCCTTAGACAAACAGAAAGCAAAATGCCAGGTTCAGTGACCGAAGAATATTCAGTATCATGAAGCACTGTGTTCATTCTCAAGTTGAAGAATTTCAGAAGCCAGCAGGAATATTGGTTTGGAAGACATTCCTACTACAAGTACTTTATCTTGAAGCCATTTACTGAATAAATGCTTGCTGAATTCCACTCTGTGCTGAGCACCTACAGTGTACTTGGCATTGCTGTAAACACTCATGGCTGCTGACTCTAGCCCCCAAATGCCACTCTTGTGTCTACCATCATGACTTTGCTCATTCTGAGAGCTTGCTGGAAATGGTGGTGCCCGCTGTTGACTTATTGACGGTTACAAACCCATCCTTCTGTACTCAGCTTTGTGACTTGGGGCCTGAGTCTGTTTTGCCCACTGGCTCCGTTTTAGGCTCTGCCAATAGGGGATGCTAGAGGGAGTCACCACAGCTGAATGGGGGGTGTTGGGACTTGTTCCTTCTTGTTTGCTTCATGTTCATCTCAGGGTTAACCTAGAACAAGTGTCTCAGCTTTGACACTACTGACATTTTGAGCTTGGTAATTCTTTGTTGAGGGGAGGGATGCCTCTAATGCATTGTAGGATGTTTAGCAGAGTTCCTATCTTGTATCTACTAAATTCCAGTAGCAACCCCTCAATTGTGACAATTAAGAATGTCTTTGGATATTGTCAGTTGTCCCCTAGAGCACAAAACTGACCCTGGTTTAGAACGGCTGACCTAAAGTCTAGATACTTCACCTTGGCAGCTGTTCTTCCTTCCTGTAGCAACAGCTGAATCCAGGCTGCACTTTCCCAACACTTGTAGACTCAGCTTTGTCATAATCCAGGAGACATTAACTCCAGCTGGCCCGTGCCTGTCTTCAGAGATCGGGGCTAGCCCTTGGGGCCCCTCCTCTGAGCTCTGAGACTCCAGACCCATCTGAGTAGAGCCCTCCTTGGAGGCTGAGTTTCCTGCCACCAGGCACCAGTGCACTTCCCCGCTAAATTTCTTTTATCCGTTGTTTCTCACAACTGCTGCTTTCATGATGCCTTAGAGTTCCTTTTAATCTCTCAGTTAGTTAAGAATTTTGCAACCACTTAATGCTTTTTTTTTTTCTATTACAGTTTCTAGCTAAGCTAATTGAGCTGGTTATTCCCTCAAAGTGGACTCGCTGATACAATGTTCTTTCTCCCTTCCTTTCCGTTCCCTCTCCTTTTCCTCCCCCTCTCTTCCTTTTCCTTCCCTTTTCTTCTTCTCCACTTGGTAAATTTCTAATACCTTTTACAACTCTGGCAAATATCACTCTTTTCTGGAGCTTTTCTGGACTCTTCCAGGCAGAGCCAGTCACTCCCATCCTCCAGCTCTTGGTTCAGTGTGTCTCAGCCTATGGTAGAACCCCGTCTATAGAGCTCTGTCTCTCCTACCAGAGTGTAAGATCCCAAGGGCAAGAAGCACAGTTTCTGCACTCCTAGCACACAAAAGGAAGGGAGGGAGGAAGGAGAAGAGGGAGGGAGAGAGGGAAGAATGAAGGAAGGAGAAAAGAAAGGAAAGGAGGGATGGAGGACAGGCTGCATGACACCGGACTTTTGCCTGGTGACGTGTCTTCCTCCTGCCCAGCACTCTCAGTGAGGGTCCAGATGGACTCCCTCACAGCCTTTCCAGTGGCTCACCTGTTGCTCTGCAATGATTCTTGCAGCACCCTCACTGAGTTGAGTTTCTCTGAGCTGGGCCTCTTTTGCTCAGTAGGTATTAATTAAGTTCCTTGAAGACAGGGTTTGTTACACATAAAGAAATTTCTTCCCAGATATTTGTGGAATGAATTGCTGAAGGAAATGAGGGAGAGGTTTCAAGGGAAAGCCGCTGACGAATGGGGAGGAGTTTTAGGAGTGGAACGTTCATCCTTGGTCATGCTGATGGGAGGAGGACCATGTGAAGAAGTGCATAGAGGCTGTTTAGGGAAACGTGACTGTCCTCGTCTGGTAGACTATAAAGCATATGAAAAGGAAATTTGAGAAATGGGTCTGCAAAGGTAAGTAGGATATGGATTTTGGATACCTTGACAACCAGATTAAGCAATGTGTGCAGTGTCTGGTGGGTAGGTCCAGTGACTCTGGTGTAAGGGGAGGGTATCACAAGACTCCACTTTGGGGGAGAACTCTTAGAGTTCTAGAGGAAAGGCTGATGGTAGAGGCCATTCAGGCAGAGCTGTGTGCCCTGGAACCAAACAGGAGGGTTCGCACAGAGAGCAGGGCTCCCAGCACTGCAGTCCTGACAGTTCTGTCCTCTAGAAAGTGGATTCTTTTTGCAGAAGCAGATGAATGAATACTCCATGCTACAGACAATGGAGACCAAAAGGAGGTGAGGAAAGGAAAGACGAAGAATTTAATAATTCCTAGGTTGAATGGTTCTGCTTCAGCATTTTTGTGTGTGGTCTAATTATCATAGACATCTTTAGAATTTGATGTATTTTGTAACATATGAGAGATAATAACAAAGGGATGTCTGTCTTGGATTTTTAGCAGACGTATGCGGCTGGGCAGCAGCCCTGTGTGGGTTTCAGCTGACTTCTGCTCCAGGAGGGAGGGCCAGTGCATTACAATTCTTCAAAGAAAGAAAACAAGAGCCGAGATGTGACCTGCATATCATCATGTGTTAAATGCAGATCATGATATCAGTTTTCTTTAATGTTCCAGAGCTTTTAGGAAAATCAAGTAAGATGAAGGATGTATAAATAGTTTGTAAACCATTAACTGCCTACAACATCCATACATTCATCCAGCAAATGTGTATTGAGATCATCTGTCTGACATGGGGTGCAGGCACAGATAAGACCTGGTCTCTGCCTTTTGAATCTCTGGATAAACCAAGGAGCTTTGGCAAAGATACTTGCCATGCTGTAGGAGAAGTTTCCATAATTCACAATGGCTTGTTACTGATGTTACATTTAGGAAGGTGAGCTTTGTTGCTAATGGCTGCCAAGTCAATGTTTGAGGTTTTACTAGAAGAGTATTCAAGAGATGCAATACCATGTGGTTAAAAAAACGAGGTTTTGGAGACAAAGGACAAACCTGCAAGTGTACCCCCTGCCACGGGATGACTGTGTGGATCTGGGCTTGTTTCCTCCCCTGTATCACTGACATAACTCTTCCTAGATAACTCGGAAGGTTACTGAGATCATCAAATCAGCAGGCAGATGTTAATGTGGTTTTAAAACTGCAGCATGTTTCACATGTTTCGAATCCTTTGTTAAGAATAAGAGGAGAACTTGGCAATATTGTCTTTCATGGCCATTATCATGAATGGTGGTTTAATTACGGAGAAGAGAATGGAAACTAATGAATAACAAGGAAATCTCAGACACTGCAAAAGGCATTAACATAACCCTGTGCCATGAGCTTCATTCTCCCCATTTCACAGATGAGGAAACTGAGAGGCAGAGATTGTCATACATTTCCCATGGCATATGATTAGTGCTTAGAAAAGCCAGGAGCTGCCAAGAGGAAGTATCATGCTTGATGTAGCCTTTGACCACATCATTGTTCAGATTCCCCTTCCCTTTCCCATTATGGATGACTTTGTTTGGAAGACAGATTCACTGTGACATTTCTTTCTGATGAGGCAGTGATGGACTGAGGCGTCTCATTAGCAAATACCTATCCAAGAGTGGGTACCTCATATACATGGACAAGATCCAGGGAGTAGTTTGTGCCTCTGTGGGATGGAGAGAATTTCCTTCCCATGTGTACCTTTACTCATATACTTGGAAGACCAGGAGTATTGTGCCCTGGGAGTGTTAAATGCAGATCATGATATCAGTTTTCTTTAATGTTCCAGAGCTTTTAGGAAAATCAAGTAAGATGAAGGATGTATAAATAGTTTGTAAACCATTAACTGCCTACAACATCCATACATTCATCCAGCAAATGTGTATTGAGATCATCTGTCTGACATGGGGTGCAGGCACAGATAAGACCTGGTCTCTGCCTTTTGAATCTCTGGATAAACCAAGGAGCTTTGGCAAAGATACTTGCCATGCTGTAGGAGAAGTTTCCATAATTCACAATGGCTTGTTACTGATGTTACATTTAGGAAGGTGAGCTTTGTTGCTAATGGCTGCCAAGTCAATGTTTGAGGTTTTACTAGAAGAGTATTCAAGAGATGCAATACCATGTGGTTAAAAAAACGAGGTTTTGGAGACAAAGGACAAACCTGCAAGTGTACCCCCTGCCACGGGATGACTGTGTGGATCTGGGCTTGTTTCCTCCCCTGTATCACTGACATAACTCTTCCTAGATAACTCGGAAGGTTACTGAGATCATCAAATCAGCAGGCAGATGTTAATGTGGTTTTAAAACTGCAGCATGTTTCACATGTTTCGAATCCTTTGTTAAGAATAAGAGGAGAACTTGGCAATATTGTCTTTCATGGCCATTATCATGAATGGTGGTTTAATTACGGAGAAGAGAATGGAAACTAATGAATAACAAGGAAATCTCAGACACTGCAAAAGGCATTAACATAACCCTGTGCCATGAGCTTCATTCTCCCCATTTCACAGATGAGGAAACTGAGAGGCAGAGATTGTCATACATTTCCCATGGCATATGATTAGTGCTTAGAAAAGCCAGGAGCTGCCAAGAGGAAGTATCATGCTTGATGTAGCCTTTGACCACATCATTGTTCAGATTCCCCTTCCCTTTCCCATTATGGATGACTTTGTTTGGAAGACAGATTCACTGTGACATTTCTTTCTGATGAGGCAGTGATGGACTGAGGCGTCTCATTAGCAAATACCTATCCAAGAGTGGGTACCTCATATACATGGACAAGATCCAGGGAGTAGTTTGTGCCTCTGTGGGATGGAGAGAATTTCCCTTCCCATGTGTACCTTCTTAAGTGCTTCACTAGGTATCTTGGTGTGGACTAAGAATGATACCTGCCCTGTCAGTAAACAAAAATGGTGCAGCCTGAGAGTGAGCTCTGAGGGAACTCAGGACGGAAACAGAATGCCCATCATCAGGCTAATCTGACACTGTAAGCCCCTCCCCAACACTGGCCCCACTCCAGGTAACTGAGATGTATATCAAAGGAATGATTTCAGTGAGCCCAGACTCTTGCATCTTCCCATATGTAGAAGAGCAGTAAATTATTTAACTTGGGATATCTGGTTTTGTTTCATTAATAGTGATCTTTTGAGGTTCCGACTACCTGGTGTTTATTGCAGACACTCTTATATCCTGGCTCCCTTCTTGCCTCACCAGAGCAGTCCCTAAGAGTTATCTTAGATGTTGTGTCTTGCGCTAAAGTCCTCAGTTTTGTCCATCAAATAAAACATAACTCTCAACTTTTATGCTGTATATATATTTTTTCAGTCAATAATGGAAATGGGTAGAAGCATACTGATTTTGCCTTCTGTTCACCTAATGGACCTGACCTCCTTGCCCCTCCCCCAGCTCTTTCACACTTTTGAAATTCAATGGGTTCCCAACCCTGATCCTGATTCCCCTACCTTTATGTACCCTGTTGTCTCTGCCAGGAATATGTCCTGCTTCTCACATCTCTGAAGACCTGCTTGTTATTTATTTATTTATTATTATTTTTTAAAGATTTATTTATTTATTTATTTTTGGGCGGGGGTCGGGTTGGGGAGGGAGGGGAGCAGGCGGGCCACTTCTATTGGCCTTTCATTTCTCCATTTTCATCTATCTTTTTGTTCTTTGGCTCCTGCGGGCCTCCCATCGCGGTGGTGTCTGTTGTCGCAGAGCGCCAGCTCTGGGCGCATGCGCTCCAGAGCTCCGGCTCGGTAATTGGGCACAACGGTCCAGCCGCTCCACGGCACGTGGGATCTTCCCAGGCCAGGGCTCGAACTGGCGCCCCTTGCAGTGCAAGGCGGTGTTCTTATCCACTGGACCACCAGGGGAAGCCCCCTGCTTGTTATTTAAACCCAGTTTTTAAGAAAGCCTTTCCCCCAAGACAGAGTGGGTTTTTTTTTTTTTTTTTCTTTTTGACTCTCCCTCCAATGTTCCTCCTTTTACAGTTTTTCCAGCTATATTTAACTGTAGACTTCTCTGTCTTCCTGGCTGGAGTGAACTCTCTGGAGAAGGAATTGCAGGCTGTTTTCATCTTCATCCTCCAACTCGAGGAGATGCTTTTGACATAGTTCACTGAAGGGATGTACAGGTGAGGAAATGATGCCTCTGGCCAGGTATGGGCAGGGCAATGACTTCTCTGTTAAGCTTGTGGGCAGGGTCATTTTCTTCCATACAGATTATCAAAAGAATTGATACTTTTCGGTTGACTTAGAAATGCTTAGCAAAAACTGGTCTTACTCAAGGGCTGGTAGTACTTATCCTGCCCCTGTTAGGTGCTGCAAAGCCAGCCTCCCCACCCCCATTCCCTGTTTTCCTTAACTTTACATATCTTTGGATTTTACCTGAAGGCAAATTCAGTGCCTTGGAGAGAGTGAGTCCAGGAGGAAATACCTTTGGGCAACTTGCCACATTGTATCTGTTCTCCTTTTTCTATTTTAGTTTGTCAGGGAGTTATTTTAGGTAAAGTACTGCTCTGAGGGGAGAAGCTTGACTGTCAACAGAGGATGCAAAAGCGCTCTGAAGGTGCCTTGTTCAGACCAAGGGAGCAAGTTGTTCAACTGCTGCATCCTTTACTTTCACCATGGCTTCTGGGGAACCGTAGTGGCTCTGAATGTAAGATCTGGGCCCCTACCATTTGCAGCAACATGGATGGACCTAGAGAGTGTCATACTGAGTGAAGTAAGTCAGAAAGAGAAGGAGAAATATCGTGAGACATCCCTTTTATGTGGATCCTTAAAAGAAATGATACAAATGAACTTATTTACAAAACAGAAAGAGACTCACAAACTTAGGAAACAAACTCATGGTTGCAGAGGGGAGGGAATGGTTGGGCACTGTGGAAAAGTCAAATACACACTGCCGTATTTGAAACGGATAACCAACAAAAACCTATTGTATAGCACATGGAACTCTGCTTAATATTATGTACCTGTGGAAGGCAGCTTTGGGAGAGAATGGATACATGAATATGTATAGCCGAGTCCCTTCACTGTTCACCTGAAACTATCACAAAATTGTTAATTGGCTATACCCCCCAGAAATGTTTTTGGTGTAAGAAAAAAAATGATCTGGGCCCTTAGAAGTATGGCGGGGAGGGTGTTATGGTCTAAATGTTTATGTCACCCATTGAAGCTCATACGTTGAAATCTGAACCTCCTTTCCCCCCAGGGTGATGACATTGGTAGATCTGGCCTTCGAGAGTTGCCTCAGTCAAGATGGTGCCAGCCTCATGAAAAAGATAAGTGCCCTTAGAAAAGAGGTTCTGGACAGCCCGCTAGCCACTTCCACTCTGTGAGGACAGAGGCAAAGAGTCTGGAGCCTTGAAGAGGGACCTCACCCAACCATACTTACACCCTGTTTGATCGTAGAAGTCTAGCCTCCAGTCCTATGAGAAATAAATGTATGGTTTATAAGCTATTAGATATTTTGTTATAACAGTCCCAAAGAGCTAAGACAGGAATCATAGTAGAAAATCCACTGGCCTTGGAGCCAGTCATAGCTGTGTTGAAATCTTGACTTTTTAATGTACCAGCGACTAGGCATGGAGAAATGTATTAGCTTCTCAGAAGTTCTTCTTTTATCTGTGTAAGAGGGACACCATCTCTTATTTTGCAGAGAGAGCTAAGACGTAGAGATGATGCATTTAGGAATGTCTGATCCATAGAAAACCTTCAATAAATGGAAGGTTTTTTGTCAGGACCTCTCTTGCGTTTTTTTTCAGACCCGGTGGCTTAGATGGTAAAGAGTCTGCTTAACAATGCAGGATCAATTGACCCGGGTTCAGTCCCTGGGTCAGAAAGATCCCCTGGAGAAAGGAATGGCTAATTTTTGAGCAGTTGTAACCATTTGCCCTGAAGTGTGTTTAACCTTTCTTTGTGGTTGAAATCATCATCACTCATTGTCCTAGAACCACTATTGAAAGAATTTGTTCCTATGTCTAATATCCTTTATATTAGGTACTTTAATTTCAAAATTCAAGTGTGGCATTTTAAGAGTAAACACATGTTTATCAGTAAAACCTGCAAAATTAATCATGCAGGTAGAGGGGCGAAGGGAGTAGAGAAGTAGGCTTTGTGAAAACTCTTTGGTACAAATCACCTCCTACCTGTAGAAGGCTATGTATACAGACACGCAGCTGTTGGTTTCAACGTACTGTTGTCAACCTAAGGTTCCTCAAGTGCTGTTTTGCCCTAGGGAACTTCTCGAGCTCGAACTGTGTCAGGTTGATGGTTCAGGGCCCCTGTGTGGCTCTTGTCAGATTTGAGATCCGAAGCCCTGTATGAACCCAGTTTAGTATTCAGGAAATGTATCCATAGCAGCTGCTGTCAGGGTAACTCTCGCCAAGGGTAGACAGTTGATGACTTTCTTCCTGCTGTGCATCTCTTCTAAACAGTCTTAAAAATAGCACCTGCCTCCATCACCACCCACTTGTAAGACCGAGGGAAGAAAGTCCATCTTCTCTCCATAGATAGCAGTTCTCAGGTCCCCTCATTCTAATTAAGTAATAATCAAGACCAACGTCCCTCATCCTTGGAGGCAAGACCTTCTTAGAATTTCTTGTTTGCATCCATTTATTCACAAAACTTGTAAATTTGAGTGCTCCTTCTCTGTTGACCAGAGACAGAGAATAAATAAGTAGAAAAATAGACAGGATATTTTTTGCTTAATGACAAGCGCTATGAGGAAACTAAAAGAGGAGATGTAATGGAGAATGACAGCAAGGTACTGCTACTGTTGTAGGGTAGTCAGGGAAGAACTGTTGG
This sequence comes from Tragulus kanchil, assembly GCA_022376925.1. Classification (NCBI taxonomy): domain Eukaryota; kingdom Metazoa; phylum Chordata; class Mammalia; order Artiodactyla; family Tragulidae; genus Tragulus; species Tragulus kanchil. The sequence goes on from JAIOJX010000032.1 coordinate 98,762,986, forward strand.
TGGAAGAGACATTTGAATCATTTGAATGACAAGAAAAAGTGGCCAAGTGAAAAAGTAGGGAAGGAACGTTCCTGGCACGCTGAGATGAGAGAGGATGTGATCCTTTGATGATTTAAAAAAAAAAAAAATTTTAAAATTTTTGGGCCCCTTTTTATTGATCTTCTTATTTATTTATTTTCATCCATCCTTGTTCTTTGGCCTGTGTGGGCCTCCCATTGCAGTGGCCTCTCTCGTTGCAGAGCACTGGATCTGGGCGCATGTGCTGCAGATTTCCGGCTAGTAATTGGACACACTGGCTCAGCCGCTCCGTGGCATGTGGGATCTACCCAGGCCAGGGATCGAACCTTGTACTGCAAGGTGGACTCTTTTCCAACTGGACCACCAAGGAATCCCCCCTTTGATGATTTTAAGGAAGGCTTGCATCTACATATCAAGCACGAGGAAGAAAGGGGTAGCAGATGAAGCCAGACAGACAGGAAAGTTAAAGTTTTAGTCACTCATTTGTGTCCAACTGTTTGTGACCCCATGGACTGTAGTCCGCCAGGCTCCACTGTCTGTGGAATTCTGTGGGCAAGAACACTGGAGTGGGTAGCCATTTCCTTCTCCAGAGAATCTTCCCAACCCAGGGGCTGAACCTAGAGCTCCCACATTGCAGGCAGATTCTTTACTGTGTGAGCCACCAGGCAAACCCCCACCAGACAGACAAGTGGAGGCCAAATCATGTAGGACCTTGAAGGGCATGATAAAGAGTTCAGAATTGATTTCAAGAGAGCAAGAAACCTTTGGCAGGCTTAAGCAGGAAAATGGCATCAATTTTGAAAAGCTCGCTCTGGCTGCCATGAAAAGAGTGCAGTCATTCCTTGCTATCTTCAGCAAGTTGGCTCAAGGACCTGTGCAGTTACTAAAGCCCTTGTATGCTCAAGATCCTCATATATATCATGTAATATTATTACAAAGAAAAGAACAAAAATAAAGTAGAAAATAGACAGGATATTTTTGCTTAATGACAAGCGCTATGAGGAAACTAAAAGAGGAGATGTAATGGAGAATGACAGCAAGGTACTGCTACTGTTGTAGGGTAGTCAGGGAAGAACTGTTGGTGGAAGAGACATTTGAATCATTTGAATGACAAGAAAAAGTGGCCAAGTGAAAAAGTAGGGAAGGAACGTTCCTGGCACGCTGAGATGAGAGAGGATGTGATCCTTTGATGATTTAAAAAAAAAAAAAAAAATTTAAATTTTGGCCGCTTTTTTATTGATCTTCTTATTTATTTATTTTCATCCATCCTTGTTCTTTGGCCTGTGTGGGCCTCCCATTGCAGTGGCCTCTCTCGTTGCAGAGCACTGGATCTGGGCGCATGTGCTGCAGATTTCCGGCTAGTAATTGGACACACTGGCTCAGCCGCTCCGTGGCATGTGGGATCTACCCAGGCCAGGGATCGAACCTTGTACTGCAAGGTGGACTCTTTTCCAACTGGACCACCAAGGAATCCCCCCTTTGATGATTTTAAGGAAGGCTTGCATCTACATATCAAGCACGAGGAAGAAAGGGGTAGCAGATGAAGCCAGACAGACAGGAAAGTTAAAGTTTTAGTCACTCATTTGTGTCCAACTGTTTGTGACCCCATGGACTGTAGTCCGCCAGGCTCCACTGTCTGTGGAATTCTGTGGGCAAGAACACTGGAGTGGGTAGCCATTTCCTTCTCCAGAGAATCTTCCCAACCCAGGGGCTGAACCTAGAGCTCCCACATTGCAGGCAGATTCTTTACTGTGTGAGCCACCAGGCAAACCCCCACCAGACAGACAAGTGGAGGCCAAATCATGTAGGACCTTGAAGGGCATGATAAAGAGTTCAGAATTGATTTCAAGAGAGCAAGAAACCTTTGGCAGGCTTAAGCAGGAAAATGGCATCAATTTTGAAAAGCTCGCTCTGGCTGCCATGAAAAGAGTGCAGTCATTCCTTGCTATCTTCAGCAAGTTGGCTCAAGGACCTGTGCAGTTACTAAAGCCCTTGTATGCTCAAGATCCTCATATATATCATGTAATATTTGAATCTAACCTGTGTATATCCTTTTGCATACTTGAAATCATCTCTAGATTACTTATAATACTTACTATAATCCTTATTGCTGTTCAGTTGCTCAGTCCTGTGACTTTATGGACAGCAGCATGCCAGGTTTCCTCTGTTCTTCACTATCTCCTGGAGCTTGCTCACGTTCATGTCCTTTGAGTTGGTGATACTATCTATCATCTCATCCTCTGATGCCCTCTTCCCTTTTTGCCTTCAATCTTTCCCAGCATCAGAATCTTTTTCAATAGGTCAGCTCTTGTGTCAGGTGGCCAAAGTACTGGAGCTTCAGTTTCAGCTGAATACAATGCTCATATTCTGTCCAAATCGTAAATGTTACGTAAATAGTTGCCAGTGTGCATCAAATTCAAGTTTTGCTTTTTGGAGCTTTGTGGATTTTTAAAAAATATTTTGGATCTATGGTTGGTTGAATCTATAGATGTGGAACCTAACTGTACTCTCTAGGAGTGAAAGAATGGGAAAAGGAAACCAGATAGGTAGTGAACAGTAGTCCTGGGAATAGGTATTTGTCAGTTGGACTAGGGCATGTGTGGCTAGTGATGTACATGTAGGGTGGCTGCAGGTGAGTTCGGACTGCAGACCTGGGTGGCCCTGGAATCACGAATCTCACGCATACTGGCAAGGTCATTTTATTGAGTGGATGACTTTGTGCTCCTACCTTCCCTGGCTTCCAGAACGTTGACCACTACTTGTCACTGTGAGCAAAAGTAACAGTGACATTCTTCATCAATCTAGACTTGTTTTTCTTGTCTCCAGGTTATAGTGGTTCTTATTGAAAGATCAATGCACTTCAGAGTGAGATAGATCTGGATTGGAATCCTGGGTGCAGCACTGCCTAGGTAGTTGGCTTACAAGGTATGTAGCTTTTTCTTTTTGGCCACTTCTATTGGTCTTTCATCTATTTATCTTTTGTTCTTTGGCCTGTGTGGGCCTCCCATCGCAGTGGCCTCTCCTGCTGCAGAGCACCGGCTCTGGGCACATGTTCTCCAGAGTTCCAGCTTGGTAGATGGACACAGGTCCAGCTGCTCTATGGCACGTAGGATCATCCCAGGCCAGGGATCAAACCAGAGCCCCTTGTGCTGCAAAGCAGTGTCCTTACTCACTGGACCACCAGGGAAGCCCCCAGTAGCTTTTAAATTAGTATCGCCAATCCTTGGTTTCCTTGGCTGCAAAAAGAGACTAATAATAATATACTAAAACCCCACGTCATGTCCTTTTTGGAGCTTGCTCACGTTCATGTCCTTTGAGTTGGTGATACTATCTATCATCTCATCCTCTGATGCCCTCTTCCTTTTTGCCTTCAATCTTTCCCAGCATCAGAATCTTTTTCAATAGGTCAGCTCTTGTGTCAGGTGGCCAAAGTACTGGAGCTTCAGTTTCAGCTGAATACAATGCTCATATTCTGTCCAAATCGTAAATGTTACGTAAATAGTTGCCAGTGTGCATCAAATTCAAGTTTTGCTTTTTGGAGCTTTGTGGATTTTTAAAAAATATTTTGGATCTATGGTTGGTTGAATCTATAGATGTGGAACCTAACTGTACTCTCTAGGAGTGAAAGAATGGGAAAAGGAAACCAGATAGGTAGTGAACAGTAGTCCTGGGAATAGGTATTTGTCAGTTGGACTAGGGCATGTGTGGCTAGTGATGTACATGTAGGGTGGCTGCAGGTGAGTTCGGACTGCAGACCTGGGTGGCCCTGGAATCACGAATCTCACGCATACTGGCAAGGTCATTTTATTGAGTGGATGACTTTGTGCTCCTACCTTCCCTGGCTTCCAGAACGTTGACCACTACTTGTCACTGTGAGCAAAAGTAACAGTGACATTCTTCATCAATCTAGACTTTTTTTTCTTGTCTCCAGGTTATAGTGGTTCTTATTGAAAGATCAATGCACTTCAGAGTGAGATAGATCTGGATTGGAATCCTGGGTGCAGCACTGCCTAGGTAGTTGGCTTACAAGGTATGTAGCTTTTTCTTTTTGGCCACTTCTATTGGTCTTTCATCTATTTATCTTTTGTTCTTTGGCCTGTGTGGGCCTCCCATCGCAGTGGCCTCTCCTGCTGCAGAGCACCGGCTCTGGGCACATGTTCTCCAGAGTTCCAGCTTGGTAGATGGACACAGGTCCAGCTGCTCTATGGCACGTAGGATCATCCCAGGCCAGGGATCAAACCAGAGCCCCTTGTGCTGCAAAGCAGTGTCCTTACTCACTGGACCACCAGGGAAGCCCCCAGTAGCTTTTAAATTAGTATCGCCAATCCTTGGTTTCCTTGGCTGCAAAAAGAGACTAATAATAATATACTAAAACCCCAAATGAGATATTAATAGTATTGTGAAAATATCTAGCACATAGTAGGTTTTCAGTGGAAGTTACTTGGCTTTAACTGTGACTCAATCACCTCCTTCGCCCTCCGCATTCCTGGACGGGGATGGGAGGCCAGACAGATCTGCCCAAATTCCGTCCCTGATGTCAGTGAAGCACATGTCATTAGACATGAACATGGCCCCAAAAGGTAGAAGGTAGCCTTGATTTTCTATTTTACCTCCTTGCTAAATACTGAGTGACTTTGAATAAGCCTGCCTGGGTTACAATCCCTCCTCTGTGAGGAAACTGGGCTGGATAATCTATTTATAGTAGATAGTAACCTGATTTCATTTGATGCCATATTAAGCTTTAACAGCAACAGCTATCAGTTATGGAATACCCAGTAGGGTCAGACAATGTGCTATATGCCTTATATACATGTTGGGTATTAGCACAGTCTTATGAAGGAGGTACTGTTATTGTTCCCATTTTGCAGATGGGAAACTGAGAGGAGTGGAAGCATTTAGGATAATCACAACATGATTCTCTGCAGTTCTGTTCACCAAAATCCTTTGGGAGTTTCAAATGTGCCAGACATTATGCAAGAATGCTGCAGCTGCAAGTCGAGACCTTACCCTCTAGCAGTCCACAGTCTGCAGGTTGGGGCAACTGGGCAGGGACTTTGGTCACTCTCCCATCTCCTGCAGCAGAAGCCACTGTGAAGGGAACGTCCACAGTGACATTCCTTGGCACGTGAAACTAGTTTGGGCTGGTTCTGTTCTGCAGTACAATGTGGGCTTTCTGAATTGAGCAAGTACAAAAGGTCTCCATCTGCTGTCTGCATTCTCCTGCTCCACTCTGAGCCCCACCCCCTCCCGGACAATTGCTTTGTTTCTGTTTCTGTTCATTTCCAGTGGCTCTTATTTCTCATTCTTCACAATTTTCCTTCATTTTTTCCCCTGTGTTAATTATAGAAGAAAAGTTCAGCTAGACACAGGGAGCTGTATCTGCAGAGGAGGCAGGCTGGAATAGCAACAAGAGCCTTTGTCTCGCTTGGGACTATGTGTGGACGCTCTGTGAAGAGGTCACAGGGCTGTCTTAAAACTGAGAACTGGGGCACTTAGGTCCTTATCCAGCCTCTGCTACCTCCTGCTAGGTGACCCTGGGCGTATCACCTAACTTACCTGAATCAGAATTTCCTTCCTCTAAGATGCTGCTGGATAGATACTAGACACTAGCGGATAGTAACTAGACCTTAGTAGAATACTAGTCTAAGATACTAGTAAATAGTAGCAGATTCTAGTAGAGTCAGAAGGCTTGGGTTACATCTTAGCTTTATTACTTGCTAGCTGTGTGATCTAGTACAAGTTACTTAGCCATAGTTTCTGTAAAATATGGACACATGAAAAGCTTATTATGAACATGAAGTTGCATAATCCATGTGAGGTGCTTGGCACAATGCCTGGTGTGTCGTAAGCTCTGTATAAATCTTAGCTATTAGTAATGACCATGCTAGTTAACTGACTTAATGGATATAAGAGTGTTTCATAAATCGCAGTGCTCTATACAAGTATTAGTTATTATTTTGGAGATGATTGTTATTTTGAAATAAGAGACTTTTGATCATCTTTGCTTGCCAAGTCAGTTTTTAAAAACATTTGGGTTTTATATTTATCTCCTTCAATAATGTGAATCCTTTGGCGCCCCGTTTCAAATGTGCCAGACATTATGCAAGAATGCTGCAGCTGCAAGTCGAGACCTTACCCTCTAGCAGTCCACAGTCTGCAGGTTGGGGCAACTGGGCAGGGACTTTGGTCACTCTCCCATCTCCTGCAGCAGAAGCCACTGTGAAGGAACGTCCACAGTGACATTCCTTGGCACGTGAAACTAGTTTGGGCTGGTTCTGTTCTGCAGTACAATGTGGGCTTTCTGAATTGAGCAAGTACAAAAGGTCTCCATCTGCTGTCTGCATTCTCCTGCTCCACTCTGAGCCCCACCCCCTCCCGGACAATTGCTTTGTTTCTGTTTCTGTTCATTTCCAGTGGCTCTTATTTCTCATTCTTCACAATTTTCCTTCATTTTTTCCCCTGTGTTAATTATAGAAGAAAAGTTCAGCTAGACACAGGGAGCTGTATCTGCAGAGGAGGCAGGCTGGAATAGCAACAAGAGCCTTTGTCTCGCTTGGGACTATGTGTGGACGCTCTGTGAAGAGGTCACAGGGCTGTCTTAAAACTGAGAACTGGGGCACTTAGGTCCTTATCCAGCCTCTGCTACCTCCTGCTAGGTGACCCTGGGCGTATCACCTAACTTACCTGAATCAGAATTTCCTTCCTCTAAGATGCTGCTGGATAGATACTAGACACTAGCGGATAGTAACTAGACCTTAGTAGAATACTAGTCTAAGATACTAGTAAATAGTAGCAGATTCTAGTAGAGTCAGAAGGCTTGGGTTACATCTTAGCTTTATTACTTGCTAGCTGTGTGATCTAGTACAAGTTACTTAGCCATAGTTTCTGTAAAATATGGACACATGAAAAGCTTATTATGAACATGAAGTTGCATAATCCATGTGAGGTGCTTGGCACAATGCCTGGTGTGTCGTAAGCTCTGTATAAATCTTAGCTATTAGTAATGACCATGCTAGTTAACTGACTTAATGGATATAAGAGTGTTTCATAAATCGCAGTGCTCTATACAAGTATTAGTTATTATTTTGGAGATGATTGTTATTTTGAAATAAGAGACTTTTGATCATCTTTGCTTGCCAAGTCAGTTTTTTAAAAACATTTTTGGGTTTTATATTTATCTCCTTCAATAATGTGCTATTAATATTATTTCAACTCTTTATAGGGCATTATTGTTCCTGGAATCTGGGGCATCAAAGGCCATCCCATGCCTTTATAGACACGGAAATGGGAAATCAGCCAAAAGGCTGTGTAATTCCATTTTACCCTTTGCTTCTCTCATTGAACTTGGTGGTTCACATCTAAATGACTGAGCTTTGAATTCTTGCATCAGTAGCTCTAGCCAGCCAGTGTACATTGTGATTAAAATGCACTGACTCTCCTTAAGGAATAAAATGCAACTAAATGGAAGGAAGGAATTACATGAGGCAAGAAAAAAACAGTTAAAAATACTCTGGCAAGGGCTTCCCTGATGGTCCAGTGGGTGGACAGTCCACCTTGCAGTGCAAAGAGCACCAGTTTGATCCCTGACACAGGAAGATCCCACGTGCCGCAGAGTGGCTGGACCGGTGTGTCCAATTGCGAACCAGCGCTCTGGAGCTCATGCGCCCAGAGCCAGTGCTCTGTAATGAGAGAGGCCACTGCAGTGGGAGGCTCACACAGGCCAAAGAATAAAGATGGATGAAAAATAAATGGTGACTTAGAGGCAAAAAGAAAAGAGTAAAAAAAAAAAAAAAAAAAACTCTGGCAAGACATCATTCTATTTGTGTCATTAAAATCTGGTTGTGTGAAAAAAAAAGTCTACATATATAAGTACTGTTGGGGGTGGGGAAATCCTATGGTAGATGGGATTTGGGTCTTGGGACTATTGTCTTTTGTTTTGGAGCTGGGAGTTTTTCTTGAGAAAGGTAAATAAAGTGAAACCCTTTACAGTGATGATACTGGAAGAAAATAATAGCTTATAGGACAGCTGTGTTATTTCAGGCTCTTATTCTAGGTAGTTTCTGTGTTCCAGGGAACAGGATTTTGACCTGCTCTATATTGAATCCATACAATAATAAGCACTGTTATCTCCTGCCTCCTCTGCCAGGGCGCCTAAACGCTGTAGGCACCACTGTCTCAGACTGTGCAACAGCTTTGGTGCGAGCAGGCATTTCAGAACTCTCCAACCAAATACCATCCTTAATACTGAAGAACTCCTGACAATAAACATTCCAGGGATGTGTCAGACACAACGCAGTTATCAGCTGATTTGGAATGAACACCTGCTGTTTTCTGAAATGATCTTCTGAAACATTTCATGTTGGTCTAAGATGCCCTAGTGGAGTGCAGAGCTGGCCGGTTGCATGTCTATGGCTCATCTCTGCTCTTGAGTGAATGCTTCTTCACATATCTTTTCTTCCATTATGAATTATAATTAGCGATACATTAGCGGCTGTATCATTAAACAGTTTCATTCGCCAAAACCTTTATTGAGAGCCTGCTCCTACTGTGGGTGTATGTGATGGGGAGTACTCTTCCAGGTGCCGCCCTTAAAGCAGTGGTCCTCAAATTTCAGCATGCTTTAGAATCTCCTGGGAGCCTTGCTGAAGCTCAGACTGCAGGGCTCACCCCCAGAGTTTCTGACTCAGTAGCTGGCTGCAGGTTATTGGAGAAGGAAGAAGAATGGCAAGAATTTGCATTTTTAGAAGGTTCCTAAATGATGCTGATGCTACAGATCCAAGGACCCCACTTTGAGAACCACTGTCTTAAGGAACTCATTGCACTTCTTCTGGTGAGAAAAGATGGGATGAAAAATAAATGGTGACTTAGAGGCAAAAAGAAAAGAGTAAAAAAAAAAAAAAAAAAAACTCTGGCAAGACATCATTCTATTTGTGTCATTAAAATCTGGTTGTGTGAAAAAAAAAGTCTACATATATAAGTACTGTTGGGGGTGGGGAAATCCTATGGTAGATGGGATTTGGGTCTTGGGACTATTGTCTTTTGTTTTGGAGCTGGGAGTTTTTCTTGAGAAAGGTAAATAAAGTGAAACCCTTTACAGTGATGATACTGGAAGAAAATAATAGCTTATAGGACAGCTGTGTTATTTCAGGCTCTTATTCTAGGTAGTTTCTGTGTTCCAGGGAACAGGATTTTGACCTGCTCTATATTGAATCCATACAATAATAAGCACTGTTATCTCCTGCCTCCTCTGCCAGGGCGCCTAAACGCTGTAGGCACCACTGTCTCAGACTGTGCAACAGCTTTGGTGCGAGCAGGCATTTCAGAACTCTCCAACCAAATACCATCCTTAATACTGAAGAACTCCTGACAATAAACATTCCAGGGATGTGTCAGACACAACGCAGTTATCAGCTGATTTGGAATGAACACCTGCTGTTTTCTGAAATGATCTTCTGAAACATTTCATGTTGGTCTAAGATGCCCTAGTGGAGTGCAGAGCTGGCCGGTTGCATGTCTATGGCTCATCTCTGCTCTTGAGTGAATGCTTCTTCACATATCTTTTCTTCCATTATGAATTATAATTAGCGATACATTAGCGGCTGTATCATTAAACAGTTTCATTCGCCAAAACCTTTATTGAGAGCCTGCTCCTACTGTGGGTGTATGTGATGGGGAGTACTCTTCCAGGTGCCGCCCTTAAAGCAGTGGTCCTCAAATTTCAGCATGCTTTAGAATCTCCTGGGAGCCTTGCTGAAGCTCAGACTGCAGGGCTCACCCCCAGAGTTTCTGACTCAGTAGCTGGCTGCAGGTTATTGGAGAAGGAAGAAGAATGGCAAGAATTTGCATTTTTAGAAGGTTCCTAAATGATGCTGATGCTACAGATCCAAGGACCCCACTTTGAGAACCACTGTCTTAAGGAACTCATTGCACTTCTTCTGGTGAGAAAAGCAGACAATGTGTTCGTATAAAAAAATCAGGCCATGAGAGGTGTTAAGATGGAGACATAAAGAAAAGTCAGAAAGAAAGAAGCAATTTCTGTGCAGTGGGGGTGATCAGGGAAGGTGGCAAGTGGTGGCAGTCTAAGAAGGAATTAGGCAGGTGCGAAAAGGTGCAGAACAGATTTTCTCTGAAATATAGCAGGTTAGGGGTTCAGAAGAGATGCTATAAGGTTACCTGCTCTTCCTTTCCTTCCTTGACTCAGGGGAACAAAAAGGTGCAACGGGTTAGATCCAAAGAAATCTCTCCCTTTGTATGTAAAAGCTCCAATTTCTGCCCTCGTGTGGGCTAGGAACGAGACTGCAAATTTAATGGCAATGCCCATCTCCCTTAGATCAACGATGAAGAAACTCCATTTCCTGCAGAAACAAAAACACCATCACTCAGTCCCCCAGGGAACGTCAGCGGAATTAAAAATGGAATTAACAGTTCATCTGGAAACCCTCTTTTTAAAAATCATATGCTTAGCTCACTGTTCCATGAAAACTGTTTCTGAAACACCAGCTTAATGTTCCCAGTATCATACTCCTGTTCGATTCCCATCTGATTGAGGGACAAAGGGCAGCTGAGGGGCAGGGGGATAAATGAGGTGTGGCGGGAACTTGGCAGGAGAGATAAGAGGGTGAGAGCATGACCCTTGCCCTGCTATGGAAGAGCTGACTGTGTGAAGGGGGAGTCCATGGCCACCTCAACAAGAGATGGATCCAATAGAAGAGGCTTCTGAAGGATGACAATGGTGTTGGTTTGGGCATTTGGTTAAGATTTAGACGGAGAGAAGAGCATGAACAAAGGGAAGCAATATCTTGAATTACTGTACCTTCCTGTGTTCATGCTTTTAAGGATTTTCCCCATCCTTTACACTATTGTGACATTGTTCAAGACGATGGAGGGAGACACATACTGCAAACACCAGTTTGTTGCATACATGTTGATGCCTCATCATAGCACTGCCCTTGCAAGCTCTGCTGAAAGACATGTAGCTTTGATGTCGATGTTAACAATACAGATGTGACACCTCATTGTATTGTAGAACACTTGAAAATACTGAAGAGTGTAATTCTCCTATTGAGCCGCATGTGGTATCTGGACCAAATATGGGAATTTGCCTTGATAGAGAAAGACCTGGAGTTAGACAGATGGGGCTGCCCATTGTTAAAGGATGAAAAAAAGGACATTCCATTTTTGGATTTATGATGAAGAGTGGTGATGGAGATGTGAGAGAGCCTAATCTTCCAGATGCCAAAAATATGCCATTACAGAAGGCTCTCTGTTTAAAGGAACCCAGACACCCAGTGATCCTTGAGAAACAGGAAGATACTAAAAAGAACCCATTATAGGAATTAGATTTTATTTAAAGGTTTTGTTTCCATTTATTGAGTATGTATTGTAGACTAGCCACTTTATATGCTAGCTCATTTAATTCCCGTAATACCCCTATAAATTGGTGTTATCACCATTTTACAGGTATGTTTGAATACAATTAAGTCACTCGTCCAAGGTCACATATCTATGAAGTGGTGTGGTCAGGATCTAATCAAATTAAGCCTAATAGCAAAATCTGAGCTTTTTGCAAACTTATGTCATATGCTTAGTACAGTGCTTAGTGCATGTCATGAATGGCAGAACAAATAACGTATTTTTTAATCACATGGACAATGGGCGGGGGCACGATGAAATCATGATTTGGCAGAAGAATCTCAAGATGATGTGGATAGTGGATGAATGGAGAGGTTTCCATATTCTGGCCTTTCTGCCCAGATAATGGAATGAAGTGGAGGCTGCCAGATCTGCAATTACGGTTGTTACTAAGGTCTTACTAGGGGAAAAGTCCCTAAACTACACACACTATTGGTAGATCTCAAAGGAAGGGAGATAGATTCCAGTAGAGAAATTCTAACACAAACACCATCCCTTTATCTACCTACCCACCCATCCATCCATTCACCCAATCACTTATCCTTCTATCTATCCAGGCAGCCAGTAAGCCATCCATCCATCCTTTATTTCATCCATAACTGGTAAGGCAGTGTAGTTTTAGTGGAAATAGCTCAGACTTTATAATCAGAAATGTGTTAGAATCAAAATCTGGATTCCCTATATAATTTGTGATATTTGGCAAGTTGCTTACTTCTTGGGCCCTTTTACCTGTCAACTGATGTCACCAGAGGCCTCACAGGGAGGATTAAAGAGAACGGCTGTGTCAGGAAGGTAACAGGTCTTGATAACTCTGATAAATGGAAGTTCCCTCCTTACCTTCTGCTCAGCACTGGGAAGCTACCAGTTGCCTAGTAGATGTTCAGAAAGCACGAGAGTAATCTTCCAGATGCCAAAAATATGCCATTACAGAAGGCTCTCTGTTTAAAGGAACCCAGACACCCAGTGATCCTTGAGAAACAGGAAGATACTAAAGAACCCATTATAGGAATTAGATTTTATTTAAAGGTTTTGTTTCCATTTATTGAGTATGTATTGTAGACTAGCCACTTTATATGCTAGCTCATTTAATTCCGTAATACCCCTATAAATTGGTGTTATCACCATTTTACAGGTATGTTTGAATACAATTAAGTCACTCGTCCAAGGTCACATATCTATGAAGTGGTGTGGTCAGGATCTAATCAAATTAAGCCTAATAGCAAAATCTGAGCTTTTTGCAAACTTATGTCATATGCTTAGTACAGTGCTTAGTGCATGTCATGAATGGCAGAACAAATAACGTATTTTTTAATCACATGGACAATGGGCGGGGGCACGATGAAATCATGATTTGGCAGAAGAATCTCAAGATGATGTGGATAGTGGATGAATGGAGAGGTTTCCATATTCTGGCCTTTCTGCCCAGATAATGGAATGAAGTGGAGGCTGCCAGATCTGCAATTACGGTTGTTACTAAGGTCTTACTAGGGGAAAAGTCCCTAAACTACACACACTATTGGTAGATCTCAAAGGAAGGGAGATAGATTCCAGTAGAGAAATTCTAACACAAACACCATCCCTTTATCTACCTACCCACCCATCCATCCATTCACCCAATCACTTATCCTTCTATCTATCCAGGCAGCCAGTAAGCCATCCATCCATCCTTTATTTCATCCATAACTGGTAAGGCAGTGTAGTTTTAGTGGAAATAGCTCAGACTTTATAATCAGAAATGTGTTAGAATCAAAATCTGGATTCCCTATATAATTTGTGATATTTGGCAAGTTGCTTACTTCTTGGGCCCTTTTACCTGTCAACTGATGTCACCAGAGGCCTCACAGGGAGGATTAAAGAGAACGGCTGTGTCAGGAAGGTAACAGGTCTTGATAACTCTGATAAATGGAAGTTCCCTCCTTACCTTCTGCTCAGCACTGGGAAGCTACCAGTTGCCTAGTAGATGTTCAGAAAGCACTTGTTGAATTAAATGGATTTGAATTCCTTCCAGCCTCTGGGTTTTACTTGCTTTGCAGCTAATGCTTTCAATCTATCACCAGTGGAGTAGAAAATGCAAATGTGCAACTTTGCAAATGCCTTCCACACGTCATAAATCTGGTATTTCGAGAGCATGGCTGTGAATATTGAGGTCATCTTTTTTTTTTTGGCCATGGGTCCAAGGTTAATGCAGCCCTCAGTGTTAGAAGGCCATCAGACACTGACCTCTGTGAACATTTGTGTGGTGGGTGTGGAGTGTAAGGGAACATATGAAAATATCAAGGTAGCATAGGGAAAGACCCAAGTCCCAGAATAAACGGTGTTATTTAAGTCACCCTTAAAAGTGTTAGGAGGTGAAATAGGACACTGATGGTGAGGGCATCTCCCAACCAGAGCCTTTTTGAACAGGCTGCTCATCTGCTAACTTCAGTGTCTACTGTCTAGGGTCTTGTCACCAGAGAACCTTGGATTCCAGATGACCTGCTCCTCAATTGAGTATCTGAGAGCTGAGTGCTGCTGTGTTTTCTTATGACATCAAATATGCATGCTGCCTTGTTCTTCCTCTTCTTTGCCCTCAAGCAAGCATGTCGTGGCAGTCATCCAGGAGTCTCAGACCCGTCCCAGGTGGTCCTGATGTTCTCACCGTCCGGCCCTGCATTTTACATATGAGCAAACTGAGCCTCAGAGAATGGCCCAGGGTCACATACAAAGTTGGTGATAGAGCTGGGCGGTTGCAACCCAGGGGTTCTGACTCCAGGTTACAGCGCCCCCACCCCCCAGCATTCCTCAGCTTATGATTGTCTTTTCATGGGGTTAGGAAATAAAACATGCAGAAAGCCCCTGTTACCTGCCCAAGATACCTCTCCTAAATCCCTTAACAGCATCCACAATTCCTATGGTAACGGTATTCCTTTGGTTTATGGCAGCATTTCCCAAAATATGCTCATCTGATGCTCTATCAAGCAAAAGAGGTCTGTGGCCAGAAGGGATTGAGAAACCTTGCAAAAATAAATTGTCCTTTTTAGGCTCATGGTGAGGGCCCTCCTCAAGAAAGAACCCTTGTTTTTGTCATCCCATTGTTTCTTAAATTGATTTGATCACAGAACCTCATCTTTCCTACCCGTTCACCCTTTAACTCCTGTAAATACTTCACAGAATGAGGTTCATGAAATCCACTTTGGTAATCCGTGATTTAAGTCATAGAACACCACCCTGACATATATGGTTTGCTTTAGAGAAATCATAGTGACTGTAGAACTTTATAGTTGCCAGATATCCTGAACCCTAACCACTTTGGTAATCACGTGATTTAAGTCATCAGACACTGACCTCTGTGAACATTTGTGTGGTGGGTGTGGAGTGTAAGGGAACATATGAAAATATCAAGGTAGCATAGGGAAAGACCCAAGTCCCAGAATAAACGGTGTTATTTAAGTCACCCTTAAAAGTGTTAGGAGGTGAAATAGGACACTGATGGTGAGGGCATCTCCCAACCAGAGCCTTTTTGAACAGGCTGCTCATCTGCTAACTTCAGTGTCTACTGTCTAGGGTCTTGTCACCAGAGAACCTTGGATTCCAGATGACCTGCTCCTCAATTGAGTATCTGAGAGCTGAGTGCTGCTGTGTTTTCTTATGACATCAAATATGCATGCTGCCTTGTTCTTCCTCTTCTTTGCCCTCAAGCAAGCATGTCGTGGCAGTCATCCAGGAGTCTCAGACCCGTCCCAGGTGGTCCTGATGTTCTCACCGTCCGGCCCTGCATTTTACATATGAGCAAACTGAGCCTCAGAGAATGGCCCAGGGTCACATACAAAGTTGGTGATAGAGCTGGGCGGTTGCAACCCAGGGGTTCTGACTCCAGGTTACAGCGCCCCCACCCCCCAGCATTCCTCAGCTTATGATTGTCTTTTCATGGGGTTAGGAAATAAAACATGCAGAAAGCCCCTGTTACCTGCCCAAGATACCTCTCCTAAATCCCTTAACAGCATCCACAATTCCTATGGTAACGGTATTCCTTTGGTTTATGGCAGCATTTCCCAAAATATGCTCATCTGATGCTCTATCAAGCAAAAGAGGTCTGTGGCCAGAAGGGATTGAGAAACCTTGCAAAAATAAATTGTCCTTTTTAGGCTCATGGTGAGGGCCCTCCTCAAGAAAGAACCCTTGTTTTTGTCATCCCATTGTTTCTTAAATTGATTTGATCACAGAACCTCATCTTTCCTACCCGTTCACCCTTTAACTCCTGTAAATACTTCACAGAATGAGGTTCATGAAATCCACTTTGGTAATCCGTGATTTAAGTCATAGAACACCACCCTGACATATATGGTTTGCTTTAGAGAAATCATAGTGACTGTAGAACTTTATAGTTGCCAGATATCCTGCATACCCATTAACACTTTTGATTTACAACAGTTCTATCAGAGAGATAATGTCTTTTCCTTGACAAAGAAATGGGGATTAGAGTGATTGACAGTACTGAAGATAGGAGGTGAGAGTGGAATATGGGTTGCAGACAGCATAGCCCAAGCTCTTCCCGCCCCAGCTCTTCCAGGTCTCCACTCTGCTTAAGCCAGTTTCTACCAGGCACTGTCCATCTCCTGGGCTTTGATTCAGTGGTAGACAGTCATTTCCCATCCTACTCCATTTGACAGTGAAGGCAATTGAGGCACAGAGAGGGGAAGTGATGTGCCCAAGATCACTCTGCTGGAAGCAGAACACTAGGGTTCAGAGAAAGCAGTTGAAGATGAGGGCCTTATGTGAGTTAGGGTTGGAGAAATTAACTCCATGGGAAGAAATGGATGGAGATAAATGTGGAGCTTGAAGAAAGGGGGAAATCAAAAGGCCCTAAGGATGAGATTGGCAGTGATGCTTATTACCAGCCCTGTGATGAATGATTGCATTCACTGGAATCACTAGCTGGCTACTCTTCTGCAACACCTGACTGCCAAGTGTGAATGGATCAAAGAACACTTGGCAACTTGACCGAGTGACCTCCACTCACTTGGAGGTTCCTTATTCTTCTAGCAACTTTATCTATTCAAAAACCCTCAAGAGCCTGAATGAGGATAAAAGGTCTTTGAGCAACTAAAAAACATTGAGTTACTAATTGAAACAGCAGACATGTCTTTGGTTTATGCAAAATAAATTGCAAAAGAGGTCTGTGGCCAGAAGGGATTGAGAAACCTTGCAAAATAAATTGTCCTTTTTAGGCTCATGGTGAGCGCCCTCCTCAAGAAAGAACCCTTGTTTTTGTCATCCCATTGTTTCTTAAATTGATTTGATCACAGAACCTCATCTTTCCTACCCGTTCACCCTTTAACTCCTGTAAATACTTCACAGAATGAGGTTCATGAAATCCACTTTGGTAATCCGTGATTTAAGTCATAGAACACCACCCTGACATATATGGTTTGCTTTAGAGAAATCATAGTGACTGTAGAACTTTATAGTTGCCAGATATCCTGCATACCCATTAACACTTTTGATTTACAACAGTTCTATCAGAGAGATAATGTCTTTTCCTTGACAAAGAAATGGGGATTAGAGTGATTGACAGTACTGAAGATAGGAGGTGAGAGTGGAATATGGGTTGCAGACAGCATAGCCCAAGCTCTTCCCGCCCCCAGCTCTTCCAGGTCTCCACTCTGCTTAAGCCAGTTTCTACCAGGCACTGTCCATCTCCTGGGCTTTGATTCAGTGGTAGACAGTCATTTCCCATCCTACTCCATTTGACAGTGAAGGCAATTGAGGCACAGAGAGGGGAAGTGATGTGCCCAAGATCACTCTGCTGGAAGCAGAACACTAGGGTTCAGAGAAAGCAGTTGAAGATGAGGGCCTTATGTGAGTTAGGGTTGGAGAAATTAACTCCATGGGAAGAAATGGATGGAGATAAATGTGGAGCTTGAAGAAAGGGGGAAATCAAAAGGCCCTAAGGATGAGATTGGCAGTGATGCTTATTACCAGCCCTGTGATGAATGATTGCATTCACTGGAATCACTAGCTGGCTACTCTTCTGCAACACCTGACTGCCAAGTGTGAATGGATCAAAGAACACTTGGCAACTTGACCGAGTGACCTCCACTCACTTGGAGGTTCCTTATTCTTCTAGCAACTTTATCTATTCAAAAAACCCTCAAGAGCCTGAATGAGGATAAAAGGTCTTTGAGCAACTAAAACAGATCAATCGACTTAATTGCTCAGTTACTAATTGAAACAGCAGAAGAAAAAAAAATGTATGAACACCTACTATACACAAGCCCTAATTATTCTCTGGCGGCAGAAATAAGACAGTATTTCCATCCTCCAGGAGCTGAGAGCCAAAGAAGGGAGACAGATGTGTAGGCAAATTGGATAAGATCCTGCAACAGAAGGTATGAAAGAAAATTAAGAGTGCATCCAAAGCAGACAGGTCAGACTGGGCATTGGAAAGGGAATTCCTGAGCCTCCACTTTTTCATATTGAAGTATAGTTGATGTATAGTATTATGTTAATTTCAAGTATACAATAAGGGCTTTCATTGTGGCTCAGATGATAAAGAATCTGCCTGCAATGTAGGAGACCTGGGTTCAGTCCCTGGGTTGGGAAGATCTCTTGGCGAAGAGAAAGGCTATCCACTTCAGTTTTCTCACTTGGAGAATTCCATGGCTCATCTATGGGTCACAAAGAATTGGACATGACTGAGCAACTTCACTTATTTTGGGTGTACTACATAGCTATTTAACATTTAAATACATTATAAAATGGTCACCATGATAAGTCTAGTACCCATATGTCCCCATTAACGTTATTACAGTAGTATTGACTATATTCCTTATGCTGTATATTACATCCCATGACTTACTAATTTGTCACTGAGAGATGGTATCTCTTATTCCCCTTCACCTACTTTGCCCAATGCCTCACCGCTCTCCTTTGGCAACCAACAGTTTATTCTCTGTATTCAAAAGTCTGTTTCTGTCTTGTTTTCTTTATTCTTTTGTTTTACAGATACCATGCATAAGTGGAATCGTATGTTATTTGTTTTTCTCTGTGTGTCTTATTTCACTTAACATAATATCCTCTAGGTCCATTATGTAAGTTGTTTTTTAATGGATAGTATGTATCTCTTCTGCAACACCTGACTGCCAAGTGTGAATGGATCAAAGAACACTTGGCAACTTGACCGAGTGACCTCCACTCACTTGGAGGTTCCTTATTCTTCTAGCAACTTTATCTATTCAAAAAACCCTCAAGAGCCTGAATGAGGATAAAAGGTCTTTGAGCAACTAAAACAGATCAATCGACTTAATTGCTCAGTTACTAATTGAAACAGCAGAAGAAAAAAAAATGTATGAACACCTACTATACACAAGCCCTAATAATCCTCTGGAGGCAGAAATAAGACAGTATTTCCATCCTCCAGGAGCTGAGAGCCAAAGAAGGGAGACAGATGTGTAGGCAAATTGGATAAGATCCTGCAACAGAAGGTATGAAAGAAAATTAAGAGTGCATCCAAAGCAGACAGGTCAGACTGGGCATTGGAAAGGGAATTCCTGAGCCTCCACTTTTTCATATTGAAGTATAGTTGATGTATAGTATTATGTTAATTTCAAGTATACAATAAGGGCTTTCATTGTGGCTCAGATGATAAAGAATCTGCCTGCAATGTAGGAGACCTGGGTTCAGTCCCTGGGTTGGGAAGATCTCTTGGCGAAGAGAAAGGCTATCCACTTCAGTTTTCTCACTTGGAGAATTCCATGGCTCATCTATGGGTCACAAAGAATTGGACATGACTGAGCAACTTCACTTATTTTGGGTGTACTACATAGCTATTTAACATTTAAATACATTATAAAATGGTCACCATGATAAGTCTAGTACCCATATGTCCCCATTAACGTTATTACAGTAGTATTGACTATATTCCTTATGCTGTATATTACATCCCATGACTTACTAATTTGTCACTGAGAGATGGTATCTCTTATTCCCCTTCACCTACTTTGCCCAATGCCTCACCGCTCTCCTTTGGCAACCAACAGTTTATTCTCTGTATTCAAAAGTCTGTTTCTGTCTTGTTTTCTTTATTCTTTTGTTTTACAGATACCATGCATAAGTGGAATCGTATGTTATTTGTTTTTCTCTGTGTGTCTTATTTCACTTAACATAATATCCTCTAGGTCCATATGTAGTTGTAAATGGTAAGATGTCATTCTTTTTATATATAACTGAGTAATATTCCACTGTTAATATGTACCATATCTTCTTTATCCATTCATCTATTGATATGACACCAAGGCTGATTCCATATCTTGGACTGTAAGTAAAGCTGCAATGAACATATCTTTCCAAGTTTGTGTTTTTATTTTCTTCACATAAATGTTCAGAAGTAGAATTTCTGGGTTATATGGTAGCTCTGTTTTTATTTTTTATTTATTTATTTTTGCAAAGCTCCATACTGGTTTCCACAGTGGCTGCATCAATCTATATCTCTGCAAACAGTGAACAAAGCTTTTCTTTTGTTCCACCTCCTTGCCAACACTTATTTGTTATGTTTTTGATAATAGCCATTCTGACAGGTGTGAGGTGGTATCTCATTGTGGTTTTGATTTGCATTTGCTTTTCCCCAAAGGTTAGTAATATTGAGCATTTTTTTTCATGTGTCTGTTGGCCATCTTATGTCTTCTTTGAAAAAGTGACTATTCAGGTTTTCTATTAATTTTTAAATTGAATTGTTTGCCTTTTGAAATTATATGCTATAAGTTCTTTATATAGTTTGAATACTAACCCCTTATCTGATATATCCTTTGCAAATGTATTCTCCCATTTGGTAGTTTGCCTTCTTTTTTGGTTGATTTTTTTTTTCTATGCAAAATATTTTTATTTTAGTTTAATGTAATTATTTGTATGTATTGTTGTATGTGTTACCCTTGCCTAAGAAGATAGATCAAAAAAAAGTACCAAGATAGATAGAAAACAATTTAGTGCTGATGTCTTCTTTTAGGAGTTTTATGGGTTCACGTCTTATGCATGAGTCTAGTCTTGATTCCCTTTGAGTTTATTTTTGAATGTGGTATAAGAAAATGGTTTGGTTTCATCCTTTTGTGTATAGCTGCCCCATTTTCTTAACCATTTATTGAAGAAACTGTCTTTCCCCCACTGTATATTCTTTGTCATAGGTTAGTTGACCATTGAAGTATGGGTTTATTTGTTTTTCTCTGTGTGTCTTATTTCACTTAACATAATATCCTCTAGGTCCATATGTAGTTGTAAATGGTAAGATGTCATTCTTTTTATATATAACTGAGTAATATTCCACTGTTAATATGTACCATATCTTCTTTATCCATTCATCTATTGATATGACACCAAGGCTGATTCCATATCTTGGACTGTAAGTAAAGCTGCAATGAACATATCTTTCCAAGTTTGTGTTTTTATTTTCTTCACATAAATGTTCAGAAGTAGAATTTCTGGGTTATATGGTAGCTCTGTTTTTATTTTCTTTTATTTATTTTTGCAAAGCTCCATACTGGTTTCCACAGTGGCTGCATCAATCTATATCTCTGCAAACAGTGAACAAAGCTTTTCTTTTGTTCCACCTCCTTGCCAACACTTATTTGTTATGTTTTTGATAATAGCCATTCTGACAGGTGTGAGGTGGTATCTCATTGTGGTTTTGATTTGCATTTGCTTTTCCCCAAAGGTTAGTAATATTGAGCATTTTTTTTCATGTGTCTGTTGGCCATCTTATGTCTTCTTTGAAAAAGTGACTATTCAGGTTTTCTATTAATTTTTAAATTGAATTGTTTGCCTTTTGAAATTATATGCTATAAGTTCTTTATATAGTTTGAATACTAACCCCTTATCTGATATATCCTTTGCAAATGTATTCTCCCATTTGGTAGTTTGCCTTCTTTTTTGGTTGATTTTTTTTTTCTATGCAAAATATTTTTATTTTAGTTTAATGTAATTATTTGTATGTATTGTTGTATGTGTTACCCTTGCCTAAGAAGATAGATCAAAAAAAATTACCAAGATAGATAGAAAAAAATTTAGTGCTGATGTCTTCTTTTAGGAGTTTTATGGGTTCACGTCTTATGCATGAGTCTAGTCTTGATTCCCTTTGAGTTTATTTTTGAATGTGGTATAAGAAAATGGTTTGGTTTCATCCTTTTGTGTATAGCTGCCCCATTTTCTTAACCATTTATTGAAGAAACTGTCTTTCCCCCACTGTATATTCTTTGTCATAGGTTAGTTGACCATTGAAGTATGGGTTTATTTCTGGGCTCTTTATTCTGTTCTGTTGATCTCTGGGTCTGTTTTTGTGCCAGTATTATGCTGTTTTGATTACTAGAACTTTGTAGTATAGTTTGAAATCAGAGAACCTGATATTTCCAGCTTTATTCTTCTTTCTCAAGATTGCTTTGTTAAGTCCATACCAATTTTTAGGATTATTTGTTCTGATTCTGTGACAAATGCCATTAGTATTGTGATAGTTGTTTCATACCTAGTTGTTTTTCTGTTGCTGCTTTTAAGATTGCCTTTATCTCTTTTGAGATTTTAAATATAATTTGTCTTGGATCGAGTCTCTTTGAGTTCATCTTGGTCGGGACTCTGTGCTTCCTGAACATGGGTATCTGTTTCTTCCAATAGGTTAGGGAAATTTTCAGCCATTATTCTACTTTTTCAAATAGATTTTCTGTCCCTTTGTCTCTATCTTCTTCTGGGACTGCATAATGTTAAGGTTAGCATGCTTGATGCTGTTCCAGAGGTCTCCTAAATTCTCCTCTTTTAAAAAACCATTATTATTAGGGGATTTCCACAACCCTCTCTTCTAGATCACTGATCCATTCTTCTACATCTTCTAACTTGCTGTTGATTCCCTCTAGTGTATTTTTACATTATTGTATTATTCAGCTTTTATTGGTTCTTTTTAATATTTTCTCTTTGTCAAAGTTCTCATTGTGTTCCTCCATTATTCTCCCAAGTTCATTTAACATCTTTGTGAACATTCTTTTGAACTCTTTTTCTGGTAGATTGCTTATCTCTGTTTCTTTTTTCTTTTTTTTTTTTAAAGATTTATTTATTTATTTATTTTGGGCGGGGGTTGGGTTGGGGAGGGAGGGGAGCGGGCGGGCCACTTCTATTGGTCTTTCATTTGTCCGTTTTCATCCGTCTTTTTGTTCTTTGGCTCCTGTGGGCCTCCCATCACGGTGGCATCTGTCATTGCAGAGTGCTGGCTCTGGGCGCATGAGCTCCAGAGCTCCGGCTTGGTAATTGGACACATCAGTCCAGCCGCTCCACGGCATGTGGGATCTTCCCAGGCCAGGGATCGAACTGGTGCCTCTTGCACTGCAAGGCGGTGTCCTTACCCACTGGACCACCAGGGGAAGCCCTCTGTTTCTTTTTTTTTTTCCTGAGGTCTTGTTGTATTCTTTCATTTGGAATATATTCCTTTGTCTTTTTATTTTGTCTGACTCTCTACTTTTACATATTAGCTATGTTTCCGAGTTTGTAAGGAGGCCCAGTAGCATGGTCTCTCCTGGTCACCAGAGGCCAGAGGTATTGCCTTGTGTGGGTTGTGTCTGGTCCACAATTGTTGCGGGTGTGCTAGTGCATGGAACTGGCCCCTGGTGTGGCTGGCTATAAGGCCCAACCATGACTGTTGTAAACTTTCTGATATTCAAGACCAGTTTCCGGCTCAACAGCCACTTTGGGGGAATGCTGGTCCTGGCAGAGGCTGCCTACCAGGTAAAGTGGGCAGGGGGCCTCTTTGAAGGGGCACTGGTACTAGCTGAGGCTACTTGCTAGATGTGTTGTAGAAGTGCACTGTTTTAGAGATTGGTGCCTGAAATTTCTGAGTAGAATTTTGAGGGGTGAATAGGAGTTCTCCAGGAAACACAGATAGTATGTGAAGGAAACGTAATCTTTGCCAAAAAACACAGAAGCATAAAATAGCGAGGTGTTAAGCCAGGGGTATAAGGTGCATAGTGGGTAAAAGGAAATTATTGAGATGAAAAAGTAGTCATGCAGCTAGACCAGAGAGAAGCTTGTAGTAACTTAGATGCCAAAAATTAGAGACCGAAGAAGGCGGCAAAGGCACATTTAGTTTTTAAGAAGTAATACCAGATGCTGGTCTGTCAGTTTTTGTGTAAGTAGAAAACAAGGATATACCCAAGAGAGTGTAAGCTCATAGAAATGTATAGAAGAAAGACTAGTATTCATATATGTGTATATCTCACATCTTCTTTATCCACTCACCTGTTAATAGACATGTAGATCTTTTTCACATCTTAGCGACCATGAACAGTACTACAACAAATACGGGAGTACAGGTGTCTCTTCCATATCCTGTTTGCAGACAGCCACGTGAAGAAGAACGAAACCAGATCCCTGTCTTAACACTATACACAAAAAATCAATTCTAAACGGATAGACTTGAATGTAAAGCCTGAAATCAGAAAACTCCTAGGAGAAAACCTAAGGGTTAAGCTCCTTGACATCAGTCTTGGCAATGACTTTTTGGATTTGACACCAAAAGCAAAAGCGACAAAAGCAAAAATGCTATTGCTCTCTACTTTTACATATTAGCTATGTTTCCGAGTTTGTAAGGAGGCCCAGTAGCATGGTCTCTCCTGGTCACCAGAGGCCAGAGGTTGTGTGGGTTGTGTCTGGTCCACAATTGTTGCGGTGTGCTAGTGCATGGAACTGGCCCCTGGTGTGGCTGGCTATAAGGCCCAACCATGACTGTTGTAAACTTTCTGATATTCAAGACCAGTTTCCGGCTCAACAGCCACTTTGGGGGAATGCTGGTCCTGGCAGAGGCTGCCTACCAGGTAAAGTGGGCAGGGGGCCTCTTTGAAGGGGCACTGGTACTAGCTGAGGCTACTTGCTAGATGTGTTGTAGAAGTGCACTGTTTTAGAGATTGGTGCCTGAAATTTCTGAGTAGAATTTTGAGGGGTGAATAGGAGTTCTCCAGGAAACACAGATAGTATGTGAAGGAAACGTAATCTTTGCCAAAAAACACAGAAGCATAAAATAGCGAGGTGTTAAGCCAGGGGTATAAGGTGCATAGTGGGTAAAAGGAAATTATTGAGATGAAAAAGTAGTCATGCAGCTAGACCAGAGAGAAGCTTGTAGTAACTTAGATGCCAAAAATTAGAGACCGAAGAAGGCGGCAAAGGCACATTTAGTTTTTAAGAAGTAATACCAGATGCTGGTCTGTCAGTTTTTGTGTAAGTAGAAAACAAGGATATACCCAAGAGAGTGTAAGCTCATAGAAATGTATAGAAGAAAGACTAGTATTCATATATGTGTATATCTCACATCTTCTTTATCCACTCACCTGTTAATAGACATGTAGATCTTTTTCACATCTTAGCGACCATGAACAGTACTACAACAAATACGGGAGTACAGGTGTCTCTTCCATATCCTGTTTGCAGACAGCCACGTGAAGAAGAACGAAACCAGATCCCTGTCTTAACACTATACACAAAAAATCAATTCTAAACGGATAGACTTGAATGTAAAGCCTGAAATCAGAAAACTCCTAGGAGAAAACCTAAGGGTTAAGCTCCTTGACATCAGTCTTGGCAATGACTTTTTGGATTTGACACCAAAAGCAAAAGCGACAAAAGCAAAAATAGATGATCTACTTTTAAGACCCATGTTTTGAAAAACATGGGCACTTTCCAAATGAGTCGTCATGGAACTGCTGTGTTTAGCTTTCTCGCTGTTCTGAAAGGCTTGCAGATTCAAGCTGAGCCTCAAAGGGTTTCTCTTGCCCCTTGCCTGCAGGGAGTCCTGGGGGATTGGCTTTGCGGGAGGCTCAGAAGTATCAAGGGCCTGGTGTGTTCCCTTCTTCATCTCTAGTTACCTCGATAGGAATTTTGGCCCTGGTCTTGTGAAGGGAAGAAGTAGGGCACTCACACCAAGAGGGTCCTTTGAGGCTTTTTCCTTCTGTAGAGTGCATTCTGTTGGAAAAGGCCGAATTGACCTCCTTCCAGGACCAAATCAGTTTGATGTTTAAAAGCTCTTTTTCATAAAGACATAGAATACATAGAAGGGGGTCTTAAATAATCGAGTCCATTGTTTCATGAATACTCCCACACCCTTCCTCTGGCTCCTTCATGGTGATGGGCTGTCCCCTTCTTCCCTGGAGCCTGCAGTAGACATTTATATGGTTTACTGGCCTCCCCTACAGCTAAGATCAGCAGTATCATACTCCTGCCTCACTTCTCTGCCTTTCTTCATCTCCATAGTGTTCCCATCTATATAATGGGATGAGTATCCCTGATCCATGAACCTGATGAATTTCAGGAGAAGAGAATATACTGAAAGTCCTATTAAAAAGTATATCATGATGGGAATTCCCTGGAGGTCCAGTGATTAGGATTCTGTGCCTCTGCTGCAGGGGGCATGGGTGTGATCTCTGGTCAGGGAATGAAGATCCATCCCATAAATCATCTGGCATGGCCAGTAAAAAAGAGTATAAAATGATATATAAATATTATTTTTTTATTTCTAGCATTTTCATTTGTACTCTATCCATAGATAGTTTTTGAAATAATGAAAGGAGATTACATAAACTAGTAACAGAATTGAGCCCAGGATAAAATATGCTGAATTTCAAATGGGCTTAATCAAATTTCATGTTTTTAAGATTTTACTAATTAGAGACCGGACAAATAAATAAGCAAAAATCCTTTCAACACAGTGAACTCATGCCGAATAGTACTGAGCCATTATGCCATTTGTTTCAAGACCATTGGATTTTCTCCTAAAGGTACCTTAGCTACTTTAGTATTTGATTCAACACAAACCCCAAATAAAACACTTCCATCTACACTATATATAATTTCTGTCTTTCGTTACCACATGGGTGCATCAGAAATATGAGAAAACCAGGTCTTGAATTTCCCTCAATTCAAATATGATAATGTCATGTCACGAGGAGTTTTAGTCACTCAGTCATGTCCAACTCTTGCAATTCCATGGACTGTAACACACCAGGCTCCTCTGTCTATGGGCTTCTCAAGGCAAGAATACTGAGTAAGTGGCTATTCCCTTCTCCAGAGAATATAATTATTATATGAATATAATAATAATAGTAATAATAATAAACAATGACAGATTGACTGTAAAACCATATCTGTTATTATTATTATATCATCTGCTTTATATAATAACAATGACCATGTTCTTTCTAAATGTTTAGCCTATGCTGGGTATATTGCTAATTACTTTATGTGAATTAGTTCACTTAACCTTCAGAATGCTCTCTGTAATGAAGGTGCCATTACACTCCTACTTTATAGAAAGGAAAAATAAGGCTCAGAGAGGCCAAGACACTTGCCTAAGCACACACAGTGGCAGGTGGCATCTGACTCCATAGTAAACAGTCTTAAACTACAATGTTAGATTGCTTCCTTGTTTAACATATAGGGAGACACCAAGGAGAATCTTGTGTCTGATATTTAGTTATTTACCTGGTGATTCTTCTTCTTTCTTTCTTTATTTGGCTAAAAAGTATATCATGATGGGAATTCCTGGAGGTCCAGATTAGTTTTGGAATTTTTTAATAAAAAAAGGATGATTAAAAAAAAAAAACTAGCATTTTCATTTGTACTCTATCCATAGATAGTTTTTGAAATAATGAAAGGAGATTACATAAACTAGTAACAGAATTGAGCCCAGGATAAAATATGCTGAATTTCAAATGGGCTTAATCAAATTTCATGTTTTTAAGATTTTACTAATTAGAGACCGGACAAATAAATAAGCAAAAATCCTTTCAACACAGTGAACTCATGCCGAATAGTACTGAGCCATTATGCCATTTGTTTCAAGACCATTGGATTTTCTCCTAAAGGTACCTTAGCTACTTTAGTATTTGATTCAACACAAACCCCAAATAAAACACTTCCATCTACACTATATATAATTTCTGTCTTTCGTTACCACATGGGTGCATCAGAAATATGAGAAAACCAGGTCTTGAATTTCCCTCAATTCAAATATGATAATGTCATGTCACGAGGAGTTTTAGTCACTCAGTCATGTCCAACTCTTGCAATTCCATGGACTGTAACACACCAGGCTCCTCTGTCTATGGGCTTCTCAAGGCAAGAATACTGAGTAAGTGGCTATTCCCTTCTCCAGAGAATATAATTATTATATGAATATAATAATAATAGTAATAATAATAAACAATGACAGATTGACTGTAAAACCATATCTGTTATTATTATTATATCATCTGCTTTATATAATAACAATGACCATGTTCTTTCTAAATGTTTAGCCTATGCTGGGTATATTGCTAATTACTTTATGTGAATTAGTTCACTTAACCTTCAGAATGCTCTCTGTAATGAAGGTACCATTACACTCCTACTTTATAGAAAGGAAAAATAAGGCTCAGAGAGGCCAAGACACTTGCCTAAGCACACACAGTGGCAGGTGGCATCTGACTCCATAGTAAACAGTCTTAAACTACAATGTTAGATTGCTTCCTTGTTTAACATATAGGGAGACACCAAGGAGAATCTTGTGTCTGATATTTAGTTATTTACCTGGTGATTCTTCTTCTTTCTTTCTTTATTTGGCTGTACTGGGTCATAGCTGCAGTATTTGGAATCTAGCTCCCTGACCAGGGATTGAACCCAGGCCCCCTGCACTGGGAGCCTGAAGTCTTAGCCACTGGACCATCAGAGAAACCCCCTACCTGGTGATTCTTAATGTCTAGCTTATTACCTGTAATCAATCAAAAACATGCAAATTTAAAAGAACAGATATCCCATTATTATTCAGGTGGACCATGCATCCTGGCAAAGCATAGTCATGTAAATACTCCTAAGCGTAGCTCAACCTGATTCATTACTGAAATCCAACCCTGTAGCTGGTGTTGATAATGCTGCATTGACTTCTTAACCACTAATTAGGGAAGCAGGCATGAGAATAAGATATGGTAGAAAGAATGCTATTTTTTTAAAGCGCTGGTCTTAAATCTATATTTAAAGCGCTGATCTTAAATCTACAATTGCTCATATCTGTATGAATTCATGAATCTGGATAAATAAGGTCTTGTATGGATTATATATAGAAATCTAAGATGATATATATAACCCATAGCATAGCAACCATTTTATTCTCTATGCTGTTGATGTGCCTCCTGAAGCTTATTGCTATAGGGCTACAAGATGATGATACATAAACACACACACACACACACACACACACGCTCACACATGTCTCTCTCTATATATGTTTATTCACAGTAACTGAGATGCCTAGATGACAAGTTCCTCTGAAAACCTAGATGTTTACACTACATATTTTAAAACAGTCTATGGCATTTCTACTGTTCACCAATGGTACAAAAATGGAGCCATTTTTTTTTCATCTGCTTTATATAATAACAATGACCATGTTCTTTCTAAATGTTTAGCCTATGCATAGCTTTAGTAACCATTAACCAAACTCCTACTTTATAGAAAGGAAAAATAAGGCTCAGAGAGGCCAAGACACTTGCCTAAGCACACACAGTGGCAGGTGGCATCTGACTCCATAGTAAACAGTCTTAAACTACAATGTTAGATTGCTTCCTTGTTTAACATATAGGGAGACACCAAGGAGAATCTTGTGTCTGATATTTAGTTATTTACCTGGTGATTCTTCTTCTTTCTTTCTTTATTTGGCTGTACTGGGTCATAGCTGCAGTATTTGGAATCTAGCTCCCTGACCAGGGATTGAACCCAGGCCCCCTGCACTGGGAGCCTGAAGTCTTAGCCACTGGACCATCAGAGAAACCCCCTACCTGGTGATTCTTAATGTCTAGCTTATTACCTGTAATCAATCAAAAACATGCAAATTTAAAAGAACAGATATCCCATTATTATTCAGGTGGACCATGCATCCTGGCAAAGCATAGTCATGTAAATACTCCTAAGCGTAGCTCAACCTGATTCATTACTGAAATCCAACCCTGTAGCTGGTGTTGATAATGCTGCATTGACTTCTTAACCACTAATTAGGGAAGCAGGCATGAGAATAAGATATGGTAGAAAGAATGCTATTTTTTTAAAGCGCTGGTCTTAAATCTATATTTAAAGCGCTGATCTTAAATCTACAATTGCTCATATCTGTATGAATTCATGAATCTGGATAAATAAGGTCTTGTATGGATTATATATAGAAATCTAAGATGATATATATAACCCATAGCATAGCAACCATTTTATTCTCTATGCTGTTGATGTGCCTCCTGAAGCTTATTGCTATAGGGCTACAAGATGATGATACATAAACACACACACACACACACACACACGCTCACACATGTCTCTCTCTATATATGTTTATTCACAGTAACTGAGATGCCTAGATGACAAGTTCCTCTGAAAACCTAGATGTTTACACTACATATTTTAAAACAGTCTATGGCATTTCTACTGTTCACATGGTACCATGACACTGTCAGTCACCAAAGCTACAAGGCTTCACATAGTAGAACGGGAAGAGAAAGGATTTGGCACACCTGAGTGCTGACTGGGGTCCTGACCCCGACTAGCTGGGTCACCTTGGGCAGCGAATGTGAGCCTGCTGAGCTCCTGTAAACCTGGTTAATCATAGTTTTGAAGGGGCTGCTTATCCTGCATGACAATCTCCATTTTCATAGAAGAAGAAGCTTCCATGCCACCTTCAGGAAAGGAAAGGTAGGAGCAAAAATCTCCTCCTCTTGCTGTCCTCATTCCTTCGTGTCTCCCAGAGGACCAAGAGTGCCTTACCTGCTGACGAGTGTGAGTGAAGGGCTGTCCCAGAGGCCCAGCCTTGTCCGGGAGTTTACTTTGACATCTGCTTCTGTAAAGAACACGCACGTTCCTTACCTGCCTTCTCGCAGAAGGTACCCTTTGCAAGGGAGTTAGGGAAGGGAATAGTGACAGGAAGCTTGATTCTGGTCATACACTGTTGTTTGCCCCAGTCCAGCTGCGTCAGCAATAAATCTGAGGGCTTGATCTCTCCCTGATTTCTGTGTAGATCTTTCAGTTAGTTCTGAACTTGGAGGTGTGCCAGGGAGTGCTCATTACCTTCCAGCATTTCATGGGACTGATGTCATGGTTAAAATGAGAGTGAGGATATTAAGAATCTAGTGCAGTGTGTTACACATGGTAGTTACTTGGTGACTGTCAGATTCTCCTCCCCTGTCTGACTGTAAATTGTACGTGACCCAGACCATATCTTCCAAGTGGTCCTCTACTTTCCCTCCCCCAGTGCTTAATTAGCGCAGGGTTTCAGATGTGAGCTGAGTAAGACTTTTAAGAGCCAGAATAGGCTTGACCAATCTGTGAGTTCAATTCCTTTATCTTCCAGATGGGAAATTTGG
The DNA here is from genome assembly GCA_022376925.1 of Tragulus kanchil. Taxonomy (NCBI): domain Eukaryota; kingdom Metazoa; phylum Chordata; class Mammalia; order Artiodactyla; family Tragulidae; genus Tragulus; species Tragulus kanchil. The sequence continues at coordinate 98,793,783 of JAIOJX010000032.1, forward strand.
GGACCAAAGATTCTGCGTGTCTTACCTGAGATCACACAGCTAGTAAGGGCCCACGTGGTCTCTAAGCAGGTCTTGTCATAGAGCTCTCTGTGATTTCATAGAGCAAAGGGAAACTGCCTCTTCTATAGAGGGTAAATTACAAGCCTGCCTAAAACCTGAGAGCTTTGTCAAGATAAAGTGTTTCTATTTTGATAGAAGAACAAGAACTCCTGAAATACTTTTCTTTTGACCCACTTTGCTGTTATTTATCTTCTTCCTATCCCCACCTCTATCACCAATTGCTTCTGCTTGGAAAAGCCTGCTATAGTTTATCATTCTATCTGTGGCTCTGCTTTTAAAGACTTTCTAAGGTGGAACAGGGACTTCTGAAAATATTCCCCAGGAAGATTCTAAGAGACAATTTGGGCATGTTGTACCTGTACTTTACTTCTCCAAATGCCTTGAACTTGGGAAAATACCACTGAGGGCAGTGGGGTAATGTTAAACCCTTTTCCTTCCTTTAAGAGTCCTTCCTCCATGGGGCTAATGATTTCATAGTTTAATCGCTAAGTCATGTCCGACTCCTTTGACCCCATGAACTGTAGTTGGTCAAGCTCTTCTGTCAATGGGATTCTATAAGCAAGAATATTGAAGTGGTCTGCCATTTACTTCTCCAGGGAATGATATCATAGACTTTTATTTTTTCCTGTTTTAAGTGGATCTTCATTCCCTGGCCAGGGATCAAACCCATGCCCCTGCAGTGGAAGTGCAGAGTCCTAACCACTGGACTAACAGTGAAGTCCCAGAGATTACTTAGTCTTGTGATCACCAGTCAGAGGCCAATTCTAGAGAGATGATGGCCAGACTGAGTGCATATTCTTCTTTCTCCCTGGGAGTGAAGTGTGTTAGAAATTCCTGGTCTCATTCCCCTTCACAATGTCTCAGAAAAACAGGAAAAAGGCAGACTTTCCTAATCTCATTTTGTATATAGGAAAGCAGAAAGAAGAGAAATCAAGAGATTTGAGGATATTCTCACGTCTGCCCTTCATTGCACTTAGTCTTTTTTCCAGGAATGTTACTTTCCTGCCTGATGTTCCTGAAAAACTCCTACTCGCTTTGCAAAACCAGTTCTTCTTTGGTGCTCTCATTGACATTTCTGTGTTCTATTTGGTGTGATGCTTGAGCAATTTGCCGTGACTAATCATTTATCTGTCTTTATCTTTCAGAAATGCATTTATTTTAATACTATCACAAAAATATTGTCATTCCCATTTTGTAGACAAGCACCCCTACCTCAGAGATGTTACAGCCAGTGTGTGATGTGGCCATTTCTTGAGCATAGACTGTCAGCCTCCAAAGCCCATTCTCTCTACTATGATCTGAGGCTGCATTTTTAATAACAAAGGATCTAGATGTGAGCATGCATTTTACAGTTGTGCTCAGTTGCAAAGTTATGTCTGGCTCTTTGTGACCCCATAGACTGTAGTTCGTGAGGACTGGTGTTAGCCCTGATATTTTGGCCACCTAATGTGAAGAGCCAACTCATTGGAAAAGACTCTGGTGCTGGGAAAAATAGAAGGTAGGAAGAGAAGGGGATGACAGAGGACGAGCTGGTTGGAAGGCATCCATGACTCATTGGACATGAGGTTGAGCAAGTTCCGGGAGACAGTAAAGGACAGGGAAGCCTGGCGTGCTGCAGTCCATGAGGTTGCAAAGAGTCAGACACAGCTGAGCAGCTGAACTCAACTGAGACTTCTCTGTTTGTGGGATTTTCCAGGCAAGAATCCTGGAGTGAGCTGCCATTTCCACCCTTAGATAATTCCTAATACCAATAACTAACTCCCACTGATAGAATGCTTGATTTGCATTGCACTTTTCCATATACATCATCTCATTAGATCCGTATAACAAAGCTGCAGGGTGGGGATTTTCATAACAGTTTTCAAGTTTATGGCTTTACAATTGAGGAATGGAGGCTCAGAGAAGGGACTTCCCAAAAGCTATCCTGCTATTTTGTAACTGTTAGCAGTTTGCAGGAAATTAAACCCACATCTCCTAAATTCAAATCCCTTCATCATGTTGCAACAATTAATTCAGGTCCTCTGTTGGCATAACATACAATAAAGGCAGAATCTCTAAATAAATGAACTGTAGATAGTCCTTAGGAGACCAAGACATTCTCTTTGGTTCCATGTGTCATCAGAACCCTTCCTCCTTTGGCAATGATATGATACAGTGGACAGTCTTGCGTCCATTAAATTTGGTTTTTGTGATGCTTGAGCAATTTGCCGTGACTAATCATTTATCTGTCTTTATCTTTCAGAAATGCATTTATTTTAATACTATCACAAAAATATTGTCATTCCCATTTTGTAGACAAGCACCCCTACCTCAGAGATGTTACAGCCAGTGTGTGATGTGGCCATTTCTTGAGCATAGACTGTCAGCCTCCAAAGCCCATTCTCTCTACTATGATCTGAGGCTGCATTTTTAATAACAAAGGATCTAGATGTGAGCATGCATTTTACAGTTGTGCTCAGTTGCAAAGTTATGTCTGGCTCTTTGTGACCCCATAGACTGTAGTTCGTGAGGACTGGTGTTAGCCCTGATATTTTGGCCACCTAATGTGAAGAGCCAACTCATTGGAAAAGACTCTGGTGCTGGGAAAAATAGAAGGCAGGAAGAGAAGGGGATGACAGAGGACGAGCTGGTTGGAAGGCATCCATGACTCATTGGACATGAGGTTGAGCAAGTTCCGGGAGACAGTAAAGGACAGGGAAGCCTGGCGTGCTGCAGTCCATGAGGTTGCAAAGAGTCAGACACAGCTGAGCAGCTGAACTCAACTGAGACTTCTCTGTTTGTGGGATTTTCCAGGCAAGAATCCTGGAGTGAGCTGCCATTTCCACCCTTAGATAATTCCTAATACCAATAACTAACTCCCACTGATAGAATGCTTGATTTGCATTGCACTTTTCCATATACATCATCTCATTAGATCCGTATAACAAAGCTGCAGGGTGGGGATTTTCATAACAGTTTTCAAGTTTATGGCTTTACAATTGAGGAATGGAGGCTCAGAGAAGGGACTTCCCAAAAGCTATCCTGCTATTTTGTAACTGTTAGCAGTTTGCAGGAAATTAAACCCACATCTCCTAAATTCAAATCCCTTCATCATGTTGCAACAATTAATTCAGGTCCTCTGTTGGCATAACATACAATAAAGGCAGAATCTCTAAATAAATGAACTGTAGATAGTCCTTAGGAGACCAAGACATTCTCTTTGGTTCCATGTGTCATCAGAACCCTTCCTCCTTTGGCAATGATATGATACAGTGGACAGTCTTGCACGTCCATGTCAAGGGAATGAATTCCAGACCTCAGAATGTAATCAAGGACAGTGATTTGTCTTTCATGTATTTATCATATCATTACATGACATTGCAGAGTGGCACTTCTCAATGCTTTTATTTTTCTTCAAACACACAAGACACTCACCTGTGGGAGATCTCAAGGATATGCATCATTCCTTATGTTCTAACTTTAACTTGACCCTTTTCTACTTGAAAGAGCAAGGAAAGAAGTGAGAAGTTCATTATTAGGAGAAAAAGCTGTATCATTTATTTATTTTGAATACTATTTTTTTTTGCCACATTTCATGTCTTAGAGGAAGCTTCTGACACAGGTCACAACTCACTGGGACATACCGTGTGATGTGTTCTGGTAGCAGGTGTAGACAGTTCACCATAGCATAACTGTCTGTAGTTAAGCAGTATAGACACTTAACTACAGCACGGCTTCGTCCTCAAGGACCGCACAGCTGGGTGGTCAGTAAGACCTGCACGACCGACTAGCATTCAAGATAGGATATCCTGATATTAAAAATCTTTGTACCGGCAGTGCAAAGGAGTGAGGAGGTATTGGATTGTGAAAAATAAGCAAACTTTGATTGAAAACTGAATTTTCCCCCTTTATTTTTTAATTGAAGTATAATTGATTTACAGTGTTGTGTTAGTTTCAAGTATACAGCAAAGTGAATCAGTTATATTTATATATATATATCATTATACATATATATATATATATATGTATATATATATACACACACACACATAAATACACGTGTATATATTATATACGCATGTGTGCCAAGTCATTTCAGTCGTGTCTACCTGTAACCTGCAAGGCTCCTCTGTCCATAAGATTCTCCAGGCAAGAATAGTGGAGTGGGTTGCCATACCCTTCTCCAGGGGATCCCAACCCAGGGATTCAAATCTGAGTCTCTTATGTCTCCTCTATTGGCACACAGGTTCTTTACCATTAGCAGTACCTGGGAAGCACATATATTACACATACATATATGTTTATATGTTCATATTGTACATTCATGTATAAATCTGTTCTTTTTCAGATTTTTTCCCACTGCAGACTATTAGAAGATATTAAAAATACTGTAAGCCCTTATTAGTAATGTATTATATATATATTAGTGTGTATCTGTTAATCCCAAGCTTTTAATTTATCTCTTCCTCTGAAAAAGTGAAATTTTCTTTTTTGGCTGCTGGGTCTTTGTTCCTGTGTGCAGGCTTTCTCTAGTTGCAGCTTTCTCTTCATTGCAGTTCACAGGCTTCTCACTGGGGTGGCTTCTCTTGTAGGGCACAGGCTCTAGGGCATGTGGACTCAGTAGTTGTGGTCCCTGGGCTCTAGAGCACAGGCTCCGTAGTTGTGGTTCAGGGGCTTAGTTGCTCTGCAGCATTTGGAATCTTCCCAGACCAAGCATCAAACCCATGTCTCCTACATTGGCAGGCAGATTCTTTACCACTGAGCCTACAGGGAAGCCCCAAAACCTGAATGCTTGATTTGAGTCTTTGGGAATGAGTGGTGTTTTCACAGGTAGTGAGGGAAACTGAGAAAGAAGATGGAAGCATCGTCAATATGGTGATACCTTCTTCTGGGTGAACCTGAGGGAATCCTAAGTAGCCTTGTTATAATCAAAATGGACATTTGGAAGAAAGGAGTTAGGAAATGAGGTCTGAAAAGTAGCTAGTACTTGAACAACATTCTTTTGTGTTTGGATGTGATCCTGTACACAGTAGGGAACCATTAAAGATTTGAAACGGGGGCCTGGTGTGCTCTGGCTTCTGTTTTTGGAAGATGACTCTGGCAACTCTGATTCTGTGGCATCGGTAATCATAACCTGATGAAGAACCTGCAGTTCCAAGTTGGGGATGAGAAGTGCTAGTTGATGAGCTGAAAAAAAAAAAAATCAAAGATCCCATTTTCCTACTTGTGTCAAGTCATATAAATGGAGCCAGATAAACGTGGAAAAAAATCGAGATAGTAGCAAAATTGCCTGGAAGCAGAATGTTTTTCAAAGTCCCTAATGAGGTGTCAGTGAACCTAACGAGATGAAACTCCCTATCCTACACCTAGTTTTTCACACTGTCCTTTTCATCCACTCATAATTAAGTTGTGAAATTGGAATTATATCCTATCATTAAAGACGGAGGCCAACTCTGCCTGCCTCTTGCTTATTAGAAGAAGGTGGTGCTGAAAAGCGCTCTCTTCCTTGGCTGCTTCTCCCGGCGATGCTTTCCCCTGATGTGGCTGCAGGTGATGGCACCACCGTTTTAGATTTTGATTAAGAAGGGCCACGTGGCTCCTCTTCATTGATTTCAGTATTGAATTCCGTCATTCTTGGTTAGGAATTATTAGGCAGCTGAAGTTGAAAGGAAAATGTCAGTCTTTTTTGGGGCTGTTGGCTGATTAGTGGAAGGGAAGAGAGGCATGCACCTAGGTGGGGCTTTCTAGATCTATAGGGCTCCTCTGATTCTTTCAGGGTGTTGCCATGAAGGGGTAGCCGTATTCCCATTTATACAGATGTGGAAACCGAGGCTCATGGGGATCATAAGCCTTCTATAGCAAGGTCCACTAGGCTTATTCCCAACCTGTGTTTTTCCTTCTCTGCTGTGATAAAAATGATGACTTTATGCTTGTAGGCAAAGTGGGTCCATGCAGAAGAGGCTTCTGTCCATCAGCCACCACTCTGTGCCTTCCAGCATCCTATGCATTTTGCTAGGACATTTTACAGTGTGTTCCCTATTCCTATAAGAATGCTTTGTAGGGATATTATTTGCTCCTTTTTCTGAATGAGCTAATTGTGGCTCAGCAGGTCTAAGTGAGTTAATCCCAGATCACTCTGTTAGGAAGTACAGTACTTGAACAACATTCTTTGGGGATGTGATCCTGTACACAGTAGGGAACCATTAAAGATTTGAAACGGGGGCCTGGTGTGCTCTGGCTTCTGTTTTTGGAAGATGACTCTGGCAACTCTGATTCTGTGGCATCGGTAATCATAACCTGATGAAGAACCTGCAGTTCCAAGTTGGGGATGAGAAGTGCTAGTTGATGAGCTGAAAAAAAAAAAAATCAAAGATCCCATTTTCCTACTTGTGTCAAGTCATATAAATGGAGCCAGATAAACGTGGAAAAAAATCGAGATAGTAGCAAAATTGCCTGGAAGCAGAATGTTTTTCAAAGTCCCTAATGAGGTGTCAGTGAACCTAACGAGATGAAACTCCCTATCCTACACCTAGTTTTTCACACTGTCCTTTTCATCCACTCATAATTAAGTTGTGAAATTGGAATTATATCCTATCATTAAAGACGGAGGCCAACTCTGCCTGCCTCTTGCTTATTAGAAGAAGGTGGTGCTGAAAAGCGCTCTCTTCCTTGGCTGCTTCTCCCGGCGATGCTTTCCCCTGATGTGGCTGCAGGTGATGGCACCACCGTTTTAGATTTTGATTAAGAAGGGCCACGTGGCTCCTCTTCATTGATTTCAGTATTGAATTCCGTCATTCTTGGTTAGGAATTATTAGGCAGCTGAAGTTGAAAGGAAAATGTCAGTCTTTTTGGTGCTGTTGGCTGATTAGTGGAAGGGAAGAGAGGCATGCACCTAGGTGGGGCTTTCTAGATCTATAGGGCTCCTCTGATTCTTTCAGGGTGTTGCCATGAAGGGGTAGCCGTATTCCCATTTATACAGATGTGGAAACCGAGGCTCATGGGGATCATAAGCCTTCTATAGCAAGGTCCACTAGGCTTATTCCCAACCTGTGTTTTTCCTTCTCTGCTGTGATAAAAATGATGACTTTATGCTTGTAGGCAAAGTGGGTCCATGCAGAAGAGGCTTCTGTCCATCAGCCACCACTCTGTGCCTTCCAGCATCCTATGCATTTTGCTAGGACATTTTACAGTGTGTTCCCTATTCCTATAAGAATGCTTTGTAGGGATATTATTTGCTCCTTTTTCTGAATGAGCTAATTGTGGCTCAGCAGGTCTAAGTGAGTTAATCCCAGATCACTCTGTTAGGAAGTACAGACTCCACCTCACTACCCTGCTTTCAAACTGAAATCTCTACAGGATAAAATGCCTCTTCGCAAAGGATGAAGCCAGGCAGGGACATTTCTTGTACTGGGTCCAGCTCTCCGTATGAGAGAGGTATATGTTAGGCAGGCTCATTTTTCTGAAACCCTGGCATTCTGGAATATAGGGGTAGTTCCAGGAGAAAGATGAGGGGAAGAGATCAGAGGCTGGCTCTGTACAAGGGGGCAAGAGTTCTCCTAACATCAGCCTGGAGCAGAAGAGCACCACTGAAGATAGAAGAGCGTCTGTCCTTTTCCTTGTAGGGCTATTTAAGTAAGCCTACTGAGCAGACTCATAAAGCAATGACTGGAAACGTGGCTGCCCCAGGATGAATGCAGCCATGGATGCTCCCTTGTCCCGTGGTTGGCTCTGCCTGCTCAGACACAGGGCAGCTTCAGCTCCACCTCTGCTCCAGATTTTCTGGAGAACCAATCCCTTTCTATCCAACAGCAACACTAGTGTGGACTCAGGTTTCCAGGTCAGGTCTTGTTCTCTCTGCTCTGTCCATCACAGCCAGCCCAGGATGAAAATGCAAACACAGGTCCATGATCTCCAGTTTGGTACCTTAGGGACCAGATGTATGTCAGAAATTGAGAATATTTCAGATCTGAGAAAGGCCATGTGATATGTATATTACATGTTGTACAACACCCCCTGCCAAGTTTGGAGCAGCCCCCATCATCAAGCACACTAATGTTTATGCAGTAAAATGTGGAATAAATAAATGTAGCATGAATAAAGACAGTCAGTAGTGTTCTGTGGATACAGGTCAGTTTGTGCCCTCAAATGAATTCAGATCAACTTTTTAGATATGCTGCCCAAATCAGTTCCATATAGATGCAAAAATTCTCGACAAAATATCAGCCAGCCAAATCAAACAACACACACACACACACACAAACCATGCTCCATGATGAAGTTGGATCAATCCCAGGGTCATAAGGGTGGTTCAACATATACCAATCAATCAATGTGCTGCACTGCATCAACCAAAGAAAAGAGAAGCCACATGATCATCTCAATAGATGCAGGAAAGCATTGGGTAACATTCATCGTGAGTTATACACACACAGATGCATGCATGGGCACACAAAACTGGGTTTTTGGAAATTTTGGGATTTTATAATTCAGATAAGAGATTGATGGAAAATATTTGTTCAGTGCCTACTGCTGCAAAAATAGTAGCTCACACAGTTTGAGCGCCTGTGATGTGCTCAGCACTGGACTGAACAGTTTACAGACGTTTTCTGCACAAGAGCTTCAGGGCTGATGATGAATGTAGTGTTACTATCTGTGTTTTGCAGCGTAGAGCTGTGGTGTGCAATCAATAGCCACTAGTCACGTACAGCTATTTCCATTTAAATTAATTAAATTAATTTAAACTAACTTAAATCAAATGAAATTAAAAATTCAGTTTCTTGGGTGTACTGTCTGGAGCTGGATGACTACATGTGGCTAATGGCTATGTCCTGGAGTAGCTGTATATGCCTAGTGCCTACCATCCTGGGCCACAGAGAATATTTCCTTCAGAGTGGAAAGTTCTATTGGATAACCTTGGCCTACATGTCATACAGGATGGTGGTTATGAGCATGGATTCTGGAGCTGTACTGTGCAGTACCATCATTTCCTAACTATACAGCCTTGATAAACTTCTTTGCCTCTCGGCATCTCAGTTATCACATCTGTAAAATGGGGATAAAGATCTCACTCACTCCATTTGTTGTGAGGAATAAATGCATTTATATGTGTAAAGATCTAGAACAGGGCCTGGCTTGAAGTTATCTCCTAATAGTATCGCCTATTACGAGTATTGTTAAACATGGTGAAGTCAAAACACAGAAAGACGTTGTAAACTCTTCCTCCAAATCCTTGCTGTTAAGCTGCATGTTCTATAGCCCCTCCAGACAATGTGTCCCATTCATCTCTTCTTCTGTATTGGTGAATGAATGAATGGATGCCTGATTGAATGGAAGTCTGGGAGTGATGACCAAGGAATAGCTCAGGGTGATAGCCTGTTCTTTAGGATCAGGCTCAGACAAAGAGACCAACAGTGAACTATGTTTATCTTTCGTTGATTCCTCAGACCAAGACTCAGTTCATATATTTTATTTCCACTTTGTTCCATTTTCCTGTGTCTACTGTTAATTTTTAAAAATCAGCTATAACTAGGCTATTTTAAGGCATCGAACTAGCTGTCAGTACTATATATTTGAGATAATATGTTGAAGCTTTATTGATTCTGTTTGACAGTGGTCGAAACAAATAGAAAGGAGCTGCTGCCTGGAAGTTACCCAGTGGGGCTCTGGATCTCTCTCTCTCTGAAAGGTATCTGCCAGACATGTCTGCATATAGCTATGAGCAGTGCGTGGTATGGAAAGAGGTGTGCTGTTTGCTGCAGGATCCCCAAGTGTGTAGTTAAATGGGATGGGGTTTAATTTCAGTCCTGAATTAAACTTGGGCAACCTTCTTGTATTGCTTCAGCTGTTTCAGCCTCAGTTTCATCATTCGTAACGAGGGATCATTATTGTGATTCAGTCTCCTTCACATAATGTCGTGAAGATGAAATGCAAAATAGATTAAAACACTTTGCTAATTCTAAAGTACTGGGCACATGTAAGTGATTTACTATTGCAGGCAACCCTTTTCTTCTGATAGGGAGGAAGCCTCTGAACTTCAGCAAATTTTAAAGTAGTAACGTATTGCATTATCACCATCTGTTTAAATTTGGGGACTCATACATTTCCTAACTATACAGCCTTGATAAACTTCTTTGCCTCTCGGCATCTCAGTTATCACATCTGTAAAATGGGGATAAAGATCTCACTCACTCCATTTGTTGTGAGGAATAAATGCATTTATATGTGTAAAGATCTAGAACAGGGCCTGGCTTGAAGTTATCTCCTAATAGTATCGCCTATTACGAGTATTGTTAAACATGGTGAAGTCAAAACACAGAAAGACGTTGTAAACTCTTCCTCCAAATCCTTGCTGTTAAGCTGCATGTTCTATAGCCCCTCCAGACAATGTGTCCCATTCATCTCTTCTTCTGTATTGGTGAATGAATGAATGGATGCCTGATTGAATGGAAGTCTGGGAGTGATGACCAAGGAATAGCTCAGGGTGATAGCCTGTTCTTTAGGATCAGGCTCAGACAAAGAGACCAACAGTGAACTATGTTTATCTTTCGTTGATTCCTCAGACCAAGACTCAGTTCATATATTTTATTTCCACTTTGTTCCATTTTCCTGTGTCTACTGTTAATTTTTAAAAATCAGCTATAACTAGGCTATTTTAAGGCATCGAACTAGCTGTCAGTACTATATATTTGAGATAATATGTTGAAGCTTTATTGATTCTGTTTGACAGTGGTCGAAACAAATAGAAAGGAGCTGCTGCCTGGAAGTTACCCAGTGGGGCTCTGGATCTCTCTCTCTCTGAAAGGTATCTGCCAGACATGTCTGCATATAGCTATGAGCAGTGCGTGGTATGGAAAGAGGTGTGCTGTTTGCTGCAGGATCCCCAAGTGTGTAGTTAAATGGGATGGGGTTTAATTTCAGTCCTGAATTAAACTTGGGCAACCTTCTTGTATTGCTTCAGCTGTTTCAGCCTCAGTTTCATCATTCGTAACGAGGGATCATTATTGTGATTCAGTCTCCTTCACATAATGTCGTGAAGATGAAATGCAAAATAGATTAAAACACTTTGCTAATTCTAAAGTACTGGGCACATGTAAGTGATTTACTATTGCAGGCAACCCTTTTCTTCTGATAGGGAGGGAAGCCTCTGAACTTAGAGAGAGACAAGCGGAAATATTTAGTGTGCATTAGTAACTGGTATTGATTATTAAGTGTTAGTTATCATCTTTATCTTAGTGAAAAAAGAATGTTGCAGTAATCATGTTATTAGTATCGATTGAAAGGTGAATGAACCATCTTTGAGAAGTAAAACAGTATGCTAGTGTTGGCATTGCTCTTTCAGAGCCCATTGGTGAAGGCATTATCCTTTAGGTGGTCTTTTGTCTTCTTCGTAATGTTTGAACTTTATATTTTGAATTTTGCATCAGTAAGAACTGTCCTTTCATAAGCTTCTGTTTTTCCTTTTAACAAATAATCAGGGCTTCCCTGATGGTCCAGTGGGTAGGGACACAGCCTTGCAGTACAAGGGGAGCCAGTTCGATCCCTGGCCTAGGAAGATCCCACGTGCTGCAGAGCGGCTGGACTGATGGTGTGTCCAACTACTGAGCCGGAGCTCTGGAGCGCATGCGCCCAGAGTCAGTGCTCTGCACTAAGAGAGGCCACTGTGATGGGAGACCCACATGGGCCAAAGAACAAAGATGGATGAAAAACAGATAAATGAAAGACCAATAGAAGTGCCCCCCTGCAAAAAAGATAATAATCAGTGTTACACCGCCATCATCATCTCCACCCTTACTCGCCCACCAACATTTCAGGAAGTTTGTAATTAGTTTAATGCTTATTTAGAGTCTTCTTGGGCTTCCCTTGCAACTTCCCACATTCCCTTGTGGTAACAAATCAGCATGCAATGCAAGAGCCCAGAGTTTGATCCCTGGCTTGGGAAGATCCCCAGGTATCTGCCAATGTAAACTTGAGGCAAAGAGGTGTGCTGTTTGTTTCCCCTGTGTAGTTAAATGGGATGGGGTTTAATTTCAGTCCTGAATTAAACTTGGGCAACCTTCTTGTATTGCTTCAGCTGTTTCAGCCTCAGTTTCATCATTCGTAACGAGGGATCATTATTGTGATTCAGTCTCCTTCACATAATGTCGTGAAGATGAAATGCAAAATAGATTAAAACACTTTGCTAATTCTAAAGTACTGGGCACATGTAAGTGATTTACTATTGCAGGCAACCCTTTTCTTCTGATAGGGAGGGAAGCCTCTGAACTTAGAGAGAGACAAGCGGAAATATTTAGTGTGCATTAGTAACTGGTATTGATTATTAAGTGTTAGTTATCATCTTTATCTTAGTGAAAAAAGAATGTTGCAGTAATCATGTTATTAGTATCGATTGAAAGGTGAATGAACCATCTTTGAGAAGTAAAACAGTATGCTAGTGTTGGCATTGCTCTTTCAGAGCCCATTGGTGAAGGCATTATCCTTTAGGTGGTCTTTTGTCTTCTTCGTAATGTTTGAACTTTATATTTTGAATTTTGCATCAGTAAGAACTGTCCTTTCATAAGCTTCTGTTTTTCCTTTTAACAAATAATCAGGGCTTCCCTGATGGTCCAGTGGGTAGGGACACAGCCTTGCAGTACAAGGGGAGCCAGTTCGATCCCTGGCCTAGGAAGATCCCACGTGCTGCAGAGCGGCTGGACTGATGGTGTGTCCAACTACTGAGCCGGAGCTCTGGAGCGCATGCGCCCAGAGTCAGTGCTCTGCACTAAGAGAGGCCACTGTGATGGGAGACCCACATGGGCCAAAGAACAAAGATGGATGAAAAACAGATAAATGAAAGACCAATAGAAGTGCCCCCCTGCAAAAAAGATAATAATCAGTGTTACACCGCCATCATCATCTCCACCCTTACTCGCCCACCAACATTTCAGGAAGTTTGTAATTAGTTTAATGCTTATTTAGAGTCTTCTTGGGCTTCCCTTGCAACTTCCCACATTCCCTTGTGGTAACAAATCAGCATGCAATGCAAGAGCCCAGAGTTTGATCCCTGGCTTGGGAAGATCCCCAGGAAAAGGATATTCACTTTATTCTGAAGTTTTAGAATTTAAAAAATTCTAAAAGGAAAGAGTAGAGACTAATGTCTAGCTTTTTAAATTTTATAGATAAAGAAATTGAAAAATCTAGAAAGAGCAACAAGGATGCTTAGGGACTCAAGGTCCGTCACTGGCAGACTAGGACTAGAACTGCTGCCTCTGATTCACAACCCATTCATTAGGCAAGAGCTAATCAAGAGTTATGTGGGGAGCACTGAGGCAGATCAGGGGAGTTTGATGAGTCTAATGTATGTTGGAGGATCATGGTATAGCCATCTCACCAAAGGACAGACCTTGTTAATGGGACCTGAAATACATGAGGTCTGTGACTACAGCATTCATTAGGATACTAATGAATACTAATATTCATTAGGAATATGAACCCAAATCATGGCTCCCAAATAATAGCTGCCTAAATGAATAGAACTTAATATTCCTCACCTAGGAAGAAGTCTACATATAGGCTGTTGTTTGCATTACTTGTATTGTTTAAGGATGCCTCCAGGGACTTAGTTCTTTCTACCTGTTGTTCGCAAGATGGCTGCCTTAACGTCAGGCACCATATCACTATCCAAGAAGGAAGAAGAAAGACAAGCTACAGCTCAAACTTTCCCAGAATCCTTTCAGCAGATTTCCACTTCTGTTTAATTGTTGAGCACAGTTGTAGCAATACATAAATAGTAGCTTTGCTTATTATAAAGGGTGACCAGGGAGAGGAGTGTTAAGAACGGATGTTGTTTAAGTCTCAACAGTATTTTGAGGATCTAAGTATACTGCATCAGGGTCAGCAAAGGGTCAATAGTAAGTATTTTAGGCTTTATGGCTTTGTGATCTCTCCTGCAGTTATTCAGCTCTCCCATCATTGTGTGCAAGCTGCCACAGACAAATGAAAGACCAATAGAAGTGCCCCTGCAAAAAAGATAATAATCAGTGTTACACCGCCATCATCATCTCCACCCTTACTCGCCCACCAACATTTCAGGAAGTTTGTAATTAGTTTAATGCTTATTTAGAGTCTTCTTGGGCTTCCCTTGCAACTTCCCACATTCCCTTGTGGTAACAAATCAGCATGCAATGCAAGAGCCCAGAGTTTGATCCCTGGCTTGGGAAGATCCCCAGGAAAAGGATATTCACTTTATTCTGAAGTTTTAGAATTTAAAAAATTCTAAAAGGAAAGAGTAGAGACTAATGTCTAGCTTTTTAAATTTTATAGATAAAGAAATTGAAAAATCTAGAAAGAGCAACAAGGATGCTTAGGGACTCAAGGTCCGTCACTGGCAGACTAGGACTAGAACTGCTGCCTCTGATTCACAACCCATTCATTAGGCAAGAGCTAATCAAGAGTTATGTGGGGAGCACTGAGGCAGATCAGGGGAGTTTGATGAGTCTAATGTATGTTGGAGGATCATGGTATAGCCATCTCACCAAAGGACAGACCTTGTTAATGGGACCTGAAATACATGAGGTCTGTGACTACAGCATTCATTAGGATACTAATGAATACTAATATTCATTAGGAATATGAACCCAAATCATGGCTCCCAAATAATAGCTGCCTAAATGAATAGAACTTAATATTCCTCACCTAGGAAGAAGTCTACATATAGGCTGTTGTTTGCATTACTTGTATTGTTTAAGGATGCCTCCAGGGACTTAGTTCTTTCTACCTGTTGTTCGCAAGATGGCTGCCTTAACGTCAGGCACCATATCACTATCCAAGAAGGAAGAAGAAAGACAAACTACAGCTCAAACTTTCCCAGAATCCTTTCAGCAGATTTCCACTTCTGTTTAATTGTTGAGCACAGTTGTAGCAATACATAAATAGTAGCTTTGCTTATTATAAAGGGTGACCAGGGAGAGGAGTGTTAAGAACGGATGTTGTTTAAGTCTCAACAGTATTTTGAGGATCTAAGTATACTGCATCAGGGTCAGCAAAGGGTCAATAGTAAGTATTTTAGGCTTTATGGCTTTGTGATCTCTCCTGCAGTTATTCAGCTCTCCCATCATTGTGTGCAAGCTGCCACAGACAGTACATAAACGAATGGGCATGGCTACATTCCAATAAAATGTTTACAGAGATAGGCAGGAAGCCATATTTGGATCATGGACTGTAATGTGATGGTCTCTGTTCTGCATCCAGTTCCATGTTAGGGATGTACTGGCAATGAGACTGGAAGAGAAGAAGTTGATTACCTTTAGCCGTCTCTCTCTGAGTAGTAACCAAATGAGCATGGCATTCTGGCCTAGATAATCTGGCCTCTTGCCCTACTGGAGAGAAGCCATTTCTTTCTCCTTCAGGGTCTACATCCCTCTGCCATAGACCTACTCTGAATGATGACGTGGAAATTCAATCTATGTCTTTGAATCTGGGGGATACCTTTCAGAATGACTCCAAAATTGGCATATTGATTTGTCATCATACTTGGGAGATTCAATAAAATCATGGTTATGAAACTTCTTTGTGAACTCAAAAGCTGTGTATGATAACATCTACTTAGAACAGCCTTCTTATCTGCAGATGCTCCCCATGCTTCAAGTACCTTCTATACTTTTCAAGGTCTGTTTATATTTCCCGGCATTACATCTCCCCTATTTGAGAGCAGCCTATCTTTCCTTCAGCAGCATAGTCTGCCTAGGGAGTATATTAATTACCATGATAGAGTCATTAAAGTGAGCTCTTCATCTACAAGAACCACCCCCCCCCCGCCCGAGACTCCAGCACACAAACACATATCCATACTCATACACTTCATTAGATGAAAGTTTTTGCCATTCCTGCCTCAGCCTTCAACAACAGACACTTTATGATGACACAGTAGATGATGCAGAGGAAGAACTGGAACTTTTAAGAATCAGATGCCTGCAAAAAGGCAAATTATGCAGGTGGGATGCCAGTCACAGACTAGCCAGTCATGTGGAAGAGTTTGGAAGACATGCCATCTCCCTGGGTACCATGAACCACATGATTGCTCAAGCCAGAATCCTTAGCATCCCTCTCCACGTACCTTCCAACCAACCAAGAGCTTGGTCCTTTTGGGCCAGAATCCTACTCGCCTCCTTTTCTCCTTGCTAGGTTCTCCTTGTTTGTTCTCTTTTAAATTTTTATAGATTTTTTTTGTACAATATTTAATGGTTACTTTCAACTTGCAGTAATTATAAACTATTGGTTATATTTCTGGTATTGAACAGTCATGTCTTTGAGCCTATATTAAATGCAGTTCTTTGTACTTCCTACTCTCCTACCCTTATATTTCAACCCTCCTCTTAGCCACTAGTTTGTTCTCTGCATCTTCCTTGTTTGTCCTTCCCTCTTAATCCGAGCATCACTTCTTCCAAAAAGCAGGTTCTGACTTCTTAGACTTGTTTTGATTGCCCCTCCTTTGCACTGGGAGGACACTTATCCTACAATACTGTAATTGCCTGCTTGTCTGTTTCTTTTTTTTTTTTTTTAAGATTTATGTATTTATTTATTTTTGGGCGGGGGTCGGGTTGAGGAGGGAGGGGAGCGGGTGGGCCACTTCTATTGGTCTTTCATTTCTCCATTTTCATCTGTCTTTTTGTTCTTTGGCTCCTGTGGGCCTCCCATCGCGGTGGCGTCTGTCACTGCAGAGCACCGGCTCTGGGTGCATGTGCTCCAGAACTCTGGCTCGGTAATTGGACATATTGGTCCAGCCGCTCCGTGGCACGTGGGATCTTCCCAGGCCAGGGATTGAACCGGCGCCCCTTGCACTGCAAGGCGGTGTCCTTACCCACTGGACCACCAGGGGAAGCCCTTGTCTGTTTCTTTTGCTGGGCTATGGGTCTGGGAGTTCAGAAAACATGTCATGCTTGACTCAGAAAGGTTTATGATCATACAGCTGGGACTTGGACGAAGATAAACCATAGCTTCTGTTATCAAGGAACTCAGTGTCTATTGGAGAAACATTCTTTGATGCATTTTCAATCATTTATTCACTCGTTAATTCACAAAGTATTGAGCACCTGGTTTATGCTCAGCACTATTATAGATTCTTGGGATACAGCCATGAACAAGACTGACTACAGTCTTGCTCATAAGGAATCTTCATTCCTTTAAAGAGGAAGTCATCAACAAATAAGTCAACCCATGTGTGGAAAGCATAAGAACATGTGAATGAGATATTGAGGAATATGGGGACATTCCAGTTGGAGAGGCAGGGTCAACTTCCCTAAGGAGATGGTGCTTGACCTGAGACCTCAAGGGATAACTGATGTGACGATCCAAGGCAGTGTGTGCCAGAGGAAACAGTAGGTGCCAAGGCACTGTGGCTGCCGGATATGGAGAAATTGTGCAAGTGGAAAGAGCGTGAGGGGTAGGGAGGCCCCAGGTTTGTATGTGACCTGGTGGGCCATTATAAGGCCTTGGCTTTCTGTCAAGAGCAGTGGGACATCACTGCAGCATTTTAAGCCAGCAGGATCCAGTTTAACTTCCTGAAGATCTCTGGCTACTTGATGGAGAAAAGGTTATAGTTTCAACAGGAGAAATAAAAAGGATGGCCAAAGGAGGGAGGAAAGAGAGAATGAATGAATACATGAATGAGTGGTGGGTTTTAAATTAGGACAGCCATAGTTGAGAAATGGAGAGAAGTCCCTAGCTCAAGGATGGTGTGAGAGAAAGAGAACTTAGTGAAGTAAGAGCAGACACTGAGGTGATGAACAGGGTTTTCTGGGGCACAAAAGAAAGCACAGATCCACCAATCCAGGGTTTCCCAAACTGTGTTCCAAGAAAACACCATGTCCTGTGGGCATTTAAAAGTTTTTCTTGGAAAAAAATCAAATTCTTTCAAGTTAGGAAAAAAATGTCTGGACAATGCTGCCTCCTGGGTTGCAGAGTGAAGGTGGCCAAATACAACAGTAAATTCAAGGTGCTCAGAAACTCATTAGTGATGAAGCCAATTTAATTTTAACGTGGCTTTTCTTAAGTCTATTTGATCCTGGAACTCCTTTTACACAGAACTTCTTGTGTTGGGCCAGCATTGCACCCAGAGTGTTTGATTGGACTAGATGATCTAGAACAGCATTCTTATTTTACTCATGGCATGATGGTGGCGCACACAGGGGGCGTGACTTGCCCAAGATCACACAGCTGGCTAGGGGCAAAGCCTGGGAGAAGTCATATCTTCTCTGACTTAAGACACTCTGCTTCTCCCCCGGGGTACCATGTGCATCTGCAGAGAAGACTTGTGATGCTGTATTGATAGAATCCAGACTACAAATAACACACATCCTTGCTGGCTGCATGAACAAAGCACTCTGCCATACCCGCCACCCTCCCAGAAGGGCTCTAATTCAGAAATAGTGATGCGCCATTCCCTGGCCAAGGTGTCAGGCTTATAAATTCTTATCATAATGAACAACAGAAGGTTGTAAAACCACACACAGAGAAATGCAAAAGTCGTGTGGTGGCTTGAGGGGTCGAGTCCTATTGAAAGATGTTTGCAAACTCCACTCCCCCAGCAGCAACCTAAATAACAATGGGCTATAATGAGGTGATAATTAATACTGAATCTGACATCACTGCAGCATTTTAAGCCAGCAGGATCCAGTTTAACTTCCTGAAGATCTCTGGCTACTTGATGGAGAAAAGGTTATAGTTTCAACAGGAGAAATAAAAGGATGGCCAAAGGAGGGAGGAAAGAGAGAATGAATGAATACATGAATGAGTGGTGGGTTTTAAATTAGGACAGCCATAGTTGAGAAATGGAGAGAAGTCCCTAGCTCAAGGATGGTGTGAGAGAAAGAGAACTTAGTGAAGTAAGAGCAGACACTGAGGTGATGAACAGGGTTTTCTGGGGCACAAAAGAAAGCACAGATCCACCAATCCAGGGTTTCCCAAACTGTGTTCCAAGAAAACACCATGTCCTGTGGGCATTTAAAAGTTTTTCTTGGAAAAAAATCAAATTCTTTCAAGTTAGGAAAAAAATGTCTGGACAATGCTGCCTCCTGGGTTGCAGAGTGAAGGTGGCCAAATACAACAGTAAATTCAAGGTGCTCAGAAACTCATTAGTGATGAAGCCAATTTAATTTTAACGTGGCTTTTCTTAAGTCTATTTGATCCTGGAACTCCTTTTACACAGAACTTCTTGTGTTGGGCCAGCATTGCACCCAGAGTGTTTGATTGGACTAGATGATCTAGAACAGCATTCTTATTTTACTCATGGCATGATGGTGGCGCACACAGGGGACGTGACTTGCCCAAGATCACACAGCTGGCTAGGGGCAAAGCCTGGGAGAAGTCATATCTTCTCTGACTTAAGACACTCTGCTTCTCCCCCGGGGTACCATGTGCATCTGCAGAGAAGACTTGTGATGCTGTATTGATAGAATCCAGACTACAAATAACACACATCCTTGCTGGCTGCATGAACAAAGCACTCTGCCATACCCGCCACCCTCCCAGAAGGGCTCTAATTCAGAAATAGTGATGCGCCATTCCCTGGCCAAGGTGTCAGGCTTATAAATTCTTATCATAATGAACAACAGAAGGTTGTAAAAAACCACACACACAGAGAAATGCAAAAGTCGTGTGGTGGCTTGAGGGGTCGAGTCCTATTGAAAGATGTTTGCAAACTCCACTCCCCCAGCAGCAACCTAAATAACAATGGGCTATAATGAGGTGATAATTAATACTGAATCTGACCTCAACAAAAATAAACCATTTTATATTTTGAGGGCATAGAGATGCAACTTGATTGTAATTCTGGTTGAGCTCCTGGAGAACCTGTCTGTTGTGGGAAAAAGAAACCAGTGCCACTGTGCTTTAGGCTGCAGGGTAAAGAAACGGTGTTTTGGCATCAGGTTTTCATCCAGATTTTGCCATCTCTTAGCTAGGGAATTGTGTGTGAATTGCTTAAACTCTATTATCTATGAGATGGAGATAATATGGCCTTCCAAAACAAATGTGGAAAGTAATTGAATCATGTGTGTGAGGTACCTTGCATACCTGACTCAACAGTTGCTTGGTAAATAAGAGCTATTCGAATTATGTGTGTAGTTTCTTCCTCTGCTAAACCCCAGGTCATTCTGATAGTATTTGTCCTGAATGGCCTTGATAGTCGCTGTTTATGCACTTAAACTGCTGAATCAACATCTTCTCATATCACAGAGTGGAAGAGAAGGATTACAAGGGGCAAAATTTCAGAATAGGAGCTGATGGACAGAACCAAAAATCTGCAAAATCTCCCCTTTGAAACTAAACTCACTGTGGAAAATCTAACATTTATCTGCTCTTTTGTTTTTTTGTTTTGTTTTGTTTTGGTTTTGCTCCTTCAGCTTCTATTCTATCTTCTTTGGTTAACAATGCCCTCTTGGGCACTGAGGAACCCCCTCACCCTTTCCCATGTGCTTTGGCTCCGAGTGTGATCTGTCCTTTCTCTAATTTGCTCAGCCATCAGTCTTTCCGTAGTCTCATGTTTTTGCCCCAGGTGAGTATCGTGATATGAGGTTTGTCAGACTCTAGTTTTTTTTTTTTTTTTTTTTGTCCTGAGTGCTGCTTCTTGGGAAGAATGACTCATGGATTAGAGTCAAATCATTCTGGACAGTCTTAGTAAGTCTGCCCCTGAGCTCTCCCTACTCCCTCCCTAAAGCTTCATAACTCTCACCCTTCATGACTTCTGATTATTCAGTTTTCTGATCCGTCCTAAAGCTACCCTCAGTGGTCTTCTAGGAAATTCAACTACTCATCAGAGTGAGCTGGAGTTGATTTCTGTTACTTGCAACCCAAGATCTGTCATAGGTGCAGGCAGGGGCAGAACATTATTTGTGTTAGTATCTTCCGGGTCTCTACTGCTCCCACCGCTGCACAAATACTCAGAAAACATGTGATGGACTTGTTGACTTGATAACCGCCTTTCTTTTATTTCTCCACATGTCTTCCTTCAAAGATCATTCTAGAGCAAGCACCTTATGTAAAACAGTTTGAGAAGAGGCTCGGTGGCTTGGGTTGAAGAGAGCACAAACCTTGAAGGTTCAGCCTCCACCTTACTCTTTAAGGATATTTAAGGAAGCCTTGTGGCCTCTGGAGCACATTTTAAAACACCTTTGTGCTGAGGGTACCTCAGGTCCTGCCTAACTGGGGATATCTCAGGTCCTGCCTAGTGCCAAGTTTCTACCGCCTGATCACATGCCAGGGCTTCCTTTGAATCCCAGATGCTCATCCTCCTTCCTCCTGGAACCACCCTCTACCTAAAGCATCTTCCATCTGGGACACCTTTCTCTGGAGGACTGTCTCTGCTTCGAAGTGTCTGTCAGCTTCACTCTCAGCTAAGTGCTTCATGTACTTGTCCCTGGAGTATTTCATTCTATTTGGAGCATTTATATGCCATTAAGCGCAAGGCAGACCAGGTTAATTGAAATTGTTATTTTTGGAGTTGGAAATTATTTTTTTCATTAGTTGTAGCCATGTTCCCCAGAAAAAAATCATCACAGTCTTTGGGATTCGCAGCAGTAGCTCTGAAGATCTAGCATACAGGAAGATCATGTGATCTCGATGCAGATTTTTAGACACTAACCCTGAAGATTTGCTTTTCTTATGGCTCCAATGGGTCCTAGGAACCTACATTTTTAAAACAGGGGGGATTACTATGCAAGTGTTATTGATTTTTTTTCATTCTTAAATGAAGTACTTTATTTATAGTACTTTATTTAAAGACCTTACTGCCTGGCTCTCTTGTAAGGACTCGATAAGTAAAAATATTATTTTTAGTTTTGTTTGTGATAGAGTATCCAGTGAGTGTATCCGGTACTGATTTAAGCAGGTATTGAAGACAATAACCAACCCTAAGGGTGGTATCCCTCAGTTCAGTCTATTCTCTGCTTCTGTTACATTAGTTTTGGCTTTCTAGGTGGCACAGGTGGTAAAGAATCCATCTGCCAATGCAGGAGATGCGAGGACACAAGTTCAAACCCTGGGTAGGAAAGATCCTCTGGAATAGAAAATGGCAGCCCACTCCAGTAAGGGAAATTCCATGGACAGAGGAGCCTGGCAGGCTACAGTCCATGGAGTTGCAAAGAGGAATAGATGAACACTCATGCACCTTACTCTTTAAGGATTTGGGCCTTGGGTTGGAGCACATTTTAAGGAAGGCCTTGTGGCCTCTGGAGCACATTTTAAAACACCTTTGTGCTGAGGGTACCTCAGGTCCTGCCTAACTGGGGATATCTCAGGTCCTGCCTAGTGCCAAGTTTCTACCGCCTGATCACATGCCAGGGCTTCCTTTGAATCCCAGATGCTCATCCTCCTTCCTCCTGGAACCACCCTCTACCTAAAGCATCTTCCATCTGGGACACCTTTCTCTGGAGGACTGTCTCTGCTTCGAAGTGTCTGTCAGCTTCACTCTCAGCTAAGTGCTTCATGTACTTGTCCCTGGAGTATTTCATTCTATTTGGAGCATTTATATGCCATTAAGCGCAAGGCAGACCAGGTTAATTGAAATTGTTATTTTTGGAGTTGGAAATTATTTTTTTCATTAGTTGTAGCCATGTTCCCCAGAAAAAAATCATCACAGTCTTTGGGATTCGCAGCAGTAGCTCTGAAGATCTAGCATACAGGAAGATCATGTGATCTCGATGCAGATTTTTAGACACTAACCCTGAAGATTTGCTTTTCTTATGGCTCCAATGGGTCCTAGGAACCTACATTTTTAAAACAGGGGGGATTACTATGCAAGTGTTATTGATTTTTTTTCATTCTTAAATGAAGTACTTTATTTATAGTACTTTATTTAAAGACCTTACTGCCTGGCTCTCTTGTAAGGACTCGATAAGTAAAAATATTATTTTTAGTTTTGTTTGTGATAGAGTATCCAGTGAGTGTATCCGGTACTGATTTAAGCAGGTATTGAAGACAATAACCAACCCTAAGGGTGGTATCCCTCAGTTCAGTCTATTCTCTGCTTCTGTTACATTAGTTTTGGCTTTCTAGGTGGCACAGGTGGTAAAGAATCCATCTGCCAATGCAGGAGATGCGAGAGACACAAGTTCAAACCCTGGGTAGGAAAGATCCTCTGGAATAGAAAATGGCAACCCACTCCAGTAATCTTGCCTGGAAAATTCCATGGACAGAGGAGCCTGGCAGGCTACAGTCCATGGAGTTGCAAAGAGTTGAATATGACTGAACACTCATGCACACAACATTTATAATAGTTCAACTTCACTATCATCTCACGCTTGTATCCTATCACAGCGTCTCCTACAGCAGATTTCCTTGATTTCAGTCTCCTTGTTTGAATTTATTCTCAAAAAATCCAGAGAGAGTTATTTTACTAAAAATCAAATCTGGATACCTTCCCTTCTGCTGACAATACCTCTGTGATACCCCATAGCTTTCAGAATGAAGACTAAATTTCTCACCTGCAATCTGCGGTCTGATTCACGAGTGCCTCTCTACCTGGAACTTCCTGTTGCATCTCTCACTCTCTGTAGTAGCCACCCTAAACAAACTGTAGGTCCCCCAAAGTCTTATGCTCACTTTTCTCATAGCCTTTGCTTATTTGGTCTCTCCACCTGAGACACACTGGCCTCCCTTTTGTCTGGCCAAAGGTCTTTTAGGTTTGCTTTTTGCTGATCCTTTTCTGTTAAACCTGCCCAGCTTCTCAAAGACTGGGTTAGATTCCTTGGTATGTGCTGTTACTGGATCCTCTCTACTCTCAGAAAACTTTTCACACAGTTTTGAGGTTATCTGGGTACTTTTTTCTGTCCCCCACTAGACATTGAGCCACAGGAAGCAGGGACTGTGTCTCTAACACCTTTTAGTCTTCAAGTCACAGTATGATGACTAGTACATAGTGGACTGAGGTGCTCAGTAAATGCTTGGAATAGAAGAAAGAAAGAAAATTTACTTCAACTGGACCATATACAGTGCTGGCAGGTTCAAAGAGCAGGATCCAGTTCTAAAGAGAAAGAACTTACAAGAGGTTGATGGAGTCATGGTCTCAGCAGCATGGCTTGGTTCATGGCAGGTCCTCTCTCCTAGAAGACACTCCTGGTGTAAAAGGAGGAGCACTGGCTTTAAGCAGTCAGGCCACAATTTCAGTGTTTCTCTGTCACTGAAATCTCCATGGTTAAATGGCTTCGTCTTTCTAGGTCCTCAGTCACCTCAACTTTAAAATGAAGCTAATGAAAAATTCCATGGACAGAGGAGCCTGGCAGGCTACAGTCCATGGAGTTGCAAAGAGTTGAATATGACTGAACACTCATGCACACAACATTTATAATAGTTCAACTTCACTATCATCTCACGCTTGTATCCTATCACAGCGTCTCCTACAGCAGATTTCCTTGATTTCAGTCTCCTTGTTTGAATTTATTCTCAAAAAATCCAGAGAGAGTTATTTTACTAAAAATCAAATCTGGATACCTTCCCTTCTGCTGACAATACCTCTGTGATACCCCATAGCTTTCAGAATGAAGACTAAATTTCTCACCTGCAATCTGCGGTCTGATTCACGAGTGCCTCTCTACCTGGAACTTCCTGTTGCATCTCTCACTCTCTGTAGTAGCCACCCTAAACAAACTGTAGGTCCCCCAAAGTCTTATGCTCACTTTTCTCATAGCCTTTGCTTATTTGGTCTCTCCACCTGAGACACACTGGCCTCCCTTTTGTCTGGCCAAAGGTCTTTTAGGTTTGCTTTTTGCTGATCCTTTTCTGTTAAACCTGCCCAGCTTCTCAAAGACTGGGTTAGATTCCTTGGTATGTGCTGTTACTGGATCCTCTCTACTCTCAGAAAACTTTTCACACAGTTTTGAGGTTATCTGGGTACTTTTTCTGTCCCCCACTAGACATTGAGCCACAGGAAGCAGGGACTGTGTCTCTAACACCTTTTAGTCTTCAAGTCACAGTATGATGACTAGTACATAGTGGACTGAGGTGCTCAGTAAATGCTTGGAATAGAAGAAAGAAAGAAAATTTACTTCAACTGGACCATATACAGTGCTGGCAGGTTCAAAGAGCAGGATCCAGTTCTAAAGAGAAAGAACTTACAAGAGGTTGATGGAGTCATGGTCTCAGCAGCATGGCTTGGTTCATGGCAGGTCCTCTCTCTAGAAGACACTCCTGGTGTAAAAGGAGGAGCACTGGCTTTAAGCAGTCAGGCCACAATTTCAGTGTTTCTCTGTCACTGAAATCTCCATGGTTAAGTGGCTTCGTCTTTCTAGGTCCTCAGTCACCTCAACTTTAAAATGAAGCTAATAGTACCTACTCCAAATAGTTGTTTTGAGTATGAAACAACTATTTGTTTAAAGTTCTTTGCATGTATTGTAAAGCTGTGGTCTTGTTTTCTACACTGTGAAGTGCATGAGGGCAAGGGCTTGGATAGGATGTTTCTCTGTGCCCCAGTGTCAGGCACATGGGAAATACTAGATGAAGCTTTGTTGAATAAAGGAAGCAAAGGATGACTGACTGAATGAATAAGTGGATAGGAAAAGTCCAACTGCTAGGTTGCCTAAGTAACCTAAGCAGGAAATGACAGAGAGGCTCAGAGTAGCCTCCCTGGGATGAGTTGTCTGCACATGGCTTTTCCCTCCTCTACTGAAACTTTCTTGAGATAGGGACTTAACTTTCCCCCAAACTCCTGACTCAATGCCTTGCACGCCTGAGTCAGAGCCAATGCTTAAAAACAGAACTTAAAAGCTTAACGTGAACTTATTGACCATGTTATAATGTTCCAATGGTTTGGCATAGGTGTATAACAACACTTTCGTTTTATAGATGAAGAAACTGAGGGTCAGATATGTTTAAGTAAACTGTCCAAGTTTGCATGGCTGGCAAGGGATCAATCCACATTCTTTATCCAATACTGTTGTTTTTTTTTTTTTTCTTTTTCCACCAGAGAGTTTGCCTCCTTGTCTCCTGATCTCTCCTGTCAACAGTATTTCTGGAAAGATATGGTGCATGCACACATCCAGCAAGCACACAATGGGCCCTGATGCAATGGTAGCCCTTTTTTCAAGTCACAGTAGTACTAAAAGTGGACTGAGGTGCTCAGTAAATGCTTGGAATAGAAGAAAGAAAGAAAATTTACTTCAACTGGACCATATACAGTGCTGGCAGGTTCAAAGAGCAGGATCCAGTTCTAAAGAGAAAGAACTTACAAGAGGTTGATGGAGTCATGGTCTCAGCAGCATGGCTTGGTTCATGGCAGGTCCTCTCTCCTAGAAGACACTCCTGGTGTAAAAGGAGGAGCACTGGCTTTAAGCAGTCAGGCCACAATTTCAGTGTTTCTCTGTCACTGAAATCTCCATGGTTAAGTGGCTTCGTCTTTCTAGGTCCTCAGTCACCTCAACTTTAAAATGAAGCTAATAGTACCTACTCCAAATAGTTGTTTTGAGTATGAAACAACTATTTGTTTAAAGTTCTTTGCATGTATTGTAAAGCTGTGGTCTTGTTTTCTACACTGTGAAGTGCATGAGGGCAAGGGCTTGGATAGGATGTTTCTCTGTGCCCCAGTGTCAGGCACATGGGAAATACTAGATGAAGCTTTGTTGAATAAAGGAAGCAAAGGATGACTGACTGAATGAATAAGTGGATAGGAAAAGTCCAACTGCTAGGTTGCCTAAGTAACCTAAGCAGGAAATGACAGAGAGGCTCAGAGTAGCCTCCCTGGGATGAGTTGTCTGCACATGGCTTTTCCCTCCTCTACTGAAACTTTCTTGAGATAGGGACTTAACTTTCCCCCAAACTCCTGACTCAATGCCTTGCACGCCTGAGTCAGAGCCAATGCTTAAAAACAGAACTTAAAAGCTTAACGTGAACTTATTGACCATGTTATAATGTTCCAATGGTTTGGCATAGGTGTATAACAACACTTTCGTTTTATAGATGAAGAAACTGAGGGTCAGATATGTTTAAGTAAACTGTCCAAGTTTGCATGGCTGGCAAGGGATCAATCCACATTCTTTATCCAATACTGTTGTTTTTTTTTTTTTTCTTTTTCCACCAGAGAGTTTGCCTCCTTGTCTCCTGATCTCTCCTGTCAACAGTATTTCTGGAAAGATATGGTGCATGCACACATCCAGCAAGCACACAATGGGCCCTGATGCAATGGTAGCCCTATGTTTATGAGCAGGAAAGAACCCCAACAAAAAGTTTTCTAATGGGTGTTCATGAATGTTTACAGATGGGGTCTCTGCTTTGAATGGAAGGAGACCTAATTTTTAAAATGCATTCAATTATTGTTAAGCCCAGGGGCCATTTAGAAATGATCATTGCTAACCACTCAGACTAGGAATGTTCCATGACCTTGAGACCCTGTCCTCTGCAGCCACCATCTTTTCCAGGGCTTGGTCTCACGCAGGAGTGCCAATGCATGAAATTTATGGAGTCTTGAGAGTTTTTGTGGTCGCAAATCACAAGACTTTATCAAATAGAAAGAGAAGCTTGCCTAGGAGGTTGAGAACATACTTTTCAGACATAGCGATGGGAATACAAACAGGCCAATTCAATTTCTTTTGGGGTCATGGTTTGTAGCTTTATTGAATGTGCGACATTCCCTTTTGAAAGTCCATGGGATGTTTTTACTTCAGAGAATAATTTCCACATCTTGTTCAACACCAAGAAATGGGTAATTATTATATCACTTGGTGGTTATTTATCACAGTTTGAATGGAAATAAATTGCTTCAAAGTGAAATCACGCTACGTGGTTACCTGTCTGCCCTATTAATCTTTCGTTTAATTTTCTTTATTTTAATGTGCATACCAATGTTTGTGACCTGTCTCGTCTGTCTCCCTCATAATTCCCTTCCATGAATTTAAATTTGTTAAGAGAAATTAAATAAATGGGTTAAAGGAAGGCTCAGGATCTGGGAAACGGGGGTTTAGCTGAGAGCAGTAATTTATTTCTGAATTGGCTCTCTCACTTCCCGTGGAATAGGAACATACTGGAAATCTAAAGTGGATAAAACCAAGAGATTATCCTGAGGGTCAGATATGTTTAAGTAAACTGTCCAAGTTTGCATGGCTGGCAAGGGATCAATCCACTTTCTTTATCCAATATTGTTTTTTTTTTTTTTTTTCTTTTTCCACCAGAGAGTTTGCCTCCTTGTCTCCTGATCTCTCCTGTCAACAGTATTTCTGGAAAGATATGGTGCATGCACACATCCAGCAAGCACACAATGGGCCCTGATGCAATGGTAGCCCTATGTTTATGAGCAGGAAAGAACCCCAACAAAAGTTTTCTAATGGGTGTTCATGAATGTTTACAGATGGGGTCTCTGCTTTGAATGGAAGGAGACCTAATTTTTAAAATGCATTCAATTATTGTTAAGCCCAGGGGCCATTTAGAAATGATCATTGCTAACCACTCAGACTAGGAATGTTCCATGACCTTGAGACCCTGTCCTCTGCAGCCACCATCTTTTCCAGGGCTTGGTCTCACGCAGGAGTGCCAATGCATGAAATTTATGGAGTCTTGAGAGTTTTTGTGGTCGCAAATCACAAGACTTTATCAAATAGAAAGAGAAGCTTGCCTAGGAGGTTGAGAACATACTTTTCAGACATAGCGATGGGAATACAAACAGGCCAATTCAATTTCTTTTGGGGTCATGGTTTGTAGCTTTATTGAATGTGCGACATTCCCTTTTGAAAGTCCATGGGATGTTTTTACTTCAGAGAATAATTTCCACATCTTGTTCAACACCAAGAAATGGGTAATTATTATATCACTTGGTGGTTATTTATCACAGTTTGAATGGAAATAAATTGCTTCAAAGTGAAATCACGCTACGTGGTTACCTGTCTGCCCTATTAATCTTTCGTTTAATTTTCTTTATTTTAATGTGCATACCAATGTTTGTGACCTGTCTCGTCTGTCTCCCTCATAATTCCCTTCCATGAATTTAAATTTGTTAAGAGAAATTAAATAAATGGGTTAAAGGAAGGCTCAGGATCTGGGAAACGGGGGTTTAGCTGAGAGCAGTAATTTATTTCTGAATTGGCTCTCTCACTTCCCGTGGAATAGGAACATACTGGAAATCTAAAGTGGATAAAACACGTGAATATTTCTGCAATAGACCAGCTCGTTAGGACACAGTGGTGACGCCTGTTTTCTGAGTCCATTGCTATCCACAATGCCCACTTGGGCAATTTCCCCAGTGATTTCATTTCAGCTAATATAATCCACAAAATAACATGGTCTTTCTCTTATTGTAAAAGTGGGAAATCAGTCTATTCTGAGCTTCCTTGTTTCTTCCTTGTCAGCTAAACTCTGAAAATCTAGATGACAGAGCTTGTTCACTTTAATTTGCCAAATGTATAGTGAGGGCCCACCGTGTGGTGAATACCGGTCCTTTCTCTGAGGGGTGACAGTCTGGTGAGGGAGACGTCTGGGTTGTATTTCTGTTTCTGTGCCTAGCTCATTGATGTGTGAATGTGATGAGGTAAACACCGTTTCTTTGGTGACCTCTGGAGAGTTCTTAGGAAGAGGTTTTTGTCATTAGGCGTACAACTGGATAAGACTTCATGAAGCAGAAGCTGATCCTTCAGAAGATCTGATGGTGAGACCTGCCAGATGTGAGGCATGGAAAGGGGATTTGTTGTCGCTCTCAAGTAGGAGGACAAATGAGAGGTAAAGTAGCTGAGATGTGAGCCCCAGCATGAAAATATACAACCATAGTCACTTGGACTCAATTTGACGAGTGAGGCCATTGAGAAAAAGGGCCACTGTGCTGGTTCAAGAAAGACCACAGGGCTTCCCTGATTGTCCTATGGGTAAAGAGTCTGCCTTCCAGTGCAAGGGGCACCAGTTCGATCCCTGGCCGGGGAAGATCCCATGTGTGGCAGAGTGGTTGGGCCGGTATGTCCAATTATGAGCCAGCGCTCTGAAACTCAGAGCCCCAGAGATGGTGCTCTGCAGTGAGAGAGGCCACTGCAATGAGAGGCCCACACATGCCAAAGAATAAAAAAGATGGATGAAAATAAATATAAATAAAGGAAGCTTGATAGGGAAAAATAAAAAGGAAAAAGAAAACTGTGGATATGGATATAGGTTGGGAAGCCTCAGGCAGGGCCCAACTAGGGTTCAATGAGTGAGGCACTAGCCCGTCAGGGCAAAGTTTGAGAATGCACCAAAAACTCAAGTTATCAAGAGAAATCATACTTGAATGCCAGATTTTTAAAAAAATCAAAATAAATGCCAAAAGTTCCATGATGAACACATTATCAAAAGTTGAAGTGGTGATAAGATCAGTAACAATGGTCGTGTAGAGCTGTACTGAAGCCTGAGGCAAAAGGAAAAACTGGATCACACTAAGCCTGTTTTAAAACATGTCAGTATTTTGGTATTTATTTAAATTATTTTGTAGCCAGTTTTATTCGGCAACAGCCACGGTCATCCATGTACATATTGTCTATGGCTGCCTCTGAGTCACAACATACTTTGTGTAGATGCAACAGACTCAATGGCTCACAAAACTTTGAGTATTTACATTCTGGTCCTTTCCAGAAAAGGTCTCTCACTTCTGGAGTTAGTGATCACTGGGCTCCCTTCTGCTTCTGATATTTGCAGACTGTGTTTTCAGTTGATTTAATTAGTCCCTTTTGATGTGAGATAGGTCCTAGCCTTTGAGAATATTTTTTAATATTTTGTAGACATTGTATTTTGTGTTATAGTAGAAAATGTTCGACAGAAGGCTTGCAGGGTATCACGTAAGGTCTTAGGTAATAATCTGGTGCCTTCATCCTGTTTCCCCTTTCCTGTCATTAGAGTGGGAACTGCGTGAAGATCCATGAGAGATTCGATGAGTGTTTCCCAAATTTACCAAGTCACTTACCAGTGGTTCTTGGCCCGTGTTAGTCCTGTCTGTATAGGAGGCATTGGAAATGTGGTTTTAGGGGTGTTTACCGTGACTTCAAGTTGCCACTGGAGTCATTTGGGCAGGGATGGGACACTAAATAACCCACAATATACAGAATGTTTCATCCAATAAAGAAGAATTGTCCCTCCCCAGATGGCAGTAGAGCCTCTGAAAAACCTGTTCCTGCAGGTAAGCCTGCCCTTTGCCTCTATCGTCAATTTTCTAATTTTTTCCCCCGAGGTTAAGGTAAAATTCTGTTTCTCTGTGTGAGTGTGTGAGTGTGTGAGTGTGTGTGTGTGTGTGTGTGTGTGTGTGTACTGTTTTACCACTCTAATATAAATGTTAGTTTCAGAAAATATGAAAATGACTGGTTGAAAGGCTTTGAATGATGCTTACCAGGCTTTTCAGTTATCTTTTATGGAGTTGTAGGTTCTAATTCATTAAATTCATTAAGGGAAGGAAAAAGTCTTTGTGAATATGCACAGCTTGCTATTTCCTATTATTACTCTCAAAACAGATTTTTCTTGTTCCAGTGGAAAAAAAAAAAGGAGTCATTTTGGTAAATTGACATCTCCCTGTTTTTCTGGAAAGTCCTCTTAAAAAATGTCCTTTTCTACGATTTGGCTTTAAAATAGGATTTGCCCATCTCTGGATTAAAACGTGGAGCAAAGAGAAGGCTTCCTATAAGTGGTACTAGGACTTTGCAAAGACAGCAGGCTGGTTCCTGGTGCCCCTGCCCTGGCATGTGCTCACTTCTGGAGTTAGTGATCACTGGGCTCCCTTCTGCTTCTGATATTTGCAGACTGTGTTTTCAGTTGATTTAATTAGTCCCTTTTGATGTGAGATAGGTCCTAGCCTTTGAGAATATTTTTTAATATTTTGTAGACATTGTATTTTGTGTTATAGTAGAAAATGTTCGACAGAAGGCTTGCAGGGTATCACGTAAGGTCTTAGGTAATAATCTGGTGCCTTCATCCTGTTTCCCCTTTCCTGTCATTAGAGTGGGAACTGCGTGAAGATCCATGAGAGATTCGATGAGTGTTTCCCAAATTTACCAAGTCACTTACCAGTGGTTCTTGGCCCGTGTTAGTCCTGTCTGTATAGGAGGCATTGGAAATGTGGTTTTAGGGGTGTTTACCGTGACTTCAAGTTGCCACTGGAGTCATTTGGGCAGGGATGGGACACTAAATAACCCACAATATACAGAATGTTTCATCCAATAAAGAAGAATTGTCCCTCCCCAGATGGCAGTAGAGCCTCTGAAAAACCTGTTCCTGCAGGTAAGCCTGCCCTTTGCCTCTATCGTCAATTTTCTAATTTTTTCCCCCGAGGTTAAGGTAAAATTCTGTTTCTCTGTGTGAGTGTGTGAGTGTGTGAGTGTGTGTGTGTGTGTGTGTGTGTGTGTGTACTGTTTTACCACTCTAATATAAATGTTAGTTTCAGAAAATATGAAAATGACTGGTTGAAAGGCTTTGAATGATGCTTACCAGGCTTTTCAGTTATCTTTTATGGAGTTGTAGGTTCTAATTCATTAAATTCATTAAGGGAAGGAAAAAGTCTTTGTGAATATGCACAGCTTGCTATTTCCTATTATTACTCTCAAAACAGATTTTTCTTGTTCCAGTGGAAAAAAAAAAAAAAAAAGGAGTCATTTTGGTAAATTGACATCTCCCTGTTTTTCTGGAAAGTCCTCTTAAAGAATGTCCTTTTCTACGATTTGGCTTTAAAAATAGGATTTGCCCATCTCTGGATTAAAAACGTGGAGCAAAGAGAAGGCTTCCTATAAGTGGTACTAGGACTTTGCAAAAGACAGCAGGCTGGTTCCTGGTGCCCCTGCCCTGGCAGATGGTGCCACTCTGAAGCCGCCTCCACTGTAGAATCGAGTGCTTGCTGAGGTCCAGCTTGATCACACTCTTCTTCCTTCTTTATCTTCTCCTTCCTCTCCCTTTCCTCTCTCCATCAAACTGCCCCTTCCTTGGTCCTATTCACTGGCACATGAGTGCGTTCTGTGCACTGTTGTGGGAGGCAGACAGAGTTGTGGATAAAAATGAAGTCTAATATCTGGGTTTGATTGCAACTACAACCAACCAGCTGTGTAGCTTTGTGGAAACAATGTAACCTTTCTGTGCCTCAATAGCCTCACCCCTAAATTGGGGATTAAATTAATTAATATATGAAAAACACTCAGAAGAACAGCTGTCAGTCAATAGGTAGGGAGTAAATCTGGCATTGCTGTGGGAGGGTGGGGATCTTTGGTAGCAAAGATGAGGCTGCAAGTCAGAGCTGGAAAGAGCCTCAAGGGTCAGGTGACCCAACGGTCTGGAGCATGGAGAGTTTTAGACCTCCAGCTCTCCCTTTGAATGGCCTTTGCTCATACTCTTCTGTTTGGGATTCTGTAGGGGGCAAATGTTTCTATAATTAAAAAAAATGTTTAGTTCATTGATCTCTTTATATCCATTATATTTACAGATAAAGAAAATAAATTGCATAGAGGGAAGTGATTTGCCTTTAGCCATATGTCAAGTTAGTGAAAGACTGGGATTAGAAACCAATCAATTAACCGATATTTGTTAGTACTTTGTATGTGCCAGGTACTGTCCCAGGCCTTAAGTTCAAAACTTTGTATAGGATCCTCTGTGGTTTCTTACATGGAGCAGCCCCCTTACCCACTCTATAGCCAGCCCCACTGTATGCTCTCCACAGGCACCCCCATAGGGTTCTGACTCTCTGGTGTGATCTGTGCATCTCACTTCATCCTCCATGCCTCTTCCCATGGCTCTTCTTATGCACCTGTTGCAGGGAAAAGCCAACTCTGACTTTATGTTGAAACTGTTTCTTAATTCGCTTTTCGTTGCTTTTGTTATTATAATCATACAGAATGCCACTGGAGTCATTTGGACTGCCCCTTTAAGTGAAAGTTAAACTATAGCGTCTTTGTTCAGAACCCCATCCACCTGTAGATGACGAGAGGAAGAAGTTAACATATTCCCTGCCTGAGGCTTGTCATTCTAGGAGATATTTACAACTTTAATGGCCTTTTTCCTTAGTTTCCTCACCCCTCTGCCCCCACCTAAGATCTATAAAACAACCTGCAATCCAGACCTCATAAGATGGTTGAGACACTAGTCTGCTATCTCCTCAGTCAGCCAACTTTCTGAATTTGTATTCCTTGCTTCAACAACTCGTCTCTCGGATTTATTGGCCTGTTATGAGTCAAACAGAGGGAGCTTGGACTTGGTAAATCACTTACCTTGTGCCAGGCATATTCTAGGTGTGTGGGAGGTAGCACTGAACCAAACAGTAAGAAATTCCTGCTCTCAGTAGAGCTTACATCTTTGTGAGTAAGGACATTCCGTAATCGAAACTTGCTGTGAGTTCTCTCTGCATCAGTTTCCTCATATGTGAAATGGGTATAATAATCGTTACTACCCGCATAAAGTTGTTGAGGTTTAAACTAGTTATTTGTAGAGCTAATAGAGCACAGGTTGGTAAAACATTCAGTATAATAGGTATTTCTGCTCAAGGAGGTGGAAAACAGTTAGTGGTTTCTCAAAAAGATGATAGAATAACTACTTGATCCAGCAATTTCAATTCTAGGTGTATGGCCAAAAGAACTGAAATCTAGGCTCAAACAGATACAGAATGCACCTGTTCATAATAGCGTTCTTCACGACAGCCAAAAGATTGAAACAATGCAACTGTCCATTAGAAGATGAATGGTTAAATGAAACGTGGTTTATATTTACACACACATACCAGAGTGTTTTTCACCCTTAACAAGGAGTGAAATTCTGACATGTGCTGCAATGTGGTTGAACTTTGAAGAAATCATGCTAGGTAAAATAAGCCACATATCAATGGACAAATATTGTACAATTCCACTTGTATAAGAGAGCTAGAATAGGCAGATTCTTAGAGGCAGAGTGTAGAACGGTGGTTGCCAGGGTCTGGGAGGGAGGAAATTATTGTTTAATGGGTACAGACTTTCTGTTTGAGATGATGGGAAAGTTCTGGAAGTGGATAGCTACCATGGTTTCTCAACATTGTAATGCATTCAAAGCCACTGAATTGTATACTTAAAAGAGGTTAACATGGTAATTTTTTTTCTTTTTTTTGGTCGGGGTGGGTTGGGGAGGGAGGGGAGCAGGCGGGCCACTTCTATTGGTCATTCATTTATCAGTTTTCATCCATCTTTGTTCTTTGGCCCATGTGGGCCTTCCATCGCAGTGACCTCTGTTGTCGAGAGCACCGGCGCATACGCCCAGAGCTCCTGCTTGGTAATTGGATGCATTGGTCCAGTTGCTCCATGGCACGTGGGATCTCCCCAGGCGAGGGATCAAACTGGCGCCCTTTGCACTGCAAGGTGGTGTCCTTACCCACTGGGAGCCCCCATGGTAAATTTTATGTGAAGTGTATTTTACCACCAAACAGTAAGAAATTCCTGCTCTCAGTAGAGCTTACATCTTTGTGAGTAAGGACATTCCGTAATCGAAACTTGCTGTGAGTTCTCTCTGCATCAGTTTCCTCATATGTGAAATGGGTATAATAATCGTTACTACCCGCATAAAGTTGTTGAGGTTTAAACTAGTTATTTGTAGAGCTAATAGAGCACAGGTTGGTAAAACATTCAGTATAATAGGTATTTCTGCTCAAGGAGGTGGAAAACAGTTAGTGGTTTCTCAAAAAGATGATAGAATAACTACTTGATCCAGCAATTTCAATTCTAGGTGTATGGCCAAAAGAACTGAAATCTAGGCTCAAACAGATACAGAATGCACCTGTTCATAATAGCGTTCTTCACGACAGCCAAAAGATTGAAACAATGCAACTGTCCATTAGAAGATGAATGGTTAAATGAAACGTGGTTTATATTTACACACACATACCAGAGTGTTTTTCACCCTTAACAAGGAGTGAAATTCTGACATGTGCTGCAATGTGGTTGAACTTTGAAGAAATCATGCTAGGTAAAATAAGCCACATATCAATGGACAAATATTGTACAATTCCACTTGTATAAGAGAGCTAGAATAGGCAGATTCTTAGAGGCAGAGTGTAGAACGGTGGTTGCCAGGGTCTGGGAGGGAGGAAATTATTGTTTAATGGGTACAGACTTTCTGTTTGAGATGATGGGAAAGTTCTGGAAGTGGATAGCTACCATGGTTTCTCAACATTGTAATGCATTCAAAGCCACTGAATTGTATACTTAAAAGAGGTTAACATGGTAATTTTTTTTCTTTTTTTTGGTCGGGGTGGGTTGGGGAGGGAGGGGGGGTGGGCGGGCCACTTCTATTGGTCTTTCATTTATCAGTTTTCATCCATCTTTGTTCTTTGGCCCGTGTGGGCCTCCCATTGCAGTGGCCTCTGTTGTCGCAGAGCACCGGCGCATACGCTCCAGAGCTCCTGCTTGGTAATTGGATGCATTGGTCCAGCTGCTCCATGGCACGTGGGATCTCCCCAGGCGAGGGATCAAACTGGCGCCCTTTGCACTGCAAGGTGGTGTCCTTACCCACTGGACCACCAGGGAAGCCCAACATGGTAAATTTTATGTGAAGTGTATTTTACCACCAGAAAAAAATGCAACATAGGAAAATAAAGCTTGGAAGAAAAGTAGTGTTGGGGTAAGGTTAATTTTAAATAGGAGAATTGCTGAGTCTTTAAGCGAAGACTGGAAGAAGCAAGCCATGTGACTCTCTGAGGGCAGCATGCCCCTAGGTGAGGGACCGACACTCCACTGCCCCCCATCACCTCTACCACCATGCAGGGCAGTGGCAGAAGACTAACCAGTGTGGTCTGGGTGAGATTCTTGGTGTGTGTCCTAGTTACACACTTAATATCTGCATGACCTTGTACAACAATCTTGGGTTTTTTGTGTACCCCAAGTTTCTGGGTTTTATCATGGGGATGATAATACCAACCTCAGCCAGTACTGAGTGAAATAGTAAACAATAGATCCTCCAGCTGGTCATTAGTAGCCATGTGGTAGCGGCTGGTCTTTAGCAGCCACATGGGTCCTGCCATCCCTCAGCTTATGGCCAGCATCTGCTCTGACATGTTTGCTCACTCCTGTGCTATATGGATTGTTAAGTATGTTGCGGTCACCCCTGCCTGGCACATTTTGATTCAGGCAGTGCTAAAATGCTAAAAAGCACTTAACGTAGTCCTTGGCACATGGATGGCAATCAATAAATGTTGGTTTTCTTCATGTAGCCCATTGGTCATTCTCTCATTTATCAAAAATAAGTAAGACATGGTCCCTGTTTTCAAGATGCTCATTATTTTACTGTCAGAAAATCTAGTAGAACCATCTCTGGGGATTCAGGGAGTGAGGCAATATGGCCTTGAATTCCCAGGAAAACCTGTCAGAGGATGGAACTCCAGCTGCACCTCCCAGCCTGGCTGGGATTGGGCAGGTGATCAAGGGAGGGAGGAAACACAGGTAAAATGGTGAGATGATGCTGCTTGGTCAGAAAGGGAAGCACAGCTCACCTGTGGATAAGCATCGCTCAGGTGGGATTTTATCAGCCTTGGAGATTTTGTTCTAGCATATCACAAAATACCTGTTCCCTAGGGGCCCTGGTAGGACCTGCGCTGGGTCGCTTCCATTTGCCCCTCTGTAGATTTTTCCCTTTCCGTCCTTTGCATGGTAAATTTTATGTGAAGTGTATTTTACCACCAGAAAAAAATGCAACATAGGAAAATAAAGCTTGGAAGAAAAGTAGTGTTGGGGTAAGGTTAATTTTAAATAGGAGAATTGCTGAGTCTTTAAGCGAAGACTGGAAGAAGCAAGCCATGTGACTCTCTGAGGGCAGCATGCCCCTAGGTGAGGGACCGACACTCCACTGCCCCCCATCACCTCTACCACCATGCAGGGCAGTGGCAGAAGACTAACCAGTGTGGTCTGGGTGAGATTCTTGGTGTGTGTCCTAGTTACACACTTAATATCTGCATGACCTTGTACAACAATCTTGGGTTTTTTGTGTACCCCAAGTTTCTGGGTTTTATCATGGGGATGATAATACCAACCTCAGCCAGTACTGAGTGAAATAGTAAACAATAGATCCTCCAGCTGGTCATTAGTAGCCATGTGGTAGCGGCTGGTCTTTAGCAGCCACATGGGTCCTGCCATCCCTCAGCTTATGGCCAGCATCTGCTCTGACATGTTTGCTCACTCCTGTGCTATATGGATTGTTAAGTATGTTGCGGTCACCCCTGCCTGGCACATTTTGATTCAGGCAGTGCTAAAATGCTAAAAAGCACTTAACGTAGTCCTTGGCACATGGATGGCAATCAATAAATGTTGGTTTTCTTCATGTAGCCCATTGGTCATTCTCTCATTTATCAAAAATAAGTAAGACATGGTCCCTGTTTTCAAGATGCTCATTATTTTACTGTCAGAAAATCTAGTAGAACCATCTCTGGGGATTCAGGGAGTGAGGCAATATGGCCTTGAATTCCCAGGAAAACCTGTCAGAGGATGGAACTCCAGCTGCACCTCCCAGCCTGGCTGGGATTGGGCAGGTGATCAAGGGAGGGAGGAAACACAGGTAAAATGGTGAGATGATGCTGCTTGGTCAGAAAGGGAAGCACAGCTCACCTGTGGATAAGCATCGCTCAGGTGGGATTTTATCAGCCTTGGAGATTTTGTTCTAGCATATCACAAAATACCTGTTCCCTAGGGGCCCTGGTAGGACCTGCGCTGGGTCTCTTCCATTTGCCCCTCTGTAGATTCTTCCCGTCCTTTTGCACCCTGCTCTTTGACTTGGGAGGCTGTCCTGTACAGACCACTGATACCCTCTGTATTAATTTTCTAGCACTGCCTTAGCAAAGCACTATAGATTAGATGCCTTCAACGATATAAATTTATTTTTTAACAGGTCTGAAAGCTAGAAATCCAAGATCAGGGTGTTGGAAGGATTGGTTTCTTCTGAGAGCCTTCCCGCCTTGGCTTGTAGATGGCGTCTTTTCCATGTGTCTTCATTGTGTATGTCTGTATCCAAATATCCCATTTTTATAAACATACTAGTCATATTGGATTAGGGTGCACCCTAGCCATCTCAGTTTAATTTAATTGCTTCTTTAAAGACTCAGTCTCCATATATAGATACCTTCTGAATTACTAGAGGTAAGACTTCCACATTTGGATTCTTTTTTTCATGTTTTTTTTTTTGTGTGTGTGTGTTGGGGTGGAGAGGGTTGGGGTGGGAGGGGGGAGGGTTGGGGAAGGAGGGGAGTGGGTGGGACACCTCTTTTGGTCTTTCATTTATCATCTTTCATCCATCTTTGTTCTTTGGCCTGTGTGGGCCTCCCATTGCAGTGGCCTCTGTTGTCGCAGAGCACCAGCTCTGGGCGCATGCACTCCAGAGCTCCGGCTCGGTAATTGGACACATGGGTCCAGCCGCTCCACAGCACGTGGGATCTTCCCAGGCCAGGGATGGAAGTGGCGCCCCTTGCACTGCAAGGCGGTGTCCTTACCCACTGGACCACCAAGCAAACCCCACATATGGAGTTTTATGGAACTCAGCTTAGCTCATAATACCATCTGGTTGAGTTTGGCCAATGAGGAGTATCAGCAAGACATTGGGGTGGAGAGGAGTGAATAGGAATATTTATTCTCTAGTTGTTGCCCTTTAGTGTCACTAAGGACAAACATGGCAGATCCTGCCTGGAAGCCCTCTCCTCACAGGCCCCCTGCTCTCTCTCCAGGTTCAGGTGGCCATTCTATCTCCTGCTCCTTCAGAGCAAAGATATGATAGAGCTGGTATTACTATCCCCATGATTTCCCTTTACACCTTTATAAACAGGCCTTTTATTAAATTCTCCTCTAGTTGCTCAATTTGAGTGTGTCATCTCCTCATTTCCACCTGAAGCTCTGACTGAGGGGTGAGGGAGGTGAGGGAGGGCTCAGGGAGGAAGGACATAATGCTAATTGGTTATGATGAACTTGGCTCATGAATAAGGCTTCCTCTGTGTACTCCCATAGACCTGATTTCTCACTGTTATTATGCGACATCCTCTACTGCTTGCTCTGCCCACTTAAATCGGAGGCAGCATGGAGCAGTGGAAGGAGCAGATGAGTTTGAGTAGCAGGTGTCTAGACTGAAAGGTGGCTCCCTCACCTCGGTGGTATGATAGTGGGCAGGTCCCTTTATGTCTCTGATCCTTCCATTTCCAGAAACGTAAATGATAATAAAAGCCTCAAACATTTTGTTGTGAAGGCTTGATTATATTACATTAAATGAGAGAGCAAATGTTCAATTAATGTTTCATCTTCTTAATGGAAAGAATCCTCAGTATAACTTCATTTCGGAAACACCTGTGGAATCCTAACTGGGCAGGGACAATAAGGAAAGAGAGCCAGAGTCGGTGAGGGGCAAGATGGGTCACACACAGGGCCCTGGCTGGGTGGCTTTCCACTCTTCTCTGTCCCCCGCCCTGTTTCCCCATCTATAGGACAGAGCCAGCAGCAGAATGTCTCCCCTCCCATGAGGGCTGTTGGGGTGCAGACATGACTCTCTCTCTAGCTTCATCTGGTGCCTCCCTCCACCCCCGCTGAAGACCACACTGGCTCTTACAGTTCCTTCCAGGCTTCATGCTCCTCTTTGCCTGGAGGCCTCTACTTTCATCTTCCTTATGCCTGGGAGACCCATATCTCTCACAACCTAATGATCTCTGCCTATCTTGTGGAACTCATTGCCAATAGTTTCTCTCCGGGAAATCTCCCAGACCCTCTTCTCCTTCCCCACAAAAATCAGCTCTCCATTATGTGTTCTCAGACCTCCTAGAACATATCCTCCATCTCCTTATTAGTCAAATGGATGTTTTATCTGTGTTTCCCATCATGGAGAATCTCCATGAGGGCAGGGATGGTGTCTTTCTTCTGCCATCCATGGTAACTGAGTAGAGCAGACCATCTGGATGTCTGTTAAGCTCCATCATTTGCAAGCTGTGTGGACATGTTACTCTCTGTGCCTCAGTTTCCTCATTTGCAAAATGGGATATCAATAGTGCCTACTTCACAGGGTCATTGTGTATATTAAATGTGTTTCTAAATGTAAATGTTCACTACAGGGCCTGCCACATAAATGTTAGCAGTTGCTGCTGAATTCTCAGCTGGTCATACCCAAATATCTGTAGAATGAGAAAAGGATAATAGGGAATTGGGGACAAGGCTACAGTGGGCATGCCTTCTCCCTTTGGGGTGGTCTCTGTGGTTTGGCAGATAACCTCAGGTTTGCAGGACGAGGGCTCCTTGGCAACACTCTTCTGCCTGGGGAGGTGACCGTGGAGATCGCAGATTATATAAAAGCCTCAAACATTTTGTTGTGAAGGCTTGATTATATTACATTAAATGAGAGAGCAAATGTTCAATTAATGTTTCATCTTCTTAATGGAAAGAATCCTCAGTATAACTTCATTTCGGAAACACCTGTGGAATCCTAACTGGGCAGGGACAATAAGGAAAGAGAGCCAGAGTCGGTGAGGGGCAAGATGGGTCACACACAGGGCCCTGGCTGGGTGGCTTTCCACTCTTCTCTGTCCCCCGCCCTGTTTCCCCATCTATAGGACAGAGCCAGCAGCAGAATGTCTCCCCTCCCATGAGGGCTGTTGGGGTGCAGACATGACTCTCTCTCTAGCTTCATCTGGTGCCTCCCTCCACCCCCGCTGAAGACCACACTGGCTCTTACAGTTCCTTCCAGGCTTCATGCTCCTCTTTGCCTGGAGGCCTCTACTTTCATCTTCCTTATGCCTGGGAGACCCATATCTCTCACAACCTAATGATCTCTGCCTATCTTGTGGAACTCATTGCCAATAGTTTCTCTCCGGGAAATCTCCCAGACCCTCTTCTCCTTCCCCACAAAAATCAGCTCTCCATTATGTGTTCTCAGACCTCCTAGAACATATCCTCCATCTCCTTATTAGTCAAATGGATGTTTTATCTGTGTTTCCCATCATGGAGAAGCTCCATGAGGGCAGGGATGGTGTCTTTCTTCTGCCATCCATGGTAACTGAGTAGAGCAGACCATCTGGATGTCTGTTAAGCTCCATCATTTGCAAGCTGTGTGGACATGTTACTCTCTGTGCCTCAGTTTCCTCATTTGCAAAATGGGATATCAATAGTGCCTACTTCACAGGGTCATTGTGTATATTAAATGTGTTTCTAAATGTAAATGTTCACTACAGGGCCTGCCACATAAATGTTAGCAGTTGCTGCTGAATTCTCAGCTGGTCATACCCAAATATCTGTAGAATGAGAAAAGGATAATAGGGAATTGGGGACAAGGCTACAGTGGGCATGCCTTCTCCCTTTGGGGTGGTCTCTGTGGTTTGGCAGATAACCTCAGGTTTGCAGGACGAGGGCTCCTTGGCAACACTCTTCTGCCTGGGGAGGTGACCGTGACCATCCCATAAACAATGAGATCGCAGATGTAAGTAGCCTGGCTTGTACCTCCTACTAGGATTTTGGGTAAGCTGTTAGGAGACTAGGCAGTTAACCTGGTGTTGAATGCAGTGCTAGACATCTCCACATCTGGTACAAGGAGGCCTTGAAGAGAAGGTAGCAGAGATGGGGATTAGCCTTCAAGAGTTAGGTAGCTTGGGGAATGTTTGGGTACCACAGATTCTTTGTTTTTACTCTCATGTAGGGACTAGAAATCAGGCATCCTGGTTTCTGGGTGTATATCCTGGCGGAAGTTGCTCAACCATCTCAATTTGCAGTTTCCGCGTTCATTAAGTATGGACAATAACACAGTATCACTGTCT
This sequence comes from Tragulus kanchil, assembly GCA_022376925.1. Lineage (NCBI taxonomy): Eukaryota > Metazoa > Chordata > Mammalia > Artiodactyla > Tragulidae > Tragulus > Tragulus kanchil. The sequence goes on from JAIOJX010000032.1 coordinate 98,836,477, forward strand.
TATTGATTACTTTTATCCAGGGTCAAGTGACCTCATTGACAGATGTGTAAATAAGTACGTAAGCGTGCACACACATGTGCATACACATTCTCACAAGACAGCTGAAATAACTATCACAAAGCACATGTGTTAAAACCCATCTTCATTATTTCGAGAAATCTTGAAGACTGCTATATTATGATAAATTTATGCCTATTTTACAAATAATTACAATAATCCTGATTATCTGGTTTCTTGGTCTGAAACAAATTAGAAGTTGATAGGTATGACAGACCAAAAAGATTCAATAGAAAAAGGATGATACTGCCATAAACATGGACACTGGTCACATAGAAGTGACATTAATTTTAAGATTCCATAAAGGGAATACTTTGCTCTGTGCCTCAGTTTCCTCATTTGCAAAATGGGATATCAATAGTGCCTACTTCACAGGGTCATTGTGTATATTAAATGTGTTTCTAAATGTAAATGTTCACTACAGGGCCTGCCACATAAATGTTAGCAGTTGCTGCTGAATTCTCAGCTGGTCATACCCAAATATCTGTAGAATGAGAAAAGGATAATAGGGAATTGGGGACAAGGCTACAGTGGGCATGCCTTCTCCCTTTGGGGTGGTCTCTGTGGTTTGGCAGATAACCTCAGGTTTGCAGGACGAGGGCTCCTTGGCAACACTCTTCTGCCTGGGGAGGTGACCGTGACCATCCCATAAACAATGAGATCGCAGATGTAAGTAGCCTGGCTTGTACCTCCTACTAGGATTTTGGGTAAGCTGTTAGGAGACTAGGCAGTTAACCTGGTGTTGAATGCAGTGCTAGACATCTCCACATCTGGTACAAGGAGGCCTTGAAGAGAAGGTAGCAGAGATGGGGATTAGCCTTCAAGAGTTAGGTAGCTTGGGGAATGTTTGGGTACCACAGATTCTTTGTTTTTACTCTCATGTAGGGACTAGAAATCAGGCATCCTGGTTTCTGGGTGTATATCCTGGCGGAAGTTGCTCAACCATCTCAATTTGCAGTTTCCGCGTTCATTAAGTATGGACAATAACACAGTATCACTGTCTTATTGATTACTTTTATCCAGGGTCAAGTGACCTCATTGACAGATGTGTAAATAAGTACGTAAGCGTGCACACACATGTGCATACACATTCTCACAAGACAGCTGAAATAACTATCACAAAGCACATGTGTTAAAACCCATCTTCATTATTTCGAGAAATCTTGAAGACTGCTATATTATGATAAATTTATGCCTATTTTACAAATAATTACAATAATCCTGATTATCTGGTTTCTTGGTCTGAAACAAATTAGAAGTTGATAGGTATGACAGACCAAAAAGATTCAATAGAAAAAGGATGATACTGCCATAAACATGGACACTGGTCACATAGAAGTGACATTAATTTTTAAATCCTGGTAGTTTGGGGCCATTATCTTTAAGGGCAAATACGCTTCAAAAACTCGTTGATGCTATCAGTTTTTTAAAGCAATAGCATTTTAAAACCTGAAGCACTCAAATGATGCTCTGTCCCAAAGCCCTTATTTTCTGGTGAGAAATTTAAGGTAATAAAAGCATAAAACTAGCCTGCAGCGGAGTCAGGGTAACAGCTGCTAGTCCCCTGTTCTTCTAACTGTATTAGCGTGCTCCTTCTTTCATTGGTCCCCACATGCACAGTTAGCTCCATGAAATGCCCAGGTCTCTCCTGGACTTATTGGAAAAGACTGTGATGCCTCTACAGGACACAGAGCCTCTGACCTCCAGGGACATAGACACTGTCAGAAATGTTTGTCCGCATGAATGTAACTGCTAAATTATTAACAGAGTTTTAGGCATTTTTAGATATGATAATCGGTCCCTTCAGGCTCAACTTCTGCTTCGTATATGCTAAGGACATTGAGATGGTCAGGACTGTTGGGCAGAAACACCAAATGTTAGGTTTGGGGAGGAAAGCAGGAGACGGCTGGGCTGCTAGGACAAACCAGGTTTATTCAGGAGAACAACCAGGCTGCCCCTAAAGGAGAGAACAGCATCACTGGGTTTTACAGCAGAGGTTATATACATGATCCGGGCGGGAAAAGCTAGGGCATGAAAAATTCTTCGTAGGTCATGTGGCATTATTTCAGGAAGGAAGTCTTCTCAGAATCAGGAGCCTGGTCATGGTGCCTCAGCAGGGTGTACGCCAATGGCTCGGTTCTTTTCTGACCTTGCAGAGGCGCACAGTTCTGCAAGAGGGGATGGTACCTCAGCAGGGGTATAGGACCTTAACAGGAGCATGCAAGTTTTGAAAGGGTCATGGGGGGCCCCCTGGCAGTCCTGACAGAGATCACCAGGACATTTTTCTTGTGACCAGACTCACAACCATAAGAGTTAAGAGTGGGATATTTTAAAATATGAATCAGGAATACTTTGGCAAGTACTTACCTTGTGTCTAGCACTGTTATGGAAATTTAGGCAATCAGGGAAAAGAAAAAGGACTGATATGATTCCAGCTATGCAGGAAAGTATAATAACCCCAGAAAAAATGGTGGGCCAAGCTCACTGCAGAGAGATACTGAACCTGGACTTGGAAATCTGCACTGGTTGGAAACCTGGCTTTCCTGTGACCTATGAACACACATCTAACCTGTGTGCTTTTCTGCAAAATGGGGGTAATAATAATACCTACCTCTTAAGAGCACTGTAAGGATTAAAGAATTTAATGTACTTAGAACATTTCCTAAAACATAGTAAACAATAAATGTTAGCATCAGAGTTTCTACTTGGATAAGAGATTGAATGTACATAGAGTTTATACAGTCACACCATCAGGCATCCACAGAGCACGTACTCTGTGCCAATGTCCTGAGACAGTTTGCTGAGCAGGAGAGGGCAGACTCCAGCCCTGGGCCCAATCTCACTCAGGGCCTATTTCTGTAGATAGAGTTCTCCTGGCAGAGTTAAGCAATTGTATCGCCGTCAGTGTGACTCCCAAAGTCTGAAATAATTACTACATGACTCTCTATAGAAAAAGTGTGCCAAGCCTTAGTGTAGAGACTTCTTACTCTTGGTATGGTCCCTGGACCTTAGCATCAGCATCAGCTGGGGTCAACCAGTGCAAATTCGCTATGCACAGTGGGGCCAAACCAACTGAAACTCTGGACTCTGAAGCAGAGAAAGGTTTATCGCAGGGTCATGCAAAGAGACAGGTGGATTGTGTGCTCAGATAACCTGAACTTCCCTGATGTTTTATTTCAGCAAAGCATTTTCAAAGGCAAGGGAAAGGGAGGGGTTTGGTTGGTTGGTGCAAATTTCTTGGTGTTAGAAGTCTCAGTTCTTGCAGTTGACCATGTGGGTCGGGTCACAGTATTACTATAAACCTCCAAAAAATGCAAATATTAGTCTCTGTTCTGCAACGTTTTGTCTCCATGTGAATGGAAAAGGGTTACACTCTTAAAGGTCAGAGACTTGCGAATAGGCAATCCTGTATATTTCAGGCTATAGGCAAGGTTCTTAACTCAAAGCAAAAGCAATAGAATACAAAGGGTAAAGTAAAAGAAACAGATCTACGGGGAAGTCAGATTTGTTCTTTCCTATCATAATAGAAATGTAGAATCTGGGTTCCCACCCCAGACCTTCTGAGTGGGAATCTGCATTTTAAAGCGGAGCTCTTTAAAATCTGCATTTCAACCACAGAGCTCTTTAAATACACAGTCAAATTTAACAAGCACTGCTCTAGGGGAAGACACTTGAAGAACTTCCCACCTGGTGAATAGCAGTCAAAAACAATAGGCATGGTGAGGCACAGTGGAAAAGCTTTATGACAATGACAGGTATAAAGAACCATTTATTTAGTCCTAGTGATGGTTAAAAGGAAGATACTACTTTTAACCTCAGTTGAAAAAACCCAGACAGTCTACATGACTTGAACCCAGGCTTCCAGTTAATGAATGACTGAGCTTGAGTTTGAATTCTGGTTTCCCACACTGCTAACCATTTGCTCATCATCCTCATTTGCTCTGTTTTCTACAAGTTCAAGTGATGCAATAAAGAGAGTAAGGAGGGATTTCGCAGAGAAATCTTACAGAGTTGGCACGGTGCCTGCGTCAGTCTGTGTCCAATCAGGGGAACAAAATCCATTCAGAGAATGCAAAACAGAGGGAATTTATGTCAGAGACTTGGTTACATTGCGATAGAGAAGCTGGAAAGCCATCCGGAGATTGGGAGGTGTTCTATGATTAGCCACGGCAGGAAGCTGCTGCCCCTGTGAGTCTGGAGGGACAAAGCAACTGGATGATGTCACTGCAAAGAAAGGTGGATTGTGTGCTCAGATAACCTGAACTGCAGCAAAGCATTTTCAAAGGCAAGGGAAAGGGAGGGTTTGGTTGGTTGGTGCAAATTTCTTGGTGTTAGAAGTCTCAGTTCTTGCAGTTGACCATGTGGGTCGGGTCACAGTATTACTATAAACCTCCAAAAAATGCAAATATTAGTCTCTGTTCTGCAACGTTTTGTCTCCATGTGAATGGAAAAGGGTTACACTCTTAAAGGTCAGAGACTTGCGAATAGGCAATCCTGTATATTTCAGGCTATAGGCAAGGTTCTTAACTCAAAGCAAAAGCAATAGAATACAAAGGGTAAAGTAAAAGAAACAGATCTACGGGGAAGTCAGATTTGTTCTTTCCTATCATAATAGAAATGTAGAATCTGGGTTCCCACCCCAGACCTTCTGAGTGGGAATCTGCATTTTAAAGCGGAGCTCTTTAAAATCTGCATTTCAACCACAGAGCTCTTTAAATACACAGTCAAATTTAACAAGCACTGCTCTAGGGGAAGACACTTGAAGAACTTCCCACCTGGTGAATAGCAGTCAAAAACAATAGGCATGGTGAGGCACAGTGGAAAAGCTTTATGACAATGACAGGTATAAAGAACCATTTATTTAGTCCTAGTGATGGTTAAAAGGAAGATACTACTTTTAACCTCAGTTGAAAAAACCCAGACAGTCTACATGACTTGAACCCAGGCTTCCAGTTAATGAATGACTGAGCTTGAGTTTGAATTCTGGTTTCCCACACTGCTAACCATTTGCTCATCATCCTCATTTGCTCTGTTTTCTACAAGTTCAAGTGATGCAATAAAGAGAGTAAGGAGGGATTTCGCAGAGAAATCTTACAGAGTTGGCACGGTGCCTGCGTCAGTCAGTGTCCAATCAGGGGAACAAAATCCATTCAGAGAATGCAAAACAGAGGGAATTTATGTCAGAGACTTGGTTACATTGCGATAGAGAAGCTGGAAAGCCATCCGGAGATTGGGAGGTGTTCTATGATTAGCCACGGCAGGAAGCTGCTGCCCCTGTGAGTCTGGAGGGACAAAGCAACTGGATGATGTCACTGCAGTCGGGCAGCCAAAGTCACCAGGGAGCAACTGAACCCTGGTGGGCCTCTCCAGTAGGGTGTCTGGCCACAGGGACAGGGAACTGCTGGCAATGCCACTCAAAGCAAAGCCCAAGGGGAGTAAGGACCATCTCTCTCTCAACCTCTGTTTCTCCACTAGCTAATAGCCAGCTAAAGTAGGAGCCTAGAAAATACGGCCTGCAGGGATCAGGATTCTGCAGTAGAGAACAGAGCAAGCAAAGGGCAAACAATGGATACAGGCGCAAAAGGACCCCTGGAGGACCTGCTGGTGCCCCATAATCTCCTCCCAGTGCCAGCATAAGGCCCAAGTACTGTCATAGTCTCCAGAGTTCCCTCTGGAGTCTCAGTGGTAAAGTACTCACCTCTAGTGCACGAGACACAGGTTCAATCTCTGGATTGGGAAGATCCCCTGGAGAAGGAAATGGCAACCTACTCCAGTATTCTTGCCAGGAGAATCTCATGGACAGAGGAGCTTAGTGGGCTGTAGTCCATGGGATTGCAAAGAGTTGGACACAGCTTAGCAACTAAACGACAACCAAAGTCTCAGGCAGTCTCTCAGAACTCTTTTTATATTCCATATTGCTGTTCTTGGGCATTGTCACTCATTTTCACAAGAACCTCCCCCACCCCCCCCGGATGCATCCTTTATTTAAACTGTCATGTTCCCCAATCTCTTCTGCCCTAGTCACTGTCTTTCAACTTTCCTTATTACACACTCTGCTGCCTTTGAGTCAGTATCATCATACACCCATGCCAAGTAACTAGGTTCACTGCTTTGGGGCTCCGTTTGTCTAAGACCTAGAACAGAACCTCTTGAATGGGGTCTTGAGTGATGATGAGCAGAGGTTTTCAGGCAGAAGAGGGTGATCTGGTGTTCCCAGGGAAATGAGATACCCGGAAAAGGAAAGCAAATAAAGCTCAAGGCCATGGGACTTCTGCAGTGGTCCAGTGGTCAAGACTGCATACTTCCAATGCAGGGGATGTGGAAACTAGATTCCACATACTAACAAAACAAAACAAAAACCAACAGAGAGAGTAAAAAATGCTTGCCAGGGACTGGGGTGAGCAGGTAATGGAGAGTTATTGCTTAATAGTTACAGTTTCTCTATGGAGTGATGGAAAAGAGTTGGAAACAGTGGTGATGGTTGTCCAACAGTGTGAATGTAATGCCACCAAATTATACACTTAAACATGGTCAAAACGACATTAAATATAATAATAATAAAAAGTTCAAGGTTTAACGGAGAGTTTGTACACGACCCTGAAATATTTCGATGGGATGAGACATATAATTGTGTTTAATTGTATTTGTGTTATGCAAACTTCACCCTAGCTGGAAAATGGCGTTGGATTAGAAGAAATCAAATTGAGAGTAGAGATCCCCTTTAAAAACTTGTTGCAGGACGGGAGGTTAAAGGGTAATATTGCCTGGTCTATGGCCCAAGTACTGTCATAGTCTCCAGAGTTCCCTCTGGAGTCTCAGTGGTAAAGTACTCACCTCTGGGAAAATTTGGGAAGATCCCTGGAGAAGGAAATGGCAACCTACTCCAGTATTCTTGCCAGGAGAATCTCATGGACAGAGGAGCTTAGTGGGCTGTAGTCCATGGGATTGCAAAGAGTTGGACACAGCTTAGCAACTAAACGACAACCAAAGTCTCAGGCAGTCTCTCAGAACTCTTTTTATATTCCATATTGCTGTTCTTGGGCATTGTCACTCATTTTCACAAGAACCTCCCCCACCCCCCCCGGATGCATCCTTTATTTAAACTGTCATGTTCCCCAATCTCTTCTGCCCTAGTCACTGTCTTTCAACTTTCCTTATTACACACTCTGCTGCCTTTGAGTCAGTATCATCATACACCCATGCCAAGTAACTAGGTTCACTGCTTTGGGGCTCCGTTTGTCTAAGACCTAGAACAGAACCTCTTGAATGGGGTCTTGAGTGATGATGAGCAGAGGTTTTCAGGCAGAAGAGGGTGATCTGGTGTTCCCAGGGAAATGAGATACCCGGAAAAGGAAAGCAAATAAAGCTCAAGGCCATGGGACTTCTGCAGTGGTCCAGTGGTCAAGACTGCATACTTCCAATGCAGGGGATGTGGAAACTAGATTCCACATACTAACAAAACAAAACAAAAACCAACAGAGAGAGTAAAAAATGCTTGCCAGGGACTGGGGTGAGCAGGTAATGGAGAGTTATTGCTTAATAGTTACAGTTTCTCTATGGAGTGATGGAAAAGAGTTGGAAACAGTGGTGATGGTTGTCCAACAGTGTGAATGTAATGCCACCAAATTATACACTTAAACATGGTCAAAACGACATTAAATATAATAATAATAAAAAGTTCAAGGTTTAACGGAGAGTTTGTACACGACCCTGAAATATTTCGATGGGATGAAACATATAATTGTGTTTAATTGTATTTGTGTTATGCAAACTTCACCCTAGCTGGAAAATGGCGTTGGATTAGAAGAAATCAAATTGAGAGTAGAGATCCCCTTTAAAAACTTGTTGCAGGAGTCTGGGGTGAGGGTTAAAGGGGTAATATTGCCTGGTCTATGGAATCTAGGGGTGGAAAGGGTGGGATGTCCAGGCAAGTCCAGAGCAATCAGCGCTGGCTGTCCCCAGTTCTGTCCTCTTCCTGCCTTGCTTGCTGATGGAGCCTGTTTTTACTTGGGTGCTGACTCTTCATTTAGCCCTTGCCCTAACAAGGGACCCTGCCCTGATCTGAAGTGAGTCCTGATTGTTCAATCATGGCCTGTCTCCTCCCTCTGGTGGGATTTGGACCAACAAGGACTTGTGATCCAATCCTGGCTAATGAAAGCAACTGGGATTTTTCTGGAGACTGGTATCAGGGAGCAGAAGGTGCTTCAGGGAAGCGGTTTCTTACTCTTGATTCAACAGGGAAAAGGAGAAATTGATCTTTTCTGTCTCTATTTGTGACTGAGGGTAGAACCCAGCATAGGCATCCTGGCGGCCATCCTGGGTCTATGAACTGAAGGAGCCAAGCCAGCCCTCTGGGGACCTAAGAACTTACCTCGGAAGTACCATTTAGTCTCTTTGATTATTCAGTTCTGGAATCATCTGTGCCATGTGACAATGAACCACTTAAAATTTATGTTCAGTCCTTTCTGAGATGCCAAAAGCATCTTAATATATACAAGAAAAATTAGCAACCCGTAGGACCTGGTCAATCTTTTAGTCATGGGTGCAAGGGAGAGAGATGAGTGTAAGAGGAGTCATTAGTTTTGAGCCTGGATCATTAAAAGTAGAAAGAAACCAGTTTAAAAGTGAGATTCTTAAGGGGTGAGCAGGTAATGGAGAGTTATTGCTTAATAGTTACAGTTTCTCTATGGAGTGATGGAAAAGAGTTGGAAACAGTGGTGATGGTTGTCCAACAGTGTGAATGTAATGCCACCAAATTATACACTTAAACATGGTCAAAACGACATTAAATATAATAATAATAAAAGTTCAAGGTTTAACGGAGAGTTTGTACACGACCCTGAAATATTTCGATGGGATGAAACATATAATTGTGTTTAATTGTATTTGTGTTATGCAAACTTCACCCTAGCTGGAAAATGGCGTTGGATTAGAAGAAATCAAATTGAGAGTAGAGATCCCCTTTAAAAACTTGTTGCAGGAGTCTGGGGTGAGGGTTAAAGGGGTAATATTGCCTGGTCTATGGAATCTAGGGGTGGAAAGGGTGGGATGTCCAGGCAAGTCCAGAGCAATCAGCGCTGGCTGTCCCCAGTTCTGTCCTCTTCCTGCCTTGCTTGCTGATGGAGCCTGTTTTTACTTGGGTGCTGACTCTTCATTTAGCCCTTGCCCTAACAAGGGACCCTGCCCTGATCTGAAGTGAGTCCTGATTGTTCAATCATGGCCTGTCTCCTCCCTCTGGTGGGATTTGGACCAACAAGGACTTGTGATCCAATCCTGGCTAATGAAAGCAACTGGGATTTTTCTGGAGACTGGTATCAGGGAGCAGAAGGTGCTTCAGGGAAGCGGTTTCTTACTCTTGATTCAACAGGGAAAAGGAGAAATTGATCTTTTCTGTCTCTATTTGTGACTGAGGGTAGAACCCAGCATAGGCATCCTGGCGGCCATCCTGGGTCTATGAACTGAAGGAGCCAAGCCAGCCCTCTGGGGACCTAAGAACTTACCTCGGAAGTACCATTTAGTCTCTTTGATTATTCAGTTCTGGAATCATCTGTGCCATGTGACAATGAACCACTTAAAATTTATGTTCAGTCCTTTCTGAGATGCCAAAAGCATCTTAATATATACAAGAAAAATTAGCAACCCGTAGGACCTGGTCAATCTTTTAGTCATGGGTGCAAGGGAGAGAGATGAGTGTAAGAGGAGTCATTAGTTTTGAGCCTGGATCATTAGGTAGAAGACAGTACTAGTTCTTAATACTAAGTTGAAAAGCCTAGGAGCTGATTTTAGGAGAACGGTATAAGAAGATTCATATTTTGAAAAAATGAAAGTTTGGTTAGTTTATAGGGTATGTATACGGAATTATGGTGAGCTGAGAGTGGAAAGGACAGTGATGTTCTTAGGTTTTGTTCTATATCGATGCAATGTGAGTGGATGCCTTGTGTACAAGTTACCATCTCTGTGGTATTGGGCGTGTTGCTTAACTTTTCTGAGTTTTTGTTTTTTAATCAATAAAATGGACTTTCCTGGTAGCTCAGGCAGTAAAGAATCTGCCTGAAATGGAGGAAGATACCTAAATTCAATACCAGGAAGGTTGGGAAGGTCCCCTGGAGAAGGAATAGCAACCCACTTGAGTATTCTTGCCTGGGAAATGCCATGGGCGGGCTACAGTCTATGGGGTAGCAGAACAGGACATGATGGACACTTTGAATTTCAATACAGTAAGGTAAAACCACCTCGCTCATAGTGTAATCATTGTAAGAATAGAATGCAATATATACATAGACCAAACATACCAGTTATTATTTCACAGGACAGACAAGGGGAGCTCTTAGGTGGTGATGTGCTGAGGGCTGCACTAGATTTCAGCTGATGGGAGGGCTGTGTCGTGCTTGGAACAGCATGGACAGGTGATAGAAAGCTCAAGCCAACAGCCTCGGCTGGGGTGTAGACCTGTCGCTGGCACACTTCCTATCAGCTCTGAGTCCATAGTTGAAAAGGAAGGTTATTCCAAAGATTAAATAAATCAAATGGGTCAAAACAGGGCCGCTTCATTAGAAGAAGCAGGGAAAGGACACTTACCTTTAACTCCTCAGAGGGGTCCCAAGGAGTAATACCTGCTGTTGGAAGTAGGTTGGAAGTTGCTGATCTAGACAACAATGGTTGTGGAGATGGTGTGACAGAGTGTGAGATATTCACCACTTAAAATTTATGTTCAGTCCTTTCTGAGATGCCAAAAGCATCTTAATATATACAAGAAAAATTAGCAACCCGTAGGACCTGGTCAATCTTTTAGTCATGGGTGCAAGGGAGAGAGATGAGTGTAAGAGGAGTCATTAGTTTTGAGCCTGGATCATTAGGTAGAAGACAGTACTAGTTCTTAATACTAAGTTGAAAAGCCTAGGAGCTGATTTTAGGAGAACGGTATAAGAAGATTCATATTTTGAAAAAATGAAAGTTTGGTTAGTTTATAGGGTATGTATACGGAATTATGGTGAGCTGAGAGTGGAAAGGACAGTGATGTTCTTAGGTTTTGTTCTATATCGATGCAATGTGAGTGGATGCCTTGTGTACAAGTTACCATCTCTGTGGTATTGGGCGTGTTGCTTAACTTTTCTGAGTTTTTGTTTGTTAATCAATAAAATGGACTTTCCTGGTAGCTCAGGCAGTAAAGAATCTGCCTGAAATGGAGGAAGATACCTAAATTCAATACCAGGAAGGTTGGGAAGGTCCCCTGGAGAAGGAATAGCAACCCACTTGAGTATTCTTGCCTGGGAAATGCCATGGGCGGGCTACAGTCTATGGGGTAGCAGAACAGGACATGATGGACACTTTGAATTTCAATACAGTAAGGTAAAACCACCTCGCTCATAGTGTAATCATTGTAAGAATAGAATGCAATATATACATAGACCAAACATACCAGTTATTATTTCACAGGACAGACAAGGGGAGCTCTTAGGTGGTGATGTGCTGAGGGCTGCACTAGATTTCAGCTGATGGGAGGGCTGTGTCGTGCTTGGAACAGCATGGACAGGTGATAGAAAGCTCAAGCCAACAGCCTCGGCTGGGGTGTAGACCTGTCGCTGGCACACTTCCTATCAGCTCTGAGTCCATAGTTGAAAAGGAAGGTTATTCCAAAGATTAAATAAATCAAATGGGTCAAAACAGGGCCGCTTCATTAGAAGAAGCAGGGAAAGGACACTTACCTTTAACTCCTCAGAGGGGTCCCAAGGAGTAATACCTGCTGTTGGAAGTAGGTTGGAAGTTGCTGATCTAGACAACAATGGTTGTGGAGATGGTGTGACAGAGTGTGAGATATTCAGGAGGGGTCCCTTTGAGGGAACAGAAGGTAATAAGTATGTGTAACACTGCATCAACTCATTCAACAGCAAAGTCTCTTACCTAGAAAGCTCCTGCTCATCCTTCAGAACATAGCTCAAGTGCTGCCTCCCCAACAAAGGCTTCCTTGACCAGCACCCAGGCGTCTTTTTTTCTGTGCCCTCTCTGCCAGAGAAATGGCCTCCTTCCTAGTCCAGATGCCCCCACTGACTCTGAGCTGGGCTGTGTGTTATCCATGTAGCCCTGATAGTGCACAGCTAAGAACTCTGCAATTGTCTGAATTGTTCCTCTTTAAATGAGTAGTGGGTAGAATAATTGAGGTGCCAGCCTTAGGATTTGGAGGTAGACATTGGGAGCCCTAAAAGCTTAAGATAACATAAGATGCCCACCCTAAGAAAGTTGTGGTTTGGTATAAGGACAAGAAAAAGGAGAATGAATTAGAGCCCAGATTTTGAAGGCTCAATTTAAACTCCAAGGGACAGGAGCTTAGAGCTAAACAAAAGGGAAGAGGGGTCTTATGGGATGAGAACAGAACAATAAAATGCCAAAAATTAAGTACTATGTCCCAGATCCTGAAGGCAGTAGGACCAAACATGGCCTTGAAGTCAGAAATCTGATTCTAAGTACATGATTCTCTTGCTTCCTCCCTTTTCCTTCCTGCTCCCTCAACAAGGACATGATGACCAAGTAAAATTATTTAAAAAACAGGAAAAAGACAAGGGAGCTCTTAGGTGGTGATGTGCTGAGGCTGCACTAGATTTCAGCTGATGGGAGGGCTGTGTCGTGCTTGGAACAGCATGGACAGGTGATAGAAAGCTCAAGCCAACAGCCTCGGCTGGGGTGTAGACCTGTCGCTGGCACACTTCCTATCAGCTCTGAGTCCATAGTTGAAAAGGAAGGTTATTCCAAAGATTAAATAAATCAAATGGGTCAAAACAGGGCCGCTTCATTAGAAGAAGCAGGGAAAGGACACTTACCTTTAACTCCTCAGAGGGGTCCCAAGGAGTAATACCTGCTGTTGGAAGTAGGTTGGAAGTTGCTGATCTAGACAACAATGGTTGTGGAGATGGTGTGACAGAGTGTGAGATATTCAGGAGGGGTCCCTTTGAGGGAACAGAAGGTAATAAGTATGTGTAACACTGCATCAACTCATTCAACAGCAAAGTCTCTTACCTAGAAAGCTCCTGCTCATCCTTCAGAACATAGCTCAAGTGCTGCCTCCCCAACAAAGGCTTCCTTGACCAGCACCCAGGCGTCTTTTTTTCTGTGCCCTCTCTGCCAGAGAAATGGCCTCCTTCCTAGTCCAGATGCCCCCACTGACTCTGAGCTGGGCTGTGTGTTATCCATGTAGCCCTGATAGTGCACAGCTAAGAACTCTGCAATTGTCTGAATTGTTCCTCTTTAAATGAGTAGTGGGTAGAATAATTGAGGTGCCAGCCTTAGGATTTGGAGGTAGACATTGGGAGCCCTAAAAGCTTAAGATAACATAAGATGCCCACCCTAAGAAAGTTGTGGTTTGGTATAAGGACAAGAAAAAGGAGAATGAATTAGAGCCCAGATTTTGAAGGCTCAATTTAAACTCCAAGGGACAGGAGCTTAGAGCTAAACAAAAGGGAAGAGGGGTCTTATGGGATGAGAACAGAACAATAAAATGCCAAAAATTAAGTACTATGTCCCAGATCCTGAAGGCAGTAGGACCAAACATGGCCTTGAAGTCAGAAATCTGATTCTAAGTACATGATTCTCTTGCTTCCTCCCTTTTCCTTCCTGCTCCCTCCAGGGATCTGCACAGGCATGGGCATGCCTTTCCAAAAAGACTTGTTGATGGAGTGATTGAATGAAACCTTGTCATCTTGATTTCTTTCTGGATTTCAGCCGCTTGTTTCACTGGTGTTTTTCTGACCCCGTTTGGCATTTCAACCACGCAACATCAGTGGGTCGTGTGTTGTTACGATCAACACAGCACCTCCTCTCCTCCCTGCCTCCATAACGCTGCTTCTTGGTGTCCAAGATCAAAGAGAAATAATGTTCAAACCGCAGATGAAGAAACAAGGCTGGCTGCCTTTGATGTCAGGCAGCAGTGCTGTAATCTGTGCCCCGGTCTTGCTTTAACTGCCGACGCAATTTTCAGCTGCGGTGTGGACTCTAGGTAATTGTTTCTCCAACCCAAACACAACTACTATTTTTTATTTAAGCATAAATTTTCATTTGGCTAAATAAACAGTTCCTGTCTGCCCCCAGCGGATGGTGGCCCTGAAACACAACAGGGCTGGGGGTTTTCAGGAAAACAGAGCCCAGGTGATCAGGAAGGCCTAACAAGAGGCCATTATGTAGAGTGCAGCCTTCTTAAACTTTCCTTTTTATTGGAATAGTGTAATTTCAGTTTCATAAATACTAAGAGGTTTACCGCTGGGCACTGGGGCTATCCATCTGATTCACCTCGGAAATTAAAGCTGCTGTCTTCCCTGCCATGTTTCTCTTTGTCTCTAATATCACTTTAGCTGCCTTGAGGAACCAAGCTAGGATGTAAAGAATTCAGACTGTTTTACTTTTTTACAAGGTCAAATTGCTCATGATTCTTAATAGAGAACATGGAAAACCTTTTTATTGAGGGGCATTTTTTCTTGTAATCTTTCTCTCCTTCCAGAATCAGTTGCAGTCAAAGGCATTAACTTAAAACCTTAATCTTTGTTCAAGATAATAATAGTCATGGTAGTAGCAGCAGTAATAGTGGCAGAGAAATGCCACATGCTTGTAAACATCGCACAGCCCCAGTCCTAGGTGCTGCAGGCACACGATCTCACGGAACCCTTCTGATAGCCCTGCTGGGCAGCTGTTTTAGCTCTGTTTTGCAGAAGAGGATGCTAAGATGCTTCTCTCCCCCAAATTACATACTAAGACAGAGGCAAAGCTGTGATTGGAGCCATCGTTTCTCTATATGCTTTGGGACTGTGCTTTTCCTAAGGTGTGAGATGAATTTTCACAGGTCCATGAGCTACAATCAAATCAAAAGCAATGGCTCATGGTAGGTAGTGGATCAGGGGGCCCTTGCCCCATTTTACTGAGTTGTGGCTTATAAAGCAAGCACTTCTAAGTTATCCGGAGGTCTTCCCTCTCCCTGAAATGTCCTCCCCTCTATGTTTTGCTTTCCATCCTGCCCTGGATTCCATTGCTGGGACTCTTCTCCCATCTCATAAACAGTCTCTCCCATGTTGTGTTGTGGCTACTTTTGTTAATCTTTCTCCTGGCATCATCACATTATACAGCCTTGATGGTCTCCCCCACCAGATTGTGAGCTTCTCGAGGGTGGAGATCATGTCTTATTTGATGTCGTATCCCAGAACCTGACACTGTGAATGCTACATGGATGGTACTCAAGAAACATGTATTGAATGAATGAAGTGAATAAATCAACAAATAGGTGAGCAATCTATTGTCTCACTTTTGAGAGAGTTAATTTTATTTCCCATCATATCTGGTTGAGTGCACTCTAGAATCACACTTAATCCCTAGAGTGGAAGTGTCTGGCTTTCTTATTGGCTGTACTAAGGTGGTGTTGAGAGGGTGCTCAGCATTTCTTCCTGATGGCTGCTTCCTAAAGGGTTCTATTAAAGAAGATATGAAGAGTCTTACTGAAGGATTTCATTAATTAATCAGAAGATGAGTTTTAAAGGTGGGCAAATGCCCTCATGGTAGCACACAGCAGATGCTGGGTGATTGCCGTTCTTCTCTGTCACTTGGATTCCTTGCAGCAAAACATGGCCCTCCTATGTCTCATTTTTTCACTCTTTCAAAATACTCTCCCTAAAATTATTAAGGCACAGCTCTTGTTCAGACAAGACCTTAATCTTCTAAGGTTACAGATAAGAGCTCTAAAATAAGAACCTCTGCTTGGGGAGAGATTTGGAATCCTCTAATTTCATCTGTGAGCTGTGTGTTCTCTGTTTTCAACTCTGGGTTAAGTGTGGGAAGAATTCAGCTTTCAGTCTTGATCTCCTTAGCATGGTAATGCTAGGCTGACATTTACAAAGGGAACTTTACACAGTTGGAGAATGATGGAGGAAATGGTTGAAACAGAGTAAAAAGAATCATACATTTTAGAATGTGAGCTCCAAGAAGCCAGGAACTATACTTAATTCCCATTTACCTGGAATTCACCTACAGTATACTGGGTGTTCAATAAATATGTGAACAAATGAATAGATGAATGAAGAAAGGAATGAATAAACCAAATATTGAAGAGCTTGGGTAGGCCCTAGTATGACTTAGATGTCACTTAGGTCACGCAGGCTTAGTTGTTCAGTTGTGTCTGATTCTTTGTGACCCCGTGGACTGTAGCCTACCAGGTGCCTCTGTCCACGATATTTTTAAGGCTAGAATGTTGTGAGTTGCCATTTTCTCTTCGAGGGGATCTTCCCAACCCAGGGTCAAACCTGAGTCTCCCGTGTCCCCTGCACTGCAGGAGAATAATTTACCCACTGAGCCATCAGGGAGGCCAGATGTTGTCACTGAGGCCTTGACAAATTTGTGCAAATTTCTCTTCTTTCCTCTTTTCTCTTTAGCTCTGCTTTCGCTCTCATTTTCTTGTTTCCAAGTGGCAAATGTCCTTCTACTTCCTGGCAGAGCAAATTTCCTGTCCTTCTCTGGGTTGAAATCCTACTCTCTGGTCCACCTACCCTCAGGCTCTTCCCACTCAGTCTGGGAATCATACTTAATTCATTGCTGATTGGCTCAGCATTCACTGACCCCAGTATCAGATCAAGTCCCTTCAAACTGAGAGTCTCCTTATTTTTGGAGCCTTATTGAAGAAGCCTGTGTTTGTCAGCATGACCTATTTGGCATATAATGAGAATTGATATGTGGGCCATAACAGGATGGTAATCCTTTATTTTCAATGATTAACTGATTTATGGTAAGTTTTTCTTCTTAAAATAGTTACTCTGTTCAGTGCCAAAGGCCTCTAAATGGCCATACCTAGAGAGTCATAAGGCTCAAAACATAGCCATTGAATCCCCATTTCAGTGCTGGAGATATAGTCATAGCCACAACATCTTATACCTTCTACCTACTAAGTACTTTTCATACGCTATTACATTCTCACTTCAAGCATGGCATGCAGATTTAATGATTGTTTCTGTGCAGTTGTTTCCATAGTGTGTTTGAGGAACCTGGGTCTTAGAAGCCTCACGTTTTGCCTAAGGTCCGTGGCCAGGAGGTGAGTGAGTGGGCTTGGAGTCAGTGATCTGATTCCAGAGCTCGTGTCCCTTACAGTCTCACTTACCGCCATTACACAAGGACCTCACGGTGTAGAATGGTGCTTTCTGGTGGAAAGTACTAGATGCCAAATGTCATTGAAACAAAGGGGCAGAAGAGGGAATGGGAAGACATTTTACTAGGCTTTGAAGAGTGAACAGGGCTTTGCTGGCCAGAGAACCAAGGGGAGAGAATACCAAGTAGAAGGAACAACAGGGTGAGAGCACAGAGCTGTGGGAATACATGCATGCCATAGTCAGGAATGGGGAGCAGCTCTATGGGGCAAAAACCATGGTGCTGGAAGTGAGGCAGTGGGGATAGAGGTGGGGGCCAATGGTCTGAGTGGAGACTGGAGAAATAGGTTAGAGTTTTAGAAGCTTAGAACTTTAATCTCATTAACCAATGAGATGCCAGAAAAGACTTCTAAACTTCAAATCAAGTGACTGGATGATTCCTTCTCCCCAGGGCCTGATACTAAGAATGGAAGTGTATACCTCGTGACAGATGGACAAAAGAAAGGGTGTGAACTGGGGAAATCTTTTAGCAGGATCCTTTAAACCACTCCCACCACATCTATATGTAGGAGACTTCAAACCAAGAAATACTTTCTAGATGAGTGCGTGTATATACATATACATGTATGCTCACATGTCTTGACAAACTTCAATTAGCGGTGCTGAGCTGGAACTTTGATTCCAGGCAGCGGCATCACCAAGGGAGGCTGCCCCACCATATGCAGCGGTTCTGCTAATGAATTCCTTTTCCAGGCCCCCTGTTTGAAATGGAGCATAATGAGAGTGATGATTCCGCCCCATACAGGGCAGACTTGGAAAACAGTGCCTTATCATCATCTAATTAAAAACATTAAATACTTTAGTGGAATATGTAACAGCACCCCAATGGGAAAAGTGGGAGCAGGGTTGTAGCCTTTATAAGAAGCTAATTTCATTTTTCTGGGAGATTTTTAGTAATTTTTAAGGAAGACTGATTGTATTTTAAATATGAGATTTTATATAGCATTTCAAACTAAGAGAAAATAAAATATCAAGATGACTTCAAGTCACTGGATCTCTCGCTTACCCAGAGTCAACAACTTCATGGTATTTGCTTTCTTTTTTGAGAAGGAACATTCAACCCAGAGGATTCTAGAGCAAATCACATAGGAGAGATGGATAGAGACTCAATTCCCCCAGCTACCCTGTCCCACTGCTCCTGGTAACAGGCAATTTCCTAAACTGGCATCCTCTATATAAAAAGATTCATTTTTTCCCTCCTGATCAAATAAAATTCATTCATTTCACTGGCCCTCATTAAATGCCTAATATAAAAATCCCTTTTAGTCTACCCATCTGCTTCCGATGGCAATCTCATTGTCATATAACAAAATGCACAAGAGCTATCAGTCCACCTGTGGGATGGTGGTCCGTATATGCATGCAGTTTTCTTAACATGTTTTACCTGATAACGACATAGTCGTTATCATTATTTCTACAGTTCTTGTGATAGTCTCATGTTTATGTAGCTTAAATATTACATATGTATTTTCTCTCTCTTTCTCAGAGGTAAGTATTTATTTTTCCATTTTACAGAGACGGGAACTTAGGCTCAATCAATTAGGACAGACTTGCCCGAGGACCCACTGGCCAGTCACTAATGAGACACAGGCTTGATTGAACTCACGTGTCTGACAACAAAAGACAGGGTTTTCGACTGTAGTGTGCTACCACCAGCACTCAGCTGGGGTCTGGCTGCCTTTCCCTCTGTGTTTTGAGGATGGAACTTTGTTGTTCAGTCGCTTAATCATGTTCGACTCTTTGTGACCCCGTGGACTGCAGCACGCCAGGCTTCCCTGGCCTTCACTATCTCTCAGAGTTTGCTCAAACTCCTCTGCACTGATTCAAACTACAATGGAGACGGGAACTACACAGGTCTTAACTGCAGCCAGAAGTACAGCATCCCATTACCCCTGGATGTGTTTCATCAGTGAGTCCTCTTTTAAAACAGGAATGATTTTGCCCAATCCTGGGCACTCTCCTCCCCTCCCTATAGCAGAAAGGAAAACAGAGACACCCAGAGGAGACAGTGGTACCTAGTGATGTCATAGGCAGAGCAGAAGAGAAAGAGGAGGAAAACCCTGAGCTTTGTGTAAAGCTCTCTACCTGAATTCTAAAGCAGAGAGACAACACCAATAATTGTTCATCTGTTCTGTAACATGTGCTACAGTTTATCGTGGGTCAGGAATATCTCATCTGATCCTCTCAACAATCCTATTAGGTACAATGATTCCCATTTTACAGATGAGGACATTGAGGCTTAAAAACTCAAGGTTAAAAAAAAAAAACAATTTAAAGGCTTTAAACATATAGAGTCTTTTTATTTAACATATTTTATTGAGTATAGTTGACACATATTAGTTTCAGATGTGCAGCATAGTGATTCAACATTTCTATATGTAGGCTTCTCAGTGGCTCAGTGGTAAAGAATCGGCATGCAGTGCAGAAGTCTCAGAAGATGCAGGTTTGTTCCCTGGGTTGGGAGTATCCCCTAGAGGAGGAAATGGCAGCCCATTTCAGTATATTTGTCTGGAGAATCCCATGGATAGAGGAGCCTAGAGGCGTACATCCATAGGGTTACAAAGAGCCGTACACAACTAAAGTGACTGAATGTGTGTGTGTGTGTATGTTTACACACACACACTGTGCTGATTACCATGATAAATCTAGTAACCAGACTGAAGTAAAATATGTAGTTTCTCAGTAGGCGATTTGGAGGCCATGCCTATGGCCCCAGGATGTCTCTGACCGCATTTTTCCCCTACTTCTTTCTCTGACCACAGTGAACTTTCTTGCTCGTCTGAGGGCAGAGTAAGCCTTTGCAAGGTCTGTTCTTACTGTCTCCCCTACCCTAGGCTGTTCTGCTTGAACAGATTTTCATCACTTCTCTCTCGCTGCATGCTGGTCTTCTTTCAAATGTCACCTCTCCAGGAAGCCTTCCCTGATCACCACCACCTAGTCCTTTGTCTACCAGTTAGTCTTTGTCACCAGTTAGCCTTTGTCTGTGCTGTGTGCTGTCACTCAGGCGTGTCTGACTCTTGGCAACCCCGTGGACTGTGGCTTTCCAGGCTCCTCTGCCCATGCAGATTCTCCAGGGAAGACTCCTGGAGCGGGTTGCCATTTCCTGCTCACAGGATTGAGCTTGTGTCTCCCGCACTGGCAGGCAGATTTTGTTTTACCACTAGCCCTACCTGGGAAGAAACCTCCAAAAAAGGGTATTCCTTTAGTGTTGCTTAGTTCTCCTTCTTCAAAGTCATTCTCCTACCTCATTGTAGTCTGTCTGTTCATTCAACTTTCTCTCTAGGATGGAAACATCATAAGCAAGGATTTTGTCTGTTTTATTTATTGATGCTCCCCAAAGCCTAAAATAATGCCTGCCCCATGATGCACATTCACCTATCTGTGGAATAAATGATTTGTTAAATGTAGAACTAAACATTATCCTAGATGGATTTCATAACTAAGTTCACAAAGTACAGATGTAAGTTTGCCACATGGACTCATCCATCCTTTCTATTATTCAGCACTTTCTGAGCTTCCTAGTGCTACCCTTCCTTGACTCCAGACTTTGTGAAGTACAGAAGGAGTGCATGAAAGAGGAAAAGCCAGTAAAAAGATGAAAATGCCATGGTGTGCTTGGAGGCAGTGGCACAGGGTGATGGGGGCTCCTGCCCACGCAGGAAAATGTGGCCCTGTCTCCAGGCTGTCCTATTGAGTCAGCGAAATCTACTATTTTTTTTTTTTTTCCTTTAGTGTGAGCTTGCTTATTCTGTGATTAGGAAAGTCAGAAGAAAAAGATGATCAGATGAGACATTTTTTTCCCCACCATAAATATTCCTCACACAGGGGATGGAAGAGAAAAGAGAGGTAAGGAAAAGTGTGTGCTTCCACTCTGGGAGCTAGGAGGACTGAATAGGGCCTTGTGCTGTTTTATTGACATCCAAGAATGCCACTTATCAAAAATCACAACTCCAAGCTCTCTTCAAGTGGGTTAATTTTCTCCTCAAAACCACTTGACTAGTTTTTGCGGGAGAGGAGTAAATTTCAATCCCCTTAACAGCCCCATCTTTCCACAGCCTCCCGACTAGCCACGATAATAGGCGTGATCTCTGTTCCTTCGGGCTTTCAGATGATGGATGTTCATGCTCCCTGCCTGGGCTCACCAAGACCTGGAGAACGGACCCCTGCCTGTCATTCGTATAGCCTGTCCTTTCTGCACAGATACCTGGACACAGCAGACCCCTGAATGAGCTGTGCTGTGCTATTCATACTCTTCATTTATCTACCTGGGCTCCTGCTTTTGCCTGGAGTGCCCTTCTTCTCTTCTTTGACTACCTGCCCCATTGCACCCTCTTCATCCTTTAAGGGCTTAGCTTGAGGGAAGCCTCCTCCAGGAAGTGTTCCCTGACTGTTTCCCATCCCATGCATCCTCCTGCCCACATCCCCTCTTCTGGACTCCCCGTGGCACCCTTAGAGTACTTTTGACCTAGCTGCCTCGATGCTCTAATTTGTGTCTGTACTCACATCACCTCCTTCACCAGACGGGAAGCTCTTTGAGGATAGGATTTTTATTTTTGTCTTTTTTAGGTTACTTTTGTTAAGATTTAAAAATTTTTATTGGGGTATAGCTAACTAGCAATATTGTGATAGTTTCAAGTGAACAGCCGTGCATATACATGTATCCATTCTCCCCCAAACTCCCTTGGCCTGCTGAGTCTCGTGGTGCTGTGCTGTGTCACTACCACAAGTGAGCAGTATGCACCTTTACTGCATCCTGAACCTGTTAGGCCAGGAAATGCAGCCCTCTGACCTCAGCCGATAAGCTGAGAAGTCCCTGCCCATCACATTTTTCAGGAGAAAATGAATATGCAGGGAGGGAGGGAGGAAGAGATGGGGAATTATTTATGCACTGCTTTTTAAGGCTCAAAAATGTAGAATTTATTCTCTATACTGCATTTTTCTGCATAATTTCTCATTTCCTATACATTTTCTCAGCTAATCTTACCAGCATCCCTTTGAGGTAACTAGATGGGCAGCTAGACAGCCATTAAAGCCATTCACTGGGAGGTTCTAGTTCCCCACTCTTCTAAGAGCGTAGTAGGAGAGTGATTTCTGGCTGCAGTGCCTAGGAGTATCACGCAGCTAGTTCTGTCCAGAGAATTGTGAGCTTCCAGAAATAACGTTAGTAAATTTCAAGCTGTGCTTTTAAGTACAAGTTTGAGGCCATCTTAGGTTTTCTGTTTCCTCTGCCAGTGTAGCCAGAAATGTTCCAGTCAGTGACTGTTCCATTAGCCTAGGTCTTGGAATGTGGCTAATGTAGAGAAAAGTCTTCAAATGAACTGGGAAAGATATATAAGCAGAATCATCTTTATTATTTTAAGTCACTGACATGTCAGTGCTGTTTGTTACTGCACCCAACTGAGCATGTCTTAACTGACACGGGTATTAGCCTCATTTTTCACACAGAGAAAGTGAAATTCAGTGAGATATTAATAAAATAAGCAGACTTTCTCAGGGTCATCCAAACCTATAAGTACTCAAACCTGAGATCTGAACTCAGGTCTTCTGACTTCACATTGATGGTATTTTCCCTATACTGTACTGCCACTTTAATTAACATTAGGTATTAGGCTTGAGTTCCTTTGCACTCACCCTATAGATCCTGGTTTTATCAATCTTTGGAAGACAGAATGGGAGAGGGGCAAGACCATAGGCTTTAGAGTTAAGCAGCTATGAGCTTGAGTCCTGGTTCTGCCAATTATTAGCTAGTCCTGGCATATTGCTAGAATATGGTCTCACAGGTCTTTTGGCTCAGCGAAGACTTCAGAGTGTGGGAATTCGTTATAGTAGGGAATACTTACTGCTTATGGTTTGATATCAGGCATTGGTGGCAGTATGGGTAGATATTTTGGTTTGGGGTCTGCTTTCCTAGCATCCTCAAATCAGAGAAACTGAGTAACTTGCCAGAGGTTATACAGCAGAGCCTCAATCCCAACCTAGTTATCTTCCCAGTGTGTCTCATGTCCTCCAAGAGGAAACTAGCTCTACTAAAACCCCACCTCCGTGAGGAAGGAGAAGCACAGCCTGGTTGTGATGATTGACTTCAGTGCAAAGAGCCTTCCCATTCTGTTTGTGTTTGCTTTGGAGCTTCAGGTTGATTTATTCTTTGAGTATATCTCTCCTTTCTCTTACTCTGGCTTAGTGTTGAGAACAGCAGGCATCGCCTTGGCAAGGTTACAGGATAAACTTGCTGCTTTTAGGACATCTGCATCCAGCGACATCTTTATTTTTTTCTCCCTTGGGCATAATCTTGCAAAACCACATCTGCTAGTTCACGTGCTTACCTGGTTAGGCTTATGTTTTCTCTCTTGAATGGAGAAATGTTCTGACAACATATGAGGAAGCGTTTTCACGCCCTCTGAAGCCAAAGACTCTTTGTGTCTTTAAAAATAAAACCCCTCAGAATCTTGATTGAGTCATAAAATTTTGTTCAAAAGATGAGAGCCCCACCTGCGTCCCAGAGTCCTTCAATTCTAGGCTGCCGGAGTCACTGGAAATGCTGTCAGAGTCTCTTCTGATTGAGTCACAGAGGTGTGAGCAGGGTTGGGGGTTTGAGTGCATCCTAACGGAAAGGCCCTACACTTCCCAGATACCTGCCCCAGGACCCATCTCCTCTCCTCTTCCTGTTTACTGGACCACATTTACAAATGGCTGCCTCCATCTCATCCTCTCCAGTGAACTTCCCAGTATCTGGGGAAAAGAAGCAAAGACCAGGCTCAAAGTTTGGAACTCAGTTCCACCTCATTCATTCATTTTAGAACAATTATCGAGCACCTCCCATATGCCAGACACTGTATGAGACACTGAGGAAACTGCAGGAATCCGATCCCTGACCTGATCATTTTAAATAGTGGAGATCTGAACACTGACAAAGCAATTATCATATGGTGTGATTAACTTACTGGGCTTATGGTTTGATATCAGGCATTGGTGGCAGTATGGGTAGATATTTTGGTTTGGGGTCTGCTTTCCTAGCATCCTCAAATCAGAGAAACTGAGTAACTTGCCAGAGGTTATACAGCAGAGCCTCAATCCCAACCTAGTTATCTTCCCAGTGTGTCTCATGTCCTCCAAGAGGAAACTAGCTCTACTAAAACCCCACCTCCGTGAGGAAGGAGAAGCACAGCCTGGTTGTGATGATTGACTTCAGTGCAAAGAGCCTTCCCATTCTGTTTGTGTTTGCTTTGGAGCTTCAGGTTGATTTATTCTTTGAGTATATCTCTCCTTTCTCTTACTCTGGCTTAGTGTTGAGAACAGCAGGCATCGCCTTGGCAAGGTTACAGGATAAACTTGCTGCTTTTAGGACATCTGCATCCAGCGACATCTTTATTTTTTTCTCCCTTGGGCATAATCTTGCAAAACCACATCTGCTAGTTCACGTGCTTACCTGGTTAGGCTTATGTTTTCTCTCTTGAATGGAGAAATGTTCTGACAACATATGAGGAAGCATTTTCACGCCCTCTGAAGCCAAAGACTCTTTGTGTCTTTAAAAATAAAACCCCTCAGAATCTTGATTGAGTCATAAAATTTTGTTCAAAAGATGAGAGCCCCACCTGCGTCCCAGAGTCCTTCAATTCTAGGCTGCCGGAGTCACTGGAAATGCTGTCAGAGTCTCTTCTGATTGAGTCACAGAGGTGTGAGCAGGGTTGGGGGTTTGAGTGCATCCTAACGGAAAGGCCCTACACTTCCCAGATACCTGCCCCAGGACCCATCTCCTCTCCTCTTCCTGTTTACTGGACCACATTTACAAATGGCTGCCTCCATCTCATCCTCTCCAGTGAACTTCCCAGTATCTGGGGAAAAGAAGCAAAGACCAGGCTCAAAGTTTGGAACTCAGTTCCACCTCATTCATTCATTTTAGAACAATTATCGAGCACCTCCCATATGCCAGACACTGTATGAGACACTGAGGAAACTGCAGGAATCCGATCCCTGACCTGATCATTTTAAATAGTGGAGATCTGAACACTGACAAAGCAATTATCATATGGTGTGATTAACTCATAATTGATTCAGCACTATTGAACATGGATTATATGCCAAGCACTGTTTTAATGCTGAGAATAGAGGGTTAGCAAAATAGACACATACCTCTGCCCTCATGAAGCTTACGTTTAGATAATGTAGGCAGACAATGAAATGGGCAAGTGAGCAGTACAGTGTTAAGTGAGGAAAACTATGGTGCAGCAAGTGTGAGAGTGTGCAGGAGGGTGCTGTTCTAGCCCGGGTGGTCTGGGAAGGTCCTCTGAGGAGATGAGGTAGAGGGGAGCCCGGCGATGGTGCAGGGCTACGAGACTTGAAACTCTGCGTTCCCTTGGGGGGATGGGGGAGGTTATCTAAACTGTGCCTCCTTGTGCCTTTAGTTGGGCCATGTGACTTCTCTGAGCTTTTTTCTCTTCCTACCTCGAATGCTCTGCCAACTCACCTCCTCCAATGGTGAAAAGAAGATAAAATGTTCTTGAAGGAGCCTCCTTGCTCTCCCTACTTGAACCTGTCAAGCATTCTCAGCAGCCAGTCTCTGGAAGGCCCAGACTCCTAACAGCCTCACAGGGTCAGTGTTGCTAATGCAGAAGCCCAGACTCTGCTTTGAATCCTGCCACCCAAAAGCAGGTCTTCCAGATTTCCTGAGCTCGAGTCCCTCATCTGTACAATGGGGATAATGAACAGAACCCATGTTGCCAGTTATTGTCAGGACCAAGTGAGCTTGTGGGGTTTTTACCCTCTAACCGGACTTGCCTGCACAAAGTGCTATGGCACTGTGTTCACTGGGATGATGTCACTATCAGTGTATTTATTAATATTAAAATAACGGTTTGAGTGCATCCTAACGGAAAGGCCCTACACTTCCCAGATACCTGCCCCAGGACCCATCTCCTCTCCTCTTCCTGTTTACTGGACCACATTTACAAATGGCTGCCTCCATCTCATCCTCTCCAGTGAACTTCCCAGTATCTGGGGAAAAGAAGCAAAGACCAGGCTCAAAGTTTGGAACTCAGTTCCACCTCATTCATTCATTTTAGAACAATTATCGAGCACCTCCCATATGCCAGACACTGTATGAGACACTGAGGAAACTGCAGGAATCCGATCCCTGACCTGATCATTTTAAATAGTGGAGATCTGAACACTGACAAAGCAATTATCATATGGTGTGATTAACTCATAATTGATTCAGCACTATTGAACATGGATTATATGCCAAGCACTGTTTTAATGCTGAGAATAGAGGGTTAGCAAAATAGACACATACCTCTGCCCTCATGAAGCTTACGTTTAGATAATGTAGGCAGACAATGAAATGGGCAAGTGAGCAGTACAGTGTTAAGTGAGGAAAACTATGGTGCAGCAAGTGTGAGAGTGTGCAGGAGGGTGCTGTTCTAGCCCGGGTGGTCTGGGAAGGTCCTCTGAGGAGATGAGGTAGAGGGGAGCCCGGCGATGGTGCAGGGCTACGAGACTTGAAACTCTGCGTTCCCTTGGGGGGATGGGGGAGGTTATCTAAACTGTGCCTCCTTGTGCCTTTAGTTGGGCCATGTGACTTCTCTGAGCTTTTTTCTCTTCCTACCTCGAATGCTCTGCCAACTCACCTCCTCCAATGGTGAAAAGAAGATAAAATGTTCTTGAAGGAGCCTCCTTGCTCTCCCTACTTGAACCTGTCAAGCATTCTCAGCAGCCAGTCTCTGGAAGGCCCAGACTCCTAACAGCCTCACAGGGTCAGTGTTGCTAATGCAGAAGCCCAGACTCTGCTTTGAATCCTGCCACCCAAAAGCAGGTCTTCCAGATTTCCTGAGCTCGAGTCCCTCATCTGTACAATGGGGATAATGAACAGAACCCATGTTGCCAGTTATTGTCAGGACCAAGTGAGCTTGTGGGGTTTTTACCCTCTAACCGGACTTGCCTGCACAAAGTGCTATGGCACTGTGTTCACTGGGATGATGTCACTATCAGTGTATTTATTAATATTAAAATAACAGTGACACATGTAGAAGCCTCGAGCAAGGCAATCATGTCATCAATACGCAGTGAATATTATTGCCCTTCCCTTTCTTCCTCTACTTTTCCATCCTCTCTTCCTTCCCCTTGGTTCTGTTTGATCCAGAACTGAGATTGCAGAGAGCTGGCATCTGGGATCAGGCTCAAGAAAAAGAACAAAGTAAAGAAACTTGAGCTTCCTCCTTCTTAGAAACTTTCATTTCATGTCAGTAGAACACCTGGGTCTATTCTAACTACTTTATACATATGTGAGCCAGTTTTGTTGCGGAAAGGGGGGGACCCTTTCCAGGGCCTGAGAGTGGGCTTTGTCTAATATTTGGAAATGGATTTTCTGAGGACACACACGTGTGACAAAACAAGAGACTACTGAGAAGGGGAGCCTGAGCAGAGAGCAATGGGGTAAGGGAACCCAGGAGAACTGCTTGGCCATGTGGCAGTCTTGCATTTTATGGTTGATGAGATTCATTTCTGGGTAGTCTTTAGCCATCACTGATGCAGGGTGCTTCTCAGTCGTGCACACATCACTCAGCAAGGATTCTGAGAGATTGATAGGCCAAGTAGGCTGGAGTCTCCTTTCTCGTCTTGACTTTCCCTGAATTCTTCTAGTTGGTGTTAACTTGTCAGTTCCACATTCCTTACCAGGACCTCCTGTTGTAAGATAACTTAGTTAAGTGGTTTCTATGGTACCTGGCCAAGGTGGGCAGTTTCAGTCAGTGGTCCCCCTAAGGGCTACCGAGAAGAGATTGAGGAACCCCTTCCTGTGACAATTTGCTCTTCACATTGATACTGTAATATCTGTATATATATATATATATATATATATATATATATATATATAGACAGATTGATAGATAATGTTGCCATTTTATAGTTGTGGACACTGAGATACAGATATAGTATGTAACTTCTCTAGGGTCACTGAGCTCATCTGTAAAGAGCTCTTTAGCGCAAGCCCCCCAAATAAAAAAGAATTTAGGGACTCAGAGCAGTAATTCTTTAGGGAATTAAGAAAACCAGTGGAAGGCTTCTGAGTATTGTGTCTCTCCAGAGCCTCAAAGTAGCAGGGCCAGGCAGCAGAGGGAGCCTGAACCCTGACAGGGAGGCACCCCAGGCTGGAAGGCATGTGGAGTAGAGGGATTTCTCTTGTCACTTGGGTTCTGCGTACCTTCTCTGATCCTCCTCTCTCCTTCGCTGGGGCTGGCAGGCATGTCCACAGACAGCTGTAAATTGCTGATCTTTATGAAAGGCACTGAGGAAAGACAAAGTGAATCATTAAAGAGGAAAAAAGACAGAGCCGCCTGTCTTTGAACTCTCAGACTCGGGAGCAGCAAAGTGCTTGGAGCTTTGTGCTGCTCGTTTCAGAACTCTAGGATCGATAATTGCCAGCTCCCTACATTCTGTCCTCTGACAATTGAGGCACCCCCCCACCCCAGGCACTGAGTGGCAGAGTGTGGACTCCCAGGCACAGAAGCAACATGAGGGGGACTTGGTCCCTAGCCTTTGAAAACTGCTGATCTTTCCTTTATCTTTTTCTTCTTCTGGTGTGCTTAGTCTAGACGGCTGGCACACCCATTGGTCTTTGGGAAGCTAAAGCCAGAGGAACAATTACCCAGCCTGTAATCCTTCTCTACCTTTCCCTTCTCTGGACCTGTTGGAATTGCATAAAATTGTTAATGCAAGCTTTGTTCTCCTGACGCATCTCTCCCTCCTGCTATTTTTTGCTTCCTATCCGTTGCTGTCTGTGTCTTCTTCATTCTCATTATTTTCCTGACGTCCCCTTTTTCCTTCTCTTCTCTCCTCATCTATGGAGTAATAAGCCCATTTGGTCATTTTCAGAGCCATTCCCTTACTTGCTGCAGATCATCTATCTGCTGGGGTAATGGTATCTTTCAGATGAATGACTGAGGAATCAGACAGTTAGGAATTCAAATCCTGGTTTGGGGCTTATTTGCTTTGTGACCTTTGAATATGAATTGGATCAGCATGTGCTCGTGATTGGCCCATGACAAGCAATACACAGATGGTGATCATCATCATCTTTATTAACGATTATTATTCCTGATAGAGAAGGGGTGTGGGTAAGGTCATCCCCTTCCTGTCCTAGCCCCATCAGATATCAGCAATAATCATTGTTCCTCAAGTCTCTGACATTATAGAGCCTGAACCAATATGGAATATTAGGAACTGGCTTCCCTGGTAGCTAGACAGTAAGGAATCGGCCTACAGTGTGGGAGACCTGGATTCAATCCCTGGGTTGAGAAGATCCTCTGAAGAAGGGAATGGCTACCCACTCCTGTATTCTTACCTGGAGAATCCCATGGATAAAGGAGTCTGGTGGAGTCAGAATGGTCATCATCAAAAAAATCTACAGACAATAAAGACTGGAGAGGGTGTGGAGAAAAGGGAAGACTCTTGCATTGTTGGTGGGAATGTAAATTGATATAACCCCTATGGAAGACAGTATGGAGATTCCTTAAACAACTAACAATAGAAGCACCATGTGACCCAGAAATCCCACTATTAGGCTTATACATTGATGAAATCAAAATTTAAAGAGACACCTGTATCCCAATGTTCATTACAGCACTCTGTAGAATACCTAGGACATGGAAGCAACCTAGATGTCCATCAACAAATGAATGGATAAAGAAACTGTGGTACATATATACAATGGAATATTTCTCAGCCATAAAAAGAAATGCAGAAGATTCAGTTCTAACAAGGTGGATGAAGGTAGAACCTATTATATAAAGTGAAATAAGTCAAAAAGAGAAGAATAAATACAGTATACTAACATATATATATGGAATCTAGACAGATGGTATTGATAAATACACATGCAGAGCAGCAATGGAGAAACAAACATAAAGAACAGACTTATGGACATTGTGGGGAGGAAAGATCAGGTGAGAGGTATGGAAAGAGTAACGTGGAAACCTACACTATCATATATAAAAGAGATAATCATTGTGAAAAAGCTGTAAGACTAAGCAAACTTTTATGGGGGCTATGCAACAACCTAGAGGGGTGGTATGGAGTGGGGGAAGAGAGGAGGGCTCAGATGGGAGGGGTCAGGGATATACCTATGACTGATTTGGGATTATGTATAGCTGTAAACAACAAAACTCTGTAAAAGATGTATAACAATAACTTCACTGTACGCCTGAAACTAATGCAACATTGTCAATTAACTATATTCCAATTAAAAAAAAAAAGACCCTTGGGCGAAGAAGATAATGTAATTAAAAAAGAGGAGTCTGGTGGGCTACAGTCCATGAGGCCACAAGAGTCAGACGTGGCTGAATGAGTAAAACGTTCACTTTTTCCTCAGAAAAGGTGTCTATACAAGTCAGATGTGAAATGACTCAGGGTTAAGATGAAGAAATTCTTTGTTGCCCCATGAGCAGCATCAGGCTACGGCTTCCCCGTCTGACTTCTCCACATGTGTTCACTCTGACCACCTGTTCCCAAGCTCTTGGTTTCTCTCAGTTTCATGCTGGGATAGAGCCCAACCCAACATCCCTAGCCTGGTGCGATTTCAGGTTTCTGCCAGCTCTGCATTCCAGAATTCAGTGTCTTCTTTATGGAAGACAGTATGGAGATTCCTTAAACAACTAACAATAGAAGCACCATGTGACCCAGAAATCCCACTATTAGGCTTATACATTGATGAAATCAAAATTTAAAGAGACACCTGTATCCCAATGTTCATTACAGCACTCTGTAGAATACCTAGGACATGGAAGCAACCTAGATGTCCATCAACAAATGAATGGATAAAGAAACTGTGGTACATATATACAATGGAATATTTCTCAGCCATAAAAAGAAATGCAGAAGATTCAGTTCTAACAAGGTGGATGAAGGTAGAACCTATTATATAAAGTGAAATAAGTCAAAAAGAGAAGAATAAATACAGTATACTAACATATATATATGGAATCTAGACAGATGGTATTGATAAATACACATGCAGAGCAGCAATGGAGAAACAAACATAAAGAACAGACTTATGGACATTGTGGGGAGGAAAGATCAGGTGAGAGGTATGGAAAGAGTAACGTGGAAACCTACACTATCATATATAAAAGAGATAATCATTGTGAAAAAGCTGTAAGACTAAGCAAACTTTTATGGGGGCTATGCAACAACCTAGAGGGGTGGTATGGAGTGGGGGAAGAGAGGAGGGCTCAGATGGGAGGGGTCAGGGATATACCTATGACTGATTTGGGATTATGTATAGCTGTAAACAACAAAACTCTGTAAAAGATGTATAACAATAACTTCACTGTACGCCTGAAACTAATGCAACATTGTCAATTAACTATATTCCAATTAAAAAAAAAAAGACCCTTGGGCGAAGAAGATAATGTAATTAAAAAAGAGGAGTCTGGTGGGCTACAGTCCATGAGGCCACAAGAGTCAGACGTGGCTGAATGAGTAAAACGTTCACTTTTTCCTCAGAAAAGGTGTCTATACAAGTCAGATGTGAAATGACTCAGGGTTAAGATGAAGAAATTCTTTGTTGCCCCATGAGCAGCATCAGGCTACGGCTTCCCCGTCTGACTTCTCCACATGTGTTCACTCTGACCACCTGTTCCCAAGCTCTTGGTTTTCTCTCAGTTTCATGCTGGGATAGAGCCCAACCCAACATCCCTAGCCTGGTGCGATTTCAGGTTTCTGCCAGCTCTGCATTCCAGAATTCAGTGCTTCTTCTTTGGTTTAGGATACAGAGTGTACTACAAAAGCGTGGTGCCAGGGACTGTGGCTGAGGAAGGCCTAGAGGTGGGCTTCTCTGCTTCCCCAGCATCACTGCAGGAATGAGCCCTCTGTGCCTGTCTTCAGAGCCATCAGCCATAGTGTCACATGAAGGCACTGAGCAGGCAGGGCACAGGACTTATTCATGAGTCTTGGCATCAGCAGATATGTTCTGGTATTTCTGAAAGAGTGCGAGATTTGGAATCAGAAAACTTGGTCTGAGTCATGGTTCTGTCATTGACTAATTATAAAAACTGGAGCAAGTCATTTAACTGCTAGAGAGACATTCCCTACCATTCAGTGACAACAGTCATTTAACGTGGATACATCTACACGGTGGTTACTAACGCTAGCTCCTTTATTAAAACACTCTTATAGGTGCAAGGGATATTTGTCATGAATTTCTACTCTGCTTGCATAGACAAAGTATTTATAGCAGTTGCCAATTACAGCATTAAAGAAAGCATGGCACTGGGACTAAGAACAGGGACTCCTGTAAGTGTGAGACTGCCAGAATTCACATCTCTTAGCTAGCTATGACCTTTGTTAAGTTAATCTATCTCTGGGTGTCTCCATTTTCCCATCGGTAAACTAGGGCTTGTTGTAGAAGTACCTAACTCGTAGAGGTTTTCTGAATGCAACATTGTCAATTAACTATATTCCAATTAAAAAAAGACCCTTGGGCGAAGAAGATAATGTAATTAAAGAGGAGTCTGGTGGGCTACAGTCCATGAGGCCACAAGAGTCAGACGTGGCTGAATGAGTAAAACGTTCACTTTTTCCTCAGAAAAGGTGTCTATACAAGTCAGATGTGAAATGACTCAGGGTTAAGATGAAGAAATTCTTTGTTGCCCCATGAGCAGCATCAGGCTACGGCTTCCCCGTCTGACTTCTCCACATGTGTTCACTCTGACCACCTGTTCCCAAGCTCTTGGTTTTCTCTCAGTTTCATGCTGGGATAGAGCCCAACCCAACATCCCTAGCCTGGTGCGATTTCAGGTTTCTGCCAGCTCTGCATTCCAGAATTCAGTGCTTCTTCTTTGGTTTAGGATACAGAGTGTACTACAAAAGCGTGGTGCCAGGGACTGTGGCTGAGGAAGGCCTAGAGGTGGGCTTCTCTGCTTCCCCAGCATCACTGCAGGAATGAGCCCTCTGTGCCTGTCTTCAGAGCCATCAGCCATAGTGTCACATGAAGGCACTGAGCAGGCAGGGCACAGGACTTATTCATGAGTCTTGGCATCAGCAGATATGTTCTGGTATTTCTGAAAGAGTGCGAGATTTGGAATCAGAAAACTTGGTCTGAGTCATGGTTCTGTCATTGACTAATTATAAAAACTGGAGCAAGTCATTTAACTGCTAGAGAGACATTCCTACCATTCAGTGACAACAGTCATTTAACGTGGATACATCTACACGGTGGTTACTAACGCTAGCTCCTTTATTAAAACACTCTTATAGGTGCAAGGGATATTTGTCATGAATTTCTACTCTGCTTGCATAGACAAAGTATTTATAGCAGTTGCCAATTACAGCATTAAAGAAAGCATGGCACTGGGACTAAGAACAGGGACTCCTGTAAGTGTGAGACTGCCAGAATTCACATCTCTTAGCTAGCTATGACCTTTGTTAAGTTAATCTATCTCTGGGTGTCTCCATTTTCCCATCGGTAAACTAGGGCTTGTTGTAGAAGTACCTAACTCGTAGAGGTTTTCTGAGGATTTTGAGAGTTAACAAACATAAAGCTCTTAGAACTATAACCATCACAGAGGAGCCTGTCTCAATGTTAGCTACAATGATTATATGTCCAACTCACAGTAATTCACCTTAAATACCTCCCTCATCGACAGCCATTTTCTTTCTTTCACTCCCTGGTCATATTTGATTGGCCCTAGGGAGTGAAATTGTTACTCGCTCAGTCGTGTCAGACTCTTTGGAACCCCATGGACTGTAGCCCCACAGGCTTTGCTGTCCATGGGATTCTCCAGGCAAGAATACTGGAGTGGGTAGCCAATCCCTTCTCCAGAAGATCTTCCCAACCCAGAGATTGAACCCGGGTCTCTAATATTATAGGCAGATTTTTTAACTGTCTGAGCCACTAGGGAAACACTCGGAGGTGGGCCCTGGTCTTAAATTGAAGGGTCAAAGTTCCTTCCATGGTAATTTGGGAATGAAACCAAATAATAATGTGTGTATGTGTGAGAGAGACAGACAGAAAAGGACAAAGGATTTGTGATAAATATGCCCGTAAGGTTTGGGACAAACATATTCCCCCTAATTCCCACCTGCAGACTAGGGTTGTAGGAAGGGAAACAGAGAGACCCACAGAGAGAAACAGAGACAGAGAGAGGCAGTCAAAGATGGAGAGAGCAAAAGAAGCCAACACACACATGCAGAGTGGAACACAGGTGAGAGAGACCGTCAGGCAGCTTTATAGGCCCTGGTTCTAGTACCTCCTTGAAGCCCACCTGCGTGTCTAACCTTGCATTCCAGAGAACACTCCTGTGTCATTATAACAAATCCCTCTGAATCAGTCAGGATAGGCTAATTTTCACTGCTGTGACAGTACTCCCCAAATCACAGTGGTTTCCTGCCACATGGGTTTTGCTTTATGTTCCAACTGACCTGTGCTACCAGGACGCTATTTCTTATCATCCGCACTCAGGGATGCAGTCTGTATCCTGACATGCTTTCATGATAGCTTTAGTAGGAAATAAATGTGACAAATATGCATTGATTCAAAAATTTTCTCTTGAAAGTGACAAATTGCTTCTGCTTACAATTTTACTGGCCAAACAAGTCACATGACGATGCTTACCTTAAATTAAAGGCATGAAGGAAACTTAACCATGTAGCAATAAACAGTAACCAGACTGTTTCTGAACATCCTCTGATAACTACCACCCTATTTTCTTCTCAGTTTACTTTGAATTACTTCCTGTCAAAATAACAAAAAATCCTAACTAGCAGCAATGATAAGAAAAGAAATTCTTTGTTCCCTAGGTGGTAGGATGTTAGTTTGTCTGGGACAAGAGGTCAGTGCTTTTGGACCCCAGAGAAGAAAACAAAAGAGAAGATAGAGTCATGGATGAAAGGTGTGGTATTTGAGCTGGGCTATGGAGAGGGGAGTATTTGCCTAGCACTTTCATGACTCAGTCATCAAAACTTTAAAATCGTACGGGAAAACCATACTGAATGTTGTGGTTTATGGTTTTAACTGTCTGAGCCACTAGGAAACACTCGGAGGTGGGCCCTGGTCTTAAATTGAAGGGTCAAAGTTCCTTCCATGGTAATTTGGGAATGAAACCAAATAATAATGTGTGTATGTGTGAGAGAGACAGACAGAAAAGGACAAAGGATTTGTGATAAATATGCCCGTAAGGTTTGGGACAAACATATTCCCCCTAATTCCCACCTGCAGACTAGGGTTGTAGGAAGGGAAACAGAGAGACCCACAGAGAGAAACAGAGACAGAGAGAGGCAGTCAAAGATGGAGAGAGCAAAAGAAGCCAACACACACATGCAGAGTGGAACACAGGTGAGAGAGACCGTCAGGCAGCTTTATAGGCCCTGGTTCTAGTACCTCCTTGAAGCCCACCTGCGTGTCTAACCTTGCATTCCAGAGAACACTCCTGTGTCATTATAACAAATCCCTCTGAATCAGTCAGGATAGGCTAATTTTCACTGCTGTGACAGTACTCCCCAAATCACAGTGGTTTCCTGCCACATGGGTTTTGCTTTATGTTCCAACTGACCTGTGCTACCAGGACGCTATTTCTTATCATCCGCACTCAGGGATGCAGTCTGTATCCTGACATGCTTTCATGATAGCTTTAGTAGGAAATAAATGTGACAAATATGCATTGATTCA
The DNA here is from genome assembly GCA_022376925.1 of Tragulus kanchil. Taxonomy (NCBI): domain Eukaryota; kingdom Metazoa; phylum Chordata; class Mammalia; order Artiodactyla; family Tragulidae; genus Tragulus; species Tragulus kanchil. Next base: position 98,872,354 of record JAIOJX010000032.1, read on the forward strand.
AAAATTTTCTCTTGAAAGTGACAAATTGCTTCTGCTTACAATTTTACTGGCCAAACAAGTCACATGACGATGCTTACCTTAAATTAAAGGCATGAAGGAAACTTAACCATGTAGCAATAAACAGTAACCAGACTGTTTCTGAACATCCTCTGATAACTACCACCCTATTTTCTTCTCAGTTTACTTTGAATTACTTCCTGTCAAAATAACAAAAAATCCTAACTAGCAGCAATGATAAGAAAAGAAATTCTTTGTTCCCTAGGTGGTAGGATGTTAGTTTGTCTGGGACAAGAGGTCAGTGCTTTTGGACCCCAGAGAAGAAAACAAAAGAGAAGATAGAGTCATGGATGAAAGGTGTGGTATTTGAGCTGGGCTATGGAGAGGGGAGTATTTGCCTAGCACTTTCATGACTCAGTCATCAAAACTTTAAAATCGTACAGGGTATGATGAACCTTGGGGGTCATGCAGGCTAGAGTCTGTATCCTGTTCTTTAAGGACTGAATGCAGGAGACCTGGGTTCAATCCATGGGTTGGGAAGATCCCTGGGAAAGGGAAGAGTTACCCATTTCAGTATTCTTGCCTGGAGAATTCCACGCCTCGTCCATGTAGTCGAAAAGAATTGGATACCACTGAGCGACTTCACTTTCTAGCTGACTAATAGCAAACACTTAGAATATCACAGGACACTGACTAGCTGTTGAGGAAAATGTAACCTGTCTTTCCTTATCTCCTTACACAATGTTCTCCTCTTTTTAGTTACTGTTGCTGCAAAATTTTCATCTTATTTTCCCCTTGGGGGATCTAAACACTTCATACTGACAGTATCATTGGGAGTCATGTGATTGAGGGGTTTGCCATTTTACTGGGAAGACTAATTGTTGGCATAAAATTCGTTGCCTTGGTGTTATCAGCCAACAAACTTGAGGCTCCAAGATACCATCTGTTTCTCCAAAACATTTTTTTCCCCAGAATCTTCCCTGAGAATATAATTTTCCACATAACTTCAGAGTTTCATTTTTTTTTTTTACCTGTTAGTGGAAATTTGGAAGTATTTTTCTTCTTTTTTTTTTTTTATTAATAAGCAACCTGTAAAACTAAAGACAGATGCAGCCATAGCATAGTAGTTGAAACCGTGACAAATTCTTCTGTTACAATTTACGGCCAAACAAGTCACATGACGATGCTTACCTTAAATTAAAGGCATGAAGGAAACTTAACCATGTAGCAATAAACAGTAACCAGACTGTTTCTGAACATCCTCTGATAACTACCACCCTATTTTCTTCTCAGTTTACTTTGAATTACTTCCTGTCAAAATAACAAAAAATCCTAACTAGCAGCAATGATAAGAAAAGAAATTCTTTGTTCCCTAGGTGGTAGGATGTTAGTTTGTCTGGGACAAGAGGTCAGTGCTTTTGGACCCCAGAGAAGAAAACAAAAGAGAAGATAGAGTCATGGATGAAAGGTGTGGTATTTGAGCTGGGCTATGGAGAGGGGAGTATTTGCCTAGCACTTTCATGACTCAGTCATCAAAACTTTAAAATCGTACAGGGTATGATGAACCTTGGGGGTCATGCAGGCTAGAGTCTGTATCCTGTTCTTTAAGGACTGAATGCAGGAGACCTGGGTTCAATCCATGGGTTGGGAAGATCCCTGGGAAAGGGAAGAGTTACCCATTTCAGTATTCTTGCCTGGAGAATTCCACGCCTCGTCCATGTAGTCGAAAAGAATTGGATACCACTGAGCGACTTCACTTTCTAGCTGACTAATAGCAAACACTTAGAATATCACAGGACACTGACTAGCTGTTGAGGAAAATGTAACCTGTCTTTCCTTATCTCCTTACACAATGTTCTCCTCTTTTTAGTTACTGTTGCTGCAAAATTTTCATCTTATTTTCCCCTTGGGGGATCTAAACACTTCATACTGACAGTATCATTGGGAGTCATGTGATTGAGGGGTTTGCCATTTTACTGGGAAGACTAATTGTTGGCATAAAATTCGTTGCCTTGGTGTTATCAGCCAACAAACTTGAGGCTCCAAGATACCATCTGTTTCTCCAAAACATTTTTTTCCCCAGAATCTTCCCTGAGAATATAATTTTCCACATAACTTCAGAGTTTCATTTTTTTTTTTACCTGTTAGTGGAAATTTGGAAGTATTTTTCTTCTTTTTTTTTTTTATTAATAAGCAACCTGTAAAACTAAAGACAGATGCAGCCATAGCATAGTAGTTGAAACCTAGTGATATACATTTCTAATACAGAGCTTGAAATAGGCTCTCCTTTGTCTAAAACCATCAATGGGTCCCCAATTAACTACATTGTGAAGTTCAGGTACAATTTCTGTAATATTGCCTATGATATGTCATCCTTCTCTACTTTTTGCTTTGGTCCATATTATTCCTTCATGTTGTACTTTCCCTCACAACTCAAACCACTGAAATCTGTTGCACAGAAAAACATTTAGAGTGCATTTAGTTGCAAGTAATAGAAGAACCAACTCAGATACTTAAGCAAGAGTGGAATTGATTGACTCATATATTTGGGGAGTCCACAAGTATGGGAAACCCAGTAGTGGATGTAAACCTGTGGCTTACCACTGTCACAGAGGGATGTTCTTTCTCTTTGATCTACTTTTAGGGAGTCAGTTTCATTTCTTGAGATCTCAAAATAAGTGATAATATCCCCATGGATTGCATGCCCTCTACTTTCATCAGGGAGAAGAATAACATTTGTGTTTATTTAGCTTCTGAACTAATTTCCAATCTTCCTCTGATTATACCTTTATAAGTCAGTTGTCCACTCTAGATTACTCTGAATAGTGTAATGGGGGGCACTGAATGCCTTAAGCTTGGGTTGTGTACACATTGCATTCCTGAACAAGTCATGGAGACAGACTTGGCAATATGTTCCCTGCCCCCATCTCTATCCCAATCCCTACCTAAATTTCTTAGTTTGAATTTCCCCAGTTGGAGTTTCCGAATCTAGAAGAAAGGTCCATGAAAATATGCCTGCTGGAGTTACAATCATAAATACATCTAACATGGTCACACTTAACCTTGTCTATAGACTCAAAAAATATGGAGGATCAATTATATTCCAGATATTCTATTAGATACAGTCCTAGGCTTAAAGGAAGTCAGATCTAGTGGGTGTGTGTTGCTCAGTCGTGTCTGACTCTTTGCGATCCCATGGACTATAGCCCTCGGCTTCTCTGTCCATGAGATTGTCCAGGCAAGAATAGCCACCTCTTCTCCCAGGGATCTTTCTGACCCAGGGATCGAACCCTGATCTCCTGCATTGCAGGCAGATTCTTTACTTTCTGAACCACTAGGGAAGCCCTGGGTATGAAGTGGGAGAGGAAAAATACAGAAGCTTTTGAGAAGCATTTCTGTTCAGATTTTGTGACAGAGGGAAGCACATGGTGCTGTATGAGCCCAGGAAAGAGGAGAGGACACTCATTATGGAGAGTTGGGGTGGGTGGAGCCAGGGAGGGCTTTTCAGAGGAGATGACCCTGAGCCAAACTGAGGAGACACTTGGACTTAATCAGGTAGGAATGTGGAAAGAGCAGAGAGGAAAGAATGGCATTCCAGACAGGCACCATGGTATGTGTGAAGACATAGGAATGGAAGAAAGCATAGCTGTTTGAATAATGGAACAAGTTTAGTATAACATGGGGTTAAGGGTGTGGACTCTGACATTGAAATGCCTGGGAATACATGCCAATTCTACCATTTTAGAGGCTGCATGATGAGTAAGTTTCATGACCTTTCTGAGTCCACAAGGCTCCTCTCTCCATGGGATTCTTCAGGTAAGAATGAAGAAGTGGGTTGCTATTTCCTCCTCCAGAGAATCTTCCCGGCCCAGGGATAGAACCCTGGTCTTCTGCATTGCAGGCAGATTCTTTATGGTCTAAGTCAACAGGGAATCCCCTTCCCCATTATAAAATATGTATAATAATACATATTTTATTATTACTCATATTTTATGAGTAACTGCCTCATTAAGACTGCTGGTAATGATTAAATGAGTTATTGTATGTAAAGCACTTGAATTAAGCTGTACCAAAGAAGCCCTGTAAAAATGTTGGTGACTCTTATCATGGCCAGGGCTGTGTGTATGTAGGGGCCCACCTACTTGCCTGTTTGGAAGAAACCAAGACTGGGAAGTGGATGAGAAATCTGGGAGAATTTGATATAGATAATACAGCCTTGCTTTACTTTTGGTCTCAGCCCTGGCAGAAATTCAAGGTCTGAGAACTATAAAGACTGTCATTGTTCTTTTCTAAATGGATGGTCTGAGCTGCTGAGTCAGGGCTATTTGGCATGATCGTATCAATGTTGTCATCTTATCATTACTATAATCATTTCTGCTTAGCAGTCTCCTCGGCTCAAAAAATAAGTCAGGAGAGCTTATACTTAAAGGTTTATGCTTTGGAATCAGACATCTGGTTTGATATATGACATATCTTATCATATTTGTGTGTCTTTTAAAGCTCACACCAACTCTCTGAATAGGCCTGGTCATTTCCATTTTCATACAAGGAAATTTATCCCAGGAAAGAGGAGAGGACACTCATTATGGAGAGTTGGGGTGGGTGGAGCCAGGGAGGGCTTTTCAGAGGAGATGACCCTGAGCCAAACTGAGGAGACACTTGGACTTAATCAGGTAGGAATGTGGAAAGAGCAGAGAGGAAAGAATGGCATTCCAGACAGGCACCATGGTATGTGTGAAGACATAGGAATGGAAGAAAGCATAGCTGTTTGAATAATGGAACAAGTTTAGTATAACATGGGGTTAAGGGTGTGGACTCTGACATTGAAATGCCTGGGAATACATGCCAATTCTACCATTTTAGAGGCTGCATGATGAGTAAGTTTCATGACCTTTCTGAGTCCACAAGGCTCCTCTCTCCATGGGATTCTTCAGGTAAGAATGAAGAAGTGGGTTGCTATTTCCTCCTCCAGAGAATCTTCCCGGCCCAGGGATAGAACCCTGGTCTTCTGCATTGCAGGCAGATTCTTTATGGTCTAAGTCAACAGGGAATCCCCTTCCCCATTATAAAATATGTATAATAATACATATTTTATTATTACTCATATTTTATGAGTAACTGCCTCATTAAGACTGCTGGTAATGATTAAATGAGTTATTGTATGTAAAGCACTTGAATTAAGCTGTACCAAAGAAGCCCTGTAAAAATGTTGGTGACTCTTATCATGGCCAGGGCTGTGTGTATGTAGGGGCCCACCTACTTGCCTGTTTGGAAGAAACCAAGACTGGGAAGTGGATGAGAAATCTGGGAGAATTTGATATAGATAATACAGCCTTGCTTTACTTTTGGTCTCAGCCCTGGCAGAAATTCAAGGTCTGAGAACTATAAAGACTGTCATTGTTCTTTTCTAAATGGATGGTCTGAGCTGCTGAGTCAGGGCTATTTGGCATGATCATATCAATGTTGTCATCTTATCATTACTATAATCATTTCTGCTTAGCAGTCTCCTCGGCTCAAAAAATAAGTCAGGAGAGCTTATACTTAAAGGTTTATGCTTTGGAATCAGACAGATCTATCTGGTTTGATATATGACATATCTTATCATATTTGTGTGTCTTTTAAAGCTCACACCAACTCTCTGAATAGGCCTGGTCATTTCCATTTTTCATACAAGGAAACTAGGGTATGGAGAAGTAGCCCTCCTTCCACCTGTAAAAAGGTTTTTATTCAAGTACAGTTGATTTACAATGTTGTATTAGTTTCTGGTATACAACAAAATGATATATATGTGTGTATGTGTATATATTTACATATATGTATATATCTGTGTATATATATATGTGAATATATATAATATATAATATATTCTTTTTCATTATGTTTTATTACAGAATATTGAATATAGTTGCTTATGCTACACAGTAGGAAGGCCTTGTTTTTTATCCATTCTATATATAATAATTTGCATCTGCTAATCCTGAACCCCCAATTCATCCCTCCAATCCCTCAACCACAAGTCTGTTCTCTTTCTGTGACTCTTTCTTTTTTGTAGATATGTTAGTTTGTGCCATAGTTTCGAGTCCACATAAAAGTGACACCATATGGTATTTGTCTTTCTCTTTCTGACTTAATTTACTTAGTATGATAATTTCTAGGGCCATCCATGTTGCTGCAAATGGCATTGTTTCATTCTTTTTAGTGGCTCAGTAGTATTCCATCGTGCATATGTGTGTGTGTTTTATCTATTCATCTGTCACTGGACACTTGGGTTTTTCCCATGTCTTGGCTGTTATCAATAGTGCTGCTATGAATATATTTCTGTATGTATCTTTTCAAATTAATAGTTTTCTCCAGATATATACCCAGAAATGAGATTACTGGGCCAAATGGTAGCTCTATTTTTAGTTTATTAAGGGAACTCCATACTGTTTTCCATAGTGGTTACACCAGTTTACATTCCCACCAACAGTGTAGGAGGGTTCCCTGGAGTTTTGATGTTAAGATGAGATAGTGCTTGTGGGCCAGTCACCATCATGGAGGGAAAACTATTCATTGAGACTACTGTAAAAAGAGTTCATGATTAATCTAGTTAAACTGCAACCCTCCTACATTATTTATTTAAATCATCTTGCTTTATTTTTCTCCAGAAAATGCCTTACCATATAGCATACTATATTTGACTCACTTACCTTTTTATTTTCGCTTGTTGCCTACTAGAATATAAGCTCCACGCAGACAAGAATTACAGTCTGTTTTGTTCTTTGTCATGTCCCCCATCCCGAGAACAGTGCTTGGGAATAATGCATGCTCCATCAATATTTGTGGAGTGAATCAAACTAACAAATTAATTCATCTGTTATCAATTAGTATAATGACATGTTTGGTCCCTTACAGTTCTGTGATCCTGTGATTTTGTGTTTTCACGAATTTCTCAATTATTTCCACATTAAAGGATAGGATAGTGGGACGGTATCTGTTTCCATTTTTTCACTGGCAAGGTCATGGGTACTTCATAACTTTCTAGCCTTGGGTAGCCATGAGCATTATTTTCTATATGTTCATTTTTTAGGTTCAGGAAAGGCCTCTTCTCTATTTGGTTGCCATCACCTGTGTGTCCAACATTCATGCCATGTCAGAGAGCAGTTGCGCTGTGCTTTTCTCAGCATCTGCTCGTGGAGGGGAGGCATGGCCAAAGTCCCTCTCTGCAGCTATGACTCCACTGCCTTCTCACTTTCTCCTCTGATCTAAACATTTCTGACTTGTTTTTCATGTGGACTCCAGATCTTTCCCTATATACACTGTGTGACTTCCAGGATAATACAAACCACATCAGACAGTGTTGTCCCAGCTGGATTAGCAGCCACCTTCATTTCTTGATAAATATCCAGTGTGACAGGGCTCCAGTCTTCCAGAAGCAAATGCAGATTCTCCTCATTACTTCCTGCTCTCCCCAGTCTTGCTAAGTCTGGGAGAGGGTGGGGGTCGGGGCTTTTGCTCTTCTTGGAGCTCTGTTCTTCTCTCCACTCACATGTCTCACTGTGCTCCTTTCCACAGCAGCTCCATCAAGTCCATGGCCTTCCCCACCATCCAGTCTGTCTCCTGAGCTCCAGACCCTGGTTTCCACTGTAAGCTGGACATTTATCCCCACCTGGAAGCCCCAGGCTCTCTGTATGTTGAGATACAAATGACTGAAGTCATCACATGTGCCTTAAGCCTGTGTTCTTCTGTCAGGGAATGGCAGAATTGACCTGTCCATCTAGCTGACAGGGTTGGAAAGAATCACACACTACTGAAGCAACTGAGCATACGTGGACTTCAGTGAAGATTTCAGTTCTACAGCCCAGCCTGAAGCCTTTCTACCTGCCTTCCCTTTGTGGAGGCACAAGCTGAATGCCATCCTCCTTCCCCTCCCCCGTTTACATTTCTGTGATGTTGGATCATCAAGTAATTAGGACAGTGAGCATTTGAAACTATGTCAGCTCCCTCATGGATCCGTTCCTAAGTGCCTGGCCTAGTACTGAGAGAAGCATCTTCTTCTCTCTGTGCTTCTCCCCCAAGAACCCCAGGTCTCTGTGTGGGATGACTGGAAGGGGAAAAAAAGAGATCCTGGGGTACTGATGCTGGGGGCAAGGCCAGCAACTTTCCCCTTCTCCACTGGAAGCTTTGGGTGAGCATTTGGCAGTGGTGGTTGTGAGAAATGCATGGGTGTTGGAGTCAGAGGACAGGGGGTTGAGTCCTTGCTCAAACCTTTACTACTGTGTCCCTGCTACAGTTCCCTAAACTTTCTGAGCCTCCATTTTCTCAGCTCTGAAATGAAGATGATGCCGTTTTTTTCTCACTGGGGTCTAGGAAAATTCCAATTAAATAATGGATGAATTATATAAGGTGTCATTTCAAAATGGCTACCCTCAACATTGGTACTAGGTGTGCTCTTTTGAGAAGGCATTTAGGGTTGCAAGGGATATTCTCATAGCAGAGTTTCATTTTCACTTCCTATGTGGGAGAACTGAGTGAACTCGTTAATTATTCTTTCTCAGTCTTAGTATATTTAGTTTTAAAACAGGGATAATTGCCCTCACACTTTGCAGGATGAGTTATGTATTATGTTCTTGGTAGGTTGTAAAGTACTGACAATAGTTATTATTGTTACTCACACTAATGCTGGTAGATCTAATTATTTGTCTTAATTAAATCATGACAGTGAATAATATTATTCTTAAAGGCTGGTACACCCACTGGAAGCTGTGGATGAGTCATTTAATCTCTATTATCTGTTTCCTCCAATATAAAGTTAAAAGGTTGAGTTCGGTTGGCACCTAGAATAGGAGCTGGCATACAGAAAGAGTGCAATAAATAGAAATAGTAAGTGCTCAATAAATGTATATTGAATAAATTAATGAGTGAATAGACAATGGAAGCCATTTCATGGAGTTATTTTGAGCTTTCTGTGGAATGAGAAAGTGCATTGCGTATTGTGGAGGGAGGCAGTGCATGGCCTGTTTTTGGCAGGTCAGCCCCATAGACCTCCTGGTTTTCTCCTGCCATCTCTCGCCTCAGTAACCTCCTTCCATGTTTTGTATGCTCATTTCATTCAGCAGAGATGGAGTTCCCACATCCAGCCCTCTGGGGACAAGGCCAAGTCTGCCTGCAAAACCCCTGGAGACCATAGTGTGTATAATATAATTATAAACACACGGGAGATGCCTTTGCTTTTCTCCAGTCTCATTCTTATACAGTCCAGTTTGGAAGAATATTGAACCCAGGAGTCAAAGATTTGTGCTGGTTTAACCCGCAACATTCCTTTTTAGGTTCTAGAATGTTCCTGAAAATCTATGCATATTTTTTAAGCTTTGCTATGTTCTGACCAATGGTGAGTGAATATATCCCCTTTGTCCTAAAAGCAGCAGAATTCAAGAAAGAAAGCACTTCAGCACTGAGTTTGGAAGCATTTGCAAGTCTGTCTCAGACTTGTGTAGACATGAGGACCTTTAGGTAAGGGCTTCTACCACAACCTCCCATCCGGTTTCTCTTACAGCACTCCTGGCAGCTGGTCACCCAGCCTCTGTGTGCATACTTCCAGAGATGAGACACTTGCCATCTGTATTCAGCATCTCATCTGTGGAGCCAATATCCGCCTGCCCGATTTTATATCCTTGATCCTAGTTTTGTCCTCAGAGTCTCAGCAGAAACTTGGTCCGCTTTCTATTGCTTCTGTTGAAGGGACCCCACTTCAAATGGTGGAAAATCGTGCTCTTGGCCCATTGTCCTCTTCACACTAAGCCTGTCTTTAAACTTGTCATGCTGTTTTATTGTCTTCAATAATAATAGTAAAAATTGATTGAGATAAAGCTTAGTATGTACCAGACTCTATCTACATGATTTATTTAGGTAGTTTTTAATCCTTACCACAACTTGGAGTACAAAACTCTCATTACCCCAGTTTTACAGATGAGATAGTTGGGCCCAGTCCTACTAATAAATGGCATGGCTGGGTTTGATTCCAGGGTGCTGGTTCCAGAGTTGGTACTCTGAACCCCTTATTACCCCCACCCTTTTGTACTATTGCTAATAAAATAATATAAATAGTATTATTGTAGGTACTGATTATTGGTGGATTGGGGCTTCCCTGGTGGCTCAGTGGAAAAGAATTTGGCTGTAATTCAGGAGATGTGGGTTCAGTCTCTGGGTCAGGAAGATCCACTCCAGTATTCTTACCTGGAAAATTCCATGGATAGAGGACCCTGGTAGGCTACAGTCCATGGGGCCACAAAGAATTGAACACAACTGAGTGACTAAACAAGAACGAATTGATGGACTTCTAATTTCTGGACTTCACTAGGTGCTTTGTACACATTAGTTCTATCCTCCCAAGAACTGAAAGGTCTCAGTGTTCCTGAAAATCATGCATATTTTTAAGCTTTGCTATGTTCTGACCAATGGTGAGTGAATATATCCCCTTTGTCCTAAAAGCAGCAGAATTCAAGAAAGAAAGCACTTCAGCACTGAGTTTGGAAGCATTTGCAAGTCTGTCTCAGACTTGTGTAGACATGAGGACCTTTAGGTAAGGGCTTCTACCACAACCTCCCATCCGGTTTCTCTTACAGCACTCCTGGCAGCTGGTCACCCAGCCTCTGTGTGCATACTTCCAGAGATGAGACACTTGCCATCTGTATTCAGCATCTCATCTGTGGAGCCAATATCCGCCTGCCCGATTTTATATCCTTGATCCTAGTTTTGTCCTCAGAGTCTCAGCAGAAACTTGGTCCGCTTTCTATTGCTTCTGTTGAAGGGACCCCACTTCAAATGGTGGAAAATCGTGCTCTTGGCCCATTGTCCTCTTCACACTAAGCCTGTCTTTAAACTTGTCATGCTGTTTTATTGTCTTCAATAATAATAATAGTAAAAATTGATTGAGATAAAGCTTAGTATGTACCAGACTCTATCTACATGATTTATTTAGGTAGTTTTTAATCCTTACCACAACTTGGAGTACAAAACTCTCATTACCCCAGTTTTACAGATGAGATAGTTGGGCCCAGTCCTACTAATAAATGGCATGGCTGGGTTTGATTCCAGGGTGCTGGTTCCAGAGTTGGTACTCTGAACCCCTTATTACCCCCACCCTTTTGTACTATTGCTAATAAAATAATATAAATAGTATTATTGTAGGTACTGATTATTGGTGGATTGGGGCTTCCCTGGTGGCTCAGTGGAAAAGAATTTGGCTGTAATTCAGGAGATGTGGGTTCAGTCTCTGGGTCAGGAAGATCCACTCCAGTATTCTTACCTGGAAAATTCCATGGATAGAGGACCCTGGTAGGCTACAGTCCATGGGGCCACAAAGAATTGAACACAACTGAGTGACTAAACAAGAACGAATTGATGGACTTCTAATTTCTGGACTTCACTAGGTGCTTTGTACACATTAGTTCTATCCTCCCAAGAACTGAAAGGTCTCAGTGTTCATAGGAGAGGACCCCAAGGTATCAGAAGGCAATAATTAGTTTGATCTCTTTCTTCTGCTTTATCGGTGAAGCTCATGCATTCATGCTGGCCTTGACTATGCCAGCCACTGAGTCAGGGACCAGGGTGCACAGTGATAGACAAGACAGAGTCCCTCATCTCCTGGTCTTACTTTGTTGTAAGAAAATAGTAGTCATGAAACAAGAAATTACAAAATTGCTAATTTCATTTACATGGTGATGTTAGTCACTCTAAGAGTTAACATTTATATTTGATACTATGGGAGGAAAAGTGAACTGTGTCTTATGAGGAAATACAAGATTGTCAGATGAAAAGGAAATAACTAGTTAAAGGGAGAACTGAGATGGGGAGGGAACACTCCAGATAAAAAGAACAGCATGTGCAAAGGTCCTGAGGTGATATTGGGATGCATGGGGAGTGAACTGTGAGGCTAGGCTGGGGGCACAGCCCTGAGGGGCCAGGCCTTCCAGAGCCATGAGGGCCAGATGGGAAGTTCAGCCATTGACATAGGGATATTTGGTTTTGGAAAAGATCACTCTGACTACACAGTAGAAAATGGACAGGTGACTAAGAGGTGATTACAATGTCTGGTAGTATCTGACAAGCAAGATTCTCACACCTGGAGGTAGACTCTCTGTCTGTTCGGAAAGCAGTGATTTTTCCTGGGGCAGCAGCACAGGGCTGTGGTCCAGAGCTCCGCTCAGGGTCCCAGAGGCCTGCGTTTGAAGTTTCACTCTTATAGTGATGCAACCTTGGCCACATTACTAATCTCTTATGCCTCAGTTCCCTCATCTGTAAAAAAACACCTACTTTATGTGGTTGTTGTGAGATTACATGAATAAATGTATATGGGGTGCCTAGAACAGGAGCTTCCCAGGTGGTACTAGTGGTAAAGAACCTGCCTGCCAGTGTGGGAGACGTAAGAGATACAGGCTCAATCCCTGAGTCGGGAGGATTCCCTAGAAGAGGGCATGGAAACCCACTCCAGTATTCTTGCCTGGAGAATCCCATGGACAGAGGAGCCTGGCGGGTTACAGTTCATAGAGCTGCAAAGAGTAGGGCACAACTGGAGTGACTTAGTATGCATGCCAGCACCTAGAACAGAGGCTGTCATCTAGTCTCCTACATACAAAGAGTCCTATTCTGAGAGTGCGTTCGTGAGTCCAATTTGTTCTTAAGTCCAACGAAGTTAGCCTAGGTGCACAGCTAGCACGATCAGCCATACAGTACTACACTGTAATAGCTTTATAATACTCTTCATACAAATGGTACATAAAAAACATACACAAAAATAAAGAAAACATTTTTAATCTTACCTCAGTACCTTGAAAAGTACGATAGTACCAGCCATATCACCACTGCTTTTCTGCTTGTTTCTGGACATCCTAGGCTGGACTTAAAGATGCTATACTACTCTGCCTCACATAGCACAGTACAGTGAAGTCCACGAAGGTGCATCCACTTGTAGAGGGTGCACACACATGCCAGTGTGCACCAGACATATGAGCTAACTTACGTGATTAGACTTATGAATGCATGTTCGCATCTTTGAGACTTCACAACTTAAAGGTTCATATGTAAGGGACTTTCTGTACTAGATGTTATTTTGTAACTATTATGACTTTTTAATGGTCACTCAGACTGTTGATCGAAAGCAATTGTGGTTGATTAAATCCATAAAATTATTATTAGCTAACAAAAGATAGTTTATGAGAGTTTTAAGTATAATGGATTAGTCCGACTTCCCAACTAAACAGCCCTGCTGAAGGTCCTGCTGAAGGCCTCCACTGCTTGTGAGTGAGGCAGTTGCTCAGTTGTGTGTACTTCCTTTTCTGTCTCATGCACCCACATACTCCTTTTAGGACCTGCCTTTTCCCTCCGACTGGAGGAGCATCCCCTCTGGTTGGGTGGATTTTGGCCTTCCTCATCCCTTTCTCTTTTCCGTACTACTCAGGATTTAGCTGCAGAGAGCTCCTGGACTAGTCCCTTGTGGGGGACACTGTGAGGTGCCTCCAGGCTCCCTTTCAAGGAGGGATATTTGTTGACCCACCTGCTGGGACTGCGGTGAGAAGACAGCTTTTGCTTGCTGGCCCCTCCTGGGGTTGCTCAGCTATAGAGCTCAGATTCTCCCTTTGGGCAGAGCCTGTCCAGTGACTGGTTGACATGGAGAGACTGAGTCCCAGATCAGACAGCTCTGCATGGTGGGTTCATCTCAAGGGCTCCCCCAGGGCTGGCTGAGGTTGTCCTTGCTGTTGCATTACAGCCTCATGTCTCCCTCGAGGGACCCCTGCTTCCTGGGCATCCTCCTCAGAAATGGACCCCTGTACACTGGACATTCTAACATCCTGTACCTACCTCAATCTCTGAGCTGGACTCAGGGGGACCCACCCATTTATGACTCTGCCTTCTGCCCCCTCAGAGCCAAAAGGAGATCACCTCACCCACTCTTACCAGATATAATTTCTTTATAGCATGAACAGAGTCTGTCATGAGCTGGATTTGTTCATTACTTGTTTCCTTCACCCCTCCTTCCTTTTCCTAAAACACAAGATTCTTGTCTGTCTCAAAGGCACTCAACAAATATTAGGTAACTGAATCTGGTATAATATCACGGTTCAGTTCGCTTAGCATTTGAAGCCTAATGTCCTGGGTTCAAATCCTGACTATGACACTTACCAGCCTGTGATCTGGCACCACTTTTTAAATTCTAGACTTAACAGCATGCACAGCAGAGAGTCAGTGCTCAACACAGCTTAGCAGTAAAGGGTCAGTTCATTCACTGGGTTTTCCTGAAGATTACATGAGGTGATGCATGCAGATCACTTAGTGAAGTGCTGAGCTCAGAGTCAGCGCTCAGTAAATCTGTTGGCATCAACAGCTGTCTACACGAAGTCACTGCAAAGCGAGACTGTGTCCCCAGCTTCAACCCCACAGTCCCTTGCAGCTCTAGACAGCATACTGAGCACACAGAAAGAGCAAAATAAGTCAGTTAGTGAGCTGTCACTAACTGGAGAGGCATCCTCCCCTTCCAGCTCTCCAGGGCAGAGGGTGGCCCGCATTTACTCTGAGAGGTCCAGCCTGCCTAGGCCAGCCCTATGGCAAATTCTTCACACACACATTTCAGAGCAGTGGTTTGAGCCAAATTTCAGTGTCATCTCCCTGCTCCAATGTTGTCTCCATGGCGATTCCCAGTCCAGCAGTTCAAGAAAGGTGTTTCCAGATCTGGGGCGGGGCAGGGTGAGGGGGCGGCTGGCAAGCTTGCAGCCTTCAAACATGTGGCATAATTTTCCCCCATTTCTCAGACAGATTGTAGGTTGTGTGTTCATTAATTAAGATGAGAGTAATTGGTCCCAGCATATAGTCTGCACATCAGCTTGCAGACTGCGTGCACAATGAGGCCCAGGGGTTCTTCCTTTCCCATCTCATATCTTTGTAACTAGCACCTTGGCTCCTGACTGCCTTCCCCTAACCCCCCCGGCCCTCATTTTAAGGTAACAGTTGAAAAATAAAGGGAGAAGTAGGATTGGAAATAGAATTTTCTTAACTTACTGCAAGTCAGTTTATGCCGAGGGAGGGAAAAAATAATAAATCCCCTCATATGTGTATAATACTTGGTGATTTTTGAAAAATTTGTCCACATATTCGGTGTCATTTATTCCTCATGTCCTCACTGGGAAGCAGTTACTATTATTAGTAAAGGTGTTAAGATCTCAGACTCTAGAGCTCAGAGCATCTCCCCCAATTAGTAGCTGTGGAAATGGCAACTTGTTTGCACCTTTCATGTGGCTTGTTCCCAGGGTGAAATATGATAACTTTGGACCCAATTCACAGGGCAATATTGTGGACTAAATAAAATCATGCAGGGAAAGCAGAGTCCACACTGTGGGCTCCTTAGGTGTTTGTTGAGAATAAACCCATTTCACAGATGGAAGCGAA
The DNA here is from genome assembly GCA_022376925.1 of Tragulus kanchil. Taxonomy (NCBI): domain Eukaryota; kingdom Metazoa; phylum Chordata; class Mammalia; order Artiodactyla; family Tragulidae; genus Tragulus; species Tragulus kanchil. The sequence continues at coordinate 98,887,771 of JAIOJX010000032.1, forward strand.
GTCCTCTGAGATCTCTAGCTAGTAATGGACTTTACACATGTTTAGAATTCAGATTCTGTGGTTGCTAAATAGACCTTTAACAGCAGCCACTATATGTGACTATTTCTCTACTCAGGGCTCTGGGCTTTATAGTTGATCTTAGATAACAAGTATGAACAGTTCTACAGAGGGCCTGTGAAAGGTGGTTATGTGCAGGGAACCTTTACTCCGATGAAACATTTCCTGATTTTTTTTTCCTATGATGAGATTAATTTTCAGTCATCATAAAAGGTGTCATTCTTCCCCCTCATATGACAAGGCAGTTTGTACCCTTTTTCAGTTATTGGACCCTCAGGTCCACATTTCAACACCCTGTTATTTACCCCATGGTGACCCCTGAGTGGCCAAAAGGCTCTACTGCTCACCTTTCTTTCTGTAATTATTTTGTTTTTTTCCTATTCCTAAAATGATGCTGGCTATGGGCCTGGTCTCTCTTGACATTCTGTCATCAAGGACCAGCGTCAGCCTAGGGCTGGGGACTGTGTCCCCCTCACTATTGATACTAAGCTGTGCAAGCACTGGGCCTATTGCATGGCACTCTCTGCATCATGCTTGGGGCATAGTAAATGGACCAAATCTGTTAACCAGTAAATCAAGGATATTATCTCCTAGGCTAAGCTATTGGCTTCTGGTCTTCTCTGACTTTTTAGTTGTGTGCTCATCCGTGCCCACATACAGTTGTCTCATTTTGTCTGTGTTCTTGACATTTCATGCAGATGACTCACCCAGGTCCTGATGCAGGTTTTTCTGGGCTCACCTGTGGGAGGGTGAGCATAAAGCCCGACTTCCACTCCTCTTGGGGCTGTAGGTTTCAGAAATTTCTCAAAGTAGAAAGCTGCCTGCATTCCCAGGCAGATCCCCGGTCATATACCTCACGTGACTGGCCATTCAGACTGGGATTCCTGGCCCATCAGGAATGAATGTTTGCAGCCTGCACTAGGAGCAAGGACCTGGAGACCTTGGTATGTTTTCCCACATGGTAGCCTTGTGTCTTTGGTTGTTGTTGAGCAGCAGAATGGCACAGCGAAAGATGAGTGTTTCAAAAAGGAATCTGGCATAGCTGCGAGGATGGTCTTTGAGGCCTGGAGACCGGCCAGAGGATGCTGGAATCATGGAGGGAGACATCCTCCCTAAATTGCATAGCTGTCCTCTCTTTGAAAGTGACTGATCCATGTGGAAAACCAAGCAGTAGAAAAGAAAGCCCTGAACAAGGATGAGTAAGAGTCGAGCTCTGATCCTCCCCTTCTCATTGATTAGAGCTGTGGCCTCTTTGACAAGTAGCTATCTAAACTTCAGTTTCCTAATCTGTCCAATGGGGGAAAGTTATCTGTGCTCTGGGTGATTCTGTTGTGTTGCCGGAAAGCTTGAACAAGATGATGTCTATGAAAGAGGCTTGAGAAGGATGACACGTGCTGCAAGAGACGTATTTTTAGTGCTATTATAGGGAAGTGAGGAGCTATCAATAGAGTACTTTAATATAACGAATGTTTCCCTGGATGAGATGGTTTCTTATTCTAAGGAAAAAAATTAGTTCAAGCCCAAGGCTAGTCATTAAATCAGCAAAATGATTTTCCTTCCGTGGGCCTCAGTTTCCTCACTCTTTGAAATGGAAGTTAGATTAAATGGTCTTTAAATTCCTACTAGGGGCATGTTAGGATAGTAAATTCGGTTAATTTATGGAGGGCCCATTAGTGACATAGATGAGAGTTCTCTGCCCATTTCAGGCAAAGGAAATCACACGGGCTGATTCCTGACTGCACTGTGTCAGGTACTCCCCTTCCCCGCCTCGTTCAGCTGTCACGGAGCCCTGGGAGGCAGATGTTGTTGTCGCCACTCCTCAGAGAAGAAAACAGCTTCTCCTAGGGGTGGGTTGAGTTCCCCACCCCTATTCACACATTCATGTGTTGAGTCCTGATCTAAGTGCCTCAGAATGTGGCCTGATTTGGGAAGAGGGCTATTGCAGGTGTGGTAAGTGAAGATGACATTATGAGGATGGACCCTAAACCAGTATGACTGATGTCCTTATAAAAAGGGGTAATTTGGACACACAGACATGGAGACTTTCAGATAAAAAAAAAACAGAGATCAGGGTGATGCTTCTGTGTGCCAAGAAATACCAGAGATTGCCTGCACGCCACCAGAAGCTAGGAGAGAGACATGGAATGGAGTTATCACAATCTCACACACCTTGGGAGGAACCAACTCCAGCACAGTCTAGATTTTGGATTTCTACCCTCCTGAGCCCTGTGACAGTGAATGCCATGGTTTAAGCCACCCAGTTTTTGGTACCTCATTATGGCAGCCCTAGGAAACTCAAAGAGGCCAAGAAACTTCCTCAAGGCTGCAAAGCTAGTGAGTGGTCAGATCCAGGTTGGTTTTACTCAGAATCCTGTAAACTTGTCATGTGCTCATCCTCCACACCCTGGAATGTCAAAATCACTAACGTGAAGGAATGGGGCCAGAGAGCATACTCTGGAGTGCATCTCAGATCCTCAGCGTTCTCTTCCACCAGCCTCTCTGGGTCCCCTGCCCTGCCTAAGGAAAACGGATGGAGTTGCTGAGGATCGGAGGGCCATCCTTCTTGTTGCCAGCACTGGAGGAGGCAGCATGGAGCCAGACTGACCCTGATTTGTCTGACTTCCCCCAACAGTGGCCTCCCACAGTTAGAATGTGACGGCCCCCTGCCGAGGAACTGGATGCCCACATAGGAATGCGATGTCATGGCAGGAGGGGGTGCGTGAGGCAGAGGTAATGGGGAAGAAGCAGCTCAGGCTGGTGTCGCCTTTGTCTAACAGTCCGTGGCTCCTGGCTGAGGCAATTTTACCTGACAAAACCCGAGGCTAGTGTTCCTGTTGGGCAAGGGCCCATTAGTGACATAGATGAGAGTTCTCTGCCCATTTCAGGCAAAGGAAATCACACGGGCTGATTCCTGACTGCACTGTGTCAGGTACTCCCCTTCCCCGCCTCGTTCAGCTGTCACGGAGCCCTGGGAGGCAGATGTTGTTGTCGCCACTCCTCAGAGAAGAAAACAGCTTCTCCTAGGGGTGGGTTGAGTTCCCACCCTATTCACACATTCATGTGTTGAGTCCTGATCTAAGTGCCTCAGAATGTGGCCTGATTTGGGAAGAGGGCTATTGCAGGCGTGGTAAGTGAAGATGACATTATGAGGATGGACCCTAAACCAGTATGACTGATGTCCTTATAAAAAGGGGTAATTTGGACACACAGACATGGAGACTTTCAGATAAAAAAAAAACAGAGATCAGGGTGATGCTTCTGTGTGCCAAGAAATACCAGAGATTGCCTGCACGCCACCAGAAGCTAGGAGAGAGACATGGAATGGAGTTATCACAATCTCACACACCTTGGGAGGAACCAACTCCAGCACAGTCTAGATTTTGGATTTCTACCCTCCTGAGCCCTGTGACAGTGAATGCCATGGTTTAAGCCACCCAGTTTTTGGTACCTCATTATGGCAGCCCTAGGAAACTCAAAGAGGCCAAGAAACTTCCTCAAGGCTGCAAAGCTAGTGAGTGGTCAGATCCAGGTTGGTTTTACTCAGAATCCTGTAAACTTGTCATGTGCTCATCCTCCACACCCTGAATGTCAAAATCACTAACGTGAAGGAATGGGGCCAGAGAGCATACTCTGGAGTGCATCTCAGATCCTCAGCGTTCTCTTCCACCAGCCTCTCTGGGTCCCCTGCCCTGCCTAAGGAAAACGGATGGAGTTGCTGAGGATCGGAGGGCCATCCTTCTTGTTGCCAGCACTGGAGGAGGCAGCATGGAGCCAGACTGACCCTGATTTGTCTGACTTCCCCCAACAGTGGCCTCCCACAGTTAGAATGTGACGGCCCCCTGCCGAGGAACTGGATGCCCCACATAGGAATGCGATGTCATGGCAGGAGGGGGTGCGTGAGGCAGAGGTAATGGGGAAGAAGCAGCTCAGGCTGGTGTCGCCTTTTGTCTAACAGTCCGTGGCTCCTGGCTGAGGCAGCTAAGAGCTGGCAGTCTACCCCAGAATTTGTGTGCACTCACTGACAAAACCCGAGGCTAGTGTTCCTGTTGGCAGTCCAGAACTTAATGGGTACTCAAGCAGATGCACTCCATGCACAGGCTCCCCAGAGAGAGGGAAGGAAGGGTAGTGAGAAGAACCCTGGGAAGGAAGCCATCCCTGCTCAGGCACCTATAGTTTCTCTCTGTGACTTCCTACCTGCTTCCTCCTCAAGGCGGCTCCCACCAGTTCTTTCTGCCCAGGGAGGGAGAAAGATGAAGATGGCTTTCCAAGGTTACACAATAAGAAGGAGAAAACTGGTCTGTCCACATGAGTCTCAATATCTTTTTCTCTGTAGCATAGACTGTAATAGAGAGAAGCTAGGACACAAACCTGACTCTTTTCTCTGTCTGCTCCTCAGCTTAGAGGGACCAGCAGAGGATGGAGAGAGAACTAAGCACTCTCTGGGAGATAGTTTGAATGTTGGCTTTCTTTCTAAATTCTAGATCTAACCTTGTGTTTCAGCAGGTGAGTTCCTACTGGCTACAAGAAAAAGTCGAGACTCCTTTTGCTGGACTCCACCTAACTTACAGCTCCTTTCCCACAGTCCCTCCACCCACTGTCACTTGTCCCATAGCACACAGAAGTCAGCTCCTGCCACCCCTGGAAGATGATCCTGAAATAGCAATAACAACTCAGACAAGATGGGATGAGGGAAGCAGGATGGGACAGGGCTGTGTTTGGAGCAAGCAGGTGGAACTGAAACTTTCATTGCAAATGGCCCTGGGAAGTTCCTCACTTTTCTCTGTGAATTACTCCAGTTGTCTTAAAAGAACTGAGATAAGCAAGGGGCCATCAGGCAGTAGGCATGAGCCTCTCTGAGGCCAGGAAGATGATAAGACAATTCCTTCCTTTTGTTTCGTGTTGAATTCCTAGTTCTAGTGGTATGCCTGACATAGACTCCATACTGAATACATGACAGCTGAATAAATCAATGAGGAATCAGGAACTCCAGGATTTAGTAGCTTCGCAGGAATCTGATTTCCACTTTTGTTACTTTAAACCACTCCCAATCTGTATGCCAGAGAGCCCAGCTTAGGGGAGAGGAGGCACGGCGTTACTCAGTGAGAATTTGCGTGTCCCCTCCCTGGCTCCGGCAGCAGCCTTTGCAAGTCCTCCTCTTCTGGAACTCTAGCAGGCATTGCTATGAGTGATGAGGCCCCTGGATGGTCTCGGTGCTGAGCAGATATTAACACTTTGAATCAATTGCACCTTCTTGATTACTAGGAAAACTGTTCAGAGGCTGGCAGAGAGTTATTACACCATGCAGCAGTCGAGCAGGGGTGATATAGTGGGAGCAGGTGGCATAAATGAGTTTAAGGCAAAGATGGATTTGCACTTGGAAGCTGAAATCATACAGTGAGGTTTGCTGGTGGAATTGCAAAGTGCACCTGGAAGAATGCCAAGAATAATGCAGATGGGCCCATAGCTGCTCAGCCTGTGCGTTCCACTATGGCCAACTATAGAATAGGGAAATTAATAGTATCTGCCTCATAGGGTAGCAAGGGGAGCTAAATGCACTCATACAAAAAGTGCTTAGCACAATGATGAGTGTGTAGTAAGCACTCAATGAGCAATAGTCACCATTAAAAGTTCTAGGTACCATGAATGAGACTGGATCCTCTTGTCCTCATCAATCTTACAGTGTTTGGGCAGACAGTCACGTAACTGTTGTGTGAAGTGATGGAAGCTGTGATGCAGAGATTTGGGGCATTGTTCAACTCACAGGGAGTTTCCCCAAGCTGGACTTGGAGGGTCAGGGAAGACCTTGCAGATGACGCAAGTGGCACAATGGAAGGAACTAACAAGCATGAGGTAGCCAAGTGGAAATCAGGAATGTGCCCAAGAATGTCCTTAGTTGTCTATACAAAGACCTGGAGGCAGGAAGAAGGTATCCATTGGACTCAAAGTGCAGGCTAGCTACAATGTGCAGTTAGTGGTGTCCTAGTTCCCTAGTCCCCTAGGGCTTCAGTTCAGTTCAGTTCAGTTTCTCAGTCCTGTCCAACTCTTTGTGACCCCTTGGACTGGAGCACACCAGGCTTCCCTGTCCTTCACCATCTCCTGCAGCTTGCTCAATCTCATGTCCATTGAGTTGATGATGCCATCCAATCATCTCATTCTCTGTTGTCCCTTTCTCCTTCTGCCTTCCATTTTCTCAGTATCAGGGTCTTTTCAAATGAGTCATCTCTTTGCATCAGGTGGCCAAAGTACTGGAGCTTCAGCTTCAGCATCAATCCTGCCAATATTCAAGATTAATTTCCTTCAGATTTTTTGTGACCAAATACCATAATTTGAGTGGCTTAAAACAATAGAAATATATTTTTTCATAATTCTAAAGGTTTAAAGTCCAAATCCAAGGTGTTGGCAAGACCATGTTCTCTCTGATGGTTTTGGGGAAGAATCCTTCCTTGCTTTCAGTTTCTGGTGATGACCATGTTCGGCCATCTTTGACTTCTGACTGCATCCCTCCAATTTCTGCTTCAGTCTTCATGTGGCTGTCTTCCCTCTGTGCATTTCTATTTTCTTATAAGAACACCAGTCATTGGCTGAGGGCCCACCCTAATCCAGCCTGATCCCATTTTAACTTAACTAATTACATTTGCAAGGACCCTTTTAACAAATATGGTCAATATAGTTTACTTTTTAAATTAAAAGGCATTTGCAGAACATAGAATTCACCATTAAAAGTTCTAGGTACCATGAATGAGACTGGATCCTCTTGTCCTCATCAATCTTACAGTGTTTGGGCAGACAGTCACGTAACTGTTGTGTGAAGTGATGGAAGCTGTGATGCAGAGATTTGGGGCATTGTTCAACTCACGGGGAGTTTCCCCAAGCTGGACTTGGAGGGTCAGGGAAGACCTTGCAGATGACGCAAGTGGCACAATGGAAGGAACTAACAAGCATGAGGTAGCCAAGTGGAAATCAGGAATGTGCCCAAGAATGTCCTTAGTTGTCTATACAAAGACCTGGAGGCAGGAAGAAGGTATCCATTGGACTCAAAGTGCAGGCTAGCTACAATGTGCAGTTAGTGGTGTCCTAGTTCCCTAGTCCCCTAGGGCTTCAGTTCAGTTCAGTTCAGTTTCTCAGTCCTGTCCAACTCTTTGTGACCCCTTGGACTGGAGCACACCAGGCTTCCCTGTCCTTCACCATCTCCTGCAGCTTGCTCAATCTCATGTCCATTGAGTTGATGATGCCATCCAATCATCTCATTCTCTGTTGTCCCTTTCTCCTTCTGCCTTCCATTTTCTCAGTATCAGGGTCTTTTCAAATGAGTCATCTCTTTGCATCAGGTGGCCAAAGTACTGGAGCTTCAGCTTCAGCATCAATCCTGCCAATATTCAAGATTAATTTCCTTCAGATTTTTTGTGACCAAATACCATAATTTGAGTGGCTTAAAACAATAGAAATATATTTTTTCATAATTCTAAAGGTTTAAAGTCCAAATCCAAGGTGTTGGCAAGACCATGTTCTCTCTGATGGTTTTGGGGAAGAATCCTTCCTTGCTTTCAGTTTCTGGTGATGACCATGTTCGGCCATCTTTGACTTCTGACTGCATCCCTCCAATTTCTGCTTCAGTCTTCATGTGGCTGTCTTCCCTCTGTGCATTTCTATTTTCTTATAAGAACACCAGTCATTGGCTGAGGGCCCACCCTAATCCAGCCTGATCCCATTTTAACTTAACTAATTACATTTGCAAGGACCCTTTTAACAAATATGGTCATAGTATGAGTTTCTGACTGGAAATAGATTTTGAGGGAATACTATTCAACCCAGGACAGCAAAGGTGGCCAAGAGGAGTGGAAATGAATGAGAGTGAGACAAAGATAGGAACCTGATTCTGAAGGGATTAATAGTAAATAATAATCATAAACTAGCTTTCATGAACACTTGACATGTATGGAGAACCGTGGAAAGCACTTTACACATGTTGAATGCAGACTCCCTTTGAAAGAGGGAGAGTCAAGTTGAGTGAGATCAGAGGAAAAGTCAGAACTCAGAGATCACCAACTTTATCATCAGTCAAGGTCCCTGTAGGAGGTAGAGGGCACCTTGGGTTAGGATGATTCAAGGAAGGTTAAAGGACAGGACTGCTCACTGGGGTATGAGCAAGGCATAAGAAAACCACAAGAGACAGAGCAGGACATGGGACTGTTGCCATTCCTGGGTCTGAAGGTGCAGAGAAGGGAGCAGGTACTAGAGCCCAGAGAGAACACCTTGCGAAGAGTTCTACCTTGAGAGAAGATGTGACCTTAGGTTAGGGAGGCAGCCAGCCCAAGGTGACCACAGAACGCGGTAGACAGGAGAACAGATACCCTGTCTTGACTCCTTCTTCCTTCTGGTCTCTTGTTGAGACCTCATTGGCTAGCCCCAACCAGAAGACAGAGGGCAAGAGAGTCCATTGATGTAGTCCACATGTATCAGCCTCATGGAGCATGGAACCAAGTGAGAGGACTAGGGAGTGGATCTGGAGAGGCAGACAGACATCTTGTACTAGAACTCTGGTGAAACGGAGAGCATAGGAGCCAGAAAACTTGAAAGAGTGTGGTGAAAAGTCGATAGAATCTAACACTAAGAATACACTACTAGATAGATAGATAGATAGATAGATAGATAGATAGATAGATAGATAGAAAGAAAGAAAGAAAGAAAGAAAGAAAAGAGAACTGTATAGCACCGGGTAGTTTACTAAATATTTTGTAGTAACCTATAAGGGAAAAGAGTCTTAAGAAGCATATTATATATGTTTAGTTGTTCAGTTCTAAGCTGTTTTCGACTCTGTGACCTCATGGACTGTAGTACACCAGGCTTCCCTGTCCTTCACTATCTCCCAGGGTTTTGCCCCCTTCTTCTCCTGCCCTCAGTCTTCCCCAGCATCACAGTCTTTTCCAATGAGTATGAATCACTTTGCTATACATCTGAAATTAACAAGATGTTGTTTAACTATACTCCACTTAAAAATAAAAGAATGTGGGCTTCCCCTGGTGGTCCAGTGGGTAAGGACACCGCCTTGCAGTGCAAGGGGTGCCGGTTCAATCCCTGGCCTGGGAAGATCCCACGTGCCGTGGAGCGGCTGGACCGATGTGTCCAATTACCGAGCCGGAGCTCTGGAGCGCATACGCCCAGAGCCGGTGCTCTGCAACAACAGGTGCCACCGCGATGGGAGGCCCACAGGAGACAAAGAACAAAGATGGATGAAACTAGACAAATGAAAGACCAGTGGAAGTGGCCCGCCAACCCCCCCTCCCCCACCCCGCCCGCCGCCAAAATAAATAAATAAATGTTTAAAAAATAAAATAAAATAAAAGAATGAACACGAGATCTGGAGTGAAACAGGCTTGCATTCATCACTGATTCCATCTCCAACCAGCTGTGTGACTTTGACCATCTGCCTCTTCATGGGGTTAGTAAGATGATTATACAGACCAATACAACTTAAGTGCTTAATACAGTGCATGGCATTTGTAATAAATACTCATTGAGTATCTACTACTATTACTATTTTTAGGAACAGCTAGACAGTAGTCTGTCACAATGGGGCCTCTCTTGAAAGCCTGTGGACAGTCACTCCATCCAACATTCATTCATCCATTGACTTGTTCAACATGCATCTATGAGCACCTAGTGTGTGCCTATCTTGGGTCTAGCTGGTAATGGTAAGCAAAGTGAACAAAACTCTTTGCCCTCATGGAACTTACATTCTGATGAGAAAAGTAGATAACAGACATATACAATAGACTTACTAAAGTGCTATGGATAAAATATAGCAGAAAAGGGAGAGGGGGAATACTTAGGATGGGATTGTGAGTTAAAATACAGCAGCAAGAAGAATCATTGAGAAGGTAATATTGCAAAGATCTGAGTGGGATTGAGGGAGGAAGACATTCTGATGCCTGAGAGAGTTCCAGGTAGAGGAAAGGACAGGAGTGGAGGCACTGGAACCATAGCGCACAGGATCATTTGGGAAGCAGTAAGGATATAGCTCCCTGGGAACCAAGTGCAGTGAGTTCAGAGGGGTAACAAGAGCCAGACCTGCAGAGCCCAGGACTTTAAAGGACTGAGCTCTATTAATACATGATCTAGCAGCTCACGCTGTAGTCCCAGACATTTCATATGAATACTGTTCCCCAATCTGTAGAATGGGAACATTAATCACCATTTTGTTTATTCCCTAATTGGATTTTATGGGTCCAGTAAAAAGATGGGTTATGTTGTTGTTTTGAAAATAATTATTAGGCAAGAGAATGTTCTTACTGCTCAGTAATTTTACCCCAGGCCATCTGCCACTGAGAAGAAAGACTGCCCAGACCCTCAAGAATGTGGCTGTTCTGGCCCATTGCTAGACAGCGGGTTGTCATCTCTCAGCAAGTCTTATCTCCTTCTTTTGCCTCTTCAGCTCTGGGGCCTAGATTTTAAAACAGCAGTTTCTCCCCGCTGTGTTCCATGCTCCAAGCCTCCTCAGTGGAACTGCAGACCAGTGATTCACAGAGGCTTGTTATTTATCCTATATGCAGTAAAGGCTTTCTGTAGGTTATAGGAAATAAATGTGCTTTTTACTGTCATCTGTGGTTCTTATTAAACTTATCCCCTCAGTGGGGAAATATCTTTGCAGGACCAAGCACTTTTATGTCCAAACAGCCAATGAGCTGATAATGGGCTTTATGTCTAGCTGTAACCATCAGCCTTGCAGGCAGCCCTTCCTGCATTGCAGTTAGGAGTCGTGGGTTTCTGAACCCACAGAGTGTAAATACTTCTTACTAATGTGGTCGTCTGTGCTTGCAAATACAGGAACTGATCTCCCATGCCTATCTGCTAGAGAGAACATGGACGCTGATGGAGCCTGATGGACTTGAGGCCAAAAAACTGCACCAAGAATGAGTGGCATGAGATTATGAGAAGGGATGGAATAGTTGAAAAAATACTTTGCACTGGTAGAGTCTTACAGACAGGAGTAAATTTTTTTTTTTTATTGTAGATACAGGAGCTGCTCTATTATCTCTTAGTGGGAGTGTATGTGTGTACATGTGTGTGTCTGTGTTGCTCAGTGGTGTCTGACTCCTTTGTGATCCTATGGACTGTAGCCCACCACACTCCTCTGTCCGTGGCATTTCCCAGGCAAGAATAATGGAGTTGGTAGTCCTTCCCTTCTCCAGGAGATGCTCCTGACTTGGGGATTGAACCCGCATCTCTTGCCCTGCAGGTGGATTCTTGACCCCTGAACCACCAGGTAAGCCCTTGAAGGAACAAAGGCAACTTAAATTTATTTGTAATTATTCAGTGCACCAACCACTTTACATAGACCATGGTTTTTTTTTTTTTTTAATATTTAATTGACTAGGTTGCCTCAGGTCTTAGTTGCAGCATGAGGGATCTTTTGTTGTGGCACTAGAGCTTCTCTACTTGTGGTGCCTGGGCCCCAGAGTGCGCTGGCTCAGTAGTTGTGGGATGGTGTGCAGGCTTAGTTGCTCTACAACATGTGAGATCTGAGTTTCCTGACAAGGGATTGAACCCACTTTCCCGGCATTCCAAGGCAAATTCTTAACCACTGAACCATCAGGGAAGTCCTCCTAGACAGTGTTGTTTTCTTTTTCTTTTCATGTGGCCATGGTTTTTGTTTGTGTTTGTTTTAAATTTTTGGCCGCTTTTATTGTTTTTTTTAATTTACTTATTTTAATCCATATTTTTTCTTTGGACTATGTGTGCCTTCCATTGCTGTGACCTCTCTCCTTGCAGAGCACCAGCTCTGGGTGCATGTACTCCAGAGCGCTGACTCATAATTGGACATGCCAGTCCAGCCGTTCCATGGCCTGTGAGATCTTCCCGGGCCAGGAATTGAACTGGTGCCCCTTACATTTCATGGACTCTTTGCTCACTGGACCACCAGGGAAGCCCTAGACAGTGTTTTTTGATCTATGAAAATACTGGTGAAACATGTTTTAATCCTGATAGTAAAATGATGTAAAAGAAAAGTGAAGACTTAAAACCATACAGTAGATCCATCACTAAGCCAAGATCATAATACAGGCTCGCTACATCAAGTCAGACCGACTTCTCATCTCAGAAAACTTTGTAGTGTCTGTAGCTGTCAAATGGGAATGATAATGTCACACCTGGAGATCTGTGGCTTAAAAGACCACCATGGCACTGGTGTGTAGATAATGTCTGGCAAGAAGTAAGCTCTGACTTCTAGCCAGCTTTATTCTTCCTTTCGAGCTTCTTCCCTCTCTTTCTTACCTTCAGTATTATGTATTACAGGAATGTAACCACAGCAGTATAGGTTAGACCATACCTTCGGTGAGACGATGAAACCTTAAGATCTCAAATCTAGGTGTTACCAACAGAGTATGGTTGACACTATGGGACTCTTGACTTTTCATTTTCAGTCATAGTGCTGGGTTAACTTGCAGAGTGATTTCATTCAGAATTGTTTCAATACAAATATAGAAAGTGAGCTTCTTAACCATCACAATTGGAAAAGAGAGGAGGAAAGTAAATTAGTACTCTTGAATCTTGCCATGTGGCAGCTACTTGCAGATGGTAAGTTTCAAACTCAAGGTCACATAGCAAATGACATATTTAAGAGTCAAATTTGAGCCTGACTCCAAAATCCATGCTCTTCCCACTATTCCAAATTGAATTTTTCCAGCAAATCAAACGTCTTGTTTACTAGGAGATCCCAATGTATGTCATATGCTCGGTACTAATTTACAAATAATCAAGATAGACCAGACCATCAGTTCTTTCCCTGTTGACTCAAAAGGCCCTGGAGAGTCTCTCAGTGGGACTGATGAATGACTCTGAGCATAACTATCATAGGAAGAGAATGTGAAAATAGAGCAGTTAATTTCTGTTTTCCTTGTTCTGGATAAATAGTTTTGCTTAGACTTTCAGGTCAGACAGAGACATGACTAATTCACTTCCTGACCTGAGACCATGATGGTAGAAGAACCCATATTTCATGGACTCTTTGCTCACTGGACCACCAGGGAAGCCCTAGACAGTGTTTTTTGATCTATGAAAATACTGGTGAAACATGTTTTAATCCTGATAGTAAAATGATGTAAAAGAAAAGTGAAGACTTAAAACCATACAGTAGATCCATCACTAAGCCAAGATCATAATACAGGCTCGCTACATCAAGTCAGACCGACTTCTCATCTCAGAAAACTTTGTAGTGTCTGTAGCTGTCAAATGGGAATGATAATGTCACACCTGGAGATCTGTGGCTTAAAAGACCACCATGGCACTGGTGTGTAGATAATGTCTGGCAAGAAGTAAGCTCTGACTTCTAGCCAGCTTTATTCTTCCTTTCGAGCTTCTTCCCTCTCTTTCTTACCTTCAGTATTATGTATTACAGGAATGTAACCACAGCAGTATAGGTTAGACCATACCTTCGGTGAGACGATGAAACCTTAAGATCTCAAATCTAGGTGTTACCAACAGAGTATGGTTGACACTATGGGACTCTTGACTTTTCATTTTCAGTCATAGTGCTGGGTTAACTTGCAGAGTGATTTCATTCAGAATTGTTTCAATACAAATATAGAAAGTGAGCTTCTTAACCATCACAATCGGAAAGAGAGGAGGAAAGTAAATTAGTACTCTTGAATCTTGCCATGTGGCAGCTACTTGCAGATGGTAAGTTTCAAACTCAAGGTCACATAGCAAATGACATATTTAAGAGTCAAATTTGAGCCTGACTCCAAAATCCATGCTCTTCCCACTATTCCAAATTGAATTTTTCCAGCAAATCAAACGTCTTGTTTACTAGGAGATCCCAATGTATGTCATATGCTTGGTACTAATTTACAAATAATCAAGATAGACCAGACCATCAGTTCTTTCCCTGTTGACTCAAAAGGCCCTGGAGAGTCTCTCAGTGGGACTGATGAATGACTCTGAGCATAACTATCATAGGAAGAGAATGTGAAAATAGAGCAGTTAATTTCTGTTTTCCTTGTTCTGGATAAATAGTTTTTGCTTAGACTTTCAGGTCAGACAGAGACATGACTAATTCACTTCCTGACCTGAGACCATGATGGTAGAAGAACCCATATTTTTCACATGAATGGAATGGCAGGAGGGTCTTCAGATATGGACATGTGATAACAGCAGGACAGCCAGCCTAGGGACTTCACTGCACCATCCCACACCTTCTATGAGATGACACTCATTTGGTACATCCATCATTGGGCATCGGCAGCAGGAAATACCAACTTCCCCTATGCCAGGATCCATACCAGACTGTCCAACATGGCAGTCACAGGCCACAAGTGGCTCTTTAACACTGAGTTATATTCAGTTAAAAATATATATACCATTTAGGGCTTCTCTGGTGATCCGGTGGGTGAGGAGTCTGCCTTGCAGTGCAAGGGGCACCAGTTTGATCCCTGGCCTGGGAAGATCCCACGTGCAGAGGAACGGTTGGGCCAGTGTGTCCAATTACGGGCCAGAGCTCTGGAGGGCATGTGCCCAGAGCCAGTGCTCTGAAACAAGAGAGGCCACTGTGATGGAAGGCCCATACGGGCCAAAGAATAAATAAAAAAGATGGATGAAAAATAAAAATGATACCTTAGAGACAAAAATTTAAAAATGTATATATGTCATTTAAATTATATATATGTCATTTAAATTAATTCCGCTTGTTTCTTTTTACTCAAATATGACTACTGGAAAGTTTAAGATTATAGGCTCAATTAAAATTATGTATTCTGGGCTTCCCTGGTGGTTCAGTGGGTAAGGACACCGCCTTGCAGTGCAAGGGGTTCCGGTTTGATCCCTGACCTGGGAAGATCCCACATGCCGTGGAGCGGCTGGACCTATATGTCCAATTACCAAGCCGGAGCTCTGGAGTGCATGCGCCCAGAGCTGGTGCTCTGCAACAACAGAGGCCACTGCGATGGGAGGTCCACAGGGGCCAAAGAACAAAGATGGATGAAAATAGATAAATGAAAGACCAATAGAAATGGCCCGCCCACCCTACTCCAAATTCCCCAGATATTAAAAAAAAAAAATTAAAAAAAAAGATTATATATTCTCTCATTCATGCCTTGCATTGTTTCTTTTAAACAGCAGTACTCAATACAATCCATAGAATAATAAAACTACATTTGCAAAATAAGTAAAATTTGAATTAATTTTTCAGCCTAGATATGTTACATAAATATCATGTCATGATAAGGATTAGGAGGGATCTTGGCATTTATCTAAAATGTCCATATTTTATAGCTAAAGGAAATAAGACCCAGAAAGATGAAGCAACTTTGTCCAAGGTCACACAGCTAGTGAGTGAAAGAGCTGGGTTAGAACCCAGGCCACTAGCACCAAATATGTCTCCATTCCATGAATGACCCACAGAATAAAGGCATCTTGAGACTTAAACTGTATCTCTGGGAGCTTCCCACCTCTCTGTCCCCAGCACCAGTGCCTGGCACGTGGCAAGAACACTTTTATTCAATACCCACTTGGTCTGAGATGCTTTACATTTTGCACAAAGGGTACAAAGATAAGTAATACTCTCAGGTTCTATTCTCTAGAAGCTCACAATATGGTGGAAAATATACCAGATGGATAGTAACCAGTTAAAAATCATAAAGCAGAGGTACTGGCAAAGTACAACTGAATGCTAATATGGAAATATATTCAAATTCGCTAGTAATTTTAAAACTGCAAATAAAACGCTGATACTTTGTTGTCTGTTACCTTATTTATATTCTTTCTAGTCTCAGAGGAATTGGAAGTAATTCATAATCCTACATCAGAAAAAAATTAGAAAAACGGTTATTCTTTTTGCAAACATGTCCTGGGGAGGGGCCAGGCTTCAGCCTAAGGAGGAAGTTTGGCCTAGAAAAACATTTCAGTTACCATGATGTCCTTTACCCAAGTTTGCTTGACTTCAGGAAAGAAATGGGTGTATTTGGTTAGATATTTGATGTATACTAGTCACAACCTTTATCTTCACTTACTTTTGAAAAATCCCTGGCTTCCTTGAGTATCAAAATGGGAAAGTTCCTTGGGAGAAGAAGTCAAATTTTGTTTTGTCCTCCAGCATCTGCTGTAGGATTTTTCACATGTGATAAAGACCAAATTCAATAAAGCTTTGCTGAATATAGGAAGGTGAGCATGTTTATTCTGTACCAGCTATGTGCTCACATGCTTTACAAGCCTCTTCATATAAATGAACTCATTTAATAATCTCAAAATCCTGAGATGCTGAATCCATTTGCAGATAAGAAAACAGAAACTCTAAGAGGTTGAGAGACATGCCACCAATCCTTGGCTACCAATGATTTGAACCCCTACCGTACATGGTTTCCAGAGCTTGTGGCCCTATTTTAAGTGAAGAAATAGAAGAATAAAGGGAAAAGAGAGAAAGTACAGCAGGGAAAAAGAGAGAAGTGGAGGAGAGGATGCAGGTGGGTCGGAGGAAGTGGAGAGAAAACCAGAGATGGGAGGGGAGGAAGGAAGGGTGAGTGGGTGTGAAATTACACGTCTTTTGGCACATAGTCGGAGAAGAAAGACAGAGAGGAGGGTCAGAGTTCTCCTGGAGGAAATTATTCCTGGCAATTTAGAAAGAAATTTTCTAAGACAGCAAGTTAGGAACTCAGCCACTGTCAAAGGCTCAGCTCTCCGAATCTCCCCAGGACAGTCTCCTCTCTTGCCACCTCATTATCGCCAGGAACAATCTGCATGGCCAGTAATGAGGGAATCTTAATGCGGGCCATCTCAGGGGTGGGTAATGGCCTTGCACTGGTGGTTCAGGTCACAAGTCCAGGCCTGGATGCGGAGGAGTGAGTTGTGTGGAGCTGCCAACTCTCCCCTGGACAGACAGCCCATTCGCCCTTACGCCTCAGCAGGGCAGTAAAGAGAAAGGGAGGTCCACCCTGCATTCCCCTGCCAGCTGAGCCTGCTGGGGCAGTGGGGGGATAGTCCCCACAGTGGTAAACAGCTTGTCCTGCTACTGACCTTGACCCTGACTCTCCCTGCTTCCTGATGAGTCTGGCTCCTAGCAAACTCTGCTCCAAACTAAAGTGCATGTAAATTATTAGGGAGCCATTTAGCCACCACTTTACATTTGGAACATCCTTTGTGGTTTCCAGTTAGTTTCTGTGGGCAAAGTAAAGTGGACAAAGCAAAGCCTTGGAGTGAGGGTTTTAATCCTAGCATCTCTCTCTGTTAGAGACAACCTTGGGAATATTATTTTACACCTGTGAATTTCAGTTACTTAAATGCCAAGAGCAACAGTAACATCAGCATCATGAGTTTATTTCGATTATTTTTTATTTGTTATTAGCAATCATAGCTAACTTTGAATATGATGTGCTGGATTCCATGCTGATTGCTTTATGTGCTGGGCTAGACTAAGTCACTTCATTCATGTCCAACTCTTTGTGACCAGGTTCCTCTGGCCATGGGGATTCTCCCAGTACTGGAGTAGGGTGCCATGCCCTTCTCCAGTTGCTTTATATATACATGATTACTAATTCTTATAACTCTGTATGTAGATATTGGTCTTCTCCCTCATTTATACAAGTTACAGTTGAGGTTGGGACTCATTAGTACATGTCAGAACTGAGACACAAAGCCTTTTCTCTATGAAAAAGTCTATAACCTTAACCACAGTGCTATACTGAAATTATGTATACTCAGAGCAAGAACCTGACACAGTATATCAGTGAAATCACTTATTCTCTCTACTCATTTCTCTTTGATTATATATCAGTTAGGATCCAGCCACAAAACAGAAATCTCTCTAAGGTATTTCAAACAGAGGGAATTCAATCCAGGAGTTGGTTGCGTGTGTGATAGAAAAGCTGCAAAGCCAAAGGGGGACATTGAGGCAAACTAGAGATCAGCAATGGCAGCAAACCATTGTAACCCTTCGGCCAGAGGAACAACAGAGGGAGGAAGTAAAGAGAAAGGGAGGTCCACCCTGCATTCCACTGCCAGCTGAGCCTGCTGGGGCAGTGGGGGGATAGTCCCCACAGTGGTAAACAGCTTGTCCTGCTACTGACCTTGACCCTGACTCTCCCTGCTTCCTGATGAGTCTGGCTCCTAGCAAACTCTGCTCCAAACTAAAGTGCATGTAAATTATTAGGGAGCCATTTAGCCACCACTTTACATTTGGAACATCCTTTGTGGTTTCCAGTTAGTTTCTGTGGGCAAAGTAAAGTGGACAAAGCAAAGCCTTGGAGTGAGGGTTTTAATCCTAGCATCTCTCTCTGTTAGAGACAACCTTGGGAATATTATTTTACACCTGTGAATTTCAGTTACTTAAATGCCAAGAGCAACAGTAACATCAGCATCATGAGTTTATTTCGATTATTTTTTATTTGTTATTAGCAATCATAGCTAACTTTGAATATGATGTGCTGGATTCCATGCTGATTGCTTTATGTGCTGGGCTAGACTAAGTCACTTCATTCATGTCCAACTCTTTGCGACCAGGTTCCTCTGGCCATGGGGATTCTCCCAGTACTGGAGTAGGGTGCCATGCCCTTCTCCAGTTGCTTTATATATACATGATTACTAATTCTTATAACTCTGTATGTAGATATTGGTCTTCTCCCTCATTTATACAAGTTACAGTTGAGGTTGGGACTCATTAGTACATGTCAGAACTGAGACACAAAGCCTTTTCTCTATGAAAAAGTCTATAACCTTAACCACAGTGCTATACTGAAATTATGTATACTCAGAGCAAGAACCTGACACAGTATATCAGTGAAATCACTTATTCTCTCTACTCATTTTCTCTTTGATTATATATCAGTTAGGATCCAGCCACAAAACAGAAATCTCTCTAAGGTATTTCAAACAGAGGGAATTCAATCCAGGAGTTGGTTGCGTGTGTGATAGAAAAGCTGCAAAGCCAAAGGGGGACATTGAGGCAAACTAGAGATCAGCAATGGCAGCAAACCATTGTAACCCTTCGGCCAGAGGAACAACAGAGGGAGGAAGTGGTGCCAGTAAATCTCAGAGACCTGGGTCACCTTCCAAAGGTGTAAACACAAAGGAGCCATGGAGGAGATGCCAAACAAAGAAAAGAGACTTTGAGGTGGAAATACTCTGGCCTCTTTATTTCCCTTATCCTCCAGTCACCCCATAGTGACTTAAACTAGTCATATAGACTCAGAAACCCAAGAGCAGGGAACTTGGGAAGTGTTTCCTGGCAGGCTCGACAATGAAAGACAAAGCCAACAGGCCAGTGCTTGGCACACCTGACAACCCTATGAAATAGGTAGGTTGAGATTATTCTCTCTGCTTGATTCTGCCAAGCAGTTGGACCATGGTAGAATAGTGATCCCATTTTACACATGAGGAAAGCAAAGGTCTAGAAAATAAATATGAGTAGAACTCCAAAGAGGAGATGATTAATCCTATGGAATTCAAGGAAGGCTTCAGAATGGGAGACCCTTCTTTGTGAGCAGTGTGAGATAGTATTTAAGGGTTTGTGCTCCACAGCCAGACCACCTGGACTGGAGTCTACACTGCCACTCTGTGCTCTGACTCTTGTTAGCTGCATGACCTTGGACTAAGGTTATTTCTATCCTCAATGCCCCATGTTCTACCACTGTAACACGAGGAGGATGAGGATGATTGCAGCTTGGTTGTCGGAGATTTTGGAAGAGTGGATATAGGTGTTATACTATATAAAGCTGTGTCTGATGTATAATAAGCACTGTTTAGGTTTGGCGTATAGTTATTCCCCCAAACATATGCTGAGAGCCTGCTATAGACCAAGTGTTGTTCTAGATGCTATGTAGAGAGACAGATGAAAAGAGACACTTCCATCCTCAGAATTCTTAACCTACCAGGAACGAGAGACAAGGAAGCAAATCAATACAGTAAAGTTTGATCATTATACAATGCAGACATGCATGAGATTCTGGAAAAATTCAGAGCCTCTGCCTCGGATCATCAGAGGTCTTCATCGAAGGGAAGCTATTGGAGCTAACTCTTATAGGTGGAGTGGATGTGTGGCAGAAGGATCAATAAAAAGAATATTCCAGACAGGCAGTAGTGCATCTGCAAATACTCAGAGCTGAAGTCTAGCATGGCTTCTTTGGGGAACTGTACTGGGTAACTGGTGTGTAGATGTGGCAAAACAGGAACCTGTGAGGTAGGGCCATCATGCAGGGATCCCGGATGCAGCTCCTAGGGACACAGACACAGTTTCACGGGATGATGAGGACTCATCGCAAGGTATGAGATTCGATGAAAGAGGCAAGAATTGAGATGGAGCCAAAACCAGGCTCGACAATGAAAGACAAAGCCAACAGGCCAGTGCTTGGCACACCTGACAACCCTATGAAATAGGTAGGTTGAGATTATTCTCTCTGCTTGATTCTGCCAAGCAGTTGGACCATGGTAGAATAGTGATCCCATTTTACACATGAGGAAAGCAAAGGTCTAGAAAATAAATATGAGTAGAACTCCAAAGAGGAGATGATTAATCCTATGGAATTCAAGGAAGGCTTCAGAATGGGAGACCCTTCTTTGTGAGCAGTGTGAGATAGTATTTAAGGGTTTGTGCTCCACAGCCAGACCACCTGGACTGGAGTCTACACTGCCACTCTGTGCTCTGACTCTTGTTAGCTGCATGACCTTGGACTAAGGTTATTTCTATCCTCAATGCCCCATGTTCTACCACTGTAACACGAGGAGGATGAGGATGATTGCAGCTTGGTTGTCGGAGATTTTGGAAGAGTGGATATAGGTGTTATACTATATAAAGCTGTGTCTGATGTATAATAAGCACTGTTTAGGTTTGGCGTATAGTTATTCCCCCAAACATATGCTGAGAGCCTGCTATAGACCAAGTGTTGTTCTAGATGCTATGTAGAGAGACAGATGAAAAGAGACACTTCCATCCTCAGAATTCTTAACCTACCAGGAACGAGAGACAAGGAAGCAAATCAATACAGTAAAGTTTGATCATTATACAATGCAGACATGCATGAGATTCTGGAAAAATTCAGAGCCTCTGCCTCGGATCATCAGAGGTCTTCATCGAAGGGAAGCTATTGGAGCTAACTCTTATAGGTGGAGTGGATGTGTGGCAGAAGGATCAATAAAAAGAATATTCCAGACAGGCAGTAGTGCATCTGCAAATACTCAGAGCTGAAGTCTAGCATGGCTTCTTTGGGGAACTGTACTGGGTAACTGGTGTGTAGATGTGGCAAAAACAGGAACCTGTGAGGTAGGGCCATCATGCAGGGATCCCGGATGCAGCTCCTAGGAGCTCAGACACAGTTTCACTGGATGATGAGGACTCATCGCAAGGTATGAGATTCGATGAAAGAGGCAAGAATTGAGATGGAGCTCTTTGGTGGCCATTTGAGTTCTTATGTTTATTTTTAAGAGAAAAGAGTGAATAAATAAAAAGCGAAACTCCCAAAGATGGGTGTTAGACCTGAGCTTCAATACATTAAAATAGGATATTGACTCCTGAGCTGGTTCTGTTTGAACATGTGGTATAATTTTTAAGCTTATGAATCTTCTGACCCATGTTCTCCATCCAAAGGAAAATTCATTTAGCCTGAAGGTTCTGTACCAATTATATAGTTTTATAAGGTCAAAATAAAAGTTGGGAATCATTTTATCTTCATCTGTACTTATAGAAATTACAGAATCAAGCTGCTTTAATGAGAAAAAGCACCAGGAAGGGAAAAGTGAAAATAGAAATGTCAGCACTATCAGATGATTTCTGCTGCCTCCGGATGCTGGGAGCTGAGGCCAGGGCTGGGCTGTGAAGTCTTCTGACAACATGGTCTCTCTCCCTGAACAAGTTGCCAGGGCTTCAAGAGGAATAGACATGAAACACAACATCCATCCACCCTTATTAAGATTTAATCCTGCTTTCAACAGGATGGCAGTGTTATTCAATTAGATTTTTTTCTTCCTTAAAAAGGGATTTAACTTTTGCTTTCCTGACATCATAATCAACATGGAACAGATGCAAAGGGGAAAATTTTGTGACCACTGGTAATACAGACCTATACTTACCATGTAGCATGTGAGGTTATTAAAATGGAAATTGATTCCCTTTATTACTATCATAACCTATCAATTAATTTAGTTGGAGGTACTGATGAATATGCAATCATTCCTCTCTGTGGCCTGCCCCTTATTCCATGTTGAAAAGCTTTGGTAAAGCAATATGGACAATTTTAGATTCTTTGGCTAATTCTGCTAACACCCTTTGCTCTCTAATGATACTGATAATAGGGATAACTAATAGTTATTGAATTTTTTTCTACATGTCAGGCACTGTTCAAAACACTTTACATTCATTGCCTCATTCAATCCTCACAATAACTTTTTGAGTTGGGTAATTTTAATATCTCTCCATGAGGAAGAGAAAGATGAGGCACAGAGAGGTGAAAGAACTTTGCTCAGGTCATTCTGACTTTAAATCTGTATCCTTCACTGCTGTGCAGCACTGCACCTTACAGGTTCCAGAGAAGGAACTAGGACAGAGTCATGAGTCTCAGGCACTAAATTCCTGTAGGCTGTGGGGGCTCTGGGAGGGGATAGAAAGGTCTGAGTTGGGACACTTGCTTTAAGATATATGTAGATTTGTTAATGTGAGTTTGATTATTACTTAGATATGGCAAAGCCACGAGATCAGGAGATAGTTGCTATCTTTTTTGGAAGAGGGATAAAAATAAAAGTTGGGAATCATTTTATCTTCATCTGTACTTATAGAAATTACAGAATCAAGCTGCTTTAATGAGAAAAAGCACCAGGAAGGGAAAAGTGAAAATAGAAATGTCAGCACTATCAGATGATTTCTGCTGCCTCCGGATGCTGGGAGCTGAGGCCAGGGCTGGGCTGTGAAGTCTTCTGACAACATGGTCTCTCTCCCTGAACAAGTTGCCAGGGCTTCAAGAGGAATAGACATGAAACACAACATCCATCCACCCTTATTAAGATTTAATCCTGCTTTCAACAGGATGGCAGTGTTATTCAATTAGATTTTTTTCTTCCTTAAAAAGGGATTTAACTTTTGCTTTCCTGACATCATAATCAACATGGAACAGATGCAAAGGGGAAAATTTTGTGACCACTGGTAATACAGACCTATACTTACCATGTAGCATGTGAGGTTATTAAAATGGAAATTGATTCCCTTTATTACTATCATAACCTATCAATTAATTTAGTTGGAGGTACTGATGAATATGCAATCATTCCTCTCTGTGGCCTGCCCCTTATTCCATGTTGAAAAGCTTTGGTAAAGCAATATGGACAATTTTAGATTCTTTGGCTAATTCTGCTAACACCCTTTGCTCTCTAATGATACTGATAATAGGGATAACTAATAGTTATTGAATTTTTTTCTACATGTCAGGCACTGTTCAAAACACTTTACATTCATTGCCTCATTCAATCCTCACAATAACTTTTTGAGTTGGGTAATTTTAATATCTCTCCATGAGGAAGAGAAAGATGAGGCACAGAGAGGTGAAAGAACTTTGCTCAGGTCATTCTGACTTTAAATCTGTATCCTTCACTGCTTTGCAGCACTGCACCTTACAGGTTCCAGAGAAGGAACTAGGACAGAGTCATGAGTCTCAGGCACTAAATTCCTGTAGGCTGTGGGGGCTCTGGGAGGGGATAGAAAGGTCTGAGTTGGGACACTTGCTTTAAGATATATGTAGATTTGTTAATGTGAGTTTGATTATTACTTAGATATGGCAAAGCCACGAGATCAGGAGATAGTTGCTATCAATAGTTTGTTATTCCAGTCTCTATAAGAGGGGACATACCACGTGATGGGATTCATACAGAATATTCCATGCTTGGTCAGGATGCAGAGGGAGAGGTGGGAAACCTTGGGCAAAAGCTTTTATTGTGGTTTCCATGGGAAAGAACAAGAGGCAGGGTGAACAGGTTTAGAATTGGCTAGTTTGAGTAATTTAGGTGAGTTGTAGGGTATACTAGTTGCCTGGTACCTGGCCTTGGTTGGTGAGAGCAGGTGGATAGTGGCCTGGTGTGTTAGAGGTTGAGGGTATAAGGTCTGGACTGGTTGGTTTGCATTTGAAAAGTACACTGTGGGAGAGCTATGTACTATGTCTAAGTTAAGCAAACCATAATATATGAGGGCTTCCCTGGTGGCTCAGTGGTAAAGAATCTTCCTTCCAATCCAAGAGATGTCAGTTTGATAGCCAGGAATGGAGTTGCTGGATCATATGGTAAATTTATTTTTATTTTCTTGAGCAATCTGCACTGTTTTCCACAGTGGCTGCAGGAATTTGCATTCCCACCAACAGTATGTGAAAGTTCCCTTTCCTCCACATCCTTGACAACATTTCTCTTTGGTGATGGCCAATCTGACAGATGTGAGGTGATAACTCATTGTAGTTTCAGTTAGCATTTCCTTGATGATTGGTCATGCTTTTCTTCATCAATCCAGAACCTAGGAGTCCTTCTGGATTTCTTCCACTGTTCCATTCTCACATCCAATTCTTTAGCATCCAATCCCTTTTTTCATCTCCAAAGTGTGTCCTTGAATGTCCACATTCATTTCCCTCTGTCCAAGTCTGAGAATTCACAATCAGTTCTCGCCTATACTTTTTAAAATTGGTTAATTAATTAATGATTTTTAAATGATACAAGCTGCTGCCAGCACCCCCTTCTCTCTGGTGAGGCCCTGCTGACCCAGGCCTCCACAGGAGACCCCCCAGCACAGGCAGGTAGTTCTGGTTCAGTCTCCTGTGGAGCTATGCTCCTTTCCTCTGAGCCGTGGTACCCACAAGCTTTTGTCTGTGCCCTCCAAGACTGGAGTCGCTGTTTCCACTAGTCCTGCGGAAGTCTTATAATCAAACCCTGCTGGTCTTCAAGGTCAGATTCCATGGGAATCCCCAGTTCCTTGGTCAAATCCCCAGGCTGGGAAGCCTGACATAGAGTTCAGAACCTTCACAACAGTGGGAGAGCTTCTTTGGTGTTATTGTTCTCCAGTCTGTGGGTCACTCGCCCAGTGGGTATGGGGATTGATTTTATCATGTTTGTGCCCCTCTTCCTGTCTCACTGTGGATTCCTCTTTGTCTTTGGATGTGACAAAGACACATCTGGTTTTGGTAGATGTGTCTGGTTTTGGTAGATTCCAGCATCCTCTTGTCAATGGTTGCTCAACAGCTCAACAGCTAGTTGTGATTTTGGTCCTTCCACTCCATCGTCTGAAACTGGAAGCCTCTCTCCTATACTTTTACAAGAACCTTTCCTCATTTCTTTTCATTTTGCCTCTTACCCCTCTTCAATTTATTTTCCATATAAAGGCCTTATTGTTTTTCTTCCAATATTTTGATTAATAATTGATATTTAGCACTGGAATGTGGGAGACCTGGGTTCAGTTCCTGGGTTGGATAGATTTCCTGGAGGAAACCATGGCAACCCACTCCAGTATCCTTCCCTGGAGAATCCCCATGGACAGAGGAGCCTGGCAGACTACCGTCCATGAGGTCGCAAAGAGTCAGACACAACTGAGTGACTAAGCAAAGCAACAAGTTTAAGGTATACAGCATAATGCTTTGACTTACATATATTATGGAATGAGTACCACAATAAGTTTAGTTAATATCTATCATTTCATATTGAGACAAAAGAAAAAGATATTTCCTTGTGATGAGAGCTATTAGAACTTACTCTCCTAGCAACTTTTATATGGAATATACAGCAGTGTTAATTATATTAATTGTGTTTTTCGTCTCTAGTACTTATTTATCTCATAACTGGAAGTTGCTACAGTATAATTAGGGTAGGCTAAGTGTTGTAGGAAAGGGATCCAAAAAGATGTAACAGCTCGTACATGATAGTTACGACCTGAATGACTAAATCTATCGGCAGGGTAGCCCCTGTTACTTCTCCGAAGTCATTCAGGCCTAGTTAACACCTGGTTTCAAAGATATCCTAGACTGTATTTCCTGGAAGCAGATCCTGAAACCAGGATTCATATGAAAGTGATCTAACAGGAGAAGTTTTCTTGGTAAAAAATTGGTATAGAAATGGAGAAGTAGGACCATGAATGGAAGGAAATTAAGCAAGAGCATGATATGAAGCAAGATACCAGGGAGATAACTTTAGCCTAGTCCTACAAGGGAAGATCTAAAGATGCCACAGCCCCCAGCTCACAGGAGCCCCATCAGAAGAAGGGAGCAGGACTAGGTGAGCCCATGCCTGTCATTCAGTGGCTAAGGGCTGCCTCTAGGGAGGCGTACCTTCCCAGGTCCTCCTAGCAATCTCTGTGTGCAGGCATAGGGGTTCTGGCACCCTGAGGGCAGTCCACTGATTAGGGGATGCAGGTGCTGGCATGTGGGAGAGAAAGAACACCCAGAGTTGGTATGCAGGAAAATGATAAAGGCATCCAGGGGCAGATGGACGGAGCCCTGACAGCTGCTGCTGCACAAAGCTGTCCTCGAGGCTTCCTGCCAGCGAGAAAGAGCAGGCATGGGAAGTGTGAATAGGGCCATGATCAGAAGGGAGCCACATCACTTCTGCTTACAGTGCACTGGCTCTATCTTCTGCTTACAGGTGCGTGGCTGTATCTAACTACAAGAGAAGTTGGCAAGGGTGGTGCAGCTGTGTGCCCCAGAAGCAGAACACAGGCCCCCTAGCACAGATGGTGTCGCTTAATAGTGGAATGAAGTTCCAACCTCCCTACCAGGACCTACAAATCTCTCCAGGCCTGCTTCCCAGGCCTGCTCCTCTCATTGCATCCCACCCTATTTCAGCAGCACCAGGCACTGCTTCTGCTTTATCATAGGCTGGGCTTCATTAGCACAGTCTATTGATAAAATTAACAGAAGCCTTAGGCTTAGAATTGCAATGTTTTGTGACGTAGATAAAAGTGTTCATTTGACCTTTGAATAAAGGTATTCGATGGATGGTCACAAAGTAGATAATGAAACTTGTGATCACTTTTAGTGGAGGCTGTATGAACCATCGTTAGCCTCAGATGAGCTTGCACAAAGGGGAGAGCCGTGCTTCTCTGTGTGAAGTTGGGGTGGCGAGGCTCACAGGGCCAGCCATGTCACTGCACTACCACTGCTACAAAGGCAGAGCCTCCAACTCTGGGCTGGGTCTCTCTGCCTCCCAGCTAGTAGCATGACTTTGGGCAAGGCCATTAACCTATACTTGCTTTGCTTTCCTCATCTGTAAAGCAGGGTTAATAATTCTTTCTAATTCATGGACTCATTAGGAAGGTTATATGGGTTGATATACTAGAAAAGGCTAAGCTCTTGAGACGGTTGGATGGCATCACCAACTCAGTGGACATGAGTTTCAGCAAACTGGGGGATAGTGACAGAGGAGCCTAGTGCGCTGCAGTCCATGGGGTCACAAAAAGTCAGACATGACTTAGCAACTGACCAATCGCAAAGCTCTCGATAACTTCACTCATTACTATTAGGGGTCCCACAGGACACCCAGACAGCCTCCTCTCCAGTTCCACTGCCCTCTCACTGGAGTGAGACTCTGAAGAGCATTCACTGGTTGGCAGTTTCTTTTCTTCTGCTCCCTGCAGTCCCACTCCAGACTAAGGGATATTTGGGGGGTAACAAATAAAAGCAAACTCCTGCCTACCATGAAACCTTTGCATATATGCATCATCCTTGTCATTGGGCACAACTTAAATCAAAATTATGTTAGAACAACTCCAGCATTTGGTGGCAGTCGGCTATTAGTCTGGAAGCAGCTGTGTGCCCCAGAAGCAGAACACAGGCTCCCTAGCACAGATGGTGTCGCTTAATAGTGGAATGAAGTTCCAACCTCCCTACCAGGACCTACAAATCTCCAGGCCTGCTTCCCAGGCCTGCTCCTCTCATTGCATCCCACCCTATTTCAGCAGCACCAGGCACTGCTTCTGCTTTATCGTAGGCTGGGCTTCATTAGCACAGTCTATTGATAAAATTAACAGAAGCCTTAGGCTTAGAATTGCAATGTTTTGTGACGTAGATAAAAGTGTTCATTTGACCTTTGAATAAAGGTATTCGATGGATGGTCACAAAGTAGATAATGAAACTTGTGATCACTTTTAGTGGAGGCTGTATGAACCATCGTTAGCCTCAGATGAGCTTGCACAAAGGGGAGAGCCGTGCTTCTCTGTGTGAAGTTGGGGGTGGCGAGGCTCACAGGGCCAGCCATGTCACTGCACTACCACTGCTACAAAGGCAGAGCCTCCAACTCTGGGCTGGGTCTCTCTGCCTCCCAGCTAGTAGCATGACTTTGGGCAAGGCCATTAACCTATACTTGCTTTGCTTTCCTCATCTGTAAAGCAGGGTTAACAATTCTTTCTAATTCATGGACTCATTAGGAAGGTTATATGGGTTGATATACTAGAAAAGGCTAAGCTCTTGAGACGGTTGGATGGCATCACCAACTCAGTGGACATGAGTTTCAGCAAACTGGGGGATAGTGACAGAGGAGCCTAGTGCGCTGCAGTCCATGGGGTCACAAAAAGTCAGACATGACTTAGCAACTGACCAATCGCAAAGCTCTCGATAACTTCACTCATTACTATTAGGGGTCCCACAGGACACCCAGACAGCCTCCTCTCCAGCTCCACTGCCCTCTCACTGGAGTGAGACTCTGAAGAGCATTCACTGGTTGGCAGTTTCTTTTCTTCTGCTCCCTGCAGTCCCACTCCAGACTAAGGGATATTTGGGGGGTAACAAATAAAAGCAAACTCCTGCCTACCATGAAACCTTTGCATATATGCATCATCCTTGTCATTGGGCACAACTTAAATCAAAATTATGTTAGAACAACTCCAGCATTTGGTGGCAGTCGGCTATTAGTCTGGAAAGAGGAGAGCCCCACCCTCTTTGTATATCATCCTAAGACTGTCCCAGGCTTACACAGTCTCACTATAGATTAAAAGAGACCTCTGAGGAAAAATAAATAAGACATACAGTATGTCAGATAATGAACATGGTAAGAAGAAAAAGCTGAAAAGATGGCTAGGAAGTTGGGAGGATTAAGGGAGAAGTGAGAGTAAACTGTATCTTCCAGTTATGATGTACTTTCTGTAAAATATACTTAGGGAGGTTGCTGTCAATCAGTTTTCAGATTGATAAGGCATCCACAGAGACAGGACCTGAGACGCTGCCTGCATCTTTTCCCAAAGCTGTTCATCTGTCCCTTGAAAACAAAGCTTCTTCTTCTTCACATGCCCTCCCTCTCCCTTCTCCAGTAAGACAATTGGACCTCTTAACATAGCATCTCAGAGTTGCCAACAATGCAAAACAAATGCCACCATGCTTCTTAAAGTCCAGATCTGGCCCTAGCATGATGTTACTTCTGCCGCATGCTGTTGGTCTGAGCAAGACATAGGTTCAAGTGGGAGCAGACTCTCCCTGTTGATGGGAGAGACAGCACACATAGACGGGGATGGAGGGGACCTTTGGGAGCTACTGTGTGGATAATCTGTCACACTCAGCAAATGGCTCATTTTCAGTGTTATTTGATTCATCTAGGGGAAGAGGCCCGGGGGCTGCAAAATCAAATCACCTTTTATTTATTTATTTTGTTGGTTCTACCTGTTTATTGCTATCAACCCATCTCCCTCCACCCTACTCATGCTTGCATGGCTCACTTCTGTAATCCCACCAGGCTCTTCTGTCTATGGGATTTCCCAGGCAAGAATACTGGAGTGGGTTGCCATTTCCTTCTCTACAAATTACCTTGTAAACAAAAAGCCTTAAGATCCAGGAGGACTCAGGTCACCTGATAGAGTGATTCATGGGGCGTTTCTTTTCTTCTGCTCCCTGCATTAGATTTTTCAAATAAAGCAAACTCCTGCCTACCATGAAACCTTTGCATATATGCATCATCCTTGTCATTGGGCACAACTTAAATCAAAATTATGTTAGAACAACTCCAGCATTTGGTGGCAGTCGGCTATTAGTCTGGAAAGAGGAGAGCCCCACCCTCTTTGTATATCATCCTAAGACTGTCCCAGGCTTACACAGTCTCACTATAGATTAAAAGAGACCTCTGAGGAAAAATAAATAAGACATACAGTATGTCAGATAATGAACATGGTAAGAAGAAAAAGCTGAAAAGATGGCTAGGAAGTTGGGAGGATTAAGGGAGAAGTGAGAGTAAACTGTATCTTCCAGTTATGATGTACTTTCTGTAAAATATACTTAGGGAGGTTGCTGTCAATCAGTTTTCAGATTGATAAGGCATCCACAGAGACAGGACCTGAGACGCTGCCTGCATCTTTTCCCAAAGCTGTTCATCTGTCCCTTGAAAACAAAGCTTCTTCTTCTTCACATGCCCTCCCTCTCCCTTCTCCAGTAAGACAATTGGACCTCTTAACATAGCATCTCAGAGTTGCCAACAATGCAAAACAAATGCCACCATGCTTCTTAAAGTCCAGATCTGGCCCTAGCATGATGTTACTTCTGCCGCATGCTGTTGGTCTGAGCAAGACATAGGTTCAAGTGGGAGCAGACTCTCCCTGTTGATGGGAGAGACAGCACACATAGACGGGGATGGAGGGGACCTTTGGGAGCTACTGTGTGGATAATCTGTCACACTCAGCAAATGGCTCATTTTCAGTGTTATTTGATTCATCTAGGGGAAGAGGCCCGGGGGCTGCAAAATCAAATCACCTTTTATTTATTTATTTTGTTGGTTCTACCTGTTTATTGCTATCAACCCATCTCCCTCCACCCTACTCATGCTTGCATGGCTCATTTCTGTAATCCCACCAGGCTCTTCTGTCTATGGGATTTCCCAGGCAAGAATACTGGAGTGGGTTGCCATTTCCTTCTCTACAAATTACCTTGTAAACAAAAAGCCTTAAGATCCAGGAGGACTCAGGTCACCTAGATAGAGTGATGTCTTTGGATTTCTTCTTTGGGATGGGAAGACATTATTTCTGGGCTAGGTGCTACTAGAAAAACTGTAATTTATAAATATTCAAAAATTTTTTTTTCTATTTTGCTTCTTGTTTTCTCATTCAAACTGTGGGGTCTGGTTGATGAGCACATCACTGATATTTAAATTGGAGAAAATCCTTTATTAATTGTCTGTTATTGCCTAGCAAATTATCCCAAAACTTAGTAGATTTGAGTAGCAACACTTAATATCTCACAGCATTTCTAGATCAGGAACCTGGGGGTTGATTAGTTGAGTTTTCTGGGTTCTGGGTTCTGGCTTGGGCTCCAGTATTAGTTAGGACTGTAGTCATCTCCAGGTTTGATGGGAACAGGGCTCATTTTCAAATTCACTCACTGGTTTTTGTTTATTCAGCTCCTGGCTGCCCATGAGACTGAGGGCTCAGTTCCTCTGGCTTTGGGGGAGAGACTGCCCTCATTCTTTACCATGCTGGTCCCTCCATAGGTAGCTCGCTTCATCAGAGCAAGCAAGCAAGAGAGCCAGGGAGAGTGAGTGACTGCCAGCAAGACAGAAGTCACATTTGGAACTGAATGGCTGGAGCAACATTCTATCATTTTTGCTGTATTCTGTTTATTTTAATCTGTAGCTCAAGCCAGGCTACAGTCAAGTGGAGGGTATGACACAGGTGCGTCCAGTCCTGGAGGGATTATGGTGGTCATACAAGAATTCCAACACTTACCCTTCTTCAGCAGTTTTAGAGTCTTTGAATTTCACTCTGCACCTGGATATCACACCACCATGTGTGGGGTATAATTAGGGTGACTGTACGTCCCAGTTTTTCTGGAATAGGCCCAGGCCAAGTGATTCTTTTTTTCAAACGATTGCTCCAAACATACAATAACAATGAAAGGAAGAGAAAAAGTGTTAGTCACTCAGTCATGTCTGACTCTTTATGACCCCATGGACTGTAACCCACCAGGCTCCTCTGTCCAAGGAATTCTCCAGCAAGAATACTAGAGTGGTAGCTGTTCCCTTCTCCAGAGGATCTTCCCAAGCCAATGATTGAACCTGGGTTTCCTGCATTGCAGGAAGATTCTTTACTGTCTGAACCACGCAGGGGAGCCATATAATAATGCTTGAATGTATTTTTTTTAAATTTAATTTATTTATCTTTTTGAGGGGTGGGGTGGGGAGGGAGGGGGATGGGCGAGCCACCTCCATTGGTCCTTCATTTCTCCACTTTCATCTGTCTTTGTTCTTTGGCTCCTGTGGGTCTCCCATCGTGGTGGCCTCTGTCGTCGCAGAGGGCTGGCTCTGGGCACACGCGCGCCAGAGCTCTGGCTTGGTAATTGGACACATCGGTCCAGTCACTCTGCGGCAAATGGGATCTTTCCAGGCCAGGGATGGAACCGGCGCCGCTTGCACTGCAAGGCGGTGTCCTTACCCACTGGACCACCAGGGGAAGCCCTTGAATGTACTTTTTTATGTCAGTAGAAATGTCTTCATTTTAAGGCAAATAAAATTTTTCATTCTTGGTTTATGCCACAGAAATTTATAGAGTGCTTTTTAGATGCCAGAGGTACATCCCTTTCCTTGAAGAAGGCAGATGAGGACATCCACACTATTAATACCATGTAAAAGTGGTGTGAGTGGAAAACCCAGGGTGTCCCAGAATCTGAGATGATGATGCTGGGCTGTTTTGAACGATGAATGGGAGTTGGCTGGATGAAGAATACTGCAGTGAAAAACAAGCAATATATTAAAATAGGACCCCTGAAGGAGAATTTTTTTCACAAAGGTGAGAGTATAAGTAAATCAGAAGGAAGAGGCTATGCATGTGGTACTCATTTGATACCACCCAGACCCCTTGAGATAAAAGGCAGCTGCAGTTACCAGATTGGGAACCTGAAAGAGCTGTGTAGCCTTGGTCTCTTGGTAAGAATCTTCCATAGAGGGTTCTAGCCAGCTCTCGCTAGACACTGTAGAATAGAACCAAGGAAATAAATACTCTGACCTCACTCCCCTCTTTCTCTTCATCCCCTACGAAACCCAGCTGGAAACCAGAGGGCCTGAGAATTCATTGTGGTCTAGACTGATCAGCCTCCAGACGCTCAGGGAAGAATGGAGAGGTTCAAAGTGGGCCTGGAAGGGTCAATAGCATCTGGCTGATGCAACTGAGTTAGACAAACTCATTCCAGAGACAGGGGCTATAGGGAATTGAGGGGGATGTGAAATGTCTGGAGACTTCAGTCTATAGAAGTGACTTAAAACAAGAAGAAAGAAACAACTGAAGCCAGAGAAGCAGACAGGGGTCAGACGATGGTGGTTTCCCTATTTTTCCTTTGGCAGCATTGTCCTACCTGACCTACTACCCTAGAGTCAGATGGTCCCTTCTGCAATATAGACTCATCACACTGTGCCCAGCTGAGTTATGCAGAAGATCTTAGATTCTATCTAGTTAGAAGAGTTTTTAGCAGGGTCGTGTGTGAGCTGCCCTGCATGTGATGGGCCTGGTGGCTATGGGGTAAGGAATAGATTGGAAGGGACCTGGTTCAAATCCCAGTTCTGCTCTTATTCCTGTATGACTGTGCGGTCCTGTAACCTGGGCTCTAGTTTTCCTTGTTGGTATAAGGCAGTTGGCAGCTCCCATTGCTTGAACATGAGGTTTAGATGAGAGAGATGTTTTGGAAACTATAGACAGCTCAATGTACGTTATTAGTACACAGTTCAACAATTGCTTTTATAACAACAAGAAATGGGAAGGGGAGGGAATTAGAACCTTGGGCATCCTCTATATACCAGGTGCTGTGCCGGAACATTTTGTGTTTAATGTTCTGTTCACGTTCACTCCATGCAATAGCTCCTGAGACAGATATTATCTCACAGAAGAGGAAAAAGAGACTTATTTTGATGTCCAGTTGTATTTCATACACTGTACCTGGGGGATATGGAGGTAATGGAGAAATAGTCCTGATCTTTAGGAGATTTTATAATTATGGATGCTTAGGTCACCTAGATCACGGCTCTTCATAACCTGCACTCGAATCACCCACTTGGTCTCTTGTTAAAACACAGGTTCTGACTCTAGTTTTGGAGTGTGTCTAGTGATTCTGCATTCCTAGCATTCTTCCAGATAATGTGGATGCTGCTGTTCTGTTGTGGACTATACTGATCAGCCTCCAGACGCTCAGGGAAGAATGGAGAGGTTCAAAGTGGGCCTGGAAGGGTCAATAGCATCTGGCTGATGCAACTGAGTTAGACAAACTCATTCCAGAGACAGGGGCTATAGGGAATTGAGGGGGATGTGAAATGTCTGGAGACTTCAGTCTATAGAAGTGACTTAAAACAAGAAGAAAGAAACAACTGAAGCCAGAGAAGCAGACAGGGGTCAGACGATGGTGGTTTCCCTATTTTTCCTTTGGCAGCATTGTCCTACCTGACCTACTACCCTAGAGTCAGATGGTCCCTTCTGCAATATAGACTCATCACACTGTGCCCAGCTGAGTTATGCAGAAGATCTTAGATTCTATCTAGTTAGAAGAGTTTTTAGCAGGGTCGTGTGTGAGCTGCCCTGCATGTGATGGGCCTGGTGGCTATGGGGTAAGGAATAGATTGGAAGGGACCTGGTTCAAATCCCAGTTCTGCTCTTATTCCTGTATGACTGTGCGGTCCTGTAACCTGGGCTCTAGTTTTCCTTGTTGGTATAAGGCAGTTGGCAGCTCCCATTGCTTGAACATGAGGTTTAGATGAGAGAGATGTTTTGGAAACTATAGACAGCTCAATGTACGTTATTAGTACACAGTTCAACAATTGCTTTTATAACAACAAGAAATGGGAAGGGGAGGGAATTAGAACCTTGGGCATCCTCTATATACCAGGTGCTGTGCCGGAACATTTTGTGTTTAATGTTCTGTTCACGTTCACTCCATGCAATAGCTCCTGAGACAGATATTATCTCACAGAAGAGGAAAAGAGACTTATTTTGATGTCCAGTTGTATTTCATACACTGTACCTGGGGGATATGGAGGTAATGGAGAAATAGTCCTGATCTTTAGGAGATTTTATAATTATGGATGCTTAGGTCACCTAGATCACGGCTCTTCATAACCTGCACTCGAATCACCCACTTGGTCTCTTGTTAAAACACAGGTTCTGACTCTAGTTTTGGAGTGTGTCTAGTGATTCTGCATTCCTAGCATTCTTCCAGATAATGTGGATGCTGCTGTTCTGTTGTGGACTATACATTGAGATGCAGGTCTGATTCAACACACAGAAACACACTCACATACATACGTTTTTTTTTTTAGATTTATTTATTTATTTATTTTGGGTGGGGGTCAGGTTGGGGAGGGAGGGGAGCGGGCGGGCCACTTCTATTGGTCTTTCATTTCTCTCTGTTCATCCGTCCTTGCTCTTTGGCTCCTGTGGGTCTCCCATTGCGGTGGCATCTCTCGTCGCAGAGCACCGGCTCTGGGCGCATGCGCCCCAGAGCTCCGGCTCTGTAATTGGACACATGGGTCCAGCCGCTCCGCGGCACGTGGAATCTTCCCAGGCCAGGGATGGAACCGGCACCCCTTGTACTGCAAGGCAGTGTCCTTATCCACTGGACCACCAGGGGAAGCCCACACACATACATTTTTATCAGTACTTGCAACCATGATAAACTGAAGCAGAGGGAAGCTCTTTTTTAGCAACTCCAACTTTAGGAGACAGAAAGCAGAAGGGAAAAACCATATGTCCTAATATTTAACTGAACCACAGCTTCTAAGGCCTGGCATTCTGCTCCAGAATCTAAACCTCCCCTTGTTTGGGCTAAGCAGAATATTGTTTTTCTGCCCCTTGGATATATCCCATTATGAGCTTTGATCAAAGCAAACCTTTCCCTTTGAGGCTTAGGGCACATGTTAATGGCTTTGTTATTCGCATGTATCTGCATATATTTGCAAAGCAATTCAGCTGCTTGAGGGAGGAGCAGCTTTTTTATGTGTTTTTAATGTTCTGTTCACGTTCACTCCATGCAATAGCTCCTGAGACAGATATTATCTCACAGAAGAGGAAAAAGAGACTTATTTTGATGTCCAGTTGTATTTCATACACTGTACCTGGGGGATATGGAGGTAATGGAGAAATAGTCCTGATCTTTAGGAGATTTTATAATTATGGATGCTTAGGTCACCTAGATCACGGCTCTTCATAACCTGCACTCGAATCACCCACTTGGTCTCTTGTTAAAACACAGGTTCTGACTCTAGTTTTGGAGTGTGTCTAGTGATTCTGCATTCCTAGCATTCTTCCAGATAATGTGGATGCTGCTGTTCTGTTGTGGACTATACATTGAGATGCAGGTCTGATTCAACACACAGAAACACACTCACATACATACGTTTTTTTTTTAGATTTATTTATTTATTTATTTTGGGTGGGGGTCAGGTTGGGGAGGGAGGGGAGCGGGTGGCCCACTTCTATTGGTCTTTCATTTCTCTCTGTTCATCCGTCTTTGCTCTTTGGCTCCTGTGGGTCTCCCATCGTGGTGGCATCTGTCGTCGCAGAGCACCG
This sequence comes from Tragulus kanchil, assembly GCA_022376925.1. Lineage (NCBI taxonomy): Eukaryota > Metazoa > Chordata > Mammalia > Artiodactyla > Tragulidae > Tragulus > Tragulus kanchil. The sequence continues at coordinate 98,924,270 of JAIOJX010000032.1, forward strand.
GCTCTGGGCGCATGCGCCCCAGAGGTCCGGCTCTGTAATTGGACACATGGGTCCAGCCGCTCCGCGGCACGTGGAATCTTCCCAGGCCAGGGATGGAACCGGCACCCCTTGTACTGCAAGGCAGTGTCCTTATCCACTGGACCACCAGGGGAAGCCCACACACATACATTTTTATCAGTACTTGCAACCATGATAAACTGAAGCAGAGGGAAGCTCTTTTTTAGCAACTCCAACTTTAGGAGACAGAAAGCAGAAGGGAAAAACCATATGTCCTAATATTTAACTGAACCACAGCTTCTAAGGCCTGGCATTCTGCTCCAGAATCTAAACCTCCCCTTGTTTGGGCTAAGCAGAATATTGTTTTTCTGCCCCTTGGATATATCCCATTATGAGCTTTGATCAAAGCAAACCTTTCCCTTTGAGGCTTAGGGCACATGTTAATGGCTTTGTTATTCGCATGTATCTGCATATATTTGCAAAGCAATTCAGCTGCTTCTGAGGGGGAGGGAGCAGCATGTGGTTGAGTTTAGGATTTAAGCATCTTTTAAAGCTTGGTCCTTAGCATCCCAACTTAAAGGAAATGCAGTACAGAGAGCTGGAGTTTTCAGCTGCTGAGTTGGTTGGGTCTTCCCAGTTCCCAGCCCTTCATGGGTGATCTTTGCCGCAGAGAATTCTGCCCCATTTCTGGTTCTGCACCTCCCCGCCTTTTCCATTAACTTTACCGCTGCTGCCCAAGTGTTAAAAGCATTTCTCTGCACAGGAATTCTCCTACCAAAGACTTCCCGGTGTTTCATTATCTATGACTTCTACCTGCCTTCCACTACCTTCCTGAGGTCTAATCAAACTGAAGCATTGCTTATTTTCTAAAAGCCTTATAAAGTCCCCCCTTTAAGACTTGTTTGTGTTATCACCTCAGTGAAATGCCTTTTCGCTTTTCTTACTCTTATTCATCCTTCAAGTGAAAGTGGTAGTCTTTAAAGTCATATCAGGCTCTTTGCAACCCCATGGACTGACTTCTCTGTCCTTGGGATTCTCCATGCAAGAACACTGGAGTGGGTAGCTCTTTCCTTCTCCAACGGGTCTCCCCAACCCAGAGAAACTTAGCTCAAATCCTATGTTCTCCAGGAGCTTTCTCAGAACTTCCTACTTGAGGAAATTCTTTACTTTTCTGAACTCCCTTAGCATTTTATCCATAGGTATTTTTTAACTGCATGATGTTCTTTGTGTTAGAAGACTCTCATGGATCATTGCATGTCTTGAAAGTAGGCTGTCCATGCCCAAATTTTCAGTACTTGCAACCATGAAAACTGAAGCAGAGAAGCTTTTTTAGCAACTCCAACTTTAGGAGACAGAAAGCAGAAGGGAAAAACCATATGTCCTAATATTTAACTGAACCACAGCTTCTAAGGCCTGGCATTCTGCTCCAGAATCTAAACCTCCCCTTGTTTGGGCTAAGCAGAATATTGTTTTTCTGCCCCTTGGATATATCCCATTATGAGCTTTGATCAAAGCAAACCTTTCCCTTTGAGGCTTAGGGCACATGTTAATGGCTTTGTTATTCGCATGTATCTGCATATATTTGCAAAGCAATTCAGCTGCTTCTGAGGGGGAGGGAGCAGCATGTGGTTGAGTTTAGGATTTAAGCATCTTTTAAAGCTTGGTCCTTAGCATCCCAACTTAAAGGAAATGCAGTACAGAGAGCTGGAGTTTTCAGCTGCTGAGTTGGTTGGGTCTTCCCAGTTCCCAGCCCTTCATGGGTGATCTTTGCCACAGAGAATTCTGCCCCATTTCTGGTTCTGCCCCTCCCCCCCCCCCACCCCCCGCCTTTTCCATTAACTTTACCCGCTGCTGCCCAAGTGTTAAAAGCATTTCTCTGCACAGGGAATTCTCCTACCAAAGACTTCCCGGTGTTTCATTATCTATGACTTCTACCTGCCTTCCACTACCTTCCTGAGGTCTAATCAAACTGAAGCATTGCTTATTTTCTAAAAGCCTTATAAAGTCCCCCCTTTAAGACTTGTTTGTGTTATCACCTCAGTGAAATGCCTTTTCGCTTTTCTTACTCTTATTCATCCTTCAAGTGAAAGTGGTAGTCTTTAAAGTCATATCAGGCTCTTTGCAACCCCATGGACTGACTTCTCTGTCCTTGGGATTCTCCATGCAAGAACACTGGAGTGGGTAGCTCTTTCCTTCTCCAACGGGTCTCCCCAACCCAGAGAAACTTAGCTCAAATCCTATGTTCTCCAGGAGCTTTCTCAGAACTTCCTACTTGAGGAAATTCTTTACTTTTCTGAACTCCCTTAGCATTTTATCCATAGGTATTTTTTAACTGCATGATGTTCTTTGTGTTAGAAGACTCTCATGGATCATTGCATGTCTTGAAAGTAGGCTGTCCATGCCTACTCATATATAGGTGGATATGTGTGTGTGTACATATATACTTAATGTATATTTGAATGAAATGAATGACATTTAAGATACATGGCTTGTGAATTGTGATTTCCTGGCAGCAGATTTCCCCATGCATTCATTCTTTTAATACATATTTCTTGGACTCCTGCTCTGTTGCAGGCACAGGGTTCTGGCTGTGCAAAGGTGAACAGAAGAGAGTCCTGACCCCCCTGGGGGCTTTTCTGGGGATGGGGCCATCTCATGTTCTTTGTTTAATTAAGTTGGCTACACTCCAGATAGTTGCTTAATAATAAATGATTTGAAAAATCTGAAAACATCTGATATTTTTACAGATCAGTGACCTGTTAGATGAACAGGCTAAATCTTGTTTAATCTGTGCTTCTGTTCATCAAAGTCATCTTTTGGTATAGAGTGTGACAACAAATTGGATTGTACTTTCATTGTGCTGTTTGCCTCCCCATCTTAAAAATAACAATAGTGTATATTTATGGTGGAAATGTTGGAAATTTAAGGAATGAGTAAAAACTGCTCATAATCTCTTAAGTAATCAATGATTGTTAACATTTGGTATATTTCCCTCCAATTTTTGGTTTGCTTTTTGAAATACACACACACAGAAGCACAGTTTGAGTCATACTTTGTGTACTCTGCTTTGACTTTTTTAAACAATATTATACTTATTGCGTATTTTTTACAGGTTGTTAAAAATTGTTTGAAATTACATTTGTATCTTCCTGTATGGATTTATCATAATTTTAAAAACAATTCCCCATTACTTAGAAAAGGTAAACATTGGATACAACATGAATATCTTTGTATGTTAATATTTTTCTTCATTTGATCTTTCTTTTTTTCACATTCTTGAAGAGGTATTAGTGAGTTAAAAGGTATGAACATTTTAAAATCCTTTCTGTCCCATTTAACAGTTCTTTTTATCAGAGATAGTTAATTATTTTGATCTTCTTTGAATGAGCCTGTCCTCAATTATTAAACACCCTTTTGTAATTAACACAAAATCTGTGGGCTCCAAGCCCCCTCCCTCATTAAGGCCCAGCGAGTAGCTTGAAGCTGGTTTTTGAGACAATACCCCCACTCATTAGTATCCACACTGCCGGCTCATGCTTCTGCTGTTGAATTTTTTGTGATCTTGGGTGATAGATTTTTGCAACAGCAACTGTTAATGAACTTGACATCAGAAACACTTTTTTTTTAGTGCATCTAACCTGCATTTTGATCTTTTAACTAAAATATACTATACTTCTTTGGCTCTCAGAACCCTGGAAGAGTAGCCCCACTGAGGCTGCATTGAATTAGCTTGAATCATCAGCTTCTTGACGCTGACCAGGATAAGGGTTACCCAGCCATGAACCTGCGAAGGTCCTGCTTCTCTTCTTGGTCTCTTTCCCCTGTAGGAGAATTGGAAAGTTTATTTTAGTTGAACTTAATGCTAGGTAGTGTAAATTCACTTTAATTGAACCTGCTTATAAAGCTTTCTCACATTTGTATAATGCTCTACAGTTTACAGAGCACCTTCTGGGGTATCAGCTAATTTGATCTTCACAATTTTTCTGAGTTAACTCTTCATACCCCTCCTGTTTCATAGCTAAAGTAACCAGGACACAGGCTGTTCTAGGTGCTGGAATTAGTAAGGAGAGAACATGGTTCACTGGAGATGTACATATCCAATCTCAGATCAACTGAGCCACTAGCTAGTTGAAATTGTTGCAAATTACATTTGTGTACTCTGCTTTGACTTTTTAAACAATATTATACTTATTGTATTTTTACAGGTTGTTAAAATTGTTTGAAATTACATTTGTATCTTCCTGTATGGATTTATCATAATTTTAAAAACAATTCCCCATTACTTAGAAAAGGTAAACATTGGATACAACATGAATATCTTTGTATGTTAATATTTTTCTTCATTTGATCTTTCTTTTTTTCACATTCTTGAAGAGGTATTAGTGAGTTAAAAGGTATGAACATTTTAAAATCCTTTCTGTCCCATTTAACAGTTCTTTTTATCAGAGATAGTTAATTATTTTGATCTTCTTTGAATGACCCTGTCCTCAATTATTAAACACCCTTTTGTAATTAACACAAAATCTGTGGGCTCCAAGCCCCCTCCCTCATTAAGGCCCAGCGAGTAGCTTGAAGCTGGTTTTTGAGACAATACCCCCACTCATTAGTATCCACACTGCCGGCTCATGCTTCTGCTGTTGAATTTTTTGTGATCTTGGGTGATAGATTTTTGCAACAGCAACTGTTAATGAACTTGACATCAGAAACACTTTTTTTTTAGTGCATCTAACCTGCATTTTGATCTTTTAACTAAAATATACTATACTTCTTTGGCTCTCAGAACCCTGGAAGAGTAGCCCCACTGAGGCTGCATTGAATTAGCTTGAATCATCAGCTTCTTGACGCTGACCAGGATAAGGGTTACCCAGCCATGAACCTGCGAAGGTCCTGCTTCTCTTCTTGGTCTCTTTCCCCTGTAGGAGAATTGGAAAGTTTATTTTAGTTGAACTTAATGCTAGGTAGTGTAAATTCACTTTAATTGAACCTGCTTATAAAGCTTTCTCACATTTGTATAATGCTCTACAGTTTACAGAGCACCTTCTGGGGTATCAGCTAATTTGATCTTCACAATTTTTCTGAGTTAACTCTTCATACCCCTCCTGTTTCATAGCTAAAGTAACCAGGACACAGGCTGTTCTAGGTGCTGGAATTAGTAAGGAGAGAACATGGTTCACTGGAGATGTACATATCCAATCTCAGATCAACTGAGCCACTAGCTAGTTGCATAACACAAATTCTTTGAGTGTTAGGTTTCTTGTCTGTGAAGGGGAGAGAACAGTTGATTCTTACGTTTACAAATTCTTTATTGAGGAACAGGCTACTTACTAAAATTTATTTGTAACCCCAAACTCAGTGCTCATGGCACTTTGGGGTGGTCATCAGCAAGCATGCATAGAGCAAGAAAAATCTGAGTTACCAGGAATGCGTAGATGTCCAAGATGAAGCCTTGTCTACTTGTCTCAGCTCTTATATTTTGAACAAGTGCCTTTGAAAGGTCTGTTTAGTGCCAGGTGTTTTATATTTTTTGTGCTTTTTAAAAATATAATTTCACATGGCCCCTCGTATAGTGCTGAAGTCTGGTGTCCGCAGCTCAGAAAGGCTGTGTAGGTTTTACAGAGTAAATCTGTGTGTTAGAAAAGTTTCATTGAGGGTTGCATTATAGTGCTATTGGGGTTGTGAGTTCAATGTTAAGAAATCAACACTATATAGTAAATAAGGTGCCTTTAGACTGAAACACACATAAGGCAAAATGTGTATTGATTGATGGAAATGTTATGACCAGAGGCTCAAAGGAACCTTACCTTGTGTTTCCCTTAGGAGCAATGGTTCAATATTCAGATGGTTTTATAGAGCATTACTATTGCAAATGATAACCGACTATATCTGTTTCATGAGATTGCTGTGTATTTTAAGTAAGGACATTGTTTAAAATGCCTGGAAGTGCTGGTGTTCTAAAATGGGAGACTATATTCTACCATATGTGGAAACAGAGGCTCAGTGAAGTTAGCTGCCTTTTTAAAAATTATTAGACCAGAAAATGGCTCAGAGGAGTTAGCATCTAAACCCAGTCTGTTTGAATCCAAAAGCAGCAGACCTCAAAGCATACTGTGTCTAGGAAGAATCCCACATGGGGAAATTAAGTGCTTCTTAGTTCCTCCTGACTTTGCTCATTTAAACATTGTTTTCTACATTATTGAATTCTTGAAAACCTCTTTAACCACCCACCATCCCCATCATTTTTCCAGGCCCAGTGCTAACCACATGCCATCCGGAATCTCTTTCCATCACAAGATGATCCTGTAAAGTGGACATTATTGTCATTGGTACCATATTAGAGACACAATGAAGTTATATAAATTGCTCAAAGTTATACAACATGGAAAAAGACCAAAGATATTCAGCTTTTTCTGATTCCAGAGCCTACATTCTCAATCTTGATATTGTGCATGCATGTTAAGCTAATCAGTTGTGTCCAACTCTTTATGACCCTAATGGACCATAGCCCTCCAGGCTCCTCTGTCCAGAGATTCTCCAGGCAAGAATACTAGAGTGGGTTGCTGTGCCCTCCTCCAGGGGATCTTGGCTTGAGGGTCCCAAATCCTTAGGGATTTTATACACAGGTAAGAAATAAACAAAAACCAACCAGGCAAAAAACCTGCAAAAATACCTAGAGTTTTCAGCTTTTATTTACCTAGGTAAGGACATTAAAAAGTTGGCAATCCCTACCATTGTTATATAAAGAAAAGTGATCTTAAATCATGATAGTATAAAGAACTTCACCTCAAATTTAGAAAATCCACCCCATTCATCTTTATTCACTTTTATGAGAACCTCACCAATTCCTTAAAAAGGTTTTTTCAAAAAACCTTCCGTGTTTCCCTTAGCAGCAATGGTTCAATATTCAGATGGTTTTATAGAGCATTACTATTGCAAATGATAACCGACTATATCTGTTTCATGAGATTGCTGTGTATTTTAAGTAAGGACATTGTTTAAAATGCCTGGAAGTGCTGGTGTTCTAAAATGGGAGACTATATTCTACCATATGTGGAAACAGAGGCTCAGTGAAGTTAGCTGCCTTTTTAAAAATTATTAGACCAGAAAATGGCTCAGAGGAGTTAGCATCTAAACCCAGTCTGTTTGAATCCAAAAGCAGCAGACCTCAAAGCATACTGTGTCTAGGAAGAATCCCACATGGGGAAATTAAGTGCTTCTTAGTTCCTCCTGACTTTGCTCATTTAAACATTGTTTTCTACATTATTGAATTCTTGAAAACCTCTTTAACCACCCACCATCCCCATCATTTTTCCAGGCCCAGTGCTAACCACATGCCATCCGGAATCTCTTTCCATCACAAGATGATCCTGTAAAGTGGACATTATTGTCATTGGTACCATATTAGAGACACAATGAAGTTATATAAATTGCTCAAAGTTATACAACATGGAAAAAGACCAAAGATATTCAGCTTTTTCTGATTCCAGAGCCTACATTCTCAATCTTGATATTGTGCATGCATGTTAAGCTAATCAGTTGTGTCCAACTCTTTATGACCCTAATGGACCATAGCCCTCCAGGCTCCTCTGTCCAGAGATTCTCCAGGCAAGAATACTAGAGTGGGTTGCTGTGCCCTCCTCCAGGGGATCTTGGCTTGAGGGTCCCAAATCCTTAGGGATTTTATACACAGGTAAGAAATAAACAAAAACCAACCAGGCAAAAAACCTGCAAAAATACCTAGAGTTTTCAGCTTTTATTTACCTAGGTAAGGACATTAAAAAGTTGGCAATCCCTACCATTGTTATATAAAGAAAAGTGATCTTAAATCATGATAGTATAAAGAACTTCACCTCAAATTTAGAAAATCCACCCCATTCATCTTTATTCACTTTTATGAGAACCTCACCATGTTGTACTTCTTTTTCTCATTTCACCCAAAACAGGGCTATCTTTGTCACAAACAACCACCCCTTGGTAGCCACAGCTCTGTACTTTATTCTAGGTTATTTACCCTGATGTAGGGTAAGGAGTTTTGTCACGTGTTCAAGGCAGTGGATTAGATCAAATGGCATCTGAGATCACTTGCTAATTCAAGGATAGCTTTGGAGTTTGGTCCATTTCTTCTTCCAGTCCAGAGACAGAGGGGAGGCCATGCCCACTGCACTGGCTGTCAAGGCAGCGACTGTTGGTCTATCAATCTTGTCCTCGACAAGAGCGGGCACCTTGCGAATTGACCTCCAGAAAGAGAATGAATGCTTAGCAGTGACAAATAAGTTGCTTTAACTATTGGGAAACAGAGCACACACATAAATCTCCTGTAGATCTATATTCCTTAAGAAAATCCATCAGAGGAGAGAGGTAACCCATAGAAGATGAGGGCATAACTCTTGGGCTTTCCCTCCCTCACCCCCAAACAGGTGTATACCCTCTGGAAATGGAAATAGCCACGAGATAAGTTAACTTAAGGACTCTCACATGTTTCTACTTACTCATAAATTGGGAATCTTCCATTGTCCAGGCCTGTGCTTATTTGTTAAAACATTGATAGAATAATAAGAAAAAAGCCAGTAACAAGTATAGCTTATTGAGTAAAGATGATGCATTCTGAATCTTGATATTGTGCATGCATGTTAAGCTAATCAGTTGTGTCCAACTCTTTATGACCCTAATGGACCATAGCCCTCCAGGCTCCTCTGTCCAGAGATTCTCCAGGCAAGAATACTAGAGTGGGTTGCTGTGCCCTCCTCCAGGGGATCTTGGCTTGAGGGTCCCAAATCCTTAGGGATTTTATACACAGGTAAGAAATAAACAAAAACCAACCAGGCAAAAAACCTGCAAAAATACCTAGAGTTTTCAGCTTTTATTTACCTAGGTAAGGACATTAAAAAGTTGGCAATCCCTACCATTGTTATATAAAGAAAAGTGATCTTAAATCATGATAGTATAAAGAACTTCACCTCAAATTTAGAAAATCCACCCCATTCATCTTTATTCACTTTTATGAGAACCTCACCATGTTGTACTTCTTTTTCTCATTTCACCCAAAACAGGGCTATCTTTGTCACAAACAACCACCCCTTGGTAGCCACAGCTCTGTACTTTATTCTAGGTTATTTACCCTGATGTAGGGTAAGGAGTTTTGTCACGTGTTCAAGGCAGTGGATTAGATCAAATGGCATCTGAGATCACTTGCTAATTCAAGGATAGCTTTGGAGTTTGGTCCATTTCTTCTTCCAGTCCAGAGACAGAGGGGAGGCCATGCCCACTGCACTGGCTGTCAAGGCAGCGACTGTTGGTCTATCAATCTTGTCCTCGACAAGCGCGGGCACCTGAATTGACCTCCAGAAAGAGAATGAATGCTTAGCAGTGACAAATAAGTTGCTTTAACTATTGGGAAACAGAGCACACACATAAATCTCCTGTAGATCTATATTCCTTAAGAAAATCCATCAGAGGAGAGAGGTAACCCATAGAAGATGAGGGCATAACTCTTGGGCTTTCCCTCCCTCACCCCCAAACAGGTGTATACCCTCTGGAAATGGAAATAGCCACGAGATAAGTTAACTTAAGGACTCTCACATGTTTCTACTTACTCATAAATTGGGAATCTTCCATTGTCCAGGCCTGTGCTTATTTGTTAAAACATTGATAGAATAATAAGAAAAAAGCCAGTAACAAGTATAGCTTATTGAGTAAAGATGATGCATTCTGATGACGTGCTAAGTTCTTGGCATATTTAATCCTCATACCAGCCTTGTGAAGTAACACCATCAGCATCCTCACTTACAGATAAAGAAGCTGAAACTCTGAAGGTAAAGGAACTTGACCCTCCAGGTACTAATAAGTAGGCAAGGCTTGAATTGAAGCCAGGTGTGTCTTTCTAAAGTTCCTGCTTCTAACCTGTATACTCTTCTGCCTGACCTACAGTCTATAGCTTATTTCTGTATCATTTCCAAATTAAGCAACTAAATGTCCAACTTTTTCATTTTTCCCCTTTGCTATTCATGTAAGGAAATAGCCTGGATCAATTCAATTCATGTATATGAACCTTTTTGGGTGCCAGATTAGAAGTCTGAGGACACTGATGTGAAGGGAAGACCTCTACTTTCAAGACATTCCCACTGTTTGAGAGAGGCATGAACACAGGGACTTTGATAGAAAACAGTCTTTAGAAGAGGTATTAGAGAAGATGCTTGAATAAAATGCCGTATGAGCTGAAACTCAGAGGATAAGAGTTAAGAGTTACCATGCCCTAGGGGGCATTTGGCGAACTCACTAGTCGAGAACTCTCTGGGACTCTTTGCTATGGGAATCATGACGAAGATGTGGACTAGTGGATTTGAAAGCTATGCTAGCTCCACCTTTGGGGGAGCCGGTGGCTACACACAATCCCCTGGGGGCTTTGGATTGCTGACAGCTTCCCAGGGTGAAAAGAAATCCAGGGCTCGCGCTCAGCACTTTGTACCCTGTACCATATCTCAGCTGCTTTCTGCTACTCTGGTTGATGAAGTACTCAAAACTGAAAATGTTGAGATTTCACAGGTCACTATTGTGGGGATAATCCAAAGTGCAGAGAAGGCTGCGACCAACGTTGTTTACAAAATAGATGACATGACTTCTCCACCCATGGATGTTCATCAGTGTGTCGACACAGATGATGCTAATGGTAATGTTTCTACTTACTCATAAATTGGGAATCTTCCATTGTCCAGGCCTGTGCTTATTTGTTAAAACATTGATAGAATAATAAGAAAAAAGCCAGTAACAAGTATAGCTTATTGAGTAAAGATGATGCATTCTGATGACGTGCTAAGTTCTTGGCATATTTAATCCTCATACCAGCCTTGTGAAGTAACACCATCAGCATCCTCACTTACAGATAAAGAAGCTGAAACTCTGAAGGTAAAGGAACTTGACCCTCCAGGTACTAATAAGTAGGCAAGGCTTGAATTGAAGCCAGGTGTGTCTTTCTAAAGTTCCTGCTTCTAACCTGTATACTCTTCTGCCTGACCTACAGTCTATAGCTTATTTCTGTATCATTTCCAAATTAAGCAACTAAATGTCCAACTTTTTCATTTTTCCCCTTTGCTATTCATGTAAGGAAATAGCCTGGATCAATTCAATTCATGTATATGAACCTTTTTGGGTGCCAGATTAGAAGTCTGAGGACACTGATGTAAAGGGGAAGACCTCTACTTTCAAGACATTCCCACTGTTTGAGAGAGGCATGAACACAGGGACTTTGATAGAAAACAGTCTTTAGAAGAGGTATTAGAGAAGATGCTTGAATAAAATGCCGTATGAGCTGAAACTCAGAGGATAAGAGTTAAGAGTTACCATGCCCTAGGGGGCATTTGGCGAACTCACTAGTCGAGAACTCTCTGGGACTCTTTGCTATGGGAATCATGACGAAGATGTGGACTAGTGGATTTGAAAGCTATGCTAGCTCCACCTTTGGGGGAGCCGGTGGCTACACACAATCCCCTGGGGGCTTTGGATTGCTGACAGCTTCCCAGGGTGAAAAGAAATCCAGGGCTCGCGCTCAGCACTTTGTACCCTGTACCATATCTCAGCTGCTTTCTGCTACTCTGGTTGATGAAGTACTCAAAACTGAAAATGTTGAGATTTCACAGGTCACTATTGTGGGGATAATCCAAAGTGCAGAGAAGGCTGCGACCAACGTTGTTTACAAAATAGATGACATGACTTCTCCACCCATGGATGTTCATCAGTGTGTCGACACAGATGATGCTAATGGTAAAAACACTGTGGTCCCTCCAGAAACATATGTAAAAGTGGCTGGTCATCTGAGATCTTTCCAGAACAAGAAAAGCCTCGTATCCTTTAAGATCATATCCCTCGAGGATATGAATGAGTTTACCACTCATATTATGGAAGTAATCAATGCACACATGATTCTGAATAAATCTAACATCCAGCTCTCAGCAAGGAGAGCACCTATCAGCAATCCAGGAATGAGTGAATCTGGGAACTTTGGTGGGAATTACTTCATTCCTACAAATGGCCTCACTGTGGCCCAGAACCAGGAGCTGACTTTGATTAAGACTTGCCCAAGACCTGAAGGGTTGAACTTTCAGGAACTCAAGAACCAGCTCCAGCACATGACCTTAGTCTCAATCAAGCTAGCTGTGGATTTTCTAAACAACGAGGGACACATCCATTCCACCATGGATGATGATCATTTTAAATCCATAGATGCAGAATAACTGGATCTAACTGGGTACCCAAGATATTTTCCAGCTGGACCTTTTTCACAATCTCTTGTCTTTAGTTGTGCGTATGTTTGGCAAGTTGATGTCTAGGAAATAGATTTCACTTATAAAAGGTCCCAATTGACATCCTTTGAAACGTACTACTACTCCTCTGTGTTTCTGAGGTTCAAAGGGATATGGGCAACTGAAAAGATAAAAACCAGGGCAGAATTTCTTAAAGAAGTAACAGATTAGCTAGTTACAACATCAAGATAAGTGGAATTGAAAGAGCTATGCTACTAAGAGATTGGGTATTGCTATGTGATACTCAAGAGTTTCTATTCCTAAATTGTTTCCTGTTGAGAGAAGATGAGCAGAACTGGGGCCCCTCTGCAGGGAGCTAGCCGGAAAGCCCACTCACCTCGGCCTGTTTTTATTCCCCACTTTGGTTGTGTGTTACTACTTTCAGAATTGCACTTTCTTTTACCTTGTCATAATAGCTGCCAAAAGTTTGTTTTTATAAATGTTGTATTCTAGAGTGATGGCTTCATGAAACAGAGGGGAGAAAGTAATGTTGTACAAAATAAGTTCGTTCATATGTTTAATAAAATAGTTTTTAAGTGACTTGTAGAAATGTTCTTATTTTTATATGCTGCAATAATTAATGCTTGTGACATGACTTCTCCACCCATGGATGTTCATCAGTGTGTCGACACAGATGAAAATGGTAAAACACTGTGGTCCCTCCAGAAACATATGTAAAAGTGGCTGGTCATCTGAGATCTTTCCAGAACAAGAAAAGCCTCGTATCCTTTAAGATCATATCCCTCGAGGATATGAATGAGTTTACCACTCATATTATGGAAGTAATCAATGCACACATGATTCTGAATAAATCTAACATCCAGCTCTCAGCAAGGAGAGCACCTATCAGCAATCCAGGAATGAGTGAATCTGGGAACTTTGGTGGGAATTACTTCATTCCTACAAATGGCCTCACTGTGGCCCAGAACCAGGAGCTGACTTTGATTAAGACTTGCCCAAGACCTGAAGGGTTGAACTTTCAGGAACTCAAGAACCAGCTCCAGCACATGACCTTAGTCTCAATCAAGCTAGCTGTGGATTTTCTAAACAACGAGGGACACATCCATTCCACCATGGATGATGATCATTTTAAATCCATAGATGCAGAATAACTGGATCTAACTGGGTACCCAAGATATTTTCCAGCTGGACCTTTTTCACAATCTCTTGTCTTTAGTTGTGCGTATGTTTGGCAAGTTGATGTCTAGGAAATAGATTTCACTTATAAAAGGTCCCAATTGACATCCTTTGAAACGTACTACTACTCCTCTGTGTTTCTGAGGTTCAAAGGGATATGGGCAACTGAAAAGATAAAAACCAGGGCAGAATTTCTTAAAGAAGTAACAGATTAGCTAGTTACAACATCAAGATAAGTGGAATTGAAAGAGCTATGCTACTAAGAGATTGGGTATTGCTATGTGATACTCAAGAGTTTCTATTCCTAAATTGTTTCCTGTTGAGAGAAGATGAGCAGAACTGGGGCCCCTCTGCAGGGAGCTAGCCGGAAAGCCCACTCACCTCGGCCTGTTTTTATTCCCCACTTTGGTTGTGTGTTACTACTTTCAGAATTGCACTTTCTTTTACCTTGTCATAATAGCTGCCAAAAGTTTGTTTTTATAAATGTTGTATTCTAGAGTGATGGCTTCATGAAACAGAGGGGAGAAAGTAATGTTGTACAAAATAAGTTCGTTCATATGTTTAATAAAATAGTTCCATTTTTGAAGTGACTTGTAGAAATGTTCTTATTTTTATATGCTGCAATAATTAATGCTTTGTCAGCTCAACTAATTCTGAGATAAGTTAATGAGGTGTAATATGCAAACAAAAGTTCTGTAATTAAAAAAAAAAAGAGTTACCATGCCTTCATGTGGAGGTGAGAACAGGAATAATGCATGCTGTGAGAATGAGATCCACGTGACCTTTGTGTAGCTGGACTGTGAGATGCATGTAGGTGATTGTCACAAAGGATGATGCTATAGATACCCAGGGATCACATTTTGAAGGGACTTGGATGCCATTCAGACTTTCCTAGTGGCTGAGCAGTAAAGAATCTGCCTGCAAAGTAGGAGATGTGGGTTCAATCCCTAGGTTGGGAAGATCCCCTAGGGGAGGGCATGGCAACCCACCCCAGTATTCTTGTCTGGAGAATCCCATGGACAGGGGAGCCTGTGAGCTATGGTTCATAGGGTTGCAGAGTTGGACATGACTTAAGTGACTGAGCAGGTAGGAAGACAGGCAGACAGGATGTGATTCAAGGGAGATTGAATTTTATAAACCTGAAAATGGGGAGACCCCAAAGGTGTTTAGATGCAGGAGGAATAATATCAGAGCTGAAATTTAGGGGCTTCCATGGTGACTCACTGGTAAGAATCTGCCTGCTAATGCAGGAGATGCCAGAAGCATGGGTTTGATCTCTAGGTCAGGAAGATTCCCTGGAGGAGGTCATGGTAACTACAGTATTCTTGCCTGGAAAATTCCATGGACAGAGGAGTCTTATGGACTATAATCCGTGGGGTCATAAGTCAGCCACCACAGAGCTTGCCCACAGGCGTGTTTTAGATTTATGGTTAAAGACCTTGTATATTACTGAAACCAAATCTGTGAACCCTAGGTGATGGAATTTCAGACATGAGGGCAGACCTGTGGTTCCAGTTCTCTCTGTCAAACCGCTTAGTTGTGCTGTTCCCAGATGTGGTTGGCCACTATTGGGAAGATGGTTGGCACTCCCAGTTCCTGGACTCTGCCTTCTCCAGGTGCTAATTCAGAAGGTCTGGCCTTGGGACTTGGAATCAGTCTGTTTAAAGCTGACCATCTGAGTCTAATAAGCACTGGCTTATATAACTACTTCTCACATTGGTTGTTTTAGTCATTAAGTCCTGCCCAACTCTGTGACCCTGTGGACTATAGCCCACCAGGCTCCTCTGTCCATGGGATTCTCCAGGCAAGAATACTGGAGTGAGTTGCTATTCCCTTCTCCAGAAAGACTTCTCATGGATTCACTAAAAATACTGCAATCAAGATAAGGAAACAACCAACAAAGAATTAATTTCAAAAATATCCAAGCAGCTCAGACAACTCAACACCAAAAACATAAAAAACCCAATCAAAAAATGGGGAAAAGACCTAAACAGACATCTTTCCAAAGAAGACATACAGATAGCCAACAAACACATGACATGAAAAGATGCTCAACACTCTCATCTTAGAGAAATGCAAATTAAAACTACAATGAGCTATTACCTCTCACCAGTCAGAATGGTCATCATTAAAAAGTCTACAAACAATAAATGCTGGAGAGGGTGCAGAGAAAAGAGAACGCTCTTACACTGTTGGTGTGAATGTAAACTGATACAGCCACTATGGAAGACAGTATAGAGATTCTTTAAAAAAAACCAGGAATAGAAGCACCCTATGACCCATCAATCCCACTACTAGGAATAACTATCAAAGGTGTTTAGATGCAGGAGGAATAATATCAGAGCTGAAATTTAGGGGCTTCCATGGTGACTCACTGGTAAGAATCTGCCTGCTAATGCAGGAGATGCCAGAAGCATGGGTTTGATCTCTAGGTCAGGAAGATTCCCTGGAGGAGGTCATGGTAACTACAGTATTCTTGCCTGGAAAATTCCATGGACAGAGGAGTCTTATGGACTATAATCCGTGGGGTCATAAGTCAGCCACCACAGAGCTTGCCCACAGGCGTGTTTTAGATTTATGGTTAAAGACCTTGTATATTACTGAAACCAAATCTGTGAACCCTAGGTGATGGAATTTCAGACATGAGGGCAGACCTGTGGTTCCAGTTCTCTCTGTCAAACCGCTTAGTTGTGCTGTTCCCAGATGTGGTTGGCCACTATTGGGAAGATGGTTGGCACTCCCAGTTCCTGGACTCTGCCTTCTCCAGGTGCTAATTCAGAAGGTCTGGCCTTGGGACTTGGAATCAGTCTGTTTAAAGCTGACCATCTGAGTCTAATAAGCACTGGCTTATATAAC
The DNA here is from genome assembly GCA_022376925.1 of Tragulus kanchil. Taxonomy (NCBI): domain Eukaryota; kingdom Metazoa; phylum Chordata; class Mammalia; order Artiodactyla; family Tragulidae; genus Tragulus; species Tragulus kanchil. The sequence continues at coordinate 98,940,553 of JAIOJX010000032.1, forward strand.
TACTTCTCACATTGGTTGTTTTAGTCATTAAGTCCTGCCCAACTCTGTGACCCTGTGGACTATAGCCCACCAGGCTCCTCTGTCCATGGGATTCTCCAGGCAAGAATACTGGAGTGAGTTGCTATTCCCTTCTCCAGAAAGACTTCTCATGGATTCACTAAAAATACTGCAATCAAGATAAGGAAACAACCAACAAAGAATTAATTTCAAAAATATCCAAGCAGCTCAGACAACTCAACACCAAAAACATAAAAAACCCAATCAAAAAATGGGGAAAAGACCTAAACAGACATCTTTCCAAAGAAGACATACAGATAGCCAACAAACACATGACATGAAAAGATGCTCAACACTCTCATCTTAGAGAAATGCAAATTAAAACTACAATGAGCTATTACCTCTCACCAGTCAGAATGGTCATCATTAAAAAGTCTACAAACAATAAATGCTGGAGAGGGTGCAGAGAAAAGAGAACGCTCTTACACTGTTGGTGTGAATGTAAACTGATACAGCCACTATGGAAGACAGTATAGAGATTCTTTAAAAAAAACCAGGAATAGAAGCACCCTATGACCCATCAATCCCACTACTAGGCATATACCCTGAGGAAATCAAAATTGGAAAAGACATATGTACCACATTGTTCATTGCAGCACTATTTACAATAGCTAGAGCATGGAAGCAACCTAGATGTCCAATGACAGATGAATGGATAAAGAAGCCATGGTACATATATACAATGCAATATTACTAAGCCATTAAAAATGCATTTGAATCATCTCTAATGAGATGGATGAATCTAGAACCTATTATACAGAGTGAGGTACATCAGCGAGAAAAAGATATTGTATACTAACACATATATATGAAATCTAGAAAGATAGTGCTGATAAATGAATATGCAGAGCAGCAATGGAGGTGCAGACATGGAGAACAGTCTTATGGACATTGAGGTGAGGGAAGGGAATATGCTGTGGGACTAGGGGATCTCAAATAGGGCCTCTGTGGTGACCTGGAGGGGTGGAATGGGAAGGGAGATGAGGGGGAAGTAAGAGGAAGGGACATGTGTACACCTATGGAGGATTCAGGTGGATGTGTGGCAGGAAACAACAAAACTTTGTAAAAAATAAAAATAAAAAAAGGAATTTTGTTTAAAGAAAATTATCTCTGAACACTCTCTCCTCCCAAAGAAACAGTTTATACTGCTAGAAATGTATATTAGTCAGGGGTTTCCAGAGAAGCAGAACCAATAGAATGTGTGGGGGAGCATATGTGTAAATATATATTTAAATCTATATATATATAGAGAGAGAAGTTTATGTATATATATGTAAACAAAACTGATAGCATGTGTATACTCAGATGCATATCCTATTAGTTTTGTTTATGTATTGATATATAAAGAGATTTTTATGTCTACTTGTATATAAATATTCATTTTTATTTATATATACAAAGAGATTTATTAGTATTATAAGATAATGGTTCATACAATTGTGGAAGCTGCTAAGTCTCAAGATGTAAAGTTGGCAAGCCAGAGTTCCTGAGAACTGATGGTGTAGTTCCAGTGCAAAAGCTGGCTGGGCTGAAGCTGGTACTTCAGTTCAAATCTGAAGACAGGGGCAGAAAACAAACCAACCAACCAACCAACCAGCATTCAAGCTCAGGCAGTCAGGTAGAGAGAAGTTCCCTCTCCCTCAGTCTTTTTTTTTCTCTTTGTTCTACTCAGATCTTTACCCACATTAAAGAAGGCAAAATCTGCTTTACTCTGTCTACCAATTCAAATGTTAATTTCATCCAGAAACATTCTCACAGACACACCTAGAGAAACATTTGACCAAATATCTGACCCGTGGCCCAGTCAAGTTGACACGTAAAATTAACTATCAGGAGATACCAAAAGAATTTCATGTTAGTAACATCATCCCTGTGATAACCATAGGAACAAGAATCATTATTTGTACCCCTTTAGTATCTGACACAATATGTGTATAACCAGTGCTTGCAAGTGAATGAACGAAACCGGCATATTAGCATCAATGTTTATGAAGTGATTTTCTCACCCATGATTTTATTACCCACATAGTAACGCTGCTGGGCAATTGAAATAGATTTCATTATTACCTGCCATTTTTGAAGGAGGCTGTGCAGGGCACACAGAGGTGAACTTACCTGTCCAAGGACCCAGAGTAAGTGACAGGGACCAGCCCAAGCCCAGAGCCTCTTTTGTGATCTTTCCACCCTTGGTCATGGCAGATTAATTCCCAACAAAAACATGCAAAGGTTTTCATATCTTCCTCTGACCAGCAATGTTCTGATCTACATCTGTTACTGGCTCTAAATATAGGAAAGGTGCAAATTAGCAAGCGAAAACCAAGAGATATGTTTGTACTTAATGCTACTAACAGGCAGGATAATTACAAGAGTGCTGCTTGACAAACAAATTAATAAAAAAAAACTCTCGTGCCAGTCTCAAGTACAAATTACAGAGCAGAAGGCAGGGAGAGCCTGGGTTTGACAGTTGCAGGATAACAACCTTGAAATATATCCACATTATGCAAGGGGTCTTTGGATGTCTGTCTTAGGTACTTGGTTAGAGACCATGCTAATGAACTGCCTTAATGTTCATCTTTCTGTAGGACCCTTCTATATATCTTTTAGGGTCAAGTTTTACCATGATTAGAAAAACTGCTTAGTTAGTTGTGGGCTTCTAGTCATTTTATGTGTTTTATATCTTTAAATAAACCTATCCAGTTAATCAGAAGGCATTGTATTAATATATAGTTGTTTATCTCACAATGGTTTCTAACAAACGTCAATAAATAGACTTACCTGAATTATTCTTTGTTTTCCTATTATGCTTTATAGTTCATTCATTTGACAACTATGTATCCCATAATAATTTTGGCTAATAACAATACAGTTGCAGAGCCTAACTATAGTCCTTACTTTGTAGTATGGACTGCTTTGTGTGGTGGTTCTTAATTCTTCTGAGCATTAGCTCACCAAAGAATATGAAAAAATACTGATGCCCATGCCCCAACCTGGAGATTTTGATTCACTTGGTCTGAAATGGAGCCTGGGCATCAGTTTATTTATTTATTTATTATTTAAAAAAAATACTTGATTTATTTATCTGTTTGCACCAGGTCTTCATTGCAATATGGGAGATCTTTGTTGCCAAACATGGGATCTTTGTTGTGGCATGCAGGATGTTTAGCTGTAGCATCCAAACTCTTAGCTGTGGCTTGTGGGATGTGGTTTCTTGATCCAGAATCTAACCTCAGACCCCTGCATTCAGAGTGGAACGTCTTGGTCACTGGACCACCAGTGAAGCCCTACCTGTATATTTTTAAATATACAGATCACTCCACCAAGTGACTGAAACATTTGGAGTCCAGGTCTGGTGAAAGCAACCATTATACAACCAGATAAGGTGTACCACTTTAAGTATAAGAAGCGACATATGGTACAGGTAACTGGCTTGGGATGAGAATGCTAAATGCTTCAGGAAGAGTCTGGAAAGGTCTTGCTGGGACTGTTATTTTATATTTGAGGATATCAGAGAAGTTTATCTTTAACTTTTAATACAATTTTATTATTATATCATTTGAATTGCATCTTGAAGAATGTAGATGAGAAGGGAGGAGAGAAAGAATCCCAGGTAGTGTAGGTGCAGAGGTTCTTGGGAAATGATGTCCATGTCTTCAGAGAAGTTTGAGTTGTTTAGTTGAGCTGAAGTGTTGAGTGCATGAATTCATTGTCATTAATTCTTTCATTCAAGCACTGTTTGTTGTGGATCTCTGCTTTATGAGACACTGTGTTAAGTGCTGCCAGTGATTCAAATATAAGACAAAAGAGATCCTATCACCAAATGAATCATAGGCTATTTAAGGAAACACATTGTGAATGATGATGATGTTGACTATGGTGATGGTGATGATGGTACTAGAGTGCTCAGTCACTCGATTGTGGATAATAATTTTGGCTAATAACAATACAGTTGCAGAGCCTAACTATAGTCCTTACTTTGTAGTATGGACTGCTTTGTGTGGTGGTTCTTAATTCTTCTGAGCATTAGCTCACCAAAGAATATGAAAAAATACTGATGCCCATGCCCCAACCTGGAGATTTTGATTCACTTGGTCTGAAATGGAGCCTGGGCATCAGTTTATTTATTTATTTATTATTTAAAAAAAATACTTGATTTATTTATCTGTTTGCACCAGGTCTTCATTGCAATATGGGAGATCTTTGTTGCCAAACATGGGATCTTTGTTGTGGCATGCAGGATGTTTAGCTGTAGCATCCAAACTCTTAGCTGTGGCTTGTGGGATGTGGTTTCTTGATCCAGAATCTAACCTCAGACCCCTGCATTCAGAGTGGAACGTCTTGGTCACTGGACCACCAGTGAAGCCCTACCTGTATATTTTTAAATATACAGATCACTCCACCAAGTGACTGAAACATTTGGAGTCCAGGTCTGGTGAAAGCAACCATTATACAACCAGATAAGGTGTACCACTTTAAGTATAAGAAGCGACATATGGTACAGGTAACTGGCTTGGGATGAGAATGCTAAATGCTTCAGGAAGAGTCTGGAAAGGTCTTGCTGGGACTGTTATTTTATATTTGAGGATATCAGAGAAGTTTATCTTTAACTTTTAATACAATTTTATTATTATATCATTTGAATTGCATCTTGAAGAATGTAGATGAGAAGGGAGGAGAGAAAGAATCCCAGGTAGTGTAGGTGCAGAGGTTCTTGGGAAATGATGTCCATGTCTTCAGAGAAGTTTGAGTTGTTTAGTTGAGCTGAAGTGTTGAGTGCATGAATTCATTGTCATTAATTCTTTCATTCAAGCACTGTTTGTTGTGGATCTCTGCTTTATGAGACACTGTGTTAAGTGCTGCCAGTGATTCAAATATAAGACAAAAGAGATCCTATCACCAAATGAATCATAGGCTATTTAAGGAAACACATTGTGAATGATGATGATGTTGACTATGGTGATGGTGATGATGGTACTAGAGTGCTCAGTCACTCAGTCGTATTTGACTCTTGGCAACCATATGGACTATAGCCCACCATGGATAGGCTATAGGCATGGGATTCTCTAGGCAAGATTACTGGAGTGGGTTGCCATTTCCTCCTCCAAGCGATCTTCTAGACCCAGGAATCAAACCCATGTCTTCTGTGTCTCTTGTTCACAGGCAGATTCTTTACTGCTGAGCCACTGAGGAAGTCCAGGTGATAATTGGCGCTTAAAATTGAAACTTTGACTAGGTACTAATATTTAATAGAAATGAAAATTTAAAGTGAAGTGCCAAATTATATTAAATTTAGATGTATACAGGAAATGGTTTAAGGTTGAGAGACTGGAAAGGAAGATGAGTGATGAGATATCCTTTAAAGATGTTCTTGTAAGATCTCCATTCTGCAAGAAGAGAGGAGGAAAGGGGAAACTGGTCTGCCTCCAACCTTCAAACCAAGTGTGAGGGAAAGAGCCTGCCTCCTCACTCAGTCTCAAAGAAGGGAACAGCCTGAGGTGGGAGCTTTGTGAATTGGGAACTGGCCTCCTTTATCCTCAGAGGATAGAGAATAGAGGTGAACACACTTATATTGCAAGGGACCAGGTAGTAAATTAGACTTTGCAGGAGGCATGCTAACTCTGTCACATATTCTTTGTTTTTTTTCATCTTTCAAAAATGTAAAAATCATCCTTAGCTTTGGGGGTTATAGTTTTCTGACCCTTGGTCTAAGGGAAAAATGGCCTGACCCTTTGAGTAGGAAGCCTGGAAACAAGGATGGGGATGGGGCCATCAGCTCGCATCCAGGACACAGAGGTATAGCCAGGGTGACCATTTGATTCACTAGCCAAACAAGGATGCTTAGAAGAGTGAAAGGGGGTGCTAATAACTGAGTAAGTTAATGAATGATAAACTAGGGCAATAGGACTCAACTAGGACTCCCCAGGCAAACTTGTGGTCTGGTCACCAAATACGTGGGTAATGATAGTGCAAGCCTGAAGTTTCCAAGCATGGGGGTCCTCCAAACTATGCTGTCCAGTATACTAACCACTAGCCACATCCAGTATGGTCACTACAAGCCACATCTGACATGGTTGTCACCAGCCACATGCGGCTATTGGACACTTGAAATTTGGTGTCTGAATTGAAATGTGCTCAAAGTCTCAAATATCACCGTGGTTTCATACTAAACACTTAGTGTGAAAAAAAAGACTGTGAAATATTAGTACTTGTATGTTGATTACATATTAAAATGATTATATTTTAGATACATTGGGTTAAATAAAATATTTATGCTAACTTCACTTGTTTCTTTTTACTGTTTGATGTGTGGCTACTAGAAAACAGTGAAATTTCCATATGTGGATTGTGTATGTGGCCTGCATTAAATTGCCATTAGATACCACTGCTCTGAAGAGTTCTCCGAATTGCCCATTAGACCAAGAGGCAGCCTTGAACATCTGCAAGAGCCAGTGCCCCTAAAGTCAGCTTGCCTTGCTATGACAAGTCCAAGTAAGACCTTCCCTGCCTCTTCTTCCTCTTCCTTTCTCACCTGCCACTCCTGGGGATGAGGGGTGGGTGGGCATGAGGAACCATATGTAACTCACGAGCAAAGGCAGATCAGAGAAATCAAAGGGCAACTCTGCCAGTCATCCCCCTCCCTTCCCTCTGTAAACCTCCATCCTTGAATGGCCAGAACTGAGAGATATATGATGGGCGCTAAATCATGGTTGGGGACTGGTTAATGCCTTGCAGTGGACATTCTCATTTCTGAAATGGAAATGGGTTCATGACTTAAAGATCCTATGGAACTGTCTGTTTTCTAAAAGTAAGCAGGAAAGTCATGGAGTTTTAATCTGGGGGCAGGGAAAGACTATCCTACTGAATATATTTATTTTCTATTCCATTATTTCTTTAACGTTTTACTGCAAAAACTTTAAGGCCTGAATTAAGGTGAAGAGACTACTGTAAGAAACTCTCATTTACCATTCTCCAGAATCAACAATTCAACATTCTGCCAATTTTATCCATTAATGCTTTTTAAAGAGTAGGGAGAGGGACTAAAGTATTTTAAAGCAAATCCCAGATATTATGTTATTATACCCATAAATACTTCAGTATATAAAGCATAAATATCTTGCATTTAGTGTAGCTGATTTTATTTTAAGGGAACACCAGGGAAGTTACAAGTACCTATATTTCAAATATATCTTGTATCATGGTTGTTAGCACACTAGTATCAATAGCAGAGACAGGTAAAGTACAGGAACTTTAGAGGTCATTTAATCCCGTTTTCTTACAGAAACTCACAGAAGAAGGGACTTACCTGAGGTCCCAGGAGGCAGAACTGGGACTCAGACCCAGGTCCACCTTCACCAAGTGCAAGCTTGCTCATTTGAACCTCATTTGGAGAGATTTGAACTGAGGGCCTCAGCTGAGTCTCTCTAACATCTCCAAGACATCCTGTTTGCATTTCATCCTGTAAACTGAGAATCCAAGAGATGCTTCTCTAATATCAGTTGTAATTTTATCAACAGATTAAATTTGGAGGTCTGCATGGAGCAATCGTTTGACACTTAATGTCTTGAAGGGGACTTGAGTGATGCTTCAGGGAAAAATCAAGAGAAAATAGATCCTCAAGTCATCCAGGTGCTTTGAGGTTAAAGAGTTGACTTGTGAGGAAAGGTTTTTACTAAGGGTTTTGCCCGTGGGCTCTCTGTAGATCCCAGGTAAACTAATAGCCTGAATTCTCTTGGAAGCCATCTTTCCCTGACTGTCAGGAAGGATTTGCTTTTTAAGAGGAGAACAAATAGTATATAAACTATTCAATGCCCTGGTCCCCAGCCCTTTAGCTGCTTCTGAGCATAACGGCAGTTTCAGCTTCTGGGTGCATGTCACTTCAAGTTAATTCGATGTCTCATGTTGCTCAGAATTGATCCAGAACATTTTCTGTTGCTTCTTAAGGTCCTCTGCTCATTGCTTTCATTTTACGTGGTTTTTCAGTCTTTCCACAGTACCCACTTCTACATCTGCCCCCAGACTTCCATTTTCTGAAATCAGTTTTTCTCTGTGGTTCAAGTTCCCCTCTTGCGGTCATTCTGTTTTGGTCTTAGAGTCACGTTCCATAGTTTTCCCATGTTCCAGCTATCAGTGTCAGAGTAGGGAGAGGGACTAAAGTATTTTAAAGCAAATCCCAGATATTATGTTATTATACCCATAAATACTTCAGTATATAAAGCATAAATATCTTGCATTTAGTGTAGCTGATTTTATTTTAAGGGAACACCAGGGAAGTTACAAGTACCTATATTTCAAATATATCTTGTATCATGGTTGTTAGCACACTAGTATCAATAGCAGAGACAGGTAAAGTACAGGAACTTTAGAGGTCATTTAATCCCGTTTTCTTACAGAAACTCACAGAAGAAGGGACTTACCTGAGGTCCCAGGAGGCAGAACTGGGACTCAGACCCAGGTCCACCTTCACCAAGTGCAAGCTTGCTCATTTGAACCTCATTTGGAGAGATTTGAACTGAGGGCCTCAGCTGAGTCTCTCTAACATCTCCAAGACATCCTGTTTGCATTTCATCCTGTAAACTGAGAATCCAAGAGATGCTTCTCTAATATCAGTTGTAATTTTATCAACAGATTAAATTTGGAGGTCTGCATGGAGCAATCGTTTGACACTTAATGTCTTGAAGGGGACTTGAGTGATGCTTCAGGGAAAAATCAAGAGAAATAGATCCTCAAGTCATCCAGGTGCTTTGAGGTTAAAGAGTTGACTTGTGAGGAAAGGTTTTTACTAAGGGTTTTGCCCGTGGGCTCTCTGTAGATCCCAGGTAAACTAATAGCCTGAATTCTCTTGGAAGCCATCTTTCCCTGACTGTCAGGAAGGATTTGCTTTTTAAGAGGAGAACAAATAGTATATAAACTATTCAATGCCCTGGTCCCCAGCCCTTTAGCTGCTTCTGAGCATAACGGCAGTTTCAGCTTCTGGGTGCATGTCACTTCAAGTTAATTCGATGTCTCATGTTGCTCAGAATTGATCCAGAACATTTTCTGTTGCTTCTTAAGGTCCTCTGCTCATTGCTTTCATTTTACGTGGTTTTTCAGTCTTTCCACAGTACCCACTTCTACATCTGCCCCCAGACTTCCATTTTCTGAAATCAGTTTTTCTCTGTGGTTCAAGTTCCCCTCTTGCGGTCATTCTGTTTTGGTCTTAGAGTCACGTTCCATAGTTTTCCCATGTTCCAGCTATCAGTGTCTTATCTGCACACCCCTCTCATTTTTCCTTTTAATTCCTTGGGGTTCCATTCTTATTGATATGAATTTCCTTATTTTCCTTTGGAAGTCTCTCTTCCAGTAATTTTATCTGGAATATCTATAGCTCTGTCCTGGTTCTACTCCGTGGCTAGCCATGACAACTTGGGCACCTTACTTAACTCTCTATTTCCTCATCTTTAAAAATCATGATCATAAAATTTGTCCCTCACAGGGCAGAAGGTCAGTGCATGAAACACATTTAGAACAGTGATGAGCACATGGCAAATGGTCATGTGGATTATACACACGTGCTCAGCTCTTGGGCCCGAGACAACATCCACACTAGGAAGATTAAACCTGGAGGAACTCAGGTTTTCCACCATGTGTTTCCTGTAAGCCTCCAAGCTGTGGACTTGAGCTTTGGCCACAAGCTCAAACGATCTTTTTTTTCTATGGTAACTTCATTTCTTCAGCACTTGCTCTGCTAGTTGTCATCATTTGTCAACTAGCAGAATCCTGGCCTTTTCTTCTCAGGAGACCCCTTGACCCAGCAGCTTTACGCAGTTTCTCAATGGGAAGCAGCTATGCTCTCAGGGGACCTTGAGGAGGAAAGCTTTATCTACAGGGCCTGCTATCGTCTTTTCCTGGGGGGAACCATTTATAGAAATCAAAGTTGAAGTTGCCCATATACTGCAGGGAGCTGAAATGTCTCTTGATTAAAAGCTAATAATGATGAAGACAGTGGTGCCGAGTTCATCTCATGAAACATGCTGTTACACAAAGTCCTTTGCATGGAGATGTAATCTCTGCCCATGGTTTATTGTTGAGTGAGGAAACTCAAATATATTCAAAGCTCTTTACAAGAATTCTAGCGATAATGGCTCTAAAAAGCAGAAGCTTCTTAAGGTCCTCTGCTCATTGCTTTCATTTTACGTGGTTTTCAGTCTTTCCACAGTACCCACTTCTACATCTGCCCCCAGACTTCCATTTTCTGAAATCAGTTTTTCTCTGTGGTTCAAGTTCCCCTCTTGCGGTCATTCTGTTTTGGTCTTAGAGTCACGTTCCATAGTTTTCCCATGTTCCAGCTATCAGTGTCTTATCTGCACACCCCTCTCATTTTTCCTTTTAATTCCTTGGGGTTCCATTCTTATTGATATGAATTTCCTTATTTTCCTTTGGAAGTCTCTCTTCCAGTAATTTTATCTGGAATATCTATAGCTCTGTCCTGGTTCTACTCCGTGGCTAGCCATGACAACTTGGGCACCTTACTTAACTCTCTATTTCCTCATCTTTAAAAATCATGATCATAAAATTTGTCCCTCACAGGGCAGAAGGTCAGTGCATGAAACACATTTAGAACAGTGATGAGCACATGGCAAATGGTCATGTGGATTATACACACGTGCTCAGCTCTTGGGCCCGAGACAACATCCACACTAGGAAGATTAAACCTGGAGGAACTCAGGTTTTCCACCATGTGTTTCCTGTAAGCCTCCAAGCTGTGGACTTGAGCTTTGGCCACAAGCTCAAACGATCTTTTTTTTCTATGGTAACTTCATTTCTTCAGCACTTGCTCTGCTAGTTGTCATCATTTGTCAACTAGCAGAATCCTGGCCTTTTCTTCTCAGGAGACCCCTTGACCCAGCAGCTTTACGCAGTTTCTCAATGGGAAGCAGCTATGCTCTCAGGGGACCTTGAGGAGGAAAGCTTTATCTACAGGGCCTGCTATCGTCTTTTCCTGGGGGGAACCATTTATAGAAATCAAAGTTGAAGTTGCCCATATACTGCAGGGAGCTGAAATGTCTCTTGATTAAAAGCTAATAATGATGAAGACAGTGGTGCCGAGTTCATCTCATGAAACATGCTGTTACACAAAGTCCTTTGCATGGAGATGTAATCTCTGCCCATGGTTTATTGTTGAGTGAGGAAACTCAAATATATTCAAAGCTCTTTACAAGAATTCTAGCGATAATGGCTGTAAAAAGCAGAAGAAAGGGTTATTTTAGGTAATTAGTGGCCATGCTTCATGTAAGAAGTGGTATTTAAGCACTTTCTTGAACACTTCCAGTTTAAAGGAGGGAACTCATTATTAAGCAGGGTAACCTCAGCTTAATGTTGCCTGGGATTCCAAGTGGCCATTGCCTACGCTATTGAATTACATTTCACTTTCCCCATTCTACCTCCTGAGATTATACAGACAAAACTTAATGCTGAATAACAATTCTATGGTTTTAGTACATCATCAGAAGAATGGAATAATCATAGCATTTGCCAGGGTACTGGTTGTGGACTTTTCTGAATCTGAGTGAAGTGTTATTCTTCTTGAAAGAAATATAGTCATGATAAACTTTAAAAAGAAAAACAGATTACATACTGCAGTTTTTCTGGACAGTAGGGCTTAGAAATAAGTATCTCTTATTATTCTGCTTGCAGTGACTTAAGGTCATTCATAGATGCATTTGACTCTCAGATGGGAGGGGACTTAAGAGGTCTAAATCCAACTTAACCACTCAGAAGCTACTCTGGAACAGTGATACCTCTTACAACATCTCTGATGCTTGATTAGTCTCACCAATGGGGAGCTCTCTACTTGGTAGGAATGTTTCAAAAATGATACAATAGGGGGAATATTGGTAAGAGCATCAGACAGACCTGGGCTCAAATTTACTTTTCAGGTTATATCAGGAAAGTCATATTTGTGTTGGTTCTCAGATGTCTCATGTGTAAAAAGGGGAAAGCAGTGGCTATCTCATGGTGCAGTGATATACAAAGTGAGTTAACAGAAGAAATATCTCTCACCTCATGCTAGCTTATGGAAGGTATTGAATAAATAGTAATTAATACTATCTAGGCAATAACATTTATGTATTCTCTTTTTTCCTTCTCAGTATTTTCTTGCCTTCTGGGATTGAAAAATGGACCACATTACTGATGACGTAAAATAGTCAATAAGGCCGTAAATGGGAAAGTACATTTTTATTCCCTTTCTATTTTCTAAATTTAATACCTAGTGTTATAGCTTCAAAGTCATAGGCATTTGTTCCAGCAGTGAATGGGGCCTCTGTTGCTAGCCAAAAGAACTTCCCCATAATTTAAAAATAAATAAAATATGAATTGCTCTAGTAGTATGAATCACCCTTCATATTTTGGCTATCAGTCCTGAGCCATTTTAAAATCTCAGAATATTAGAGCCAAGAGTCATTTTAGAGGTTATTATATCTGGGCCATTCATTTTACAGATGGAGAAACTGAGGCTCAGCGAGATTGTGACTATTTCAAGGTCATGCCACCAATATGTGGGAAAGCTGAGATTCAAGGAGAGGTCTTCTACCTCCAAATGCCACAACCTTTCCATTGTATCAGTTGCCTCTCCCTGGAATAATAGTATTTTCAGGTGACTCCTTTAGCCTCTGCCCTGACTCCAGGCAGTCCTTACCCAACTGGAATTTTTTCTCCTTTCTGCATCATTTCTTACACTGAAACCTGCCCATAGGAATTTGACAACTGGGTACTGATTTGAATTTCTCAGGGAAGACTAGAAAGGGTCTGGAGGTGGGAGAAATGGCAGTGGGGGTTTGGAACCTGGAAGTGATTATGAAATCAATTAATACCTTTTGATTTCAGAAAAGTGATTAAGAATTTAAATAGGGTTTGAAGATTGAGTGAAATGTATACTAGCATGTTTGCAAAGATATCTTGACTCAGATATTCTGGAACATATCTCATTCTCTTAGAGAAACACATACCTATATTGTAAGGCTTCAGACTCCATGTCATTTAACCAAAGCAACCTGAGATCTGGCTAGTTTGCAGTGCACCAAACATCAGCTTGTTGAGTAATGTTTAAAAATGCCTCAATTTGCTTTCAGATCCAGGCAGGGGATGAGGGACTAGGATGGCAATTTGAGATGAGGATGAAGCCCTGTTGAAATTTGCTTATTCAATATATGCTGACCTACTCTGTGCTAGGCATTGGGGTGGGTATCAGGAACTACACTGTGCTTATTCCTTCAGTCACTTGATAATCAGATAATATGCCAGTGAGATGCCAGAAATAAGATCCTATGTTCCTTAATCATAATGCCCTTGCCTGTTTTTTCCATAAATATTCACCATCTGTGTGCATTTCAGGCTTTCAAGATAAGATTGTAGGAATGAAGACTATCTACTAAAGCTATGTTAGGTTGGCTCTAACCTCATCACTGTTACTAAATCTGGAAGATACTGCTGATGGTACCATCAACTAGGTTTAAAATCACCTCCTGCCATAGATAGACAGTGTTCCAAGTTGGAATTTGTGAGTTTTTTCCAGTTCACAGCACTTGCCTGCCTACTCTCCACACTCTCTTTATTACTCCCTGATCTCCAGACTCTCTTCATCACTCCCTTCTTTGTTTCTCTGAGGAGACTGTGAGCTCTCTTAGAATAAGGACTTGGTCTTACTCATCTCTGTTGCCCCTCTTAAGACCCAGGACAGTAGACTACACACTTCTTCCCTCTGCTTTGTTTTTCTCATCCTCCTACCTTCCCTCATTTTTTCCCTTCTTCTCTAATTTCTTTCTTTTTTTTTGTCCATTCCTCATTCCTTCTCTTTCCTCTTTTTTATATTCCTCTAGCCCTTCTCTCTTACTTCCTTTCCCTCTGCTGTGCTTCTATCTAAAAGTACTCATTGAGTTCCATGCATTGTACTATGATTTGTAGAATTCACACTGCTTGCCCTTGTTGAACTTACAGGCTTATAGAAGAGACCACCATGCACAGAGGAAAGTTCAGTGCTGTCTAATGAGTCGTTGATGGAAGCTGCTCTCAATATAAGAGCACAAGGCTGAACTCAACCCTGAGATAGGGTATGGGGACAAAATTTCTTATGGAATAAAGTTCCAAGAGTGAGAATTTGCCAGACACACTAAAAATTGGAATGTAACGAGGATGGGACGGGCCCAGGCAGAGGACTCCATATCACAAAACCCATGGAGGAGTGCTCCTCATGAGAGTTACGCATGTACATTACACCTGGAGTCTGAATACCACTAAACACTGGTGAAATCAATTCCTAATTCTGGAAATTCCGTGTTAGCTGGTTCCTAGGCTTTTCCTTGCCAGCTATATCTCTAGGGCCTTAGCGTTGGGCAAATGTCCATTCTGAGTCTCTGACTCCAGTGACCAGAAACTTTATACTTAATGGTTAAAATGACATCCTTGAAGGGTAACAGAAGTCACTGGAAGTCTACTGCAAACATCTTGGGAAGAGACTTGAGGGCCATGGGACGGCAGAAGGAGGTAGGGATTATTGCTAGGCAACCAAAGTTTGAGAACTCAGCGCTCTAAGATATGTGGCCATCAGGACAGGCTGTATGTAGAGATGTAGACAGCTAGAAAAGAGCCCCAGCTACTGAAGTGAAGGCGGAAAGACAGGAAGAGGGAGGGGGAGATCGGGGTTAGAGAGGGAAGGAAGAAGAGGGAGAAGGGGAGAGACGAAGAGAGAAAGAAGGAAAGAATATGAATGTTGAGTTGAGGGTGAAATGGAGGCACTGTGATCATCCGTCTTACCTTTGAATTCCCACCTGTGTACTCAAGACCTGTCATTTCTTAGCCTTTGTTTTATCATCTGAAAAAATGGCTTGAAGATGCCTAAAAGTAGTCATTATTATGTGGAATAAATAAGGTATATTAAAGTGCCAAGCAAATTGCCTGGCTATTAGTTGCCCTATAAGTGAGAGTCTTCTAGGTTTCAGCTAAACAGGTAAGTGGCCAGACATTGGCTGTCACTATAGTACTGGCTGGGGAGGCAGCATACTGCTGACAAGAATGAGGAAGAGCCCCAAACTTGAGGGACCTGGTAAATTAAATACATTGCAGATACACATGGCAAAGACAGGCACTCACTCATGGTGGTTAAGAGTGCCATCAACTACCCACCTAATAATAAGCAGGGCAGGGTTGAAGATGGGAGCCAGAGTAGCAGCAGGGTTAAACGCTACATGTGGAGCCAGGAAACCTGGTCTTAAGTCCTAACTCCGGTACTGGTAGAGCTGGTATGGTGACTTAATTCCTCTGAGCTTCAGTATCTCTACCTGGAAGGTGGAAATAATTATCTTGTGTGTTAGTCACTCAGTCATGTCCGACTCTTAGTGACCCTGTGAACTATGTATAGCCCGCCAGGCTCCTCTGTCCATGGGATTTTTCGAGGAAGAATACTGGAATGGGTTGCCATTCCCTTCTCTGGGGATCTTCCTGACCCAGGGACCCAGGTTTCCCACATTGCAGGTGGATTCTTCCATCTGAGGTTAAAATGACATCCTTGAAGGGTAACAGAAGTCACTGGAAGTCTACTGCAAACATCTTGGGAAGAGACTTGAGGGCCATGGGACGGCAGAAGGAGGTAGGGATTATTGCTAGGCAACCAAAGTTTGAGAACTCAGCGCTCTAAGATATGTGGCCATCAGGACAGGCTGTATGTAGAGATGTAGACAGCTAGAAAAGAGCCCCAGCTACTGAAGTGAAGGCGGAAAGACAGGAAGAGGGAGGGGGAGATCGGGGTTAGAGAGGGAAGGAAGAAGAGGGAGAAGGGGAGAGACGAAGAGAGAAAGAAGGAAAGAATATGAATGTTGAGTTGAGGGTGAAATGGAGGCACTGTGATCATCCGTCTTACCTTTGAATTCCCACCTGTGTACTCAAGACCTGTCATTTCTTAGCCTTTGTTTTATCATCTGAAAAAATGGCTTGAAGATGCCTAAAAGTAGTCATTATTATGTGGAATAAATAAGGTATATTAAAGTGCCAAGCAAATTGCCTGGCTATTAGTTGCCCTATAAGTGAGAGTCTTCTAGGTTTCAGCTAAACAGGTAAGTGGCCAGACATTGGCTGTCACTATAGTACTGGCTGGGGAGGCAGCATACTGCTGACAAGAATGAGGAAGAGCCCCAAACTTGAGGGACCTGGTAAATTAAATACATTGCAGATACACATGGCAAAGACAGGCACTCACTCATGGTGGTTAAGAGTGCCATCAACTACCCACCTAATAATAAGCAGGGCAGGGTTGAAGATGGGAGCCAGAGTAGCAGCAGGGTTAAACGCTACATGTGGAGCCAGGAAACCTGGTCTTAAGTCCTAACTCCGGTACTGGTAGAGCTGGTATGGTGACTTAATTCCTCTGAGCTTCAGTATCTCTACCTGGAAGGTGGAAATAATTATCTTGTGTGTTAGTCACTCAGTCATGTCCGACTCTTAGTGACCCTGTGAACTATGTATAGCCCGCCAGGCTCCTCTTTCCATGGGATTTTTCGAGGAAGAATACTGGAATGGGTTGCCATTCCCTTCTCTGGGGGATCTTCCTGACCCAGGGACCCAGGTTTCCCACATTGCAGGTGGATTCTTTACCATCTGAACCACCAGGGATTACTCCATAGGGCAATGATAAAGTCAATGCCATGTGCCTATGAAGCAGCTGGCTGAATATACAAACTGGAGAAGGCAGCACCCCGAGGAAGACTGGGGTTCCATCTGCATTTGGCTGAGACTTCTGAGCTGCTACAAGGTCTTCCACATACACAACTCTCCTCAGCCAGCCCCACCTAGCCTCGAGTGGGCACCGCCAGTTGGGAGCCTGTTACCCTAGCGACCACCGCAAGGAAGATGGCTGTCAGTCACTGAGCCCTGGCTCAGGTCTGTGCCATGTTTTCCCTTCTGCACAAACCTCACTGACTCCTCTGTCCTGAGTCATCCAGGTGGTGTCATAACTCCCATTTAGAGGTGAGGCAGGACCAAGGGGAGATTTGGTGTCCAACTGAGGCTTCAGCAGGATTTAAGTGCAGTCTGCCGGGTTCTAGGGCTGTGTTTCTTTAATCAGCCTTCTATCTCCAAATTGTCAGCGTGATGAAGAGGAGGGCAGGGCAGGAGCAGCCAGACCATGGCTTTGGAAAGAGCACCTTGCTGAGAATCTCCAGTCCCCCATCTCTTGTGACTTGGCTTTTCCTTGTTTTCTGGGAGCAGGCTCTGCCTGTGCGCCAGTGGCAGTCCTGTTTGGTGGAGAGCAACTGGTTTCTTACATGAGTGTTTTAAGAGCCTGTGCCTAATTACAGATCTTTGGCTGATGTTTGTCACAGGCATTTTGCCAAAGTGAGATCCAGATGTCACCCTAGGTAGTCACTGGTTAAGAATTCTCAAAGAGGCAATGTCGTCCAGAAAGTGAAAACGCTACATGTGGAGCCAGGAAACCTGGTCTTAAGTCCTAACTCCGGTACTGGTAGAGCTGGTATGGTGACTTAATTCCTCTGAGCTTCAGTATCTCTACCTGGAAGGTGGAAATAATTATCTTGTGTGTTAGTCACTCAGTCATGTCCGACTCTTAGTGACCCTGTGAACTATGTATAGCCCGCCAGGCTCCTCTTTCCATGGGATTTTTCGAGGAAGAATACTGGAATGGGTTGCCATTCCCTTCTCTGGGGGATCTTCCTGACCCAGGGACCCAGGTTTCCCACATTGCAGGTGGATTCTTTACCATCTGAACCACCAGGGATTACTCCATAGGGCAATGATAAAGTCAATGCCATGTGCCTATGAAGCAGCTGGCTGAATATACAAACTGGAGAAGGCAGCACCCCGAGGAAGACTGGGGTTCCATCTGCATTTGGCTGAGACTTCTGAGCTGCTACAAGGTCTTCCACATACACAACTCTCCTCAGCCAGCCCCACCTAGCCTCGAGTGGGCACCGCCAGTTGGGAGCCTGTTACCCTAGCGACCACCGCAAGGAAGATGGCTGTCAGTCACTGAGCCCTGGCTCAGGTCTGTGCCATGTTTTCCCTTCTGCACAAACCTCACTGACTCCTCTGTCCTGAGTCATCCAGGTGGTGTCATAACTCCCATTTAGAGGTGAGGCAGGACCAAGGGGAGATTTGGTGTCCAACTGAGGCTTCAGCAGGATTTAAGTGCAGTCTGCCGGGTTCTAGGGCTGTGTTTCTTTAATCAGCCTTCTATCTCCAAATTGTCAGCGTGATGAAGAGGAGGGCAGGGCAGGAGCAGCCAGACCATGGCTTTGGAAAGAGCACCTTGCTGAGAATCTCCAGTCCCCCATCTCTTGTGACTTGGCTTTTCCTTGTTTTCTGGGAGCAGGCTCTGCCTGTGCGCCAGTGGCAGTCCTGTTTGGTGGAGAGCAACTGGTTTCTTACATGAGTGTTTTAAGAGCCTGTGCCTAATTACAGATCTTTGGCTGATGTTTGTCACAGGCATTTTGCCAAAGTGAGATCCAGATGTCACCCTAGGTAGTCACTGGTTAAGAATTCTCAAAGAGGCAATGTCGTCCAGAAAGTGACCCTCATCCAAGGATGAACACAGGGGAAGGGACAGTGAGGAGGGCCTGGGCTTTGGAGTGAGGACAGATCAGCCTTCCGTCCTGCTGCTGCCACATTGGGCCACGAGGACCACAGCTCTTAACCTCAATTTTTTCATCTGTGAATAATAGAAAACACTATCTGCTGGCAGGTGTGCCTTGAAGGTCAGGATTCTTGCTGCAGAGTGTCTTGTGCAGAGCCTGGTACATAGGAGCTTCTGAGTAACAGTAGGTATCTGCTATTATTTACTATACATTAAGAATTCTATTTTACACTCTGTGAGGGCAGAGATGGCACCACTTTATGTATTGTTATACTCTCAGTTCCAGGCATTGTGCCTGGTGCATATGAAATAACTATGGGTGGATAGAGGATTGAGAAATACTGATATTTTGTAGGTCAGATAAACAGAACATGGGGGCTGGTTGACTAATAATGACAGAAGCAATAAAGATACTGGAGGAGGGGGATTAGTTTGAGCAGCTCAGGGTGATGGAGCCACATGCTAAGCAGCGAATGCAGGAGCTAAAGCAGACCCAGATGTGGGGAAGATAAGATCATGGTTTTTTGCTCTTTAAATGTTACGTGATTTTTTACTGGAGTATAATTGCTTTACAATTATTTTGTGTTAGTTTCTGCTGTACAGTAAAGTGGATTAGCTCCATGTATACAGATATCCCCTTCCTCAGGGTGCCTTCCCTGGTGGCTCAGGTGGTAAAGAATCTGCCTGCAGTGCAGGAGACCTGGATTCAGCCCCTGGATCAGGCCATGGGGTCACAAAGAGTTGGACGTGACTGAGTTGCAAATGCTCTTTTTAGGATCCCCGTTCTCTTGGACCGGCCTCCTCTCCCAGCCCCAGTTCCAGCCATCGCTTTCACCATAGAGCACCGAGCTGAGCCCCCTGCGCTCTGCTGCAGGCACTAGCTCCTGTTTTACACCTTGCTGAGAATCTCCAGTCCCCCATCTCTTGTGACTTGGCTTTTCCTTGTTTTCTGGGAGCAGGCTCTGCCTGTGCGCCAGTGGCAGTCCTGTTTGGTGGAGAGCAACTGGTTTCTTACATGAGTGTTTTAAGAGCCTGTGCCTAATTACAGATCTTTGGCTGATGTTTGTCACAGGCATTTTGCCAAAGTGAGATCCAGATGTCACCCTAGGTAGTCACTGGTTAAGAATTCTCAAAGAGGCAATGTCGTCCAGAAAGTGACCCTCATCCAAGGATGAACACAGGGGAAGGGACAGTGAGGAGGGCCTGGGCTTTGGAGTGAGGACAGATCAGCCTTCCGTCCTGCTGCTGCCACATTGGGCCACGAGGACCACAGCTCTTAACCTCAATTTTTTCATCTGTGAATAATAGAAAACACTATCTGCTGGCAGGTGTGCCTTGAAGGTCAGGATTCTTGCTGCAGAGTGTCTTGTGCAGAGCCTGGTACATAGGAGCTTCTGAGTAACAGTAGGTATCTGCTATTATTTACTATACATTAAGAATTCTATTTTACACTCTGTGAGGGCAGAGATGGCACCACTTTATGTATTGTTATACTCTCAGTTCCAGGCATTGTGCCTGGTGCATATGAAATAACTATGGGTGGATAGAGGATTGAGAAATACTGATATTTTGTAGGTCAGATAAACAGAACATGGGGGCTGGTTGACTAATAATGACAGAAGCAATAAAGATACTGGAGGAGGGGGATTAGTTTGAGCAGCTCAGGGTGATGGAGCCACATGCTAAGCAGCGAATGCAGGAGCTAAAGCAGACCCAGATGTGGGGAAGATAAGATCATGGTTTTTTGCTCTTTAAATGTTACGTGATTTTTTACTGGAGTATAATTGCTTTACAATTATTTTGTGTTAGTTTCTGCTGTACAGTAAAGTGGATTAGCTCCATGTATACAGATATCCCCTTCCTCAGGGTGCCTTCCCTGGTGGCTCAGGTGGTAAAGAATCTGCCTGCAGTGCAGGAGACCTGGATTCAGCCCCTGGATCAGGCCATGGGGTCACAAAGAGTTGGACGTGACTGAGTTGCAAATGCTCTTTTTAGGATCCCCGTTCTCTTGGACCGGCCTCCTCTCCCAGCCCCAGTTCCAGCCATCGCTTTCACCATAGAGCACCGAGCTGAGCTCCCTGCGCTCTGCTGCAGCTCTGCACTAGCTCTCTGTTTTACACATGGTAGTGTGTATACGTCAATGCTACTCTCCCAATTCATCCTACCCTGCCCTTCCCTCACTGTGTCCACGTGCAAGATGAGATCAATTTTAAGTGTCTACAGGACATCAGTGAGGCTATGACTCACAGATACAGAAAAATGTACATATGGGTTTCAGCTGGGTGGAGGGCGTCAGTAATGCAGCCCTGGCTTCAGGACGTCATCTTTGTATCTCTTGAGATACCATCAGCTGCAAGGAACAGAGCACAGTGACTCCGGGTGATTTCAGCTGCAGATGCAAACTAGGGCCCACAGGCGACAGACTGCCTGTCTTTGCAAGTCATGCTTTATTGGAACACAGCCACGCCCATTCATTTATGTATCATGATGTCTGCTCTTACATTTCAGGGGCAGAATAACTGTTTCAGAGACCATACAACTGGCACAGCCTGAAATATAGGCTCTTTGGTCCTTTACAGGAAAAAAAATATACTGACTCCTAACTTTGACCATGCATTATCTCTTTTGCACCGTGTTTTTAGATTCTCCACATCAGGGATATCATATGAGAACTTGTCTTTCTCTGTCTGACTTACTTTAGTTAATACAATAAGGTCCATCCATGTTGCTACAAAACAGAAATAGACTCAGAGACACAGAATATGAACGTGTGGTTACCAAAGCGGGGGGCAGGGGGTTGGGGGTAGATAACTTAGAAGTTTGGAATTAACATATCCATACTGCTATATATAAAATAGGTAAACAACAGGCACCTTCTGTATAGCACAGGCGACTATACTCAGGATGTTGTAATAACCTATAATAGAAAAGAATCTGAAAAAGAATATATATATATATATATATATATATATATATATACATATATGTATGTATGTATGAATGGATCACTTTGCTATACACTTGAGAGCGATACAGTGTTGTTAGTTAACTATACTTCAATAAAACAAAAGAAACCAAAAATCCCAGTATGTTTTCTCATTAAATAACAAGGCTCAGGTTGGTTCCTTGGTTCAAGGATGTGATGGGGACCCAGGGTCTTTCCCTCTCGTGTGACTTTGTGTCCCTCTCAGTGTCCAGTTTCCCTCTCACCCTGCGTCCTCAGGGTGTCAGCTCTGTCTTGTCACTGCCTGGTGGCAGCAGCAATTCCTGGCTTTGCATCTGGACATGACACATCCTGAGGCTGCATACGGACTGCCTCCCTTTCTTGTGTCTTTCTTGCAGAAGTTCCCTGCTTCTCCTCCCATCTCTCACTCCAGGGTTTAGTCTCCAGTTCCTTCCCTTGCAATGGAAATGGAATTAATGGGCTGGTATAGACCCGTGATTCTCAATGCTGGCCTTCCATTAAATGACCCCTGAGACTTTTAAAAAGAGAAATGCAGAAAGCCCAGATATTGGATTTTTTAAAAAGCGTCCTGGGTGACTTTAAGATGCATCCACGATGGAGTGAAACTTGCCCTAGACAAATCGTTTGGGGGAGGAGTAGATGTTGGGAATACAGGTGTTGTGGCCAACACAGTCTCTATGGAGACAAAAATAGAAGCTGTGGAGGCTGGGTCCCTGCTCAGGGCAGGCTTGTCAGGAGTAGCCTTGGCAGCTAGCCGAGACCAGACAAGATGTTCGTCCAGTTAAGGCCAGAGGCAGCATAATCAGAAATGTGCAGTGTGACCAAGGAGTAAAGCCAGACTTTAAAGCCAAGAAACAGAATTAAGTAGCAAGTGTGGTGGACAAAATGGAAACAGGAAATGGGTAAATGAGCCAAGAGTGTGAAGAAGTGTGGAAGGGGTAAGGGGTGGGTGGCGGAGAGGTTCAGAAGCATGTGAATAGCAGGACACATGAGTCCAGAGGTGAACTCATGCCAGGAGGACTCTGAGATGAAAGGCAGTTGTTCTGAACAGTCAAAGGGATGCGCTGGACCAGAATGGCCAGGACATGTGCCTCTCTCTCTCTCAGGCCCCTGGGCTCCGTTTGGCCTTAATCAGGCCAGCATAGCTAAGTCCAAGCTACCCATGGGCAGTTGCTGACCCACTCCCTCTTATTTGACTCTGGATTCATAAAGGGAGCCTGCAGTTTTATTCACTAAAAAACATCCAATTCACAATAGGTTTGTGAGGGCTAAACTTAGCACAGGCCCTCAACAAATGCTGAAGAGAGACTGAAGCTGTTCTTTGACGACCAGTGCTTCCCTGTTCTGTGTTGCCTTCCTTCTTCTTTTCTGCTGCCCCGTCTTTACTTGGAGGCCAAGCCTTTCCCTGCCAGCCTTCGTGCTCCATGCCTCTCTCCTTCAGTCAGGCAGGTCTTCCTCAGTTCAGTGACATCCATCAGTCAGTCATTAGACAAACATTTATAAAACCTCCACCACGTGCCTGGCATCTTCACGCTGTACCCCAGATGCATCGAGGTGGAAGACTGCTATATCAGCTGTCAAGAGACTCATGTTGGATGGACCGAGGCAGGTTCATAAACAAGCAGTCATAATTTATGGGGACAAGATATGGTCGCACAGTGATTTTTCAAGTCCTGAAAGCAAGCAGCTGCTGGGAGACCCAGGGTTCAGGAGTCCTAACTGTACCTTCCCTCTTTGTGTGGTGCAGGACAGATCACCCAACTGCATGACCCTACCTTCTCGATCCTGTCAGAATAGCAGGGCAGTGACTGCTTAGAATCATCTACAGTGACTGCTAGTGCATTGATAGTCATAGTGTGTGAGTGTGTTTACAAAATCGTGTATCCTTAGACAGAAACAGAGATACTTTGGTATTTTATTATTCTTCCCCATCCTGGGTAGAAACACACTTACAATAACTCTTAATAATTTAATTTTGAAGCTTAAGCTCTTTTTTTATCCAATGTAATAGAATAGAAAGAATATAAACTTTTAATTAGGACTGTGTTCAAAACCTGGTTTTTTCAATTCATTTCTTTAATTTTCATTCATTTTTTTCATTCATTTCATTGCAGCAAGTTACTTCTCTGAACTTCAGTTTTCATGTTAGAGTAGCAATAACACAGTCACGTCTATTTGCATGGGTGTCATGAGGAATAAGTGACATTACACTGCATTCATTTATTTTTTATTTTATTTATTATTTTTTGGCCACACCATGCGGCATGTGAGATTTTAGTACCCCTACTAGCATCCCCTGCAGTAGAAGCACAAAGTTTTAACTACTGGACCACCAAGCAAGTCCCCATATTTCTTTATTAAATCTGGAGCCCTGGCACATAGTGAGCATTCAGGAAATAATAACTGCTATTGTTATTACTATTGCTATTTTATTAATTATATTATTATCAGTACTGGGCTGGTAAATTTTTACACTACAGCCTTCTTGCCAAAAGAAAAAAAAAAGAATGAAAAACAGCATGATTTGTACCTTTGTCAGTTCCCATGCTATAACATGGCCCCCATAGCTGATTTTAAGCAAATAGGAAGTGGGAGACAGATGTATACATCTGAACCGGTGTCTGCTCTCTTGACGTGGTGTGAACTGTCCCCTGCAAACCATTGATGGTTATCAACATTATTTGCATAAAACAGGGGCAGTGGGACATAAGCCGGGAGCAGCTGTGGGTTAGAAACAACCATCCTGACCTATGGGAAGGAGTCTTACCAGGACTGTGTCTGACATTTATATCATCTTACATATCCTTTGCTAGAGGTGATCAGTCATGTCCTAATTAAAGGATCAGTGCATGTGTGCAGGGTTGTTATTCTTAAAGGAAGAGGCCCAAGAAAAACTCCATTATCTCTACAGAGTATACGGTTCAGGTAAACACTGCTGTAGCTTCTGGAAGAGCCTGAATCTCCTGTCCAGCAGCCCACCATGGATCAGAGAGGCTTACTCCTGAGAATGCTTTTCGTGTGAGTGTGTTTACAAAATCGTGTATCCTTAGACAGAAACAGAGATACTTTGGTATTTTATTATTCTTCCCCATCCTGGGTAGAAACACACTTACAATAACTCTTAATAATTTAATTTTGAAGCTTAAGCTCTTTTTTTATCCAATGTAATAGAATAGAAAGAATATAAACTTTTAATTAGGACTGTGTTCAAAACCTGGTTTTTTCAATTCATTTCTTTAATTTTCATTCATTTTTTTCATTCATTTCATTGCAGCAAGTTACTTCTCTGAACTTCAGTTTTCATGTTAGAGTAGCAATAACACAGTCACGTCTATTTGCATGGGTGTCATGAGGAATAAGTGACATTACACTGCATTCATTTATTTTTTATTTTATTTATTATTTTTTGGCCACACCATGCGGCATGTGAGATTTTAGTACCCCTACTAGCATCCCCTGCAGTAGAAGCACAAAGTTTTAACTACTGGACCACCAAGCAAGTCCCCATATTTCTTTATTAAATCTGGAGCCCTGGCACATAGTGAGCATTCAGGAAATAATAACTGCTATTGTTATTACTATTGCTATTTTATTAATTATATTATTATCAGTACTGGGCTGGTAAATTTTTACACTACAGCCTTCTTGCCAAAAGAAAAAAAAAAAGAATGAAAAACAGCATGATTTGTACCTTTGTCAGTTCCCATGCTATAACATGGCCCCCATAGCTGATTTTAAGCAAATAGGAAGTGGGAGACAGATGTATACATCTGAACCGGTGTCTGCTCTCTTGACGTGGTGTGAACTGTCCCCTGCAAACCATTGATGGTTATCAACATTATTTGCATAAAACAGGGGCAGTGGGACATAAGCCGGGAGCAGCTGTGGGTTAGAAACAACCATCCTGACCTATGGGAAGGAGTCTTACCAGGACTGTGTCTGACATTTATATCATCTTACATATCCTTTGCTAGAGGTGATCAGTCATGTCCTAATTAAAGGATCAGTGCATGTGTGCAGGGTTGTTATTCTTAAAGGAAGAGGCCCAAGAAAAACTCCATTATCTCTACAGAGTATACGGTTCAGGTAAACACTGCTGTAGCTTCTGGAAGAGCCTGAATCTCCTGTCCAGCAGCCCACCATGGATCAGAGAGGCTTCCCTTGCTGTCTCTACTCCTGAGAACCCAACTGCTTTTCTAGGGTAAAATAAGTAATGGTAACCATACTACTTTAGACCATTTGAGAGTTTCCACATCCACTTTATTATTTGATCTTCATGGTAGGGTACTGTTATTTCTACTTTAGAGTAAGGGAAATGAGATCTCTATTAGCCAGAAGCCTATACTGTCATGTGTGGAAAAGATAACTATTGTCATTGTGCTAGGGGAATAGGAGTACCTACAACCACTTGGGGCGATGGTCTGGAGGGATGGGAGGGGGAGAACTGGGTAGGGGGAGGACCCAGGGATATGCATATGAATGATCTGGAACATACATGTAAAAATAAATAAATAAATAAATAAACAAACAAAAAATAAATAATAAAAGAAAAAATAAAAATAAAGTCCAATACACTACAAAAAAACCAAAAACAAAAACAAATAATCCTCTAATCCCAACGGCTTAATACAACGAAGGTTGATTTCGCACATTACAGTTTGAATTGAGTTGGGAAAACCTTCCTTCAAGGAGAGACTCAGGGATGTTCCATTGGCCAGAACCCAGCTACATGGCCCTTACCTTTAAGGAAAGCTGGGCAGTGTAGTGTTCTTATGCACCAAAGAAGAGAAGCAGTAAGCATATAGTCAGTCTACATCCCAGAGCTGAGACCAGCTAAGACGGGCAGTGGCATGTGGAAAATAGTCAGGTCTAAATTTTCCCAGAAACCCGTGGGGGCTCTCTGACGTGGTGTGAACTGTCCCCTGCAAACCATTGATGGTTATCAACATTATTTGCATAAAACAGGGGCAGTGGGACATAAGCCGGGAGCAGCTGTGGGTTAGAAACAACCATCCTGACCTATGGGAAGGAGTCTTACCAGGACTGTGTCTGACATTTATATCATCTTACATATCCTTTGCTAGAGGTGATCAGTCATGTCCTAATTAAAGGATCAGTGCATGTGTGCAGGGTTGTTATTCTTAAAGGAAGAGGCCCAAGAAAAACTCCATTATCTCTACAGAGTATACGGTTCAGGTAAACACTGCTGTAGCTTCTGGAAGAGCCTGAATCTCCTGTCCAGCAGCCCACCATGGATCAGAGAGGCTTCCCTTGCTGTCTCTACTCCTGAGAACCCAACTGCTTTTCTAGGGTAAAATAAGTAATGGTAACCATACTACTTTAGACCATTTGAGAGTTTCCACATCCACTTTATTATTTGATCTTCATGGTAGGGTACTGTTATTTCTACTTTAGAGTAAGGGAAATGAGATCTCTATTAGCCAGAAGCCTATACTGTCATGTGTGGAAAAGATAACTATTGTCATTGTGCTAGGGGAATAGGAGTACCTACAACCACTTGGGGCGATGGTCTGGAGGGATGGGAGGGGGAGAACTGGGTAGGGGGAGGACCCAGGGATATGCATATGAATGATCTGGAACATACATGTAAAAATAAATAAATAAATAAATAAACAAACAAAAAATAAATAATAAAAGAAAAAATAAAAATAAAGTCCAATACACTACAAAAAAACCAAAAACAAAAACAAATAATCCTCTAATCCCAACGGCTTAATACAACGAAGGTTGATTTCGCACATTACAGTTTGAATTGAGTTGGGAAAACCTTCCTTCAAGGAGAGACTCAGGGATGTTCCATTGGCCAGAACCCAGCTACATGGCCCTTACCTTTAAGGAAAGCTGGGCAGTGTAGTGTTCTTATGCACCAAAGAAGAGAAGCAGTAAGCATATAGTCAGTCTACATCCCAGAGCTGAGACCAGCTAAGACGGGCAGTGGCATGTGGCAATCAACTATTGTGCAGCTGGCTCTAAATTTTCCCACCCAATGTTCCACCTCTCCTCTCTTCCTGCTTAGTGTGAGCCAGATCAGAGGTGGAGACCCAGCAGAGGACTCTGAAGAGCCCTCAGGGATGTCATGGATAGAAGCTGGATGAGCCCGAGTCCATGAGTCACTCCATGGAGGAGAGTAACCCCAACACATTTCTGATTGTGTGAGAAGTAAACCTTTGCTGGGGTAAGCCACTGAGGTTTGAGGGTTGTTTGTTTCAGCAGCTATGCTGATTATCCTGGTTAACTCTTCAGATGTTGCACTTTTCCGGCCCCTGAATCTCTGCTGTTAGAACCATACTGTGTTTTAATTGTCTTCTGTCTTCTTTCATTCTTCTCTTTGCACTAGATCGTAACCTCCCTGGGGTCAGGAACTGTGACTCAGTTCTTATCCCACAGTCCTTTATCAGGCTCAGAGAACAATTGTTAAATATGAAACATACAGTCTTATATTTGTTAAAAATATAAGTAGGTGCTCAATAAATCATTTTTAGGAGGAAGTGTGAAAAAGGATATGAAATATAAAACCAATTGTTTTTGGTTGACTACCTTAAATGCTTCTGTTCTAGAAGGGAAAATAGAGGAGATTAGAAAAAATTCAGTAAATATTCAGGTTTATGAGGCAGATGATCTGAGTTGTTCACATGCCGAATGTCACTAAACTAGCTATATGAATTTAGGCAAATTGCTAACCACCTTGAGCCTCAGCTTCCTTGTAAATGAGGACAATAATGGCTACCTCAAAGATTAATGATGTAAAGACTAAATGAGATACGATTGGCCCTTGATTTTAAAATGACAAGTTTGAGGGACTTCCCTGGTAGTCCAGTGGTTAAGGCTCCACACTCACAGTGCGGGGGACTTGGGTTCAAGCCCTGGTCAGAAAACTAGACCCCTCATGCTGTAACTAAGACCTGGCACAGCCAAATTAAAAAATCTATATTTTAGAATTTAAAATGAAAAAGTTTAAAAAATCTAACGTCACTCCTTCCTAAGCTATAGTCGTAAGAGCCAGCTAAGACGGGCAGTGGCATGTGGCAATCAACTATTGTGCAGCTGGCTCTAAATTTTCCCACCCAATGTTCCACCTCTCCTCTCTTCCTGCTTAGTGTGAGCCAGATCAGAGGTGGAGACCCAGCAGAGGACTCTGAAGAGCCCTCAGGGATGTCATGGATAGAAGCTGGATGAGCCCGAGTCCATGAGTCACTCCATGGAGGAGAGTAACCCCAACACATTTCTGATTGTGTGAGAAGTAAACCTTTGCTGGGGTAAGCCACTGAGGTTTGAGGGTTGTTTGTTTCAGCAGCTATGCTGATTATCCTGGTTAACTCTTCAGATGTTGCACTTTTCCGGCCCCTGAATCTCTGCTGTTAGAACCATACTGTGTTTTAATTGTCTTCTGTCTTCTTTCATTCTTCTCTTTGCACTAGATCGTAACCTCCCTGGGGTCAGGAACTGTGACTCAGTTCTTATCCCACAGTCCTTTATCAGGCTCAGAGAACAATTGTTAAATATGAAACATACAGTCTTATATTTGTTAAAAATACAAGTAGGTGCTCAATAAATCATTTTTAGGAGGAAGTGTGAAAAAGGATATGAAATATAAAACCAATTGTTTTTGGTTGACTACCTTAAATGCTTCTGTTCTAGAAGGGAAAATAGAGGAGATTAGAAAAAATTCAGTAAATATTCAGGTTTATGAGGTAGATGATCTGAGTTGTTCACATGCCGAATGTCACTAAACTAGCTATATGAATTTAGGCAAATTGCTAACCACCTTGAGCCTCAGCTTCCTTGTAAATGAGGACAATAATGGCTACCTCAAAGATTAATGATGTAAAGACTAAATGAGATACGATTGGCCCTTGATTTTAAAATGACAAGTTTGAGGGACTTCCCTGGTAGTCCAGTGGTTAAGGCTCCACACTCACAGTGCGGGGGACTTGGGTTCAAGCCCTGGTCAGAAAACTAGACCCCTCATGCTGTAACTAAGACCTGGCACAGCCAAATTAAAAAATCTATATTTTAGAATTTAAAATAGAAAACAAAGAGTTTACACTAGTCACTCGGACTCCTTCTAGATCTGACAATTTCATTTATAAAATACAGACTGAAGGTTGTTCCACGGAATACTATGAGAATGCTTACTACTCAGGAGTAGCCTAACCTGGTAGAGACTGTTTTTTCCTACTCTCTTTTCACTCGCGCTTTGAGGATAGGAAAATAGATCCAGGCTGGGGTGGGCACCCAAGTCACTAGAAAGTGAAGGAAGGCCTGGTGAGGGTGCACGAAGTGAAAGAGGCCACAGAGACTCTGAATGGGTGTGACAGCTAGCATTTGGGTAGGGCTCTTCCCTTCTGTGAGTTGGCTCCCTTGCGTGTAAAACGGAGATACCACTGCCTCATGAGAATTAAAAGAGAAGGACATTTGCAAGAAAATATCCAACATTAGGATGGCAAATAGTTTTTATTTTCCCCACATCAGCATCGTATAATTGATAGTGATCATTTAAAAAGAAAGGTCTTGAGGTTTCCCCTCCATAGGCTGGTGTGCCGTGGGGGAGGACCACAGTGATGTCTGTGATGGGCACTGGGTGGTGGTTTGGATTGGGAGGCAGTAGAAGCACGTGGGCCGTGCTGCCGGGGGCTAAGGCAGGATGGAACATCAGTAAATGTTAGTTGAGTCGAGTGGAATTTGAACACAGTCATTGTGCCTCTCTCAATTTTTAAGCAAATAATTGGAGTATAAAGAAACTGAAATAGAATATGGGGAAATTAACATGGAAATCACACTGCAGGCACTTGACAAAACTAATTAAACTGGGAAATGCAGCTAGATTTTTTTTTTTTTTAGGTGCATAAACATTCTTCTTCTCTTGCAACAAGGGGGTAAAACCGACAAGTGTTCAAATTACGCTTTTATGTGTGTGCTCCAAGCATGTGTGGCACTTTGAAGAAGGTTCTGCTGTGTTTGTAGCAAGAGATTCCATAATTGCTCTGAGAATTCCTGGGATTTTTCAGATATGTGCATTTTTTTTTCCTGAGTGAAGGCAAAACATAATGCTTCTTCCTGTAATAAAAGAATACAGCTGCTTTCCAATCAAGTGTGTGGCCTGGAGCCTTGGTGTTTTCATCTCCAAGGTAGGAATAATCCTGCCTACATTGTAGGATTGTTATGAGGATTAGATGAGAGAAGGGGCATGATGGGGCTTCTGAACCGCACAGGAGTGTTTGCTCTCTCTGGACAAGAGTTGCTAATGCAGTATAGCGCCGGGGACACATGCCAGATGGCCAAACCTAGAATCCCTGTCCTGTTACTGACTAGCACTTCATCTCCCCTCTCTGTCTGTTACCTTATCTGGAGAATGGGGAAACCAATAGTATCTCCAACACTTGTTATATTAATAGAAATCATAGTCATTAATAAATCTCAAACATTTCATGAAATGCCTGGCACATAGTCAGTGCTCTGTGAGTTTTACCAGTTTCAGTATCATGATTAAACACCATGGATTATCATTTAGTTCACCGACCTATGTTTTTTGGCAGTATCTGCTCTTCTGTGTGCTATAATGATGACAAAGACAGCTGACCATGCTTTCAGCGGTCGGGAGCTCCCATCATAGTGGTGAGAAGCAGAGAGCAAGTGAGCTAAAAACTCATTGTCTTAAAGACGTGTTGTTAACTTTTCCCCTGAAAGGGGACTAGACTCTTTTACTTACCATAGTTTATATTACCCAAAGATCTTCACATGCGTCATCTCATTTTATCCTCTGAACAACACGTTTTCTAGGGGTCCCCAACTCCAGGCTTACTGACCTCTACTGTTTGGCCTGTTGAGAACCAAGCTACATAGCAGGAAGTGAGCAGAAGGTGAGTAAGCAAAGCTTTCTCTGTATGTACAGATGCTCGCCCTCATTCGCCTTATCACCTGAGCTCTGCCTCCTGTCAGATCTCACTAGTTTCTCATAGGAGCACAAACCATAGCACAAACTGCACACATGAGGAATCTAGGCTGTGTGCTCCTTATGAGAATTATCCTGAAACCACGCCCCACCCCTGGTCGATGGGAAAGGACTTTTGGGAAGGGTTTCCACAAAACTGGTCCCCCTGGTGCCAGAAAGGGTGGGGATGCTGCTTTACTCTATAGATGATCATGGATCCTATAAAGTGGCAGAATCCCCAGTGCCTTTATTTATCAGTCCTCTGACAGTGGATTAAAATGAGGATTAGATGAGAGAAGGGGCATGATGGGGCTTCTGAACCGCACAGGAGTGTTTGCTCTCTCTGGACAAGAGTTGCTAATGCAGTATAGCGCCGGGGACACATGCCAGATGGCCAAACCTAGAATCCCTGTCCTGTTACTGACTAGCACTTCATCTCCCCTCTCTGTCTGTTACCTTATCTGGAGAATGGGGAAACCAATAGTATCTCCAACACTTGTTATATTAATAGAAATCATAGTCATTAATAAATCTCAAACATTTCATGAAATGCCTGGCACATAGTCAGTGCTCTGTGAGTTTTACCAGTTTCAGTATCATGATTAAACACCATGGATTATCATTTAGTTCACCGACCTATGTTTTTTGGCAGTATCTGCTCTTCTGTGTGCTATAATGATGACAAAGACAGCTGACCATGCTTTCAGCGGTCGGGAGCTCCCATCATAGTGGTGAGAAGCAGCGAGCAAGTGAGCTACAAACTCATTGTTTTAAAAGGGACGTGTTGTTAACTTTTCCCTGAAAGGAGACTAGACTCTTTTACTTACCATAGTTTATATTACCCAAAGATCTTCACATGCGTCATCTCATTTTATCCTCTGAACAACACGTTTTCTAGGGGTCCCCAACTCCAGGCTTACTGACCTCTACTGTTTGGCCTGTTGAGAACCAAGCTACATAGCAGGAAGTGAGCAGAAGGTGAGTAAGCAAAGCTTTCTCTGTATGTACAGATGCTCGCCCTCATTCGCCTTATCACCTGAGCTCTGCCTCCTGTCAGATCTCACTAGTTTCTCATAGGAGCACAAACCATAGCACAAACTGCACACATGAGGAATCTAGGCTGTGTGCTCCTTATGAGAATTATCCTGAAACCACGCCCCACCCCTGGTCGATGGGAAAGGACTTTTGGGAAGGGTTTCCACAAAACTGGTCCCCCTGGTGCCAGAAAGGGTGGGGATGCTGCTTTACTCTATAGATGATCATGGATCCTATAAAGTGGCAGAATCCCCCAGTGCCTTTATTTATCAGTCCTCTGACAGTGTGTATGTATGTAACAAAAATGAAGCTGGGACATTGTTTAATGGGACATTTCTGAAATGTTCCAGAGCACACAGATTGAGAACCACAGGCAATTTAAATGGCTATGGTAATAAGGCAGTGGTAGTATATAAGAAAGAACACTGGATTTTGGATAACCGTATTTTTTCCCTTTCTAGAAATACAGTCTTGGACTTAGCTGTTAAATTCTTAGATTCTCAGTTTCCTCATCTGTAAAGTGGGATAATCCTATCTAACTTTCTGAGTTGTTCTGTGCTTGACACAGATGTGGGCACATCATTTCTGTAATACCTGTGGATAAATAATACACAATGGGTATTACTCAGATGTTCCCATTAACAGTCCTAATACGTGATCTGCTCATGATACTTAACCTGGCCAATCTTTATGGTGGTGAATCTTTGAGAAGAATGTAAATTATCAAGCACCACTACCACCTGGCTGTAACAAAATAAGGTGACATGCTCAGGGCTGAGTTGATGAACTCAAGAATTGGAACTTTAACTTGGGTCTTTCAATCCTGGATTCCCTTCTGGGCCTTGAATGTATACAACAAGGAGACTGGCTTTGAGGTGCATTGATATGTCTCTCATTGGTATAAAACTAAGCATTTCCTTAAGTCTACTCTAGGTGGAAGATAAAACAAATTTTCTCTAACTTTTTTTTTAATGATAAGTAACTTCATATAGTATCAGAAGGTCTGAACTCTCATTCCTTACTTCATTTGTACACTTACTTTTTTTTTTATCATCTGTCTTCAAGGGGCTTCTGACAGATGCTCGCCCTCATTCGCCTTATCACCTGAGCTCTGCCTCCTGTCAGATCTCACTAGTTTCTCATAGGAGCACAAACCATAGCACAAACTGCACACATGAGGAATCTAGGCTGTGTGCTCCTTATGAGAATTATCCTGAAACCACGCCCCACCCCTGGTCGATGGGAAAGGACTTTTGGGAAGGGTTTCCACAAAACTGGTCCCCCTGGTGCCAGAAAGGGTGGGGATGCTGCTTTACTCTATAGATGATCATGGATCCTATAAAGTGGCAGAATCCCCCAGTGCCTTTATTTATCAGTCCTCTGACAGTGTGTATGTATGTAACAAAAATGAAGCTGGGACATTGTTTAATGGGACATTTCTGAAATGTTCCAGAGCACACAGATTGAGAACCACAGGCAATTTAAATGGCTATGGTAATAAGGCAGTGGTAGTATATAAGAAAGAACACTGGATTTTGGATAACCGTATTTTTTCCCTTTCTAGAAATACAGTCTTGGACTTAGCTGTTAAATTCTTAGATTCTCAGTTTCCTCATCTGTAAAGTGGGATAATCCTATCTAACTTTCTGAGTTGTTCTGTGCTTGACACAGATGTGGGCACATCATTTCTGTAATACCTGTGGATAAATAATACACAATGGGTATTACTCAGATGTTCCCATTAACAGTCCTAATACGTGATCTGCTCATGATACTTAACCTGGCCAATCTTTATGGTGGTGAATCTTTGAGAAGAATGTAAATTATCAAGCACCACTACCACCTGGCTGTAACAAAATAAGGTGACATGCTCAGGGCTGAGTTGATGAACTCAAGAATTGGAACTTTAACTTGGGTCTTTCAATCCTGGATTCCCTTCTGGGCCTTGAATGTATACAACAAGGAGACTGGCTTTGAGGTGCATTGATATGTCTCTCATTGGTATAAAACTAAGCATTTCCTTAAGTCTACTCTAGGTGGAAGATAAAACAAATTTTCTCTAACTTTTTTTTTAATGATAAGTAACTTCATATAGTATCAGAAGGTCTGAACTCTCATTCCTTACTTCATTTGTACACTTACTTTTTTTTTTATCATCTGTCTTCATTTGCACTGTCAAGTGTTTAGATTTCCCTGAAAGTAATCCATGCTTTCTACCTTCGTGTTTTTGCTCAGGCAACTCTCTGTCCTATAAACGTCCTTTTATAAGAAAAAAGGAAATATCCCCATGTGCCTACCCCTTTTAAGACCTAGGTCAACTGCTTCGTCCTCTAGAGATTCTTTCCAAAGCCCCCTTTCATTCATAAACCAGTCATAAACTTTCTTTCCTCTATGTTTCTAAATGCATCATCCACTTTTTGTTTTAGCAGTGTTTACACTCACCTGGCATTACAATTGTTTATCACATGATCCACAGATCCTAACATTTTCTAATTTGGGATTGGAAATGATCTTGCACTAGGATTGTGGTGCTTCTGGTTTTGAATTCAGCCTCACTACATACATCCCAGCTGTGTAATCTTGGGCAGGTCAGACTTTCCTAGCTTGATGTTTCTTATCTGCAAATGGGTATGAGAGTTCCTGAGAGTTCTCTGGACAGTGTCTAACACATAGTAGGCACTCAGTACATAGTGATTCTCCTGAAGAATAGGATATGGATATTTGTATGTTACTTGCCTAAATTCCATACACAGTTCTTGACACATAGTAGGTATTCCATACCTACTATGTAGGTGCTTTCATTATAAAGTGATAAAACTTATTTAATTGCAAATGCATAAATGGATGGGTAGATACATGAAAGAGTGAAATAGAGTATGACCTTCAAAACATACAAATAAATCTGAATTGGAACTCCTGGCTGTAACAAAATAAGGTGACATGCTCAGGGCTGAGTTGATGAACTCAAGAATTGGAACTTTAACTTGGGTCTTTCAATCCTGGATTCCCTTCTGGGCCTTGAATGTATACAACAAGGAGACTGGCTTTGAGGTGCATTGATATGTCTCTCATTGGTATAAAACTAAGCATTTCCTTAAGTCTACTCTAGGTGGAAGATAAAACAAATTTTCTCTAACTTTTTTTTTAATGATAAGTAACTTCATATAGTATCAGAAGGTCTGAACTCTCATTCCTTACTTCATTTGTACACTTACTTTTTTTTTTATCATCTGTCTTCATTTGCACTGTCAAGTGTTTAGATTTCCCTGAAAGTAATCCATGCTTTCTAACTTCGTGTTTTTGCTCAGGCAACTCTCTGTCCTATAAACGTCCTTTTATAAGAAAAAAGGAAATATCCCCATGTGCCTACCCCTTTTAAGACCTAGGTCAACTGCTTCGTCCTCTAGAGATTCTTTCCAAAGCCCCCTTTCATTCATAAACCAGTCATAAACTTTCTTTCCTCTATGTTTCTAAATGCATCATCCACTTTTTGTTTTAGCAGTGTTTACACTCACCTGGCATTACAATTGTTTATCACATGATCCACAGATCCTAACATTTTCTAATTTGGGATTGGAAATGATCTTGCACTAGGATTGTGGTGCTTCTGGTTTTGAATTCAGCCTCACTACATACATCCCAGCTGTGTAATCTTGGGCAGGTCAGACTTTCCTAGCTTGATGTTTCTTATCTGCAAATGGGTATGAGAGTTCCTGAGAGTTCTCTGGACAGTGTCTAACACATAGTAGGCACTCAGTACATAGTGATTCTCCTGAAGAATAGGATATGGATATTTGTATGTTACTTGCCTAAATTCCATACACAGTTCTTGACACATAGTAGGTATTCCATACCTACTATGTAGGTGCTTTCATTATAAAGTGATAAAACTTATTTAATTGCAAATGCATAAATGGATGGGTAGATACATGAAAGAGTGAAATAGAGTATGACCTTCAAAACATACAAATAAATCTGAATTACAAGCGTGTAGCTTCCAGTAATTGCTATTCTATCATAGTGTCTATTTTACTTTTTTTTTTCCATCCATCAAAGAAATGAACCTCACCCAGACCCTTACATAGGAGAGCATGTTCTATATTACTTTTGCTTTTATTTCTCCTTCACCTGTGTGTTTCTCTTTGAGCAACTCTCCAATAACTCCATGCCATTCTGTCTTGAGTACTTTGGCCAGGGGACGCTAAAGATAGGTTATCTCCTGAAAGGATAATGCCAAACACGATTGATGTGTTTTTCATTTCTGAGCCCAACCTACGTCACCGGCCCTTGAACAGAAAACATTGGAGATGCAGCTGACACGCAGAACGTAAACAAGTACTGTTGCTTACACACTGAATTAAGTCTACATCTGCAGCTGTGAAAGTGGGGAAAAGATTAATAAAGTACATGTTGAAGCTTGAAAGAATAATTAGCGGGACGTTATACGTTTTGGCTGCAAAGCCATCTCCACATTTAGTCCAAAGTAAAACCTTTCTTCTAATCCTCTGTGGATGAAGGATTGGCTCAAAGTAAATTGGTTTTCTTTGTGCATCTTGAGATTTTATTTTAGTGTTATCATTTTTAAAAATTATTATTTTCCAAATTTCAAGTAAGCTTTTAATCAGCCTCTTTGTGGGATCTGCGTTGTTTCTGAATTTGCCATCACTCTGCCACGCGATTAACTGCCGCTTGGGCCCTGATAAAAGAAAGCGTTTGAATTGTGGGCTGCAAAGAGCTTAAATCACCTCTTTCATGGGGGCACATTCCGTCACTATCAGGGCTGCTCTGGTGGCTGCCAGCAGCCCACCTCGCAGAGATGGTGAGTGAGTTATTGGTGTACATAATAAACTAACATCTGTACAGTGCATCTCGGAATTGGTGTCAGGGAAACTGGAAGACAAAGCAGGATGGCATCATTAGGGCCAGATTTAAGACTCCAATTTGTCTAACATTTGCATAACAATGCACGAGAGCAAGGATTCACAGCTCCCTTTCAGAATCCACACGTTTCACCTTCACAAGAACATTCCCAAGGGAGGCAGGCAAGACAGGTGCTTCAAGAAGCATTCAGTCAGGGAGAGCATCCTTTCTGGAGACTTGGGATTCACAGAATAGGTTGGGAATCCCCTGTGTCCTGGATCCACTGAGCTGCCCATGAAATCTCTCCCTTGGCTCCCATTACCTTTCTGTCTCTGAGTTAGGGCCTGCCAGTCAACGGACATGTCATGAGCATCATAAGTTCAAAAAAAGTCTTGGAATCCCTTGGGGTCCAGAGATAGAAATCCAAGTTGTGTCTCAGTCACATTCTCCTTTTGACCCTTTGCTAAGGTGTTTCCCCTCTATGAACTAAAATCTGTGGGGTAGGAAAGCTCTTAATACTTGTATGAGTTAGCAGTTACTGAGAGCTGATTTTATGACACAAGATACTAAGCATGTTTCATTCTCACAACAGTCCTCTGAAGCTGATGATTCTGTTTTCTTCCATTTTTGTGTTGTTTTAGTTGACATAGAAGGTGTTGATTGAAAAAAAAAGCACAATGTAAAAGTTGTGAGTTAAGTTTTATTGGGGAAAAGGCTTTTGAAGAAAACCTTTCTTCTAATCCTCTGTGGATGAAGGATTGGCTCAAAGTAAATTGGTTTTCTTTGTGCATCTTGAGATTTTATTTTAGTGTTATCATTTTTAAAAATTATTATTTTCCAAATTTCAAGTAAGCTTTTAATCAGCCTCTTTGTGGGATCTGCGTTGTTTCTGAATTTGCCATCACTCTGCCACGCGATTAACTGCCGCTTGGGCCCTGATAAAAGAAAGCGTTTGAATTGTGGGCTGCAAAGAGCTTAAATCACCTCTTTCATGGGGGCACATTCCGTCACTATCAGGGCTGCTCTGGTGGCTGCCAGCAGCCCACCTCGCAGAGATGGTGAGTGAGTTATTGGTGTACATAATAAACTAACATCTGTACAGTGCATCTCGGAATTGGTGTCAGGAAACTGGAAGACAAAGCAGGATGGCATCATTAGGGCCAGATTTAAGACTCAATTTGTCTAACATTTGCATAACAATGCACGAGCAAGGATTCACAGCTCCTTTCAGAATCCACACGTTTCACCTTCACAAGAACATTCCCAAGGGAGGCAGGCAAGACAGGTGCTTCAAGAAGCATTCAGTCAGGGAGAGCATCCTTTCTGGAGACTTGGGATTCACAGAATAGGTTGGGAATCCCCTGTGTCCTGGATCCACTGAGCTGCCCATGAAATCTCTCCCTTGGCTCCCATTACCTTTCTGTCTCTGAGTTAGGGCCTGCCAGTCAACGGACATGTCATGAGCATCATAAGTTCAAAAAAAGTCTTGGAATCCCTTGGGGTCCAGAGATAGAAATCCAAGTTGTGTCTCAGTCACATTCTCCTTTTGACCCTTTGCTAAGGTGTTTCCCCTCTATGAACTAAAATCTGTGGGGTAGGAAAGCTCTTAATACTTGTATGAGTTAGCAGTTACTGAGAGCTGATTTTATGACACAAGATACTAAGC
Source organism: Tragulus kanchil (assembly GCA_022376925.1). Taxonomy (NCBI): domain Eukaryota; kingdom Metazoa; phylum Chordata; class Mammalia; order Artiodactyla; family Tragulidae; genus Tragulus; species Tragulus kanchil. The sequence goes on from JAIOJX010000032.1 coordinate 98,979,701, forward strand.
ATGTTTCATTCTCACAACAGTCCTCTGAAGCTGATGATTCTGTTTTCTTCCATTTTTGTGTTGTTTTAGTTGACATAGAAGGTGTTGATTGAAAAAAAAAGCACAATGTAAAAGTTGTGAGTTAAGTTTTATTGGGGGCAAAATGTGGACTGTATTTTTGGGAGACAGCATTTCAGATAGCTCTGAGAAACTGTTCCACAGAGATGGGGGAAAGGTCGGTGTTACAAATGATTTTAGTGAAGGGGGTATGTGCAGTCAAGCACACATTTTAGCAGAGGCTTCTGAGAGTCATGAGGAGCAGATATCTCTGTGAACGATTTTTAGTGATTTTCTAGATACAAGGGGATGCAAGACTCAGGCTCATAAAATTTTCTCCTGAAAATACTTCACTCTCTGAAGGCCTGTTCTGTCCGTTTTTCCCAGCACAAAGTGCCTCATTCCTGATCTCCCCTGAACTCCTTGCAGGGGCTGTTGAAGGTCAGGAGCTCCAGCAGCTCATGACTTATTCCTAGTAGAGGTGGATGGCAGGTGACAATTTGTGTTTGGCAGAGGAAACTGAGGCACAGTGAAATAACCCATCACTCACGCAACCTCTGAGTGACAAAGCCAGGGTATTTCAGCATCTTTTGACCTCTCACGGTGAAGGCTCAATAGTGTCAAGTTGGTAAGGGCTTAGTGAGACCTCTGGGTGCCAGTCACAGTGGCATCAGGTGCTGGGGATTCTGATGCACAGAAGAGTGTGGCCCTTGCCTTCAGGGCCTCCTAGAGGAGCTAAAAGAGAAAGTCAATTGGGCACCCTCCTCAGATGCCAGCATGTTGGTCCTGGGCTCCCTGTCCCTGCTTTGCTGCCAATGTGGTTGTGTGGGAAGCACACAGGCTTTGGAACCAAATAAATTTGTTTTGAATTCTATGTCATGAGCATCCTTGGGTCCAGAGATAGAAATCAAGTTGTGTCTCAGTCACATTCTCCTTTTGACCCTTTGCTAAGGTGTTTCCCCTCTATGAACTAAAATCTGTGGGGTAGGAAAGCTCTTAATACTTGTATGAGTTAGCAGTTACTGAGAGCTGATTTTATGACACAAGATACTAAGCATGTTTCATTCTCACAACAGTCCTCTGAAGCTGATGATTCTGTTTTCTTCCATTTTTGTGTTGTTTTAGTTGACATAGAAGGTGTTGATTGAAAAAAAAAGCACAATGTAAAAGTTGTGAGTTAAGTTTTATTGGGGGCAAAATGTGGACTGTATTTTTGGGAGACAGCATTTCAGATAGCTCTGAGAAACTGTTCCACAGAGATGGGGGAAAGGTCGGTGTTACAGATGATTTTAGTGAAGGGGGTATGTGCAGTCAAGCACACATTTTAGCAGAGGCTTCTGAGAGTCATGAGGAGCAGATATCTCTGTGAACGATTTTTAGTGATTTTCTAGATACAAGGGGATGCAAGACTCAGGCTCATAAAATTTTCTCCTGAAAATACTTCACTCTCTGAAGGCCTGTTCTGTCCGTTTTTCCCAGCACAAAGTGCCTCATTCCTGATCTCCCCTGAACTCCTTGCAGGGGCTGTTGAAGGTCAGGAGCTCCAGCAGCTCATGACTTATTCCTAGTAGAGGTGGATGGCAGGTGACAATTTGTGTTTGGCAGAGGAAACTGAGGCACAGTGAAATAACCCATCACTCACGCAACCTCTGAGTGACAAAGCCAGGGTATTTCAGCATCTTTTGACCTCTCACGGTGAAGGCTCAATAGTGTCAAGTTGGTAAGGGCTTAGTGAGACCTCTGGGTGCCAGTCACAGTGGCATCAGGTGCTGGGGATTCTGATGCACAGAAGAGAGTGTGGCCCTTGCCTTCAGGGCCTCCTAGAGGAGCTAAGAGAGAAAGTCAATTGGGCACCCTCCTCAGATGCCAGCATGTTGGTCCTGGGCTCCCTGTCCCTGCTTTGCTGCCAATGTGGTTGTGTGGGAAGCACACAGGCTTTGGAACCAAATAAATTTGTTTTTGAATTCTAGCTTGGTTACTTCTTTACTGTGTATATTTTGGGTAAGTATCTCAACCTCTCTGAGCTTTAGTTTTCTCATGGGAAAAAATAGGAATAACAAGTGTTTCAAAGAGCTGTTGTTAGAATTAAGTGATATCATAATGCATGCGTCATAAATTTCTTAGCATAATGTCTTGCCACAGATTCATTTCTCAATAATGGTAGTTATTATTATTAATCAGACACTGTGACTCACATGCGGCTGAACACTGGTGACATAAAGGATCAAAAGGGATCTGCTTTTTGTATCTTATTCAGTATTCTTGGATCTTGAAGCATTGATTTATTTTTTTGTCTTTCCCACTGAGGCCAGGCAAACAGAGTCCCTCCTGGCCACAGCCAGCTGTCTGGGCATCCAGGCCAAGGACCCCCAGGAGGATGTAGTCTGTTTGCTGATTTCTCTTCAAAGCAGCCTCCCTTGAAGTTGCAGATGTAGCAAAATCCCTATGTCCTCTGGCTGCTCACTCACCAGGCGCTCAGCTCTGTGAATGGATGGACCTTCTGTGCTCTGAATGACAATAATCTACCCTAACCTCAGACCCAATCCTTGGGCGCTGCCTCTCAAACTCTGGCCTGTGTCTTTGGACAGACTCATATGCTTCTGCCCTCCTTATAACACCACCCCCTGCCCTCAACCCTTACAACCCTGGACCAAACTTTCCGGGTTAAAAAGGGGAGGGACACAATAAAAAACGAGGCCAAAGGGTCAGGGACACGAGAGATCTTATGGGGTGATGCGAAAGCTCCAAAACTGATTCATGGTGGTGGTTTCACAACTGGGCAAATGAATTAGAAATCACTGAATCATTGTGCAGAGGAAGTGGGTGAATTCTAGCATATATATCGGGTTGGCCACAAAGTTCATTCGGGTTTTCTGTAACGTCTTACAGAAAAAGCTAAACAAAGTTTTGTACAGCCCCATAAAATAGAGTGTGAAAAAGATAAAGATGTAGACTAAACAGCATGTGGGGATGCTGAAACTCCCTTCAATCCAACAACAACAAAAACTGGTTTCCTCATCTGGAACAGGGATTCCTGTAATCAGTGGTTTATGGTGGTGGGAAAAAAGAATTTGTTTTGAATTCTAGCTTGGTTACTTCTTTACTGTGTATATTTTGGGTAAGTATCTCAACCTCTCTGAGCTTTAGTTTTCTCATGGGAAAAAATAGGAATAACAAGTGTTTCAAAGAGCTGTTGTTAGAATTAAGTGATATCATAATGCATGCGTCATAAATTTCTTAGCATAATGTCTTGCCACAGATTCATTTCTCAATAATGGTAGTTATTATTATTAATCAGACACTGTGACTCACATGCGGCTGAACACTGGTGACATAAAGGATCAAAAGGGATCTGCTTTTTGTATCTTATTCAGTATTCTTGGATCTTGAAGCATTGATTTATTTTTTTGTCTTTCCCACTGAGGCCAGGCAAACAGAGTCCCTCCTGGCCACAGCCAGCTGTCTGGGCATCCAGGCCAAGGACCCCCAGGAGGATGTAGTCTGTTTGCTGATTTCTCTTCAAAGCAGCCTCCCTTGAAGTTGCAGATGTAGCAAAATCCCTATGTCCTCTGGCTGCTCACTCACCAGGCGCTCAGCTCTGTGAATGGATGGACCTTCTGTGCTCTGAATGACAATAATCTACCCTAACCTCAGACCCAATCCTTGGGCGCTGCCTCTCAAACTCTGGCCTGTGTCTTTGGACAGACTCATATGCTTCTGCCCTCCTTATAACACCACCCCCTGCCCTCAACCCTTACAACCCTGGACCAAACTTTCCGGGTTAAAAGGGCAGGGACACAATAAAAAACGAGGCCAAAGGGTCAGGGACACGAGAGATCTTATGGGGTGATGCGAAAGCTCCAAAACTGATTCATGGTGGTGGTTTCACAACTGGGCAAATGAATTAGAAATCACTGAATCATTGTGCAGAGGAAGTGGGTGAATTCTAGCATATATATCGGGTTGGCCACAAAGTTCATTCGGGTTTTCTGTAACGTCTTACAGAAAAAGCTAAACAAAGTTTTGTACAGCCCCATAAAATAGAGTGTGAAAAAGATAAAGATGTAGACTAAACAGCATGTGGGGATGCTGAAACTCCCTTCAATCCAACAACAACAAAAAACTGGTTTCCTCATCTGGAAAACAGGGATTCCTGTAATCAGTGGTTTATGGGTGGATTAAGGAGACCGATACAAATTTTATTGTCGGTGAGTGGAAGTTTAACTGTGTTAGAAGAGAAAACAGCTAGGTTGTGTACAGGTGGCTGGGGTCGGGTGGGTGTGGGGGAGTGGAGACGCTATGAATGTGTTCATCTCCCCACCTCAGGAAGCGGATTTTAGGTTTAAAATATGTGTAGCATTTTCTGAAGAGGCTTTTTAGAGCACCGCTCTGCTGTAGGTCCTGGCTGCCTTGGCCCTCCTCACAAGCCTTCTGTGAAATGGCAGTGAAAGAGCCAATACATGGGTTCACTCACCTCCAGGCATAGGTAAACACATCTTCCCAGATAAACCCACTCAGGTTTCACAGCAGTTGTCAGAAAGCTTCCACTCTACAGATGGGCAAACTGAGGCTCAGAGGGTAAGCAGTGACCCTCTGGCTGGGAGGAGATACCGATAGGCCTCCCAAGCCTTTCTCCCTTCCTCAGGTGGGTGGGTGGGTGAAGGGCACAGCAGGGTCCCTGTTGAAAATGCAGATTCTCGAGCCCCACCCAGACCTAGTAGATCAGGAAGGCTGGGAATGGGGCTCAGAAACCTGATGGACACGCCAGTTTCAGACCCACTGTCTCAGCCTAGCCATTGAGTCCTGTGCCCGGGACAGCATCACCAGTGGAAAAAAAATCCCTGGTGAGTGCTCTATGGCTAACCTCCCCTGCAGGGCAAGGCATGGGGCCTGTTCCTAGAGTATCCCAGTACCTCCATGCCTGCGCCCGACAGTAGGTCTTATGGGGTGATGCGAAAGCTCCAAAACTGATTCATGGTGGTGGTTTCACAACTGGGCAAATGAATTAGAAATCACTGAATCATTGTGCAGAGGAAGTGGGTGAATTCTAGCATATATATCGGGTTGGCCACAAAGTTCATTCGGGTTTTCTGTAACGTCTTACAGAAAAAGCTAAACAAAGTTTTGTACAGCCCCATAAAATAGAGTGTGAAAAAGATAAAGATGTAGACTAAACAGCATGTGGGGATGCTGAAACTCCCTTCAATCCAACAACAACAAAAAACTGGTTTCCTCATCTGGAAAACAGGGATTCCTGTAATCAGTGGTTTATGGGTGGATTAAGGAGACCGATACAAATTTTATTGTCGGTGAGTGGAAGTTTAACTGTGTTAGAAGAGAAAACAGCTAGGTTGTGTACAGGTGGCTGGGGTCGGGTGGGTGTGGGGGAGTGGAGACGCTATGAATGTGTTCATCTCCCCACCTCAGGAAGCGGATTTTAGGTTTAAAATATGTGTAGCATTTTCTGAAGAGGCTTTTTAGAGCACCGCTCTGCTGTAGGTCCTGGCTGCCTTGGCCCTCCTCACAAGCCTTCTGTGAAATGGCAGTGAAAGAGCCAATACATGGGTTCACTCACCTCCAGGCATAGGTAAACACATCTTCCCAGATAAACCCACTCAGGTTTCACAGCAGTTGTCAGAAAGCTTCCACTCTACAGATGGGCAAACTGAGGCTCAGAGGGTAAGCAGTGACCCTCTGGCTGGGAGGAGATACCGATAGGCCTCCCAAGCCTTTCTCCCTTCCTCAGGTGGGTGGGTGGGTGAAGGGCACAGCAGGGTCCCTGTTGAAAATGCAGATTCTCGAGCCCCACCCAGACCTAGTAGATCAGGAAGGCTGGGAATGGGGCTCAGAAACCTGATGGACACGCCAGTTTCAGACCCACTGTCTCAGCCTAGCCATTGAGTCCTGTGCCCGGGACAGCATCACCAGTGGAAAAAAAATCCCTGGTGAGTGCTCTATGGCTAACCTCCCCTGCAGGGCAAGGCATGGGGCCTGTTCCCTAGAGTATCCCAGTACCTCCATGCCTGCGCCCCGACAGTAGGTCTTGTACAGCTTGCGAGATGGCATCTCCACCTGAAGCTAGACCAGTTCTAAAGGAAACTGTAAAGACCAGCTTGGCATAGAGTCCTCATCTGCTGCAAGCTCTGATCTATGGATTCAGATGCATTATTAACCATTCTATCAACTCTAGGGTTTCCCTGTGGCTCCAATGGTAAAGAATCTGCCTGCAATGCCAGATACCAGGGTTCAGTCCCTGGGTGGGGAAAATCCCTTGGAGAAGGGAATGGCAACCCACTCCAGTATTCTTGCCTTGAGAATCCCGTGGACAGAGGCTACAGTCCATAGGGTTGCAAAGAGTCAGACTGAAGAGACTAACCCACACATCAACTCTAGGAGGAGAGCTCTTATTAAAAAGTGTTATTTCCCCCATTTTACACATGAGGACATTGAGGACATTGAAGTAGAGAGAGCTGAAATCACTTGTGGAGCTGGTTAGTGGAAAACTCAGGGGGTGAATCCCAGTAGCCTGACTGCTTCTGCCCCATTGCCTCTGCTCTGAGCCTCTGGCTCTGTCCCACCCAAGTGAAGTTGCCTATAAACTGCATCTCACTTTTTTTCTTCTTTTCACTTTTCTCAGAGTCCCTCAACCCGTAAGAATAACCTGCTTCATCCAGAAACTACCGAGTCGTCTGCTTCACACTATATGTCTAGTAAGCCACACCTGTGTCCTTCCACTGGCCCATGGGTTGAGATCAGGCACTTTGAGTTAAGACAAGACCTTCCAATGGCAAGTGGCACAGCATTCCCAGCCCTAGCCTGTGCTGGAGTCTGAGCTGCATTCGAATCCCAGCTCTGCCATGAACCAGCTGTGTGACCTCAGCCAGGGCACTTAGTCTCAAATTCTGTATTTGTATCTCAAATTTTGTATTTGTATAATGTGCATGCATCGACATGTATATGTGTCTGATATATGAAAAAGAATCCATATTGTTACTGACCTCTCTGTGGAAAAGGAAATAGCAACCCACCCCAGTATTCTTGCCTGGGATATCCCATGGACAGAGGAGCCTGGTGTGCTGTCGTCCATGGAGTCGCAAAGAGTCAGACGTGACTTCTCGACTGAGCGTGCACAGGCACAAACACACACACACACAGACACACACACACACACACACACGTGCACACATGCCCTGACCTCTCAAGGGTGACTGTGTAGAATGAATATAAGGGTGTAAGGGAGAGAAACTTTCAGAAAACTAAGAATCATTCTACAGAGTGAGTAAAGTGTTACTTCTGGTCTACCCTGTATGTTTCTCCCAGCTACTAAGTTCTGATTCTTTTTGTGGTTCCTCAGTGGTGGCAGGAGTCTATCTCTATCTCAAAAGCGAGTTCCAGATGGGTGGCCTGGCACCAGGTCTTGGATGAATTACATATGCTAATTTAGTTGTCAGATCTTTTGACCCCCACTCCCACCTTCCAGCCTAGAGCTGGAGGTAACCAAGGAAGACAGAGGCTGGCATAAAAAGAGAGGTGGTTTCTGGACTTAAAACCAGGCAGAGCGAAACTAGACAGGAGCTGTGAGAAGGGGCCGTGTCAGTTTCTGCTTCCTGTTTGTAAACTTCAAAGCCAACAGGTGCTCGGAGCAGTCATCTGACAGTGATGACCGGCAACATCTCCCCTGTGGCCACCCTGCCCAGGATGCATCCACACATGCCAGTCAGAAAGCAATGACCCAGTGGAATTTCAATCTAAGTTGAAGGCACTGACATGGACCCAGGGTGCGGGAGAGACAGCTTGAAGGCTGAAGCCGACACACAAAGAGAAGGCAGTCCTGGCCCACACAGGTAAGATTCACATAATCAAAGGGTCTAACAAGTTCGGTTAATGACAGTTTCCTCATTTGAATCCTGTGTGAGAAGAAAATAGTGAGTGGGCACGTTTAAAGAAAACCTTGAGCACTTTGACTGAGTGAAGAATTGTCTGGGAAAGTGAAATCTGTCCCGTTCACAATGCATGTTTTAAGGAATGTCAGTTGGATTTCCATAAGATTGAGAACTAGCTATCCAAAATATGTCAGCAAGGAGAAACCATTAAGCTTAGCTTTCCTTCTTTGAGGTTTCTTTCGTCAGTGAAACAGAGAGGAGCACGACATAGTCGACAGTTGGAAGAAGAAAGGCGCTAGATGATGCCCACTGTGCTGTGGTCCTGATGCCAGCCATGGGCTCATGTACTACTTCATCAGACCCTTAAAATCACCCAGAGATGGAGGTGCAGGTACACCTGTGTCACAGTTGGGGCCCTTTAGGCTCCCAGGTCTTAAGAGATTTTTTTTCCAAGAAGTTATAGATAATAAAATGAACACAAATATAACAAGGTCTGTTAATTATACTCATAGCCACACACTTACTACATCCTATACTATACTACTGTCATGAGCCCTTCCATGTATTGTAATTAATTCTCCCAACAATAATCCAATATCCTTGATAGTACTGTCTCTTTTTTACAGATAAGGAAAAGGATTCAAAGGATAAATAACTAGCCCAAACTTAGTGAATGTGTAAGTGGTTGAGTTAGAATTCACACCCAGGTCTATCTGATCTCAGATGGCCTTGGTCTGCAATGGCTTAGAGCAGGGCTTAGGCTCCCAGCCAGAGATGGGCTAGGTTGCAGCAGTAAAAGCATCAGATCCTAGCCACTAGACCAGTGGTCAGTGACAAGGGCCTTGGCCCTTTGGCTCTGAAAAAAAGCATTTCCACAAGGAGGGAAAGTAGTGAAGCAATTGAAGTATTTATTAGGAGAAAAGAGTACAGTACATGTGGGTGGACCAGGTGCAGGCTCAGAGGGATAGCCCTTGAGTTGCACCTGTATTGTAGTTTAAGTCACTTTAATGGGGCATGTCTTCTGGACGTCCTTTGGCCTATCATTTTGATTTGCCTGGTTCACAGTCCATATTTGGTATATGTCAGGATCCTCCCATGTGTGTGCACATGTCTCTTAGCCAAGATGAATCCCACTGAAAATGCATTTGGGGATAACACCCCTTGACATGACTCCTCTGCGCATGTGTGGTCAGGGAGGTCTCCTGACTTCAGGAACCAGAAATATGTGGTCTGTGCAGAATTAAGCCTCCTTCCTAATTCCCTGTTCTTGTCTTGGAGTTTCAGTCGATAGAGAATGAATCTCCAGCTGATTTATCCTGGGGGACCCATCTGCCTCCTGTCTCATATCTGGGTCCAAGCTCTTTTATTTGTGTGTGTTTTTCTGTTTGCTAGGTATATGCTCTCTAATATTCTCTCTATGCTCTATGTCACTTAGTATCAGGACATTCATTTATTTAAGATGTTGTGGGTCCCCATGTATAATATGCCTTGCATTCTATCTGCTGATTTCTTTGTCTTGGGTGCCCAAAGAGAAGCACGTATCCCTGCTTTATAGATAATGATTCTGAGGCTCAGAGAATGTAACAGGAGTAGATATGTGGATCTCACAGATGATGAACCATAAGCCAGGTCTTTTAGACTCAGAGCTACATCCTAGTAGACCAGAAAACAAAGGGAGGTGGATTTCAGGTTGTTGGATATGTATAAAGTGGCCAGAAATAGGTAGGCTTGGAAGCATAGTATATTTCAATAAAGAATAGAACTAATTTATAACCTACACATACCAAAATATCACATAGGACCCATAAGTTTAAAAGAAAATTCTTCTAAGATCAGAACCCTGATCTTAAGGGCCCTGTCTATTCATCAGGTGAGGAGGGAGTCACAGACTAGTTAAAAAAAAAGAGAGACAGTCCCCAAACTTGGACTTAGTGTTTTGGATGACTTAAGATTCAAGTTCAGTGTATAAGTTTCCTATGTGTGCTACAACAAATGAGCACGGAGGCATGAAACAATAATAGTTTATTTTTTTACAATTCTGGACGCCAAAATTAGAATTCAAGTCATGGGCAAGGTGGCACTCCTTATAGAGTCAGTTGCAAGAGGATCAGTTCCTTGCATCTTCTAACTCCTGGTGGTTGCTGGGCTTCCTGGGCTTGTAGCCACAGAATTTCAGTCTCTGCCTCCATCTTCCCATTCTTTTCTCCTCTGGGTTTGTGTCGCTCTCTCTCTGTCTCCTTCTTATAAAAACAGAATGATTGCATTTAGGGCCCACCAGGATAATCTCTTTATTTCCAAGTCCTTAGCTTGATCACATTGCAAAGACCCCTTTTCCTTATAAGGTGACATTTGCAGGCTCCAGGGACTAGTACGTGATGTCTTTGGGGGTCATCATTCGGCCCACCACCAACAGCAAGGCCATAGTTCTTCTTGTCAGCGGAGGGATCATCTCCATTCTTTATGCTTTCATATTTAGGGCTATCCCTATTCCCTCAAAGTGACGAAACTCCCTTTCCAAAGTCACACATCCTCACACCTGGTTCTCACACTTTCATGGGAAGCAAGGTGCTGGCTAAGGTCTTACTGAAATAGATGAAAGTGGAGGGAGTGGATGGAAAGAGCAAATGAGGCGGGACTAGCCCCATGTATAATATGCCTTGCATTCTATCTGCTGATTTCTTTGTCTTGGGTGCCCAAAGAAGCACGTATCCCTGCTTTATAGATAATGATTCTGAGGCTCAGAGAATGTAACAGGAGTAGATATGTGGATCTCACAGATGATGAACCATAAGCCAGGTCTTTTAGACTCAGAGCTACATCCTAGTAGACCAGAAAACAAAGGGAGGTGGATTTCAGGTTGTTGGATATGTATAAAGTGGCCAGAAATAGGTAGGCTTGGAAGCATAGTATATTTCAATAAAGAATAGAACTAATTTATAACCTACACATACCAAAATATCACATAGGACCCATAAGTTTAAAAGAAAATTCTTCTAAGATCAGAACCCTGATCTTAAGGGCCCTGTCTATTCATCAGGTGAGGAGGGAGTCACAGACTAGTTAAAAAAAAAGAGAGACAGTCCCCAAACTTGGACTTAGTGTTTTGGATGACTTAAGATTCAAGTTCAGTGTATAAGTTTCCTATGTGTGCTACAACAAATGAGCACGGAGGCATGAAACAATAATAGTTTATTTTTTTACAATTCTGGACGCCAAAATTAGAATTCAAGTCATGGGCAAGGTGGCACTCCTTATAGAGTCAGTTGCAAGAGGATCAGTTCCTTGCATCTTCTAACTCCTGGTGGTTGCTGGGCTTCCTGGGCTTGTAGCCACAGAATTTCAGTCTCTGCCTCCATCTTCCCATTCTTTTCTCCTCTGGGTTTGTGTCGCTCTCTCTCTGTCTCCTTCTTATAAAAACAGAATGATTGCATTTAGGGCCCACCAGGATAATCTCTTTATTTCCAAGTCCTTAGCTTGATCACATTGCAAAGACCCCTTTTCCTTATAAGGTGACATTTGCAGGCTCCAGGGACTAGTACGTGATGTCTTTGGGGGTCATCATTCGGCCCACCACCAACAGCAAGGCCATAGTTCTTCTTGTCAGCGGAGGGATCATCTCCATTCTTTATGCTTTCATATTTAGGGCTATCCCTATTCCCTCAAAGTGACGAAACTCCCTTTCCAAAGTCACACATCCTCACACCTGGTTCTCACACTTTCATGGGAAGCAAGGTGCTGGCTAAGGTCTTACTGAAATAGATGAAAGTGGAGGGAGTGGATGGAAAGAGCAAATGAGGGGCCAAGGAAAGGACTGGAGCATTGAGGATGCAACGAGAGGAGGGAGAGAAAAATAAAGGAACGCACAGCCAAAGGGAAGAAGGGACAGGACCAAGAGCAGGAAACAATGATTTGGACACAATTGAAGAAAAATACAATAAAAAGATTGAGAAATTGGGAAAGAAGAAAAGTGGGAGGAGAAAGAGAAGGTGATAGAAAAAACACCCTGAGGAAGCGTGGGAGAGAAAGATATTTGACAGGAGCCGGAGAGCTAAAAGATTAGTGACAGAGAGGGAAGAGAGAAATGAGGAAGGTGGAAAGGCAATAAATAGGAAAGGAGAGAAGCATTGAGGGAGGGGAGAGAGAGAGACGGAGGGTGTGGATGGAGCAGGCAGAGAGGGGAGAGAAAGACAGCCGACTTGAGCTCACGCTGTGAAAGAAAATATGAAAGGCGTTTGGTAAGGTGACAAACGTCTCGATGTTAATATGCTGAAATAAATAAAGCAGCTGCAAGTTACAAATCACATTCATCGGCTGTTACAGTCTGGTAATTGTCCACACAGATCTTTTCTTCCTGGTTCCAGACCTTGGCTTATCAGAGGACAACATGCTTTTGAAATGCCACATTATTCTGTAAGTACATTTCACATCCAAAAGTTCCACTAAGTATGATACACTGAAGAGAAAGTGTATTTAGCTGCCATTCAGCGTTGCGCCCAGGTTCCAGCACAGTGATTTTAAAATGGCCATTTTGATCACCAGTTTTCTGACATCCAAGAGCAGGCAAGGCGTTGCCACTGGCTGCTCTCCAAATCCATCATTTAGCCCTTTGGCTCCCTTCCTTCCTTCCTCTCTTCCTCCCTCCTTCTCTCAGTATTTCCCCTTCTTTCTTTCTTCCATTCTCAGCTCTTTCCCTCTCTTTGTTTCTTTTCTCTTCCTCCTTTGCTTCATTCCTCCCCACTTTTAAGTATCTTTTAACCATGTGAAGTGTCTTTTTAACATGAAATTGTAGACTAGCTTTTATCAACCTCGGCATTACTAACATTGTGTGCTGGTTAATTCTTTGTTGTGAGGGCTGTCTTGTGCACTGAAGGGTTTTAGCAGCATCCATGGCCTCCACTCTTAAATGCCAGGAGCCCCTTCATCCCCTAGCTGTGACCACCAAAAATGTCTCCAGACTTCACTGAGTGTCTGCTTCAGCTAAGGGAGCAAAATCATCTTTCATGAGAAAGACTCTTTTCATAGTCGAAAAGATTCAAGCTCCACAACTCACCCCTAGCACTCCCTGGCTACTTATAAGCAAATCTGTCGGAATCTTAAATGCAACAGAATCACCTGCAGGACTTGTTAAACCATAGCCAGCTGGTCCCCAGTGTTGAACCTTGAGACGCAGTAGAGCTGGCCTGGGACCTGTGAGTGCATATGTCTAACAGGTGCCCAGGTGCCACAGTTGTTGTACCAAGATTGCTCTTTGAAAACCACTGCCCTGCCTCTACCTGAGCTAATATTCAGAATCTTCACCGAAATACAGAGTTAATAAGGCTTCTCTCTCTAGCTCACTCTACAGATTAAGAGAAACAATGTGTCTAAGATACCTAGCCCAAGATTCTGGTCCCTGCTAAGTGATAAATAAATGATAACTCCTAAAGAAAGTCTCCTTAAAGGAGGGTTGGTCTTTGGCGGAAACTGTGAGGATTAAAAATCTATAGGAATATATTCACAGCAGCACATAGATACTAACCGTTTTTTAAAAGAGGCTCACTGGCTTTTTAGCAACAAAGCACATGTGCTTATTAATAAATCTCTCACAGCGGGATCACTCCCCTGCAGTGATGAAGGATTAAATGATGTGAGCCAGCATTGCACCTTGGATCCTGGGGATCTAAAATTTATATACCTACACACATAATTGTTAAGTCCAAGAAGGAGTATCTGTGGATAGTGATGCCTTAAATTCCTCTATTTTTTTTTCCTGGTTGAAAGAGAATGAACATTTCTTATATCTACTATGTGCCAAGCAATATGCTAGATTATATATGTATATACATTTGTTAACCTCTAGAAAGTTGTATCCTTATTAAGAATAAATAAACTTCTAGAAAGTTGTATTTATTCCTCCCCACTTTTAAGTATCTTTTAACCATGTGAAGTGTCTTTTTAACATGAAATTGTAGACTAGCTTTTATCAACCTCGGCATTACTAACATTGTGTGCTGGTTAATTCTTTGTTGTGAGGGCTGTCTTGTGCACTGAAGGGTTTTAGCAGCATCCATGGCCTCCACTCTTAAATGCCAGGAGCCCCTTCATCCCCTAGCTGTGACCACCAAAAATGTCTCCAGACTTCACTGAGTGTCTGCTTCAGCTAAGGGAGCAAAATCATCTTTCATGAGAAAGACTCTTTTCATAGTCGAAAAGATTCAAGCTCCACAACTCACCCCTAGCACTCCCTGGCTACTTATAAGCAAATCTGTCGGAATCTTAAATGCAACAGAATCACCTGCAGGACTTGTTAAACCATAGCCAGCTGGTCCCCAGTGTTGAACCTTGAGACGCAGTAGAGCTGGCCTGGGACCTGTGAGTGCATATGTCTAACAGGTGCCCAGGTGCCACAGTTGTTGTACCAAGATTGCTCTTTGAAAACCACTGCCCTGCCTCTACCTGAGCTAATATTCAGAATCTTCACCGAAATACAGAGTTAATAAGGCTTCTCTCTCTAGCTCACTCTACAGATTAAGAGAAACAATGTGTCTAAGATACCTAGCCCAAGATTCTGGTCCCTGCTAAGTGATAAATAAATGATAACTCCTAAAGAAAGTCTCCTTAAAGGAGGGTTGGTCTTTGGCGGAAACTGTGAGGATTAAAAATCTATAGGAATATATTCACAGCAGCACATAGATACTAACCGTTTTTTAAAAGAGGCTCACTGGCTTTTTAGCAACAAAGCACATGTGCTTATTAATAAATCTCTCACAGCGGGATCACTCCCCTGCAGTGATGAAGGATTAAATGATGTGAGCCAGCATTGCACCTTGGATCCTGGGGATCTAAAATTTATATACCTACACACATAATTGTTAAGTCCAAGAAGGAGTATCTGTGGATAGTGATGCCTTAAATTCCTCTATTTTTTTTTCCTGGTTGAAAGAGAATGAACATTTCTTATATCTACTATGTGCCAAGCAATATGCTAGATTATATATGTATATACATTTGTTCCTCAAACCACTCTAGAAAGTTGTATCCTTATTAAGAATAAATAAACTGGGGTGCATAGAGAAGTCAAGTAAGTTGCCTGATGCCATTGAGCTAGCAAATGCCAAGCCAAAATTGCAGCTCCGCACCATATGACTGCCTGCCTCTATCTGCTGCTGCAGGGTGCAACCATGTGCTGATGGGCACAGATAAGCACCTTAATGTTAAGCATGCTATAGAAGCACAGAGCCTTGAGATTAGAATCTTGCTTTCCTTTTTGAGAGTAGTGGGAATATTCTCTCTGTCATCCTGGAGCCTGCTCTAGCATAGTGAAATGCATATGATCAGCATTCAGTGCTGGGAGGGTAAATGCATGAATAAAGGACAGTTTGAAGTGGATCAATCAATCAGTCAGTCATTCTGGAAATTACACTGAAGGAACATCAGATTTCCTGCCAGGAGTTCTGGGTTCTGGTCTCAGTTTCCCACAAGTTTATGTAAACCTTCATGAAGTAGTCACTTACTGAAATTTACATGATGAAGCCTCAACCTCAAATGTGACTATATTTGGGGATGAGGTCCTTATATAACTGTGGTTAAATGAGGTACTAATCGTTAAAGTAGAAGCCCTCATCTGATAGGACTGGTGACCTTATAACATAAGAGAGGGGAAGGAGAGAAAGCAGACAGATGGAGACAGAGAGATGGGTCGAGAGAGAGAGAGAGAGAGAGAGAAATCTGTTAGCACCTGGATCTGGGACACTTGCCTGCAGAACTGTGCAAAATTAAACTTCAGTTCTTTAAACTGCCCACCCTATGGTTTTGTTACAGCAACCCAAGGAAACACTCCCCCAGCCATATTTTCCTCATTTGTAAAACAAGAAGAATTTAAATTGAACTACTTCCGAAGAATTTTTGAGAGCATGCCAGTTTACAGGAAATGTTAATAGATATGCCATCAAAAGACACCTGACCTGGATAAAATTGTTAAGTCCAAGAAGGAGTATCTGTGGATAGTGATGCCTTAAATTCCTCTATTTTTTTTTCCTGGTTGAAAGAGAATGAACATTTCTTATATCTACTATGTGCCAAGCAATATGCTAGATTATATATGTATATACATTTGTTCCTCAAACCACTCTAGAAAGTTGTATCCTTATTAAGAATAAATAAACTGGGGTGCATAGAGAAGTCAAGTAAGTTGCCTGATGCCATTGAGCTAGCAAATGCCAAGCCAAAATTGCAGCTCCGCACCATATGACTGCCTGCCTCTATCTGCTGCTGCAGGGTGCAACCATGTGCTGATGGGCACAGATAAGCACCTTAATGTTAAGCATGCTATAGAAGCACAGAGCCTTGAGATTAGAATCTTGCTTTCCTTTTTGAGAGTAGTGGGAATATTCTCTCTGTCATCCTGGAGCCTGCTCTAGCATAGTGAAATGCATATGATCAGCATTCAGTGCTGGGAGGGTAAATGCATGAATAAAGGACAGTTTGAAGTGGATCAATCAATCAGTCAGTCATTCTGGAAATTACACTGAAGGAACATCAGATTTCCTGCCAGGAGTTCTGGGTTCTGGTCTCAGTTTCCCACAAGTTTATGTAAACCTTCATGAAGTAGTCACTTACTGAAATTTACATGATGAAGCCTCAACCTCAAATGTGACTATATTTGGGGATGAGGTCCTTATATAACTGTGGTTAAATGAGGTACTAATCGTTAAAGTAGAAGCCCTCATCTGATAGGACTGGTGACCTTATAACATAAGAGAGGGGAAGGAGAGAAAGCAGACAGATGGAGACAGAGAGATGGGTCGAGAGAGAGAGAGAGAGAGAGAGAAATCTGTTAGCACCTGGATCTGGGACACTTGCCTGCAGAACTGTGCAAAATTAAACTTCAGTTCTTTAAACTGCCCACCCTATGGTTTTGTTACAGCAACCCAAGGAAACACTCCCCCAGCCATATTTTCCTCATTTGTAAAACAAGAAGAATTTAAATTGAACTACTTCCGAAGAATTTTTGAGAGCATGCCAGTTTACAGGAAATGTTAATAGATATGCCATCAAAAAGAGTTCTATGCTAAAAAGAGTTAGGAAATCCCCTTCCTGGAAATCCATGAGTGTATACAAGCTCAGTTGTAAGAAATCCTATGCAAAGCGAAAGTGTTACTTTCTCAGTCATATATACCTCAGGAGAAACCAGAATCAAAGACTCTTTAATCTATTTAACCCAACAGTTTTCTGTCTTGTTGGGTAGGTAGTATAGTATTCCCCCGATCCATCTCCTCCTGTTTGTTGTTGTTTGTTGGTTATTAATAGAAGAGGGAATTGGGGTTAAGGCAGATTGAAAAACTCCCCCAGGCCCATTAACCAATAATGGGCAAGTTCAAACTGGTGTCCAACTGTCTTGGAAAGCAGGGCTCTTTTAGATATATACTTTAGCCCCTGATTTGAAGCATGCAATCCAGTGTGGAGGATCAGAAGTGTCAGGCGGGGCGAATGGGAGGACTGCAAATAATATTATTGACTACCATTTCCTGAGTATTTGTTATATTCCAGGCATTGTTCTAAATGCTTCAAACATAAGAACTTATTTGAAATTCACGAATAATAAGGAAGGTACTTTTATTATCCCAGATGTACAGCTGAGAAAACTGAGACATCAGGTGTTAAGTAAGTTGCTCAGAGTCACATGGAAGGCTAGGAAATGGTGAAATCTAGATCTGAGCCCAGCCTATTGCTGCTTCCAGGTCTGACCCCATCCTATACCTATTTATTTATTTGTTTGTTCCTTTATGTTTAGGCCCTACTTCCTCAGGCAGTGCACATAGCATGTCTACAAGGGCCAAGAAGAAGTTACAAAGAGGCAGCTCAAAATAGGCAAGAACTTCCTAAGAGAGTCTATGAAGAGCTCTCATTCTGTTCCTACCTTTATTTTTCACAAGACAGGCCAGATAAAGGGTTTTGTAAATATATCATTTTGTGTCTCTTTGGGCACTGATCGTATTTAGTACAATGGTTTGTTCATTTGCAAAGTTCAAGAGGGAAGAAATGATGTATACAGGCCGGTATTCCCCTGCCTATCTTGGCATCTGGCACACAGCATACATGGAGTTGTTGAATTAGAGACCTATGGCAGCAATGGGGTCCTTATCTGGAAACTAAACGCAGTCTAAATGAACCTGATTCTGCCTTCCATCTTCCCCAGTGGCTCAGCAGGTAAAGAATTCGCCTGCTAATGCAGAAGATAGGGGTTTGATCCCTGGATTGGGGCAATCCCCTGGAGGAGGAAATAGCACCCTACTCTAGTCTTCTTGCCTGAAAAATTCCCATAGACAGAGGAGCCTGGTGGGCTACAGTCCATGGAGTGGCAAAGAGCTGAACACAACTGAGCACACCCGTACATTGCATTCCATCAGTGCTCTCAGGGCGGATTTTTCTGCTAGTTGGAAACTCCAACATCCCCTGTCCTCAGCCTTCAGCCCTACTCTCCTCAGCCCTCACTCCCAGCTCAGTAGTATTTCTCAAAATTGAGTTGCATTAAGCTAAATCACGGGGGGGGGGGAGGGGAGAGGGGGAGTCTCCTTCCCAAAGCTGGACTCTTTAAAGTCTCCAGGGTCACCAGCAGCACCATTCTTCCCAAGAATAGATTGCCTTCAAAATAAATCTGTAAAGAAGAGAACAGTCTAAGAACTCCTCTGTTTAAAAAAAAATAAATGAAAATGGAATAAAAAAAATACTTACATGCTAAATACTGAAAGACCCCTAGAAATTATTTGTCCCAACTTTTAGAAGACTGAAACTCATTGAGATGAGTGATTGACAGAAGCTTACTCAGGGCTAGAATGGGAATTCACTTTTCTAAATGCTCAGATGTACAGTTTTCTACTCTTCTGTGTTATTGCCACAATCAGAAGTAAGATGCCTTTATGTTTAGGCCCTACTTCCTCAGGCAGTGCACATAGCATGTCTACAAGGGCCAAGAAGAAGTTACAAAGAGGCAGCTCAAAATAGGCAAGAACTTCCTAAGAGAGTCTATGAAGAGCTCTCATTCTGTTCCTACCTTTATTTTTCACAAGACAGGCCAGATAAAGGGTTTTGTAAATATATCATTTTGTGTCTCTTTGGGCACTGATCGTATTTAGTACAATGGTTTGTTCATTTGCAAAGTTCAAGAGGGAAGAAATGATGTATACAGGCCGGTATTCCCCTGCCTATCTTGGCATCTGGCACACAGCATACATGGAGTTGTTGAATTAGAGACCTATGGCAGCAATGGGGTCCTTATCTGGAAACTAAACACAGTCTAAATGAACCTGATTCTGCCTTCCATCTTCCCCAGTGGCTCAGCAGGTAAAGAATTCGCCTGCTAATGCAGAAGATAGGGGTTTGATCCCTGGATTGGGGCAATCCCCTGGAGGAGGAAATAGCACCCTACTCTAGTCTTCTTGCCTGAAAAATTCCCATAGACAGAGGAGCCTGGTGGGCTACAGTCCATGGAGTGGCAAAGAGCTGAACACAACTGAGCACACCCGTACATTGCATTCCATCAGTGCTCTCAGGGCGGATTTTTCTGCTAGTTGGAAACTCCAACATCCCCTGTCCTCAGCCTTCAGCCCTACTCTCCTCAGCCCTCACTCCCAGCTCAGTAGTATTTCTCAAAATTGAGTTGCATTAAGCTAAATCACTGGGTCGGGGGAGGGGAGAGGGGGAGTCTCCTTCCCAAAGCTGGACTCTTTAAAGTCTCCAGGGTCACCAGCAGCACCATTCTTCCCAAGAATAGATTGCCTTCAAAATAAATCTGTAAAGAAGAGAACAGTCTAAGAACTTCTCTGTTTAAAAAAAAATAAATGAAAATGGAATAAAAAAAATACTTACATGCTAAATACTGAAAGACCCCTAGAAATTATTTGTCCCAACTTTTAGAAGACTGAAACTCATTGAGATGAGTGATTGACAGAAGCTTACTCAGGGCTAGAATGGGAATTCACTTTTCTAAATGCTCAGATGTACAGTTTTCTACTCTTCTGTGTTATTGCCACAATCAGAAGTAAGATGCTGTCAGGGTGATTTGACACCCTGACATCTATGAAAACAGCTTGGATCTGCCAGAAAAGAACAGTGTAAAGGCTCATAAGTGATAGTCAGGATTTTGAGTAAAGATGAGGAACATGAATTTCAATCCAACGGGTGAAATTAAGATCCAGAAATTTCGGATTCTTCAGAAACAGGACTTCGGTTTCTCTTCTCTATGTTAATGGGATGCACATCGTTATTGATGGAATTTGGCTTGAACTCTCATTTATCAAACATCTATTATATGCTAGGAACAGCTCTAGGTTTTTAAAAAATACATAATCTCATTTAATTCTCACTACAACTTGTAATGAGAGGCAGTGTTATTCTCATTTTTCAAAGGAAGGAAGTAGGGTGTGTAGAAACTCAATGACTTTGCCAAGGTCACTCTACTTAGTTGCGGTTAAATTCTACCTTCTATCCCAGATCCTCCAAATGCTTGGGTTTCTGTCCCTTTTTATCCCAGAAAAATTTGACGCTGTTAAGAACAGTTTGAAGACACCTACAAGCCTCATTTTCCAGTCTTTAAACTTTCAAAGTTTTCAAGGTTACACTCTAGTCCCTTTCCCTAGAGGGTCTTGATTTTGATAACTGCAAGTTAAGGTTTGTTTGAATAATCCATTACCGTGGAGCAAATTACCTTCTCATTATGAAGCATTCTGTGTCACTTTCATACTAATTACTCTAACAGTATTTACTGAGGATTAATGACTGAGCAATATTTTATTAATAACCAACTGGCATTTATTATTGCATAAATAATAAATAGACAGAGTGCCTTATTAAATATAAATGCATTTTTTTATTTGGGCACCTTCATTGAAAGTGTTGCCCAAAAATGTTTGCATTGATTAAAAATCTCATTAAAATGGTTGACTAATCTTGCCTTGGTGCCCCAACCCCAACCCCAAAATAAAGTCCCTGGCATTTTGTAGACAGTAGGTAGACTTTGGGATTATTCATCAGTCTGTCACAAGAAGCCCCTTTAACAATGCAAGGCTGCTATGTATCAGTTGCCATGAGAACCTTCCCTTTTTGCTTGTCTCTCGTTTTGTTGAGACAGCACACTCACCTGGTATTAGGGGGTTACTGTATTTCCATGCTTGAGGACCTATAAGTTGTCCCTCTGAGATCATGGATTTAGAGGAGAAGAAATATAATGATGAAATGGTCTTGCCTCTCACTCATAGCTGAGGAGACAGGTCCAGAGCTGGGTAGTAACTTGCTGGATGCCACATAGGCTGGAAATTAAGTAGGGAGGCAGATGCCATTCTTTCCCACTGTTGTCTTCCTCCTCACCCCAAAGGCTCTGGTTCCTTCCTCCTTCAAGAAAAACCATAAAAGCTCTCAGAGATACAAAGAACAAGCTAGTGGTTGTCAGTAGGGCGAAGGAAAGTGGGGAGGGGCATTGGGGGGGCAGTACGATATACAAACTACTAGGTATAAAAATAAGCTACAAGGATATATTGTACAGCATGAGAAATACAGCCAATATTCTCCAATAGCTACAAATGGAGTATAACCTTTAAAAATCATGAATCACTAGACTGGAATACCTGTAACTTATATAGTACAAATGCTTGGGTTTCTGTCCCTTTTTATCCCAGAAAAATTTGACGCTGTTAAGAACAGTTTGAAGACACCTACAAGCCTCATTTTCCAGTCTTTAAACTTTCAAAGTTTTCAAGGTTACACTCTAGTCCCTTTCCCTAGAGGGTCTTGATTTTGATAACTGCAAGTTAAGGTTTGTTTGAATAATCCATTACCGTGGAGCAAATTACCTTCTCATTATGAAGCATTCTGTGTCACTTTCATACTAATTACTCTAACAGTATTTACTGAGGATTAATGACTGAGCAATATTTTATTAATAACCAACTGGCATTTATTATTGCATAAATAATAAATAGACAGAGTGCCTTATTAAATATAAATGCATTTTTTTATTTGGGCACCTTCATTGAAAGTGTTGCCCAAAAATGTTTGCATTGATTAAAAATCTCATTAAAATGGTTGACTAATCTTGCCTTGGTGCCCCAACCCCAACCCCAAAATAAAGTCCCTGGCATTTTGTAGACAGTAGGTAGACTTTGGGATTATTCATCAGTCTGTCACAAGAAGCCCCTTTAACAATGCAAGGCTGCTATGTATCAGTTGCCATGAGAACCTTCCCTTTTTGCTTGTCTCTCGTTTTGTTGAGACAGCACACTCACCTGGTATTAGGGGGTTACTGTATTTCCATGCTTGAGGACCTATAAGTTGTCCCTCTGAGATCATGGATTTAGAGGAGAAGAAATATAATGATGAAATGGTCTTGCCTCTCACTCATAGCTGAGGAGACAGGTCCAGAGCTGGGTAGTAACTTGCTGGATGCCACATAGGCTGGAAATTAAGTAGGGAGGCAGATGCCATTCTTTCCCACTGTTGTCTTCCTCCTCACCCCAAAGGCTCTGGTTCCTTCCTCCTTCAAGAAAAAACCATAAAAGCTCTCAGAGATACAAAGAACAAGCTAGTGGTTGTCAGTAGGGCGAAGGAAAGTGGGGAGGGGCATTGGGGGGGCAGTACGATATACAAACTACTAGGTATAAAAATAAGCTACAAGGATATATTGTACAGCATGAGAAATACAGCCAATATTCTCCAATAGCTACAAATGGAGTATAACCTTTAAAAATCATGAATCACTAGACTGGAATACCTGTAACTTATATAGTACAGTAACTGTAAGTTCTCATGTATGTTATTAAGATCAGTGGATGCTCAGAGGACTCTGCAGTCCACTACTTCCATATCCACACTATGCATCATGTTTGTCTTGATGGGGACGCCTTGCTCTATGTACATTTCAATGCCTTCACTGTGTACCTTTAGCCACCAGTCTTTCCTTAATAGTCACAGGCCCTGCAGCCTTGGCTGTTACTGTTTTTCATTTACACTTGGAATTAAACATTCTTTCTCCAGCTGTAGGCTTGCCTGTGTGTCCCTAACAGACTGTGATTTTTAAAAGGAAAGAGATGGCTTTGATTTTTGATTTTATTTGTATTATTTAAATTCTGTAACTTCAGTACTTCGCCCAGGTCCTGGTACATAGTAGAACTTCCAGTGATACCAATTAAATATTTTTGAACGAATGACTAAATGCCTATTTCCACAGGGCTTGTGATGGTTGGAATCAGTCTAGCCAAGCTTTCTTTGACCTAAGCAATGGGCTGAGCCTTTGAATAAAGGTCTAGTCCAATTTCCAGCTTGGACCAGCACAATGAGCTCAAAAACGTGACATTTGCATCTGTTTCACTAAGAATCTTACACTCTCCCTGTCTCCTCAAATCCTGTAACAATAGAAGTCCTCATTCCTCTAAAACTGTGTCATTTCTTTAGCGTTTTGAGGGTTAGAAACTAGGACAAGACTATCAGCCAAATGCAGCGGGTACCAGTGTACTGGCTGTATATCTTATCAGATATTCAAGAATGCAGCAAGAAATGTCACGGGGAGCTTTCAACAAAATATTTAATTAATAGCAACAGCTACAGAAATGAATAACAGCTCTCAGAGATACAAAAACAAGCTAGTGGTTGTCAGTAGGGCGAAGGAAAGTGGGGAGGGGCAATGGGGGGGCAGTACGATATACAAACTACTAGGTATAAAAATAAGCTACAAGGATATATTGTACAGCATGAGAAATACAGCCAATATTCTCCAATAGCTACAAATGGAGTATAACCTTTAAAAATCATGAATCACTAGACTGGAATACCTGTAACTTATATAGTACAGTAACTGTAAGTTCTCATGTATGTTATTAAGATCAGTGGATGCTCAGAGGACTCTGCAGTCCACTACTTCCATATCCACACTATGCATCATGTTTGTCTTGATGGGGACGCCTTGCTCTATGTACATTTCAATGCCTTCACTGTGTACCTTTAGCCACCAGTCTTTCCTTAATAGTCACAGGCCCTGCAGCCTTGGCTGTTACTGTTTTTCATTTACACTTGGAATTAAACATTCTTTCTCCAGCTGTAGGCTTGCCTGTGTGTCCCTAACAGACTGTGATTTTTAAAAGGAAAGAGATGGCTTTGATTTTTGATTTTATTTGTATTATTTAAATTCTGTAACTTCAGTACTTCGCCCAGGTCCTGGTACATAGTAGAACTTCCAGTGATACCAATTAAATATTTTTGAACGAATGACTAAATGCCTATTTCCACAGGGCTTGTGATGGTTGGAATCAGTCTAGCCAAGCTTTCTTTGACCTAAGCAATGGGCTGAGCCTTTGAATAAAGGTCTAGTCCAATTTCCAGCTTGGACCAGCACAATGAGCTCTAAAACGTGACATTTGCATCTGTTTCACTAAGAATCTTACACTCTCCCTGTCTCCTCAAATCCTGTAACAATAGAAGTCCTCATTCCTCTAAAACTGTGTCATTTCTTTAGCGTTTTGAGGGTTAGAAACTAGGACAAGACTATCAGCCAAATGCAGCGGGTACCAGTGTACTGGCTGTATATCTTATCAGATATTCAAGAATGCAGCAAGAAATGTCACGGGGAGCTTTCAACAAAAATATTTAATTAATAGCAACAGCTACAGAAATGAATAACAGCATCCAGGCAATTACAGTGTTCAATAAAGCAGCTCTCTGAGGATGGGGTGGCAGCAGACGACTGACTGATGGCCTGCATTTAAATATGTTATCTGCTCATTGGAAAGACCCTGGTGGGTCCCTCCCCGCCATAACATGGCTAGCAGTAGTAGTAGTATTGTATCTTTTTTCATTTTAATAGAGTAACAAATTGAATTATCCGGGAGCGTGGTCAGAGATTTCTGACCCTCTCGGAAATATCCATAGTTTCTGTGGTCCTCCCAAAGAATACTGAGGTAACCAGAAGGACAATAAAAACCACCCCTGGGTTTCCCTGGCAGTGCAGTAGTAAAGAATCCACCTGCCAATGCAGGAAACAGGTTCGATCCCTGGTGCAGAAAGATCCCATGTGCGGCAGATCAGCTGATCTTGTACACCACAGTTACTGAGCCTGTTCTCTAGAGCCTGGAAGCCACAGCTCTGAAGCCGGCATGCCCTAGAGCCCATGCTCAGCAACAACAGAAGCCACCACAATGAGAGTCCTGTGTACCAAGACTGGAGAGTATCCCCCGATCTTTGCAACTAGAGCAAAGCCCGCAGAGCAGTGAAGACCCAGCACAGTCAAAAATTATAAAAATTGGGCTTCCCTGGTGGTCCAGTGGGTGAAGAGTCCACTTTGTAGCACAAGGGATGCCGGTTCAATCCCTGGCCTGGAAGAATCCCACGTGCCGTGAAGCAGCTGGACCGGTGTGTCCAATTGCGAGTCAGCGCTTTGGAGCACATGTGCCCAGAGCTGGTTCTCTGCAATGAGAGAGGCCGCTGCGATGGGAGGCCCACACAAGCCAAAGAATGAAGATGGAAGAAAATAAATAAATGAAAGACCAATAAGGGAGGCCAAAATTTTTTTTTTAAATTATAAAAGTTAACCAATCAATTAATTCATTATTTTTGCATACATCCTAAATATGGTGGCTCAGTGGGTAAAGAATGTGCATGCAATGCAAGAGAAGCTGGAGACATGGGTTTGATCCCTGGGTCTGGAAAATCCCTTGGATGAGGGCATGGCAACACACGCCAGTATTCTTGCCTGGAGAGTCCCATGAATAGAGGAACCTGGCAGACCACAGTCCATAGAGTCATAAGGAGTCAGACATAATTGAGTGATTAACACATACAGGGAAACTTAAAGGTCCAGTCCTGAGTATATAACCTTGGATAAATTCTGTAAACCAAATATGAAACATTTTTTTTTCATATTTGTAAAAAGGTATATTCTGGGTTTGTGTGGGAGAGGGGAGCAAGTGTTTAACAGAACTTCTAATACATTGGCTACTAGGACACCTGGGTTTTACCCATGACTGGCAACAGAACTGAGGTCCTGTTCAGAATCGACTCCTGAATCTTTCTTCAGAGTTAGCACCTGCATATCCCTGTGCATTTATTTAAGGTATCCAAACAGCCAGGCAGAGTTGTAAAAGCACCTCCAAGGAGTCTGAGGAAACTGATGTCTGGGCAACTGTAAAGTCTCTAAGCCTCAACTTGTTGCTTAGTTCCTTAGTTGTGTCCTACTCTTTTCTGACTCCATGAACTGAGGCCTGCCAGGCTCCTTTGTCCATGGAAATTCCCAGGCGAAAATACTGGAGTGGGTTGCCATTTCCTTCTCCAGGGATCCCAGGGATTGAACCCATGTCTCCTGCATTGGAAGGCAAATTCTGAACCATCTGGAGTCAAGGAAATCAATCCTGAATATTCACTGGAAGGACTGTTGCTAAAGGTAAAGCTCCAGTACTTTGGCCACTTGATGTGAAGAGCTGACTCATTGGAAAACACCCTGAGGCTGGGAAAGGCAAAAGGAGAAGGGGGCAGTAGAGGACGAGATATATAGATAGCATCACTGATTCAATGGACATGAATTTGAGCAAACTCCAGGAGACAGTGGAGGACAGAGGAGCCTGGTGTGCACCATGGTTACAAAGAGTCAGATACGGCTTAGCAACCAAGCAGCAACAACAACAAAAGGTCTACTGAGGCTTACCTAGTATGTGGTTGTGATGATGAATGATGCTTTGGCATATGATAGCAATTCCATATATAGTAACCCTTTCTCTCCCAGGTAACTCTGTCAGGGCTGGGGAGGTAAAATTTGATTTCCTGGTCACTGGATACTCCATGGTCAGAACACAGACCCAGCTGGATTAAATAGGAGAAAGCCCAGTCAGGCAAGGAGAACACAGCATCTAGAAATATAGTAAAATAACTTTGTAGGGATCCACGGGATTCTAAAGCCCCCCTGTGAGATGCAGAGTTGTATTATTATAAGTTTAACATGATGACCAGAATATATGTCCTACAGAGAATGAACCACTGATCATTTTCTAGCTCAATTTGCGTTCCATGGGACACATTGTTGTAGGATGCTACTGTAAAGGAGGGGTACTGGTGGGAGTTTTAGAAAATCTGTGGCACCGGAAGATTGTAGGTGCTCCCAAGACTTGATAGATTGGTGAATTTCTCTGGAGAGGGACATAGGCCTAGAGTGGCCAACAGCATTTGTACCAAAGCATGCTTATTTGTATCTGTCATCTGCTCAGTTGTGAGTTTCTATTCATTCAACAAATACTGGGCTTCCCTGGTGGTCCAGTGGGTAAGGACACCGCCTTGCAGTGCAAGGAGATCCAGTTCGATCCCTGGCCTGGGAAGATCCCACATGCCACGGAGCATCTGGATCGATGTGTCCAATCACCCAGCCGGAGCTCTGGAGCACATGCGCCCGGAGCCGGTGCTCTGCGACAACGGAGGCCACTGTGATGGGAGGCCCTCACAGGCCAAAGAACAAAGATGGATGAAAACAGAAAAATGAAAGACCAATAGAAGTGGCCCGTCCACCGCCCTCCCTCCCCAACCAGCGCTCCCCCCAAAATTTAAAAAACAAAAACAAATACTGAGTGTGAGAGGTCCAGTATGCCAAATAACATATTAAGCAATAGGGAAACTACGGGAACTAATGCTCTAGCAGAAAACAACAGGCATTAAAGACAAAAATGCACAAATATATAATGTGATAAGATCCTTGAAGGAAAAGTAAAGCATGTTGGGCATAGAGCAGAACAAGGCGAAGCCTTGGCCATGGCATAGGTTACCCCCAGGTTGGTTGTGATGATGAATGATGCTTTGGCATATGATAGCAATTCCATATATAGTAACCCTTTCTCTCCCAGGTAACTCTGTCAGGGCTGGGGAGGTAAAATTTGATTTCCTGGTCACTGGATACTCCATGGTCAGAACACAGACCCAGCTGGATTAAATAGGAGAAAGCCCAGTCAGGCAAGGAGAACACAGCATCTAGAAATATAGTAAAATAACTTTGTAGGGATCCACGGGATTCTAAAGCCCCCCTGTGAGATGCAGAGTTGTATTATTATAAGTTTAACATGATGACCAGAATATATGTCCTACAGAGAATGAACCACTGATCATTTTCTAGCTCAATTTGCGTTCCATGGGACACATTGTTGTAGGATGCTACTGTAAAGGAGGGGTACTGGTGGGAGTTTTAGAAAATCTGTGGCACCGGAAGATTGTAGGTGCTCCCAAGACTTGATAGATTGGTGAATTTCTCTGGAGAGGGACATAGGCCTAGAGTGGCCAACAGCATTTGTACCAAAGCATGCTTATTTGTATCTGTCATCTGCTCAGTTGTGAGTTTCTATTCATTCAACAAATACTGGGCTTCCCTGGTGGTCCAGTGGGTAAGGACACCGCCTTGCAGTGCAAGGAGATCCAGTTCGATCCCTGGCCTGGGAAGATCCCACATGCCACGGAGCATCTGGATCGATGTGTCCAATCACCCAGCCGGAGCTCTGGAGCACATGCGCCCGGAGCCGGTGCTCTGCGACAACGGAGGCCACTGTGATGGGAGGCCCTCACAGGCCAAAGAACAAAGATGGATGAAAACAGAAAAATGAAAGACCAATAGAAGTGGCCCGTCCACCGCCCTCCCTCCCCAACCAGCGCTCCCCCCAAAATTTAAAAAACAAAAACAAATACTGAGTGTGAGAGGTCCAGTATGCCAAATAACATATTAAGCAATAGGGAAACTACGGGAACTAATGCTCTAGCAGAAAACAACAGGCATTAAAGACAAAAATGCACAAATATATAATGTGATAAGATCCTTGAAGGAAAAGTAAAGCATGTTGGGCATAGAGCAGAACAAGGCGAAGCCTTGGTCCAGAGGAGTCTCCTCCATCTAGAATTCATGCATAGTAAGCGCTTACTGAGTTCTCATTGACCTGAATTAAATGGAAGCTCCCCGTTGTCTATAAGAGAGTAAATTTTCTCTCACTATACTTCTTGTGGATACAATTCTGAAAGTTTCTTGGGTGATGGCCCAAATAAAATTCTCGACAAGACACTACGAAGAAATGTAAGAAGGTTTTTAGACATGTATATTCTATTCTGACAGCAGGAAGAAGCTGACTCTTGATGTGACTGGTGTGAGACACTCAGCCACTCTGAACCTCAGATTCTTCATTTCGGGGAGTAGACTTCCAGTTATAATTAGAGAGATGGTGAGAGAGAAGTTGAGCAGCAAATTTGAAGGTACTCTCTATATAATGAAGGTTCAGTTACATCTCTCCATTCTGGAGCATTCCTCTGATCTTCATTTGGATTTCCAGCTGCCTTCTGCCAGCTTCCATGTGGATGTCTCCCAAGTATCTCATATTAGCATGTTTGAAACTGATTTCCAGGTTCCCAACCACAATGAGCTTTAACTCAGTCTTCACACTGAATCTGCTTAATTATTTAACAATTCTTCACCATCCCTCATCTCCCATTTCCAGTCCACCAGCTAGTCCAGCCACCATCTTGACCCTGGACTACTCTTTCCATCTCTTTGCCTCCATCTTGATCCAGGCCACCTCAACCACTCTTCTGGACCATTGCAATGGCATCCTAAGTGGTCCCTCTCTTTTCCAGTTTGTATTCCCCTCCACACCAACTCTGTTTAATGCAGACAAGATGTTCTCTTTAAAACATCAATCCATGTATGTCACTTCTCTATTTAAAAACCTAAAATAACTTCTCACCATACAAAGGTGTCTAATGCCCTGCCTGCCCCACCTGCCAAGTCTCCACTCTCTCCCTGCTATCACCTGGATCCAGCCATCAGCCTCCCTATGGCTCCTTCTACCTGCCAGGCTCACAGGCAGGGCTTCTGCAGGTGTCTTGCTGTGTCTGGGGGAGGTTAGGGCAAGGAGTGGGAGAATCCACCCAAAGGAACTTGTCCTACCTCTGAAAACCGTGGTTCTCCTCCTTATAAGGGAAACTATTCAGGAGAAAATCTTTACATTCAGAGGCCAGCTTCTCACCATCCTCCTCTGGGCTCAGCTGAGAAGCACAGGGAGCAAAATAGTCTCTTTGATAGTCCTGGGTAGTCAAATTATGCTTTCTATTTCATCTTTCTCTGCACTGCCTTAACTGTTTTTCAATAATTCCACATTCCTTTTTTGATTGAAACACTGGAAATATTACATGTACATCCAGAAAAGTACACTAATCATACTTACAGAACTGGGTGAGTTTTCTGATGGACACACCCTTATTACTAGTAAGAAGCCAAGCATTCCAGGCACCCCTGAAGCCCACCTGAGCCCCAGCCAGTCCACACCCCACCAAGGTAACCAAAATGCCAGTGCCATCTTCTAACAGCATGGACAAAGTTTGCCTGTCTTAAAGTTTATATATATGAAATCATCATCCAGTATGCCAGAGCACCTTTCACTTAACATTATTGTATTAATTTATAATCAGAAAAGAGCTATTCTCAACAGTATTTAAAGTTTTCAAGATATGGAAGCAACCTAACTGTTCAGCAATGGGTGAATA
This sequence comes from Tragulus kanchil, assembly GCA_022376925.1. NCBI lineage: Eukaryota > Metazoa > Chordata > Mammalia > Artiodactyla > Tragulidae > Tragulus > Tragulus kanchil. Next base: position 99,010,135 of record JAIOJX010000032.1, read on the forward strand.
AATAAAGAGGTTGTGGTATATGTACACAATGGAATACTACTCAGCCACGAAAAAGAATGAAATTTTGCCATTTGGAGTAAGATAGATGGACTTGGAAGGTATTATGCTAGGTAATACAAGTCAGAGAGAGAAAGACAAATGCTGTACAATATCACTTATATGTAGAATCTAAAAATATAGGAAACTGGTGAACTGAGCAAAAAAGAAGCAGATTCACTAATATAGAGAACAAATGAGTGGTTACCAGTGAGGAGAAGTAAGAGAGAGGGCATTACACAGGTAGGGGACTAGGGGTACAAACTACTATGTACAAAACAAGCTAAAAGGATCTATTGTACAACATGGCAATATAGCACGTGTTTTATAATTAACTATAAATAGGGCATAATTTTTACAAATTATGAATCACTACATTGTACATCTGCCATGGACTTCCCTGGTGGCTCAGTGGTAGAGAATCTGCCTGCCAAGGAAGGAGATATGGGTTTGATCAGAAAGATCCCCTGGAGAAGGAAATGGCAACGCACTCCAGTATTCTTACCTAGAGAATCCTATAGACAGAGGAACCTTGTAGGCTACAGTCCATGGGGTTATAAAGAATAGGACACAACTTAGCAACTAAAACAGCAACTTATATAATATTACATGTCAACTATACTTGAATTAAAAAGAAATACTATCTTTGCAATAAAAGAGCTGTTTCTTCCCTTGCAAGGGCTTGGTCCGACTGCTTTTAGATCTCCTCTCCTCTCTGCCTTATATCTCTTCACTTCTCTGCCTGGAGGGCTCTCTGCCTTGGATGCCCTTCCCAATTTTACCTTCTCAAATGGTGCACATCAAAGTCCTTGTTTAGCCCCCAGCTCCTCCGGAGCCTGGTCCTGTGCCTCCCACTCCTGGGCCTCCCTCCCACAGCTCCTGTGCCTGCTTCTTCTGTCCTTGTGTCCACTCACTCTGTGTTGTCCTGACTGTTAAAAGTTCACCTGGCCCACAAGGGATGGCATGGGTAGGGGACATATTTTATGTGTGTCCCCAGCTCTGTGACCAGTGAAAGATATATATTAGTCAGTGCTTGTTGAACTTAACTCATTGAATTAAAGCAAAGTAGCAATGATATCTACAAGACCACCTCAAGTATAGCTCAAGTGTTAGCTTATTAGAAAAGTTACTGATTGTCAATACTTATGAGAAGTGTTCAACACTTATTGGAGGTAAGATGATGCTTCAGTAACAGCTTCTTTCTCTATTAATTTCTCCCTAGCCAACAAAACTGAAAATGGTTGAATTAATTAACTCCACAGATTGTTCTTATACACGTATATGTGCCAAACACTGTGCTAGACATTAGGGCATAATTTACACAGGTAGGGGACTAGGTACAAACTACTATGTACAAAACAAGCTAAAAGGATCTATTGTACAACATGGCAATATAGCACGTGTTTTATAATTAACTATAAATAGGGCATAATTTTTACAAATTATGAATCACTACATTGTACATCTGCCATGGACTTCCCTGGTGGCTCAGTGGTAGAGAATCTGCCTGCCAAGGAAGGAGATATGGGTTTGATCAGAAAGATCCCCTGGAGAAGGAAATGGCAACGCACTCCAGTATTCTTACCTAGAGAATCCTATAGACAGAGGAACCTTGTAGGCTACAGTCCATGGGGTTATAAAGAATAGGACACAACTTAGCAACTAAAACAGCAACTTATATAATATTACATGTCAACTATACTTGAATTAAAAAGAAATACTATCTTTGCAATAAAAGAGCTGTTTCTTCCCTTGCAAGGGCTTGGTCCGACTGCTTTTAGATCTCCTCTCCTCTCTGCCTTATATCTCTTCACTTCTCTGCCTGGAGGGCTCTCTGCCTTGGATGCCCTTCCCAATTTTACCTTCTCAAATGGTGCACATCAAAGTCCTTGTTTAGCCCCCAGCTCCTCCGGAGCCTGGTCCTGTGCCTCCCACTCCTGGGCCTCCCTCCCACAGCTCCTGTGCCTGCTTCTTCTGTCCTTGTGTCCACTCACTCTGTGTTGTCCTGACTGTTAAAAGTTCACCTGGCCCACAAGGGATGGCATGGGTAGGGGACATATTTTATGTGTGTCCCCAGCTCTGTGACCAGTGAAAGATATATATTAGTCAGTGCTTGTTGAACTTAACTCATTGAATTAAAGCAAAGTAGCAATGATATCTACAAGACCACCTCAAGTATAGCTCAAGTGTTAGCTTATTAGAAAAGTTACTGATTGTCAATACTTATGAGAAGTGTTCAACACTTATTGGAGGTAAGATGATGCTTCAGTAACAGCTTCTTTCTCTATTAATTTCTCCCTAGCCAACAAAACTGAAAATGGTTGAATTAATTAACTCCACAGATTGTTCTTATACACGTATATGTGCCAAACACTGTGCTAGACATTAGGAAGTTAAAGAGTGAAGGGAAGGTAACAGACGTGCTTTGCAGAGTTGTTGTAAGAATGGAACATGACAATAGAGAGCATGGTGCTTGATCACAGCAGATGCTCAGTGAATGCTTTGCCCCCTTTTTCCCTAGCAACAGGCACGTCCTGGAGGAATGTTGTGACCCTGGTGTCTGAAGAGCCTGGAGTGAGCCCTGGGCACATACCTGGGTATCCTAAGCCCTGAAATGAACTAGTGTGAATAACTTAGTGTGAGTAGCTGAACTCATTTGTCTCGGGAATTCCTTTTGGGAATGCCTTTCCCCAGCCTACATAGTCTGACAGTGTGTTTCTGGGCCCTTCTTCCAGTACTTGATCATATGGACCTTTTCCGTGTGTGTATGTGTGCATGTGTGTTGTGCATATACACATATGTGTGTGTGTTAGTTCCATCATGTCCAACTCTTTGTGATCCCATAGACTGTAGGCTGCCAGGCTCCTCTGCCCATGGAGTCTCCAGGCAGGAATTCTAGAAGGGTTCGCCATTCCCTTCTCTAGGGGATCTTCCTGACTAAGGTATCAAACCTGGGTCTCCCACATTGCAGGCAGATTCTGTACCATCTGAACACCTCCTAGTCTCCATGTTGTTTGCTACCTTCCCTCCTGCTTTGTCCTGTCTTCAGTCTGGCCCTCTGGGAAAAAGGGATCAGGCTTAGTGGACAGAACATAATTTTTTTGCTCAGAAAGACCTGTACTGGGGGCTTCCTCTGCCTCTTAGGGCTGGGTACCCTTCATGAGTGAATTGATTGCCCGAGCTCAGTTTCTTCCTCTGTGTAAGGTCCTGCTAGGTTTTAGTATAGAAACAGTGGACATGTTTAAGACTCCTAGAGTTGAAACTGTAAGACCTAACAAATGGATGTTGTTATGTTTCAGTGGACATTAAACAAAGGAAGGCTTTGGTAGTTGTAAAGAACATGGGGTTCATAAGGAAATGCACGTGGAATTGAATCCCATTTCTGTCATTTACCAGCTATGTGGTCTTGGGAAATTCACTTATCGTGTCTAACTTCACCTTGTAGGGTTATTGTAAAGATACATGTGATGGCATGTGTATGGGTTAAGAGTTTAGTAAGTGCTGTCTTCATACCACTACGGTCATTATTTTGGACTCACATGATGTCTCGATTTACCATCACTCTTGAGCATCAGCTCCTGGGAACCAATAAGACACCTCCGCCATCCAACCAACTCCTCATTTTTAAAAATATTTATTTATTTTATTTATGGGGTGGGGTGGGGTAATTTCCCTGGTGTCTGAAGAGCCTGGAGTGAGCCCTGGGCACATACCTGGGTATCCTAAGCCCTGAAATGAACTAGTGTGAATAACTTAGTGTGAGTAGCTGAACTCATTTGTCTCGGGAATTCCTTTTGGGAATGCCTTTCCCCAGCCTACATAGTCTGACAGTGTGTTTCTGGGCCCTTCTTCCAGTACTTGATCATATGGACCTTTTCCGTGTGTGTATGTGTGCATGTGTGTTGTGCATATACACATATGTGTGTGTGTTAGTTCCATCATGTCCAACTCTTTGTGATCCCATAGACTGTAGGCTGCCAGGCTCCTCTGCCCATGGAGTCTCCAGGCAGGAATTCTAGAAGGGTTCGCCATTCCCTTCTCTAGGGGATCTTCCTGACTAAGGTATCAAACCTGGGTCTCCCACATTGCAGGCAGATTCTGTACCATCTGAACACCTCCTAGTCTCCATGTTGTTTGCTACCTTCCCTCCTGCTTTGTCCTGTCTTCAGTCTGGCCCTCTGGGAAAAAGGGATCAGGCTTAGTGGACAGAACATAATTTTTTTGCTCAGAAAGACCTGTACTGGGGGCTTCCTCTGCCTCTTAGGGCTGGGTACCCTTCATGAGTGAATTGATTGCCCGAAGCTCAGTTTCTTCCTCTGTGTAAGGTCCTGCTAGGTTTCAGTATAGAAACAGTGGACATGTTTAAGACTCCTAGAGTTGAAACTGTAAGACCTAACAAATGGATGTTGTTATGTTTCAGTGGACATTAAACAAAGGAAGGCTTTGGTAGTTGTAAAGAACATGGGGTTCATAAGGAAATGCACGTGGAATTGAATCCCATTTCTGTCATTTACCAGCTATGTGGTCTTGGGAAATTCACTTATCGTGTCTAACTTCACCTTGTAGGGTTATTGTAAAGATACATGTGATGGCATGTGTATGGGTTAAGAGTTTAGTAAGTGCTGTCTTCATACCACTACGGTCATTATTTTGGACTCACATGATGTCTCGATTTACCATCACTCTTGAGCATCAGCTCCTGGGAACCAATAAGACACCTCCGCCATCCAACCAACTCCTCATTTTTTTAAAAAATATTTATTTATTTTATTTATGGGGTGGGGGTGGGGAGGGAGGGGAGTAGGTGGACCACTTCTATTGATCTTTCATTTGTCTGTTTTCATCCATCTTTGTTCTTCAGCCCATGTGTGCCTCCCATAGCAGCGGTCTCTCTCGTCACACAGCACCAGCTCTGGGCACATGCGCTCCAGAGCTCCGGTTTGGTAATTAGACACATAGGTCCAGCCGCTCCGCGGCATGTGGGATCTTCCCAGGCCAGGGATTGAACTGGCAACCCTTGCACTGCAAGGCGGTGTCCCTACCCACTGGACCACCAGGGAAGCCCAACTCCCCATTCTTGAACTTGGCTTCCCCCTTCTGCACCCTCACATTAATGAGTTCCTGAGGCACATTGTATCCTGGCTTGGTTGAATTTTTACAGTTGGGGTTGCAAAGGACAGATGCAGGTCCTATCACATTGTGGAGAAATGCACATCATTTGTCTCGTTCCCACCAATACTTGGAATTTTACGGGGGAAGGAGGTAGAGGAGGAGGGCATGAGTGATAAGGCAGAGTCCAGAAATTAATGAGGTAATGGGTGAGCACATTTGCATCCCAGTGAGCCAAGGTAGTGTTCTGGGAAGCAACAACAAAGAGGAACAGCTGATGAAACAAGCTCAACGTAGAAATCAAGCAAACGGGCTGAATAAATCAATGTCCAGTTGAGTCTTATTTGTGGCAATTACTTCTCAGAGCCTCCCATCCCCAGAGCCCCATGTGTGGGCTACAGATGCTCATTTAGCTGCCTGGAAGTTGACATCTTAATGTTTTCCTTCCCACATTAAAAATGGAGATCTGTTTCAAAATTCATATATGTCGTTATTGATTCCATCAACATCTTTCCGTTCAAAGAAACGGAGTGAGAAGAAAGTTGAGGGAGGGTGTGCTGATGTGGGGGAAGGACACCCCCACTCACTACCCTAGGAGTCAGCATTCAGCCCAGAGGTATGGCTTCGTCTTTACTAGCTGTGACCAAGGACACATCACTCATCTGCATCAAAAGAAAAACGGGTTTCATCATCCCTGTCCATTTGTTCCTTCTGTCATTTGTATCTTATATGGTTATTAAAGTGCTTCCTGTCCATCACACAGTGAATGAGGCATGTTGGGAGGTTCCACTGGGCGTGGGCGGGATAGGAGGATGGCTACATGCTAGAGCTGTGCCAAGCACTTGGCTTCTATTAGCCCATCTAATCCTTATGTCGACAATCTTGATCTCATTGTTATATAGGGGGAAACTGAAGCATAAAGAGTTTAAGTAACATGTTACTGGTAAGCAATGGAGCTAAGGTTTAGAACCAGGCTCATCTGACTCTGGAATCTGTGCTGCCCTCCCAGACAAAGGCCTGTGGCTTCATATGACCTCTAAAGATGTTTGGAGCAGAGGAAACCAGGCTCCTTTTTTTTTTTTTCTTTGAAACATTTTTTTGGCGGGGGTTGGGGTGGGGAGGGAGGGGGGCTGGCGGGACCACTTCTATTGGTCTTTCATTTATCTATTTTCATTCATCTGTGTTCTTTGACCCGTGTGGGCGCCCATCGCGGTGGCCTCTGTCGTCGCAGAGCACCGGCTCTGGGCGCATGCGCTCCAGAGCTCCGGCTGCGTGATTAGACATATTGGTCCTGCCGCTCCGCGGCTCGTGGGATCTTCCCAGGCCAGTCAGCACTGTGTTGTGGGTGATTTGTACTCACGGAGCTCGTCAGCCCTGGGGACTCGCCCGCACTGGAGGCCAAGGAGGGGAAAATGAGTCTTGGTGACTGGAACCTGTACGGGGGGTCGGGGTGTCTCCCAAGAGGAAGGAATTCACTTTTCTTAAATGTCTGCCTTGGGCCAGGAATTACACACACAAGTCATCTGTGATCCTCAAATCCCCTACCCGAGATGCATTTCGTTGGAAGGAAGTGAAGCTCAGAGAAGTTAAGGGACTTGCCCAAGATGATATGGCCGCAGAGTGAGGATTCGGAAGTGGATCCCAGGCTTGTGTGACAGAAAATGCTCTTAGGGTTTCCTGATGTGGGGAAGGACACCCCACTTCCGGTCGCATCGGTATGGCTTCGTCTTTACTAGCTGTGACCAAGGACACATCACTCATCTGCATCAAAAGAAAACGGGTTTCATCATCCCTGTCCATTTGTTCCTTCTGTCATTTGTATCTTATATGGTTATTAAAGTGCTTCCTGTCCATCACACAGTGAATGAGGCATGTTGGGAGGTTCCACTGGGCGTGGGCGGGATAGGAGGATGGCTACATGCTAGAGCTGTGCCAAGCACTTGGCTTCTATTAGCCCATCTAATCCTTATGTCGACAATCTTGATCTCATTGTTATATAGGGGGAAACTGAAGCATAAAGAGTTTAAGTAACATGTTACTGGTAAGCAATGGAGCTAAGGTTTAGAACCAGGCTCATCTGACTCTGGAATCTGTGCTGCCCTCCCAGACAAAGGCCTGTGGCTTCATATGACCTCTAAAGATGTTTGGAGCAGAGGAAACCAGGCTCCTTTTTTTTTTTTTCTTTGAAACATTTTTTTGGCGGGGGTGGGGTTGGGGAGGGAGGGGGGCTGGCGGGACCACTTCTATTGGTCTTTCATTTATCTATTTTCATTCATCTGTGTTCTTTGACCCGTGTGGGCGCCCATCGCGGTGGCCTCTGTCGTCGCAGAGCACCGGCTCTGGGCGCATGCGCTCCAGAGCTCCGGCTGCGTGATTAGACACATTGGTCCTGCCGCTCCGCGGCTCGTGGGATCTTCCCAGGCCAGTCAGCACTGTGTTGTGGGTGATTTGTACTCACGGAGCTCGTCAGCCCTGGGGACTCGCCCGCACTGGAGGCCAAGGAGGGGAAAATGAGTCTTGGTGACTGGAACCTGTACGGGGGGTCGGGGTGTCTCCCAAGAGGAAGGAATTCACTTTTCTTAAATGTCTGCCTTGGGCCAGGAATTACACACACAAGTCATCTGTGATCCTCAAATCCCCTACCCGAGATGCATTTCGTTGGAAGGAAGTGAAGCTCAGAGAAGTTAAGGGACTTGCCCAAGATGATATGGCCGCAGAGTGAGGATTCGGAAGTGGATCCCAGGCTTGTGTGACAGAAAATGCTCTTAGTTTCCTGCTGTGGCCTCCTGCCTCTCCTTGTGTAATCTTGGAACTCTTCTTCCCTGGCAAACTGAGTCCAGATGGGGGCAAGCTTTTGGTTTTCTCATTGTGCTGCCCACAACCCTGAAATGGGCCAGTTGCCTCGCGTATTGACTCCCTCTAGGGCTGCCTTTGGGCTTCCCAGGTGGTGCTAGTGGTGAAGAACGCACCTGCCAAAGCAGGAGATGTAAGAGATGTGGGTTTGATCCCTGGGTCAGGAAGGTCCGCTGGAGGTGGACATGACAAGCCGCTCCAGTATCCTTGCCTGGAGAATCCCATGGACAGAGGAGCCCGGTGGCCATCGGGTCAAAAAGAGTCAGGCACAACTGAAGCGACTTTGCACACACACAGGGCATTTTCTTTTCTTTTCTTTTCTTTTTTTTTAAACACAAATGAGTCTCTTCTGGGTGCAACTGGACTTGTAAGTATTCACCTAGCCTCAAGCTCAGTGGGACAGCCTGATTGTCAGTTTTCTCTCATATTAGCTATTTAATTGCAATCTCAGGAATGAAAGGACAAGTAAATGCTACACACCAGATGCTCCAGGCGTGTGGTCGCATCCCAAGTATACTTGTTATCTTTGTGGCCTGTTTTTTTTTTCCCTCCCCATTAGTAACCTCAGTGTTCCTCTGCACAGAAATCTCTGCTTTGGAGAGGACACTTCACAGCACTTCCCGTTCCCTCCCCCAGCTCCTTCACCAGCAAATTAAAGCTTCTCTCAGCACCAGCAGAGGCAGCAGGCATCTTATATAAATGGTAATTAGTGCAGCCTCACGAAAGACTTGGTGCGAAAGACAAGGCATCCCTTTTTCGGAACAGAGTGCCCTTCATGTTTGTTTGGGCCTTTCTTAGGGCGCTTATTGCACTCTGCCATGTAGATTTCATTTTTTCATTCATTGATTCATTTAGAAAAGTTTCATAACACAGTGAAAGGAGCACATGCCTTGCCTTTACTTTATAATATTTATTTCTATTATTCTTTACGTGGTTGTGCCAGGTCTTAGTTGCACATGGAGTCTTGATTGCACCCTGCAGGATCCTTCACTGTGGCACAGGGACTCTCCTGTTGTGGCACACAGGCCCAGCTTTTCCCTGGCATGTGGGATATTAGTTCCCTGACTGGGGATTGAACCACATCTCCTTCATTGCAAGGCATATTTTTTTCTTTGAAATAAACTGTTCATTTTTTATCAACTAAATTTGCATTTTAAGAGTTTGTGGAGGGCTTCCCTGGTGGTCCAGTGGATCAGGAGTCCACCTTGCAATACAAGGGGCGTGGGTTCGGTCCCTGGCCTGGAAAGGTCCCATGTGCCATGGAGTGGCTGGACAGGTGTGTCCAATTATGAGCCAGTGCTCTGGAGCACATGTGCAGTGAGAGGCCCACACAGGCCAAAGAATAAAGATGGATGAAAATAAATAAATAAATAAAAAACAATAAAGGAAGCCAAATTAAAAAAAAAAAAAAAAGTGTTCGTGGATTTTTTTTCTTTTGCCACTGGCCAGTTTATTGCATGATTGTAGTTCAAATTTAAAAAATAATAATAACCAACATCTTGGCAGAGAGGCTAGAGCCAGAGTCTGGGAGTGCTGCTTCCCTGTCCCTGCCTCCCCTTTCCCCAAACCCAGCTGCACTCACTCAGCTTGACGCCATCAGGTTCCTTGTCAAGACTCCCATCTAGGCTCTGGGCTTCTCTGCTGCTCCTACTGGAGACTGCGTCCTGGGCTTCCGGCACTGTGGCTTTGGTGAGGGCCCCGTACACACCCATGTCCTGAGCCACCATACGGGTGAACTAATATGTGTAAAATCGCTTTGAATAATACATAGAATACAGAATGCTATTACTTTTATTGAAATTATAATTACTTTGTAAAAAAAAGAAAAAGAGTTTGTGGAAGAACAGCTTAAGACCAGGTGTTGCTGATCCTGCTCGCAGTCCCAAATGTCTTGCTGTTCACACTTTTGGCGCTGCTCTCTGAACCTGGGGTGGGCAAGGCATGAGCTAAGACACTGGAAGAAGACCTGAGGAGCCATAGGAACTACAGACACGTTTATTCTCTCCTGGCTGGCACAGCGGCCATAACAGAGCCTCTCACCTGACTGATGCAGGGGTACAGACACATAGATTGCATAATCTCATTCAACATAACCACGGTGCCGCATCAATGTAGCCCAGGATCCTTCACTGTGGCAGGATCAAGGAGTTTTCCCTGGCATGTGGGATATTAGTTCCCTGACTGGGGATTGAACCACATCTCCTTCATTGCAAGGCATATTTTTCTTTGAAATAAACTGTTCATTTTTTATCAACTAAATTTGCATTTTAAGAGTTTGTGGAGGGCTTCCCTGGTGGTCCAGTGGATCAGGAGTCCACCTTGCAATACAAGGGGCGTGGGTTCGGTCCCTGGCCTGGAAAGGTCCCATGTGCCATGGAGTGGCTGGACAGGTGTGTCCAATTATGAGCCAGTGCTCTGGAGCACATGTGCAGTGAGAGGCCCACACAGGCCAAAGAATAAAGATGGATGAAAATAAATAAATAAATAAAAAACAATAAAGGAAGCCAAATTAAAAAAAAAAAAAAAAGTGTTCGTGGATTTTTTTTCTTTTGCCACTGGCCAGTTTATTGCATGATTGTAGTTCAAATTTAAAAAATAATAATAACCAACATCTTGGCAGAGAGGCTAGAGCCAGAGTCTGGGAGTGCTGCTTCCCTGTCCCTGCCTCCCTTCCCAAGCCCAGCTGCACTCACTCAGCTTGACGCCATCAGGTTCCTTGTCAAGACTCCCATCTAGGCTCTGGGCTTCTCTGCTGCTCCTACTGGAGACTGCGTCCTGGGCTTCCGGCACTGTGGCTTTGGTGAGGGCCCCGTACACACCCATGTCCTGAGCCACCATACGGGTGAACTAATATGTGTAAAATCGCTTTGAATAATACATAGAATACAGAATGCTATTACTTTTATTGAAATTATAATTACTTTGTAAAAAAAAGAAAAAGAGTTTGTGGAAGAACAGCTTAAGACCAGGTGTTGCTGATCCTGCTTGCAGTCCCAAATGTCTTGCTGTTCACACTTTTGGCGCTGCTCTCTGAACCTGGGGTGGGCAAGGCATGAGCTAAGACACTGGAAGAAGACCTGAGGAGCCATAGGAACTACAGACACGTTTATTCTCTCCTGGCTGGCACAGCGGCCATAACAGAGCCTCTCACCTGACTGATGCAGCCACTGTAGCAGCAACCATAGCATAACCTTAATGTAGCTGTAATGTAGCCATTGCATAATCTCATTCAACATAACCACGGTGCCGCATCAATGTAGCCCCAGTGCAGCAGCAGCCAGAGCTTTCCTGGTGAAACTCATACAGGTATACTGCACACAGTATCCCTTGACCAGAGGAGTACCTCATGGCATGCATACACAGAGGTATAAATGATCTCGGCTATTACATAACCGTGCAAAATCTTTGTTTATAGAATGCAGGGAAAGAGGCCCTGAGAGGGTGGGGTGAGGGAGCCTGACTGGTGCCATCTTATTAATTTCTCCACAGACCACTGGACCATCAGGCAAGATCCTGCCTTGACTCTAGATGTATCCCAGTTGGACTCCTAGGGTTCTCCACTCTGCTGTTTGACTGATCCTTGCCCTTTGAACAATAGATTTTGCCTTTCTGAGCCCCAGCTTCCTCATCTCTATAACTCGGGAACCAGTATCACCCTCTTAACATTGTAGTGGACTTGAATAGGATTAGGTCAATGAAATGCATCATGTAAAAATAAACCAAAACCTCCCCAAACAAAGGTCACTGTGAGTTACCATTGTAGAAAATAAAATCCATGTATATCTGTGTGGCTGGATGGAACTGTCTGCTGGAAGGAGCCGGAGTTCCCATTATCCAAAGAGCATCCTGCAAAAGGAGCCAACTTGTTCTGTGTGAGTCCAGAGGGAAAACCATGGCAAGTAGACGGAAGTTTCAGAAATGGAGAATTAGTCCCACTAACGAAATAGTTTATAATAACCAGAGCCATAGGCGGTATTGAACAGTTCTTGTATGGGATCTGCAGGTAGAAAATCTTACGTGGAACCTCAACTCTACCCCTTACAAGCTATGTGGCCTTGGTAAATTTCTTTAAACTCTGATCTTCAATATCCTTATCTATGAGTTAGAGATGGGCTTCCCTGGTGGCTCAGACCATAAAAGAATCTTCCTGCAATGAGGGAGACCTGGGACCTGAGATCAATGAGCTTGATCCCTGGGTTGGGAAGATTCCCTGGGGAAGGGAATGGCTATCCACTCCAGTAGTCTTGCCTGGAGAATTCCGTGGCTCGTCCATGGGATTGCAGTGAGTTGCACACGACTGAGTCACTTGATTCTCTCATGAGTTAGAGATAATAATGGTAACCATCTCATGAATTTTTTGGCTGAGGATTAAAAGCCCAATGCCCAGCATAGTGTAAATAATCAATAAATGGTAGATATGTACAACATGAATAATAAAAACAAGCATTTGGAGATGCTAAGCTCCCTGGCGAGCCTTGGAGAGAAGATGGCTTTGGATTCAGTCTCAGGAGATCGCTTTGGAAGATGAAATGCTGATGAAGTCACAAATATAAACTTTTAGAATGGGGGTATCTCACTTCTGTAGATCCTATTCTACACTAGAAAGGAAAATGACACATCAGAGAACACAGAGTCCTCTGTCAAGGAGACTGGAGAAAAGATGGGGTAGAAGGCAGACTAGGGATTCTTTTCCCTTCCCCCTCTCTCAGCATCCAGGCTTCCCAGAGACCTGTGCCCCAATCAGAGTACAGCTTGATACGTGCTCTAGTGGTCTCAATGCTGAGCACAAGGGGTGCTGCCCAGAAATACACAGGACCAACTGGTGCCATATTAGCCAAGTCAGTTCATCTTTGAACTTCAGTGTTCTCATTTATGAAAAGAAGGAATAACAATACCTACCTGACAGCATTGTTAGGATACCACACGTATGTATATGTTACGTTTGTAGGTGGATGGTAGTTGCGTTTGTAGATGATTGGGAGGCCCTGAACCCCACCCCCTCCCCAGTTCATGCAGTCTCTGGTCTGTGGCACACTCGGGTGACACACTCTGACTAAACTGAGCACCCTGGGTCATAGCCAGCTTTTGAGTTTCTGCACTCATGCGTCAACTGAGGAACACTGGCTGCATTCACCCATTCTTTGCAATGGCTAATTTCCCTTTAGGACATTTATTAAGCACATATTGCATTCCAGTCACAATGGTAGGTAGTAGACTATGGAGATAAATACTGTGTATCCTCTGCTATCCTATGAAGGAGGTAAGCTAGTAATCACAAAAACTGTAATACGAATGTTTCTGGATCTGTATTATTGAAATTCTGGAATTGTAGTATAGAAACAAAGACTTAGAGAGGTATAAAGGTAGTAGAGCAGAGTTTCAATCCAATATCTGCTCTGCCTTCTCTAACTCTTTCCTGTAAGCTGGAGTTTTCCAAAACCCTTTTTCTAAACTCTAGGCTGTCCAAACTGGGCAACTGCATTGGGGAAGAAAAGAAAAGAGGGAGAGGGAGAGAATGGACAAAGAACAGAGAGATGCAATTTAACTGACTTACGGACCCTTTTAAGCCACTGACCTTCATGCTTTTTGCAAAACCTGTTGAGCTAATAGCTTATTGGGGTGCCCAAATTAAGAACATCTAGTTGGAAAATGTGTTTCTCAAATGCAAAGTAAAAGTACCTTGCCTCCAAACTCGAAGATCTAAATAAAAGAGCTCATTCACCTCCAGCTTAATTTGCTGGCAGACCTATGAGTAATTAGGCTGCTGACATCTTCCAAAATTATATTCTTAATTGTTGCATTCTTTTGCATCACAATGAAGCTGCCCAGCCTTCCTCCTCGAGAGAGCCTTCCTCCTCTCCCTGCTAGAGCTCAGTTCTGGAAAAGGAGTGAGTTTGCATTTAGCCCACTACCATCCTGAATGTAATTAGTGGGAATATTAATTAGAAACACAAGACCACCCTGGAGATCCAGCAGAGTATTTGAAGCAACGATTTAGTGGTCTTTTTTCTTTCTTTCTTTTCTAAAGCTGGTCCTGAGCCCTGAAATTCTGCAGCTATTATTTCACCAGGCTGAGCTCCTGTTTCTTGATATTCTCTGCAACAATTTATAAGTGTTTACTGGAGCGATGCTGACATATTGAACACCCTGGGTCATACCCTTTTGAGTTTCTGCACTCATCGTCAACTGAGGAACACTGGCTGCATTCACCCATTCTTTGCAATGGCTAATTTCCCTTTAGGACATTTATTAAGCACATATTGCATTCCAGTCACAATGGTAGGTAGTAGACTATGGAGATAAATACTGTGTATCCTCTGCTATCCTATGAAGGAGGTAAGCTAGTAATCACAAAAACTGTAATACGAATGTTTCTGGATCTGTATTATTGAAATTCTGGAATTGTAGTATAGAAACAAAGACTTAGAGAGGTATAAAGGTAGTAGAGCAGAGTTTCAATCCAATATCTGCTCTGCCTTCTCTAACTCTTTCCTGTAAGCTGGAGTTTTCCAAAACCCTTTTTCTAAACTCTAGGCTGTCCAAACTGGGCAACTGCATTGGGGAAGAAAAGAAAAGAGGGAGAGGGAGAGAATGGACAAAGAACAGAGAGATGCAATTTAACTGACTTACGGACCCTTTTAAGCCACTGACCTTCATGCTTTTTGCAAAACCTGTTGAGCTAATAGCTTATTGGGGTGCCCAAATTAAGAACATCTAGTTGGAAAATGTGTTTCTCAAATGCAAAGTAAAAGTACCTTGCCTCCAAACTCGAAGATCTCATTAAAAGAGCTAATTCACCTACTGCTTAATTTGCTGGAAGCCCTATGAGTAATTAGGCTGCTGACATCTTCCAAAATTATATTCTTAATTGTTGCATTCTTTTGCATCACAATGAAGCTGCCCAGCCTTCCTCCTCGAGAGAGCCTTCCTCCTCTCCCTGCTAGAGCTCAGTTCTGGAAAAGGAGTGAGTTTGCATTTAGCCCACTACCATCCTGAATGTAATTAGTGGGAATATTAATTAGAAACACAAGACCACCCTGGAGATCCAGCAGAGTATTTGAAGCAACGATTTAGTGGTCTTTTTTCTTTCTTTCTTTTCTAAAGCTGGTCCTGAGCCCTGAAATTCTGCAGCTATTATTTCACCAGGCTGAGCTCCTGTTTCTTGATATTCTCTGCAACAATTTATAAGTGTTTACTGGAGCGATGCTGCCTGGCTTTGGCTGGTAACCCACAACACTATATTTCATTCTTGAGATGTTGCATCCATTTGTCATGGTAAATGTGTGTGTGTGTGTTTGTGTGTGTATGTGTATGTGTGTATTTTTATACTTTGGGAAAGAGCAGCATCTTCCTTACTCTTCATTACATATATAACACTATTTGGGGGAATATGTCCACTGAGCCATTTCCAGAAAACCGTTGCAATCACATTTTGGGTTCATTTTAGCTAGATTCTTTAATTGGTTCAAACATTCTTTTCTACTTGACTATATGGCTTTGAGGTGATTATGAAACACTAAGGAGGCTTCTTCAAGGAGAATTTAGAAAGAAGATGCTTAGGAGCATCTTCTTTCCAAGTTTCCAAGTTTCTATGTTTCCAAGTTTCTATGTGAGCAAGTCTCCACTTGCTCACAGTGACAGTGGTAGCCCTCCCAGCCAGAAAGGCAGGGCTGGGGCTCTCCTGGGTGACTCTTATTTTGGTATGACAAGCTCTGGTGTGCTCTCACTGCCTTGCTCCTTCATTGCCTGGGAACCTCTGTTACTCTTGCTATCTGGTAGCTGGAGGGCTGGTTGGCATTCCTGTTCCTACTTTGGAAGGCAGTTCTGGCCCAGGCTGTGTTCTCTTCCTCTGCTCTGTCCGGTGAGCTCACTGGCCACCTGGGATTTCCGTCATTTAATGGCCAGAATACTTTGATCAGATTCCCCTTCACTCCAGTCCTACCCCCGAGTCTTTCATAGTGACTTTTAAATAAAGAGACTGCTCCTGTATTTGGGATGGGAAACGTTCTGGTTGTTATTTGACTATAAGTTTCTTTTCAAATAGTACTGGAAAAGGAGTGAGTTTGCATTTAGCCCACTACCATCCTGAATGTAATTAGTGGGAATATTAATTAGAAACACAAGACCACCCTGGAGATCCAGCAGAGTATTTGAAGCAACGATTTAGTGGTCTTTTTTCTTTCTTTCTTTTCTAAAGCTGGTCCTGAGCCCTGAAATTCTGCAGCTATTATTTCACCAGGCTGAGCTCCTGTTTCTTGATATTCTCTGCAACAATTTATAAGTGTTTACTGGAGCGATGCTGCCTGGCTTTGGCTGGTAACCCACAACACTATATTTCATTCTTGAGATGTTGCATCCATTTGTCATGGTAAATGTGTGTGTGTGTTTGTGTGTGTATGTGTATGTGTGTATTTTTATACTTTGGGAAAGAGCAGCATCTTCCTTACTCTTCATTACATACATAACACTATTTGGGGGAATATGTCCACTGAGCCATTTCCAGAAAACCGTTGCAATCACATTTTGGGTTCATTTTAGCTAGATTCTTTAATTGGTTCAAACATTCTTTTCTACTTGACTATATGGCTTTGAGGTGATTATGAAACACTAAGGAGGCTTCTTCAAGGAGAATTTAGAAAGAAGATGCTTAGGAGCATCTTCTTTCCAAGTTTCCAAGTTTCTATGTTTCCAAGTTTCTATGTGAGCAAGTCTCCACTTGCTCACAGTGACAGTGGTAGCCCTCCCAGCCAGAAAGGCAGGGCTGGGGCTCTCCTGGGTGACTCTTATTTTGGTATGACAAGCTCTGGTGTGCTCTCACTGCCTTGCTCCTTCATTGCCTGGGAACCTCTGTTACTCTTGCTATCTGGTAGCTGGAGGGCTGGTTGGCATTCCTGTTCCTACTTTGGAAGGCAGTTCTGGCCCAGGCTGTGTTCTCTTCCTCTGCTCTGTCCGGTGAGCTCACTGGCCACCTGGGATTTCCGTCATTTAATGGCCAGAATACTTTGATCAGATTCCCCTTCACTCCAGTCCTACCCCCGAGTCTTTCATAGTGACTTTTAAATAAAGAGACTGCTCCTGTATTTGGGATGGGAAACGTTCTGGTTGTTATTTGACTATAAGTTTCTTGGGTTCAAACTAGTCACTGAAGCCCTCAAGTTTTCTGTTTTCACTTAATATGTTAAAGGTTCAAGGTCTTCTCAGTCACAAATGTAGTGAAGGTGTGAGATCTGACTTACATAGATTGAGCATTTGAAAAGCATTCTCTCTCTCTCTCTCTCTTCTCTCTGCATTTTGCTTCCCTAAGAGAGAGAAAAATCAGTGACCTAATTGAGTAAGAGAATGGGCTGACTTTAGGCCACAATGAAAGAGCTGGGATTTGGATTCAAACAGACCTGGCTGCAAGTTAGCTTCCCAGTTTAAGATCTCTGAGACTTCAGGTCCCTCTCCATCTTTGAGCTTCCATCTCAAAATCTTGGCAAAGCAGGGCCGTAATATCTACCTCAAGCCCACCTGCAGAAATTCAGTGAGAAAATGTTGGGGAAAGGTATGAAGACAATGCCTGGCAGACATAAGGCTTTCAGCCCACACTCTCCTCTATCCTCTTTGAGGGAGGAGGTAGTGGAATTAAAGTCATAAAAGTGAAGCTAAAATCAGTTACCTGTAGCAGAAGGCAATGCTTGTAAAGAGAAAGTGGAGATCCATCTGACCTCATGATGGTAGAGGATTTTGCTCTCTTGAAGGGAGCATTGGAGTGATGAGGTGCATACCTTCTTCCTCATCTACAGCAGGGTTTTTTAGAAATGCTAAAACCACAATTAAAATACAGTAACCAGCTCATTCAGTCAGGCTTGCTTTATGATGTACTTAGACTAGGTCTAATCTAGACAGTAGCTTGGTGTTGCATTTTATAAAGAAACAGACAGAAAGTCTGATATCTAAGAAGAAACAGAGCTTGGGCTTGAGTGGTTTCATTCTAAATCCACCACTCCTACCACTGTCACATACAGGTTACTAAAGCCTAGTGATCATTTAAGTGAACCACAGGGTTGACCCTGGGATTCACGGGCATATTATGGGTGCTTTAGCAGAAATAGCTTCTGCTCTGAGTTTCACCTTTGCTTTGACAACATGTGGTTCATGGTAACTTAAGTGCTAAGCAAATGAAACAAGGGTTAAATATAACTTAAGTTGGCCACCGGGATAAACCCACACTTCACCAGAGCAAAGGGCCAAACTCTTGTGTCTCGAAATGAACTTTTTCATTACCTGGAAGAGCATCCTGGTAGGTGGAAGATAGCACCATCATCCAGGATTCAGGGATTAGAAATGAAGGTTAACTTCCTATCATCAATGGAAGAGAATTTTCTGAAAAACCACAATTCTTGGGATTGGATTTTGACCTTAATGCCAGAGTTAGCTCTCACAGAGGGACACTGGACAACTCCCAAGCAGCAGATGCTAGAACCTGAACCCCATGCTCCTCTATGCTCACATCTCACAAGCCCATTATGGACAGCATGAGGTTGGTCAGTGGCCTTTCTCTATGGAACAGTTGTTCCATCACCAAAGCCTGTTGATAGTTGATCCAAACAAACACAGAATGTGGTTAGCTGTACCAGAGGGCCAGTGGCAGAGTGGGTTTTCACATCTACTTATGTTATTGCCAACTAGTTTGGAAATTTTAAACCAGAAAAGTAAGTGAGATAAGGTAAAGGAAACTTACATGTATTAAACAATATGTCCTTTGTCCTAAGCACCAGCCTCCACATCATTAATAAAATAACTCATGTAGTCTTTACCAAAAATCCATGACATATGTGGTAGCCAATTTATAGATGAGAACAATATTGCCTGTTGAGTCAACAAGGTTTATTTGCTCAGAACTGAAATCTAGATTTTTAGGTTTGGGGGCATACCTTCTTCCTCATCTACAGCAGGGTTTTTTAGAAATGCTAAAACCACAATTAAAATACAGTAACCAGCTCATTCAGTCAGGCTTGCTTTATGATGTACTTAGACTAGGTCTAATCTAGACAGTAGCTTGGTGTTGCATTTTATAAAGAAACAGACAGAAAGTCTGATATCTAAGAAGAAACAGAGCTTGGGCTTGAGTGGTTTCATTCTAAATCCACCACTCCTACCACTGTCACATACAGGTTACTAAAGCCTAGTGATCATTTAAGTGAACCACAGGGTTGACCCTGGGATTCACGGGCATATTATGGGTGCTTTAGCAGAAATAGCTTCTGCTCTGAGTTTCACCTTTGCTTTGACAACATGTGGTTCATGGTAACTTAAGTGCTAAGCAAATGAAACAAGGGTTAAATATAACTTAAGTTGGCCACCGGGATAAACCCACACTTCACCAGAGCAAAGGGCCAAACTCTTGTGTCTCGAAATGAACTTTTTCATTACCTGGAAGAGCATCCTGGTAGGTGGAAGATAGCACCATCATCCAGGATTCAGGGATTAGAAATGAAGGTTAACTTCCTATCATCAATGGAAGAGAATTTTCTGAAAAACCACAATTCTTGGGATTGGATTTTGACCTTAATGCCAGAGTTAGCTCTCACAGAGGGACACTGGACAACTCCCAAGCAGCAGATGCTAGAACCTGAACCCCATGCTCCTCTATGCTCACATCTCACAAGCCCATTATGGACAGCATGAGGTTGGTCAGTGGCCTTTCTCTATGGAACAGTTTTTCCATCACCAAAGCCTGTTGATAGTTGATCCAAACAAACACAGAATGTGGTTAGCTGTACCAGAGGGGCCAGTGGCAGAGTGGGTTTTCACATCTACTTATGTTATTGCCAACTAGTTTGGAAATTTTAAACCAGAAAAGTAAGTGAGATAAGGTAAAGGAAACTTACATGTATTAAACAATATGTCCTTTGTCCTAAGCACCAGCCTCCACATCATTAATAAAATAACTCATGTAGTCTTTACCAAAAATCCATGACATATGTGGTAGCCAATTTATAGATGAGAACAATATTGCCTGTTGAGTCAACAAGGTTTATTTGCTCAGAACTGAAATTGTGTCAGGGGACAATAGAGATAAAGGAAAATTTTAATGTAGTTTGCCTTATTTTTCAGAGTAAACTTGATGCTATTTGGGCAAGAGTAAGCACACATAGACAAAAAAATATACAAACCCAAGACATTAAAAAACTACAGTCCTCTACACTCAAAGTCATGATTCTATCACTGAAGTATACATGTTGCTAACAGTAAATCCTTCTTATACCAACATTTTTTGATTTAAAGAAATATTACATGATGACTATAAATATGACATATATTTCTACTTTTCCCTGATCATGAATTCATTTTCCATATTATTAATTCAAACTCCATAAACACGGTGTTTAATAACTGGCAATGCTATAACCAATGGCTGTTTCTTCCATTTATTTTTCTCTTTACCTCCACCTTGACTACCACCACCACCTTCTCCTCCTCCTCCACCTCTCCCCTTCCTTGTCCACCTCCTTCTCTGCCTACTGGCAGAACTCATTCTTTTAAGCTTATTGGTATTAAAAGCTTTCAGTGTGTTAGACTGAGTTAAATTCTTTCTTCATAAAAATCTCCTTCAATTCTTTAGTAACTCTGTGAAGTACATTCTGCTAATATCCATTCATAGAGACAAATACAGGGATGAGATACTTAATGGACAGAAGAGTTAAATAATTTACCTATATTTAATAGCACAGCTATTAAGAAGTAGAGCTAGGATTTTATTTTCTTTGATCTCAGACAATTTCAAACCTTAGACTGAAGTTGCTAGAACCTGAACCCCATGCTCCTCTATGCTCACATCTCACAAGCCCATTATGGACAGCATGAGGTTGGTCAGTGGCCTTTCTCTATGGAACAGTTGTTCCATCACCAAAGCCTGTTGATAGTTGATCCAAACAAACACAGAATGTGGTTAGCTGTACCAGAGGGGCCAGTGGCAGAGTGGGTTTTCACATCTACTTATGTTATTGCCAACTAGTTTGGAAATTTTAAACCAGAAAAGTAAGTGAGATAAGGTAAAGGAAACTTACATGTATTAAACAATATGTCCTTTGTCCTAAGCACCAGCCTCCACATCATTAATAAAATAACTCATGTAGTCTTTACCAAAAATCCATGACATATGTGGTAGCCAATTTATAGATGAGAACAATATTGCCTGTTGAGTCAACAAGGTTTATTTGCTCAGAACTGAAATTGTGTCAGGGGACAATAGAGATAAAGGAAAATTTTAATGTAGTTTGCCTTATTTTTCAGAGTAAACTTGATGCTATTTGGGCAAGAGTAAGCACACATAGACAAAAAAATATACAAACCCAAGACATTAAAAAACTACAGTCCTCTACACTCAAAGTCATGATTCTATCACTGAAGTATACATGTTGCTAACAGTAAATCCTTCTTATACCAACATTTTTTGATTTAAAGAAATATTGCATGATGACTATAAATATGACATATATTTCTACTTTTCCCTGATCATGAATTCATTTTCCATATTATTAATTCAAACTCCATAAACACGGTGTTTAATAACTGGCAATGCTATAACCAATGGCTGTTTCTTCCATTTATTTTTCTCTTTTACCTCCACCTTGACTACCACCACCACCTTCTCCTCCTCCTCCACCTCTCCCCTTCCTTGTCCACCTCCTTCTCTGCCTACTGGCAGAACTCATTCTTTTAAGCTTATTGGTATTAAAAGCTTTCAGTGTGTTAGACTGAGTTAAATTCTTTCTTCATAAAAATCTCCTTCAATTCTTTAGTAACTCTGTGAAGTACATTCTGCTAATATCCATTCATAGAGACAAATACAGGGATGAGATACTTAATGGACAGAAGAGTTAAATAATTTACCTATATTTAACAGCACAGCTATTAAGAAGTAGAGCTAGGATTTTATTTTCTTTGATCTCAGACAATTTCAAACCTTAGACTGAAGTTGCTAACCTTATTGTTAGGCATTTAAGCTGATTCCAGTCTTTATCATATTCCCTGTGTATGTGGTCACTTTTGATGAATTTCTTAAAAGAGATTTACATAAAAAGAATGATTAAGCAAAAGAGCTTGACTGTTTTGTAGACTCTTAACATACACAGCCAAATTGCTTTCAAAAAGTTCCATCCACTTAGATTTCTGCCAGCAAGGCATGCAAGAGTCCATTTCATCACATGTGTGTTAGAAATGAAAAGGGAAACCAAAAAAGGAGCAAATGACTCCACATGACTGACAGTGTCAGACATCTACAGAGTTCTGGAGCTCTTGGTTACGATAGGTTAGGAGTGTCTTATAGAAGGCAGAGAGAGAAGCAACACAGGATGGAGGCAAGAAAGTTTGTTAGAAGCAGTTAGAATCAGAATATCTGGGTTTGAGACCCATCTCCATTACTTACTAATTTTTGACTCTGAAATGTGTCTCCCTGTTTGTTAGTGTACTTCATTTACTCTAGTTGTTGGGGGCAGGACATGGGTGGAGAGGAGCTTTGAGAAGGCTCTGAAAATGTAGGGATGATTCACCTGGGCCTTAAATGGTGAAGTGGGGCTCAGTTGGTAAGAGGGTAACAGAAAGGAATTCCAGGTAGAGATATCTCCTGAACCATAGCCTGATGTCCATGGCTTGTTCTAGGGACAATGGGAACAATGAATACTCATTGCAGTGCAGTGGGCAGAGTTGGGGTTGGCATGGCAAGCTTGGGAAGAACCTCAATAACCTTAAATATCATTCCAGGGAATTTGAACTTGACTTGTAAGTAAAGAGATTCCATCAAAGTTTTCTCCACTCATGCTTTGAGGGGAGTGACTTGATCAGATTTGTATTTTTCAGTGACAGCTCTGAGTAAAGAGAACTAGAGAAAAAAACTGGACAGAAAGGCAATGCTTAGGTAAAGTCAAAATGATCTAGGCAACAGAGGAGCAAGTGCTGACTTTTAGTTCAGAAACTAGAGTGATTGTAGCTGCCATAGAAGTACATAAATTTTAGAGGGAGCCCATCAAAGTGATTAATCAGTTTCTACACACAGTAGGTATAAAGGAAAAGTGTTTTGGAGAACTGAAATGTTCTCAGATGAGTGAAGTGAGACTCAGATGGGTCAATCAACCTGTCAACATTATGCTGATAGAAAGTGAAAATATAATTAAAGTCAAGTGTATCAGACCCTAAATACCACTCCAGTTCACTGTCAAGGTGTCCTAGAGGAGGTAACCTTTCAGCTGAACCTTGAAGATGACACAGTCTTTCTCCAGATGGACAATGATGGGTGAAGAGGATTCCAGGCAGGGAAAATGGCCTGAGCCAAGGCATTGCATTGGGGCATTGCATTGTGAGAATCTGTGGTCCCCTTAAGAATGTGCAAATCTGCCTTCAGAGAGATGTATGCATTGGAGTTGCTGAGTATTTATCATCAGCCTAGTATTATTCTCAGCACTCAACACTTACTGAACCTTTCAATCTTACCTGTAGCTTCTATGTAGACACTGGGCATCCTGCTTTAGATGCCAGAGAGAGAAGCAACATAGGATGGAGGCAAGAAAGTTTGTTAGAAGCAGTTAGAATCAGAATATCTGGGTTTGAGACCCATCTCCATTACTTACTAATTTTTGACTCTGAAATGTGTCTCCCTGTTTGTTAGTGTACTTCATTTACTCTAGTTGTTGGGGCAGGACATGGGTGGAGAGGAGCTTTGAGAAGGCTCTGAAAATGTAGGGATGATTCACCTGGGCCTTAAATGGTGAAGTGGGGCTCAGTTGGTAAGAGGGTAACAGAAAGGAATTCCAGGTAGAGATATCTCCTGAACCATAGCCTGATGTCCATGGCTTGTTCTAGGGACAATGGGAACAATGAATACTCATTGCAGTGCAGTGGGCAGAGTTGGGGTTGGCATGGCAAGCTTGGGAAGAACCTCAATAACCTTAAATATCATTCCAGGGAATTTGAACTTGACTTGTAAGTAAAGAGATTCCATCAAAGTTTTCTCCACTCATGCTTTGAGGGGAGTGACTTGATCAGATTTGTATTTTTCAGTGACAGCTCTGAGTAAAGAGAACTAGAGAAAAAAACTGGACAGAAAGGCAATGCTTAGGTAAAGTCAAAATGATCTAGGCAACAGAGGAGCAAGTGCTGACTTTTAGTTCAGAAACTAGAGTGATTGTAGCTGCCATAGAAGTACATAAATTTTAGAGGGAGCCCATCAAAGTGATTAATCAGTTTCTACACACAGTAGGTATAAAGGAAAAGTGTTTTGGAGAACTGAAATGTTCTCAGATGAGTGAAGTGAGACTCAGATGGGTCAATCAACCTGTCAACATTATGCTGATAGAAAGTGAAAATATAATTAAAGTCAAGTGTATCAGACCCTAAATACCACTCCAGTTCACTGTCAAGGTGTCCTAGAGGAGGTAACCTTTCAGCTGAACCTTGAAGATGACACAGTCTTTCTCCAGATGGACAATGATGGGTGAAGAGGATTCCAGGCAGGGAAAATGGCCTGAGCCAAGGCATTGCATTGGGGCATTGCATTGTGAGAATCTGTGGTCCCCTTAAGAATGTGCAAATCTGCCTTCAGAGAGATGTATGCATTGGAGTTGCTGAGTATTTATCATCAGCCTAGTATTATTCTCAGCACTCAACACTTACTGAACCTTTCAATCTTACCTGTAGCTTCTATGTAGACACTGGGCATCCTGCTTTAGATGCCCAATTTAGAGAGAATTAAGCTGAAGACACAAAGTCCATAAGTGGATTTCCCAGATTCCTAGGGCTAGTATGAAGCAGATACAGCCTTTCACCCAAGGTGTCCTGACTAGAGAGTTCTTAACCATTTTGCAACCTGGCCTTTTACCTACAATGTGGAGGCTAAGAGCCATTCTTTCCTGACACCAAAGTGGAAGGAAATGGTGGAATCATTTTCCACCATTGGTGGAAAATGTGGTGGCACATGGATACCTTTGATGAAGACAGAGATCAACCAGGATAACCTGTACAGCACTCTATCTTTAATAATGAGTATGATGATAATAATGATAGAACCACGCTGTTGACCAAGTACCATGTGGGATGCTCTGTACATCTTTCCTGTGCAAAGCTCACTGAGAGGGGAGGATGTATTGCACCAAGAAAATGAAGACTAACTGATATAGGATTCTAGTGTGGAAACAGAGGAAGAGATAAGCATTGTCAACCATGCTAAAGAATATGGATCTCATCTTTAGGGCAGTGGGAGAGCCCAGGAAGGCTCTTAAGGCAATGACTGAGAAAATCCTGCAGAGAGTTGCAGACTCCTTCTCTGGTGACAGTTTGGGAGAGGAAAGGGGAAATTGATTAGGGAGGGTTAGGAAGTCAGCGACAGTTCATTGCAATCCAGGCGTCCTACCCTGGAAAGAGTCTGGGCTAAAACAGTGGCGGTGGGAGTGGAGAGAAGGGAATGAACTCAGAGTCAATAGGACTTAGTGTCAAGTTGTCCTAGAGGAACTTCAGCTGAACCTTGAAGATGACACAGTCTTTCTCCAGATGGACAATGATGGGTGAAGAGGATTCCAGGCAGGGAGAATGGCCTGAGCCAAGGCATTGCATTGGGGCATTGCATTGTGAGAATCTGTGGTCCCCTTAAGAATGTGCAAATCTGCCTTCAGAGAGATGTATGCATTGGAGTTGCTGAGTATTTATCATCAGCCTAGTATTATTCTCAGCACTCAACACTTACTGAACCTTTCAATCTTACCTGTAGCTTCTATGTAGACACTGGGCATCCTGCTTTAGATGCCCAATTTAGAGAGAATTAAGCTGAAGACACAAAGTCCATAAGTGGATTTCCCAGATTCCTAGGGCTAGTATGAAGCAGATACAGCCTTTCACCCAAGGTGTCCTGACTAGAGAGTTCTTAACCATTTTGCAACCTGGCCTTTTACCTACAATGTGGAGGCTAAGAGCCATTCTTTCCTGACACCAAAGTGGAAGGAAATGGTGGAATCATTTTCCACCATTGGTGGAAAATGTGGTGGCACATGGATACCTTTGATGAAGACAGAGATCAACCAGGATAACCTGTACAGCACTCTATCTTTAATAATGAGTATGATGATAATAATGATAGAACCACGCTGTTGACCAAGTACCATGTGGGATGCTCTGTACATCTTTCCTGTGCAAAGCTCACTGGGAGGGGAGGATGTATTGCACCAAGAAAATGAAGACTAACTGATATAGGATTCTAGTGTGGAAACAGAGGAAGAGATAAGCATTGTCAACCATGCTAAAGAATATGGATCTCATCTTTAGGGCAGTGGGAGAGCCCAGGAAGGCTCTTAAGGCAATGACTGAGAAAATCCTGCAGAGAGTTGCAGACTCCTTCTCTGGTGACAGTTTGGGAGAGGAAAGGGGAAATTGATTAGGGAGGGTTAGGAAGTCAGCGACAGTTCATTGCAATCCAGGCGTCCTACCCTGGAAAGAGTCTGGGCTAAAACAGTGGCGGTGGGAGTGGAGAGAAGGGAATGAACTCAGAGTCAATAGGACTTAGTGTCAAGTTGATTGTGAAGAGTGAGGGAAAGAGGCTTTAGGGATGGCACCTGACTATCTTATCTCATGCGAATCTACAGACTATGTATTTTCTTGCTTGAATGGAAAGCTATCTCTCTATAAAGAAGTGTGTCTCACTTCAGGGCCAGGAGCAATACGCTTGTTTGCTATTTCCTGAGCAGAGAAAACTAAAAGTGTCACTTAGTGATATGCATGAGTAATAAAAGCCCAGATTCCTCCTCTTCTCCCCGCTTAAAGGAGAAAAATTATTTTGCTCATAACTTTGATGAGCTTGATGAATGTTTGGATAGCATCCCAAGCACGCAAACCACCCAGGCACTGGGGAAATTATTAATATTTTACTGGTGGCCTACGTTGAGCAAACACAGTAAAAACAGGCCCAGTGTCATTGCGCGCTGGAAAAGCAGATGGCAGTCGGAAGCAAAGCTGCATCCGGCAGTTTGAAATTTCAAATTACATCAGTTTGAAGCTTCGCTCATGCCTCAGGCAAGATTTCCCCTACAATGAAGGAGACAGGGGGAGGCGAACCCTTTACTCCTGGGTTGATTGGCAGTAGCTGTTGATTTTCTATAGTTTCTGTGATGTTGGGTGACCTGAGAGATGGGAAGGGGATGGGTTACTTCTGTTGGAAGTTCCAGAGTACAGGCCAGGGGAATGAAAAACAAGAGAAATCCTTGGGTCTCTAGTATCTCATCAACCCAGACCCCACGGTCTGGAGCATCTTGTTTCAAGACTATAAGGGTGGGCTTCCCTGGTGGTCCAGTGGGTAAGGACACCGCCTTGCAGTGCAAGGGGCGCCAGTTCGATCCCAGGCCTGGAAAGATCCCACGTACCACGGAGCGGCTGGACTGATGTGTCCAATTACTGAGCCAGAGCTCTGGAGCGCATGCGCCCAGAGTCGGTGCTCTGTGACAACAGAGGCCACCGCGATGGGAGGCCCACAGGAGCCAAAGAACAAAGACGGATGAAAATAGAGAAATGAAAGACCAATAGAAGTGGACCACCCACCCCCTCTCCCCCGCACCCCCCCCCCCAAAAAGAAAAAAAAAAATATTAAAAAAAAAAAAAAGACTATAAGGGCCTCTATCTGGGGACCTTGGTGCTGTCTGACTTGGTCTTGCCAAGAAGTGGCCCCAGGTTGCCTGGGTCAAGAATTCAATGAATAGTGACACAGATTAAGCAAAGAAATCCATGGTGTTATCAGCACAATACTTCTCAGAACTATTAATGGCTATTAGAGTAGATAAGAATGAAATAGCTATTGCCTTTGGAGTCCTTAAAATTGTCTGCATTTTCAGTTTTGAGGACTGGCTAACTTGGTTTCTGTTTCTTCAGTGCCTGTATTTCTTTTTTCTGGAAACTAGCAGTATACATTCATCTAGATGAGTGGTTCTCAACCCCTTCTCAATCAAGGTGTCAGCAGATGTGCAGTCCCCTGGAGACTTAGGGGTAAATCTGTTTCTTGTCCCTTCCAGCTTCTAGTGATTGTTGGCATTCCTTGGCTTGTGGCTCCTCATTCCAATTTTCAAGGCCAGCACCTTCAAATCTCCCTCTGCTCTGTCTTCACATCATGTATTCATGTGTGTATGTGACATTTCCTTCTTCCTCCCTCTTATTAGGATTTATGTGATTTATGTGATTGCATTTAAGGTCTATAAGTGAAGTCGCAACCCTCAGTGTGTAGTATGTACCTCTTCTTTGCTATGTCCCTGCATCAAGAGACTCTGTCAGTACAAAAATACCTTCTTTTTTCCCAAAATCCCTCCTTATTAAAGGATTTATGTGATTAGTCCTTGGGTCTCTAGTATCTCATCAACCCAGACCCCACGGTCTGGAGCATCTTGTTTCAAGACTATAAGGGTGGGCTTCCCTGGTGGTCCAGTGGGTAAGGACACCGCCTTGCAGTGCAAGGGGCGCCAGTTCGATCCCAGGCCTGGAAAGATCCCACATACCACGGAGCGGCTGGACTGATGTGTCCAATTACTGAGCCAGAGCTCTGGAGCGCATGCGCCCAGAGCCGGTGCTCTGTGACAACAGAGGCCACCGCGATGGGAGGCCCACAGGAGCCAAAGAACAAAGACGGATGAAAATAGAGAAATGAAAGACCAATAGAAGTGGACCACCCACCCCCTCTCTCCCCAACCCGCCCCCACAAAAATAAATAAATAAATATTAAAAAAAAAAAAAAGACTATAAGGGCCTCTATCTGGGGACCTTGGTGCTGTCTGACTTGGTCTTGCCAAGAAGTGGCCCCAGGTTGCCTGGGTCAAGAATTCAATGAATAGTGACACAGATTAAGCAAAGAAATCCATGGTGTTATCAGCACAATACTTCTCAGAACTATTAATGGCTATTAGAGTAGATAAGAATGAAATAGCTATTGCCTTTGGAGTCCTTAAAATTGTCTGCATTTTCAGTTTTGAGGACTGGCTAACTTGGTTTCTGTTTCTTCAGTGCCTGTATTTCTTTTTTCTGGAAACTAGCAGTATACATTCATCTAGATGAGTGGTTCTCAACCCCTTCTCAATCAAGGTGTCAGCAGATGTGCAGTCCCCTGGAGACTTAGGGGTAAATCTGTTTCTTGTCCCTTCCAGCTTCTAGTGATTGTTGGCATTCCTTGGCTTGTGGCTCCTCATTCCAATTTTCAAGGCCAGCACCTTCAAATCTCCCTCTGCTCTGTCTTCACATCATGTATTCATGTGTGTATGTGACATTTCCTTCTTCCTCCCTCTTATTAGGATTTATGTGATTTATGTGATTGCATTTAAGGTCTATAAGTGAAGTCGCAACCCTCAGTGTGTAGTATGTACCTCTTCTTTGCTATGTCCCTGCATCAAGAGACTCTGTCAGTCATTTGGTAACTGCTGAAAAAGTGTTTATAAATACCATGGATCTTTATTATTTCCCCCGAAAATCCAGATTAGCATTACATCCTTTGGCTATATCAAGAGGAAGCCTTGTTTTGAGTATGTAACTGATTATGCTTACTTATAACCTTTGGGTGTCTAATTTAACTTTGAAAATGTTTTGGAGTTGCTTCCCAACATCTAAGTTTATGAAGCTCCTCTTTAAAGTAAAAAAAAAAAAAATGATGTGCTGCCCCCTGCTACCATAAGAATTGTTATATGTGCTTAGTGTCCATTGATCAAGAACTATACACTAACAGAAAGTTAATATGAGCTTGCTTACACTTTTGAATAAATGTGTACTTTATTAATCCCAATGGCATCTACCTACATTTTAAAATGGTACTATCTGGAAGTACGTTGCATTTACAGGATAGGTAATGCTTCGTATGTACATGTATTCATGTTGCATTGAAATCACTCTAAAAACCCTTAGGACATATTATAGAGCAAATGGAATACACA
This sequence comes from Tragulus kanchil, assembly GCA_022376925.1. Classification (NCBI taxonomy): domain Eukaryota; kingdom Metazoa; phylum Chordata; class Mammalia; order Artiodactyla; family Tragulidae; genus Tragulus; species Tragulus kanchil. Next base: position 99,040,056 of record JAIOJX010000032.1, read on the forward strand.
AACTGGTATCCCACATACCCAGTTTGACTAGCAGATGTGTTTGGATTGGCTAGCATATTATTGTTGTTTAATTAAAACATGATGCCTTTGGAGGGACCAGTGGTCTCGTATGGATCCCGGTCACAGTACTCACAATTCTACTAAACCTGCCAGCTCCATCCCTTTATTACCTACATGGCCCTTGAAGATATTTGATTTATGATGCCTGGTATAGAAATGATTTACAATTTGACAGAATACAGCTATCGACAGTTGGTACTGTTTGATATCTCTGACTTCATTTCAGCTTCGTTGCACCCCCCAACCCCAACCACCACCCTTTGATAGTGATGGATCATATCATTTCCTGTCTTAAGATGAGTTAATTGAGACTCAATGCTTTTAATTCTTTGCCCAGTGTCACTCAGATCATAAATACAATTGCCAGGGCTGGAATCTAGGCCACTTGATTCCTAAAAAGATGTTCTCTTTTCCTTACACTTTACTGCCTTCTTTGTAATTTGCCTGAACTCTGGACAAACCAGCTGTTACTGACAGTGGATAGCCATCAAAATCAAATCTGAGAAAATAGGAGTAAACAGCTGACCTTCAAAAAAGCAGGGGAAGAAATCTGCTCAATTTCTGTTCAAGACACTCGTAAGTAGAGATAGGTAATGCACAAGGGAACAGATAGGGACTTTGTAAACAGAAAATTTCTATCCCAGCCAAGAGTAAATCAGAGATTGCTGAAGGCAGAGAGCAAAGTGTAGTAGAAAAAAAGTAAAATTGAAGCAGTCAGAAGATCTAAGCTTTTACTTGCTTGTATCTAGACAGAAGCACCTCTCACAGTATCTGTTCTGTTTTTTTTTTTTTTTCCATCTTTAAATAGGGATGATCATATAATAACCACTTCCTTGGGTTGCCATCATGAAGATCAAACAGAATCATGGAGGCAGAAATGTTCTGAAAATAATACAGTGAATAATAACTCAACGGTCTGAAGCCCAGGAGGCTTTCCGGTAACTTTTTTTTTTCCTCCATGGAGAATTAATTTTCAATCTGTGTAGTCACTCAAGATTTTCTTGTCTCTCATAGAAAATTGTGGGTTTCTTGGAAGGCCCGGGATCTCTGTGACAGACCTCAAGGACACCAATAATTTGAAAATTGCATAGTGAGTTTCCCTAAAGACCGTTGGGCCAGACATCTAAATATCCCAGTTTCTGATGGATAAAGAATTGTAAATGTTTACTTTAGGCAGTTAGATTCTGGGAGGTTGGATTTGAAACTGTATGACTGTCTTAGTTCATTCAAGCTACTACAACAAACTAGCACAGACTACGTGGCTTAAACAAAAAACCTTTATGTATTGTAGTTCTGGAGGTTGGGCAGTTCAAGATCAAGGCATGGGCAGATTCAGTGTCTGGTGAAGGACCACTTCCTGGTTCATAGGTGGTTTATGTCACTGTGTCCTCATGTCTGAAGGAGTGATGGCTCTCTCTGTGATCTCTTTTATTGGGTACCAATCTTATTCATGAGAACTCTTGCTTCAAGTGTCACTCAGATCATAAATACAATTGCCAGGGCTGGAATCTAGGCCACTTGATTCCTAAAAAGATGTTCTCTTTTCCTTACACTTTACTGCCTTCTTTGTAATTTGCCTGAACTCTGGACAAACCAGCTGTTACTGACAGTGGATAGCCATCAAAATCAAATCTGAGAAAATAGGAGTAAACAGCTGACCTTCAAAAAAGCAGGGGAAGAAATCTGCTCAATTTCTGTTCAAGACACTCGTAAGTAGAGATAGGTAATGCACAAGGGAACAGATAGGGACTTTGTAAACAGAAAATTTCTATCCCAGCCAAGAGTAAATCAGAGATTGCTGAAGGCAGAGAGCAAAGAGTAGTAGAAAAAAGTAAAATTGAAGCAGTCAGAAGATCTAAGCTTTTACTTGCTTGTATCTAGACAGAAGCACCTCTCACAGTATCTGTTCTGTTTTTTTTTTTCTTTCCATCTTTAAATAGGGATGATCATATAATAACCACTTCCTTGGGTTGCCATCATGAAGATCAAACAGAATCATGGAGGCAGAAATGTTCTGAAAATAATACAGTGAATAATAACTCAACGGTCTGAAGCCCAGGAGGCTTTCCGATAACTTTTTTTTTTCCTCCATGGAGAATTAATTTTCAATCTGTGTAGTCACTGAAGATTTTCTTGTCTCTCATAGAAAATTGTGGGTTTCTTGGAAGGCCCGGGATCTCTGTGACAGACCTCAAGGACACCAATAATTTGAAAATTGCATAGTGAGTTTCCCTAAAGACCGTTGGGCCAGACATCTAAATATCCCAGTTTCTGATGGATAAAGAATTGTAAATGTTTACTTTAGGCAGTTAGATTCTGGGAGGTTGGATTTGAAACTGTATGACTGTCTTAGTTCATTCAAGCTACTACAACAAACTAGCACAGACTACGTGGCTTAAACAAAAAACCTTTATGTATTGTAGTTCTGGAGGTTGGGCAGTTCAAGATCAAGGCATGGGCAGATTCAGTGTCTGGTGAAGGACCACTTCCTGGTTCATAGGTGGTTTATGTCACTGTGTCCTCATGTCTGAAGGAGTGATGGCTCTCTCTGTGATCTCTTTTATTGGGTACCAATCTTATTCATGAGAACTCTTGCTTCATGACCTAATCACCTCCCAAAGGCCCCATCTCCTAATACCAATCAAAATGGGAATGAGCCTTTGATATATGGGAGCGCAAATGTTCAGTCTATAGCAGTGACTGTGTGTTTTGGATTTGAAAGGACTTTATTTCTTGATCACGTTGAGGAAGCCCCAGTATCTTCTGGGTAGTCTATTAACTTTAGCTGAAATGATCCCCAAAGATAACAGTATCCAGAAAAGATCATTTTCCTGACATGCCATGGCCATCCTTTCTTCTCGCTCTGGTTTCTAGATTTGATTGTGGCTTCAGGACATCTCAGCAAGGAGCTCTGAACAAAATCAGTGAGAAGCATGGTGGAATTTTCTGTGTGCTACATGGGTTTATGGGTAACCTGACTGGCTAAGCTAGACCTGTGAAAGAGAGGAATGTGGGTGTCTGTGATATTTTCTGCCCATGATTTTTTTGACTATTTTGAAGCAAAGCTCTCTTACCTCTACTTGGGAATCCATTTTTCTTTGCAGTCTTAGGCTTTATCGTCTATAATCCCAAAGCAAAAACCTGATCAACAATGGAAAGGTAGTAAATTCCCATTTTTCCAGAATCCAACCAGGCAGAGAGACAGCAAGAAAGACTCTTGTTCTCAGGGGTGGCTGCTCCATGATTACTGTTGGTTTGACTTTAAGAAATTAAAAGACAACATATTTTTATGCACCTTGTTATCTTGTATGTAAATAAACACCTCCATCCCATCTTAGGCCGAGGTCTCCTTTGAACACCAGAAAGTTTTGTGATACATAGCAACTATTTGGTATCTATTACATGAGAAAAGACATGATGACTAAAGGCTACAATGAATAGCATGGTGCCATTTTTAAATGAATTCAGATGTCAAGTAGATACAAATATTAGATAAAGAAATGTGCACACATGAATATTTATGGAGCCATGCACACATATTTGAAAAAATACTAATTTATATATTGCCAAGATATTCTTTTTTTCAACTTACAGCAATATTTGATGGATATTCAGACACTTGAACTCCCTGGAAAAATTCATTGCCTACTTGTTGACGAATACTGAATTCTTAAATTACTTCTGCTAATTCATTGAAAAGTGAACATATGTGCACTGATTAGGTGATCAGATTATTCAGTTTATCCCTCAATTATTCCAGATAAACAAGAATGATGGAGACAGGCTTAAGAACTTATATGTGTCATTTCTTTGCCGCTGAGTAGCCAACAATTCAGTTACTCTGTTCAGTCACTCAGTTGTGTCCAGTCCTTTGCGACCCCATGGACTGCAGCACACCAGGTTTCCCTGTCCAACACCATTTCCTGGAGATGGCTTAAGCTCGCATCCATTGACTCAGTGATGCCATTCAACCATCTTGTTCTCTGTCATCACCTTCTCCTTCTGTCTTCTATCTTCCCCAGCATCAGGGTCTTTCCCAACGAGTCAGTTCTTTGCATAAGATGGCCAAAGTACTAGAGCTTAAGCTTCAGCATTACTCCTTCCATCGAATATTCAGAGTTGATTTCAACAACCAACAGCCTACAGTTCAACAGCATGCACATAACACAGCACTTACAGTACTGGAAAGGGTTTTAAAGATGAGAGATCTTATAATGGAGTAGAAGAACTTATAAAGACTTAGATTCATGACTGCTTGTGTTCCACTGTTTCCAAGTTGTGCATCCTTGAAGAAATTAAGCCTTTTAAGTCTCAGTTTCCTGATGTTAAATTCAGGTATTAAAATACCCACTTCACAACATTATTGTAAGGCTCTGAATGTGACAGGTGTTTGACAAAGTGTAGCTATATTCTAATCCTACCTCCACTTTATAGGTAAGAAGAGTCAGAAAGATTGAGACTTAGTGGAGACTTAAAAAACTAGTTTGTGACACCTCAAAGACCTCTTGACTCATGCATCTGTATTCTACCACAATTCTAGAATGAAGATTTTCATGCCAGTTTTCTAGGCTGTAATTGGCAATGTGCACACATGAATATTTATGGAGCCATGCACACATATTTGAAAAAATACTAATTTATATATTGCCAAGATATTCTTTTTTTCAACTTACAGCAATATTTGATGGATATTCAGACACTTGAACTCCCTGGAAAAATTCATTGCCTACTTGTTGACGAATACTGAATTCTTAAATTACTTCTGCTAATTCATTGAAAAGTGAACATATGTGCACTGATTAGGTGATCAGATTATTCAGTTTATCCCTCAATTATTCCAGATAAACAAGAATGATGGAGACAGGCTTAAGAACTTATATGTGTCATTTCTTTGCCGCTGAGTAGCCAACAATTCAGTTACTCTGTTCAGTCACTCAGTTGTGTCCAGTCCTTTGCGACCCCATGGACTGCAGCACACCAGGTTTCCCTGTCCAACACCATTTCCTGGAGATGGCTTAAGCTCGCATCCATTGACTCAGTGATGCCATTCAACCATCTTGTTCTCTGTCATCACCTTCTCCTTCTGTCTTCTATCTTCCCCAGCATCAGGGTCTTTCCCAACGAGTCAGTTCTTTGCATAAGATGGCCAAAGTACTAGAGCTTAAGCTTCAGCATTACTCCTTCCATCGAATATTCAGAGTTGATTTCAACAACCAACAGCCTACAGTTCAACAGCATGCACATAACACAGCACTTACAGTACTGGAAAGGGTTTTAAAGATGAGAGATCTTATAATGGAGTAGAAGAACTTATAAAGACTTAGATTCATGACTGCTTGTGTTCCACTGTTTCCAAGTTGTGCATCCTTGAAGAAATTAAGCCTTTTAAGTCTCAGTTTCCTGATGTTAAATTCAGGTATTAAAATACCCACTTCACAACATTATTGTAAGGCTCTGAATGTGACAGGTGTTTGACAAAGTGTAGCTATATTCTAATCCTACCTCCACTTTATAGGTAAGAAGAGTCAGAAAGATTGAGACTTAGTGGAGACTTAAAAAACTAGTTTGTGACACCTCAAAGACCTCTTGACTCATGCATCTGTATTCTACCACAATTCTAGAATGAAGATTTTCATGCCAGTTTTCTAGGCTGTAATTGGCAATGGAACAAGAGACAGAGGTTTGTTTTTAAAAAGATATGACAGAAAAACTTGCAGCATGTTTTATAAAGATTCTAAGAATGGTTTCCAGTAAGTGCTGCTTTATCCCACGAACTGAAATAGTAGATTTCTGTTTCTCTTGTCTTCCCTGATTCTGTTACTACTTGGAAAGCCCTGGGGTTCATAGCTAATTAAAAAGGGATGGAAGAAAATTATACCTCTGTTGGTGCTATTGTTTTGGTCTATCTCAAAAGCTTCTTAACAGCAAAGGCAACAGCCAGTGGACTGAGAGGGAGTTCTCTTTGACAGAGAGGGCACAGGAGACCCTAGAATGATTTTCATGAACCCATTATCATTTCATTAAGTGACTCTTACACTTTCTGTTGTTACAGATTTTCTCTCTCTCTCTCTCTCACACACACACACACACACACTTTTAGATAATACTCCAGCATTTGAAAAGTCTTAACAGAACAGGGACCTCCAGAAGAGAATAAATAACATTTATATTATATATTTATTATGTGACTTTCACTGTGTTTTCTATTTTCATTTCTTTATCTAATTACCATACTAGATGTCCCCATTTATATAAGTTAAGATCACATAGCTAATAAATGTCAGAGCTGGAATTCAAAACCATATCTTTATTTTCATCATTACAGTCGGCATTCATTTTTTCTTTCTTTTTTTTTTTTAACATTCATTTATTTATCTTTTTTGGGGGTGAGGTGGGGAGGGAGGGGGATGGGTGGGCCACTTCTATTGGTCTTTCATTTGTCTAGTTTCATCCATCTTTGTTATTTGGCCTGTGTGGGCCTCCTATCACGGTGGCCTCTGTTGTCTCAGAGCACCGGCTCTGGGCGCATGCGCTCCAGAGCTCCAGCTCGGTAATTGGACACATCAGTCCAGCTGCTCCGCGGCACGTGGGATCTTCTCAGGCCAGGGATCGAACCGGCGCCCCCTGTACTGCAAGGCGGTGTCCTTACCCACTGGACCACCAGGGGAAGCCACAGTCAGCATTCATTAAAATGCCTAACATTTATTGGGAACTTCTATGGTTTGAGTCCTCTTATGCTTTCAATGTATTAGTTTATTTAAATATATTATATATGTGTTTAACAGTTTACTCCTCACAAAAATCCCCGTGAGGTAGATATTATTATTATTTCCAAGTTTTCCTAAGGTGATATAGCTGTTAATCCAGCTAGTTTAATTCCAGAAGTTTCACTCTGAATCACACTGCTCTTTCTAAATCTGATCCAGGCATTTTCTAACTCTGCAACTTGCCTTACTAGGGCTTACAGGACTGAGAGGTTTTTCAGAAGCCTCAGGGGGACTAGGGAGCACATCTGTTTGAGAACATGATCCAATTCAGGTATATCCAGATTAAAATCTTCCAGTATTCATCACAGCAGTCAACAGAGTAGGCAGCGGGCAATAAGACTAATGATAGTGGGTACTATTCAGGATCAAAGGGGTGAACATTGTTAGATCACCTGGGGTCCTTGTTGCTCAGAAAATCAAGACATTTTAATGTTATTTGGCAGTGTGACCAAATATTAATAACTAACTATAAGGAAGTGAATGAAGTGAAAGTTGCTTGGTCATATCCGACTCTGTGACCCCGTGGACTGTAGCCTGTCAGGCTCCTCTGTCCATAGAATTCTCCAGACAAGAACACTTGAATGGGTTGCCATGCCCTCCTTTAGGGGATCTTCCCAACTCAGAGACCTAAGCGGGATCTCCCACACCGCAAGCAGATTCTTTACCCGCTGAGCCACCAGGCCAGACCTGTAAGGAGAGGCAGTGCCAACTAACCAGAAAGGGGCAACACAATCAGCACCTAAGACAGCTCCTTAGTGCTGTGACTCCCAAACAAGGTTTGAGGTTGGTGGCTCTCCTTCCTAAAGCTAGAATCTTAAAAAGACATTCTTGCCCTATTCTTAAAATAGTGATTATTCACCTTTGTGTATATTGTGACCTAAAATGAAAATATCTTTTTAGCCCTTTCTATTCACTCCAGAGCTCCAGCTCGGTAATTGGACACATCAGTCCAGCTGCTCCGCGGCACGTGGGATCTTCCCAGGCCAGGGATCGAACCGGCGCCCCCTGTACTGCAAGGCGGTGTCCTTACCCACTGGACCACCAGGGGAAGCCACAGTCAGCATTCATTAAAATGCCTAACATTTATTGGGAACTTCTATGGTTTGAGTCCTCTTATGCTTTCAATGTATTAGTTTATTTAAATATATTATATATGTGTTTAACAGTTTACTCCTCACAAAAATCCCCGTGAGGTAGATATTATTATTATTTCCAAGTTTTCCTAAGGTGATATAGCTGTTAATCCAGCTAGTTTAATTCCAGAAGTTTCACTCTGAATCACACTGCTCTTTCTAAATCTGATCCAGGCATTTTCTAACTCTGCAACTTGCCTTACTAGGGCTTACAGGACTGAGAGGTTTTTCAGAAGCCTCAGGGGGACTAGGGAGCACATCTGTTTGAGAACATGATCCAATTCAGGTATATCCAGATTAAAATCTTCCAGTATTCATCACAGCAGTCAACAGAGTAGGCAGCGGGCAATAAGACTAATGATAGTGGGTACTATTCAGGATCAAAGGGGTGAACATTGTTAGATCACCTGGGGTCCTTGTTGCTCAGAAAATCAAGACATTTTAATGTTATTTGGCAGTGTGACCAAATATTAATAACTAACTATAAGGAAGTGAATGAAGTGAAAGTTGCTTGGTCATATCCGACTCTGTGACCCCGTGGACTGTAGCCTGTCAGGCTCCTCTGTCCATAGAATTCTCCAGACAAGAACACTTGAATGGGTTGCCATGCCCTCCTTTAGGGGATCTTCCCAACTCAGAGACCTAAGCGGGATCTCCCACACCGCAAGCAGATTCTTTACCCGCTGAGCCACCAGGCCAGACCTGTAAGGAGAGGCAGTGCCAACTAACCAGAAAGGGGCAACACAATCAGCACCTAAGACAGCTCCTTAGTGCTGTGACTCCCAAACAAGGTTTGAGGTTGGTGGCTCTCCTTCCCTAAAGCTAGAATCTTAAAAACACTTGACATTCTTGCCCTATTCTTAAAATAGTGATTATTCACCTTTGTGTATATTGTGACCTAAAATGACAACAGTGTTTTACTTATCATGGTTTTGTGGGTTGGCTGAGCAGTTCCTCTACTGATTTTCCTTGGCTCGTTGATGAAGTTGCATTCACCTGCAGGGTCACAGAGCATAATATATTTAAAATGACTTCACTCACGTGTGTAGTAGTTAGTACTGGATGTTGGCCAGGCTGCCTCATTTTTCCTCTATGTGTTATCTGATTCTACAGAAAGCCACACCAGCTTTTTACATGGTGATAGAATAGCATTCCTTCTCTTGAGACCTAGTCTCCAGCACTGACAAAAAGTTAGTTCTTACACTCTAATGGTCAGAATCCATTCTAGTGGAAAGTTCATCACAGACTCAAGAGGTCAGAAAATTGACTTCACTTCTTAATGAAATGTTTCGAATAATTTGTAGTCATGTTTAATTTTTCACAGCCTCCTTAACTTCTCAAGATAGACGGCAGTGGAAAGTAGCAAAGATTGTCCATGATACTTCACTACACCCCCGCCTTAGCACATTATCCATATAGCACTGCTGTGCTTTGTATGTACCTCTGTTATAATACCAATTCATTTGTGCACTGAATAAGCAATTAATGAAGATCATTTGTGAGCCAGGCAGGGTACCAGTTTTTTTTTTTTTTTTTAATTTTGCATTAGCTCATTGTTATTATAAGAATCTATCAGATTTTATCATTTCCCTCCACCCACATTTAAAGATGAAGACACTGAATCTCAGAAAGATGAAGAAATTTACTCAATGTGCTGTCAGCATATGAAAGTTTTCTGTTTTAGTATAAGGCTGAGGTATTACAGTTTTATATATATCTATTTACCTCACCTAAAGAATGTGAGTTTCCTGAGGACAGACTGTTTATTTCTCCTTTGTATATTACCAGTTCATAGAATACTACTAAAGATAATATTCTCAATAAATATTGTTGGATATAAGAATGAATGGACTCCCAAATTATGGATGCTTTCTTCTTTCCTCTATGAATGTCTCTTGTTTATGTTATCTGAGAGTTCATGTGGCTGAGAATAATATGATGGGAAAAATAATCAACAAAATCAATCAAAATTTATTTTATGCCCCAAAATATTAAGAATCTTTACATATTTATTTCATATATTCTCACCTAAAATGACAACAGTGTTTTACTTATCATGGTTTTGTGGGTTGGCTGAGCAGTTCCTCTACTGATTTTCCTTGGCTCGTTGATGAAGTTGCATTCACCTGCAGGGTCACAGAGCATAATATATTTAAAATGACTTCACTCACGTGTGTAGTAGTTAGTACTGGATGTTGGCCAGGCTGCCTCATTTTTCCTCTATGTGTTATCTGATTCTACAGAAAGCCACACCAGCTTTTTACATGGTGATAGAATAGCATTCCTTCTCTTGAGACCTAGTCTCCAGCACTGACAAAAAGTTAGTTCTTACACTCTAATGGTCAGAATCCATTCTAGTGGAAAGTTCATCACAGACTCAAGAGGTCAGAAAATTGACTTCACTTCTTAATGAAATGTTTCGAATAATTTGTAGTCATGTTTAATTTTTCACAGCCTCCTTAACTTCTCAAGATAGACGGCAGTGGAAAGTAGCAAAGATTGTCCATGATACTTCACTACACCCCCGCCTTAGCACATTATCCATATAGCACTGCTGTGCTTTGTATGTACCTCTGTTATAATACCAATTCATTTGTGCACTGAATAAGCAATTAATGAAGATCATTTGTGAGCCAGGCAGGGTACCAGTTTTTTTTTTTTTTTTAATTTTGCATTAGCTCATTGTTATTGTAAGAATCTATCAGATTTTATCATTTCCCTCCACCCACATTTAAAGATGAAGACACTGAATCTCAGAAAGATGAAGAAATTTACTCAATGTGCTGTCAGCATATGAAAGTTTTCTGTTTTAGTATAAGGCTGAGGTATTACAGTTTTATATATATCTATTTACCTCACCTAAAGAATGTGAGTTTCCTGAGGACAGACTGTTTATTTCTCCTTTGTATATTACCAGTTCATAGAATACTACTAAAGATAATATTCTCAATAAATATTGTTGGATAGAAGAATGAATGGACTCCCAAATTATGGATGCTTTCTTCTTTCCTCTATGAATGTCTCTTGTTTATGTTATCTGAGAGTTCATGTGACTGAGAATAATATGATGGGAAAAATAATCAACAAAATCAATCAAAATTTATTTTATGCCACAAAATATTAAGAATCTTTACATATTTATTTCATATATTCTCACCACTTATGAGGTAGATACTATCATCTTGGTTTTACATATGGGGAGTCAAGGTATTAGAGGACAGATTTAGATTGCCCAAGATGATACAGTTATTCGAACTTATACTCAGAACTGTCTGACTCCTAAGGTCATGTTTGTAATGATTGAATTACTTGGTTCACCCAGCCCTGTTGCTTTTCTACCTTATTTTGTAGAAGAGTTTGTGAGTTTGTGTGAAAGAAAAGTTACATGAGAGAAACCTCTTCATCCCTTACTGAATAAAATAGAAGGAAGGCTCTCCATGGATCAAGGCTTTCCATGTTCTGGCCCCAAACTGCCTTTCCAGTTTTATCTCCTACTCTGAATTATGGAATCAATAGATTCTATATTTCTACAGTATTACTGACTCTTCCTAATGACATGGGTTTCCCTACCATGTCTCTTTCCTTTGCTGATAACATGATGTCCATTATTCACACATTGAAGTTCTTCTTAATCTTTATGGATAGCTAAATTGACACTTTACTAAAACATTCCTGCTATTCTTCTAGTTGCCAATAACCACCTATTCAATAATGTTTCTCCAAGCAAAGAATGTATACCTTTATGTTGCCCAGTTCACTGTTTACATGTTTTTCTCCCACTATACAGTTATTCATTCCTGCCTCCATCTTTCCTCCCCTTTTCTTTTATTCCAGTAGATTTCTGCTCTTGTCCCAGGTACTATACTATAGCCTAGGACTATAGAAATAACTAAGACATCAATCTTGCTCTCAGAAAACTCACTGAGAAGCCATTGACAACACATTAAACACATGAATACAGGAGCTTGCCTATGGGTGAAATCAGGTATATAAACAATTGCAGTATCAAATCTATACTAGAAATATGGGCAGTGCCTCACACTCAAGACATTTGGTAAATATTTTTTCTTTTAATTACTCTCTATAATGAGATAGATGCAAATTCTATTCTTACTCTTTTGGTAACTTTGAGCCAGTCATTTTAACTTGATGAGGGTCAGATACCAAGTACGTGAAACAGTCAATAGTACTGACTCTTGGGATTTCTATGAAAATTAAAGATATAACAGATGCCTATAGTAAAAGCTCAATATATTTTAACATTCTAGTATTTTTTTAAAAAGTGTTTGGCTGTACCAGGTCTTAGTTTCAACATGTGAGATCTAGTTCCCTGACAAGGGATCGAACCCTGGCCCCCTGAATTGGGCCACTAAGGAAGTCCATACTTTAGCATTCTAAACTCCAGAAACAATAGGTGGGAATTCAACATACAATGTTCGATGAATGTATGGATGGATGAGTAAATAAATGAATGAGTTAATGAGGCAAGATTTGAGTAAAACTTGAGAACATGACACCACCAACGTATGCCGTGGGACAAAAGGGTCGACTCCATTCTTAGGGACCCTGAGCCACTACAGCCCAGGAAAACACCCTATTCTGCCTCTTTTACCTCTGCCAAGGGTCATGCCACTGCTCCTTCCCTTCCCAGGGGGCCCAATGTCTCTTTCCTTTGCTGATAACATGATGTCCATTATTCACACATTGAAGTTCTTCTTAATCTTTATGAATAGCTAAATTGACACTTTACTAAAACATTCCTGCTATTCTTCTAGTTGCCAATAACCACCTATTCAACAATGTTTCTCCAAGCAAAGAATGTATACCTTTATGTTGCCCAGTTCACTGTTTACATGTTTTTCTCCCACTATACAGTTATTCATTCCTGCCTCCATCTTTCCTCCCCTTTTCTTTTATTCCAGTAGATTTCTGCTCTTGTCCCAGGTACTATACTATAGCCTAGGACTATAGAAATAACTAAGACATCAATCTTGCTCTCAGAAAACTCACTGAGAAGCCATTGACAACACATTAAACACATGAATACAGGAGCTTGCCTATGGGTGAAATCAGGTATATAAACAATTGCAGTATCAAATCTATACTAGAAATATGGGCAGTGCCTCACACTCAAGACATTTGGTAAATATTTTTTCTTTTAATTACTCTCTATAATGAGATAGATGCAAATTCTATTCTTACTCTTTTGGTAACTTTGAGCCAGTCATTTTAACTTGATGAGGGTCAGATACCAAGTACGTGAAACAGTCAATAGTACTGACTCTTGGGATTTCTATGAAAATTAAAGATATAACAGATGCCTATAGTAAAAGCTCAATATATTTTAACATTCTAGTATTTTTTAAAATGTGTTTGGCTGTACCAGGTCTTAGTTTCAACATGTGAGATCTAGTTCCCTGACAAGGGATCGAACCCTGGCCCCCTGAATTGGGCCACTAAGGAAGTCCATACTTTAGCATTCTAAACTCCAGAAAAAATATGTGGCAATTCAACATACACTGTTGGATGAATGTATGGATGGATGAGTAAATAAATGAATGAGTTAATGAGGCAAGATTTGAGTAAAACTTGAGAACATGACACCACCAACGTATGCCGTGGGACAAAAGGGTCGACTCCATTCTTAGGGACCCTGAGCCACTACAGCCCAGGAAAACACCCTATTCTGCCTCTTTTACCTCTGCCAAGCGTCATGCCACTGCTCCTTCCCTTCCCAGGGGGCCCAAACAGCTTGTTTTTCTCTTTGTGTGTTGGAGATATGTGATTTTACTGTCAGCATGGTGTTTCTAATGAAAGGCAAATGGTGTCCAATGTGACTTGGAAAAAAATGCACAAACAACAACAAAATTATATGTTCTTTTTTCCTGTAGTGTTCACAGGGAGAATATGTGACTTGTTTGCTGTCAATACGGCTTATAATGACATGGTGCACAGAAGCACTGCCAAATGTGTGCGGCATTCATTATACACATGTATTAAATGTAATGCGATACGGTTTGGCGGCAGAGCAGATGAGAGCTGCCCTGGGGCTAATGTGGAGTTCCTGCACCTCTTCCCATGTGATGATTAAAGAGGAAAGGGGAAGTGGGCAGCAGCATAAGTGTGTCTCAGGGCATCTCGAATTTTCTGGACTGATTCTGGGCTAAGCTGAGAGTAACATGTAGGAATTCAAAGCAACCTTAAGGATATATCTTCTTTTGGCAATAGCAGCAGAATCATTTAATAATCAGTTCTTGAGCTCCTACTAAGTGCCAGGTTTATAACAGGCTCTGGAAATAAGATGTTTATACCAACTTTCAAAAAGTTCACAGGGTGGTGGGAAAGAGAAGCAAGTAGAATAACAATACATTATGATAAATTCAGTAACAATATCAAACTGCAGTATCAAATCCCACTGCAGATGAGAATACCTCAAGCAGTCTAATGTCACTTGTTCTGAGATGCCTCTACTGACCCCTCCTCTAAAGTCAGATCACCCTGTTACGTGTTTTCTTATCCTCCTTGGCATTTCCTTCGTGCCATTTAGAATGGCCTAAAATTACTTGTGTGTATGTGTGTGGTAATTTCATTCATATCTGGCTGCTAGACTCTAAGTTCCATGAAGGCAGGGAACTCATTTATTTTCCTTACCTTTTTTTTTTTTTTTAAATTTTAAAAAATTTATTTAAAAAAAAATGACATAAATTCCCAAACCTCATGGTAGTCATTGGTTTAACCTCTTGCCCCCCTTCCTACCTGTCCAACTCTATGTAGATTGCTTGGTTAAGCAGGGAACGTTGGCTGATTGGAATTTCATCCCTTCCTTTTCATTTGATAATGTTAGTAATAGCAAGACTAACACCTGGTATTTGTATGTGCTTTGGAGTTGATAGAGCATTTTCACAGTATCTCAAAAACTAAGATGAGAGAAACCCATGGAGAATTGTCCTAAGCAGTGTTTTCAGTCAGACACTGCTGACCGTGTTTGACTGTGGCTATAGGTTCTCCTCTTTGCCTTCCAGGCCATCCTGCGATTGCTGTCAGCACCGTCCTCCTAAGGTTCTGTCTAGATGTGTCACCCCTCTGCTCAAAAACCTTCAAGGACTACCACTTGGCAACTAAACACAAAGATCAAATTCCTTAGTTTCCTTACCTTTTATCTCTGATACCTAGCATAGTCTCTAGCACATAGAAGATTTTCTAATAATATTGTAGTTGAGTGAATTGATACAGATATAAACATGAGCTTAATCTTGAAAGACATGGGAGAAAGAAGCCAAGTAAAAAGGGTGAGGAGGAAAAGTGAGCCAAAAAAGAAGGAACATGAAGCATTTATAAAGATATATATGATAAAATTATGGGAGTGAAAAAGTACAAGGCAGAATTAGGAGAAAGGCCTTAAGAGTAAACTTTTGATATTCTTCATTGTAATAATCACATTTTCTCTAGAAAGGCAAAAACATATGTGAGAGTCCAAACATCAGTGATAATGTCTGGAAACACTGGACTTGAGGAAGGTATAATTTGAGAGGGAGATGGGAGATGAGACAAATACTTTGTGATGAGCTTGCCAGTAAAGGCCTAGTGTGGCTGTTGAACAAACTACGTGAGGAGGAGAGTTTAGCTAAAGAATGTTTAAGACATTCTTCTCTAAGTGGTGAGATGGCAACAGGAAGGGGCATATTTGTTCCCTAGTTGATGAAGCTTATTGGAAGAAATACTAGACGATACTGTTCTGACTGAAAATGTCTCATTACATGAATAATCCTCTAAAGTCAGATCACCCTGTTATGTGCTTTCTTATCCTCCTTGGCATTTCCTTCGTGCCATTTATAATGGCCTAAAATTACTTGTGTGTATGTGTGTGGTAATTTCATTCATGTCTGGCTGCTAGACTCTAAGTTCCATGAAGGCAGGGAACTCATTTATTTTCCTTACCTTTTTTTTTTTAAATTTTAAAAATTTATTTAAAAAAAAATGACATAAATTCCCAAACCTCATGGTAGTCATTGGTTTAACCTCTTGCCCCCCTTCCTACCTGTCCAACTCTATGTAGATTGCTTGGTTAAGCAGGGAACGTTGGCTGATTGGAATTTCATCCCTTCCTTTTCATTTGATAATGTTAGTAATAGCAAGACTAACACCTGGTATTTGTATGTGCTTTGGAGTTGATAGAGCATTTTCACAGTATCTCAAAAACTAAGATGAGAGAAACCCATGGAGAATTGTCCTAAGCAGTGTTTTCAGTCAGACACTGCTGACCGTGTTTGACTGTGGCTATAGGTTCTCCTCTTTGCCTTCCAGGCCATCCTGCGATTGCTGTCAGCACCGTCCTCCTAAGGTTCTGTCTAGATGTGTCACCCCTCTGCTCAAAAACCTTCAAGGACTACCACTTGGCAACTAAACACAAAGATCAAATTCCTTAGTTTCCTTACCTTTTATCTCTGATACCTAGCATAGTCTCTAGCACATAGAAGATTTTCTAATAATATTGTAGTTGAGTGAATTGATACAGATATAAACATGAGCTTAATCTTGAAAGACATGGGAGAAAGAAGCCAAGTAAAAAGGGTGAGGAGGAAAAGTGAGCCAAAAAAGAAGGAACATGAAGCATTTATAAAGATATATATGATAAAATTATGGGAGTGAAAAAGTACAAGGCAGAATTAGGAGAAAGGCCTTAAGAGTAAACTTTTGATATTCTTCATTGTAATAATCACATTTTCTCTAGAAAGGCAAAAACATATGTGAGAGTCCAAACATCAGTGATAATGTCTGGAAACACTGGACTTGAGGAAGGTATAATTTGAGAGGGAGATGGGAGATGAGACAAATACTTTGTGATGAGCTTGCCAGTAAAGGCCTAGTGTGGCTGTTGAACAAACTACGTGAGGAGGAGAGTTTAGCTAAAGAATGTTTAAGACATTCTTCTCTAAGTGGTGAGATGGCAACAGGAAGGGGCATATTTGTTCCCTAGTTGATGAAGCTTATTGGAAGAAATAGCTAGACGATACTGTTCTGACTGAAAATGTCTCATTACATGTACATTCAGATCCATGGAAAAATAAGAGAAATAATATGAACACTGACCAATTTTTTTTGTTTTGAGAAATGATTATATACCAGAAATGTACAGTAATAATCAGCTTTCATGTGCTACCATATTGAATATTCACAACAAAACCATAAAGCAGGCATAAGGATGATCCCACTTAAAAATAAGTAGGAGACCGGGTCATCCAGTCAAGTAGAGTTATAGCCAGAATTTACTTTGAGATCACTGGACTTCTGAATCCACTCTCTTAACTACCAAGGTGCTGGACCGGGCTTTAAGACAACCACAACAGACCGACTCCTTCATTGTCTGGGCTTAAATTTGAGCCTATGACCTTAGCATTCAATAAAGACTGTATTTTACCTTATTGACCTTTTAGGAAAATAATTTGGATCTTCCAGTTCTTTATGGGCTTTTGATATGCTTGCTGTCATATCTACCCTTATAATTTGAAGATTTGAAAAAGTTTCAGGAATTGACTCTTGCGAACATTTAGGTCTGCCATAGTGGAGAGGGGAATTCAGTTGCTCATAGTCGGTACTGAAAGTGGGTGAATCAAATAATTGGAAACTTGGTATGTCACAGGGAAGATGCCACCCAGCTGGTAACTTTAAAAAAAATAAAGGAAATTGAAAAGTTTAGAAGTTAAGGGAGTTCCATATTACTTTGTACAATCTATATGTGTGTGTGTATACATATATATATTAATGCATATATTTATCATACACATACATATGTACACATATTTATACATATATACACATAAAAAATATATACACATACATAATATATACTGTTGTTGTTTAGTCACTACGTCATGTCTGACTCTTTGTGAGCCCACGGACTGCAGCATGCCAGGATTCCCTGTCTTTCACTGTCTCCAAAAATTTGCTCAAATCTGAAAGTGGTGACCTCCTCCAGCTATTACATGGGACCCTGGGAAAGAGACCCTAAATAAAAGGGTGAGGAGAGTATGTTGCCTCACAAACTTAGGGATCACGCCCTTTCGCAGCTCAGAAGTTACAGAAGAGATATGTTACCCTCTTTCCTGGCAACAGAATTCTCCTGAAAGCAAAGGGTAGAATGAAAGGGGTGAATAGGCAGACTTGGTAAGGAGGCCAGTGGTTTCCAAGGAGGAGGAGGAGTGGGAAACAAACATTTTCTAGCCTAAAAGTTTGCCATGATAAAGATCTACTCTGAAACTAACTTTATTGTCTTATGGATACAAACTATTTTGCATTGGAATGTCTCATCTAGTCTAGATGACCAGAGACCATCCTCTGGCTAATCTTTTGTTAATGTTCTGGGTGTGGACCTAGTAAGCCCTTTACAACCTTAAGATAGTCTTTTGATCTATTGTTAATAACCAACTGGAAAATACAAAATGCCTTGCCTAAACTGACTTCTGGGGGTACTCTTCTATCCCCTTACCAGTTCCTTAAGCTGGAGGCTTTCTCTATCCCTTTTTTCCTTAATAAATTTTTCCTGCGCAAAGCTATGAGTGACCAGAGTCAAGTCTTTTAGATTTTAATGTGAAATTTTCTCCTTTGGAGATCAAGAATCTGACATCATTCATGGTAAGCTATCTACCGTCATCTATCAAAATCAATGTCCATTGAGCAGTGATGCTGTATGTATATATGGAATATATATATACATATATAATACATTTATGTGTGTAGCATGTTGAGTGAATGTTTTCGTTGCTCAGTCGTGTCCAACTCTTTGCATTCCCATGGACTACAGCCTGCCAGATTCCTCTGTTCATGGAATTCTCCAGGCAAGAATACCAGAGTGGGATGCCATTCTCTTCTCTAGGGAATATTCCCGAGACAGGGGTCGAATCTGAGTCTCTTGCATTGCAGGCAGATTCTTTACCATCTAAGCTACCAGGGAAGCCCATAATGTATACACACACACACACAGACAGACACATATACATATACATTATATTGGGCTTCCTTCGTGACTCAGTGAAGAATCCTCCTACAATGTAGGAGACCTGAGTTTGATCCCTGGGTTGGGAAGATCCCCTGGATAAGGGAATGGCAACCCATTTCATTATTCTTGCCTGAGAAACCCCATGGACAGAGAAGGCTGGCGGGCCACAGTCCATGGGTTGCAAGAGTCAGACACAACTTAGAGACTAAACCACCACCATACATTGGTATGCTTATATGTTATCATAATTAAAGTATACATATGCATATATTCACCTTGAATTATGCAAACTAATCTCTATTGACTTTTTTGGACCAATACTATGCTGTTTTCTCAACTCCCATGTCATTTAACCTTCACAACATCCCAAAGAAGTAATAGTTTTTAATTTTTCTGATATGAAAAAAAGGACTCAGAGGACTTAAGGCATGTGGCAAGACCACAGTGTTAGTTACTGGCTGAGTGAGTATTTGGTCCCCAATCTGTCCAACTCCTCCAGGCCTGTTCCCTTAAAAGCTGTATGATTCTGCTTGTCTTACATGCCGCTACCTCTTTGCAGGTAGCTCTGCCAAAAGGTGCTCCTTTGTAGCTCCTGAAGGTCAAGGCTGGAATCTACTCATCTGTAGCTCCATGGCTTAGCCCAAGCTCATGTCAGAACCTGTGAATGTCTGTGGAGTGAATGAAGGAACAAATTGCCTCAGTGTACCCAGGTGTTAACTGGTGGAGCTGGGCTAGAACCAGACTCCCTATATAGAGCATGGGGATCTAGCTTCCAGAAGTCTCACTCTTCTGTGAAATCCAGCACCATTTCCTCTTTCTGAGTGCATCACCATCTTCTGTCCTGGGCCACCTTTTACATTACTCTATCCCTTAATATGTAATACTTGTGTAAATTTCCTTTTTTGTGAGTTTTCTTCTTTCTCTTAATGGATCAAGAGCACCACAGTAGTTAAAGGAAGGTAAAGGAAGTTCACATTTGTTGAGCTTGTAGAGCATGCCAAGCACCATATCAAGGCTGTCACATGTGTGTAAGTTTATTTGATCTTCATGACAATTCTTAGAAACAGTTGTTATCTGCCTTTTACAGGAGAGTCGATCTGGGCTCAGAGAGTGACATAATTTGAATAATAACACAGAGCAAGAGTACAGCAAGCCGAGATTCAAATCTAGTTCTTTCTGACTCCAAAGCCCATGACACGGGCACTGACTTTGGCACCTTCACCTTAATTGCCACATGGCCCAGGCTTCCTCTGCCAGAGATACTCCCTCCCTCCTCTCCCACACGCCTCCCCATAGCAGGACCTGATGGCAGCAAGCCCGGGCAGCATGGAAGGCCGCAGCAAAAATGTGCTCTGGCATCTTAGAACGTGGTACAAGGTATGCCAGTGAGAGGAAGAACAGTTGGTGAACAGTTGGTGAATAGATATTTTTATGCAAGGGTTGCCTAGAGAGAGAGGGAAAAGAGTAAAAAAAAATGTTTATAAAGGAGTCACAATTAATAAGGTCTTTGTTAGCTTTTTGGATTTTAATTTTCAAGTCCATTGCTTGGAGTTTGAAAGGAGCAGAAAGGTCCCTGAGGAGTCAAGTTCCCCAGCTTCCAAAGCATGAAAGCCTTCAGGAAACCAATCCAAGCCTGACTGTGTGGAATATTTTAGTTATTCAGCAAGCAATGCAAAGATCCTCTGAATTCCTTTGGACAGCTTCTCATCTGAAGCTCATTGTTTACATTATGGCATTTCAGTATGTGGGCTTAAATGCTACAGGATGACAAAGGCGGGAAAAGGGAAAGAGAACACCATGTTTAGGATATCTAGGACACTGAAGCCATTCTAGTCCCTTGCCTACCATTTCATATCTCTCTCCAAGCCTCAATGTTCTCATCTGTGAAACTAGAATAATAGTATTCATCAAGTGGATTATTGTAAGGATGTGAAACATCCCCTGTAGACCTTGACACTGTTTAGAAAAAAGAATATAGGATTTTGTCAAAAAATTGCTGTGCTGGGTCCTAGTTGTGGCATGTGGAATCTAGTTCCTGAAGGCAGTGTCAATTGTAAATTTCCTTTTGTGAGTTTTCTTCTTTCTCTTAATGGATCAAGAGCACCACAGTAGTTAAAGGAAGGTAAAGGAAGTTCACATTTGTTGAACTTGTAGAGCATGCCAAGCACCATATCAAGGCTGTCACATGTGTGTAAGTTTATTTGATCTTCATGACAATTCTTAGAAACAGTTATTATCTGCCTTTTACAGGAGAGTTGATCTGGGCTCAGAGAGTGACATAATTTGAATAATAACACAGAGCAAGAGTACAGCAAGCCGAGATTCAAATCTAGTTCTTTCTGACTCCAAAGCCCATGACACGGGCACTGACTTTCGCACCTTCACCTTAATTGCCACATGGCCCAGGCTTCCTCTGCCAGAGATACTCCTCCTCCTTCCCACACGCCTCCCCATAGCAGGACCTGATGGCAGCAAGCCCGGGCAGCATGGAAGGCCGCAGCAAAAATGTGCTCTGGCATCTTAGAACGTGGTACAAGGTATGCCAGTGAGAGGAAGAACAGTTGGTGAACAGTTGGTGAATAGATATTTTTATGCAAGGGTTGCCTAGAGAGAGAGGGAAAAGAGTAAAAAAAAATGTTTATAAAGGAGTCACAATTAATAAGGTCTTTGTTAGCTTTTTGGATTTTAATTTTCAAGTCCATTGCTTGGAGTTTGAAAGGAGCAGAAAGGTCCCTGAGGAGTCAAGTTCCCCAGCTTCCAAAGCATGAAAGCCTTCAGGAAACCAATCCAAGCCTGACTGTGTGGAATATTTTAGTTATTCAGCAAGCAATGCAAAGATCCTCTGAATTCCTTTGGACAGCTTCTCATCTGAAGCTCATTGTTTACATTATGGCATTTCAGTATGTGGGCTTAAATGCTACAGGATGACAAAGGCGGGAAAAGGGAAAGAGAACACCATGTTTAGGATATCTAGGACACTGAAGCCATTCTAGTCCCTTGCCTACCATTTCATATCTCTCTCCAAGCCTCAATGTTCTCATCTGTGAAACTAGAATAATAGTATTCATCAAGTGGATTATTGTAAGGATGTGAAACATCCCCTGTAGACCTTGACACTGTTTAGAAAAAAGAATATAGGATTTTGTAGAGCACTTTTAAAAAAATTATTTATTTGGCTGTGCTGGGTCCTAGTTGTGGCATGTGGAATCTAGTTCCCTGACCAGGGATAGAACCCAGGCTCCCTGCACTGGGAACACAGAGTTTTAACCACTGGACCACCAGGGAAATCCTTAGAGCACTTTTTAATATAAATAACTTTGCATCTCTTTTTTGCATGTAAATTTATTTTGCAAGCGTTTATTAATAGACTAGTGGCTACCATTTATCAAACAGAATACTCAAGGTCCACATTTTGCTATATTTGACTTTGTAATAATCCTATGAGGTACATTCCATCCCTGCCTCCCTCCTCCCATTTTTCAATTGAAGTAAGAGCTGAGAAAGGTTACATAGTAAAAGTCAGATGAGTGAGAAGCAGCATTAGCACTCAGACACTGTTCGAGAGCAAACAGGTCAGTCCAGAGTGAATGCTAACCACTCTGCCATGTTCCTAGAGTCCTCTAGTCATCCAAAGACCTTGTACAACCCCAGGTATTCTGTTGTGGATTGAATTGTATCCCCTACCCTGGACCTTTCCTGTCAAAAACATAATATATGTCAAGGTCCATTCCCCCATTACCTTTGAGTCACAGAGACAGGTACACATGGAGGAGACACAGGGACAGGATAGCCATCTGCAAGTGAAATGGAGAAGCCTGGAGCAATCCCACCTCATCACCCTCAGAAAGAACCAACTCTGCTCACGCCTTGGTTTTGGACTTCTAGTATCCAGAATTGTAAGACAATATATTTCTGTTGCTTAAAAAGCATGCGAGGAGAAATATCATATTCTGGGCTTGCAGAGCAATAAATTGTTTGGACAGCTTCTCATCTGAAGCTCATTGTTTACATTATGGCATTTCAGTATGTGGGCTTAAATGCTACAGGATGACAAAGGCGGGAAAAGGGAAAGAGAACACCATGTTTAGGATATCTAGGACACTGAAGCCATTCTAGTCCCTTGCCTACCATTTCATATCTCTCTCCAAGCCTCAATGTTCTCATCTGTGAAACTAGAATAATAGTATTCATCAAGTGGATTATTGTAAGGATGTGAAACATCCCCTGTAGACCTTGACACTGTTTAGAAAAAAGAATATAGGATTTTGTAGAGCACTTTTAAAAAAATTATTTATTTGGCTGTGCTGGGTCCTAGTTGTGGCATGTGGAATCTAGTTCCCTGACCAGGGATAGAACCCAGGCTCCCTGCACTGGGAACACAGAGTTTTAACCACTGGACCACCAGGGAAATCCTTAGAGCACTTTTTAATATAAATAACTTTGCATCTCTATTTTGCATGTAAATTTATTTTGCAAGCGTTTATTAATAGACTAGTGGCTACCATTTATCAAACAGAATACTCAAGGTCCACATTTTGCTATATTTGACTTTGTAATAATCCTATGAGGTACATTCCATCCCTGCCTCCCTCCTCCCATTTTTCAATTGAAGTAAGAGCTGAGAAAGGTTACATAGTAAAAGTCAGATGAGTGAGAAGCAGCATTAGCACTCAGACACTGTTCGAGAGCAAACAGGTCAGTCCAGAGTGAATGCTAACCACTCTGCCATGTTCCTAGAGTCCTCTAGTCATCCAAAGACCTTGTACAACCCCAGGTTTTCTGTTGTGGATTGAATTGTATCCCCTACCCTGGACCTTTCCTGTCAAAAACATAATATATGTCAAGGTCCATTCCCCCATTACCTTTGAGTCACAGAGACAGGTACACATGGAGGAGACACAGGGACAGGATAGCCATCTGCAAGTGAAATGGAGAAGCCTGGAGCAATCCCACCTCATCACCCTCAGAAAGAACCAACTCTGCTCACGCCTTGGTTTTGGACTTCTAGTATCCAGAATTGTAAGACAATATATTTCTGTTGCTTAAGCCAACCAGCTAGTGACCTTTGTTATGGTTATTCTAGCAAACTAATGCATATTCTGTACCCCTTTTTCTTTATGAGACATTGGGAAAGGAAGAGAAGAAGGCGACTTGCTCAGGTTGCTAAGTGAGGTTCTGGGATTTTCACCCTGTTCTTTCTTTTACTCCCATGTGTAGATTGCTAGAAAGAAAGTCGTCAGGAGCGAATGGGGCCCTTGAATTTCTCTTGGCTTTTGTTCATTCCTGTGAATATTTACATGCCTGACATGTCATAAACTGATACTTGTTAGATGGATGGATGGATAAGTGAATGAATGAATGAATGAATGTTCTTTCTAATTACTTACTCTGAATGTCACAGTTAACTTAAGATGATTAAAAACAGAATAAACACATCACATTGGAATAAGTGTTCCAACTACTCAAAGCAGTTGTCACAACAAAGCATTTTATTCTTTGTATTCAAATATTCTTCCAACAATCAGATACTATTATGACCAAGTTTTCAAATAAGTTCCTTGGAAATCTGGAAGTACACTGTCAGGTACAAAACTCCAAGGTCCTAATTCTTACTCATATTTGGAAACCATAGACTTCCGTAGCTTCCTTCTCTGGTTTCTGTCTATGCATCAGTGTTATCAGCTGATTTCCCTTTTCCCTCATCAGCTAATCCTTGGTTTTCCTTTATTGATTCTTCCTAAGTTTCCCAGATTCTAAACTTTGGAGTGCTCCAGGATTTTGCTATTCTGTCAGCACTCAGTCTTTTGGAAACTCCATCCTGTCTTTGGCTTTAAATACTATCTACATGCTTTGTGGTTGTTGTTTAGATGCTAAATTGTGTCCAACTCTTTTGTGACCCTATAGACTGTAGCCAATCAGGCTCCTCTGTCCATGGAATTTTGTAGGCAAGAATACTGAAATGGGGCGCTGTTTCCTTTTTTAGGGTATCTTTCCTGATCCAGAGATCAAAACCACCTCTCCTGTATTGGCAGGCAGACTCTTTACTGTTGAGCCACTAGGGAAGCCCAAAATGTGCTGATGATCCCCAAATGGACACCACTTGCCTAGGTTTCTATACTGCAGTACACGCTTAACATCGCCTACTTAACATTCCCTCGTGGGTGTCTAATACATCTCTTGAAGTTGATATGTTCCAAACTCAACTCCAGATTTTTCCCCTCACCTAAGTAAAATACAGTGTGGAATCTCTCCTGTCATGACACATGACAACTTCATCCTTCCCGTTGCTTCAGTCAAAAACCTTGGGTCTTGCTTGAATCCTCCTCTTCTCTCACATCTAATGTTCAGTCACTCAGTGAATCTGACAGACATTGCTTCCAAAAAGTATTTGGAATTGGACCATGGCTGCCTATTATCACCTACACTGTTGCCTATTACCACTTGGATTATTGTGGTAGCTTCTTAACTGTTCTTTCTGCATCCATCCTTTTTCCTTCCCATATAGCCTCTTCACACATTTTTCTGAACCATCTTACTAAAATGTAAGTCAAGTCACATACTCCTCTGTCCAGACTCTTCTAATAGTGCTGGATGATTTAATTCCTCACTACCTCTTAGACTTTATTTCCTTATTCTCTAGATCACATTGAGGTTTTTTTTACATTGACTATGATCATGTTTGCAAAGACATGAACATATGGTGGACCAAGAGTTTTCTGAGAGAGTAGTTGTTTAGTTGCTAAATCCTGTCTGACTCTTTTGTGGTCCTCTATGGACTATAGCTCACCTGTCCATGGGATTTTCCAGACAGGAATATTGGAGTGGGTTGCCATTTCCTTCTCCATGGGATTTTTTGGACCCAAGGATTGAACCTGTGTCTCTTAAATTGACAGGTGGACTCTTTACCGCTGAGCCACCAGGGAAGCCCTTCTGCGGGTGTGGTCTCAGTTCAGTCTTGTGAATAACCAAGCTCTGCACCACGTCATTGTGCCAGTGCTTCCCCACATGTTCCAGGCTCTCTGCCAAGACAGGGTTTAACCAGATCTCATGTAGCTCTACATCTCATTAAAATATCCACTTCATTTACATGCAGTTTTTAAAATAATCGTATTGCTAACAGGAGGAAATCCTTTTAGCCTCTTATACTTCATCTGAGTGAGGCTTACCTTGTTCTTAAAGTTTCCAGGTCTATCTGTTTCCCCCTTGCCTGTTACCGGGGTGTCATGACAAACACCACTTGCCTAGGTTTCTATACTGTCATAACATCGCCTACTTAACATTCCTCGTGGGTGTCTAATACATCTCTTGAAGTTGATATGTTCCAAACTCAACTCCAGATTTTTCCCCTCACCTAAGTAAAATACAGTGTGGAATCTCTCCTGTCATGACACATGACAACTTCATCCTTCCCGTTGCTTCAGTCAAAAACCTTGGGTCTTGCTTGAATCCTCCTCTTCTCTCACATCTAATGTTCAGTCACTCAGTGAATCTGACAGACATTGCTTCCAAAAAGTATTTGGAATTGGACCATGGCTGCCTATTATCACCTACACTGTTGCCTATTACCACTTGGATTATTGTGGTAGCTTCTTAACTGTTCTTTCTGCATCCATCCTTTTTCCTTCCCATATAGCCTCTTCACACATTTTTCTGAACCATCTTACTAAAATGTAAGTCAAGTCACATACTCCTCTATCCAGACTCTTCTAATAGTGCTGGATGATTTAATTCCTCACTACCTCTTAGACTTTATTTCCTTATTCTCTAGATCACATTGAGGTTTTTTTTACATTGACTATGATCATGTTTGCAAAGACATGAACATATGGTGGACCAAGAGTTTTCTGAGAGAGTAGTTGTTTAGTTGCTAAATCCTGTCTGACTCTTTTGTGGTCCTCTATGGACTATAGCTCACCTGTCCATGGGATTTTCCAGACAGGAATATTGGAGTGGGTTGCCATTTCCTTCTCCATGGGATTTTTTGGACCCAAGGATTGAACCTGTGTCTCTTAAATTGACAGGTGGACTCTTTACCGCTGAGCCACCAGGGAAGCCCTTCTGCGGGTGTGGTCTCAGTTCAGTCTTGTGAATAACCAAGCTCTGCACCACGTCATTGTGCCAGTGCTTCCCCACATGTTCCAGGCTCTCTGCCAAGACAGGGTTTAACCAGATCTCATGTAGCTCTACATCTCATTAAAATATCCACTTCATTTACATGCAGTTTTTAAAATAATCGTATTGCTAACAGGAGGAAATCCTTTTAGCCTCTTATACTTCATCTGAGTGAGGCTTACCTTGTTCTTAAAGTTTCCAGGTGTATCAGTTTCCTCCTTGCCTTGTCTGTTTTTCTAAACTTCTTGATATGCTGGATGTTCTCTCTTAAGTAAATTGCTTCTAGATCCTTCTCTACTCTGTCCCCTGCCCCAGGAGTCTGACCTACATTAAGCACATCAGTGGGCTCCAATGTCCTATAGCTTCTGGATGAAGTGGAAAGAGAAGAGTGTGAACATCAGAGTATTTTTTCTGGTTCCCTGCCTGTGAGGTCACCTTGGGCAGGCTGTGTCCCAGATGTCACTAATCCATTTGTGAGGGAGAGCTGCTCTACA
This sequence comes from Tragulus kanchil, assembly GCA_022376925.1. Classification (NCBI taxonomy): domain Eukaryota; kingdom Metazoa; phylum Chordata; class Mammalia; order Artiodactyla; family Tragulidae; genus Tragulus; species Tragulus kanchil. The sequence continues at coordinate 99,067,618 of JAIOJX010000032.1, forward strand.
GAACACCCTCTTGTTTAAGTTCTGATAATGGCTCCCTCCCTCCTCTTCCCTTCCAGTCTGGGGGTGTTAACTTCTGGGTTTCTCCCCTATTCCTTAGGGTTCCCTTCCCTTGCTTACACCTTTATAATTAGCTCCTCACTGAGTTATTCTCATGAGAATGTGTCATCAGTTTCTTGCTGGGACCCTGAGAGAGACACCTGGTGATCTGTAAATGTTTCCCCGACTTAATACATTTTATCTGTGGTGATCAGGCCTGATACATTCCCTTCGTTTAACACAGATTCTTTCTTTCTGAGTCATACTATTCAGACGAATACGAGAAAAATCCACTTCATCTTTGGGGGTTAGAGTCATGAAGCCAAAATGACCCATCCTGTAATCTTGGATTAGACCATGGCCAAGTGCCCCATGGACAGAGAAGCCTGGTGGGCTACAGTCCATAGCATTGAAAAGAGTCAGATACAGCTGAGGTGACTTAGCATGCAGGCACACAAGTGCCTTAACTTTGTGATATTTCACTTTCCACCTGATATTGAATATTTTAAAATGGAATTTGTATGAGCAATATAGACTGGTGCATAGTAGGCACTTTGCAAATATTAATTTATACTCTTTCCTCTTCACCTTTATGCCTTTGCTTTCCTAGTTTTATATTTTTCTTTTTCTGCTTCATTTTGATTAATGTAATACCTTAAACTTCAGTGAAGTTGGTAGAGTAGCACAGCATGTAATTTGCAGTCAGATAATTTCCTCATCAGTGGGAGTTGCGCTGGTGCTAATTTGGGCTGTATCCTCTATTTCAGTCCTTTGTCTCATTTGTAAAGAGCATTCTGTATTGTTCCAACTTCTACAGTGTTCTGTATGAGATTCTACATCGTGACTGAAAGTGAGACTAGAAAATCCATTCCACCCTCAGACTCTTTGATTGCAGGGCACGTGTATAAAATGCATCCTTATTAGGGAAAAATCTAAGTGCACCAATTTCTGAATACAAGGGTCTTTCTCTGTTCTTGGGAAGAGCCTTGATTTGTGCTCAGTGGAGTCATCCTGGGAAGGATACTGGACGGAGGTTAAGTGGAATCCCCAATTCCATGACCTCCTGGGATGAAGCACTAGTTTATACTGAGCTGTACCCATTAGGCCTGCTCAGAGGTGTGGTTTAAAGAAGGAGATGGATGATCTGAAGCAAGGAAGGTGAAGTCAGGAGGCGAAAACCAGCCACAATCCTCAAGATCAACAGCATATCACAAAGGGCTGAACAGCCAATGGGTGTCATCATGATTTCTTGAATGTGTCATCAGTTTCTTGCTGGGACCCTGAGAGAGACACCTGGTGATCTGTAAATGTTTCCCCGACTTAATACATTTTATCTGTGGTGATCAGGCCTGATACATTCCCTTCGTTTAACACAGATTCTTTCTTTCTGAGTCATACTATTCAGACGAATACGAGAAAAATCCACTTCATCTTTGGGGGTTAGAGTCATGAAGCCAAAATGACCCATCCTGTAATCTTGGATTAGACCATGGCCAAGTGCCCCATGGACAGAGAAGCCTGGTGGGCTACAGTCCATAGCATTGAAAAGAGTCAGATACAGCTGAGGTGACTTAGCATGCAGGCACACAAGTGCCTTAACTTTGTGATATTTCACTTTCCACCTGATATTGAATATTTTAAAATGGAATTTGTATGAGCAATATAGACTGGTGCATAGTAGGCACTTTGCAAATATTAATTTATACTCTTTCCTCTTCACCTTTATGCCTTTGCTTTCCTAGTTTTATATTTTTCTTTTTCTGCTTCATTTTGATTAATGTAATACCTTAAACTTCAGTGAAGTTGGTAGAGTAGCACAGCATGTAATTTGCAGTCAGATAATTTCCTCATCAGTGGGAGTTGCGCTGGTGCTAATTTGGGCTGTATCCTCTATTTCAGTCCTTTGTCTCATTTGTAAAGAGCATTCTGTATTGTTCCAACTTCTACAGTGTTCTGTATGAGATTCTACATCGTGACTGAAAGTGAGACTAGAAAATCCATTCCACCCTCAGACTCTTTGATTGCAGGGCACGTGTATAAAATGCATCCTTATTAGGGAAAAATCTAAGTGCACCAATTTCTGAATACAAGGGTCTTTCTCTGTTCTTGGGAAGAGCCTTGATTTGTGCTCAGTGGAGTCATCCTGGGAAGGATACTGGACGGAGGTTAAGTGGAATCCCCAATTCCATGACCTCCTGGGATGAAGCACTAGTTTATACTGAGCTGTACCCATTAGGCCTGCTCAGAGGTGTGGTTTAAAGAAGGAGATGGATGATCTGAAGCAAGAGAGGTGAAATCAGGAGGGCGAAAACCAGCCACAATCCTCAAGATCAACAGCATATCACAAAGGCTACAAGCTAGAACACCAAGTGCCAGAGGTCAAGCTGGAGGTTTTTGTAGACCAGATTATATAAGATAAAGGTCAAGAGCATAGAAATATTTTCAAACATAGAGAAGACAGTAGCAGCATAAGGTGTGGATATAAGCAAGATCCACCTGGGAACAAATTGTCTGAACAGTCACTGTGCCTCTCTAAGGAAAGGCTTGGCATGGTCCCACCAAGTCTGAGACCAGGATAAAATGAGAAAATAGGTGTGAAAGCATTTCATAAACCACAAAGCACTACGCAAAAGTGAGGATCCAGCAGATATTTCACCATGCAGAGCCTGACTCTAAGAGGTCTATACCTGGTCAACTGGAGACAGACCAATCTCAAAGTCCACCTCCATGAAGAATACATTCATTGAAAGAGAAACGATGCTCAAAGAAATTGAAACAAAAAAGGCAATTAGGGCTTCCCTGGTGGTCCAGTGGGTAGAGAGTCTGCCTTGCAGTGCAAGGGACACTCGTTCAGTCCGTGGCCCAGGAGGATCCCACGTGCCATGGATCGGCTGGACCGGTGTGTCCAATTACCAGCCGGCACTCTGGAGCGCATGCGCTCAGGGCCGGTGCTCTGCAATGGGAGAGACCATTGCACTGGGAGGCCCACATATGCCAAAGAATAAAAGATGAATGGAAATAAATACAAAAAAATTTAAAAATAAAAGAAATAATCATTTGAAAAAGCCAATTAAAGGCAAATTGCAGGAAGGTTGTGTTTGCTGGGCTTTAGGATGAGAGGAACCTGGACCTCAAATACAAACCAACCTTGCTCCTTGTGGACTTCCTACTTCTTCCTTTGATTCAGTTTCATCAGGCTCCTATCACAGCCCAACCTTCTCTTTGAGGCTGAAACCTGGTCACGGCAACTCCCCATGGATGCTGCCATTTCCCAGCATCATCATCCTAGAGGAGTGGACCTTCTTCCCACATTTCCATTTCCAAAAAGCCCTGAGAGAACTTTTGCAGGCTTGGGTACATGTCCATTTTATGACCAGGGCAAAGGGCACTGTGATTCGTCCTTCAACATATTTTGAATCAAAGAAGAAGTCATTGTTCAGTTATTCCTAGAAGGGAGGGTGTTACAAGGATATACAAACAGACAACCACTCCAAACATCTAATTAACATGGCATTCTAGAAACTACATTTTGGAGACTGAAATATCTGAACTTTTAGAAGAGGCCTCTCCTCTCATTGGAAGCACATCAGGACGAGGCTTGATAGTCAGTCTGTGCCCTCGCACAGGGCATGGTATATTCAGAAGGAGGATCTTGTGTCGCTTTAGAGAAGGGTCTACTGACAGAGATGTAGGAAGGCTGAAAAGCCAGAAAGGATGGTGAAGTATCCAAAGTGAGGTCACCATGCAGAGCCTGACTCTAAGAGGTCTATACCTGGTCAACTGGAGACAGACCAATCTCAAAGTCCACCTCCATGAAGAATACATTCATTGAAAGAGAAACGATGCTCAAAGAAATTGAAACAAAAAGGCAATTAGGGCTTCCTGGTGGTCCAGTGGGTAGAGAGTCTGCCTTGCAGTGCAAGGGACACTCGTTCAGTCCGTGGCCCAGGAGGATCCCACGTGCCATGGATCGGCTGGACCGGTGTGTCCAATTACCAGCCGGCACTCTGGAGCGCATGCGCTCAGGGCCGGTGCTCTGCAATGGGAGAGACCATTGCACTGGGAGGCCCACATATGCCAAAGAATAAAAGATGAATGGAAATAAATACAAAAAAATTTAAAAATAAAAGAAATAATCATTTGAAAAAGCCAATTAAAGGCAAATTGCAGGAAGGTTGTGTTTGCTGGGCTTTAGGATGAGAGGAACCTGGACCTCAAATACAAACCAACCTTGCTCCTTGTGGACTTCCTACTTCTTCCTTTGATTCAGTTTCATCAGGCTCCTATCACAGCCCAACCTTCTCTTTGAGGCTGAAACCTGGTCACGGCAACTCCCCATGGATGCTGCCATTTCCCAGCATCATCATCCTAGAGGAGTGGACCTTCTTCCCACATTTCCATTTCCAAAAAGCCCTGAGAGAACTTTTGCAGGCTTGGGTACATGTCCATTTTATGACCAGGGCAAAGGGCACTGTGATTCGTCCTTCAACATATTTTGAATCAAAGAAGAAGTCATTGTTCAGTTATTCCTAGAAGGGAGGGTGTTACAAGGATATACAAATAGACAACCACTCCAAACATCTAATTAACATGGCATTCTAGAAACTACATTTTGGAGACTGAAATATCTGAACTTTTTAGAAGAGGCCTCTCTCCTCTCATTGGAAGCACATCAGGACGAGGCTTGATAGTCAGTCTGTGCCCTCGCACAGGGCATGGTATATTCAGAAGGAGGATCTTGTGTCGCTTTAGAGAAGGGTCTACTGACAGAGATGTAGGAAGGCTGAAAAAAAGCCAGAAAGGATGGTGAAGTATCCAAAGGCTGTCACCATTACAAAACCATTTCCGTTCTTGGCCTTAAAGGGGAGAGGTGAGACGAGGGGAGCCTGAACCCCCTGAGATGGGTAGCTTAGGGAAGGAAGGGTCAACAGAGAAGAGCTGTAGCCCTCAGCACAGGGACCCCGCTGTTCCTGGTAGACAAGTTGGGAAGAAACAGGGAATTTAACTACCTTGCTCTCCTTCCAGCTGTCCTTTCCCTGCTGTGTACCTCTTTGGCCAGTCCAAACTAGAAGTTAGAAGTCAAGGCACTCAACTTGACACAGTCCTTAACAGATCCCAGGGCAAGGCGGAAAAAGATGGTAGGTAGCCTGGAGGAACATGGGAAGTACACCTAGTAGAGGGACACATCTTTGGCCCAGGAGAAGTCTACTTTGTAAAATGGACCAGTTTTAAAAGAGCCATGGGATTTTAGGGCCAAGAAGGGCTGTGAGGCTCATTCAGACCTAAAGTCCCAGACCTGGCTGTATCTAGCCTTCAGATTGTTCTGTGCACCTGACACAACTTTAAAGCCAAAACAAGCCAACATGTTCAAACCTTCAAACCAGCATCCTTAAGGTAAGGACGTACCTTCCAGCTCCCCACAGTCATTGCCATTCCCAGCTGTCTACTGCCTGCCACTTTTCTCATGTTTCCTGAAATATTTGATTTGAGGACCTGTGATTAGAAGAATCATATTTCTTTATTTTTCTGATAGAGAAACTAGGCCTAAAAAGGAAAGGTAGTTTGCCCATAGCTACACAGCCTTGGTAGGAATTCTGTCTGAACACACGAAAATAGGGCTATGTAAATAGGAGTGAATGGAAGAGTGGTCCATATCCATTAAATAGTGTGTCCGAAATTCAGCCTCTGTACACTGGTGCCAAATTGAATCTCAGAGACAGAGTTTTGGGTGAAGTAGGAAAGAATAGCTTTTATTGCTTTGGCAGGGAAAGAGGGCCGTAGTAGGCTAATGCCTTCAAGATGGTGTGTCTCAACATGGAGGGAGTAATGAGGATTTAGAGTAATGGTTCAAAAAGGAGGGTGTGATCAGCTTATAAACATACTTCTGATTGGTTGGTGGTGAGGTAATTGGGAGTCAGCATTTGAAACTTTCTATTCCAACTAGTCTGGGCTCTCTGTGCTTGTGAAAAGCATACAGTTAATGTCTTCCATCTTCAGGGGATTTCAGTATCTGAAAAACAACTCAAAGATATTGTTAGGTGTATCCCTTGAGGAGAAACCAGGACCTGCCCCAGGCTGAGCTATGATTTCATGACTACCTATCCCTCATATGTACATTTCTCTCCTTCCCTGAGTAATAACTGTTTGAACTTCTCTTGGGCTTCCAAGGTGGCTCTGTGGTGAAGAATCTGCCTGCCAATGCAGGAAATGCAGGTTTGATTCCTGAGTCAGGAAGATTCCCTGGAGAAGGAAATGGCTACCCGCTTGAGTATTCTTGCCTAGAAAATCACATAGACATAGGAACTTTGTGGGCTATGGTCCTGGGGTCCCAAAGAGTCAGGTACAACTTAGCAACTGAGCATGCATGTAAACAAAATTGCCCTTTGGAACTCAGGATTGCTCTCGCAGGCTAAATGAAACCTATTTCCTATAAGCAATAGAAGGGGGACACAGAAAGACTTTTGTGTCCAGGAGCCTCACAAGGTCCTGCTAGGTCTGAGTGGGAACTACCCTCACACATGGAAGCATGGATAAACAAAGATTCTACTCACACCCTGTGGTGGCAGGAGGTAGAGAGCCAGGACAGTAGGGTGATGATGGTCAGTGCAGATCAGAGCTTGCAGAGGGCTCTTCAGAATGGACTGTGCTGTCTTTCTTCATTCTGATTTCCCATCTGTGCAGATGGTCCATGAATAGAAGTGGACTGCCTCTTGGTGAGGACATGTTGGACTCAGTTCTCTGAGTTCCCATCCTACTCTCTGAATTGAGCTGATGCTGAGTTGAATTGGAATGAGAGGAATGTGTCTACTTGACTTTTTTTCCTGAATTATCTTTAATTTGATTCCATTCTTTTTTGGTGGCCTGTGGGTGGGGAAGCTTTATTTCACCCTCAATTCAAAATTCCTAGCCTTCCTCCTTTCCCTTCTATGTGAAGGTAGACATGAACCTGAATGTGTGGGGACAGAGCAGACTGGTCTGGGTGGCGAAGAGGGTGAGTACTGAATACAGATGAGGGGAGGATACGGGCTTCTAGGTTCTACTTACACAGATATCCCCAAGCTGTGGTTAGTTAGGACACTGGTTTAGTTGTAATAAAAGAGGTCACATGGTGGTGACTTAACAGGAAGAGAGATGCGCTGCTCTCACGCATAGTACGGGAGCTGTTGGGCTGTCCAAACGGGAAGGGTGGCTGTGTTCCACAAGGTCGCCGGAGCCTAGGTCCTTCTGTCCTGTTGTTTTCCCATCTCTGATTGTCTGCAAAAATGTTCAAAACTGACTTTCCTCTACCACACACCAATGCCGGTTCTCACACAGGAGGAAGAAGCCTTATAGTACAAGCAAATTCAGCTTAGAAAGTGGTGCACAGCTACTTCCTTTCATGCCCCATCATTCGTAACTTACTCATGTGGCCATGCCTAGTCAGAGGGAAGGCAGGAAATAGAGTCCAAATAGAGTTTCTAGTTGGACAGCCATATGCCTAGTTAAATAAAGGAAGAGGTCCTTTATTCGTTAAAAGAAGTCAGAATGAATAAATGTTGGGAGCCTGTTAGCACATTCAAGATATATTTTCTAAACAGGATTGTCCTCCTTTTGTCCTCAGTGAACACAAAACTCATCATCTTTCAAATGCAAGTTTAAATCTGCCTGCTTTTAAAGCTCTCCCAAGAAAACCATCTTCAAGTTTGTCTTCAGTGTTCTAAGAAAATCAAGCTAATATTATGCCTGCACCCAAGGAATACATGAAATTTTGATTCAGATGCAAGCCCTACCATCACCACTTCCAATATTATCCCTAGTTCAACGAAGGTGTTGGACTCAGTTCTCTGAGTTCCCATCCTACTCTCTGAATTGAGCTGATGCTGAGTTGAATTGGAATGAGAGGAATGTGTCTACTTGACTTTTTTTCCTGAATTATCTTTAATTTGATTCCATTCTTTTTTGGTGGCCTGTGGGTGGGGAAGCTTTATTTCACCCTCAATTCAAAATTCCTAGCCTTCCTCCTTTCCCTTCTATGTGAAGGTAGACATGAACCTGAATGTGTGGGGACAGAGCAGACTGGTCTGGGTGGCGAAGAGGGTGAGTACTGAATACAGATGAGGGGAGGATACGGGCTTCTAGGTTCTACTTACACAGATATCCCCAAGCTGTGGTTAGTTAGGACACTGGTTTAGTTGTAATAAAAGAGGTCACATGGTGGTGACTTAACAGGAAGAGAGATGCGCTGCTCTCACGCATAGTACGGGAGCTGTTGGGCTGTCCAAACGGGAAGGGTGGCTGTGTTCCACAAGGTCGCCGGGAGCCTAGGTCCTTCTGTCCTGTTGTTTTCCCATCTCTGATTGTCTGCAAAAATGTTCAAAACTGACTTTCCTCTACCACACACCAATGCCGGTTCTCACACAGGAGGAAGAAGCCTTATAGTACAAGCAAATTCAGCTTAGAAAGTGGTGCACAGCTACTTCCTTTCATGCCCCATCATTCGTAACTTACTCATGTGGCCATGCCTAGTCAGAGGGAAGGCAGGAAATAGAGTCCAAATAGAGTTTCTAGTTGGACAGCCATATGCCTAGTTAAATAAAGGAAGAGGTCCTTTATTCGTTAAAAGAAGTCAGAATGAATAAATGTTGGGAGCCTGTTAGCACATTCAAGATATATTTTCTAAACAGGATTGTCCTCCTTTTGTCCTCAGTGAACACAAAACTCATCATCTTTCAAATGCAAGTTTAAATCTGCCTGCTTTTAAAGCTCTCCCAAGAAAACCATCTTCAAGTTTGTCTTCAGTGTTCTAAGAAAATCAAGCTAATATTATGCCTGCACCCAAGGAATACATGAAATTTTGATTCAGATGCAAGCCCTACCACCACCACCACTTCCAATATTATCCCTAGTTCAACGAAGGTGAGGAATAATACAACAAGTTAATGTTAAGTGGGTACTGCCTACCAAGAATCAGTCAATCTGCTGTATGATAAGCATTATTTCATTCAATCATCACAATTGCCCTTTGAATTAGGTACTGTTGTCAGTGGCCAGATAAGGAAATTAACACACTGTGAAGTTACTTTCCCCAAATCTCCAGCTACAAAATTCCAGACTCATAATTCAAGCACAAGACCTTCTGACTCCAGGGTTTATTGTTTTTTTCATCACACTGCAACTTTCTGTGAAGAGCTTTGCAATAGGGGAGCTTCCAAGAACTGAAACAACTGGGTAACTTTGAATATGATACACGAGGCAAAACATTCTAGCCAACTTGTCCATTGTGCTCATTTCACTTTTTAGGTGAATTGTATGTTGCCTCATGTTGTTATTGTTTGTTGTTTAGTCTCAAGTCATATCCAACTCTTTTGTGACTGTATGGACTGTAGCCCAAAAGGCTGCTCTGTCCATGGGATTTCCCAGGTAAGAATATTGGAGTGGGCTGCCGTTTCCTTCTCCAGGCATCTTCCTGATCCAGGGATGAAACTCACATCTCCTGCTTGGCAGATGGATTCTTTACCACTGTGCCACCTGGGAAGCCCTTTTCTCTGCTACAGAAGACTTATTTCTCCCCTCTGTTTTCTTCCTTTCTTGATTCTTCCAATGATTTTTCTCTTGAGGGAAAGGAGCAGATTGAAAACTGTGGTTATATATGTAACCATTAAAATAGATGCTCTGCCTATAAAATAAAGGAAGAGGTCCTTTATTCGTTAAAAGAAGTCAGAATGAATAAATGTTGGGAGCCTGTTAGCACATTCAAGATATATTTTCTAAACAGGATTGTCCTCCTTTTGTCCTCAGTGAACACAAAACTCATCATCTTTCAAATGCAAGTTTAAATCTGCCTGCTTTTAAAGCTCTCCCAAGAAAACCATCTTCAAGTTTGTCTTCAGTGTTCTAAGAAAATCAAGCTAATATTATGCCTGCACCCAAGGAATACATGAAATTTTGATTCAGATGCAAGCCCTACCACCACCACCACTTCCAATATTATCCCTAGTTCAACGAAGGTGAGGAATAATACAACAAGTTAATGTTAAGTGGGTACTGCCTACCAAGAATCAGTCAATCTGCTGTATGATAAGCATTATTTCATTCAATCATCACAATTGCCCTTTGAATTAGGTACTGTTGTCAGTGGCCAGATAAGGAAATTAACACACTGTGAAGTTACTTTCCCCAAATCTCCAGCTACAAAATCCCAGACTCATAATTCAAGCACAAGACCTTCTGACTCCAGGGTTTATTGTTTTTTTCATCACACTGCAACTTTCTGTGAAGAGCTTTGCAATAGGGGAGCTTCCAAGAACTGAAACAACTGGGTAACTTTGAATATGATACACGAGGCAAAACATTCTAGCCAACTTGTCCATTGTGCTCATTTCACTTTTTAGGTGAATTGTATGTTGCCTCATGTTGTTATTGTTTGTTGTTTAGTCTCAAGTCATATCCAACTCTTTTGTGACTGTATGGACTGTAGCCCAAAAGGCTGCTCTGTCCATGGGATTTCCCAGGTAAGAATATTGGAGTGGGCTGCCGTTTCCTTCTCCAGGCATCTTCCTGATCCAGGGATGAAACTCACATCTCCTGCTTGGCAGATGGATTCTTTACCACTGTGCCACCTGGGAAGCCCTTTTCTCTGCTACAGAAGACTTATTTCTCCCCTCTGTTTTCTTCCTTTCTTGATTCTTCCAATGATTTTTCTCTTGAGGGAAAGGAGCAGATTGAAAACTGTGGTTATATATGTAACCATTAAAATAGATGCTCTGCCTATAAAAATGAGCTTGTGGCAAGACCTAATACATTATGGGCTAATATGCTGGCTCCCCATTCTGCAAGAGAACTGCAGTAATTCTGATCAGAGTAACATAATTCCCGCCTTTCCATTTGTTAGTTCCTTAGCCCAGCACAGCTGAGGACTTCATCTGCATTCAGTTCAACATTCTTGAGTACCATAGGGTGCTTGGTTATAAACTAGGAATTAGAGATGAGAAGTGGGGAAAACACAGGATTTCCCTCAGAGAAGTAAGAATCCACAGGGGGAGAACACAATAAGAAAAACAAATAACTAGTGTCATGAGATTTACCCAAGGTGCTGTGGGTTTATAAGAGCTTCAGAATTGAAATGAGGAGGGGTCTGAGCTGAATTTTAGAACATAGAACATAGTGAGAAGCAGTAAGAGAAAGAACATTCCAAGAGAAAGAGGGAACAGAGTATGCAAAGAAGGCATAAAACACATCATATGAAGCAGGTAGAGAATTTTGCAGTATAAATTGATCATGTCAATTTAAGGACCTCATTTGATTGATGCAAAGAGTTTTAAGTAGGAAAGTAAAGTGGCAACATCTACATTTTAGACACATCCCTCCTTGCAGTATCAAGAGAACTTGGAGAAATCAAGGAGACCTGTTAGAAAGCATGCAAAGTTGTGATGTCTCAAAAGTAAAGCTGGAGAATGGATATAGAGTAGCAGCTGACATGTACTAAGGATTTACTAAGTGCTAGTATTATTCTATGCTCTTTGCTATAATAACTTATTTCATCCTCACACCTCTCCAAGGAGGTAGATACTATTATTTGTTCCTGTTTTACAGATGATGGGCTATGGACTGTAGCCCAAAAGGCTGCTCTGTCCATGGGATTTCCCAGGTAAGAATATTGGAGTGGGCTGCCGTTTCCTTCTCCAGGCATCTTCCTGATCCAGGGATGAAACTCACATCTCCTGCTTGGCAGATGGATTCTTTACCACTGTGCCACCTGGGAAGCCCTTTTCTCTGCTACAGAAGACTTATTTCTCCCCTCTGTTTTCTTCCTTTCTTGATTCTTCCAATGATTTTTCTCTTGAGGGAAAGGAGCAGATTGAAAACTGTGGTTATATATGTAACCATTAAAATAGATGCTCTGCCTATAAAAATGAGCTTGTGGCAAGACCTAATACATTATGGGCTAATATGCTGGCTCCCCATTCTGCAAGAGAACTGCAGTAATTCTGATCAGAGTAACATAATTCCCGCCTTTCCATTTGTTAGTTCCTTAGCCCAGCACAGCTGAGGACTTCATCTGCATTCAGTTCAACATTCTTGAGTACCATAGGGTGCTTGGTTATAAACTAGGAATTAGAGATGAGAAGTGGGGAAAACACAGGATTTCCCTCAGAGAAGTAAGAATCCACAGGGGGAGAACACAATAAGAAAAACAAATAACTAGTGTCATGAGATTTACCCAAGGTGCTGTGGGTTTATAAGAGCTTCAGAATTGAAATGAGGAGGGGTCTGAGCTGAATTTTAGAACATAGAACATAGTGAGAAGCAGTAAGAGAAAGAACATTCCAAGAGAAAGAGGGAACAGAGTATGCAAAGAAGGCATAAAACACATCATATGAAGCAGGTAGAGAATTTTGCAGTATAAATTGATCATGTCAATTTAAGGACCTCATTTGATTGATGCAAAGAGTTTTAAGTAGGAAAGTAAAGTGGCAACATCTACATTTTAGACACATCCCTCCTTGCAGTATCAAGAGAACTTGGAGAAATCAAGGAGACCTGTTAGAAAGCATGCAAAGTTGTGATGTCTCAAAAGTAAAGCTGGAGAATGGATATAGAGTAGCAGCTGACATGTACTAAGGATTTACTAAGTGCTAGTATTATTCTATGCTCTTTGCTATAATAACTTATTTCATCCTCACACCTCTCCAAGGAGGTAGATACTATTATTGTTCCTGTTTTACAGATGATGAAACTTAGGTATTGAACCCAGCTAAGAAACTAGTAACATATAATGGCAAATAGATGGGCAAACAATGAAAAGAGTGACAAACTTTATTTTCATTGGTTCCAAAATCACTGTGGATGGTGACTGCAGCCATGAAATTAAAAGACTCTTGCTCCTTGGAAGAAAAGCTATGACAAACGTAGACAGCGTATTGAAAAGCAGAGACATCACTTTGCCAACAAAAGTCTGTTATAGTCAAAGCCTATGGTTTTCCCAGTAGTCATGTATGAATGTGACAGCTGGACCGTAAAGAAGGCTGAGCGATGAAGAATTGATGTCTTTGAACTGTGGTGTTAGAGAAAGCTCTTGAGAGTCCCTTGGACTCTCAAGTCAATCCTAAAGGAAATCAACCCTGAATATTCATTGGAAGGACTGGTGCTGAAGCTGAAGCTCCAGTACTCTGGCCACCTGATGCAAAGAGACAACTCATTGGGAAAGAACCTGATGCTGGGAAAAATAGAAGACAGAAGGAGATGGAGGGGTGACAGAGGATGAGATGGTTGGATGGTATCACTCATGTCAATGGACATGAGTTTGAGCTAGCTCTAGGAGATGGTGGAGAACAGGGAAGCCTAGCATGCTGTAGGCCATGGGGTCACAAAGAGTCAAACATGACTGAGTGACTGAACTGAACTGAAAAAAATGATAGAACCAGGATTTGAACTGGCCTTTCCCCAGAACCTACTCTCTTAAGGACTGAAGGGGATGTTTTCATTAGATTTTCTTATTGAAATATTAGGCTCCCTAAGTTTATCTTTGAAGGTCGTTAGAACAAAGAGGCTAAACATCATAGGGCTAGGAATTAGTAAAGTGGCCAAAAAATTTTCTACATTTTAGACACATCCCTCCTTGCAGTATCAAGAGAACTTGGAGAAATCAAGGAGACCTGTTAGAAAGCATGCAAAGTTGTGATGTCTCAAAAGTAAAGCTGGAGAATGGATATAGAGTAGCAGCTGACATGTACTAAGGATTTACTAAGTGCTAGTATTATTCTATGCTCTTTGCTATAATAACTTATTTCATCCTCACACCTCTCCAAGGAGGTAGATACTATTATTGTTCCTGTTTTACAGATGATGAAACTTAGGTATTGAACCCAGCTAAGAAACTAGTAACATATAATGGCAAATAGATGGGCAAACAATGAAAAGAGTGACAAACTTTATTTTCATTGGTTCCAAAATCACTGTGGATGGTGACTGCAGCCATGAAATTAAAAGACTCTTGCTCCTTGGAAGAAAAGCTATGACAAACGTAGACAGCGTATTGAAAAGCAGAGACATCACTTTGCCAACAAAAGTCTGTTATAGTCAAAGCCTATGGTTTTCCCAGTAGTCATGTATGAATGTGACAGCTGGACCGTAAAGAAGGCTGAGCGATGAAGAATTGATGTCTTTGAACTGTGGTGTTAGAGAAAGCTCTTGAGAGTCCCTTGGACTCTCAAGTCAATCCTAAAGGAAATCAACCCTGAATATTCATTGGAAGGACTGGTGCTGAAGCTGAAGCTCCAGTACTCTGGCCACCTGATGCAAAGAGACAACTCATTGGGAAAGAACCTGATGCTGGGAAAAATAGAAGACAGAAGGAGATGGAGGGGTGACAGAGGATGAGATGGTTGGATGGTATCACTCATGTCAATGGACATGAGTTTGAGCTAGCTCTAGGAGATGGTGGAGAACAGGGAAGCCTAGCATGCTGTAGGCCATGGGGTCACAAAGAGTCAAACATGACTGAGTGACTGAACTGAAAAAAATGATAGAACCAGGATTTGAACTGGCCTTTCCCCAGAACCTACTCTCTTAAGGACTGAAGGGGATGTTTTCATTAGATTTTCTTATTGAAATATTAGGCTCCCTAAGTTTATCTTTGAAGGTCGTTAGAAGGGCTATATGGCAGTGAATTAAGAAGACTAAGAAGTTAACTAGACTGATAACCTTCAAAGCTTGGTAATCTATATCCTCATCTGTGAGGTGGAAATAGTAATATACACTTCATAGAATTTCTCTCTAGATTCAAGGGACAGTGTAACTATAGTGACTAGCACTTAGAAAACAGTTTTCAAATGCTAGTTTTTTTCTTCCTTCCCCTTGGAGGATTGTGGCAATTTGAAACTCCTATTAAGGTTCTTCATAAACAGGGATGAAAATTCTTAAAGTGATGAAGATAAATGAACTACCACTACCTTTAACAACATAGATGAGCCTTGGAAAACTAATATTGGATAAGAAAAGCAATTCTCAGAAGACTACATATGGTATTCTATTCTGTGTTTATGAAACCCTAAAGAACAAAAATCTAAATAATGTACTGTTTAGGGACATGTGGATATGTGGTATTCTTTTTCTTTTGAAAAGAGAAGAGCTGCTTAACACAACATTAAATAGGGTCACAAAGAGTCAACCATGACTGAGTGACTGAGCACACACACTCACACACACACAAAACACAACCTTAAGGATGGTAGTTACCAGAGAGGAAGACAGGGAAATGGGATAAAGAAGGACACATGTTTCATGCAGTAGTGAAGACAGCCGTGTTCGTTGTGAGTGCTTGGTTATTATTAATCTCTTGTGGGCATTAAAATTACAAATATTTAAACAGATAATGAAGGGAGCGGATTCAAAGGAGGTAGAATAGGCTTCAGGCTTGACTTGACTCAGGATACAAACAAGGACCCAGGGCTCTATTTCTTGGCTCTGCTTCCTGTAGATTAAAAACTTTCTTAATCTGCACAGATGATGGAGAAGACAGGGAATGGGGTACAGAGGATGAGATGGTTGGATGGTATCACTCATGTCAATGGACATGAGTTTGAGCTAGCTCTAGGAGATGGTGGAGAACAGGGAAGCCTAGCATGCTGTAGGCCATGGGGTCACAAAGAGTCAAACATGACTGAGTGACTGAACTGAACTGAAAAAAATGATAGAACCAGGATTTGAACTGGCCTTTCCCCAGAACCTACTCTCTTAAGGACTGAAGGGGATGTTTTCATTAGATTTTCTTATTGAAATATTAGGCTCCCTAAGTTTATCTTTGAAGGTCGTTAGAAGGGCTATATGGCAGTGAATTAAGAAGACTAAGAAGTTAACTAGACTGATAACCTTCAAAGCTTGGTAATCTATATCCTCATCTGTGAGATGGAAATAGTAATATACACTTCATAGAATTTCTCTCTAGATTCAAGGGACAGTGTAACTATAGTGACTAGCACTTAGAAAACAGTTTTCAAATGCTAGTTTTTTTCTTCCTTCCCCTTGGAGGATTGTGGCAATTTGAAACTCCTATTAAGGTTCTTCATAAACAGGGATGAAAATTCTTAAAGTGATGAAGATAAATGAACTACCACTACCTTTAACAACATAGATGAGCCTTGGAAAACTAATATTGGATAAGAAAAGCAATTCTCAGAAGACTACATATGGTATTCTATTCTGTGTTTATGAAACCCTAAAGAACAAAAATCTAAATAATGTACTGTTTAGGGACATGTGGATATGTGGTATTCTTTTTCTTTTGAAAAGAGAAGAGCTGCTTAACACAACATTAAATAGGGTCGCAAAGAGTCAACCATGACTGAGTGACTGAGCACACACACTCACACACACACAAAACACAACCTTAAGGATGGTAGTTACCAGAGAGGAAGACAGGGAAATGGGATAAGGAAGGACACATGTTTCATGCAGTAGTGAAGACAGCAGTGTTCGTTGTGAGTGCTTGGTTATTATTAATCTCTTGTGGGCATTAAAATTACAAATATTTAAACAGATAATGAAGGGAGCAGATTCAAAGGAGGTAGAATAGGCTTCAGGCTTGACTTGACTCAGGATACAAACAAGGACCCAGGGCTCTATTTCTTGGCTCTGCTTCCTGTAGATTAAAAACTTTCTTAATCTGCACAGCGTGGCTTCATTGGCAGCTGCAGAGTTGCATTGTTGTAGCACTCAGTTCAGCAGAAAGCATCTTCTTCTCCATCAGCTCAAGTAAGTGACTCAGAACAGAACCTCATCTTTCCTCCTGGCCTCTTGGGTCATGCTCAGTGCTAGAATCAGTCCCTTAGGCTAAGGCTTGCAGTGATTGATTTAGTCAGAGTCATATGCCAGAATCATGTGTCCTGGACTGGAACTGACTCAAAGCACAATGGTTAAGAATGAGGGCAGGGCTCCTCTGGTGGTCCAGTGGGTAAAGAGTCTACCTTGCAGTGCAAGGGGCTCCAGTTCAATCCCTGGCACTGGAAGATCCCACATGCCACAGAGTGGCTGGGCCCATGTGTCCAATTATGAGCCAGTGCTCTGGGGTGCATGCGCCCAGAGCCAGTGCTCTGCAACAAGAGACACCACTGCAATGGGAGCCCCACACAGGCCAAAGAATGAAGGATGGGTGAAAATAATAAATACATTTTTAAAAAAGCTCGTGGTATGAAGTTTAAGTTGAAAAAGGAATTTAAAAAAAAGAATGAGGGTAGCACTGGCTCCTGCAGAGCCAGATTAGGATGTCCATGATGCACCAAGAATGGAGGTTGGTGGTAAACACAGCAAATGGCCAGAGGACCTATTTAAAACACCTGTGATTATATTATGCATGTTTACTATAGACTTTTTGCCAAGTTGAGAATATTATAAAGGCTAAAATAGAAGTCACCGGGAATCCCAAAACTCTGAGAAAACCAATGCTACTATTAAAACCAATTTTCTTCCTGAATTTTTTTTTAAAGTTATTTTGTTGCATTGATGATTGTAAATTCAATTATGTAAATACTCTTCATTTAACAAATATATTTTTGGTGTTTTATTAGAATAACACAACTTTATGTGATTCTTTCATTCATTTAGTTTTTATCAGCCACTAGTGAGCCCCTCTTTATTTCCAGGTACTTTAGGAAGTGTTTGGAATACTGAAATGATTGTCACATTTCTTGTCTTCAATCTAGTTCATAATCTATTACTCAGTAAGTAGTAATGGGGAAGAATATATATATGTGTGTGTGTGTGTGTGTGTGTGTATAGTGGATATGTGTATAGTATAATATACATATTTTAATATATGTGTCATGTATGTAAACAAATTATGAAAACATTAAGCAAGGCCTCCTACCTAAGCAAGGGTTTCCAGCCATATGTCTGGGCTCAGTCTTTAAGTAAGTGTGGGATTTCAGTAAGCCTAGGAAGCAGGTGAGAAGCTGAGGTTGCAGAGTAAAGGATCCAGGCCAAGATGATAGTGTAAGAAGGACACAGAGGTAAAGGCACCATAGTGTTTCTTGAGCCCAGGGTGCAGGGCACAGAATGAAGAGAGATGAAGCTGGAGAGAAGGGAGCTAGAAGTCCTTACACTCCCTGCAGGGGATGCTGGGCTTCTCAGAGGGAGGCCACAGTTTATTCTAGTTCAGGGATGCGAACAATTCTCCTGCTCAGGACCTACCACGATCAGATCAGAATTGCCTTTCTTGCAGGCTGTCTGTATACCCAGCAGAGTCTTACATGTTCTTTAGGACAAAGTAATGGACTGCCAACTCCATACATCCTCCTCCCCGCAGCTAAGAGGAAGCTAGCTCCTTCCAGCCTCCACAGCACCACCCTCTCCTCTCTAAGAGGAATGTGTCTCGGTATGAATTAAGGAATTAAAAAGAATGAGGTAGCACTGGCTCCTGCAGAGCCAGATTAGGATGTCCATGATGCACCAAGAATGGAGGTTGGTGGTAAACACAGCAAATGGCCAGAGGACCTATTTAAAACACCTGTGATTATATTATGCATGTTTACTATAGACTTTTTGCCAAGTTGAGAATATTATAAAGGCTAAAATAGAAGTCACCGAATCCCAAAACTCTGAGAAAACCAATGCTACTATTAAAACCAATTTTCTTCCTGAATTTTTTTAAAGTTATTTTGTTGCATTGATGATTGTAAATTCAATTATGTAAATACTCTTCATTTAACAAATATATTTTTGGTGTTTTATTAGAATAACACAACTTTATGTGATTCTTTCATTCATTTAGTTTTTATCAGCCACTAGTGAGCCCCTCTTTATTTCCAGGTACTTTAGGAAGTGTTTGGAATACTGAAATGATTGTCACATTTCTTGTCTTCAATCTAGTTCATAATCTATTACTCAGTAAGTAGTAATGGGGAAGAATATATATATGTGTGTGTGTGTGTGTGTGTGTGTATAGTGGATATGTGTATAGTATAATATACATATTTTAATATATGTGTCATGTATGTAAACAAATTATGAAAACATTAAGCAAGGCCTCCTACCTAAGCAAGGGTTTCCAGCCATATGTCTGGGCTCAGTCTTTAAGTAAGTGTGGGATTTCAGTAAGCCTAGGAAGCAGGTGAGAAGCTGAGGTTGCAGAGTAAAGGATCCAGGCCAAGATGATAGTGTAAGAAGGACACAGAGGTAAAGGCACCATAGTGTTTCTTGAGCCCAGGGTGCAGGGCACAGAATGAAGAGAGATGAAGCTGGAGAGAAGGGAGCTAGAAGTCCTTACACTCCCTGCAGGGGATGCTGGGCTTCTCAGAGGGAGGCCACAGTTTATTCTAGTTCAGGGATACGAACCATTCTCCTGCTCAGGACCTACCACGATCAGATCAGAATTGCCTTTCTTGCAGGCTGTCTGTATACCCAGCAGAGTCTTACATGTTCTTTAGGACAAAGTAATGGACTGCCAACTCCATACATCCTCCTCCCCGCAGCTAAGAGGAAGCTAGCTCCTTCCAGCCTCCACAGCACCACCCTCTCCCTCTCTGTCATCTTGGCACTTTGATGGTGAATGTGTTAGGGCATGTAGGAGACTTGGTTCTGTGTACACCTCTAGATTGTCCTCCCTGGATGGAAGGCATGCTCAGGGCCTGGTTGGAATTATCTTTGTGTTTCATGCTCTGTCTGACACATGAAATGTGAGTTAGATAAACACAATGAAATTGAACGACATACCAGGAACTTTCGGCCGAGAGAGATTTTTCCCTCCATGAGACATCTGGTGAGGTTCAGAAACATCTTTCGTTGTCATGACTGGGGAGGGAGGTGTTACTGGGTATGTAAGTGGGTACACCCAGGGATGCTACTAAATAGTCTACTATGCACAGGATAGCCCCTGCAACAAAGAATTTCTAGTCCCAAATACCAATAGTTTTGAGGCCGAGAAACACTGGAATATGCTGAGTGAAATACAGGGTTTATTGGCTGGGTTGTCCAGAGCACTCATTTTTCATTCTGGCTCTGTAGCTTTTTTCTTAGGTGACTGTTGGGCAAGTATGTGCTCCCTGGGTCTCTAGGCCATCTTTTCTAGGATGTCTAGTATGGAGACCATAAGCTTGAGTCAGGTAAAGGTGAACTCGAACTTTCACTCAGCTCTCTACCCTCTGTGAGGTCCTGGGCAAAAGAGTCTTTATGTCTTGGTTTCCTCTTTTGTAAACAGGGATTATAGTGCCTATTTTGGAAAAGTAAGAGGAATTGACATAATTTATGTAAACCAAGACCCATAGCACTTGACCCATAGAAGATGCTCAGTAATCAAGATTGTTATGATATACTAGCATTACTATTTTTTTTTGCCTTTTAATAGTTTATTACATCCTCAAGTATCTCATGTGGATGGAATACGAATGGAGAAAGCTGCTCCTCTAAGTTTGATATGCAGCAACCAGTTTACAGGCTTTTTTATTTATTTATTTTTGGTGTTCAGTCTTTTTTTGTTGTTTACTTTTACAGAGTTTTGTTGTTTAAAGCTATGCATAAACCCAAATCAGTCATAGGTATACCCTTGACCCCTCCCACCTGAATCCCCCTCCCAGTCCCTCCCCATTCCACCCCTCCAGGTTGTTGCGTAGCCCCCATGTAAGCTCCCTTAGTCTTACAGCATGTTCACAATGGTTGTCTCTTTTATATATGATAGTGTAGGTTTCCATGTTACTTTTTCCATACTTCTCGTTCATTCCCTCCCCCCAATGCCCATAAGTCTATTCTCTATGTCTCTTTCTCCACTGCTTACCATTACTGTTAATCAGATAAAGGATTTGGAAATGGACTCTAGGGTCTTTTCCATCTCTGATAGGTTTTAGAAGACTCCCCCATTTGTTTCTCTGCATGTAAATGTTCAGTGCATTTGCTCAGCTGGAGTAAGGGAGATGGCCAGGCATGGGTATCACATGGGGTTTCAGCAAGAGACATATTATGGACTCAAAGTAGGAAACTTGAGGAACATTTATGAAAGGGATTATTATAAAGATGTAGGCATATTTAAGGAACCAACAAAGAGTAATGCAGGGTTACACTGCCCATCTAAAAGTCTAAGTAGAAAACATAGTTATCAGGATCTAGAGAAGTTAATTCTGAGGAGAGGGCCCCTTATAGTAGCTACAGTGAAACCTTTAACAGGAATGAAGGTTCCTCCCCTCTTCTGTCTCCATCTTTTCTAGGATGTCTAGTATGGAGACCATAAGCTTGAGTCAGGTAAAGGTGAACTCGAACTTTCACTCAGCTCTCTACCCTCTGTGAGGTCCTGGGCAAAAGAGTCTTTATGTCTTGGTTTCCTCTTTGTAAACAGGGATTATAGTGCCTATTTTGGAAAAGTAAGAGGAATTGACATAATTTATGTACACCAAGACCCATAGCACTTGACCCATAGAAGATGCTCAGTAATCAAGATTGTTATGATATACTAGCATTACTATTTTTTTGCCTTTTAATAGTTTATTACATCCTCAAGTATCTCATGTGGATGGAATACGAATGGAGAAAGCTGCTCCTCTAAGTTTGATATGCAGCAACCAGTTTACAGGCTTTTTTATTTATTTATTTTTGGTGTTCAGTCTTTTTTTGTTGTTTACTTTTACAGAGTTTTGTTGTTTAAAGCTATGCATAAACCCAAATCAGTCATAGGTATACCCTTGACCCCTCCCACCTGAATCCCCCTCCCAGTCCCTCCCCATTCCACCCCTCCAGGTTGTTGCGTAGCCCCCATGTAAGCTCCCTTAGTCTTACAGCATGTTCACAATGGTTGTCTCTTTTATATATGATAGTGTAGGTTTCCATGTTACTTTTTCCATACTTCTCGTTCATTCCCTCCCCCCAATGCCCATAAGTCTATTCTCTATGTCTCTTTCTCCACTGCTTACCATTACTGTTAATCAGATAAAGGATTTGGAAATGGACTCTAGGGTCTTTTCCATCTCTGATAGGTTTTAGAAGACTCCCCCATTTGTTTTCTCTGCATGTAAATGTTCAGTGCATTTGCTCAGCTGGAGTAAGGGAGATGGCCAGGCATGGGTATCACATGGGGTTTCAGCAAGAGACATATTATGGACTCAAAGTAGGAAACTTGAGGAACATTTATGAAAGGGATTATTATAAAGATGTAGGCATATTTAAGGAACCAACAAAGAGTAATGCAGGGTTACACTGCCCATCTAAAAGTCTAAGTAGAAAACATAGTTATCAGGATCTAGAGAAGTTAATTCTGAGGAGAGGGGCCCCTTATAGTAGCTACAGTGAAACCTTTGGAGAGAGTCAGGGAATGAATATTAGGCTTCCTCCTCCTCTTCTGTCTCCATCTCTTGCCTGCACCTCCCATTGTCTGAATCCAGTAGGAAGCCATAGGGCAGAAAGCCTGTTAATGCAGCTGTTCTGTCAATTTTTGAGGACACAGATCCTATCAAAAAGGTGTGGAGAGTGGATCTGAAGAGGCAAAGAAAGTATCAGTTACAACACGGTCTTAGGGTCTGTGAAGTAGCAGCAGTCTGGAGTTTGGGCATCATGACCTGCTGTCAGATCAAAATGTCAGCACTCTAGTTCTTTATAGGTGAGAGATAGCACCAGGTGTGACCATCTGTCCCACTGTGAGTGCATCTCACTCCCAAGGTTCAAGAGGAAATACAATTCTAATCTGGTTCTTTGAGTAATGCCTGCTTCAAGAGAAGAAAGACACAGAGCATTTCCATGCTGGAATGTTAAAATGATGACAGCTCCTTTGGGAAGCACCATGACTTGGTGGAACCCTGGGGACCTGTGTCCCAGTTTGGACTCTGTCCCTTGCTGTCTTTGTAATATCTGGGACTCAGGTTTTTCACCTGTTAAATAGAATAGTTGTCTATAGTTTACACACCTGTTTTGTGGATTAGGAAGACTTGAAGGAGTGAAGAGCCCGTCCTTGGCACCTTATCATGCTAAGACCAGGTTTTATTTATCTAACATTTATTGAATGACCAGTTACTAGATGCCAATCTTGTGCTTGGAGTAAAATCATGATAGCTAAGGTAAGACCCCAAACTTTAAGAAAATTGCAATCTAGAATAAGACTTTCTATCCTGGGATGGATAAATAGGCTTTGGAGATTTTGTTCTCTTGAAACTGAATGCAGAAAATGGTACATATATGTATGTGCATTTATCTAGAAAGATATCATTAGGTTCTCCAAGTTAAGAATCACTCTAGGAAAACTTTTAAAGAATAAAGTAGGAAAAACTTGAGGAACATTTATGAAAGGGATTATTATAAAGATGTAGGCATATTTAAGGAACCAACAAAGAGTAATGCAGGGTTACACTGCCCATCTAAAAGTCTAAGTAGAAAACATAGTTATCAGGATCTAGAGAAGTTAATTCTGAGGAGAGGGGCCCCTTATAGTAGCTACAGTGAAACCTTTGGAGAGAGTCAGGGAATGAATATTAGGCTTCCTCCTCCTCTTCTGTCTCCATCTCTTGCCTGCACCTCCCATTGTCTGAATCCAGTAGGAAGCCATAGGGCAGAAAGCCTGTTAATGCAGCTGTTCTGTCAATTTTTGAGGACACAGATCCTATCAAAAAGGTGTGGAGAGTGGATCTGAAGAGGCAAAGAAAGTATCAGTTACAACACGGTCTTAGGGTCTGTGAAGTAGCAGCAGTCTGGAGTTTGGGCATCATGACCTGCTGTCAGATCAAAATGTCAGCACTCTAGTTCTTTATAGGTGAGAGATAGCACCAGGTGTGACCATCTGTCCCACTGTGAGTGCATCTCACTCCCAAGGTTCAAGAGGAAATACAATTCTAATCTGGTTCTTTGAGTAATGCCTGCTTCAAGAGAAGAAAGACACAGAGCATTTCCATGCTGGAATGTTAAAATGATGACAGCTCCTTTGGGAAGCACCATGACTTGGTGGAACCCTGGGGACCTGTGTCCCAGTTTGGACTCTGTCCCTTGCTGTCTTTGTAATATCTGGGACTCAGGTTTTTCACCTGTTAAATAGAATAGTTGTCTATAGTTTACACACCTGTTTTGTGGATTAGGAAGACTTGAAGGAGTGAAGAGCCCGTCCTTGGCACCTTATCATGCTAAGACCAGGTTTTATTTATTTAACATTTATTGAATGACCAGTTACTAGATGCCAATCTTGTGCTTGGAGTAAAATCATGATAGCTAAGGTAAGACCCCAAACTTTAAGAAAATTGCAATCTAGAATAAGACTTTCTATCCTGGGATGGATAAATAGGCTTTGGAGATTTTGTTCTCTTGAAACTGAATGCAGAAAATGGTACATATATGTATGTGCATTTATCTAGAAAGATATCATTAGGTTCTCCAAGTTAAGAATCACTCTAGGAAAACTTTTAAAGAATTTGCAAGAGAGCAAATTACAAGCCAGTGGAACAATAGTAAAGCAAACAAAAAACCCCGACAGTACTCTGCTGAGAAAATGCAATTAGAAGATGCCTTCATAATCACCTCACTGTGGCCCTACCTGGAAAACTTTGACTTCAGGATGTAAATTTCAGGAAGGAGATATAAGATCCACATAACAAATTACTTTCCATTAGTCTGATGTCAGGAAATTGATTGGGAGGATATGACACAGTTAAGAAGATGCTGAAAGATCACTTACAAAGCGTTCTACATTGGAGCATGTGACCTGTAAGGTGCCTTGCAACTCTCAGGGTTCAATAGCATGTGAAGGTAATGGTGGTGACCTTACAAACCACAGGCACTTAGAAATACATGCCTCTTCTCTTTTGAGGTGTGTGTTTATCTGTGTTGGTTGTTGTGCTGCTCCATGTGAGGTCTCATGATTGCGTGTAAAGTGAGAAGTAACAAGCTGGAAAGGTGGGTCGCTAATAATGTACAGGAAAACAGTTGAGATAGGGCATTTTGGAGTGGCTTGTTGAGTGCACAGGTGTGTCCCTGATGTTATTAGATATTTCCAAGTCAATTGGATAACCCTGACTCTGACGAAGACTAGATTACCAGACTAAGTTCCCTGGAAGCTTCTCTTGTGGGAGGTCCCCTAGGTCCAAGGGCTGCGGCCAATGATAAGTAGTGTCCTTATAGCACCTTTACATCATAAATTCCAAAATCACAGATGACTATCGGTGTATTCACGCATTGGATATTTACTGAGCACATATCATGTTTCATAAACTGTACCAAGCATTAGAGGTACAGGTATGGATATGGGGGAAGGATTGAGTTAATTTATTGAATGAAAATTACTTAATAGTCATTATCTGATTTAATCCAGATACTACTCTTGCAAGATGGATAGCACATTCATTTTAGCATTTATTGGAAACAGACTAAGCAGCTCGTCCAAGGTTTTTGACACTGTTAGATGTTAGACTCAAGGCAGAATCACTCCAAAACCTGTGATTTCCCCCTTCCATTGAGTCTGTGCCTTTAAAATGCTTACAGCATCATGTGGGGTCCACATATATGTAAAGAAACACCTGCTGGCCATTGGGAAATGTAGAACATGGCAGGTAGACTCAGTGAGGGGCCAGCCAATTCTAATGTTACTCCCATCTCTCAGGCAGAAGCAAGCTTCCCATGGCAGAACTCTCACTGGCCCTTTCTCTCATTCTGAATGTCTCCTTATAAATCAGGAGAAAATGCCCCAGGGCCCATGCATGGCTCTCTTGTTACCGTAAATCTCGCATGTGAGTGTGGTGAATGGGGGCTTTAGGCAATTATATAATATAAAATGGTTCTTGCCTTTCTCAAGTCTAAAGAATTGTTATCTGTGTATCTCCGTCTGCAATTTATGGCCATTCTGGATGAGTGAGAGCATTCTCACTGCCACTGCCTATAAATTATGTGCTTTCCCACTCGTGAATATTCCTAATGGTTAATCACTATTATTTCTATTTCTATAGGCTATACTCATATATACATAATAAATGTAGGCATGTTGGCTGATGCAGGCCAATTTATCATGACTCCTGATTTAGAGGCTAGGGCCAGTGAGGGCAGAGACAGAATTTGTGCTTCTCTGAACAGCCTCTTCCAATGGAATAGGGGCCTCTTTCAAGGGGACTTCTGGGAACCTTTGTATTCAACACATACCAGCTTACTTCAAGGTGGTTAAGCTGTAAGAGCTCAAATAATAATTGCTTGTGTTGATTTTACCACACAATTAACTGTGCAATTGGGTTTACTCTTGCATAATACTCTCATTGTTTCTGGATTTTTAATCACAGCATCATTTCCTAAAATGAGAACAATGTCTTCGTGTCTTGTACGTCAATATTACAAGCTCTTGTTTGGTGCTCTGTAGATACAGTGAAAGGAGTGTTGTTTTTTAGACAGTAGGTTTTCCTTTTGTCCCTGATCAGCGCTTTATTAGCAGTGTGTTACTTAATAGTCATTATCTGATTTAATCCAGATACTACTCTTGCAAGATGGATAGCACATTCATTTTAGCATTTATTGGAAACAGACTAAGCAGCTCGTCCAAGGTTTTTGACACTGTTAGATGTTAGACTCAAGGCAGAATCACTCCAAAACCTGTGATTTCCCCCTTCCATTGAGTCTGTGCCTTTAAAATGCTTACAGCATCATGTGGGGTCCACATATATGTAAAGAAACACCTGCTGGCCATTGGGAAATGTAGAACATGGCAGGTAGACTCAGTGAGGGGCCAGCCAATTCTAATGTTACTCCCATCTCTCAGGCAGAAGCAAGCTTCCCATGGCAGAACTCTCACTGGACCTTTCTCTCATTCTGAATGTCTCCTTATAAATCAGGAGAAAATGCCCCAGGGCCCATGCATGGCTCTCTTGTTACCGTAAATCTCGCATGTGAGTGTGGTGAATGGGGGCTTTAGGTAATTATATAATATAAAATGGTTCTTGCCTTTCTCAAGTCTAAAGAATTGTTATCTGTGTATCTCCGTCTGCAATTTATGGCCATTCTGGATGAGTGAGAGCATTCTCACTGCCACTGCCTATAAATTATGTGCTTTCCCACTCGTGAATATTCCTAATGGTTAATCACTATTATTTCTATTTCTATAGGCTATACTCATATATACATAATAAATGTAGGCATGTTGGCTGATGCAGGCCAATTTATCATGACTCCTGATTTAGAGGCTAGGGCCAGTGAGGGCAGAGACAGAATTTGTGCTTCTCTGAACAGCCTCTTCCAATGGAATAGGGGCCTCTTTCAAGGGGACTTCTGGGAACCTTTGTATTCAACACATACCAGCTTACTTCAAGGTGGTTAAGCTGTAAGAGCTCAAATAATAATTGCTTGTGTTGATTTTACCACACAATTAACTGTGCAATTGGGTTTACTCTTGCATAATACTCTCATTGTTTCTGGATTTTTAATCACAGCATCATTTCCTAAAATGAGAACAATGTCTTCATGTCTTGTACGTCAATATTACAAGCTCTTGTTTGGTGCTCTGTAGATACAGTGAAAGGAGTGTTGTTTTTTAGACAGTAGGTTTTCCTTTTGTCCCTGATCAGCGCTTTATTAGCAGTGTGACCTCCAGCAATTTACTGTATGTCTCTTGGTCACCATCTCTTCATATGTATGTGAGGATGGCAGGAACCTTTGACTTTGTATTGTTTAACTCTGATGAAGTGTTTGAGAGTGCCTTGTGTGGCAACTGATACTTTATAGATGCCCAATAAATGTTTAACGAATGAACAAATGAATGAATGAATGAATGGGACATGACTGCAAACTATTTATAGTTTAATATACAACAAATTATATTAGAGTACAGCTAAGCCCCAGGAACAGTGGCTCAAGCAAGGTAGAACTTTCTCACATAACCAGAGTGACCAGGCAGCTCAAGACAGTAGATCACTTTGTTTTGTGTCACTGAGGACCACTATTCCTTCAGTTTCCTTGATCAGCCACTCCTGATAATAATGTTCTCTTCTGCATGGTCAAAGTTGTCTCACTACTTCCACATCCAGTTTCTGGCACATGGGAATGAAGAAAGAAAAGATGAAGGGAAGCAGTTTTTTAAAAAAGAATGCAATCTAGAAGATGCATGCATTATTTTTACATTTTTACTGGAAGTAAGTCTTAAGACCATATTGAGCTGCCACATACCTGGGCAAAGGTATCATAATACCCAGCTGAAGCTTGGGAGAGGTTATTAGTAAATATAAGAGAAAAAGGAATATGGAGATGATTATTACTCTCTGTCCCACATACCTATAATCAGTCCCATTTGAAAGTCTTAACTCTCTACCTGAAGATAGAAGGCTACCTTATATAATCAGCTGTAGTTTCAAATGTATCTGTCTTATCTCTTCTTTAGATTAAAGATGGCTTGAAGATTTGGATCCTATTTGGTTATCTTTCTGAACTTTAACACAGGATCTGACCCATTGTAGCTGTTCCATGTTGGTTGACTGACTAACTGATGGCTTATAGTATGCCCTTGGATGGATGCTAAGTTAACCTACCACACAGCTTGTGAGGAATGCGTCAGGGGTGTATGTTGACAGTAAGGTAGACTCAGGACCTGGTGCACTCTGGTCTAGAGGAGCCTGGCTGCCAATGAGCTCTTGATTATATATTGAGAATATGGGTAACACATATCTACTTTATTGCCTTTGCTCAGAGCAGAGAGAAAACAAAAATGAAAACACATGACCTATTCCATTTTACAGGTGAGAAAATAGAGATCCTAAATTAAGTGACTTTCCCAAACTTACCTAAAGAGTTAGTGCATCACAAAGATCACTATTCAGTTCTCCAAATTCATCAGTATCCTTTTTACTACCCCATTAGATTTCTTCTGTCAGACTAAAAGTCATGTCAACAATAGCTAGTGTTTTGTTCTTTATAATTTCTACCATTTTTCATATCCATGATTTCATTTGATCCTTATAACAGCTATTGGAGATGGTATTGTTATTAATATCCCTCTTTAACAGATGAGGAAACAGAGACCCAAAGAGGTGAGAAAATATTCTTTGCCTGTGAGATGCTAGAACCTCAGATTGTTTGTATCCCAGTCTTGCTGGGCCTCTTTTCTGTTGATAAACATATAAATGTCCAAGCGCCTTGTAGATTGTGAAGCATTTCCAGCTGGAGGCACTGTTATTGCTGGGAGACCCAACTCTGCACTTGAGTCCACACTTGAAAACTCTGCAGTATATTTTAATTATAGCCAGTTGATAATTCTGGGTTGTTGAGGGGAAGGGGAGCTGTCCTCTGTCAAGCCTTAGAGTTCTGATGGAGGGAATGGCTCCAGGTCTATGAATATTCATTGTTATGCTAAATGACAGGAGTTGCATTTTCCTGTACTCACCATCATGAGAGTCTCATTGTACTTCTAGTCACTTTACAGCCATTAGGCTGATGGGTCAGAAGCAATTCTGGGATATCCCAGATAGGGTTCTCTCTCCCCATCACATGGTGACTCTATAACCAAAAACTAACATTGGATAAATGTAAAACCACCATGTCCTCACAGGAAGGTTGTCAGGCAGCTGTTGACAGAAAGTTTTGCATTTCCCGTAAGGCTTCTCCAATGGGGCATTGCAGGGCTCAGTCCTTTCATTCATCATCTGTCTTTGGTTTTTACCCTCAGGAGAGAAGGGTGGGGAGAAATCTTACTGTGGGAAGGACCTTGTTACCCAAAAGTGATCCTTGGGACAGTGGCATCAGTATCACCTAGGAGCTGGTTAGACAGAATGGCAGACTATACCTTAGACCCACAGAATTAGAATCTGCCTATTACTAAGGTGATTCTTCTGCACAGTGAGTTCAAAAAGCACTAGGCTAGGAGATCAAAGACCTCACCCTCTACTCTGCCTCCTACTGGCTGTGTAACATTGGCCAAGGCACTTAAGCTCTCTGAACCTCTGTGGCTGCCTTTTTGGTAAAGTGAGAAAGTGAGCCTTAGGAGTTTCTTCTGTCAGACTAAAAGTCATGTCAACAATAGCTAGTGTTTTGTTCTTTATAATTTCTACCATTTTTCATATCCATGATTTCATTTGATCCTTATAACAGCTATTGGAGATGGTATTGTTATTAATATCCCTCTTTAACAGATGAGGAAACAGAGACCCAAAGAGGTGAGAAAATATTCTTTGCCTGTGAGATGCTAGAACCTCAGATTGTTTGTATCCCAGTCTTGCTGGGCCTCTTTTCTGTTGATAAACATATAAATGTCCAAGCGCCTTGTAGATTGTGAAGCATTTCCAGCTGGAGGCACTGTTATTGCTGGGAGACCCAACTCTGCACTTGAGTCCACACTTGAAAACTCTGCAGTATATTTTAATTATAGCCAGTTGATAATTCTGGGTTGTTGAGGGGAAGGGGAGCTGTCCTCTGTCAAGCCTTAGAGTTCTGATGGAGGGAATGGCTCCAGGTCTATGAATATTCATTGTTATGCTAAATGACAGGAGTTGCATTTTCCTGTACTCACCATCATGAGAGTCTCATTGTACTTCTAGTCACTTTACAGCCATTAGGCTGATGGGTCAGAAGCAATTCTGGGATATCCCAGATAGGGTTCTCTCTCCCCATCACATGGTGACTCTATAACCAAAAACTAACATTGGATAAATGTAAAACCACCATGTCCTCACAGGAAGGTTGTCAGGCAGCTGTTGACAGAAAGTTTTGCATTCCCCGTAAGGCTTCTCCAATGAGGCATTGCAGGGCTCAGTCCTTTCATTCATCATCTGTCTTTGGTTTTTACCCTCAGGAGAGAAGGGTGGGGAGAAATCTTACTGTGGGAAGGACCTTGTTACCCAAAAGTGATCCTTGGGACAGTGGCATCAGTATCACCTAGGAGCTGGTTAGACAGAATGGCAGACTATACCTTAGACCCACAGAATTAGAATCTGCCTATTACTAAGGTGATTCTTCTGAACAGTGAGTTCAAAAAGCACTAGGCTAGGAGATCAAAGACCTCACCCTCTACTCTGCCTCCTACTGGCTGTGTAACATTGGCCAAGGCACTTAAGCTCTCTGAACCTCTGTGGCTGCCTTTTTGGTAAAGTGAGAAAGTAGAGCACAGGGGTTAGGAGTTCTGACTGATTTCCGACAGGTGCTTTCCTCACAAATCCAGTGTAGTAAATATCAACATCATTTTGCTGACAAAGTCTATAGGGCCAAAGCTGTGGTTTTCCAGTAATCATGTACAGATGTGAGAGCTGCTCCATGAAGAAGGTGGAGTGCTGAATAATTGTTTTTGAACTGTGGTGTTGGAGAAGACTCTTGAGAGTCCCTTGGACTGCAAGGATATCATACTAAAGGAAATCAACCTTAAATATTCATTGGAAGGACTGTTGCTGAAGTTGAAGTTCCAATACTTTGGTCACCTGATGAGATGACTCATTGGAAAAGACTTTGATGCTGGAAAGGATTGAAGGCAAAAGGAGGAGGCAGCAGAGGATGAGATGATTAGATAGAATCACCGACTCAAGGCTTCCCCTGGTGGTCCAGTGGGTAAGGACACCGCCTTGCAGTGCAAGGGGCGCTGGTTTGATCCCTGGCCTGGGAAGATCCCATGTGCCATGGAGCAGCTGGACCAATGTGTCCAATTACTGAGCCGGAGCTCTGGAGCGCATGTGCCCAGAACCGGTGCTCTGTGACAACAGATGCCACCGCGATGGGAGGCCCACACGGGCCAAGGAACAAAGATGGATGAAACTAGACAAATGAAAGACCAGTGGAAGTGGCCTGCCCACCCCCCTCCCACCCCACCCCCGCCAAAATAAATAAATAAATAAATGTTTAAAAAATAAAAATAATAATAAAAAAGAATCACCGACTCAATGGACATGAGTTTGAGCAAACTCAGAGAGATGGTGGAGGACAGAGAAGCATGGCGTGCTGTAGTGCATGGGGTCCCAAAGAGTCAGATATGACTTATTGCCTGAACAACAGCAAATAACAACAAATGTTCCATCTTCCTTGAAATCTCTAAGACCTTCTCTTTCTGGAAAAATTACTCAGTCTACAAATTATTTACCTAGTATCAACAGTCTGCAGGCAGCACCACTCTCAACCTCCTGATATTTACTTCCCTGGACTTAGAAAGACTTGCCTTCCTCACTGGAACTAAGCCCAGAATCTCTTCAGTTTGTGCCTGAAGTTAAACATTTAGCTTTTCCTGAAGTTTTGCGGTCAAATTCTCTACCCTTGAGCTATACCCACTAGCCTTTCCTGAAGTTTTGAATCCTTCTGTGGACATTTCAATATTTGTCTTCATCATTACTATTGAGAGATCAGTCTTCTTTATAAATAATTGTAATAGTCCAGCCTTCCATGGGGTTGTGTTAGATTTGCATAAGGTGGATAAAGTTTCTTAAAGTGTGATGTGAGGCTGTTTGTTCATCGAACACTTAATGAAGCCCTAATGTGCTCTCCAGACAGAGTGCCAGGCGGAGGGGGAGAGAGCCATAAGAAAAGCACAAGCCTGACCCCAGACCTCAGCACAAAAGCTGGGTCTAGTGTTTACCAGATTACACCAGGCATGTTCCATGGTCTCATGTGGTCCTGCTTTCCACATTTGTACAAGAAGATGATGTAAAAAGAAATAAAAAGGTGGGAAACTTCCTTGGTGGTCCAGTGGTTAAGACTTTGCTTCCCACTCCATGTAGAAGGCATGGATTCGATCCCTGGATGGGAAAGGAACTAAAATCCCATATGCCCTGCAAAGTGGAGTATTATGATACATTGTGGAGAATAGCACAAATTCACTCAGCATCTTCCAGGAGCTTGCAGCAGGTGGGGAAACAAGACCAGTTGGGGAATAAGGCTATGAATTCAGCCTTCCCTGACCTGTGCTGTCAAGGTTTCCTGGGAGAAATGACCTCAAGGCTGAGACCCCTAAGGACAAAGAAGAGTTGGTTAGATGACAGCAAGAGTGGAGAACAGGTAGGGCAGAAGAGAGACATTTTTCTGAAAGGATGCTCAGCATTTCAAAGTTTTGAAGATGGTGGATTGAGTAGAGAGAAGTCTCTAAATATACACTTGCCTTGTTAGATCATTTTTATGGGGCACTGATTGCTGTAAATTGAATGCTTGTGGCCCAACAAATTTCTATGTCAAAGCTTAAATCTCCAGTGTGGCCTTTGGAGGTGTGGCCCATGGGAGGTAATTTGGTTATGACAGTGGAGCCCTCATGAATGAGATTAATGGCCTAATATGGAACTTCACAGGTGGCTCAGTGGTAAATAATCCACCTGCCAATGAAGGAGACACAGGAGATGTGGGTTCAGGCCCTATGTCAGGAAGATGCCATGGGGAAGGGAATGACAACACATTCCAGTATTCTTGCCTGGAGAATCCTTTGGACGAAGGAGCCTGGTGGGCTACAGTCCATGGGATCACAAAGAGGTGGACATGACTGAGCATGCAACACTCAAGGGGATGAAGGGACCAGAGCTCCCCCTGTCATGGGAGCATATAAGAGAAGACAGCCATCTGATCATCTGTAAACCAGCAAGAAGGCCTTGTTCAAAAACCCATCCACACTGGCACCTTAGTCTCGGACTTCCAGCCTCTAGAACGTCAAGAAAGAGCATTGGTGTGTAACACCCAGTCTACCATATTCTGTTAGACCAACCAATATAACTAATTCACCTTATGATTTATTTATTTGAATAATCCTGTTTGAATACTGAAAAGTGATGAGCAATTAGCGGGCATTGAAAAGATTTAATAACAATTACTTTGGCCCAGGATTGAGTAAGCAAAGGGAAGCAGGAAGAGGGCAAGCTGGGACCTGCCCTCCGTGTCCCTGGGGCAGGTTATTAACCCTTTAGTCACTAGATATGAAGAGGTCCTGGGGAGGGACAGTGTGCACCCCCTTGGCCACTGGGGGCAAGTAGGGGCTTGTGTACGTTCCTGTGGAATGGATGGTATGGAGATAGTTCAATGTTGGAAGAACCAATGTGATCCTACCAATATTTACTGCCTGGAAATCAGTCCTGATTGTAACTATATTTCACATTCTTTTAAATCCCTGTACTGAGCAGGACTTAAATAAAACCCCTTGTCCTGAGAAATTGCTATTATCCTCAAGAATCTCATGAACTAATGAGAGGACAGATTTGAGAGCAAACATCTCAGGAGCAATGTGATAATGGAGCGCTTCCCATCTCAGGACCACCGCAGGAAGCGGGTGTACCAAGTGTCGTTTTCCTGATTATTCAGAAGGAGACAGGGGAAGTTCGGGTGCATCCTGTGCCATGCCTGAAGTTACACAGCCAATAAGGGGTGAAGCCTAAATACCTCTAACTGTAGATTCAGAGGATACCATGAAAAGGAATGTCTGTGACAGGAGGCGCTGATTAATTCTGCTTAATGACAGCCAGAGGCCCAGACTGTTCTTTGACGTCACAGTCAGCTGGCACTCACTTTGGAACCATCTGAACAGGAGCTCATCTCTGCCCGTGGGCAATGTCATGCCCAGGTCCCATGGCCACTGAACCAGCTGACCTTGAGGCTTGACAGCAGTAGGGAGGGCCCTGGTGTCCTCCTTTCCCAAGAGAGAAGGACATGTGAGAAGGACATCAGACTGGAAAGGGCAGGGCTCGCTCCGTGACATCAGAAGCCAGTAAGGAGTGGCCACGGAGAAATAGGAGAGGAAGATTTGAATTCTTTGGCCTGGGTACTGACTTGGCCTCAGTATGTTGGCATGATCAGCAACAGCTTAAACTTCTGTCGCTTAAGCGGCTGGTGTTTTAGGTGGGGATGCTGTCTTGTTCAGAGCACATGGGACTTAAAAGAACTGCACCTCTGATTTCTGCTCTTATCCCGTTGTTTTTCTAGATCATCCTCCAGGTCTCTGTCTCCAGCCTCTTCTCTTCATCCCCACTTGCCTCCTTTGGTATCTGGATTCCCAGGGGTCACCAAAGACTCTGCTGTAGAACCCGATGCCTTGCTGTGGACTTGTGACTTCTAGCCCATTTTCCTCCTCCTCTGATGAGCAGTTTTTCTATTTGTCTTCTGGTACTAGTGGGATGCTAGCTGGCCCCAGGCTGGATTGAGTTGACAGGTGTAACTGTTTAAATTGACTTCAGGCAAGCCCTCCCCTCATCTCCATTTCCCCCCACCTCAGCCATCAGAGAGATCATCTAGGAGAGTCACTTTGGGCTCTTTCTCCACGTGGCTGCCCCTATTATCTCACAGTTCCATAATTAGTAATATTTATTTGTACCCTTTCATAAACATTGACCAAATACCAACGAAGTACCAGGCCTGTTTTTAAGCCTGGGAATACTGAGATACTAAGATTGAGGCTTCTTCTCTCCTGGAATTTACACTGAAGTTAGGCATGGCAGCTATCAGAAAGTAAAAGGAAAAAAATGACTAACTCTACACTGACCACAAAGAAAGGAATTGAGGTGATGGAGATGGGAGTAAGCTGGGAGTATTCACCAGGGAGGTTCTTTCTAAAGATATTTGATCCAAGATTGAAAGTGAGAAGGAGCAGCCATGTGAAAACTTACAAGAAGTGTATCATGGATGGAGGCAAGAGCCCTGAGGTAGGAGCGGCCTGGGGGAGTCCCAAAGAGAAGGAAGCCAGTGTGGTTGGAGCAAAGGAAATCAGGAGCAGAGGGAAGGGTGTCAGATGAAACCGGCAGGGTTCACAGGGCCCTGATCATGATGTTGTTTTAGGCCCCTGCAAAGTTTGGATTTTTTTGTAAAAGCAACTCAAATCCACTACTATATTCCAAGTGGATAGGTGGCGTGATCTACCTTGTAGTGGGATGAAGAAGCAGAGAGAAAAGCAAGAAGACTGGTTGGACTCCAGGCCAATGACCTGGGCAAGAACTGATGGTGGCTTGGATTGAGAGAGGCAGGGAAATGGACCCACTCAGAATACAGCATGAGTTAAATGTGACTGAGGCCCAGGTTCCAGCCAGTGATCACAGACGGCAGATCAATTAGCAAACGTGATTACAGCTGTGTGAGCCTTTTTCTCAAGGCTTATTTATTTATTTAAGAGCTGCTGTCTTCTTTGGAATAAGCTGTCTATAAGACTTTGGATTTCACTATATAGTTGCCTTTGGGATCCTCCAAAACTGTGCCCACTTTTTAGATCAGAAAACCAAGTTTCAGGATGATTCAGTAACTGCTCCAAGGTCCCTTGGTTAGATAGCATCACCGACACAGTGGATGTGAATTTGAACAAACGCAGAGATAGCAGAGGACAGAGGAGCCTGGCAAGCTGCAGTCCATGAGGTCACAAAGAATCAGACATGATTTAGTGACTGAACAACAACTAAGTTCACCCTTGAGGAAACATATGAAACCTGAAATTAAAAGCAGTTCTTTCAATGATTGAAGCCATATTTTGATTTCTACATGTTCCTTTAACATTACTCTCCATCCACTGTGAAACTTGAGATCTGTTTGAAGTTTCCTTCTCTGCCTGGCAAGTCAGAGTTAGTACTTAGCATTTCCAGCAGCCTTGGAGAGCCCAATACAGAATCTGCCTAGGGTAGTTTCTTATGCAGTCTTTTTTTTTTTTTTTTTCTGATGATGATCCATCCGGACTCTGACCTCCTTATTACCCTTGTCATTTAGGGCTTCTTTGGTGACTCAGTGGTAAAGAAAGAACAAGCCAACCAATGCAGAAGACGTAGGTTCGATCCCTGCATTAGGAAGATCCCTTGGAGAAGGTCATGAACTGTGATAAATAATGTAGTCATTACCTCAATTAATCCTCAGAAGAGCTCCATGATGTATGTATTAGAATCATTATGCCCATTTTACAGATGCAGAAAGTGAGGCTCAGCAAAGTAATACAACTTACCAGGAATTATACAGATTGTGATAGAGTCAGGGATCAAATGCAGGCCCCTCTGACTCTATAAGGGATGGTCCTAACCACTGAGCTTTCCTCCTGCCACATGAGCCTTACCACGCTGCCCTAAGTGCCAGGTGGCCTTGCTAATTGTCCTCTGTGGCAGACATTAGTCAGCATAGGACCTGAAGCTGGTGGCAGGGGTTGTATGTCTCAATTAGACTGTGAGTTTAACTTCCAGAAAAAGAACAGGAGATTGAGTCTCAGAAGTTGCTAAGTGAATAAAATTGAAACAGTCAGAAATGACTTGCCTTAGGGGAGAGTGGCTTCTTGGGTCATAGAAATTTTGTTTCCTCTCTGGTAGACTGCTGAGCTAGCAAAAGTCGTACTGCTGAATTGTTTCAGATGTTTATGATTCAGTAACTGCTCCAAGGTCCCTTGGTTAGATAGCATCACCGACACAGTGGATGTGAATTTGAACAAACGCAGAGATAGCAGAGGACAGAGGAGCCTGGCAAGCTGCAGTCCATGAGGTCACAAAGAATCAGACATGATTTAGTGACTGAACAACAACTAAGTTCACCCTTGAGGAAACATATGAAACCTGAAATTAAAAGCAGTTCTTTCAATGATTGAAGCCATATTTTGATTTCTACATGTTCCTTTAACATTACTCTCCATCCACTGTGAAACTTGAGATCTGTTTGAAGTTTCCTTCTCTGCCTGGCAAGTCAGAGTTAGTACTTAGCATTTCCAGCAGCCTTGGAGAGCCCAATACAGAATCTGCCTAGGGTAGTTTCTTATGCAGTCTTTTTTTTTTTTTTTTTCTGATGATGATCCATCCGGACTCTGACCTCCTTATTACCCTTGTCATTTAGGGCCTCTTTGGTGACTCAGTGGTAAAGAAAGAACAAGCCAACCAATGCAGAAGACGTAGGTTCGATCCCTGCATTAGGAAGATCCCTTGGAGAAGGTCATGAACTGTGATAAATAATGTAGTCATTACCTCAATTAATCCTCAGAAGAGCTCCATGATGTATGTATTAGAATCATTATGCCCATTTTACAGATGCAGAAAGTGAGGCTCAGCAAAGTAATACAACTTACCAGGAATTATACAGATTGTGATAGAGTCAGGGATCAAATGCAGGCCCCTCTGACTCTATAAGGGATGGTCCTAACCACTGAGCTTTCCTCCTGCCACATGAGCCTTACCACGCTGACTTAAGTGCCAGGTGGCCTTGCTAATTGTCCTCTGTGGCAGACATTAGTCAGCATAGGACCTGAAGCTGGTGGCAGGGGTTGTATGTCTCAATTAGACTGTGAGTTTAACTTCCAGAAAAAGAACAGGAGATTGAGTCTCAGAAGTTGCTAAGTGAATAAAATTGAAACAGTCAGAAATGACTTGCCTTAGGGGAGAGTGGCTTCTTGGGTCATAGAAATTTTGTTTCCTCTCTCTGGTAGACTGCTGAGCTAGCAAAAGTCGTACTGCTGCCTTAACAGTTTGTTCAGATGGAAACTTTAAAGAAGCTCGGAAATTTTAGCAGAAACAAGAATCCAGCACAGTGTCCTCCATCCCCGTGACCCCAGGGCAGAGTGAGGCAGTGCTAAGCTCCTAGCATGGGTCTTAGTTAGGTAGATGTGGGTTCCAACCCTCGACCCAAAGTTGCTGGTCTTGAACCAGCCATATTCTTTATCTGTGAAAAATGGCATTCAAAACTAACTTAGCAAAGCTGTAGAAAAGATTAAGTCAGATTAAGTTAGTAAAGTACTAGGTACTTAGCACATAGTAATCACTTGATACGTCCTAGTTAGTGGGAATTTATGCATGTAAAGAGCTTAGCAGGGTGTTCTTAGAACATAAGCATATTATATCAGCTATACTTCTAATTATCTTTGTGCTTTCTACATTGACAGGACATGATTTTCTTCCCCTCTATCTCTCTAGTTCCACACATCCAAAAATAATACAATTAGAAATATAACTCCCTGAGAACTTCTGGCTCAAAGATGTTTCATTTATTTTCACATAATTTGGAATCTTTTAAAAATCCATTTTCTCACAAGATACCACTAGACACCCACCCAAATGGCTAAAATTAAAAAGACTGACAACGCCAAATGCTAGCAAGCCTGTGCAGCTACTGCTGCTTGTTGGTGGGAGTGGAAAATGCCACCAAAAGACGGGGAAAAGGGCCTGTTAGCTTCTTATAACACTGAACACACACTTACCCTGTGACTTAGAAGATATGCAGTTTGCCTATTCCCAAAGAGAACAAAAATAAACATCTGGAAAAGACTTTTATAAGAATAGTCATAGCAGGGGCTTCCCCTGGTGGTCCAGTGGGTAAGGACACCGCCTTGCAGTGCAAAGGGCGCCGGTTCGATCACTGGCCTGGGAAGATCCCACATGCCGTGGAGCGGCTGGACCGATGTGTCCAATAACCGAGCAGGAGCTCTGGAGCGCATGCGCCCAGAGCTGGCGCTCTGCGACAACAGAGGCCACCGCGATGGGAGTCCCACGCGGGCCAAAGAACAAAGACGGATGAAAATAGAGAATTGAAAGATCAATAGAAGTGGCCCGCCCGCTCCCCTCCCTCCCCAACCCGACCTCCACCCAAAATAAATAAATAAATAAATAAATCTTAAAAAAAAAAAGAATAGTCATAGCAGACTTGTTCATTCTAGCCAAAAATTAGAAATAGGTGCCCATCAGTGAGAGAATGGATAAGCAAACAGTGGTGTGTTTGTACAAATAAATACTGGTCAGGAATTAAAAGGAACAACTTATTGATACATACATTATCATGGGGGAGTCTCAAACACATGCTGAGTGAAAAAGCCTTACACAAGTGTATGTATTCTATGATCCCAGTTGTATGAAGTTCTAGAACAATTAAAAAGTACTATGGAGGGCTTCCCTGGTGGTCCAGTGGGTAAGGACACCGCCTTGCAGTGCAAGGGGCGCCGGTTCGATCCCTGGCCTGGGAAGATCCCATGTGCCGCGGAGTGGCTGGACCAATGTGTCCAATAACCGAGCCGGAGCTCTGGAGCGCATGTGCCCAGAGCCGGTGACAACAGAGGCCACCGCGATGGGAGGCCCACGCGGGCCAAAGAACAAAGACGGATGAAAATAGAGAAATGAAAGACCAACAGAAGTGGCCCACCCCCTCCCTCCCCAACCCGACCTCCACCCAAAATAAATAAATAAATAAATAAATCTTA
This sequence comes from Tragulus kanchil, assembly GCA_022376925.1. NCBI lineage: Eukaryota > Metazoa > Chordata > Mammalia > Artiodactyla > Tragulidae > Tragulus > Tragulus kanchil. Next base: position 99,107,621 of record JAIOJX010000032.1, read on the forward strand.
AAAAAAAAAAGAATAGTCATAGCAGACTTGTTCATTCTAGCCAAAAATTAGAAATAGGTGCCCATCAGTGAGAGAATGGATAAGCAAACAGTGGTGTGTTTGTACAAATAAATACTGGTCAGAAATTAAAAGGAACAACTTATTGATACATACATTATCATGGGGGAGTCTCAAACACATGCTGAGTGAAAAAGCCTTACACAAGTGTATGTATTCTATGATCCCAGTTGTATGAAGTTCTAGAACAATTAAAAAGTACTATGGAGGGCTTCCCTGGTGGTCCAGTGGGTAAGGACACCGCCTTGCAGTGCAAGGGGCGCCGGTTCGATCCCTGGCCTGGGAAGATCCCATGTGCCGCGGAGTGGCTGGACCAATGTGTCCAATAACCGAGCCGGAGCTCTGGAGCGCATGTGCCCAGAGCCGGTGACAACAGAGGCCACCGCGATGGGAGGCCCACGCGGGCCAAAGAACAAAGACGGATGAAAATAGAGAAATGAAAGACCAACAGAAGTGGCCCACCCACCCCCTCTCTCCCTCCCCACCCCACCCTCGCCTCACCCCACCCCAAAAATTAAAAAAAAAAAATTAAAAATCTTAAAAAAAAAAAAAAAGTACTATGGAAAAAAAGAGTGGTTGGTTGCCTCTGGAGTTTGAATGAGAATGGGCTTCTGGGGTGACTGCAATGTTTCATCTTTCAGTCAAGTACAAGTATATGCATTCCTTGGTTGTACAAGCATATGCATTCCTTGGTTGTACAAGTATATGCATTTGTCAAAACATATTTAGCAAGAACGTTCATGTAAGATTTGAGTATTTCATTGTATCTAATTTTTCCTTAGGAGAGAAAAAAGCAAATGTTGAGCTAGTTAATGATATTCATGCTAAAGTATTTAGGGAGAAAATATACAGATGTCTTCAATTTAATTTGAAATGCATCAAAAAATAAGATTGGTGGTTAGCAATAAGAATGGATAGATGGATAGCTAATGTGATAAAATAAGCACAGTAAAATGTTAAGTGGGAAGTACATGGGTGTTCATTTTAAAATTAACCTGTATGTTTGAAAGTTATAATATTGTTGGAGAAAAAAAGATCCTTGAACATTTTTTTAGCCTTTCAAATAAAAAGAGAATTCTAATGCTCATGCTGTTGTTTACTCACAAAGCTGTGTTTGACTCTTTGTGACCTCCTGAACTGCAGCATACCAGGCTTGTCCCTTATGGTCATACTGGTAACCCAAAAATGTGTGCACCATTTAAAGGAATACTCCTTGGAAGAAATGCCATGACAAACCAAGACAGAATATTAAAAAGCTGAGACATCACCATAGTCAAAGCTATGGTTTTTCTCATAGTCGTGTATGGATGTGAGAGTTGGACCATAAAGAAGGCTGAGAGCTGAAGAATTGATGCTTTTGAATTGTGGTGTTGGAGAAGACTCTTGAGAGTCCCTTGGACAGCAAAGTGATAAAACCAGTCCTAAAAGAAATATTCCTGAATATCCCTGAATATTCATTGGAAGGACTGATGCTGAAGCTGACTCAGCATCAGTCAGTATTTGGCCACCTGATACAAAGAGCTGACTCAATGGAAAAGACCCTGATGCTGGGAAATACTAAGGTCAAGAGAAGGAAGCAACAGAGGATGAGATGGTTGGATGGCCTCATCAACTCAATGGACATGAGTTCGAGCAAACTCCAGGAGATAGTGAACGACAGGGAAACCTGGTGTGCTGTAGTCTATGGAGTTGCAAAGAGAGGGACACAACTAAGCAACTGAACAACAACCTTTAGGTTTGCTGTTAACTTTGAAATTGGTAAACTCTGATTTACAGGACACTTAAGATCAGAATGAAAGGTCATTTAGTGAAAGAATTGAGGTGACACTTCACAATTGTACATTCTGGAACTTCTAGAAAAAATTTTAAGACTTTTTTGAGTACTTTATGTCCACAGCAAAATTAAGTGTAAGGTACAAAGATTTCCCATATAACCCAAGCTCCACAGATGCATAACCTCCACAATCATCAGCATCACTCTCCTGAGTGGCACATTTGTTGCTTTGATCTACCTCCATGGACTCATCATTATCACCTGAAGTCCATAGTATACATTAGGATTCATTCTTGGTGTTGTACATTCTGTGGGTTTGAACAAATGTGTAATGACATATATCCACTACTATAATATCATACAGAGTGGTATCACTTCACTAAAGAAATCTTTGCCACTAGTTTTCTCCTGTTAAATCAGGAGGGAATCCTGGTAGCTATGGATGACTTCTTTAAGCCTGACATTTATAATCCACTTTCCCATATGTAGAGTTATGGAAGGGGGCTGAGACAGTAGCTCTCACCCCACAGGACAGCTGACCTTTATCCCCATATTTCAGACTCCTCAGGAGAGATTGCTGTGAGCTGTAGAAATTTGTCTTTTATGGAAATGAAAAGAGTCAGTCTTCATGTATAATAAACTTTCCTGGGTGTGGCTTTGTCCCTTGGACAGCAAAGTGATAAAACCAGTTGGTGTTGGAGAAGACTTGAGAACAGCAAAGTGATAAAACCAGTCCTAAAAGAAATATTCCTGAATATCCCTGAATATTCATTGGAAGGACTGATGCTGAAGCTGACTCAGCATCAGTCAGTATTTGGCCACCTGATACAAAGAGCTGACTCAATGGAAAAGACCCTGATGCTGGGAAATACTAAGGTCAAGAGAAGGAAGCAACAGAGGATGAGATGGTTGGATGGCCTCATCAACTCAATGGACATGAGTTCGAGCAAACTCCAGGAGATAGTGAACGACAGGGAAACCTGGTGTGCTGTAGTCTATGGAGTTGCAAAGAGAGGGACACAACTAAGCAACTGAACAACAACCTTTAGGTTTGCTGTTAACTTTGAAATTGGTAAACTCTGATTTACAGGACACTTAAGATCAGAATGAAAGGTCATTTAGTGAAAGAATTGAGGTGACACTTCACAATTGTACATTCTGGAACTTCTAGAAAAAATTTTAAGACTTTTTTGAGTACTTTATGTCCACAGCAAAATTAAGTGTAAGGTACAAAGATTTCCCATATAACCCAAGCTCCACAGATGCATAACCTCCACAATCATCAGCATCACTCTCCTGAGTGGCACATTTGTTGCTTTGATCTACCTCCATGGACTCATCATTATCACCTGAAGTCCATAGTATACATTAGGATTCATTCTTGGTGTTGTACATTCTGTGGGTTTGAACAAATGTGTAATGACATATATCCACTACTATAATATCATACAGAGTGGTATCACTTCACTAAAGAAATCTTTGCCACTAGTTTTCTCCTGTTAAATCAGGAGGGAATCCTGGTAGCTATGGATGACTTCTTTAAGCCTGACATTTATAATCCACTTTCCCATATGTAGAGTTATGGAAGGGGGCTGAGACAGTAGCTCTCACCCCACAGGACAGCTGACCTTTATCCCCATATTTCAGACTCCTCAGGAGAGATTGCTGTGAGCTGTAGAAATTTGTCTTTTATGGAAATGAAAAGAGTCAGTCTTCATGTATAATAAGGGTACTTTCCTGGGTGTGGCGCTTGTTCTGAGTTTCACTTACTGACCACAAGGTGGTCATCTTCAATTGCATTTCATGAATAAGAAAACTGGAGATCAGAGAGGTTAATAGTCGCTTAACTTGTGAGTAGCAAAAGTGGGACTTGAACCCAACCTTCATGGCTCCCAAGTTCGTGACCCTTTTTTACTTAAGGTGTTGGGAAAGAAGATGTTTTCTGGGGGACTTGGAATCCAGAATACATTTTTCTTGAGAAACTATGTGACTAGAGGTGTTTAAGTATAATGCAATAGTGTCTTTAATCCTGTTGTTTTGTTTGGTGTTTTGATTTTCTGTAATTTGGGGCTAAGTAGGATTCTCTAAGCTTGCCAAGCATGACATTATTTTGAACAGTGTTGGTGTCACAAGATTTCAGCCTATGATTTACAGACTTTGGAGACAAGGTTTCTATAGTCATAGACCATCAGTAATAGTCACATATTATGCTCATATCTGGCTTTGCTATTTGCAAAGTACCGTCATGTCTGTGTCTCATGTGAGTCTCACATCCATACTATAAGACAGAGAAAAGAAGGATAAGATCATTATTTCCATTTGTTGAGGGCTAGGGAGACCAGGGGAGAGGTCCAAAAGTTTGCCTAAGGTCACACAGCAGAGTAAGGGTTTGAGCCAAGGTGAGACCCCAAGCCTTTTAACAGCTCATTCACTGTCCCTCACACCGCCTCCACTTTATATCCATAAGGACTCATCATTATCACCTGAAGTCCATAGGGATTCATTCTTGGTGTTGTACATTCTGGGGGTTTGAACAAATGTGTAATGACATATATCCACTACTATAATATCATACAGAGTGGTATCACTTCACTAAAGAAATCTTTGCCACTAGTTTTCTCCTGTTAAATCAGGAGGGAATCCTGGTAGCTATGGATGACTTCTTTAAGCCTGACATTTATAATCCACTTTCCCATATGTAGAGTTATGGAAGGGGGCTGAGACAGTAGCTCTCACCCCACAGGACAGCTGACCTTTATCCCCATATTTCAGACTCCTCAGGAGAGATTGCTGTGAGCTGTAGAAATTTGTCTTTTATGGAAATGAAAAGAGTCAGTCTTCATGTATAATAAGGGTACTTTCCTGGGTGTGGCGCTTGTTCTGAGTTTCACTTACTGACCACAAGGTGGTCATCTTCAATTGCATTTCATGAATAAGAAAACTGGAGATCAGAGAGGTTAATAGTCGCTTAACTTGTGAGTAGCAAAAGTGGGACTTGAACCCAACCTTCATGGCTCCCAAGTTCGTGACCCTTTTTTACTTAAGGTGTTGGGAAAGAAGATGTTTTCTGGGGGACTTGGAATCCAGAATACATTTTTCTTGAGAAACTATGTGACTAGAGGTGTTTAAGTATAATGCAATAGTGTCTTTAATCCTGTTGTTTTGTTTGGTGTTTTGATTTTCTGTAATTTGGGGCTAAGTAGGATTCTCTAAGCTTGCCAAGCATGACATTATTTTGAACAGTGTTGGTGTCACAAGATTTCAGCCTATGATTTACAGACATTGGAGACAAGGTTTCTATAGTCATAGACCATCAGTAATAGTCACATATTATGCTCATATCTGGCTTTGCTATTTGCAAAGTACCGTCATGTCTGTGTCTCATGTGAGTCTCACATCCATACTATAAGACAGAGAAAAGAAGGATAAGATCATTATTTCCATTTGTTGAGGGCTAGGGAGACCAGGGGAGAGGTCCAAAAGTTTGCCTAAGGTCACACAGCAGAGTAAGGGTTTGAGCCAAGGTGAGACCCCAAGCCTTTTAACAGCTCATTCACTGTCCCTCACACCGCCTCCACTTTATATCTCATTTTGTCTCCTGAACCCAGGCCAATTTACATGTGAAATCCTGCAAATTCTTGGTAGGTGACCAATATATAATGTGTAGCTAATGAGATAAAGTACAGTTTCACTTCTGTTACAAAGGAAGAGGAACTCTCAAAGGGATCATAATAATCGAGTCTTTCTCAGCGGAACTCACAGAGTTTTATGGACCTGGCAAAACGATCCATCCTTTCAATAGACCAGTGTGCTTGGGACCTCCCATTGTCCCCACCATTCTGCTGAGGAGGGAACAACATTAAGGGATTTGGTCCAGGATCACCGACACCCAGGTCGTCAATCACACATTCTCAGTGGCAGATCAGGGAGTGGACCTGGAACTCCGTGTAACCATCCATGAGAATGTGCTCCAGCCAGCACATCGTGTAATGTATTTTTAAATCCCCCAAAGAACTCCTGTCAAGGAGTTTAAATGGACATCCTATGATAGCCTTGAGACTCATCAGCAAACTCTGTGTCCAAGGTCAAAAGGAAACCAGGGTAGGCCCCAGAGAAACCCCAGACCTCTTTATATCATTACCATATAAGCATTTGTGCTTTTTATGATCATGCCATTGCTTAAGACATCTAGCCAAGCACACTCTTTACTTACTCTGTCACCTTAGGTGAGTTTCTTGACATTTGGGGCTAAGTAGCTCTAACCCCAAATGACATTATTTTGAACAGTGTTGGTGTCACAAGATTTCAGCCTATGATTTACAGACTTTGGAGACAAGGTTTCTATAGTCATAGACCATCAGTAATAGTCACATATTATGCTCATATCTGGCTTTGCTATTTGCAAAGTACCGTCATGTCTGTGTCTCATGTGAGTCTCACATCCATACTATAAGACAGAGAAAAGAAGGATAAGATCATTATTTCCATTTGTTGAGGGCTAGGGAGACCAGGGGAGAGGTCCAAAAGTTTGCCTAAGGTCACACAGCAGAGTAAGGGTTTGAGCCAAGGTGAGACCCCAAGCCTTTTAACAGCTCATTCACTGTCCCTCACACCGCCTCCACTTTATATCTCATTTTGTCTCCTGAACCCAGGCCAATTTACATGTGAAATCCTGCAAATTCTTGGTAGGTGACCAATATATAATGTGTAGCTAATGAGATAAAGTACAGTTTCACTTCTGTTACAAAGGAAGAGGAACTCTCAAAGGGATCATAATAATCGAGTCTTTCTCAGCGGAACTCACAGAGTTTTATGGACCTGGCAAAACGATCCATCCTTTCAATAGACCAGTGTGCTTGGGACCTCCCATTGTCCCCACCATTCTGCTGAGGAGGGAACAACATTAAGGGATTTGGTCCAGGGTCACCGACACCCAGGTCGTCAATCACACATTCTCAGTGGCAGATCAGGGAGTGGACCTGGAACTCCGTGTAACCATCCATGAGAATGTGCTCCAGCCAGCACATCGTGTAATGTATTTTTAAATCCCCCAAAGAACTCCTGTCAAGGAGTTTAAATGGACATCCCCTATGATAGCCTTGAGACTCATCAGCAAACTCTGTGTCCAAGGTCAAAAGGAAACCAGGGTAGGCCCCAGAGAAACCCCAGACCTCTTTATATCATTACCATATAAGCATTTGTGCTTTTTATGATCATGCCATTGCTTAAGACATCTAGCCAAGCACACTCTTTACTTACTCTGTCACCTTAGGTGAGTTTCTTGACATTTGGGAGCCTCAGTTTATGCCTCTGGAAAGGGACGGTTGGACCAGATGACTATATTCTTTAGAACCATAAGGAGAAAACAGTTTTAACCAGAGAGCTTATTTTTCTAGTTTGGAACTCTCTGAGAGCCAGGATGCTGTTCTGTTCTCTGTGGCCCCAGCATTCAACCCCGTTCCTGACACATAAAGGCTGCCTGATGAATGTTGAGTGACTGAATAAAAATGGCACAGCCCCTTTGCTTAGGATGAGCAATGTTTCCATAAATTCTGTACATTGTTGGCAGTGTATTTCAAGTGTGACCCATTTCATCTGGAAACACAGCTTGTTAATCATCCGAGAGATGTGTCAGAATATAACCACTGACTCCAGAATGTGCTCATGACGCAGAAGGCCAAAGCTTGCTCCTGGTGACTCTAGGGATCTGAACAACGACTCAGAGTGGCTGTGTAACCCAAATCGGGGCACAGTTTTCTAATTGTCCCGAAGGGTTGATGTTTTTAAATATTTATTTATTTGGCTGCACTGGATTTAGTTGAAGCACTTGAGACCTTTGATCTTCATTGCAACATGAAATCTCTTAGCTACAGCATGTGGGATCTAGTTCCCTGACCAGAGATTAAACCCAGGCCCCTACACTGGTGGAGAAGGACATGGCACCCACTCTCGGATTCTTGCCTGGAGAACCCTGTGGACGAGGAGCCCGGCAGACTACAACCATGGGGGCAAAAGAGTTGGACACAACTTAGCCACTAAACCCACCATGACCCCTGCATTGGCAACATGGAGTCTCAGCTATTAGACCACTAGGGAAGCTCCAGGGTTAATTTTTAAAGTATGGAGGAGAGATTTTGAGGAGAGGCAGGATGACCACTAGATACTCAGAGAAAACCTTGAATTGATGGTCTCTGTGTTTCCTTCTAGACCCACGATTCTGACTCTCAACCTATTCTCTTTTTGCATGGAAAGTACACAGATATTTGTTTGAAATAATATGGCTTGGAATCTCATTCTTACACTTATTGATCATATGATTTAAGTTAAATCTAATACTCCATGGACTATAACTCATCAGGCTCCTCTGTCCATGGAATTCTCCAGGCAAGGATCCTGGAGTGGGTAGCCTTTTCCTTCTCCAGCAGATCTTCCCAACCGAGGGATCGAACCTGCGTCTCCTGCATTATAGACAGATTCTTTACCATCTGAGTCCCCAGGGAAGCCCAGTCTAATACTAACACTCCATAATAACATGAATAAAACTTATGATGTTAATATGATCACTGGCATTTAGCTCTACCTGCTGCGAGCTTTGTTGACATTTTTTAACTTTATGTTAACTCACTTAATCCATTTGAAGGAGGGCTCATTGTTACTATCCATCAGATAAATAAAGCTTGGACACAGAGAATGTAAGGAACTCATGCTCCCAGGTCTCCCAATGAGGAGTGTCAAACCTAGTGACTCACATTCCTGTCTGTGTGACTCCAGTCTTGGAGCTCTCAATAAGTGAATCTCTGTCCATCAGTTTGTTAGACTATACCACTGATATTGTGATCTCTCAGCTTTCTTACAGGTACTTAGAAAAATCAAATGAGGTATGTTTCCAATTATTTGATCTTTCATCAGACAAACAATAGTCTGAAGTCAGCTCCTGAAAGTGTAGAGTTTCTCTGGGTCTCCTTCAAAATGGAGGATTCCTAAACGGCCCTCAGAAATTACTATCAGAATAAGTACATGAATTAATGGAGAGAATAATAAGAAAATTACGAAGAGTCAAGGTACTCCATAAGGGTTATTTACTTAATTTTTGGTGTTTTGAATTTGTACTCAGCCTTGTTTAACATATTTTTAACTTGTAAAGTACCCATAGAAAGAAAGCTGCTGGATCTCCCCGGTAGCTCAGTTGCTGAGGGCCCACCTGCCAATGCAGGGGACATGGGTTCGATATCTGGTCAGGGAAGAGCCCACACGCCACAGAGCAACTAAGACTGTGGGCCACAGCTACTGAGCCTGTATGCCCTAGAGCCCATACTCTGCAACAAGAGAAAACACTACAGTGAGAAGTCTGCACACTGCAGCTGGGGAGTATTGCCTGCTCTCTGCAGCTAAAAAAAAAAAAAAAAGCAAATGCAACTCTTGATACATCCATGGAAAGGCTCCTCTGTCCATGGAATTCTCCAGGCAAGGATCCTGGAGTGGGTAGCCTTTTCCTTCTCCAGCAGATCTTCCCAACCGAGGGATCGAACCTGCGTCTCCTGCATTATAGACAGATTCTTTACCATCTGAGTCCCCAGGGAAGCCCAGTCTAATACTAACACTCCATAATAACATGAATAAAACTTATGATGTTAATATGATCACTGGCATTTAGCTCTACCTGCTGCGAGCTTTGTTGACATTTTTTAACTTTACGTTAACTCACTTAATCCATTTGAAGGAGGGCTCATTGTTACTATCCATCAGATAAATAAAGCTTGGACACAGAGAATGTAAGGAACTCATGCTCCCAGGTCTCCCAATGAGGAGTGTCAAACCTAGTGACTCACATTCCTGTCTGTGTGACTCCAGTCTTGGAGCTCTCAATAAGTGAATCTCTGTCCATCAGTTTGTTAGACTATACCACTGATATTGTGATCTCTCAGCTTTCTTACAGGTACTTAGAAAAATCAAATGAGGTATGTTTCCAATTATTTGATCTTTCATCAGACAAACAATAGTCTGAAGTCAGCTCCTGAAAGTGTAGAGTTTCTCTGGGTCTCCTTCAAAATGGAGGATTCCTAAACGGCCCTCAGAAATTACTATCAGAATAAGTACATGAATTAATGGAGAGAATAATAAGAAAATTACGAAGAGTCAAGGTACTCCATAAGGGTTATTTACTTAATTTTTGGTGTTTTGAATTTGTACTCAGCCTTGTTTAACATATTTTTAACTTGTAAAGTACCCATAGAAAGAAAGCTGCTGGATCTCCCCGGTAGCTCAGTTGCTGAGGGCCCACCTGCCAATGCAGGGGACATGGGTTCGATATCTGGTCAGGGAAGAGCCCACACGCCACAGAGCAACTAAGACTGTGGGCCACAGCTACTGAGCCTGTATGCCCTAGAGCCCATACTCTGCAACAAGAGAAAACACTACAGTGAGAAGTCTGCACACTGCAGCTGGGGAGTATTGCCTGCTCTCTGCAGCTAGAGAAAAGCCCGCACAGCCACAAAGACCCAGCACAGCCAAAAATGAATCAATAAAAAATTTAAAAAAGAAAGCTACTTGTTAGTCCAGTGACTTTAATGCCCAACTGTTTATCCGTTAGGAATATTTCTTTCTGCTTCTTCTCACCTCACTTGAATTGTGTTTGATTTGCATTTGATGTAATTTGGAAGTGAAAATTATGACTTGTGTTTGTATGTTCTCCATTCCTACTAAAATTCCATTCCTTGTTTGGGAAGCGTTTATTATTAGTGCTGTATCTGAGGAAACAGAAGAGTTTAATACTTAATCTATAAAACTTCTCATAATAACTCTGTGAGGTTGATAGTTTAGCCCATTATTCACAGGATGACCCTGAGATTCAGATTCATTCATTCCTATTGTTCATTTCTTCATCCATTCATCCTCAGAGTCTGCACTAAGGTCCAGGGTTTGTACTGGGTTCTAGTATAATGAAGTCACTTCAGAGTTATTTTCTGCTCTAAATGAATTTTGTGAAGGACAGCTTAGAGTGAGTGGGCAATTTTTGCATTGTCTCATGAATTGTTGCCGATTGTAGATCTGGGACTACACACAAGTCTATGGCCTGATGTTTGCAATTGTTGATACCCCCAGGTCACAAGCAGTAAACTAGAGAGGTTTGGTTTTCTTACCCAATGCTATCAATCTGGTTGTTGTGGGTGTTTGATCACACACAGTCAACCCAATTACAGCTTCGCAGGTGGTGCTAGTGGTAAAAAATCCACCTGCCAATGTAGGAGGTGCAAGAGACACAGGTTCAATCCTTGGACCAGAAAGATTCTCTGGAATAGAAAATGGCTACTTACTCTAGTGCTCTTGCCTGGAAAATTTCATGGGTGCAGGAGCCTGATGGGTTACAGTCCACAGGGCTGCAGAGAGTTGGACATGACCAAGTGACTAAGCACACAACACAGCCAACCCATTTAGACAACACGTTCACTCATCACTGGAAGATATGCTTCCTCACTCCTACCTCATTTTCAAGCAGAATCTTTCTTCACTCCTGTTTGATAACTGTGGGACATAGCTGTTTCAGCTTCCATATGCAAAATGGACAGAGGTCCATAAACCTCTCTTGCTCTTCTTGTTCCACTTGCTTATGGACAGAGGAGTTATGCTTCAGGAGATGGGGACTGATTGGGCTTGGGACTGGTCTAGGCTTTCAGCCTGAGTCTCTGCTCTCTTTGTTCTCTAAATGTTCTTTTCTCTTTCCATTCAGTCAAGAAAGAAAAAGGAAGGAAGGGAGGAGGGCATGACGGGGAAAAGGGGCTTAATGCTTGAATGTTTTTTTTGTTTGTATGTTCTCCATTCCTACTAAAATTCCATTCCTTGTTTGGGAAGCGTTTATTATTAGTGCTGTATCTGAGGAAACAGAAGAGTTTAATACTTAATCTATAAAACTTCTCATAATAACTCTGTGAGGTTGATAGTTTAGCCCATTATTCACAGGATGACCCTGAGATTCAGATTCATTCATTCCTATTGTTCATTTCTTCATCCATTCATCCTCAGAGTCTGCACTAAGGTCCAGGGTTTGTACTGGGTTCTAGTATAATGAAGTCACTTCAGAGTTATTTTCTGCTCTAAATGAATTTTGTGAAGGACAGCTTAGAGTGAGTGGGCAATTTTTGCATTGTCTCATGAATTGTTGCCGATTGTAGATCTGGGACTACACACAAGTCTATGGCCTGATGTTTGCAATTGTTGATACCCCCAGGTCACAAGCAGTAAACTAGAGAGGTTTGGTTTTCTTACCCAATGCTATCAATCTGGTTGTTGTGGGTGTTTGATCACACACAGTCAACCCAATTACAGCTTCGCAGGTGGTGCTAGTGGTAAAAAATCCACCTGCCAATGTAGGAGGTGCAAGAGACACAGGTTCAATCCTTGGACCAGAAAGATTCTCTGGAATAGAAAATGGCTACTTACTCTAGTGCTCTTGCCTGGAAAATTTCATGGGTGCAGGAGCCTGATGGGTTACAGTCCACAGGGCTGCAGAGAGTTGGACATGACCAAGTGACTAAGCACACAACACAGCCAACCCATTTAGACAACACGTTCACTCATCACTGGAAGATATGCTTCCTCACTCCTACCTCATTTTCAAGCAGAATCTTTCTTCACTCCTGTTTGATAACTGTGGGACATAGCTGTTTCAGCTTCCATATGCAAAATGGACAGAGGTCCATAAACCTCTCTTGCTCTTCTTGTTCCACTTGCTTATGGACAGAGGAGTTATGCTTCAGGAGATGGGGACTGATTGGGCTTGGGACTGGTCTAGGCTTTCAGCCTGAGTCTCTGCTCTCTTTGTTCTCTAAATGTTCTTTTCTCTTTCCATTCAGTCAAGAAAGAAAAAGGAAGGAAGGGAGGGAGGGCATGACGAAGGAAAGGAAAGAAAGGAGTGCTGTAGTCAAATGAAAGCTTGGAACACATAGATAACAGAGCTCTTCACTGTAGAACTTCTCAGAACTTTAAAGATTTATTTATTTTTGGGCGGGGGTTGGGTTGGTGAGGGAGGGGAGCGGGCGGGCCACTTCTATTGGTCTTTCCCTTCTCTGTTTTCATCCGTCTTTGTTCTTTGGCTCCTGTGGGCCTCCCATCGCAGTGGCGTCTGTTGCAGAGTGCCGGCTCTGAGTGCATGCGCTCCAGAGCTCCGGCTCGGTGATTGGACACATCAGTCCAGCCGCTCCACGGCACGTGGGATCTTCCCAGGCCCGGGATCGAACCGGCGCCCCTTGCACTGCAAGGCGGTGTCCTTATCCACTGGACCACCAGGGGAAGCCCTTCTCAGAACTTTATTATGCTTGTGGGCGGGCATCATTATTTACACAAAGCATTCATCATGATGTGCGTTTCTCAGCATCTTCTTCATGGAAATTCTTTCATGGGACAAATAAGGCCATTTGTTGGGATGGTAGTTCCTCAGGGCATTAGGTGACTTCTCCATACAAATGGCTTTCAGACTGGGCACTCTACTCAGCTTCTGATTTTTGTCTTACTCCTTCTTTTTTTCAGCAATTCCTGAATATTTTTCCTTCCTTCCTTTGTTCCTTCCCTTCTTCATACCTCTTTCCCTCACTCTGTCTTTCCCTCTTTCCTTATCTTTAACTTCAGGCCTAAAATGATTGGCACCAAGTCTCTGACTTTGAGAGGCTCATAATCAATGAAGGGGACAGACATATAAGGAATGCATGATGTGCATTGTTTGGGATGTTGTAGTACAGGAAAGTGTCGGGTACAGAGAAAATAGCAGGAGTACATAAAAAGGGGTCATAGGAGGTAATGTTTTAGCTAAGTCTCGAGAAATGAGTAGAGGATATTAAATGGTAATGAGGGGAAACAAAAAAATGGAAAATCGTGGGTCATAGAACAGCCTGGAATATCTGGAAAGCTGCAAGTTTGACTAGAGTGTAGTGCTCAGGATACAGATGGAGAAGCAGACTGGTGACAACTTGAGAAGCATGGTGGAAACTTCATGTTTTGTGTTTGAAACCACGATTAAGTCCTTTCTCCATGTATCATAACAGAAATTTTTCTACCTTTGGTCCACACGAAGAAATCAGTATTGCCCATTGATTTTGTCATGGCTAGGTAATAATCTACCCTTCTCCAATATATACTCTGTTGAATACCCATCTTGTGAGATGAACCACACCCATGCACCCACACATGCATGCAAACACATATGTATACAATTTATCTGAGAAGAAAATAAATATGGAGAAAGGCCCATTGGCACATTCAGAATGGAAAGAAATGTTTTACCTTGGAGCTCAATTTTTTTTTTTTTTTTTTTTGAGGAACATATTTTAGTACTGTATAACACACACTTTAGGAAAATGTTTCTGACACTTCAAAATAGTGACAGTGGTGCCCTGTGACAACCTTCTGAAACCGCCATATGCCAAGAAACCCTGGGCTGGGAGCCGTTACTGCCATCTGAGGTTAGAGAAGGGAAAAGATCTGGTTGATGTCCTTGGCGACAACTGAGCAAGAACAAGAGTTCAGGGTTTAGGTGTCCTTTTTCTGGTCCAGTTCTCATTTATTGCGTTCATAAATGGACCCCCTAAAGTCCACAGGCATTTACTAGTGACTCCACGTGTCTACCATTGTGCCCTGTGCTAAGAACGATGTGGAAATTCTCACTAATGGGAGAGATGATACTACACATAGCCACGTGGGTCTTCAGGGGCTGTGGTAGGGATGCCTACCCTGTTTATGGGGTTTGGGCAAAGAGTTGGTTTGATCTGAATTAATTTTCTAAGAAGTTCAAATGGGCTCTTTTCTCTGTGGGGGAAGAGACCATAGAGGGGGAACAGAAGCTTGGGACCAGTGGGGAGGGGAGCACAGAGTCTGATTCTGGTTCCATGTGACAAGTGCAGTGGAGAGAAGTTGTGGATAGTTGGATTTGAGAGGAAGTAGAGACTGACGGCTCTGAGGGTAGACATGGGGTGGCCGGTTTTGAGACAAGGAGACTGATGTGCTTCTGCTCCCTTGGAACTGGAATTATAATTTAAAATCAGCATCTTTATGGTATGCTTATTTCTGTTTAGCTAAGCTCAATTTGGTAATGAGGGGAAACAAAAAAATGGAAAATCGTGGGTCATAGAACAGCCTGGAATATCTGGAAAGCTGCAAGTTTGACTAGAGTGTAGTGCTCAGGATACAGATGGAGAAGCAGACTGGTGACAACTTGAGAAGCATGGTGGAAACTTCATGTTTTGTGTTTGAAACCACGATTAAGTCCTTTCTCCATGTATCATAACAGAAATTTTTCTACCTTTGGTCCACACGAAGAAATCAGTATTGCCCATTGATTTTGTCATGGCTAGGTAATAATCTACCCTTCTCCAATATATACTCTGTTGAATACCCATCTTGTGAGATGAACCACACCCATGCACCCACACATGCATGCAAACACATATGTATACAATTTATCTGAGAAGAAAATAAATATGGAAAGAGGCCCATTGGCACATTCAGAATGGAAAGAAATGTTTTACCTTGGAGCTCAATTTTTTTTTTTTTTTTTTGAGGAACATATTTTAGTACTGTATAACACACACTTTAGGAAAATGTTTCTGACACTTCAAAATAGTGACAGTGGTGCCCTGTGACAACCTTCTGAAACCGCCATATGCCAAGAAACCCTGGGCTGGGAGCCGTTACTGCCATCTGAGGTTAGAGAAGGGAAAAGATCTGGTTGATGTCCTTGGCGACAACTGAGCAAGAACAAGAGTTCAGGGTTTAGGTGTCCTTTTTCTGGTCCAGTTCTCATTTATTGCGTTCATAAATGGACCCCCTAAAGTCCACAGGCATTTACTAGTGACTCCACGTGTCTACCATTGTGCCCTGTGCTAAGAACGATGTGGAAATTCTCACTAATGGGAGAGATGATACTACACATAGCCACGTGGGTCTTCAGGGGCTGTGGTAGGGATGCCTACCCTGTTTATGGGGTTTGGGCAAAGAGTTGGTTTGATCTGAATTAATTTTCTAAGAAGTTCAAATGGGCTCTTTTCTCTGTGGGGGAAGAGACCATAGAGGGGGAACAGAAGCTTGGGACCAGTGGGGAGGGGAGCACAGAGTCTGATTCTGGTTCCATGTGACAAGTGCAGCGGAGAGAAGTTGTGGATAGTTGGATTTGAGAGGAAGTAGAGACTGACGGCTCTGAGGGTAGACATGGGGTGGCCGGTTTTGAGACAAGGAGACTGATGTGCTTCTGCTCCCTTGGAACTGGAATTATAATTTAAAATCAGCATCTTTATGGTATGCTTATTTCTGTTTCCTATAAAAGGAACGCTCTACTAGCAAAAAACAATGAAAGCATTGCAAAATGCATCCAGTTCATTTCCCCTGGTTTCTTTCACAAGAAGCAACCACTGTTACCAATCTCTTGTGTATTTTTCCAGGCAGTCTAAGAGTACACATGTGTGTATGCGTGAGCAAATTATACAGTAGTCCAGGTTGTATATCCTGTATGGTAGCTGACTCTTTCCACTAAATAATATATCTTAAAGATTAGTCCATACCAGTACTTATAGAAAGAATTCTGTATATTTTAGCAATACAACAATATATTGCAGTATACTGCCATATCATAATATTTAATTAATATTGAGTTAATTCCCTACTGAAAGACATGGATTTTTTTCCATTTTTCAATTACTAATGATAATGTAATGAATAATGTTATAATAATATCTTTGAACATATTATACACATGTAGAAGTGGATCTATAGAATAAACCCCTAGGAGGAGAATCTATGGCTCTAAAAGAATGTGTATATTTAAGCATTGGTTGAGGGAACCATTTTGTCCATCGAGAGTTGTGCTAGTTTATAGTCAGTAACAATGCTTGATGATAACTCCCAAGGTGAAAGCTTTTATGATCATAGTGAAGTTTATGGTGACTCACAAGTGTGTGGCTTTATATTTGCCAGAAGTGCTTCTTTACCTGTTATTTATTTAGTTACTAAACCCACTCTTGGAAGTAGATCTTTTGTATTCTAGTTTACTAGTGACTCCACGTGTCTACCATTGTGCCCTGTGCTAAGAACGATGTGGAAATTCTCACTAATGGGAGAGATGATACTACACATAGCCACGTGGGTCTTCAGGGGCTGTGGTAGGGATGCCTACCCTGTTTATGGGGTTTGGGCAAAGAGTTGGTTTGATCTGAATTAATTTTCTAAGAAGTTCAAATGGGCTCTTTTCTCTGTGGGGGAAGAGACCATAGAGGGGGAACAGAAGCTTGGGACCAGTGGGGAGGGGAGCACAGAGTCTGATTCTGGTTCCATGTGACAAGTGCAGCGGAGAGAAGTTGTGGATAGTTGGATTTGAGAGGAAGTAGAGACTGACGGCTCTGAGGGTAGACACGGGGTGGCCGGTTTTGAGACAAGGAGACTGATGTGCTTCTGCTCCCTTGGAACTGGAATTATAATTTAAAATCAGCATCTTTATGGTATGCTTATTTCTGTTTCCTATAAAAGGAACGCTCTACTAGCAAAAAACAATGAAAGCATTGCAAAATGCATCCAGTTCATTTCCCCTGGTTTCTTTCACAAGAAGCAACCACTGTTACCAATCTCTTGTGTATTTTTCCAGGCAGTCTAAGAGTACACATGTGTGTATGCGTGAGCAAATTATACAGTAGTCCAGGTTGTATATCCTGTATGGTAGCTGATTCTTTCCACTAAATAATATATCTTAAAGATTAGTCCATACCAGTACTTATAGAAAGAATTCTGTATATTTTAGCAATACAACAATATATTGCAGTATACTGCCATATCATAATATTTAATTAATATTGAGTTAATTCCCTACTGAAAGACATGGATTTTTTTCCATTTTTCAATTACTAATGATAATGTAATGAATAATGTTATAATAATATCTTTGAACATATTATACACATGTAGAAGTGGATCTATAGAATAAACCCCTAGGAGGAGAATCTATGGCTCTAAAAGAATGTGTATATTTAAGCATTGGTTGAGGGAACCATTTGTCCATCGAGAGTTGTGCTAGTTTATAGTCAGTAACAATGCTTGATGATAACTCCCAAGGTGAAAGCTTTTATGATCATAGTGAAGTTTATGGTGACTCACAAGTGTGTGGCTTTATATTTGCCAGAAGTGCTTCTTTACCTGTTATTTATTTAGTTACTAAACCCACTCTTGGAAGTAGATCTTTTGTATTCTAGTTTTATAAGCGAGGACCTGGAACTTGGAGTGACTGATCATTTGCCCTTCCAGTGAATGGCAGGATTGGGATTTGAACCCTCATCTCTCAGACATCCAGGTCCAGACTGCCTCCAGTTTAGTCTTGCCAGATAAGAGTTTTCCCAAAGCCCACATTTAGATTCCTCTCTCTTACAGACCAAACTCTGCATCCCTAGAAGCATTCACATGTTTGCTGGGTAAGGCCTGGGAAAAATGCTGTTGAAAGCATTATGGCCTCAGCATGAGGGTCTAAACGTAACCTTCAAGGCCCCTTTCTGCCCCATCAGGTCCATGGACTAAGTTAGCTCTCCTCTCAGGCTTAATAGCTGCATCAATAAAATGAAAATAATATCACCTGCCTCTAACTGCATTGGAATGTCATAAAGGTAAATCAGAGAGTACACCTGAAGCACTTAGAGCAACTTAAGAAAAATAAACTCTATAAATCTGTGTTAGAGAGGCTGCGATGCCATGGAGATTTTAGTCCATCCAGCCTCCCTTGGGCCTTTATTAGGAGCAAGTTCCCTTAAATGGATTTGTTTTAAATACAAATACAAGTATGCACTTGTGCTCACACTCACACACTGAACAATCTCGTCCAACTCCCTGGCACATTGTTAAAGATTCACAGACTTTTTTCTTAAATGAAAGTATTGTTGATTTACACTGTTATGTTAGTTTCAGGTACACAGCAAAGTGAATGTTATACGTATATATATATCCATTCTTTTTCAGATTATTTTCTCATATAGGTTATTGCAAAATATCGAGTATAACTCCCTGTGCTATATTGTACATCCCTGTTGGTCACAGATCCTTTCATTTTTAACACTCTTCCTAATCTAACATCTAGCTTAGTCCCTAACTTCATTTGAAGCTTAACCATCAAAACAAATTTGTTCATTATCTCTTGTAAACATCACTACAATCTGTCAAGTAAAGTGTTTTTAATTATCTCTTTTTTTAGGACAGACACCAAAGCTCAGAGAGGTGACGTTTCTTTGTCAAGATTACACAGCCAGTGGGGGCCAAGCCAGGATTTATAGCTTTCATTTCCCAAGGCTTCACTCAAGCTTTGTCCCCTCTGACCTCTGGGAGGCCATCCCTGCCTGCCCTTCACCCCATTTTGTGAATGGTGGCCCCATTCACATGCTTTGCTAGACCTGTTTGCATATCCCATGCTGCCGTGTATGTTCATATAGATATGTACATTTCCATAAGCTCCACTGAACTGGGGAGCTCCCAAGAGCAGGGATACTGACTGTTCCATTTCTTAAGTCACCATGCCTGCATACTAAGGAAGTGCCAGTTCTGAATGCCTCTTTGTTTCAGGCATTTTGTGAATATCTTGAACTTTAATTTTCCCAACAAAAAGAGACAGTCCCATCTGTATTTCTCAGCAGGGGAAATTGAGACTTAGGGAGCAAAGTCACATGTACAGGGATACACAGTGAATGGAAGGACCCCTGGGTCCATTCCAACCGAGGTCTATCTTCCTCCAAGTCCTGGGCTCTTGCCAACCTACCATCACTCCCCACATCCGCTCCATGTGATTAGCGTGAAGCCTGAAATCAGTTATGGATTGTTTTTGTTTTTGTGTATGTAACCTTTTACTGGAACATAGCCACATCCACTTGTTTACACATTGTCTATGGCTGCTTTCGTTTATTTTAGAAACAGCTTTATTGAGATATAATTCACACAGCACTCAATTCAGCCATTTAAACTGTAAACTCAGTTTTTAGTAATTATATCCCATTCTTTCAGGACAGGATAGAAGGTAGGCAACTGTCTCCCAATGGGTGTCTTGAGACTGAAGCCATGTCCCCATGCATGTCTCTGGTGCTGAGATGGGACAGAGGGTGTAGGGAAGGAAAGACTGGGCTCAATACAATCGGTTTCATTTCAGCCTAGAGACTTTAAGGACAACAGCAGATGAGTTTCCAGAAGTACATGGACAGCTGAATTCAGAGACTCCAAGGCCTCCCTCTTAGAAAGGAAGCACACTCACACAAGCCACTTACTTAGGTGCCTGCCTTTTTAATGTGCAGCTGGAAAGGGACTGTGGAGAGAGGAATGGAGGATGTACATAGGCACAGAGAAGGGAAGAGGAAGTGTTAGTAACACATGCCATGGGAGTTCAAGGAAGAGGTTACTGCACAAGTTGCCAAATCCTTTACAGCTTTTTCTCATTGAACATTTTTTCTAACTGTATGTGGCAGGACTGTTCTCCTCAGTTTACAGACGAGGACCCTGAAAGAACCCTTCTCTTTCAAAAATTTATGGACACCAAGCCCATAACCCTGAAGTACTGTCAGTCATACACAGTCCTGCCTTGGGGACCCCTGCCGTGTATGTTCAAATAGATATGTACATTTCCATAAGCCCCCCTGAACTGGGGAGCTCCCAAGAGCAGGGATACTGACTGTTCCATTTCTTAAGTCACCATGCCTGCATACTAAGGAAGTGCCAGTTCTGAATGCCTCTTTGTTTCAGGCATTTTGTGAATATCTTGAACTTTAATTTTCCCAACAAAAAGAGACAGTCCCATCTGTATTTCTCAGCAGGGGAAATTGAGACTTAGGGAGCAAAGTCACATGTACAGGGATACACAGTGAATGGAAGGACCCCTGGGTCCATTCCAACCGAGGTCTATCTTCCTCCAAGTCCTGGGCTCTTGCCAACCTACCATCACTCCCCACATCCGCTCCATGTGATTAGCGTGAAGCCTGAAATCAGTTATGGATTGTTTTTGTTTTTGTGTATGTAACCTTTTACTGGAACATAGCCACATCCACTTGTTTACACATTGTCTATGGCTGCTTTCGTTTATTTTAGAAACAGCTTTATTGAGATATAATTCACACAGCACTCAATTCAGTCATTTAAACTGTAAACTCAGTTTTTAGTAATTATATCCCATTCTTTCAGGACAGGATAGAAGGTAGGCAACTGTCTCCCAATGGGTGTCTTGAGACTGAAGCCATGTCCCCATGCATGTCTCTGGTGCTGAGATGGGACAGAGGGTGTAGGGAAGGAAAGACTGGGCTCAATACAATCGGTTTCATTTCAGCCTAGAGACTTTAAGGACAACAGCAGATGAGTTTCCAGAAGTACATGGACAGCTGAATTCAGAGACTCCAAGGCCTCCCTCTTAGAAAGGAAGCACACTCACACAAGCCACTTACTTAGGTGCCTGCCTTTTTAATGTGCAGCTGGAAAGGGACTGTGGAGAGAGGAATGGAGGATGTACATAGGCACAGAGAAGGGAAGAGGAAGTGTTAGTAACACATGCCATGGGAGTTCAAGGAAGAGGTTACTGCACAAGTTGCCAAATCCTTTACAGCTTTTTCTCATTGAACATTTTTTCTAACTGTATGTGGCAGGACTGTTCTCCTCAGTTTACAGACGAGGACCCTGAATGAACCCTTCTCTTTCAAAAATTTATGGACACCAAGCCCATAACCCTGAAGTACTGTCAGTCATACACAGTCCTGCCTTGGGGGCACCCTCCTCCATCCAAGGTTGCCCTAGTCTCAGATTTGGCCATGGACCTGGGGACCAACACATATTTATTCAGTGGGGAGGAAGGGGCACAAATGAGAAGAAAGGAAGTAAGACTGATGCATTTAGAGAAAGTGTTCAGATCAGCCTGATTGGTGGGGACCATGCCTTCTAGAGGTGACTGGGAAGCACAGAGGTTACAGATGTGCACGTGTGGGCTTCATGTGGAGTCACACTGCCTGGTTCATATTCTGGTTCTCCCACTTATTAGCTGTATAAACTCAGGTGAGTTCCTTGACGATTTTATCTGTGCCTCAGCTCCTCATCTGTAAAATGGAGATCGTTATTTTTTCTTATGTTTTTTTATCATCATATAGTTGATTTACAATGTTGTATTTGTTTCAAAGGTGATTCAGATAATAGAGGGGTGTGTGTGTGTGCTCAGTTGTGTCCAACTCTGTGGACTACAATCTGTCAGGCTCTTCCGTCCATGGGATTTTCCTGGCAAGAATACTGGAGTGGGTTGCCATTTCCTTCTCCAGGGGATCTTCCCAAGCCGGGGATCAAACTTGAGTCACTTGCATTTCTCGTGTCTCCTGCTTGGCCAGCAGATCTTTACTGGTGAGCTACCAGGGAAGGAAAGACTGGGCTCAATACAATCGGTTTCATTTCAGCCTAGAGACTTTAAGGACAACAGCAGATGAGTTTCCAGAAGTACATGGACAGCTGAATTCAGAGACTCCAAGGCCTCCCTCTTAGAAAGGAAGCACACTCACACAAGCCACTTACTTAGGTGCCTGCCTTTTTAATGTGCAGCTGGAAAGGGACTGTGGAGAGAGGAATGGAGGATGTACGTAGGCACAGAGAAGGGAAGAGGAAGTGTTAGTAACACATGCCATGGGAGTTCAAGGAAGAGGTTACTGCACAAGTTGCCAAATCCTTTACAGCTTTTTCTCATTGAACATTTTTTCTAACTGTATGTGGCAGGACTGTTCTCCTCAGTTTACAGACGAGGACCCTGAAAGAACCCTTCTCTTTCAAAAATTTATGGACACCAAGCCCATAACCCTGAAGTACTGTCAGTCATACACAGTCCTGCCTTGGGGGCACCCTCCTCCATCCAAGGTTGCCCTAGTCTCAGATTTGGCCATGGACCTGGGGACCAACACATATTTATTCAGTGGGGAGGAAGGGGCACAAATGAGAAGAAAGGAAGTAAGACTGATGCATTTAGAGAAAGTGTTCAGATCAGCCTGATTGGTGGGGACCATGCCTTCTAGAGGTGACTGGGAAGCACAGAGGTTACAGATGTGCACGTGTGGGCTTCATGTGGAGTCACACTGCCTGGTTCATATTCTGGTTCTCCCACTTATTAGCTGTATAAACTCAGGTGAGTTCCTTGACGATTTTATCTGTGCCTCAGCTCCTCATCTGTAAAATGGAGATCGTTATTTTTTCTTATGTTTTTTTATCATCATATAGTTGATTTACAATGTTGCATTTGTTTCAAAGGTGATTCAGATAATAGAGGGGTGTGTGTGTGTGCTCAGTTGTGTCCAACTCTGTGGACTACAATCTGTCAGGCTCTTCTGTCCATGGGATTTTCCTGGCAAGAATACTGGAGTGGGTTGCCATTTCCTTCTCCAGGGGATCTTCCCAAGCCGGGGATCAAACTTGAGTCACTTGCATTTCTCGTGTCTCCTGCTTGGCCAGCAGATCTTTACTGGTGAGCTACCAGGGAAACATAGATAGATAGATATTCAGATTCTTTTCCATTTTGGGTTATATAAGATATTAAATATCATTCCCTGTATTATATATTATGTCCTTGTTGTTTATCTGTTTTATAAATAGTGGTGTGTATCTGTTCATTATCATGGGGTTATTTTGAGAACTAAATGAACTACTTTAAAAAAAAAATCCTAAGAATATTGCCTAGTACCTAGTGAGCATTTGAGACAGGTTGATGGCTATTATTATTACACACTGAAAAATAGTGGTTGAAGCTTGAATATGAAAGTATTTGGATGCCAGACTGTGGCACCTTGATTTTATAGCTCTTGGTTTTTGAACCAGATGAAATTTGGCTTTGGGGAGGTTTACCTATGTAGCATGAATTCAGGTAGTAGGAAAATTGGAGCTAAGAGACCCACAGAGGTGCTGCAGCCAAGGTCTTTATGGTGATTTCATTGTCTGGGAGAGAGGCGGGCTGGCCCGCTGACTGCACTTGGGCTTTGTTGATGCCTGTCAGACTGTCTGCTCTGAGGCAGGGCTTTGGCTGTTTTGGTCCTGATTCTGCTGTCAGGGAGCTCTTTTGCCTGTTACCTTATAGGAGATGGGGATCATTCTCTTTCACCTGCCTGGGGAAGTGACTGCCATTATATATAGCCTTGAGAATGCAGACTTGTGGTCTCTGTGGAGCTGCCAGCTCAGGAATTCGCAGCAGGCTAGAAGCATTGGCCCTACCAGCAGCTCAACTGAGCTGGACTCTATTTTAAGGGTGTCAGAGGGTTCACCTAAAATTCTCCTCCTGGGAGACAGCCTAACAGTGTGCCATTATGCTGTTCCTAGGTAATAGTAGGCTCCTAGCTCACCTGCAGTGAGAGGGTGTCTCTCAAGATCAACTCCTGCACCCTTGCCTTCCTCTCGCATCCTCCCATGACAATAACTGTCCATGGGATTTTCCTGGCAAGAATACTGGAGTGGGTTGCCATTTCCTTCTCCAGGGGATCTTCCCAAGCCGGGGATCAAACTTGAGTCACTTGCATTTCTCGTGTCTCCTGCTTGGCCAGCAGATCTTTACTGGTGAGCTACCAGGGAAACATAGATAGATAGATATTCAGATTCTTTTCCATTTTGGGTTATATAAGATATTAAATATCATTCCCTGTATTATATATTATGTCCTTGTTGTTTATCTGTTTTATAAATAGTGGTGTGTATCTGTTCATTATCATGGGGTTATTTTGAGAACTAAATGAACTACTTTAAAAAAAAAATCCTAAGAATATTGCCTAGTACCTAGTGAGCATTTGAGACAGGTTGATGGCTATTATTATTACACACTGAAAAATAGTGGTTGAAGCTTAAATATGAAAGTATTTGGATGCCAGACTGTGGCACCTTGATTTTATAGCTCTTGGTTTTTGAACCAGATGAAATTTGGCTTTGGGGAGGTTTACCTATGTAGCATGAATTCAGGTAGTAGGAAAATTGGAGCTAAGAGACCCACAGAGGTGCTGCAGCCAAGGTCTTTATGGTGATTTCATTGTCTGGGAGAGAGGCGGGCTGGCCCGCTGACTGCACTTGGGCTTTGTTGATGCCTGTCAGACCGTCTGCTCTGAGGCAGGGCTTTGGCTGTTTTGGTCCTGATTCTGCTGTCAGGGAGCTCTTTTGCCTGTTACCTTATAGGAGATGGGGATCATTCTCTTTCACCTGCCTGGGGAAGTGACTGCCATTATATATAGCCTTGAGAATGCAGACTTGTGGTCTCTGTGTGGAGCTGCCAGCTCAGGAATTCGCAGCAGGCTAGAAGCATTGGCCCCTACCAGCAGCTCAACTGAGCTGGACTCTATTTTAAGGGTGTCAGAGGGTTCACCTAAAATTCTCCTCCTGGGAGACAGCCTAACAGTGTGCCATTATGCTGTTCCTAGGTAATAGTAGGCTCCTAGCTCACCTGCAGTGAGAGGGTGTCTCTCAAGATCAACTCCTGCACCCTTGCCTTCCTCTCGCATCCTCCCATGACAATAACTGTGCAGCCCATCAGGAATTGGACTCAAAGGACTCTGAGCAGATCAATTGCTTGGTTTCTCTTTTTTCCCCTCTTCGTCGCTCGCATACGCAAGCCTTTATTATATTGTGCATGGGTTTGCTCTGACTTTGCCTCTCTAGTCGGAGCGGGGCTTTGGCTAAATATGGTGCCCAATAACTTCAAGGGATCAAGTGCTTTGGAGAAATTTTTCTCCTAAGAAGATGAGCTGGGGAGAATTGAAAGCAGGACTGCCAGCTTTGATGTCTTAAGTATGAAATTTCAATGGCTTACCAACTGCCAAGCTCTGGTTTTAGTGCAGACAGGGTAAGTTTTAAGGAAATGATCACATCACATGCCCAGTGGTGACAAGTAATGATTGAGAAACTGCCCCAGGAACCCAGGGATGGAGAAATCAGAGAGCCTAACATGGTATTTTCAGCTAGAATGGGTGATCTGATAAAAATCTTTTCTTCTTTTTTTCTTAAAATGATTTGGTTTGGTATTTTTCCATTGCAACACATGTGCTTATTATCAGATATTCTGAAACTATGTAAAATCAGAAAGACAAAGACAAATAGCGATTTTTGCCGTCACCCAAAGAAAAATATTTTGGTATATTTCATTATAGTTTTTCTCTTGTGACTTTTAACAATATCTTTTTGACTGTGCCAGGTGTTAGTTGCAGCATGTGGAATCTCGTTCTCTGACCAGGGATAGGACTCAGACCCCTGCATTGGGAGCTCAGAATCCTAGCCATTGGACCACCAGGAAGGTCCCTTCTATGATATATTTTTTTACAGTTATTATATTAGTTGTTTATCAGTTTACTTTCCTACATATCAACTTCTCTATCTAATTGAATTATATCCTTGTCCTTTTTTTTGTTTGCTTATTTGAGCGGTTGGTTTTATTTTTGTTTTACTCAATCAACATGATAACATATGTTTTTCAAGTGTAAAATTTCTGCACTTTACATGAATCCTGGTTGGTCCAGGGATTCGCAAAAGCTAGGTGCATGAAGATACCTGAAGAGCTTATTGATCCACTGAGTGGATTCTCCAGGTACTTATCTATTTTCATCATAGTCAGTATGTGGCATGTTTATTGCTTTTCATTAAGTATAAACAATGATACAATGAACATCTTTGGGAATTCATTTATTTATTCATCCAACAGATGATTTGGGGGCACCTGTACAAGGTAAGCCTTCCCAGGTACTGGAAATACCATTGATCAAGCAGACCCAGTTCATGCTCTTACTGAGCTTTTCCCTAATGGACAGAAAGACAAACAGAATTGCAACATTAGATTGTGTCAAATCACGATGTATGCTGTGAAAGAGAGATTCAGACTGCTATCGCGAAGCAAAGGATTCGTAAGATAGAGAGACCAAAAAAGCCTCTCCAAGGAAGTGACATGTAAGTGAAGTTTGAGGGAAGAATAGAGTTAATTGGTGTCACTTTTAAGACTTGCAGAGTTATTGGATTAAAGGGTGCTTATTTTGAAAACAACTTCCTTAATCTCCCCTCCCCTTCAGGTTGCCTTGTCCAGGTTCAAATATGCAGGGTATATATCAGTCATTGTCCAGTGGAAAAGACCAACTGCACTGGGGATTTCACATAGAGTTTGATACAGAGGATCAGTTTGAGAGAACAAAAGGGAAAGGTGAAGAGATGAGGTAAGTCAGAGATTCGTAAGTGCCAGAAGTAGCTACCATATCCAGGCTGAGTGAATAGAAAGAAAGCCAGGCAGTCTCTCCTGCTGAGCTGTCCTACTCAGGGCTAGGGGACCAGCCGTGCTAGAATCAGTGAGAAGGGACTGCTGAGTCTGGCACCAAACAGAAGGCATAGACAGTGTGGCTTGTGCTGGGATGTCCAGGTACTGGGTTGCAGTGCTAAGCTGCATAATACCACAAACTGGTAATAAGAATGCGGAACTAAGATTGCTTGGCTGATGCCGGGTCTCAGGTGACACCCTTGGCCAGTGCTAAGATTGTGGAGGACCTTTTCAGTTCAGGAGCCAGAAAAAAGCTTTGCAGTATGAGAGGAAACTGAGAAGATATCAGAGATCCTAGCTGTCCACTGCTGCTGGAGGGATGCTGGTAGAAACTGGAAGCAGGGAGTGAGTTCCTGTTCCTTCCCTCCTACCTTGTAATGTCCTACTAGATTTTCCTATTGATAAAACTGAAGCGAAAGCCACCAACAAAAAGGACATAAGAAAGTCAGATTTTGGAGTCCTAGGCAGAGAAGGGCAGAAATGGGACCAAAGACAATAGGCAAATGGCCAGGACACAGAGAAAAAAGGCATCCTTTTACTGGTTCCCCTTTCTCCTTGACCTTGGGTACTGCTTCTAGGGGGAAGTCAAACCAGTTCAATGGTTTTCCTTTCCATGACTTCACTATCCTCCAAATATTCTTTCTTTTCCAATTATCTTTGTGCATAAATCTGAATATTCTAAGTCAACACTGTAAAAGATGATTGAATGGATGAATAAATTGAAGTTCTTCCTGCTGCTCTTTAGTCACTAAGCTGGGTCCAACTCTTTGTGACCCCATGGACTATAGCCCACCAGGCTGCTCTGTTCATGGGATTTCCCATACGAGAATTCTGGAGTGGGTTGCTATTTCCTTCTCCAGGGGATCTTCCCGACCCAGGATCAAACCCACATCTCCTGGCTGGTAGGCAGATTCTTTACCACTGAGGTACCTGGAAAGCCCATAGCTGCTTCTGGATGTTGCTAAGAATTTGGTACTGTGCTAACTGCCTATACTCATTCTTTCAGTCAAGTCACATATCTGCCCCTGCAGGTAGGCACTGCCGCTCTAAGGTGGCGTGACTGAAACTCCAAGAGGTGAATGGACTTGCTCACCGTCACATATCTCCTATGTAGTGATAAGATCCAAACCCAGGTCATCTGGCCTCTGTAGCTGTTACGCCTTCAGAAACTTCTATAATGTAGGCCCACATTTAAAGGCCACTTTTCAGAGATCTTTAAAGGAAATAGGAGAGTGACTTGTTGAACATGCCTGAATTTCCCTGAGAGGGTATTGGTAGTAGCCTAGAAGCTAACTGATTCTGGAATTGCAGTGGACACGACAGCCTTGCCACATTCAAGGCCACGACGTGGCTCTAGGCTCCTGTCTGAAAACCCTCCTCTGACCTTTTCTCAACACTTGGCATTTTATTGTTCTGTTGGCTACAGATCACTTATGTGCAGCACACAGTTGCCTGTTTGTTAAAATGAAAATTAAAAAAAAGTATGTGCTTGCCAGAGCAGTGCTGTGGAATACCTTGTAATGTCCTAAGTTTTATAAAACTGAAGCGAAAGCCACCAACAAAAAGGACATAAGAAAGTCAGATTTTGGAGTCCTAGGCAGAGAAGGGCAGAAATGGGACCAAAGACAATAGGCAAATGGCCAGGACACAGAGAAAAAAGGCATCCTTTTACTGGTTCCCCTTTCTCCTTGACCTTGGGTACTGCTTCTAGGGGGAAGTCAAACCAGTTCAATGGTTTTCCTTTCCATGACTTCACTATCCTCCAAATATTCTTTCTTTTCCAATTATCTTTGTGCATAAATCTGAATATTCTAAGTCAACACTGTAAAAGATGATTGAATGGATGAATAAATTGAAGTTCTTCCTGCTGCTCTTTAGTCACTAAGCTGGGTCCAACTCTTTGTGACCCCATGGACTATAGCCCACCAGGCTGCTCTGTTCATGGGATTTCCCATACGAGAATTCTGGAGTGGGTTGCTATTTCCTTCTCCAGGGGATCTTCCCGACCCAGGGATCAAACCCACATCTCCTGGCTGGTAGGCAGATTCTTTACCACTGAGGTACCTGGAAAGCCCATAGCTGCTTCTGGATGTTGCTAAGAATTTGGTACTGTGCTAACTGCCTATACTCATTCTTTCAGTCAAGTCACATATCTGCCCCTGCAGGTAGGCACTGCCGCTCTAAGGTGGCGTGACTGAAACTCCAAGAGGTGAATGGACTTGCTCACCGTCACATATCTCCTATGTAGTGATAAGATCCAAACCCAGGTCATCTGGCCTCTGTAGCTGTTACGCCTTCAGAAACTTCTATAATGTAGGCCCACATTTAAAGGCCACTTTTCAGAGATCTTTAAAGGAAATAGGAGAGTGACTTGTTGAACATGCCTGAATTTCCCTGAGAGGGTATTGGTAGTAGCCTAGAAGCTAACTGATTCTGGAATTGCAGTGGACACGACAGCCTTGCCACATTCAAGGCCACGACGTGGCTCTAGGCTCCTGTCTGAAAACCCTCCTCTGACCTTTTCTCAACACTTGGCATTTTATTGTTCTGTTGGCTACAGATCACTTATGTGCAGCACACAGTTGCCTGTTTGTTAAAATGAAAATTAAAAAAAAAAAAATAGAAAAGAAAGTATGTGCTTGCCAGAGCAGTGCTGTGGAATGGTTGTTCCTTAGGTATTCATCTCCATACGTCTAAACACCTATAATTAAACTAGCTTTGGAGCAGTGCCTCTTGGAGAGGGCGGAGGAATCAATTCTGCAGCATTTGGATCTTGTTCTTTGTATACACTGCTCAGCAGTGAAGATGTTCAAAAAAGACCAGACGCTGTGACTCAAGAATGCAATTACCCACCTATCAGTGTGAATGGATGCTGGTCTGGTCTTGGGGACATCCGAGCTCAGGGTAGCAGAAGGAAAGAGACAAGTGATGAATATGATGACCTCCAGTTCTCTGTGTCTGTCCCCTAGACTCATTTCCTGGCTGGGAATTTTATTTTTGTACCCTGGATGCAGTGGTCACTGGGTAGCTTTGTGTTAAGCAGCTAATTAATGGCAACTCAAGTCAGCTCTCCTATTTATGAGACTCTGGAGCAGGCAGAAGCACTTTGCTCAACTGGAAAAATGAGTCGGGATCAAGCAGCATGTACTATATAAATACGTGAGGCACTGCTGTCAGGCACCGGTGCCAGCCAGTGCTGTCTGGCTTCACATGAATCATTGAAATGACCCAAACCCTCAGTCTGAGTTGATTGTAGCTAATGTGTGCTATGTCATCTCATATGCTCAGAATGTCTTGTGAACCACACACATATCAAGATACAGTTTTAATTAACATTTGCTTTTTAGATAATATACGCAATTTATTTTGGCAAGAGTTCATTGAATGTAAAATCTACATAATTAAGATACTAAACCTGTAATATTTTTTCTCTGCAGTGTTTTCTGCTAAATGACACAGATTCAGCAACGTTTATTACTTAGTAGATAGTTGCAATGGGCAATCACCGTTTCATATTCTCCTCTTCGCCATTTTTTTTCTTCTTCTCTAACCAGAGGGTATAAAGTCATGGAGTTGGTTTTGTTCATATTTTAGATTTCAAGGATATCAGATTTTTTTTCTTAGTTCAATTTTATATTAAAAATAAAACAACAGGGACTTCTCTGGAGATCCAACGGTCAGGGAACGAAGCTCCCACATGCCGCTCAGCAAAATAAATGAATAAAATATCATCACAGATCACTTATTTTTCTAAAAAAGAATAAGAATCTTAAAAAAAAAAAGCTAACATTCATGAGTCTCTTGCACAGAAGTCTAATATAAAATAAAATTTATTTCAGAAATGAGTATTTTCTTAGAAGCTTATATCACTATGTTTTTCACCACTGTGATGGGACTTTAGGTCATGATCAGATGAGATTAAGGAGGCTGGGGCAGCCCTCAAAGATCATTGAGGTAACTCCCCATTTTGCACAGACACACGAGGTCCCCGAGTTTCAGAGTGGGGCTTTGACTTGCCCAAGATCACGTGACACGCAAGGAAGACTAAAACTCATGACCCTTGGCCAGTCTAGGTTATTTTCTAATGTTCTAACTGCTTCACTTTAAAAATATCTGCCCTCCCTCTGCCCATAAGGAGCCTCCTCCCCCTTCATCAACTCCATTTTCTAAACTTAGAAGTGCCTTGAATCAAGTAAACTAGGCATGTTTGCGGGAGAAAAATGAAGGATCAAGCAGCATGTACTATATAAATACGTGAGGCACTGCTGTCAGGCACCGGTGCCAGCCAGTGCTGTCTGGCTTCACATGAATCATTGAAATGACCCAAACCCTCAGTCTGAGTTGATTGTAGCTAATGTGTGCTATGTCATCTCATATGCTCAGAATGTCTTGTGAACCACACACATATCAAGATACAGTTTTAATTAACATTTGCTTTTTAGATAATATACGCAATTTATTTTGGCAAGAGTTCATTGAATGTAAAATCTACATAATTAAGATACTAAACCTGTAATATTTTTTCTCTGCAGTGTTTTCTGCTAAATGACACAGATTCAGCAACGTTTATTACTTAGTAGATAGTTGCAATGGGCAATCACCGTTTCATATTCTCCTCTTCGCCATTTTTTTTCTTCTTCTCTAACCAGAGGGTATAAAGTCATGGAGTTGGTTTTGTTCATATTTTAGATTTCAAGGATATCAGATTTTTTTTCTTAGTTCAATTTTATATTAAAAATAAAACAACAGGGACTTCTCTGGAGATCCAACGGTTAAGACTCCGTGCTTCCGATGCAGGGGGTTAGATCTATGGTCAGGGAACGAAGCTCCCACATGCCGCTCAGCAAAATAAATGAATAAAATATCATCACAGATCACTTATTTTTCTAAAAAAGAATAAGAATCTTAAAAAAAAAAAAAGCTAACATTCATGAGTCTCTTGCACAGAAGTCTAATATAAAATAAAATTTATTTCAGAAATGAGTATTTTCTTAGAAGCTTATATCACTATGTTTTTCACCACTGTGATGGGACTTTAGGTCATGATCAGATGAGATTAAGGAGGCTGGGGCAGCCCTCAAAGATCATTGAGGTAACTCCCCATTTTGCACAGACACACGAGGTCCCCGAGTTTCAGAGTGGGGCTTTGACTTGCCCAAGATCACGTGACACGCAAGGAAGACTAAAACTCATGACCCTTGGCCAGTCTAGGTTATTTTCTAATGTTCTAACTGCTTCACTTTAAAAATATCTGCCCTCCCTCTGCCCATAAGGAGCCTCCTCCCCCTTCATCAACTCCATTTTCTAAACTTAGAAGTGCCTTGAATCAAGTAAACTAGGCATGTTTGCGGGAGAAAAAATGAAAAATAGACTTGCATTCCGAAACCCTCCCCTTAAGTGAAGAGCAGCACAGTGGCTGAATCCCAACTGCTTTGTTCTTTGTGATAATCCATATAATTGGGTCAGAGGGCTAATGACTTGGCTTCAGGAATCTGAGCCATATGCCTTCATGATCTGCAGCCAGCTGCATGCCTGCAAGGAGAGGCATTCACGACGGAAGCCCAGGGCCGCAGCTGATGGAAGCCACAGCCAGACCAGAGCTGGGAGCAGGAAACAGAATGGAGTCCGGTTATGAGGCCATTTTCTAGACCCTCCCTCCACCCCTTCCAATCTGCTTGGTTGCTGAGCTGCCAAGTTCTTCGCAGATAGGCCCTTGATAAGGGTCTTTCCCGAACACTCTGCACCCAGAATCGGTAGGCAGGGATTGCGTGGTGTCAGTTTCGTCCCTCGGATCTCTAGTAAGCTGCTAATTAGTGTCAGTAATTGCTGGAGGAGAGGATCCCTGGCTGCCCATCAGCCCCGGGAAGCGGGCGGTGGTGCTAGCGCCTGCCTCCCTCCCTCCCGGCTCCCTCCTCTCTAGCTTTAAGCAATAAATCTATATCGGTTAAATCGGCTGTTGGGCTGCTTGTTGAAAAGGATGTCAGTGAAGTCGTGTCAGGTTAATGGGTTTAGCTAATGTATGGGCATAAGGATGAGTAACCCGATCAGGCATCATAGCCAAAGGCGGGAGGCTGGAGGTCTCTGAGAGTCATCCCAGTGGAGAGCACACTAAGACGCTTTTGAAGCCCTGGCTTTCTGGGAGAGAAGTCCCAGAGAGGCTGTTTGTTGCGCAGCTTTGCTAAAAGAAGAAGTCGTGCTTTATATCTGTGAATGCCATGCTAGCAGTTGGTGGGGAGGAGGAGAGGGTTCAGATTTCCTGCAGTTTAAGGTCCTGCTACAGTGTTGCCGCTAAGAGTTGTCAACTGGGGCAAAGGACGAACTTCTTCTAAGCCTCTACTTTCTCATCACTACAATGGGGCTAAAAAGAACATCTAGCTCACAGGGTCGTTGAAAGTTTGAAACGAGCTAATACGCAGAGAACGCTGTCTGCCCGCTTGTAATTACTGTTCTGAAAGTTAACAAAATAAATGCTATGAATTAGGTTGAGTTTCCTTGGTGGCTCAGTGATAAAGAATTCACCTGTCAATGCAGGAAACTTGGGTTCGTCAGGAAGATCTCCTGGAGAAGGAAATGACAGCCCCTTCCAGTATTCTTGCCTGGGAAATTCCATGAACAGAGAAGTCTGGCAGGCTACAGTCCATGGGGTTGCAGAGTCAGATGCGAAATAGTGACTAATCAACAAACAATAACAACATGAATTAGGTTAAAGTAACAACACATCAGGCACAGGAGCACTTGCTTCGATTTCAGTGTGATTTTGTATGGATCTTGGAGTGTCTTTGCAATCACATCAGACCTGCAGTTTCTGATTACCCCATGGTCAGCTTTGTCTTCACCATCCTTCTCCCACCTTCTTAGCATGGGTGTGTATTATGTGCAGCCTCCCACATATGTATATTCATCAAGCATCAATCCCAGCATGCAGTTCTGAGAACCCTGCTTAGGGTCTACTAAAGCATTCTAAGACTACTGCAAAGCCGCAATCCTTTGGCTACAGAATATCCAATGATACGCAGCAGTTGTGTTTTGCTTTATGTGATATAACTGTAAAATAATGCTGTTGATATGATATAGACAAACATGTCTGTATGTTTTTACCTTCCGTTTTCCAAGATGGAGGTATTTTCTTTGCCTATAATATTCATTTGCTTAGCAAATATAAGATATATATTCTTATTTTTATATGCATATTTGCTAAGAAAATGTGTTTTGCCTATGTGCATACACATCTGTTCATTTATTCATTCAACAAATATTTATTGAGCACCAAATGAATTGTAGAATTTTAGAACTAGAAGGGACTTATGTATTCATGCTATCCAAGGTTTAATGAAGAGGAACCTGCAATTTGACATGACAAGTCTGCCTTCCTTTTAGGCACCCTTCTCACAGGTCCTCACGTAGAGCCCATTGTCCATCAATTTAATCATTGGATAATGGGCCTCAGCAGCTTTCCCCCTCCTGCTTGGTTCTGTTGCACTCTCCAAACCATGGTTCTGCAGAGCCTAGCTATCTGCCCCCCTGCCGGGCACAGAACAGCTGTGAATAGCTGGATAAAAGCACACAGTCAGGCTGCTCAGTTGCTTTTAATGCCCCAAACCTTTGTCTTAGGGGTATGACAGAGTAGTTAGGAAGATCCCCTGGAGAAGGAAATGACAGCCCCTTCCAGTATTCTTGCCTGGGAAATTCCATGAACAGAGAAGTCTGGCAGGCTACAGTCCATGGGGTTGCAGAGTCAGATGCGAAATAGTGACTAATCAACAAACAATAACAACATGAATTAGGTTAAAGTAACAACACAGCAGGCACAGGAGCACTTGCTTGATTTCAGTGTGATTTTGTATGGATCTTGGAGTGTCTTTGCAATCACATCAGACCTGCAGTTTCTGATTACCCCATGGTCAGCTTTGTCTTCACCATCCTTCTCCCACCTTCTTAGCATGGGTGTGTATTATGTGCAGCCTCCCACATATGTATATTCATCAAGCATCAATCCCAGCATGCAGTTCTGAGAACCCTGCTTAGGGTCTACTAAAGCATTCTAAGACTACTGCAAAGCCGCAATCCTTTGGCTACAGAATATCCAATGATACGCAGCAGTTGTGTTTTGCTTTATGTGATATAACTGTAAAATAATGCTGTTGATATGATATAGACAAACATGTCTGTATGTTTTTACCTTCCGTTTTCCAAGATGGAGGTATTTTCTTTGCCTATAATATTCATTTGCTTAGCAAATATAAGATATATATTCTTATTTTTATATGCATATTTGCTAAGAAAATGTGTTTTGCCTATGTGCATACACATCTGTTCATTTATTCATTCAACAAATATTTATTGAGCACCAAATGAATTGTAGAATTTTAGAACTAGAAGGGACTTATGTATTCATGCTATCCAAGGTTTAATGAAGAGGAACCTGCAATTTGACATGACAAGTCTGCCTTCCTTTTAGGTACCCTTCTCACAGGTCCTCACGTAGAGCCCATTGTCCATCAATTTAATCATTGGATAATGGGCCTCAGCAGCTTTCCCCCTCCTGCTTGGTTCTGTTGCACTCTCCAAACCATGGTTCTGCAGAGCCTAGCTATCTGCCCCCCTGCTGGGCACAGAACAGCTGTGAATAGCTGGATAAAAGCACACAGTCAGGCTGCTCAGTTGCTTTTAATGCCCCCAAACCTTTGTCTTAGGGGGTATGACAGAGTAGTTAGGAACTGCTACTACTGGGTTTGTATATTAATTCTCATGTTCTAGCTGTTGGGCCATGTGCAAATTACTTAACCTCTGTGCCTTATTTTTCTCATGTAAAAGAAGGATAACAATCTTTCTCTCATCAAGCTGTTTTAAGGATTAAAAAACTCTAACTGGGCTTCCCCTGGTGGTCCAGTGGGTAAGGACACTGCCTTGCAGTGCAAGGGGCGCCGGTTCGATCCCTGACCTGGGAAGATCCCACGTGCTGCAGAGTGTCTGGACCCATGTGTCCAATTACCTAGCTGGAGCTCTGGAGCGCATGCACCCAGAGCCGGCGCTCTGCAGCGACAGACGCCACTGCGATGGGAGGCCCACAGGAGCCAAAAGAACAAAGACGGATGAAAATAGAGAAATGAAAGACCAATAGAAGTGGCCCGCCAGCTCCCCTCCCTCCCTAACCCGACCCCCGCCCAAAATAAATAAATAAATAAATCTTTAAAAAACTCTAACTATATAAGGCATTTAGAGCAGCACCTGAGACTATATAGGTGTGTGTTCATTATTATTATGTGAACTCTAAATTGTTGTGCCAACTCCTTTATGCACATAATGGCTGCTGGGGCATCAACCATCTAAACCACATTCCAGGCAGTATGAAGGGAGACAGACTTCAGCTTGTTGAGTCTGCTCCTTTAAAGATTCTTCTCCAAAGGTTCTCACAACACTTTTGTTTATCTAGCTTCATGAAGGCCTACATCAATTTCATTATTTTGAGCACCAAATGAATTGTAGAATTTTAGAACTAGAAGGGACTTATGTATTCATGCTATCCAAGGTTTAATGAAGAGGAACCTGCAATTTGACATGACAAGTCTGCCTTCCTTTTAGGTACCCTTCTCACAGGTCCTCACGTAGAGCCCATTGTCCATCAATTTAATCATTGGATAATGGGCCTCAGCAGCTTTCCCCCTCCTGCTTGGTTCTGTTGCACTCTCCAAACCATGGTTCTGCAGAGCCTAGCTATCTGCCCCCCTGCTGGGCACAGAACAGCTGTGAATAGCTGGATAAAAGCACACAGTCAGGCTGCTCAGTTGCTTTTAATGCCCCAAACCTTTGTCTTAGGGGTATGACAGAGTAGTTAGGAACTGCTACTACTGGGTTTGTATATTAATTCTCATGTTCTAGCTGTTGGGCCATGTGCAAATTACTTAACCTCTGTGCCTTATTTTTCTCATGTAAAAGAAGGATAACAATCTTTCTCTCATCAAGCTGTTTTAAGGATTAAAAAACTCTAACTGGGCTTCCCCTGGTGGTCCAGTGGGTAAGGACACTGCCTTGCAGTGCAAGGGGCGCCGGTTCGATCCCTGACCTGGGAAGATCCCACGTGCTGCAGAGTGTCTGGACCCATGTGTCCAATTACCTAGCTGGAGCTCTGGAGCGCATGCACCCAGAGCCGGCGCTCTGCAGCGACAGACGCCACTGCGATGGGAGGCCCACAGGAGCCAAAAGAACAAAGACGGATGAAAATAGAGAAATGAAAGACCAATAGAAGTGGCCCGCCAGCTCCCCTCCCTCCCTAACCCGACCCCCGCCCAAAATAAATAAATAAATAAATCTTTAAAAAACTCTAACTATATAAGGCATTTAGAGCAGCACCTGAGACTATATAGGTGTGTGTTCATTATTATTATGTGAACTCTAAATTGTTGTGCCACCTCCTTTATGCACATAATGGCTGCTGGGGCATCAACCATCTAAACCACATTCCAGGCAGTATGAAGGGAGACAGACTTCAGCTTGTTGAGTCTGCTCCTTTAAAGATTCTTCTCCAAAGGTTCTCACAACACTTTTGTTTATCTGGCTTCATGGTGATACTTATCAGTAAGAGAGACTTGGAAATGACCAGTGACTGGGAAATGCTATAACTAAGGAAAAAGGGGGAATGGAACATTTGCAGGCAATGGAAGACTCTGTTCCATCCCCATGGACTGTAGCCCGCCAGTCTATGGAATTCTCCAGGCAAGAATACTGGAGTGAGTATCCCTTCCCTTCTCCAGGGGATCTTCCCTACCTAGGTCTCCCAAATTGCAGGCAGATTCTTGCACTGGGGCCATGCTAATCTTCTCTGTATTGTTTCCATTTTAATATATGGGCTGCCAAAGCAAGAACTGCAGGCAGATTCTTTACCATCTGAGCCACCAGGGAAGCCCCAAAATACTGGCGTGGGTAGCCTGTCCCTTCTCCAGGGGATTTTCCCAACCCAGGGATCGGACTGGGGTCTCCTGCATTGCAGGCGGATTCTTTACCAACTGAACTACCAGGGAAGCTCCTGTTATATCCACAAGGCCACATAACTGGATTCTTCTCTGCGTTCCTCTCGCTTAACTGCCCAGGAACTTATCTCTCTTGGTTTCTGATACCATTCCATCTTGGTTTTCCTCCTTCTTTCTGGGCCATTGTTTTTCCATCTGTTCTTTTGGCTTTTCCTCCTCTTCAGTCTATAAGTGAGTGAGCCCTAGTTTCACTACTGGACCCACTCCTCTTCTCCAGGTGCACTCACTTCCATGGTAACGAATATTGCCCTCATACTGTTGAAGCCCAAATTCCCATCTCTAACCCAGATTTCTACTCTGAGCTCTACAGCCACACCTACTTTTCACCTCCAGCCTGTGTATAGAATAGCCACTGCAAAATTTACTTTTGACTTCCCATCAAATGTATTTCTTTCCCAGACTTCCCTGTCTCCGCACATGGATGTGACCTACTTAGAGTTCAACACTTTAGACAGTATCCTTGATGGCTCCTTGTCTTAAAAATAATTAATTGCAGGATATTTACAATATGGTGTTGGTTTCTGCCATACATCAACATGAATCAGCCACAGGTATACATACGTCCCCTCCCTCTAGAACCTTCCTCCGTCTCTCACCCCATCTCACCCCTCTAGGTTGTCACAGAGCACTAGGTCGGAGCTCCATGCGTCACATAGCAAATTCCCACTGGCTATCTGTTTCACATATCGCAGTGTGCATGTGTCCATGCTACTGTCTCAATTTGTCTCACCCTTTCTATCCCCCACTGTGTCCACATGTCTGTTCTCTGTCTGCATCTCCATTGTTGCCTTGGAAATAGGTTCAGCAGTACTATCTTTCTCGATTCCATACACATGCATTAATATGCAATACTTGTCTTTCTCTTTCTGACTTTCTTCACTCTGTATAATAGGCTCTAGGCTCTAGGTTCCTCCCCCTTCAAAGTCTGTCTCCCTCTTTCCATCTTGGTGATCCCTGCTGTAGTCCAGCAACATTATTACTGAATGCAGGTTCCTGTGCTCAACACAGTGAGCTCAAGTCAAAAGGGTTTTTTTCTTTTTTTTTTTTTTTGATTGGACCATGCAAGGAAACTGGTGATTCATGCTGCCCCACATTCCTCCCCACCCTTGGAATTTCTGAGGAGTTTCAGCGAAACACTTTAAAAAAAGAGATATATTTGTTTATTTTATTTTTTGGCTGTGGTGGGTCTAATTTGCTACATACAGGCTTTCTGTAGTTGTGACGAGCAGGGTCTACTCTTCATTGTCATGTCCAGATTTCTTATTGTGGTAGCTTCTCTTATGGGAAGCACAGGCTCCAGTAATTGTGGCTCTTGGGCTCTAGAGAGCTGGCTCAGTAGCTAGTGGTACATGGATTTAGCTGCTCCACAGCATGTGGGATCCTTCAGGACCAGCGATTGAACCTACATCTTTTACTCCACCTGTGTATAGAATAGCCACTGCAAAATTTACTTTTGACTTCCCATCAAATGTATTTCTTTCCCAGACTTCCCTGTCTCCGCACATGGATGTGACCTACTTAGAGTTCAACACTTTAGACAGTATCCTTGATGGCTCCTTGTCTTAAAAA
Organism: Tragulus kanchil; assembly: GCA_022376925.1. Lineage (NCBI taxonomy): Eukaryota > Metazoa > Chordata > Mammalia > Artiodactyla > Tragulidae > Tragulus > Tragulus kanchil. The sequence goes on from JAIOJX010000032.1 coordinate 99,147,318, forward strand.
TAATTAATTGCAGGATATTTACAATATGGTGTTGGTTTCTGCCATACATCAACATGAATCAGCCACAGGTATACATACGTCCCCTCCCTCTAGAACCTTCCTCCGTCTCTCACCCCATCTCACCCCTCTAGGTTGTCACAGAGCACTAGGTCGGAGCTCCATGCGTCACATAGCAAATTCCCACTGGCTATCTGTTTCACATATCGCAGTGTGCATGTGTCCATGCTACTGTCTCAATTTGTCTCACCCTTTCTATCCCCCACTGTGTCCACATGTCTGTTCTCTGTCTGCATCTCCATTGTTGCCTTGGAAATAGGTTCAGCAGTACTATCTTTCTCGATTCCATACACATGCATTAATATGCAATACTTGTCTTTCTCTTTCTGACTTTCTTCACTCTGTATAATAGGCTCTAGGCTCTAGGTTCCTCCCCCTTCAAAGTCTGTCTCCCTCTTTCCATCTTGGTGATCCCTGCTGTAGTCCAGCAACATTATTACTGAATGCAGGTTCCTGTGCTCAACACAGTGAGCTCAAGTCAAAAGGGTTTTCTTTTTTTTTTTTGATTGGACCATGCAAGGAAACTGGTGATTCATGCTGCCCCACATTCCTCCCCACCCTTGGAATTTCTGAGGAGTTTCAGCGAAACACTTTAAAAAAAGAGATATATTTGTTTATTTTATTTTTTGGCTGTGGTGGGTCTAATTTGCTACATACAGGCTTTCTGTAGTTGTGACGAGCAGGGTCTACTCTTCATTGTCATGTCCAGATTTCTTATTGTGGTAGCTTCTCTTATGGGAAGCACAGGCTCCAGTAATTGTGGCTCTTGGGCTCTAGAGAGCTGGCTCAGTAGCTAGTGGTACATGGATTTAGCTGCTCCACAGCATGTGGGATCCTTCAGGACCAGCGATTGAACATACATCCACTACAATGTCAGGAGGATTCCCTGAATCACCAGGAAAGCCCTCAGCAAAGCACATTTAAAGGCAAGGTGAGGCAGGGGCATGGTTAGCTGTTACAGACTTCTTGGTGCTGGAATCCTTTGTTCTTGCAGTTGTCTACTGCTCTTGTAAATCCAAGGAGACCAGTGTTATTCTCTGTTTTGCAACTTTTTACATCTGTACGAATGGACTTTTAAAGGTCAGAGCCCTGAGAATAGGCTACACTGTATATTTCAGGCTATAGGCGACTTTCTTTTACAAAAGATGCAGGGCCAACATGACTAAGCACCAGCAATAGAACACACCTAATACAGAATCAGATTTGTTCTCCTCTATTACAACATCTCCTGCTTTGACGGGCTGCAAGTCTGTCCTCATGAATAATCCTCTTTCCATGCTTCCTCTTGAGGTAGAGTGATATAGTGCGGAACTCTGGAGCCAGACTGCCTGAGTTCAAATCTTAGCTCCATTAGGTACTAGCTATATGACTTAAACAAGTTTATTAACTCTTTTCTCATCTCAATTTCATGTATAAAATGAGAATAATAACAGTACCTATTTTATACAGTTATTGAGAGAACTAAATGAGTTAATATATGTAAGCATTCAGAGCAATGCATGGTGTATAATAAGTACAATCAATAAATGTTAGCTATTATCATTAGCTGTTATTACCATACATTTTTCATGAAGCAGCCAGAGTGATTTCTTAAAAACATACATTAAATCTTATCGTTCTTGTGCTTAAAACTCTCCAGTGATTTCCCATTTCAGTTGCAATGAAATTCAAGCACATTACCACAGCCAAAGGTCTTATATGACCTAGCCCTTGACTTCTCCCATCTCTACTCAGAGTTCCCTTCCATTTCTCCCTATAGCTAAATCACACCTGCTTTATTTTACGTCCTTTAACAGTTTAAGCTTTGGAATTGCACCCTCTTCTCTCTCCTCTGCCTCAAATGCTCTTCCCTCCCTCCAGTTGTTCATGGAGGTGGGGAGGTAGGGTTAATTTCTTCTCTTTTTTTGGATCTCACCTCCATTATCTTCCCCTTCGAAAGTTCCTCCCTGACCATGTGCCTAAAGGATATCCTCTCCCTGGCCATTCTTCCTCTTCAGTTTCTATGGTACATACTGCTGTTGTCAGTGTTCATGTTGGTCTGTGTGTTTGCTTATTTTGTAGTCTCTACCAGACTGTGGAGTTTCTGACAGGACAGACATGTCCTTGTACACTCATGGATCTCAGAGCCTAAACCAGCAAGGGCATATAGTAGGTACTCACAAACCAGGTGGCAAGGAAAGAAGAGATGACCCTTGAACAAGCTTTTAAAGAATGAATGTGGGTTTTCCAGACACACCAGGAGAGGCGAGGACTTGAAGCAAAGAGAACAGCTTTTGCAAATGGATTCAGATATGAAGCAGAGTTGTCCCTTGTTGTTACAAAGTGCAGTGCGGTCCTCAGAGCAGTGGCATCAGCCTCACCTGAGAGCTTATTAGAAGTGCAAAATCTGTCCTCATGAATAATCCTCTTTCCATGCTTCCTCTTGAGGTAGAGTGATATAGTGCGGAACTCTGGAGCCAGACTGCCTGAGTTCAAATCTTAGCTCCATTAGGTACTAGCTATATGACTTAAACAAGTTTATTAACTCTTTTCTCATCTCAATTTCATGTATAAAATGAGAATAATAACAGTACCTATTTTATACAGTTATTGAGAGAACTAAATGAGTTAATATATGTAAGCATTCAGAGCAATGCATGGTGTATAATAAGTACAATCAATAAATGTTAGCTATTATCATTAGCTGTTATTACCATACATTTTTCATGAAGCAGCCAGAGTGATTTCTTAAAAACATACATTAAATCTTATCGTTCTTGTGCTTAAAACTCTCCAGTGATTTCCCATTTCAGTTGCAATGAAATTCAAGCACATTACCACAGCCAAAGGTCTTATATGACCTAGCCCTTGACTTCTCCCATCTCTACTCAGAGTTCCCTTCCATTTCTCCCTATAGCTAAATCACACCTGCTTTATTTTACGTCCTTTAACAGTTTAAGCTTTGGAATTGCACCCTCTTCTCTCTCCTCTGCCTCAAATGCTCTTCCCTCCCTCCAGTTGTTCATGGAGGTGGGGAGGTAGGGTTAATTTCTTCTCTTTTTTTGGATCTCACCTCCATTATCTTCCCCTTCGAAAGTTCCTCCCTGACCATGTGCCTAAAGGATATCCTCTCCCTGGCCATTCTTCCTCTTCAGTTTCTATGGTACATACTGCTGTTGTCAGTGTTTATGTCGGTCTGTGTGTTTGCTTATTTTGTAGTCTCTACCAGACTGTGGAGTTTCTGACAGGACAGACATGTCCTTGTACACTCATGGATCTCAGAGCCTAAACCAGCAAGGGCATATAGTAGGTACTCACAAACCAGGTGGCAAGGAAAGAAGAGATGACCCTTGAACAAGCTTTTAAAGAATGAATGTGGGTTTTCCAGACACACCAGGAGAGGCGAGGACTTGAAGCAAAGAGAACAGCTTTTGCAAATGGATTCAGATATGAAGCAGAGTTGTCCCTTGTTGTTACAAAGTGCAGTGCGGTCCTCAGAGCAGTGGCATCAGCCTCACCTGAGAGCTTATTAGAAGTGCAAAATCTTAGTCCCCAGCTCAGACCCACTGAATCAGAATCTGCTTTGTAAAAAGACTACTGGATGATTCCTTTGAGAAGCACTAGAGTAGTGTGTTCAGGGAACCAGAAATAGCTGTCATGACTAGAGTGTAAAGTATAAAGGGAATATGTTATCTGGGATATAAGTTCAGCTGTTTGTGACAAACACAGAATGACAGTGGCTTAAAAACACCAGATACTTTTACTCGTTTCTCACATAAAAGTCCAAGCTAATATGCAGGGTTTTTATTGGCTAAGTTCATAGGGGGCATGGCACATTCTAAATATTCTGCAAAGATGAATTTTCCTTCCTTGTCATCTGATAAATATTGTCTGAGATATTAAGCTGCTGCTTTGTGCTTGGCTGAAACAATCATTCTTGGGTTCCCTTTGAGATGATCAGTGAGTGAGCACCTACTACTGGCCAGGTACCATGCTAGGTGCTGGGGACATAGCCATGAGATGTGACTGCATCCCTCAAGAAGCTTAGCATGGTAATGGGCATCATGATACAGTTCCAGATTCTTCTGCATGACGTCTCAGATTTCCCTGTCAAGAATAAAGTTCAGCAGGGAACAGGGGGGACAAACAAGTGAACTCTCACATGCCTGACATTGGAGAGAACAAGGATAGGAAGGAGCTAGAAGACTTAATATTTTCTCCATCCAAGATCCTCAGAGCCAAAAACAGAGAGTTTCTATGGTACATACTGCTGCTGTCAGTGTTTATGTCGGTCTGTGTGTTTGCTTATTTTGTAGTCTCTACCAGACTGTGGAGTTTCTGACAGGACAGACATGTCCTTGTACACTCATGGATCTCAGAGCCTAAACCAGCAAGGGCATATAGTAGGTACTCACAAACCAGGTGGCAAGGAAAGAAGAGATGACCCTTGAACAAGCTTTTAAAGAATGAATGTGGGTTTTCCAGACACACCAGGAGAGGCGAGGACTTGAAGCAAAGAGAACAGCTTTTGCAAATGGATTCAGATATGAAGCAGAGTTGTCCCTTGTTGTTACAAAGTGCAGTGCGGTCCTCAGAGCAGTGGCATCAGCCTCACCTGAGAGCTTATTAGAAGTGCAAAATCTTAGTCCCCAGCTCAGACCCACTGAATCAGAATCTGCTTTGTAAAAAGACTACTGGATGATTCCTTTGAGAAGCACTAGAGTAGTGTGTTCAGGGAACCAGAAATAGCTGTCATGACTAGAGTGTAAAGTATAAAGGGAATATGTTATCTGGGATATAAGTTCAGCTGTTTGTGACAAACACAGAATGACAGTGGCTTAAAAACACCAGATACTTTTACTCGTTTCTCACATAAAAGTCCAAGCTAATATGCAGGGTTTTTATTGGCTAAGTTCATAGGGAGCATGGCACATTCTAAATATTCTGCAAAGATGAATTTTCCTTCCTTGTCATCTGATAAATATTGTCTGAGATATTAAGCTGCTGCTTTGTGCTTGGCTGAAACAATCATTCTTGGGTTCCCTTTGAGATGATCAGTGAGTGAGCACCTACTACTGGCCAGGTACCATGCTAGGTGCTGGGGACATAGCCATGAGATGTGACTGCATCCCTCAAGAAGCTTAGCATGGTAATGGGCATCATGATACAGTTCCAGATTCTTCTGCATGACGTCTCAGATTTCCCTGTCAAGAATAAAGTTCAGCAGGGAACAGGGGGGACAAACAAGTGAACTCTCACATGCCTGACATTGGAGAGAACAAGGATAGGAAGGAGCTAGAAGACTTAATATTTTCTCCATCCAAGATCCTCAGAGCAACAGAGAGAAGATTGGCAGCAAGGCGTTCTAACACACTTATTGTTGTTCAGTCACTAAGTTGTGTCTGACTTTGTGACCCCGTGAACTGCAGCACACCAGGCTTCCCTGTCCTTCACTATCTCTCGGAGTTTACTCAAATTCATGCCCATTGAGTTGGTAATGCCATCCAACCATTTCATACTCTGTCCCCCCCTTCTCCTTTGGTCTTCAATCTTTCCCAGCAACAGGGTCTTTTCCAATGAGTCATCTCTTCACATCAGGTAGCCAAAGTACTGAGCTTCAGCTTCAGCATCAGTCCTTCCAATGAATATTCAGGGTTGATTTCCTTTAGGATTGACTGACTTGAACTCCTTGCAGTTCAAGGGACTCTCAAGAATCTTCTCCAGAACCACAGTTTGAAAGAGTTAATTCTTCAGTGCTCAGCCTTCTTTATGGTCCAATTCTCACATCCATACCTGATGACTGAAAATAATACAAAAAGGAATCCATGAGTCTAGAGTGATACTAGAAACTGAAGAGGGAGAGTGAAAGTTTTTTTGCAGAAAAAAGAAAGAAAACTAGCGTGTGAGGAATGATAAAAGCAGAACACTACTATTTTGCAACCACTGTTATAATAAAGTTAGGGAAGTATTAATGAATGCTTAGCCATTGTGTTAAAATTGTTTGGGTAAAGGATATTCATATGCTCTCAAATATCTTCCCGTGGAATACTGATTAATTACTCAAAAACAAAATTCAACTGAGTAAAATTTAAAGATCTCATTGGCTTTATTCAATGATTCATGAATGAAGAGGCAGAGTCCCACCTAACAGATAGAAAGGAGCTGAGGAGCTGTACCTGGTTTAAAACCAAAAATGGAAAAAGGTTTCTATAGGCGAAAATGGGACTGCATCCCTCAAGAAGCTTAGCATGGTAATGGGCATCATGATACAGTTCCAGATTCTTCTGCATGACGTCTCAGATTTCCCTGTCAAGAATAAAGTTCAGCAGGGAACAGGGGGGACAAACAAGTGAACTCTCACATGCCTGACATTGGAGAGAACAAGGATAGGAAGGAGCTAGAAGACTTAATATTTTCTCCATCCAAGATCCTCAGAGCAACAGAGAGAAGATTGGCAGCAAGGCGTTCTAACACACTTATTGTTGTTCAGTCACTAAGTTGTGTCTGACTTTGTGACCCCGTGAACTGCAGCACACCAGGCTTCCCTGTCCTTCACTATCTCTCGGAGTTTACTCAAATTCATGCCCATTGAGTTGGTAATGCCATCCAACCATTTCATACTCTGTCCCCCCCTTCTCCTTTGGTCTTCAATCTTTCCCAGCAACAGGGTCTTTTCCAATGAGTCATCTCTTCACATCAGGTAGCCAAAGTACTGAGCTTCAGCTTCAGCATCAGTCCTTCCAATGAATATTCAGGGTTGATTTCCTTTAGGATTGACTGACTTGAACTCCTTGCAGTTCAAGGGACTCTCAAGAATCTTCTCCAGAACCACAGTTTGAAAGAGTTAATTCTTCAGTGCTCAGCCTTCTTTATGGTCCAATTCTCACATCCATACCTGATGACTGAAAATAATACAAAAAGGAATCCATGAGTCTAGAGTGATACTAGAAACTGAAGAGGGAGAGTGAAAGTTTTTTTGCAGAAAAAAGAAAGAAAACTAGCGTGTGAGGAATGATAAAAGCAGAACACTACTATTTTGCAACCACTGTTATAATAAAGTTAGGGAAGTATTAATGAATGCTTAGCCATTGTGTTAAAATTGTTTGGGTAAAGGATATTCATATGCTCTCAAATATCTTCCCGTGGAATACTGATTAATTACTCAAAAACAAAATTCAACTGAGTAAAATTTAAAGATCTCATTGGCTTTATTCAATGATTCATGAATGAAGAGGCAGAGTCCCACCTAACAGATAGAAAGGAGCTGAGGAGCTGTACCAGATGAAAAGGTTTTATAGGCAGAAGGGATCTGTGACAAGGAAGCTACTCTAGGCAAAAAAAAGCATATTCATTATTGCAAAGTTATTGTCTTTTGGGGGATGGCAGGGGTCTATCAGGCAGATTACCTACCTACCTAGTGCTGATTGGGCAATTTCTGATTGCCAGATTTAAGATTCCATTTCTGCGAGAGGTGAAACTGTCATTAAGTCAAATCTCTGTTTGGTGATGTGGGTCTTAGCATAAGGGACTCCATTTGGGACATGCTGCTTTGTCTTTAACAAAAGAGGACCGGTACTTTTATAGTGAGCAAATCTAATACATACCATATTAATTATATTTAATGTCTCCAGTGATGGGGCGAACTGGAATCATGTGACTCAAGTTGAAGACCATTCTAAAAAAAAACAGCAAATAAACCTGGCTCATACTGTTCAAAAGCATCAGTGTCACAGAAAAAAAAGAGAAAAGGCTGAGGACCAGTTTCAGATTACAGGCTAACAAGAAATGACAATTAAACGCAGCACATGATCCTTGATTGGACTTTACATGGAAAAGAAAGGTCTGAAGGACAGTATTGGGACAGTTGGGGACATCTGGATGCAGACTATACATTAGATAATAGTTCTCTAATGTACCAAGTGAGATCACAGTATTGTGGCTATGTAGGAATGGCCTCCTGTTTTCAGAAGATACGTGGCAAAGAATTTAGGGGTAACGCTTCATGATGTTGCCAATTTATTCTCAAAGGTTTTAAGGGATAAAAAGCATATAGAGAAAGATAAATGTGGCAAGAGATGAAGAGTGGGTAAGTCTAAGTACTCAGGCATTCCTTGTCTATTTTTTTTAATTTAATTTAATTTTTTTTAAAGTGTTTACAGAGTCTTGTTGTTCACAGACATGTATGTTCCCAGATGAGTCATATGCATATCCCTTGTCCCCTCCCTGCTCCCAGCCCCTTATTGTCATTGCACTGAAGGAATAGGAATTCCTTGCCTTTTAACTGAAACTTTTAAGTAGCTTTCAACTGTGTTTTCAAAGAGTTTTTTTTTTTTTTTTTTTTTTTAACTGTCCCTGGTGGCTGATCCTATAAAAATCAAGTTCAGTGTATACAATGGGTTCCCCTAATTCACATCATTTGAGATTCAGCTTAGTTTGGTCACTAGCCCATCAGCCTGCACACTAGGAAATGGGCTTAACTCTGAGTAGAAGGGATCAGGGGAACTGGGTTTCTGTGGGCTCAGATTTAGCCTCTGTCTGAACCTTACATCCTCTTCTTTCTCTCTGAGGCAGACAGGAAACACGGAGCAGGAAAACCTGCTTTCCTTTTAAACAAAAAGTTGAGACCTAAAGCAGCCACTGGGTCTTGTCCCTTTCTTGCTGACTAGGAAGGGTCTGGGAAAGAGTGGCAGATCAACAGTTTGGGGGGTTTTATTTTCCAGAGTGGGGCTGTTAGCTTCGGGGAAGAAACATAAAGATGAGATGGAACTCTAACTGTGAGAGTTGGGGAAAAGTGCATTTCAAAGAACATTTTTAGTCACAGATGGTTGCGGAGAAATAGAGAGAACAGGCCCCAGCACCTCGTCTTCCTGGCTGATGGCAGGGAGGGGGAGCTTGCTAATGAACACATTGATTTCCCAGCTCCTCTGAACAAAGCAAATGTTTTTTGCAGTTATTAATTGGGATCCCACAGCAGGTGTGGGGGATGGAAGGCACTGCGAATAGAAAGTTTATCTTTCAGGGTTTGGTGAATAGAAAGAATTTAAAGAACAAGGAGGAAGAGGAACTGGGTGGTCCTGACCTGATGAACCCTCAGCCTTGCTACTGGGCAGTTTCACTGCTTTAATCCTTCAGTTAGAATAATACTCTTCCTTCCTATGGATCGTGTGAGAACTAAACAACATAGTTAATACGTCTAAAGAGTACTTTGGAAGCTTTCTAGGATTATAAACTGTTTTTCTTGTTCTTTTATTTTTTAAGTGATTTATATATTTTAGCGTGTTTATTAAGCATCTACTGTGTACCAGTGTGTACACGGTAGGTGCTCAATAAACTTTTTAAATGAACCTAACTTGTGCTAGATTCAAGGAATATAGCAGTGAATTGGAAAATACAGCTTCCCGCTCACTCCCCACCGTAAAACTAGTGATTTAGCAAGGAAGAGGGGAATTAACCAACTGATTACAAATGCACTGAGATACACCAGCTGTTCCCCAGGTGGCATAGTGGTAAAGAATCTGCCTACCAATGCAGGAGATGTAGGAGGCATGGTTTCATTCCTGAGTCAGGAAGATCCTCAAGGAGGAAATGACAGTCTACTCCAGGATTCTTGCCTGGAGAATCCCATGCACTTCGTGAGAAGCCTGGTGGGCTACAGTCCATTCACTCTGTTGGTAGATTTGTGCCAATCAGCAAATAATTGCCATTTTATGGACTTTGGTGTTGGTAGTGTTGGAGGTGGTGGTAATGATGAGGTTGTGGAGCTGTTGGTAATGATAGAGGTGGTGGACATGGTGAATGCTGATGGTGGTGATGGTAATGATAGAGGTAGTGGCTGTCTGTGCATGAGAATGGTTTGGGGGGAGGAAACGGTTTGGAGTCAGAGGATTTGAGCCCAATAACACACCTAAGACACCTTCAATGACTTTGACTTTTATTCTGTTAAACCTAATTAGTTATCAGTCTATGAAAGAGGTACAAGTGCTGCTTGTCTTCTGTACGTATTTCTTGAACAGGACAAAATGAGAGAATTTTCTAAGGATTTCCACATGTAACAGTGGGATCAAATCAGAATCCAGAAGCAATCTTCATCCCTATCATTAATAATTTAGAACACCTAAACAATGCAAACAGATGAAATTAGGAAATAGCTTCTATTTCATGAGGAATTTTAAAAACTAATGTACTTTCTATTCAAGGCTTCACCAAAGAAAGGAATAAAACTCACGTACTTGCAGGGAACTGCTGGTGTCTTTGATTATCTTCCCCTAAGCAGGGAAACCTAGTATTTAAAAGAAGTTAAATTGTCCACATATGCAAAATGTTTAATTAATGGTATAGATGAATAAAATCATTTTAAGTAAAGTGCAACATAGTTAATACGTCTAAAGAGTACTTTGGAAGCTTTCTAGGATTATAAACTGTTTTTCTTGTTCTTTTATTTTTTAAGTGATTTATATATTTTAGCGTGTTTATTAAGCATCTACTGTGTACCAGTGTGTACACGGTAGGTGCTCAATAAACTTTTTAAATGAACCTAACTTGTGCTAGATTCAAGGAATATAGCAGTGAATTGGAAAATACAGCTTCCCGCTCACTCCCCACCGTAAAACTAGTGATTTAGCAAGGAAGAGGGGAATTAACCAACTGATTACAAATGCACTGAGATACACCAGCTGTTCCCCAGGTGGCATAGTGGTAAAGAATCTGCCTACCAATGCAGGAGATGTAGGAGGCATGGTTTCATTCCTGAGTCAGGAAGATCCCCTCAAGGAGGAAATGACAGTCTACTCCAGGATTCTTGCCTGGAGAATCCCATGCACTTCGTGAGAAGCCTGGTGGGCTACAGTCCATTCACTCTGTTGGTAGATTTGTGCCAATCAGCAAATAATTGCCATTTTATGGACTTTGGTGTTGGTAGTGTTGGAGGTGGTGGTAATGATGAGGTTGTGGAGCTGTTGGTAATGATAGAGGTGGTGGACATGGTGAATGCTGATGGTGGTGATGGTAATGATAGAGGTAGTGGCTGTCTGTGCATGAGAATGGTTTGGGGGGAGGAAACGGTTTGGAGTCAGAGGATTTGAGCCCAATAACACACCTAAGACACCTTCAATGACTTTGACTTTTATTCTGTTAAACCTAATTAGTTATCAGTCTATGAAAGAGGTACAAGTGCTGCTTGTCTTCTGTACGTATTTCTTGAACAGGACAAAATGAGAGAATTTTCTAAGGATTTCCACATGTAACAGTGGGATCAAATCAGAATCCAGAAGCAATCTTCATCCCTATCATTAATAATTTAGAACACCTAAACAATGCAAACAGATGAAATTAGGAAATAGCTTCTATTTCATGAGGAATTTTAAAAACTAATGTACTTTCTATTCAAGGCTTCACCAAAGAAAGGAATAAAACTCACGTACTTGCAGGGAACTGCTGGTGTCTTTGATTATCTTCCCCTAAGCAGGGAAACCTAGTATTTAAAAGAAGTTAAATTGTCCACATATGCAAAATGTTTAATTAATGGTATAGATGAATAAAATCATTAAGTAAATGTTGTATAGGTTTAAACAAAAAAGCTGCACCCCATTCACAATCTCTGAAACAATCCAATCCCTATCCCTGCCCTACCCCACAAAGGGCAAGGCATAGGTGGAAATATATTGAGATTTTATGTCCCTAGTTAGTACACAGGCAAAAATATGTACATACAGGACAAGAATATCAATGATCAACTGACTATATGTGCTAAGCACTTTATGTACATTAACCCATTTAATCCTATAAGTAACATGGCGACAGCCACCTTTTTTTTTTTTTTTTTTTTTTTCACAAGTGTGGAAACAGAAAGACCCAGTAACTCACTCTGGGAATCAGAAAGCTGAGAAGTCGTGGTGCTGAATTTGAACCCAGGCAACAGAGCTCTAATATCTTCAAACTTAAAAAAAAAAAAAAAATAGATGGACCACTTATAAATAAAAGACTTGTAAAGAATAAGGTCATTTTTATCTAGATAATTATAATTTTCTTGGTCTAGAGTCTTTCTTGCCTGGTATAAAACTCTTATCAAAAAATTGATTATCAAATTAAAGCCTTCTCTCCCCTACCAAAAACAATTGACTGTCATGTATATGGGACCTCAGTATTATTTCTTACAACTTCATGTGAATATACAAGTTAGCTGAATAAAAATTCCATTTAAGAAGAGTTGACTAGCCCACACATGCCTCTAAGCAGTTTCTACTGGACAAGTGAATTAACACTTAAGATCCAAAACTAGTAATTTTGGAGGTAAAATCACTTTGCAAATGTAAAGAAATATTTTATAGAAATATTCCAGCCATTGGCAGTGGAAAGCTAGGAAATGAGACATGAGTCAAGTTCCGGTCAGAGTTTGTTTGGGAAAGCTCCTTATGTCTGGGCTCCATTTTCTAAGTTTGTAAAATGAGGGTTAGTGATGCCTTCCTCACTGCATTGTAGGAAAAAACAGAATTGAGGTCAGGTTTGTCTGAATCCAGAGTCGCTTGCTCTTAGCCACTTCATGCAACCCTGAGTGAGGGGCAGTGGGCACCAGCTGCGGGCAAGAGGGCCTGATGGGGCATGTCCATAGCTCTTCTACCCGTCAGTTGCCCTTCAGGCCCTGTCATCTATCAGCTTCCCCAGAACCCATTCCATCTGGCAGGGCCTGATCTCACATCATCATGTCGGCTCTGCTGAATCTTCCCAGTTCAGCTTGTTTCTCTTTCTCAGTTTGGAATCAGAAGACCTCATTTTAAGATCTGTTTTTGCTGGGTAGCTTCTGGAAAGCCACTTCCCTGGCAGGGGCTAAGGTTTCCCACCCAAAACACTAAGCATCCATAAGAGGGTAACAAAGGCACACTTACTCTAGAGTTCTTTATGCTACACAAAGAATGAGAAACGGTTCCTCAGTCTCTATGTGCAGTCCCAAAACTGCACTCCCTTGCCTTTCCCTGCCCCCTTTTAAAATATTGTACCTAGGGCACATGAAAGCACATGCTCAACATTGATAATTTTTAGAGAAATACAAATCAAAACTACAACGGGGTATCATCTCACACCAGTCAGAATGGCCATCATAAAAAAGTCTACAAATAGTATATGCTAGAGAGGATGTGGAAAAAAGGGAACCCTTCTACACTGTTTGTGGGAATGCAAATTGGTACAACCACTATGGAGAACAGTATGAAGCTTCCTTAAAAAACTAAATGTAGAATTTCTACATGACCCTGCAACCTCACTCCTGTGGATAGACCCAGAAAACCTGAAATATGAAAAGGTGCATGTACCCCACTGTTCACTGCAGCACTGTTTACAGTAGTCAAGATGTGGAAGCAGCCTAAATGTCCATCAATAGATAAGTGGATGAAGAAAACGTGGTACATATACATATGAATATTACTTAGCCATAAAGAAATGAAATATTGGCATTTGTAGAAACCTGGATGGACCTAGAGACTATCATACTGACTAAAGAGAGTCAGGCAGAGAAAGGCAGATATTTTATGGTAACACTTATATGTGGATAAATTTGAGGTGTTAGTGAGGGCTAGGAAATGAGACATGAGTCAAGTTCCGGTCAGAGTTTGTTTGGGAAAGCTCCTTATGTCTGGGCTCCATTTTCTAAGTTTGTAAAATGAGGGTTAGTGATGCCTTCCTCACTGCATTGTAGGAAAAAACAGAATTGAGGTCAGGTTTGTCTGAATCCAGAGTCGCTTGCTCTTAGCCACTTCATGCAACCCTGAGTGAGGGGCAGTGGGCACCAGCTGCGGGCAAGAGGGCCTGATGGGGCATGTCCATAGCTCTTCTACCCGTCAGTTGCCCTTCAGGCCCTGTCATCTATCAGCTTCCCCAGAACCCATTCCATCTGGCAGGGCCTGATCTCACATCATCATGTCGGCTCTGCTGAATCTTCCCAGTTCAGCTTGTTTCTCTTTCTCAGTTTGGAATCAGAAGACCTCATTTTAAGATCTGTTTTTGCTGGGTAGCTTCTGGAAAGCCATTTCCCCTGGCAGGGGCTAAGGTTTCCACCCAAAACACTAAGCATCCATAAGAGGGTAACAAAGGCACACTTACTCTAGAGTTCTTTATGCTACACAAAGAATGAGAAACGGTTCCTCAGTCTCTATGTGCAGTCCCAAAACTGCACTCCCTTGCCTTTCCCTGCCCCCTTTTAAAATATTGTACCTAGGGCACATGAAAGCACATGCTCAACATTGATAATTTTTAGAGAAATACAAATCAAAACTACAACGGGGTATCATCTCACACCAGTCAGAATGGCCATCATAAAAAAGTCTACAAATAGTATATGCTAGAGAGGATGTGGAAAAAAGGGAACCCTTCTACACTGTTTGTGGGAATGCAAATTGGTACAACCACTATGGAGAACAGTATGAAGCTTCCTTAAAAAACTAAATGTAGAATTTCTACATGACCCTGCAACCTCACTCCTGTGGATAGACCCAGAAAACCTGAAATATGAAAAGGTGCATGTACCCCACTGTTCACTGCAGCACTGTTTACAGTAGTCAAGATGTGGAAGCAGCCTAAATGTCCATCAATAGATAAGTGGATGAAGAAAACGTGGTACATATACATATGAATATTACTTAGCCATAAAGAAATGAAATATTGGCATTTGTAGAAACCTGGATGGACCTAGAGACTATCATACTGACTAAAGAGAGTCAGGCAGAGAAAGGCAGATATTTTATGGTAACACTTATATGTGGATTATAAAGAGATGATACAAATGATTTTATTTACAAACAGAAATAGACTTATAGAAAACAAACGTATGGTTACCAAAGGAGAAGGGGAGGTGGAATCAATTAGGATACATATTACTATATATAAAACAGATAAACAGGGCTTCCCCTGGTGGTCCAGTGGATAAGGACACCGCCTTGCAGTGGAAGGGGCACCGGTTTGAGCCCTGGCCTGGGAAGATCCCACGTGCCGCAGAGTGGCTGGACTGATGCATGCAATTACCAAGCCAGAGCTCTGGAGCGCATGCGCCCAGAGCCGGCACTCTGCAACGACAGAGGCCACTGCGATGGGAGGCCCACAGGAGCCAAAGAACAAAGACGGATGAACATAGAGAAGCGAAAGACCAATAGAAGTGGCCTGCCTGCTCCCCTCCCTCCCCAACCCGACCCCCGCAAAAAAGATAAAAAAAAAAACAGATAAACAGCAAGGATTTACTATATAGCACAGGGAACTATAGTCATTATCTCATTCTAACCTATAATAAAAAAGACTGAAAAAAGAGTATTTTTTTATACCCTAATCACTTTCCTGTATACCTGAAAGTGACACAATCTTGTAGATCAACTATATGTCAATTTTTAAAAATTGGCCTGGGGCAGTAGAGGGCAGTTATGAGGCTGTATTGTCCAGACAGGGGTCCTCTCTGGGTGGGGTGAGGTTTCTGTCAGAAAGGCATGAGGCAGCCTCTCGCCTAGGGAATCAAAATGATGCTATAATTGGAGAGACTCAGTGTTGCTAAACTGAAAATTTTGTGAAATCAATTGAGAGAAAAATCAATATGGGATTTTTTTTCCACGATGAGAAGACAAGGAATATGTTTCCACATTGCGCATGTTCCATGCTTAACTGTTTACAGTAGTCAAGATGTGGAAGCAGCCTAAATGTCCATCAATAGATAAGTGGATGAAGAAAACGTGGTACATATACATATGAATATTACTTAGCCATAAAGAAATGAAATATTGGCATTTGTAGAAACCTGGATGGACCTAGAGACTATCATACTGACTAAAGAGAGTCAGGCAGAGAAAGGCAGATATTTTATGGTAACACTTATATGTGGATTATAAAGAGATGATACAAATGATTTTATTTACAAACAGAAATAGACTTATAGAAAACAAACGTATGGTTACCAAAGGAGAAGGGGAGGTGGAATCAATTAGGATACATATTACTATATATAAAACAGATAAACAGGGCTTCCCCTGGTGGTCCAGTGGGTAAGGACACCTCCTTGCAGTGCAAGGGGCGCTGGTTCGATCCCTGGCCTGGGAAGATCCCACGTGCCGTGGAGCGGCTGGACTGATGTGTCCAATTACCAAGCCAGAGCTCTGGAGCGCATGCGCCCAGAGCCGGCACTCTGCAACGACAGAGGCCACTGTGATGGGAGGCCCACAGGAGCCAAAGAACAAAGACAGATGAAAATAGAGAAATGAAAGACCAATAGAAGTGGCCTGCCCGTCCCCTCCCTCCCCACCCGACCCCCCCAAAAAAGATAAAAAAAAAAACAGATAAACAGCAAGGATTTACTATATAGCACAGGGAACTATAGTCATTATCTCATTCTAACCTATAATAAAAAAGACTGAAAAAAGAGTATTTTTTTATACCCTAATCACTTTCCTGTATACCTGAAAGTGACACAATCTTGTAGATCAACTATATGTCAATTTTTAAAAATTGGCCTGGGGCAGTAGAGGGCAGTTATGAGGCTGTATTGTCCAGACAGGGGTCCTCTCTGGGTGGGGTGAGGTTTCTGTCAGAAAGGCATGAGGCAGCCTCTCGCCTAGGGAATCAAAATGATGCTATAATTGGAGAGACTCAGTGTTGCTAAACTGAAAATTTTGTGAAATCAATTGAGAGAAAAATCAATATGGGATTTTTTTTCCACGATGAGAAGACAAGATTCCCACACAATTAAGAACTAGGCCGTGGTTTCCACATTCTGCCTGTCATGTTCTCATGTTTCTGTGCCACAACTGTTCATCAGAAATAATTAAACATTTTCCCATGGGCAACAATTACTTGCTTAAAATATTATGAGTAAGGAGAATGCATTTATAATTACCTAACCTTTCTGAAGGTGAAAATATATATTATCCTTTGATAGAAGAGAAAAAGCCGTTTCTGAATGTGCCGGCTGTGCGGTGATGCTGTGTGTCCTGAATACGCTAATTGCCCTGAGGAGCGGAACAATCCTGGGTATATGTCCCAACCTTCCCTTTCAATTTCGGTATGTTTAGGCATCAAATAACAGTTCCTCTTGCTTGTTGTTTTTGTAAATCATTACACAGGCAGCCTGTATCTATTAGGACGGGCAGACAGCCTCTCTGAACTGCCCCAGTGCTGTGAAATAATGAGAGTGGCAGCCGTCTTTTTTCCTTTGGAGTTCATTTGATTGTGAGCCACAGGCAGACACAAAGCAGGAGCCCAGCATCTCCTGTTGTCACTAATTTCCTAATTTTGCATAAAATACCCACACAGTGAAAACAACAACATGATAATCACAGTAGTTAACACTTACTGAGTGTTCACATCCTGTCAGGTATGCCTAAAATGCTTTATATATTCTACCTCATTTAATGCTCCTGATAATTCCACAAAGCAGGTTATTAGGAACACGTTCATCTTAACTGATGAGATGACTGAGGACCAGAGATGTTCAGATACTTACTCAGGGTCACACAGCTAGGAAGTGGTGAAGTGAAACTGGGGTTTGGTCCAAGGTCTATCTGTGCAACCACTCTACTGAAATATCTCTCAGATTTCCCAAGTCATTTTGGTCTAATATTTTCTGTTAACTGACAAAGGATATACTTCTTGTAAGGTTTTTCTCAAAAGCTAGACTGCAATCATGCTCTTTTGTTAAGGCTGTTTTTCTAATTTGTTTGGACTCACCACTAGTTTTCAAGTCTACAAGCATATAATAATAATAGTAATAGTAGTAGCAGTAGTAATAATCATATTAGCCACGGCTACCACTTACTGCTTATATATCCTGAACTAAGCGCTGACTTGAGATCTTTACTTCTGTCCTGCCCCTTCCCTCATGTGTATGACAAAGATACAGGGTAGTTAATGTCATCATTGGTGCATACAAAGGTAAGCTGTGGCCCATGAGGGTGAGTGACATGACCAAGGTCACAGAGCATGTATAGCATGGACTTTAAGGGATCTCCTCATCCCACTCAGCTAGTTTCATCTCATGTATTGGTGCTTTTGAATTGTGGTACAAATTAGATAGCAAGGAGATCAAACCTGTCAGTCCTAAAGGAAATCAACCCTGAATATTCATTGGAAGAACTGATGCTGATGCAGAAACTCCAATATTTTGGCCACCTGATGTGAAAAGACAACTCATTAGAAAAGACCCTAATGCTAGGAAAAAAAAAAAGAAGGCAGGAGAAGGGGACGACAGAGGATGAGACGGTTGGATAGCATCATCGACACAATGGACATGAGCTTGAGCAAGCTCCGGGAAAGGGTGAAGGACAAGAAGCCTGGCAAGCTGCAGTCCATGGGGTTGCAGAGAGCTGGACATGGCTTAGCAACTAAACAGAACAGATCGTATGCCAGGTCATTCCTTAGTTCTAGCAACATTGTGAATTAGGCCTTATTCGTGATGCCAGCCAGGGGCTTGGTTGGTTCAGCCACCATTGTCTTTGGGGGAAAATATTTGGTGCAGCTACATGCATGCTTTCCACTCGAACGTTCTCTCCATAATTTTAGAAAATCCATTTCCACAGGATCTAAACTTATATATACTTTTATTGAGATTCTGCAGAGTCTTTTCACAACATCAGCATTTATTTTTGTGTTTGCATGTCATTGACATGAGGATTTTATCTCAGCACTCAGATCCTGCCTCTGACTTTGTGACTTTTCTTTACTCCATAACAGTGGGCAGTGAAGCTCAGTATCCAGGTTCAGTTCATCCTCAGGGCTACATTATTCTGTGTCAGAAATTATACTACGGATACTATAAAATTTAAAATGTGGATCTTCCTCTCTCAATAAGTAAACTCAGGTCCTCTTATTTTGCAAATTCTCTAGAAGCAATAGTATGATGGCTAACACTCTGGAGCCGCAACTCTGGAGCCGGAAGGCCTGGTGTCAAGCCTCCGTGTCGGCAGTTGCCAGCTGTGTGACCTTGGGCAAAATACTTACCCTTTCTGTGCCTCAGCTTCCTCATCTATCAAATGCAAATAGTGGACTCATAGTGGCTACTTCATGGGTGATTTGAATGAGTAAATATGCATCCTCACTTAGGATAATAGGCCTTGTTGTGTGGGTACTATGTGAATGTTGACCATTGTTACTGATGGTCATCCATGGACTTGAATTTCATTATACTTTGAAAAGGACTTATTTTGTAAGAAAGGGAAAGAGAACTTCACTGTCTGCTTTTTCAGCTCTCAAAGGGTCCCAGTAGTCTTTAAATCTTCCCTTCTGGGGATTATATACAGCCATTCTGTTAAGGATGCTCTCAAAGTAAATCTTCTATAGACTTTTCTGGCACACTAAAGGTCTGCATTGCAGCAACTTGCTACAATTAGCCTAGACCAGTTTACCAGGTTGTCTTTAAACAATGCACCGCAAGTGGATTATCTGAACAGGATGTAAAACTTTATATTCTCGTACAGCTAATAAACCTCTCCCCACTCCCACCTCCCCCACCAGCTATTAGGTGTCAGGTAGCCCATTGCATAGAAAAATTGACTTCTGACTGACCCTTTCCCTTTTGCTGTTGCCCCTTATAAACCTGTCTCCACAGGGTAGCGGGAAAATATTTGGTGCAGCTACATGCATGCTTTCCACTGAACGTTCTCCATAATTTTAGAAAATCCATTTCCACAGGATCTAAAGTTATCTCTACTTTTATTGAGATTCTGCAGAGTCTTTTCACAACATCAGCATTTATTTTTGTGTTTGCATGTCATTGACATGAGGATTTTATCTCAGCACTCAGATCCTGCCTCTGACTTTGTGACTTTTCTTTACTCCATAACAGTGGGCAGTGAAGCTCAGTATCCAGGTTCAGTTCATCCTCAGGGCTACATTATTCTGTGTCAGAAATTATACTACGGATACTATAAAATTTAAAATGTGGATCTTCCTCTCTCAATAAGTAAACTCAGGTCCTCTTATTTTGCAAATTCTCTAGAAGCAATAGTATGATGGCTAACACTCTGGAGCCGCAACTCTGGAGCCGGAAGGCCTGGTGTCAAGCCTCCGTGTCGGCAGTTGCCAGCTGTGTGACCTTGGGCAAAATACTTACCCTTTCTGTGCCTCAGCTTCCTCATCTATCAAATGCAAATAGTGGACTCATAGTGGCTACTTCATGGGTGATTTGAATGAGTAAATATGCATCCTCACTTAGGATAATAGGCCTTGTTGTGTGGGTACTATGTGAATGTTGACCATTGTTACTGATGGTCATCCATGGACTTGAATTTCATTATACTTTGAAAAGGACTTATTTTGTAAGAAAGGGAAAGAGAACTTCACTGTCTGCTTTTTCAGCTCTCAAAGGGTCCCAGTAGTCTTTAAATCTTCCCTTCTGGGGATTATATACAGCCATTCTGTTAAGGATGCTCTCAAAGTAAATCTTCTATAGACTTTTCTGGCACACTAAAGGTCTGCATTGCAGCAACTTGCTACAATTAGCCTAGACCAGTTTACCAGGTTGTCTTTAAACAATGCACCGCAAGTGGATTATCTGAACAGGATGTAAAACTTTATATTCTCGTACAGCTAATAAACCTCTCCCCACTCCCACCTCCCCCACCAGCTATTAGGTGTCAGGTAGCCCATTGCATAGAAAAATTGACTTCTGACTGACCCTTTCCCTTTTGCTGTTGCCCCTTATAAACCTGTCTCCACAGGGTAGCTAGAGGGAACCTTTTCAAATGTAAATGAGACATGGCACTATTCTGCTGAAATTCTTCTAGTTTCTTCTTATTACACCAAGAAGGCAATGCACAATCTTCCCCATGTGATGCAAGGCCCATCCCATGCCTGTGCTCTGGGTCCCTGGCCTTTACTGAGCTCCTTCTTTTACCAGGATGCTTACCTATGTGATTCTCTCTGTCTGGAATATTTTTTCCTGGCTATTCACAAGGTTGGATATTCTCATTCATATGGACAAACCTGGATAACATATTGAAAAGCAGAGACATCACTTTGCCAACAAAGGTCTATATAC
Organism: Tragulus kanchil; assembly: GCA_022376925.1. Lineage (NCBI taxonomy): Eukaryota > Metazoa > Chordata > Mammalia > Artiodactyla > Tragulidae > Tragulus > Tragulus kanchil. The sequence continues at coordinate 99,168,349 of JAIOJX010000032.1, forward strand.
TCACAGCTATGGTTTTTGCCAGTAGTCATGTACAGATGTGAGTGTTTGACCCTCAAGAAGGCTGAGTGCTCCAGAAATAATGCTTTCGAATTGTGGTGCTGGAGAAGACTCTTGAGAGTCCCTTCAATGCAAGGAGATCAAACCAGTCAATCCTAAAGGATATCAACCCTGAGTATCCATTGGAAGGACTGATGCTGAAACTGGGGCTCCAATACTTTGGCCACCTGATGCAAAGAGCCAGCTCATTGCAAAACTCCAGCAAAGAGTGAAGGATAGGGAAGCCTTGCATGCTGTAGGTAAGAGGGTAGCAAAGAGACATGATGTATCAACTAAAAACAATAATGGGCTCAATTTAAGACATCACTTTCTGAGAGAGGTCTGTAGAACACACCTCCTTAAATGAGCACTGCCCTGTCCCCAGAATTTCTCTCTCAGCACACTGCTTACCTTACCAGAACATTTCCATATCTGTACAAGTATTTCATTGCTTTATATGCTTGCATGTTTCTTGCCACCTTTCCTGCTAAACTTCATACATCCTCAGGTCAGGGCCCAGGCCTTCCTGGCTCTCACTATATCCTGAGTGTCTGGTGCAGAGATCCAAGTAAAAAGTACAGAGCACACCAAAGCTGATGCCACTGCCTCTGGAGCATCTAAAACTGGCCAGACTGTATTCTTTACTTTTTTAAAAATTACTTTTACACCAAAAACATTTTTATTGGGGTATAGCCAATTAACAGTTTCATGATAGTTTCAGGTGAACAGTGAGGGGGCTTGGCCATACATACATGCATCCATTCTCCCCCAAACATCCCTCCCATCCAGGCTGGTACATAACATTAAGCAGACTTCCATGTGCTATACAATCGATTTTTGTTGGTTATCCATTTCAAACATGGCTGTGTGTACTTGACCTTCCAAAACAGACTGTATTCTCTATTCATGCTACCATTGGGGCCACAGAGAGTCAGATATGACTGAAAGACTGAACACAATGTCACAAAAATATATTTCCCAACACAGTCCATGTATTTAACACATATCCAAACATGTTAAATTTGGAAAACAATTTATCCTACAGAACAAGGGGATCTTCCTAAAACAATTTTTAAAACTTTCATGAGCTGACGAAGTTATGAAAGTGGAGAAGGTACAAGAAATTTGAAATACTCCGACATTGAAATTTTAATAGAGATCATTAACACAACGTGTAAAAACACAAATAGATACAGCCTAGACTATTCCCTGGAGAAGGGGATGGACCCACTCCAGTATTCTTGCCTGGAGAATTCCATGGACAGAGGAGTTTGGTGGCTCACGTCCATGGGGTCGTGAAGAGTCAGATGTGAAGAGTTGTCTGGCGGAAAGATTCGGGTGGGGGCAGGTTTATACTCTGTTCATCAGTCCGGATTCGTTGGACCTCCTGGGCTATCTGATTCTCCAGGCAGATGCACTGGACTTGAACGATGCTTTGAAACTTAGTGGATGGAGAGGGAAATGGCAACCCACTCCAGTGTTTGTGCCTGGAGAACGCCCTGTCGGAGAAGCAGCACCAACAAGGAGCACAGGTGTTGGGTTCAGGGAGCTGAAATCCACTGTTTCTGCCCTAGCTCTGCTCTCTGAGGCCTCCCAGATCATGGCTCTCCATCCCTGAGGATGACTTTATCCCCTTCTCCCATGCTGTTCTCTTCGTGGGGCTTCTGTTGCTTCTGAGTGAAACCTGAAACGACAGCCCAGAGAACTCTCTGTGTTGCCGCCCACTACAGAGACATGTGTGAGGGCCCTGAAACAGTCCTAGTGCGAGAATGGCCCTTCCCTTGGGAAGGCGCCCCAGTGGGGTCTGTCTGACTATTAGGACAGACTGTCGCTTTTGTTTTCAGGTGGCTCAGGGCGCCTGGTCCGTGGGCTCTGTGTCCTGTGGTGAGGGAGGCCGCGGTGGGCAAGTGACCTGTTTGCACAAGAGCGATGGAAGGGGGTGGGTGCTGGCTCCAAGAGCATGCGCCCTCAGAGGCAGGCCTCTGGCAAGAAGGCTGTGTTCCCCTCACCCCTGTGTTCAAGGCCTCACAGGACCAGGGAACCCGGGGACGCTCCCAAATCTAGCTCCCAAATCTGGTACTCTTCCGGGCCCTGTGGTTAAGGACTTCCCCTGGCCGTCCAGTGGTTAGGACTTTGTCTTCCAGTGCAGGGTGGAGGGTCAATCTCTGGTTGGAAAGCTGAGATCCCACATGCCAGGAGGCCCCCAAACCAAAACAGAGAGCAGAAGCCATCTTTGTCAGAACCCCAGCAGGGCCCCTCCAGGGAAAACCCCACCCTAGACTATTCACTGGAGAAGGGGATATCAACCCACTCCAGTGTTCTTGCCTGGAGAATTCCATGGACAGAGGAGTTTGGTGGCTCACTATCCATGGGATCATGAAGAGTCAGATGTGAAGAGTTGTCTGGTGGAAAGATCCAGGTGGGGGCAGGTTTATACTCTGTTCATCAGTCCGGATTTGTTGGACCTCCTGGGCTATCTGATTCTCCAGGCAGATGCACTGGACTTGAATGATGCTTTGAAACTTAGTGGATGGAGAGGGAAATGGCAACCCACTCCAGTGTTTGTGCCTGGAGAACGCCCTGTCGGAGAAGCAGCACCAACAAGGAGCACAGGTGTTGGGTTCAGGGAGCTGAAATCCACTGTTTCTGCCCTAGCTCTGCTCTCTGAGGCCTCCCAGATCATGGCTCTCCATCCCTGAGGATGACTTTATCCCCTTCTCCCATGCTGTTCTCTTCGTGGGGCTTCTGTTGCTTCTGAGTGAAACCTGAAACGACAGCCCAGAGAACTCTCTGTGTTGCCGCCCACTACAGAGACATGTGTGAGGGCCCTGAAACAGTCCTAGTGCGAGAATGGCCCTTCCCTTGGGAAGGCGCCCCAGTGGGGTCTGTCTGACTATTAGGACAGACTGTCGCTTTTGTTTTCAGGTGGCTCAGGGCGCCTGGTCCGTGGGCTCTGTGTCCTGTGGTGAGGGAGGCCGCGGTGGGCAAGTGACCTGTTTGCACAAGAGCGATGGAAGGGGGTGGGTGCTGGCTCCAAGAGCATGCGCCCTCAGAGGCAGGCCTCTGGCAAGAAGGCTGTGTTCCCCTCACCCCTGTGTTCAAGGCCTCACAGGACCAGGGAACCCGGGGACGCTCCCAAATCTAGCTCCCAAATCTGGTACTCTTCCGGGCCCTGTGGTTAAGGACTTCCCCTGGCCGTCCAGTGGTTAGGACTTTGTCTTCCAGTGCAGGGTGGAGGGTCAATCTCTGGTTGGAAAGCTGAGATCCCACATGCCAGGAGGCCCCCAAACCAAAACAGAGAGCAGAAGCCATCTTTGTAGCCAAGAAAACCCCACCCAGCAGGGCCCCCTCCATGGGGGAAAGGGAAGCACCCCCCTCCGGGGGAGGCTCGGGAGACTCGCCTGCACAGGGACCTGACCACACTGCACACCGGCTCGCTTGTGGGGCTTACTGTCCTGTCCTCGACTTCCCAGCGGTGATTGACACAGGCTGCAGGGACCACGAGGTCCCCTTCGGCCCTTCTGAAAAGGTTGGGTCACGTCAGCGTAGGTCTCCAGAGGGCGTGACTGAGGATTTGGGCTTGCGAAGAGCCTGGGTGGAGCTTCTGGAAGCGGCGGGAGGGGAGTGGGTTGCCTCAGGGCCTTTGCTGCCCAAGCCTCTGGGGCAAGGGCTGTGTCGAATGCTGTTGATGTTTTGCGCATTACTGGTGCTCCAGGACTCACTGGTGTCACTGGTGCTGCGAGCTCGAGTGCCTGGGTCTCCCCTGCATGTGCCGGGGAGCCACTGGCGCGTGGTGTGGCAGGGATGCCGTGCATGAAGGGTCTGTCGGTGGTGGGGCCGGTCACAGTGATGAGGTGGATGACCGGGCTACGGCGGTCGCCAAAGACCCGATTTGTGGAAGAGGTGTTCCCAGGGTCAGTGTGGGTGACAGGGTGGTGGTTGACCATGCTCTCCACTGGGATGGGTGAGGGAGTGGCAGTGGGCTTGATGATCTCCTCGGAGGTGTAGTTTGTCTCCTCCCCCTGCCTCGTCTTTTGAAATAACCAGGCCGGTATAAAGCAGGAGGCCTCAGAACTGGAACAGTTCGGGTCTTTGCTGCTGTTTCCTGAAGGGGCAGGTGTCCACGCTTCCTTGGGTGGCAGGGGTGACTCCCCCTGGCCCATTGTGACCCAGGGGTGCCTCCAGAGGGTGGCTATGGTGCCTCTTTTTTTTTACATTTATTTATTTATTTATTTATTTTGGCGGGGGTGGGGAGGGAGCAGGGTGGGCAGGCCACTTCCACTGGTCTTTCATTTGTCTAGTTTCATCCATCTTTGTTCTTTGGCCCGTGTGAGCCTCCCATCGTGGTGGCCTCTGTTGTCACAGAGCACCAGCTCTGGGTGCATGCGCTCCAGAGCTCCGGCTCGGCAACTGGACACAACGGTCCAGCCGCTCCACGGCACGTGGGATCTTCCCAGGCCAGGGATGGAAGTGGCGCCCCTTGCACTGCAAGGCGGTGTCCTTACCCACTGGACCACCAGGGAAGCCCTATGGTGCCTCTTTTTGCAGGCAGGACGGTCAGCATGCTTGCCAGTATGCTGGATATGAGAGTGGGCAGGTGGCTGGTCTTCTAGTATTGCCCTCTCACCATCTTCTGACACCTCTTGGAAAAGACGTCTACTTTGAAGGGGGGGAGCCCAGTCACCATGACATAGAGGGTGATGCCGAGGCTCCAGATGTCCATCGGGGGACCTTGGTAGCTGTTCTCAAACATCTCTGGGGCCATGTAGCCAGGAGTGTCACAGAAAGTATACAGCTCCTCGTTCAATGGGTATTGAGTGCTTAGGCCAAAGTCCGTGATCTTGATGTTGAGTTGATCGTCTAGAAGTATGTTGCTGGGTTTCAGGTCATGGTGCACAACGCCCTGGGCGTGGCAGGGCTGCACGGCTGCCAGCAGCTGTCTGAAGGGGCCCCAGGCCTCCTCCTCCGTCATGGGGCCATGCCTCTCGAGGTAGGCAAACATGTCTCCCCTGCTCACATACTCCAGCACCACGAAAAGAATTGCTTCTGTGTTAATGACCTCAAGCAGTCAGACGATGTTTGGGTGGTCTAGCACTCTCAAGCTCTGCACATCCTGAAAGAGCTGGTCTGTGGGGAGGGACCAATGGTGTTTCTGTATGATTTTAATGGCCACCTTTGCCCCTCTCGCAATATTCCGTGCCAACTTGACCTTGGCAAAGTTCCCCTCTCCTATCGTCCGGAGGAAGGTGTAATTTTGGATGCAGGCACCCTTGCTGGTGGAGATGGCCGTGAGGTCCATGGTGACCACCACGAACTACTCTACCAACTGCTCTACCAGCTAACTACTCTGGAAACTGCTCTACCAGCTAACTCCAACTACTGATTCTACCAAAGTAGAATTAGCCTACTATACAAACACTACGCTAACTATAGTAACACCAATTATGCCAACTAATAACTAATTCTAACTATACTAATTCTACTCTGTTAATAAACGATTACCTACCAACTACACTGACTATAGCAACAATACTAACTGTTCTAACACTAGCAACACTAACCTAGAATACAGGACAAATCACCCTAACTCTCGGTCTTGCCGTCAGGTCACCAGTATCAGCTTCCTGGGTTCCAAATGACCGAAAACCTGGGCCCAGCCTCTTGCTTATACAGTATTTTTGATTTTCATCACAGTTACGCTCTGTGAGGTCTCAGCAAGAAATGGACCAGGGACGGATGAGGCTCTGCCCAAGTGATTTTCTCCTTTTTCAGGTTCAAGGCCCCTTTACACTTAGGAAAAAGGGTCCCAAAAAGATTGTTTTCCCTTGGATGTCATAGAGACTGGTATTCATTTTGTTTGACATTAAAATCTGGAGAGTGCTTCAGCAGCTTTTCTATTTCTAGTTTGAAAAGTGATAATGATGTTGGAGACCTCCTCTCCACTTGAAGACTTTTCCTAGAAGTATGTTGCTGGGTTTCAGGCCCCTGGCGTGGCAGGGCTGCACGGCTGCCAGCAGCTGTCTGAAGGGGCCCCAGGCCTCCTCCTCCGTCATGGGGCCATGCCTCTCGAGGTAGGCAAACATGTCTCCCCTGCTCACATACTCCAGCACCACGAAAAGAATTGCTTCTGTGTTAATGACCTCAAGCAGTCAGACGATGTTTGGGTGGTCTAGCACTCTCAAGCTCTGCACATCCTGAAAGAGCTGGTCTGTGGGGAGGGACCAATGGTGTTTCTGTATGATTTTAATGGCCACCTTTGCCCCTCTCGCAATATTCCGTGCCAACTTGACCTTGGCAAAGTTCCCCTCTCCTATCGTCCGGAGGAAGGTGTAATTTTGGATGCAGGCACCCTTGCTGGTGGAGATGGCCGTGAGGTCCATGGTGACCACCACGAACTACTCTACCAACTGCTCTACCAGCTAACTACTCTGGAAACTGCTCTACCAGCTAACTCCAACTACTGATTCTACCAAAGTAGAATTAGCCTACTATACAAACACTACGCTAACTATAGTAACACCAATTATGCCAACTAATAACTAATTCTAACTATACTAATTCTACTCTGTTAATAAACGATTACCTACCAACTACACTGACTATAGCAACAATACTAACTGTTCTAACACTAGCAACACTAACCTAGAATACAGGACAAATCACCCTAACTCTCGGTCTTGCCGTCAGGTCACCAGTATCAGCTTCCTGGGTTCCAAATGACCGAAAACCTGGGCCCAGCCTCTTGCTTATACAGTATTTTTGATTTTCATCACAGTTACGCTCTGTGAGGTCTCAGCAAGAAATGGACCAGGGACGGATGAGGCTCTGCCCAAGTGATTTTCTCCTTTTTCAGGTTCAAGGCCCCTTTACACTTAGGAAAAAGGGTCCCAAAAAGATTGTTTTCCCTTGGATGTCATAGAGACTGGTATTCATTTTGTTTGACATTAAAATCTGGAGAGTGCTTCAGCAGCTTTTCTATTTCTAGTTTGAAAATTGATAATGACGTTGGAGACCTCCTAACGTCTCCACTTGAAGTCTTCGTTACCTTTTCCTTAAACTCTGGTCTCAAAGTGATGACCTGACTCGACTATACTGTAGGAAAGTGTGCTGTCACCCAAGGCACTGGTAAGGCCCATAGTGAATGTCTACAAAGCTGAGAGAAGGTTTGCCCGGAGGCTCATGAGCAGATTTCTTCATCAGGAGCCTTAGAGGCCAGGTGACGTGGGTCCGTGTATTCCGAGTGATGAAGGAGAGAAGCTGCCCACCAAGAATTCTGGGTCTAGAAAACAGCCACGCTCCCATTGCCTGACATCATGAAGGACATAAGCACGTCACGCAGGCCGTCTCCATTCATATCTGCCAGGTCCAGTGGTGACAGGTCCCCGCCTCCCTGGGGGCCCTGGTGGCGGCTCCACGTGCTCTGCAGGTCTTGCAGGGGACAGGAGATCAGGAAAGCGCACAGGAGCACCAGGACCATGGAGATCACCAGCATCAGCAGGAAGACCAACGTGCGCACATAGGACGCGACAGGAGGCTCCCTTCTGCTCCAGCGCCCCCAGCGGCTCCAAGGGGTACCCCTCGGGGGTGACCTATGAGAGGCGTGGCTTCACGGCCCCGAGACCTCGGCGTCCGAGTCGTGCTCCGGTGCTTCCCCCAGCGGGCTCTTCCGGTTCTTGACCCCTCCGTTCTTCTGCTGCAGGTTAAGCATCTTCACTCTCGTCACTGTCAGCCTATGTGAGGGGGTCATACTCCCCCAGGTCCGGGCTCTTCTTCCCCAGCTAATCTCGTCATTTTACGGCCAGCCAAAACTATTCCACCCAGAGCTTGAGACATTCGCAAACGCATTTTTCCACTTTGGTAGTAATCCTCCAGAAGTTCTGAATGGGAGCTCTTGAGATGTTGGGGATGAGACAAATCTAGGAAGGGACGACTGACAACCAGGCAACCAACCACAGTGGCAAGATATTTGGCAATTATGCTATCGATTAAGCCCATAGAAAACCAGAACAAAATGAAATTATTCAGGTGCTCCACTTCGACAGACCATAAATCCTGGAGCTGGGCCACCTAAGTTCAAGGCCAGACTCCACCATTTCCGAGCTGCCAGATCTAGGACCCGTTGCTTCATTTCTCTCTGCCTCCATCTCCCCATTCCAGAGCTGGAGAGTCTCAATCTCACATCGGGCACAGCCAATCTTGAGCGAGCCTCTCCATTTGCTTTTGACTTCTGCTTTAAATGCCACTTGCTAATTCACCTGGTTTCTTTCCCTTCCCACAGAAAACAAAAGCAGTTACTGACTAGGTTGTTAGTCAACTGCTACAATATTGATACTGTTTTCCTGCCCCTTAAGATAAGAGGTAAAAATTCCCTTTGATCTCAATGTTTTTTTGATAATCTCTCACTGAGATATGGTGTGTTTTTGAGTGCTTTAGGATCTTTTGAGAAAGAATACTAAGAATTCTCCAGGACTAAACAAAACAGAGGTTTTGAAAGTGTGATCCTTAGACCCTGGGCCGCAGCAGCATCAAGTAGGAGGTTGTTAGAAAGCAAAGCTTTCAGCTGTCTCCTTAACCTATGGAAGCAAACTCTGGGGGTGGGACCCAGAAATCAGGTTTAACAAGACCTCCAGGTGATTCTGATGTTAGCTCCTGTGATATCCAGAGAAATAAAGTAACCTTTGTCAGAGAGAAGTGGAGAAAGTGTTGAATTCTACACTATGTTTATGCAGGTCAGTAGTTTTAAAACATGTAATTAACATCTCTTGATGCCAGGAATTGCCTGGAGGTGCCTGAGATTCAGAGTTAAGCCAGAGAGGACCCTGTCTTGAGGAATTCTGTCTGATGTGGAGACAGGGCAAGCAAACAGTCTCTTGCAATATGGTGTCGTGCTAGAGGACAGAGGAAAGCCGAAAGAGCTGAGGAAGCAGGGGCTGGACCCTGTCAGCAGAGAGTCTTTAAAAGTTGCTTGGGATAAGGATACACAAGTATAAGCTTCAGACATATTGGTCTGAGTTTAAGCCGACCTCCATTATTTACCAGCTGTGTGACTCAGGCTAAGTTATGTAATTTCTCTGCCCTTCAGTTTCTTATAAATGAAAGTGATAAATGGTAACCTATTTCATAAAGTGGTTGGGCTGGTTAGATGAGCTAAGTAATGAAGAGCATTTGAACAGGGCCTAGTTCATTGCAGGTACTGATTGCAAGCAAAGGCTATCAGGTGGGCTTAATCCTTAGGGCAGGTGAGTGAGGGAAGGTTATTTAGGGAAGGTTTCCAGTCTTAGTGTTGGCAGATCTTGCTGCTCACCCTGTGGTCCCTTCACCAGCAGCGACAGCGTCATTTGAGGGCTTGTTACTTCTGCTTTAAATGCCACTTGCTAATTCACCTGGTTTCTTTCCCTTCCCACAGAAAACAAAAGCAGTTACTGACTAGGTTGTTAGTCAACTGCTACAATATTGATACTGTTTTCCTGCCCCTTAAGATAAGAGGTAAAAATTCCCTTTGATCTCAATGTTTTTTTGATAATCTCTCACTGAGATATGGTGTGTTTTTGAGTGCTTTAGGATCTTTTGAGAAAGAATACTAAGAATTCTCCAGGACTAAACAAAACAGAGGTTTTGAAAGTGTGATCCTTAGACCCTGGGCCGCAGCAGCATCAAGTAGGAGGTTGTTAGAAAGCAAAGCTTTCAGCTGTCTCCTTAACCTATGGAAGCAAACTCTGGGGGTGGGACCCAGAAATCAGGTTTAACAAGACCTCCAGGTGATTCTGATGTTAGCTCCTGTGATATCCAGAGAAATAAAGTAACCTTTGTCAGAGAGAAGTGGAGAAAGTGTTGAATTCTACACTATGTTTATGCAGGTCAGTAGTTTTAAAACATGTAATTAACATCTCTTGATGCCAGGAATTGCCTGGAGGTGCCTGAGATTCAGAGTTAAGCCAGAGAGGACCCTGTCTTGAGGAATTCTGTCTGATGTGGAGACAGGGCAAGCAAACAGTCTCTTGCAATATGGTGTCGTGCTAGAGGACAGAGGAAAGCCGAAAGAGCTGAGGAAGCAGGGGCTGGACCCTGTCAGCAGAGAGTCTTTAAAAGTTGCTTGGGATAAGGATACACAAGTATAAGCTTCAGACATATTGGTCTGAGTTTAAGCCGACCTCCATTATTTACCAGCTGTGTGACTCAGGCTAAGTTATGTAATTTCTCTGCCCTTCAGTTTCTTATAAATGAAAGTGATAAATGGTAACCTATTTCATAAAGTGGTTGGGCTGGTTAGATGAGCTAAGTAATGAAGAGCATTTGAACAGGGCCTAGTTCATTGCAGGTACTGATTGCAAGCAAAGGCTATCAGGTGGGCTTAATCCTTAGGGCAGGTGAGTGAGGGAAGGTTATTTAGGGAAGGTTTCCAGTCTTAGTGTTGGCAGATCTTGCTGCTCACCCTGTGGTCCCTTCACCAGCAGCGACAGCGTCATTTGAGGGCTTGTTAGGAATGCGGAATCTCAGACTCTGCTCCGGACCTCCTGAATCAGAGCCTGTCTTTTAACAAGATCCCCAGGTAATTTTTTAAAGCAGATTTTCAAACTGGAGAACCACTGGTGTGGGAGGCTGATTCTGAGACCTGGTTGCACAGCTCTGAAGGGGGTAGACAGAGGCAAAGGCACTGAATCCTGGCACGGGAACGCCTGCAGGTCTGTGCTGTGGGACAGGAGGTGTGGGTTGCCGGGAGGAGAGGAGGTGCACATGAGCGAGGCTGTGGCAGGAGGGCCGGAGTCCATCCCTGGGCAGGTTTGCAGGAGCGAAGCCAGGCCTGTGGTCCCTTTTGAGTTGAGAAGCTCAACATGGCGGCCCTGCACAGGCTGGAGGGAGGAGGGTTTTCAACTGCCCTGAAGGAAAAGCGGAGACTCAGAGGCAGGGAAGGTGGAGAGGAGGAAATGGGGTTGGGGATTATGAGAAGAGGACTCAGGCAAGCAGGACTAAGCGCGGGAAACGAGGGAGGCGGGGGAGTCAAGCGTGACTCAGGCTGAGAACTTCCGTGACTAAGTTTACAATGTTGCTCTCTGGAAGCCTTCCTTCATAATTCCTTCCGAGGGTTTCTCTATACTTCGTTTCCTAAAGACTGCCCTGTGCAGAACCTCCTATTCCTAACCACCTCCGGATTTCTAGTAACAGATTCCACCAGAATTTGGCATTGCTTCCTGCCATGTAACAGTTTGGGACAAAATGTCCCATCGGATCCCAGGAATGGTGAAATTCTCCTGTCTTTGTCTCATGTCTCTAGCCGTCTGCTCAGTTCCAGCAAAACTTCAGTTCCCTGGGTCGTTTACAGAATGAATTGCTCCATGTAAGCAATGTTTTCAAGTAGCTGAGAACTAATCTTTTATGTGTGGAGAAATTTTAAGTCTTATACTGTTTTTGAGGATGTACTTTAATGCATTAGTTTTCACACTTTATTAAAGTAATAGAACCTTTAAAAATAGAATTACAGAATCTCAGTATATAAAAAATAAAGAGTTACTTTAAAGAAGGAGCAGGCCAACAGCCTGGCACTTGCTTTCTATTTTCTCCATAATTTGTTCACTTAGAATCTTCCACATACACCCTGGACCCTGTCAAGCAGTTTGAGCATCTTTGTTTTAAAATGAACTTATTCTGTACTGATTTCTTAAACGGAAGAATCAAGTGTAATTTTTACTGATTTCTCTACATTATCAGGAGTTTGAGTACAGAGGCAAAGGGAATCCTGGCACGGGAACGCCTGCAGGTCTGTGCTGTGGGACAGGAGGTGTGGGTTGCCGGGAGGAGAGGAGGTGCACATGAGCGAGGCTGTGGCAGGAGGGCCGGAGTCCATCCCTGGGCAGGTTTGCAGGAGCGAAGCCAGGCCTGTGGTCCCTTTTGAGTTGAGAAGCTCAACATGGCGGCCCTGCACAGGCTGGAGGGAGGAGGGTTTTCAACTGCCCTGAAGGAAAAGCGGAGACTCAGAGGCAGGGAAGGTGGAGAGGAGGAAATGGGGTTGGGGATTATGAGAAGAGGACTCAGGCAAGCAGGACTAAGCGCGGGAAACGAGGGAGGCGGGGGAGTCAAGCGTGACTCAGGCTGAGAACTTCCGTGACTAAGTTTACAATGTTGCTCTCTGGAAGCCTTCCTTCATAATTCCTTCCGAGGGTTTCTCTATACTTCGTTTCCTAAAGACTGCCCTGTGCAGAACCTCCTATTCCTAACCACCTCCGGATTTCTAGTAACAGATTCCACCAGAATTTGGCATTGCTTCCTGCCATGTAACAGTTTGGGACAAAATGTCCCATCGGATCCCAGGAATGGTGAAATTCTCCTGTCTTTGTCTCATGTCTCTAGCCGTCTGCTCAGTTCCAGCAAAACTTCAGTTCCCTGGGTCGTTTACAGAATGAATTGCTCCATGTAAGCAATGTTTTCAAGTAGCTGAGAACTAATCTTTTATGTGTGGAGAAATTTTAAGTCTTATACTGTTTTTGAGGATGTACTTTAATGCATTAGTTTTCACACTTTATTAAAGTAATAGAACCTTTAAAAATAGAATTACAGAATCTCAGTATATAAAAAATAAAGAGTTACTTTAAAGAAGGAGCAGGCCAACAGCCTGGCACTTGCTTTCTATTTTCTCCATAATTTGTTCACTTAGAATCTTCCACATACACCCTGGACCCTGTCAAGCAGTTTGAGCATCTTTGTTTTAAAATGAACTTATTCTGTACTGATTTCTTAAACGGAAGAATCAAGTGTAATTTTTTTCTGACTGGAGGCTTTGTCGTCAGTATCATTATCATGGTATGTTTGAGTTGGTACATATTAACTTCTATTGTAAGTGCTAGAAATCCAACTCTAATACCAGTGAAATGATGAATTTTTTGACACATGTAACCAGGAAATCTTGGGTGATGGTTCTCTATCAGGCCTGATTGTATCCAGGTGCTAAAACGCTTTCATCAGTGTTCATCCTCTCTCTTTGTCTATAGATATCAAACTCTCTCTAAATTGTCAACATTTTAGCGATATTTACTCTTGCCAAAGGGAGCTCTCTACTTGCTGCATACAAAAAAACTATGTTAGTCTTAGGTAAAATCCTCATAGGTCTTGGAAAAGAAAACCTCTTTTTTGATATCCATATAGCATTTCTTATGGGAGGACTCTTAATTACCCTGCCTGAGTCAAATGCTAACCCAGAAGACCAATGGGCAGGTAAGACATTGTGATTGATAGTTGTTCTAGAATCGCATAGGCCGAGCTAGCTATGAAAAGGATGTCGTGCAGACAATGGTGATAGAAGTCTGTTGCTGTGCTGGCGCCTCCTGTAAAAAAATACTGACTTCATAGTGGTGCGTATGGCAGAGACAAAAGATGACAACAGGAAAACAGCAAGAATTGAGCAATAGGGGCATATACATAAACCACAGACTAATATTAATCTAGTTTAGTGAGTTGTATCTGAGAGGAACTGATGCGGGAGTAATGCCCTGGGTTGAATGATGAACACTTAACTGTGCTGGAAGAAATCAGGAAAGACTTCACGCAAGAGGTGATATTCGATGGCATTTGCGTGGTGGAGGAGAAAAGTGAACTCAGGTGGAAGGAACAGAGCATGGAAAAGTATGGAAGTATGAAAGAGGTTGGGGCAGGCAGAGGTGAAAAGCTGGGGCTATAGACTTGATGGCTGAAGTCACTCCCTTACCTCAGTTTATCTATACACCCCCTTCCCTGTTCACCCCGGGCGGGTGTTCCCTCCTGGTCCCAAGAGTAGTATTACCCTCTCAAAACCTGGAACGAGGGTATGTTTGTCCTTGACCACTGTCCAGCCTCTCCTCCCCCAGACTATGAACCTGCTCCTGCTCTGATCTATCCCATCCTCAGGGCAACACTACGCACTGCTTTAGTTACCACCTACCCAACCACGGGAGTCCTTCGGTTCTTCTGTTCGCCATTCTTCTTTCATGTGTTCTGCTTTCCGTCTGATCGGGTGCTTCCACACTTTTCAACCTTCTTATGTAAAGAAAGACTACCAGTTTTAAACACTATCAGCTAAACAGAACATTTCTTTACTCCCGTGAAATTTTGAAACCTGGGCTCCGCATCACAATAACCTGGGAAGTTTGTAAAAACTTCCTAATACGCAGGGTCCACCCCTTAAGACTGTGATTCAGTGGGTCAGGTGGAGCCTGATCATCAGTAATTTGTAAAGTTCCCACTGTGACTGTATTATGAAGTTTGCAAACCACTGCCTCAATGTGCAGCATGCCTCATGCATGCACAAGGGCTTTAGAACCTTCTTACAGAAGCCCATTTGTGACTCCCCTGCCTAAAGATCCTGATACAACAGAGGTCTGGTCCCTTGATGGTCACCAAGACTTTGCTGTAGTTAGGTTTAATGAGATAGTCCCAGACTTGTTACACTGTTGTCTTGTTCATAAAAAATTATGTTTTAGCCTTCCGGACATCTAATTTTGCAAATCAGTGTCAGGTACAGAAAAGATCCTGTCACTTGAGAGCAACACATTCAGTAATTTTAAAGGTCAAAGACCCATGTGGAAATTAGCTTTCAGCTATTGAAATACACTGACTTACACACAACAGAAAATGTGGTCTCAGGGCATGCTGGCTATTTACGCATCTATAAATTAGTCCATTAGTTGGGTGGATCCTGATATCTCAAGTGCTCCCTGATGATCCCCATAGCATGGTGAGAAACACTGGCAAATGAAGAAAGGGATTTTGTTTAAAGTCTATTGTCATCATAGCTCTCATGAATGGAGTGTCTGCTTTATGACAGGCACCTCACTGCGTGGTGTTTACCTCAAGTTCTCACAGCAGCACTGCAAGTAGGAAAACTCAGGCTCATTTAAAAAGGGAACTTGGTTAGAATAATACATTTACAAGTGCAAAAGCTGAGCTGCCATGCCAGATGGATACTGACCAGGAGTCTTGTCTTTCCCCAGTCAACAGAAACTAGAGGCCAGACAAGATATTCAACAAGGTTTTACTGGGGTCCCTGTTGCAGAAAGGGGGAAGCGAGAACAAACCACAGGTTCTTTGCTCACTTGGTCCCTGAGGGAGAGGCAAGCTTGTTCCTTATATGGGGTGCAGGTATGGGTGTGTCCAGGGATTGGGCTGGAGAGGTTATTCTGCCCACATCTACGGCTTCCTTGATGGCTCAGATGGTAAAGAATCTGCCTTCAATGCAGGAAACCCAGGTTTGATCCCTGCCTTGTGGAGATCCTCTGGAGAAAGGAATGGCTGCCCATGCCAATATTCTTGCCTGGAGGATTACATGTTCAGAGGAGCCTGGCAGGCCTGAGTGACTAACACTTTAACTTTTCACTGGTGGTGGGGAGTGGAGGGGGCATGCTCATTACTCTGTTTTTGCTCCTGACACCCTGTTTTTGTTCCTGACTCTTCAGAGGTGGCAGTTGGGGATTTTGGTCACTTTATATCTTTTGTCCATGATTTGCCCTAGCTGCACATGCACACAGTAATTTTTAGCCCCATATAGTTTTTTTGTATTTTGCTGTTTGAGAGGTTTGTCCACATGCAAGCACTGCAGCAAAGGCTCCCAGATTCCAGGCTGCCTAAAGACCATCTGAGCCCAAAAAAATATATATACATATAAAAGCTCCCATCTCTGCACCATGTGTGCTTGATCGATTCCTGGTAGTCAATGACAGGAGTGTGCTGGGGTGTGCTGTGTGACCTGGGAGTAAGGCTACCCCCATGCAGGGCTTCCCAGAACCCTCTCCCACACTGTGTATTTTTTAAAGAGTATTGTTGATTTGGTAAATGGACGGTGATGGCTCATGCTAATTTTTTTTCAGATTTTGATCAGGTTTTGATCAGTTTCCTTAATTTTGAATGATCTGACTCCAGTGCATTTTACTGGGAGAAATTCAGAGGACACAGATGGATTGGTTTGGTTTTTTTAAACTGGTAGCTGAGGAAGGGGAAGAGAATTGAAAGCTTCTGACTTTAGTGTTTATTAACATACTAGTCATCAAAGTAGAGAAGTAGAAATTTCCAGTCACCCTCACCAAAAGATTGCAAGGCATCGTTAGTATTTTTCTTTCATTTGGCCAAAAATTGTGTCTCCTAACTGTTTTGCATTTGAGAGTAAAACTGAGCTCCCTAGCAAAATGTCTGTTTTGATAAATCGGGAACAAAAAGACCAAAACTAATGACTTCCATATTGGAAGGTGCCCTGGGAAATATAATATAGGATACTGGAATTGGGGACTTGTTTACCATGATTCTGTGTATCCATCTGATGGTGAGTATAAATAGTTTTCTTTGCACAAAGGGACCCAGGGAAAATTTTTTTTGGTGTACATTTTAATCAGGGAATTAATTGCAGGAAACCCAGGTTTGATCCCTGCCTTGTGGAGATCCTCTGGAGAAAGGAATGGCTGCCCATGCCAATATTCTTGCCTGGAGGATTACATGTTCAGAGGAGCCTGGCAGGCCTGAGTGACTAACACTTTAACTTTTCACTGGTGGTGGGGAGTGGAGGGGGCATGCTCATTACTCTGTTTTTGCTCCTGACACCCTGTTTTTGTTCCTGACTCTTCAGAGGTGGCAGTTGGGGATTTTGGTCACTTTATATCTTTTGTCCATGATTTGCCCTAGCTGCACATGCACACAGTAATTTTTAGCCCCATATAGTTTGTTTGTATTTTGCTGTTTGAGAGGTTTGTCCACATGCAAGCACTGCAGCAGAGGCTCCCAGATTCCAGGCTGCCTAAAGACCATCTGAGCCCAAAAAAATATATATACATATAAAAGCTCCCATCTCTGCACCATGTGTGCTTGATCGATTCCTGGTAGTCAATGACAGGAGTGTGCTGGGGTGTGCTGTGTGACCTGGGAGTAAGGCTACCCCCATGCAGGGCTTCCCAGAACCCTCTCCCACACTGTGTATTTTTTAAAGAGTATTGTTGATTTGGTAAATGGACGGTGATGGCTCATGCTAATTTTTTCTGAATTTGATCAGGTTTTGATCAGTTTCCTTAATTTTGAATGATCTGACTCCAGTGCATTTTACTGGGAGAAATTCAGAGGACACAGATGGATTGGTTTGGTTTTTTTAAACTGGTAGCTGAGGAAGGGGAAGAGAATTGAAAGCTTCTGACTTTAGTGTTTATTAACATACTAGTCATCAAAGTAGAGAAGTAGAAATTTCCAGTCACCCTCACCAAAAGATTGCAAGGCATCGTTAGTATTTTTCTTTCATTTGGCCAAAAATTGTGTCTCCTAACTGTTTTGCATTTGAGAGTAAAACTGAGCTCCCTAGCAAAATGTCTGTTTTGATAAATCGGGAACAAAAAGACCAAAACTAATGACTTCCATATTGGAAGGTGCCCTGGGAAATATAATATAGGATACTGGAATTGGGGACTTGTTTACCATGATTCTGTGTATCCATCTGATGGTGAGTATAAATAGTTTTCTTTGCACAAAGGGACCCAGGGAATAGTGAATCAGGGAATAATTGACTTGTCTTGGTATGTTTGTGAATGTACATTTTTATCTGATGGCAAATATGCCGTTGGCCTTTGAGTCAGTCACCCACCATAAAATTTTCTCAGCATCACATGCACTAAGACAGCATGCGCATCCAACCCTCTCCCCTACCCCACCAAGAAAACATTTGAAATTAGCATTAATCAGCCAATGTTGTATTTGGGGCCCTACGTGAAAGCCACCTACTGCAGCTGACTGCCATTCAGCAGGCAAGAAGTGATTTGCAGTATAATTTAAATGAAGACTTGGTTTCCTTTCCCATTTAGAACACACCAGTATGGAAAACTGATTGTCAGCCTTTTCGGTGATCTGCATCAACTTGGCTATTCACTCAGAAAATGAAGTTTTCTGAGACACCGGCATATTTAATTTTTTTTTTCCACTGTGAAGTTAACTTCAGCTTATTAAATACAATGATGATCCAAACCACAGAAAAAGCCAACACCATTAATTTTAATACTCATAATGTAATGGAAAGAGATTATATTCATTTGGGATTTTTCCCCTTTTAATAGAATGTTTGCTTGCCCCGCTCCTTAAGAGTTAATTATTATTTTCCTTCCATAATGCTCTGCTTTCTGAGCTGCTAGTGTGTCTTGTTAATGTCTTGAGTCTATGAATTGCTGGTGAATCTGTCATTTTGCAGCATCTATCACTAAAACATCAATAGCTTGGCAGTGTGTTGAGTGAAGATGTGGCAGATAGGGATGTGATGGGTCCCTTACAATATCTTTTCATCTATTTTTATAAAACATTTCCTTTTAGCTGTTTCTTTTTTATGCTTTGATTGGGAGATTGAGTGCCTTTTCGGTGAATTATATAGTAGTGAGTTAAGATTTGGTAAATTTCCCTTACTTATTCAAATTTATTTGTGCAACAGAAGATTTTTTTAACTTTAAAAAAACTATATTTTTTGATTGAAATATAGGTGATTTACGATGTTGTGTTAGTTTCAGGTATACAGAAAAGTGTTTCAACTGTGTGTGTGTGTGTGTGTGTGTGTGTATATATATATATATATATACATATATATATACTATTTTAAAACTTTTTAAAATTCTTTCACATTATAAGTTATTACAAATTACTGAGTATAGTTCCCTGTGCTATATAGTAGGTCCTTGTTGGTCATCTCTTTTATATATAATAGCATATGTTTTTAAATCTCAGACTCCTAATTTGTCCTTCCTCCTTCCCCTTTGGCAACCATCAGCTTACTTTCTATGTCTGTAAGCCTATTTGTATTCATAAATAAGTTTGTTTTTATCATTTTTTAAAGGATTTTCAAAGTTCATTTCATCATTTAATAGACAAGTAGAGAACAGCCAGTTATTCAGGTAGTGTGCTAACTATTAGGGATTAGAAATAACCAAGGCATCCCCTTTTTTCCCCTGAATGAGACTGGTAACTTCTGGTACCTCACACCAGTATGGAAAACTGATTGTCAGCCTTTTCGGTGATCTGCATTGTATTCACTCAGAAAATGAAGTTTTCTGAGACACCGGCATATTTAATTTTTTTTTTCCACTGTGAAGTTAACTTCAGCTTATTAAATACAATGATGATCCAAACCACAGAAAAAGCCAACACCATTAATTTTAATACTCATAATGTAATGGAAAGAGATTATATTCATTTGGGATTTTTCCCCTTTTAATAGAATGTTTGCTTGCCCCGCTCCTTAAGAGTTAATTATTATTTTCCTTCCATAATGCTCTGCTTTCTGAGCTGCTAGTGTGTCTTGTTAATGTCTTGAGTCTATGAATTGCTGGTGAATCTGTCATTTTGCAGCATCTATCACTAAAACATCAATAGCTTGGCAGTGTGTTGAGTGAAGATGTGGCAGATAGGGATGTGATGGGTCCCTTACAATATCTTTTCATCTATTTTTATAAAACATTTCCTTTTAGCTGTTTCTTTTTTATGCTTTGATTGGGAGATTGAGTGCCTTTTCGGTGAATTATATAGTAGTGAGTTAAGATTTGGTAAATTTCCCTTACTTATTCAAATTTATTTGTGCAACAGAAGATTTTTTTAACTTTAAAAAAACTATATTTTTTGATTGAAATATAGGTGATTTACGATGTTGTGTTAGTTTCAGGTATACAGAAAAGTGTTTCAACTGTGTGTGTGTGTATATATATGTGTGTGTGTGTATATATATATATATATACATATATATATACTATTTTAAAACTTTTTAAAATTCTTTCACATTATAAGTTATTACAAATTACTGAGTATAGTTCCCTGTGCTATATAGTAGGTCCTTGTTGGTCATCTCTTTTATATATAATAGCATATGTTTTTAAATCTCAGACTCCTAATTTGTCCTTCCTCCTTCCCCTTTGGCAACCATCAGCTTACTTTCTATGTCTGTAAGCCTATTTGTATTCATAAATAAGTTTGTTTTTATCATTTTTTAAAGGATTTTCAAAGTTCATTTCATCATTTAATAGACAAGTAGAGAACAGCCAGTTATTCAGGTAGTGTGCTAACTATTAGGGATTAGAAATAACCAAGGCATCATGCCCATCTTCTGGTACCTCACAATTCTGAATGAGACTGGTAACAAGGATTTGCACCACAGAATGCTAAGTGACAAAGGTGAGCTGAGCGTATGGTAATGAGAACAGGGATGGCAGGAGCTCCTTTTCTTCAGAGGGGGCTATCAGGGGAGGCTTAATAGAGCAAGAATTGACAGAGCAAGATCCTAGAGACCTGGGCCTTGAGTTCTTCAGGTTGGCAGTGAAATAATGGATGAAGGCAGGAAAAGGCAGTCCAGGCAGAAGGAATAGCGTATTGGAAGGTGTAATGGACAGAAGCTTTTCGATGGAAACAAACTATATGGTATTTAAATAATAATAATAATAATAATAGATACTGATATTTAAGTGCTCACCGCATGCCCACACAGTGTTTCAGAATCTTTTTTTTTTTTTTGCTGATGCGGGGAGGGGCGGGTTGGGGAGAGAGGGGAGCAGGCGGGCCACTTCTACTGGTCTTTCATTTGTCCATTTTCATCCATCTTTGTTCTTTGGCCCTTGTGGGCCTCCCATCACAGTGGCCTCTGTTGTCACAGAGCGCCGGCTCTGGGTGCATGCACTCCAGAGCTCCGGCTCGGTAATTGGACACAGCAGTTCAGCTGCTCCACGACACGTGGGATCTTCCCAGGCCAGGGATCAAACCGGTGCCCCTTGGACTGCAAGGTGGTGTCCTTAGCCACTGGACCACCAGGGAAGCCCCATAGCATTTTTAAACTGGTATTATGATGACTAATTTCCTAAAAGTCGTGGAGCCCAGTAAATAGGAATTTAATAGTCCTTAAAAATTAAAAACTATGTAGGGGTAGTTCATTGCCAAGGTCATTATTCAGGACACACTATGAAGTTGGTGGCATTTGATATACACCTGCATGGCTTCATCGTTGAATTCCTATAGATAAGACTTAGGAAACAGGAAAGATTTCAGCAAGAGAGAACAGAATGCAAAAATGCAAACTGACTGGAAAATTCCGTCATGTTTGAGAAAAGTGAATAAACTAATTTGATGAAAGCAGAAGGTCATTAAAGAGAAATAGAAAGAATAAAACAGCCATTTTAGAGTGGCTAACTATTAGGGATTAGAAATAACCAAGGCATCATGCCCATCTTCTGGTACCTCACAATTCTGAATGAGACTGGTAACAAGGATTTGCACCACAGAATGCTAAGTGACAAAGGTGAGCTGAGCGTATGGTAATGAGAACAGGGATGGCAGGAGCTCCTTTTCTTCAGAGGGGGCTATCAGGGGAGGCTTAATAGAGCAAGAATTGACAGAGCAAGATCCTAGAGACCTGGGCCTTGAGTTCTTCAGGTTGGCAGTGAAATAATGGATGAAGGCAGGAAAAGGCAGTCCAGGCAGAAGGAATAGCGTATTGGAAGGTGTAATGGACAGAAGCTTTTCGATGGAAACAAACTATATGGTATTTAAATAATAATAATAATAATAATAGATACTGATATTTAAGTGCTCACCGCATGCCCACACAGTGTTTCAGAATCTTTTTTTTTTTTTTTTTGCTGATGGGGGGAGGGGGGCGGGTTGGGGAGAGAGGGGAGCAGGCGGGCCACTTCTACTGGTCTTTCATTTGTCCATTTTCATCCATCTTTGTTCTTTGGCCCTTGTGGGCCTCCCATCACAGTGGCCTCTGTTGTCACAGAGCGCCGGCTCTGGGTGCATGCACTCCAGAGCTCCGGCTCGGTAATTGGACACAGCAGTTCAGCTGCTCCACGACACGTGGGATCTTCCCAGGCCAGGGATCAAACCGGTGCCCCTTGGACTGCAAGGTGGTGTCCTTAGCCACTGGACCACCAGGGAAGCCCCATAGCATTTTTAAACTGGTATTATGATGACTAATTTCCTAAAAGTCGTGGAGCCCAGTAAATAGGAATTTAATAGTCCTTAAAAATTAAAAACTATGTAGGGGTAGTTCATTGCCAAGGTCATTATTCAGGACACACTATGAAGTTGGTGGCATTTGATATACACCTGCATGGCTTCATCGTTGAATTCCTATAGATAAGACTTAGGAAACAGGAAAGATTTCAGCAAGAGAGAACAGAATGCAAAAATGCAAACTGACTGGAAAATTCCGTCATGTTTGAGAAAAGTGAATAAACTAATTTGATGAAAGCAGAAGGTCATTAAAGAGAAATAGAAAGAATAAAATCAAACAGTAGTTATCAGTTGCTTCTACCGATCCCTCAGTTGGGAAGATCCCCTGGAGAAGGAAAAGGCTACCCATTCCAGTGTGCTTGTCTGGAAAATTCCGTGACTCATCTAAGGGTCATGAAGAGTTGGACGTGACTGAGTCACTTTCAGTTCACTTCAATGATATTTGGTGATTGTTTGACACTGTTTATGTTTTACATTATTTAGTCATCAGACACACTTTCCTGGGGTTATAGACCCATTGTTTTCATTTGAAGAAAATGAAGTTCAGAGAAGCTTACCATCATCCAGCTAAAAAGTGGTAGAACTTGAACTTGAACCCAGATCTGTGTTACTTAAAAGTAACATTCCTTTGACCACACCATGCTTTCATTTTTGTATCTGTGATCTTTCTATATATTATGAATATTGATAAAATAATTTTTCTAGTGAAAAGGGTAAGGGGAAAAGTAAGAAAAATATGCCAGTCTATTCTTCTTAAAAGTTTTGCTTTCAACCATAGCCCAACATTTTCCACTTAATTGCCTGTGTATACTTCTATTAAGATAGAAAGAGCTGGTCCCCCTGATTCCCTAGATACACACTCTTGCTCTGGTGTCCCATTTGTGTGTACCTGTTACAACAAGTACCGTAAATAACACTCCACATCCTAGAATAAGAGTTAATAGTTAACAAGTTTGGTGTTGAAGAGCTTCCAGGTGCCATGACTAGAACACCATATAACTAAGATCAAGAACAAGATTCTTACATTCCCTATGTTTGTTTCTTTATTTAAAGACAATAGGAATGGTACCTATATTAGTGGGTTACTACTAGAAATACACAGGTTGGGCTTCCCTGGTGGTCCAATGGGTAAAGAGTCCACCTTGCAGTGCAAGGGGCGCTGGTTCAAACCCTGGCCTGGGAAGATCCCACATGCCATGGAGCAGCTGGACCGATGAATCCAATTACGAGCCAGCACTCTGGAGTGCATGCGCCCAGAGCCGGTGCTCTCCTGAGAGAGAGGCCACTGCAATGGGAGACCAACAGAGGCCAAAGAATAAAAGATGGATGAAAATAACTAAATTAAAAACCAATAGCGAGGCCAAAATTTTAAAATATATATATAAATTAAAAAAAGAAATAGGTTATCCTATATAAAGACTAAAAACTGTGCTTAAAATGCTATGATCAGTCATTAAATATTAGCATAATTGTTATTACTGAAAGTGAATGAGTGTTAATTGCTCCGTCACGTCTGACACTTTGCAGCCCCACAGACCGTAGCCTGCCAGGCTTCTCTGTCCATAGAATTCTCCAGGTAAGAATACTAGAGTGGGTAGCCATTCCCTTCTCCAGGGGATCTTCCTGACCCAGGGTCTCCCGCATTGCAGGCAAGTTCTTGACTGACTGAGCCACCAGGGAAGCCCTATTGTTGTCATTATTATGCCTTATGTATTGTGTCTCTCCGAATAAAGAACTGTGACCAATGCTGTTGGGGAGGACATGAGAAAGTTGTGCTTTCATACGTTGCTGAATAGAGTGTGAAATTGCATAGCCATTGTAGATAGTAATTTAACAATATCTATCAAAATTTATAATAAATATTTTCTTTACCTAGTGATTCCACATCTAGATATTTATCCAACAGATAGATTCATACAAGTGAGAAAACAGAATTTGTATCTTTTAAATTTTAGCCTGGGGCCTCCCTGGTGGTCCAGTGGATAAGGACACCGCCTTGCAGTGCAAAGGGCGCTGGTTTGATCCCTGGCCTGGGAGGATCCCACATGCCATGGAGTGACTGGACAGATGTGTCCAGCTACTGAGCTGGAGCTCTGCAGTGACAGAGGCCACTACAATGGAGGCCCACACAGGCCAAAGAACAAAAATGGATGAAAAGAAATAAATGAAAGACCACTAGAAGTGGCCAAAAAAAAAAAAACCCAAATTTAGCCTGTGTGTAACCTAGTTCACATTTTTAGAATACAGATTGAGGCCTATGTTATGCTTTGTTTATATCCCTCCCCCAACATAGTCTGGGGCCTTCATAGGTGGTTCAATGGTAAATGCCAATGCAGGAGATATAGGTTCAATCCCTAGGTCAGGAAGATCTCCCGGAAAAGGAAATGGCAATGCACTCCAGTATTCTTGTCTGGAGGATCCCATGGACAGAGGAGTGTGGAGGGCTACAGACCCTGAGGTCACAGAGTCAGACCCGCCTGAGCAACTGAACACAATGTAGCAGCAACATCATATAGTCTGACACAACATGAGGCCTAGAGACCCTGAAGAATGCCCTTTTGTTTAGTGCAGCACAATTCCGATGGACCCCTATGCCCCAGGCCCACCTCCATGTTCCACATACGCTTTACATGATGCTTCATTCTGAGCCATAAACTCTAAACACGGTTGTGACCACTAACACTGAACTCCAGCCTCTTCCTCCTTCATTGGTTTGCTTTCGAAATTGACATAGACTTCTCTCATTACAGCGATGTCCTTGGCTTCTCTCCATGACAATTCCTGACTCGTGGCCCTGGCAATCTTGAGGAAACAGCATCCAGTTTCTTCTGTCCAGACTCTGGGGTCTTAACAGCCCCTCCCAGTTTGCCTTTAGGACACACTTTTGAAAACTGTGACCATAGCCATTGTAAGATAGTAATTAAAAACAATATCTATCAAAATTTATAATAAATATTTTCTTTACCTAGTGATTCCACATCTAGATATTTATCCAACAGATAGATTCATACAAGTGAGAAAACAGAATTTGTATCTTTTAAATTTTAGCCTGGGGCCTCCCTGGTGGTCCAGTGGATAAGGACACCGCCTTGCAGTGCAAAGGGCGCTGGTTTGATCCCTGGCCTGGGAGGATCCCACATGCCATGGAGTGACTGGACAGATGTGTCCAGCTACTGAGCTGGAGCTCTGCAGTGACAGAGGCCACTACAATGGAGGCCCACACAGGCCAAAGAACAAAAATGGATGAAAAGAAATAAATGAAAGACCACTAGAAGTGGCCAAAAAAAAAAAAACCCAAATTTAGCCTGTGTGTAACCTAGTTCACATTTTTAGAATACAGATTGAGGCCTATGTTATGCTTTGTTTATATCCCTCCCCCAACATAGTCTGGGGCCTTCATAGGTGGTTCAATGGTAAATGCCAATGCAGGAGATATAGGTTCAATCCCTAGGTCAGGAAGATCTCCCGGAAAAGGAAATGGCAATGCACTCCAGTATTCTTGTCTGGAGGATCCCATGGACAGAGGAGTGTGGAGGGCTACAGACCCTGAGGTCACAGAGTCAGACCCGCCTGAGCAACTGAACACAATGTAGCAGCAACATCATATAGTCTGACACAACATGAGGCCTAGAGACCCTGAAAAATGCCCTTTTGTTTAGTGCAGCACAATTCCGATGGACCCCTATGCCCCAGGCCCACCTCCATGTTCCACATACGCTTTACATGATGCTTCATTCTGAGCCATAAACTCTAAACACGGTTGTGACCACTAACACTGAACTCCAGCCTCTTCCTCCTTCATTGGTTTGCTTTCGAAATTGACATAGACTTCTCTCATTACAGCGATGTCCTTGGCTTCTCTCCATGACAATTCCTGACTCGTGGCCCTGGCAATCTTGAGGAAACAGCATCCAGTTTCTTCTGTCCAGACTCTGGGGTCTACCTTTCCCCAGCAGCAGCCCCTCCCAGCCTGGACGCATTGACCCGACCATTTCCTAGGACACACGTGAGTAAAACACTTGACTCTTCCATGAAAACAGTTCAAGCTATCCCCGGCCTTGAATACACCCCATTGCCCCTTCCACTTTAGAGCATGATTTTGTTTCTCTCAGGTGCTGTTCCAATTCTCTCCCTTTCTGGACCTGACTGCTTGTCCTGTAGTGAATGCCCTCAGGTTCATTATTTGTTTAATCACTGACTTATTCAAGGAGCCAGTAGCCAGTAGATTCTGAGAACTGAAAGGCAAAAGCCTTTGTTCTCCTCCTGTGTGGTTCCATTCAGGGTTACTTGTCTGACTTAGATTGGATACTAAATGGATTAGAATAAAACCAATTTAAGGGAAAAAAAGAAACGTTCACAGACACAGACATAGAGATTCCTGCTATCTTGGCTGCCTAGAAGATCTGCTGGCCTCACCAAGGAATTTAAGAAGTAATGTTTCTTATCATAAGTGACAGAAATATGCTGCTTTCTGCATCAGTAGATATGAAGATTAAAGGTTCTGACCGTATTAACCAATTTTGCACAGCACCAGGCACCCTGGGCTCTGCTCTCTGCCTTATTACCCTTCATCTTGTGGCTATTTCAGGCCCAATTTAAGAATACAATGCAGTCTGCCTCTGCAAATTGACATCCTTTAATTTAAACTGTCTTGCGGGAGAATTAAGAAATTATGGAACAATTATTTGCCTTGAGTTGAAAGCTGGATGGCATCCTGAGATCCTTGTACATCAGCCATTTGAATTGATTAAGTCACATAATTGAATTACACCTTTGCCCCCCATAATATCTTGTGGCAAATGTGTTGGTATTTCGTGTTGGGAAAATGTTTCCATAAAAGTAAAATGGGGTCAGGGTTGGGTGTCAGAGAAAACCTAGGGGCAGGGTGGGCTGACAGTTTGAGATTTTGTGGGGAAGTCTGATTAGCAGAGCAAATGTTCCATTTGGAGTTTAATTGGAAGTTCACAGATCAAAACTATGTACATGATACATGGAGAAGTACGCTTTCCCCAGGCTCCTGTTGTGATGTCCTTCAAACTTCAGCTTAAGTGCATCACTCATTCTCAAAGCTTTTTAAAATATCTCTCGTGAACAAAGAGGCTGTGTCTGATACAGCTTCCTTTGTCCCCTGTTTTCCCATATACCCTTCCATCAAAGCACCTCCCACAATGATGACGACCTCCTTTACCCCTGGCCCTGTGGCTGAGCTGGGAACTGTGTCCAGCTCACCTACCATGGTTGTAGCATTCTATCCATATCTGCCACACGAGCCTTTATTTGGAAGTCTCCATGGTTTCATTTCTAAACTCAATCTTCTTTTGTATAATGGAAATCAGAAGGACGTGCAATCTGATAGTAATTTTTAAAGCATCATTCTTAAATAAGTTCTTTTTCTCCCCTGCATTTCCATTATTAAATCATTTTCTCAAGGATTTCTTAAACACCAACTCTGTTCATTTATCAAATGTTGGGTTATTAAGCACTAATTATATACAAAAGCTAAGGTCGTTGCAGAGGGAAAAAAATAGTCAAAAAATATTTCCTGTTCTTTTGAGGAGCTCAAAGTCCAGTTGGGAATTGGGGAGGTTGATGCACAAAATAGCCTTAGTGACTGGAAGAGGGAGCAGGAGGTTGTTGAGTGTTCCAGGACTATGATAGGGGACTGGCGAAGGTCAATTCCATTTTCTTCCTCTGAAGTTTGTCCTGCCTTTGGTCTGCCCTGCCCCCAACCCCCTCCCACATCATCCATTTTGGAGCCCAGAAGAGAAGAACACTCTTAGACACATGGCCTGTGGTCAGGCAGGACATGTGCCTTTCATTGGAAAACTCCAAGGGAGAGAGTTTTTAAAGCACAGTTTCCCAGACTCCAGCTTCTGACCCTCCATTCTCCTGTGCAGCATTCTGGGTCTTCGTATTCTTTGTCTATTCTGTGCAACACAGGAATCTCTCTCTTGAAAAGCTCTTTACGTTTTCTTTACCTTTATCAAAAAACACTCTTGGAGCTTTAAAACTCAACTTCAGCTATCCTCCTGAATATGTCTGTGTGGAAGGGATTAATCAAGTCTGTCAAACACTGAGCTGTGAAACCTTTAATATTTCTAAAAGGTTTAAAGCCGGCCTATTTATCACATGCATCATTGAGAATAATCTTTCTTTTTTGTGAAAAATAAAAAATTAAATGCTCCTTGTACAATATTGTGGTGATGGGCACAGTGGGTGACAGGCTCAAGCAGGGGCCCGATTGTGATACTGGAATGGAGTTTCTGGTCAAATCTTTCTCTGCCATCACTCCCCTAGGGATCACCCATGGTCTGCCTCACATCTGTGTGAATGAATGCTCCCTATTGCGGAATTCTAGAATCTTAGTGCTCAAAGGGAGGGAAACGAAGGAGGAAGGGACTGGTCTTTGTTAAGTTTCGGGGCGGCTGTGTGCTTATATTTCTCAGAAGGACGTGCAATCTGATAGTAATTTAAAGCATCATTCTTAAATAAGTTCTTTTTCTCCCCTGCATTTCCATTATTAAATCATTTTCTCAAGGATTTCTTAAACACCAACTCTGTTCATTTATCAAATGTTGGGTTATTAAGCACTAATTATATACAAAAGCTAAGGTCGTTGCAGAGGGAAAAAAATAGTCAAAAAATATTTCCTGTTCTTTTGAGGAGCTCAAAGTCCAGTTGGGAATTGGGGAGGTTGATGCACAAAATAGCCTTAGTGACTGGAAGAGGGAGCAGGAGGTTGTTGAGTGTTCCAGGACTATGATAGGGGACTGGCGAAGGTCAATTCCATTTTCTTCCTCTGAAGTTTGTCCTGCCTTTGGTCTGCCCTGCCCCCAACCCCCTCCCACATCATCCATTTTGGAGCCCAGAAGAGAAGAACACTCTTAGACACATGGCCTGTGGTCAGGCAGGACATGTGCCTTTCATTGGAAAACTCCAAGGGAGAGAGTTTTTAAAGCACAGTTTCCCAGACTCCAGCTTCTGACCCTCCATTCTCCTGTGCAGCATTCTGGGTCTTCGTATTCTTTGTCTATTCTGTGCAACACAGGAATCTCTCTCTTGAAAAGCTCTTTACGTTTTCTTTACCTTTATCAAAAAACACTCTTGGAGCTTTAAAACTCAACTTCAGCTATCCTCCTGAATATGTCTGTGTGGAAGGGATTAATCAAGTCTGTCAAACACTGAGCTGTGAAACCTTTAATATTTCTAAAAGGTTTAAAGCCGGCCTATTTATCACATGCATCATTGAGAATAATCTTTCTTTTTTGTGAAAAATAAAAAATTAAATGCTCCTTGTACAATATTGTGGTGATGGGCACAGTGGGTGACAGGCTCAAGCAGGGGCCCGATTGTGATACTGGAATGGAGTTTCTGGTCAAATCTTTCTCTGCCATCACTCCCCTAGGGATCACCCATGGTCTGCCTCACATCTGTGTGAATGAATGCTCCCTATTGCGGAATTCTAGAATCTTAGTGCTCAAAGGGAGGGAAACGAAGGAGGAAGGGACTGGTCTTTGTTAAGCGCCTGCTGTGTGCTGGGTGTCCGGTCTGTGTGCTTGAACAAACTTGTCAAATGGTCGCTTCCACACCAGTCCTTTATAGGGAGTGCTATCATCACTGATTTATAGACAGGGAAGTGAAGATTCAAAACGTGAAGCCATTTTCACAGGATCACACAGATATTCACTTGCAAATCTGGGAGTTGACCTTAAACTAAGCCTCTCTAATTCTTTTGTTTTGTTTATGTGGCAAAGGTCTGGTAAATGCTTAAAAAAATGTAGGAGCTACCAGAGGATTCTCAGAGTTGTTCAGACTATGACTATTTAGGTTTCTGCAGGTTTTTCATGAAAAATTTTTGTTTTACAGAAAAAGATAGTGTGATTATCGGGCATGATTCTGAGAATCAGAGATGTTAGTTTTTTTTTTTTTTTTTAAAGATTTATTTATTTATTTATTTATTTAGGGCGGGGGTCGGGTTGGGGAGGGAGGGGAGCGGGCGGGCCACTTCTATTGGTCTTTCATTTCTCTGTTTTCATCCGTGTTTGTTCTTTGGCTCCTGTGGGCCTCCCATCGCGGTGGCCTCTGTTGTTGCAGAGCGCTGGCTCTGGGCGCATGCGCTCCAGAACTCCAGCTAGATAATTGGACACATGGGTCCAGCCACTCCGCGGCACGTGGGATCTTCCCAGGCCAGGGATCGAACCGGTGCCCCTTGCACTGCAAGTCGGTGTTCTTACCCACTGGACCACCAGGGGAAGCCTGATGTTAGGTTTTAAGATGTTTAATGGTGGTGGTAATTTCTTTAGACTAAGAAGACTCAGGAGCTTTACTTAAACAATTGCCGGCCTATTTATCACATGCATCATTGAGAATAATCTTTCTTTTTGTGAAAAATAAAAAATTAAATGCTCCTTGTACAATATTGTGGTGATGGGCACAGTGGGTGACAGGCTCAAGCAGGGGCCCGATTGTGATACTGGAATGGAGTTTCTGGTCAAATCTTTCTCTGCCATCACTCCCCTAGGGATCACCCATGGTCTGCCTCACATCTGTGTGAATGAATGCTCCCTATTGCGGAATTCTAGAATCTTAGTGCTCAAAGGGAGGGAAACGAAGGAGGAAGGGACTGGTCTTTGTTAAGCGCCTGCTGTGTGCTGGGTGTCCGGTCTGTGTGCTTGAACAAACTTGTCAAATGGTCGCTTCCACACCAGTCCTTTATAGGGAGTGCTATCATCACTGATTTATAGACAGGGAAGTGAAGATTCAAAACGTGAAGCCATTTTCACAGGATCACACAGATATTCACTTGCAAATCTGGGAGTTGACCTTAAACTAAGCCTCTCTAATTCTTTTGTTTTGTTTATGTGGCAAAGGTCTGGTAAATGCTTAAAAAAATGTAGGAGCTACCAGAGGATTCTCAGAGTTGTTCAGACTATGACTATTTAGGTTTCTGCAGGTTTTTCATGAAAAATTTTTGTTTTACAGAAAAAGATAGTGTGATTATCGGGCATGATTCTGAGAATCAGAGATGTTAGTTTTTTTTTTTTTTTTTAAAGATTTATTTATTTATTTATTTATTTAGGGCGGGGGTCGGGTTGGGGAGGGAGGGGAGCGGGCGGGCCACTTCTATTGGTCTTTCATTTCTCTGTTTTCATCCGTGTTTGTTCTTTGGCTCCTGTGGGCCTCCCATCGCGGTGGCCTCTGTTGTTGCAGAGCGCTGGCTCTGGGCGCATGCGCTCCAGAACTCCAGCTAGATAATTGGACACATGGGTCCAGCCACTCCGCGGCACGTGGGATCTTCCCAGGCCAGGGATCGAACCGGTGCCCCTTGCACTGCAAGTCGGTGTTCTTACCCACTGGACCACCAGGGGAAGCCTGATGTTAGGTTTTAAGATGTTTAATGGTGGTGGTAATTTCTTTAGACTAAGAAGACTCAGGAGCTTTACTTAAACAACTGTTATAAGCATTATATTGCACTGTTTATTCACCAAGTACTTTCACATAGCCCGATTTAATCTACTCTGCGGCCTTGTGATATGACATCAGCATTATTGCCATTTTACAGATGGGAGAACTGAGGCCCAAAGGCATGAAAGGCCTGCCAAGGTCATTCAGCTAGAAACCACTCAGTTGATGCTCCAATTTGGTTCTTCTACTGCCAAAGTCACAATCCTACCACTGTACTATATAATTTTAAAGCATTTGATTATTATTCCTAAGAATGCAAAAAATAAAGTTTTGAAAAGACCTCAGAGACCCATCAATCTTATTTTCTGGATTTAGCAGCAGAGGTGCAGATTCTAAAAGTAGTATAAAAGAGGCACAAGGGAAGTGTGTTATGATAACATTGAGGAAAAGTGAATGTATTCACATGGTGATGACTAGTATCCAACCAGGGAGGGCTGCCCTGAGGTGGTGAGCCTTGATAATGTCCTGAAAGGAGGAGAAGGATTTTAATTGAGAGTGAAAATTCAGCAAGTAATGCTAACATAGAAAAAGGGAATGATGGTGTGGAAAAGTGACAATAGGGTGGTTCCAAGGGCGGGGCCTTCAAGGAAACTTGAGTTTGTTGTTTCAGTGTAATTGGTTGTGTAATTGCATTGCCAGACTGCCCTTGTAGCACCACACACATGTGTGATTAACCCGCTGCCAGCCAGGAGGTATCTTCCCTTCCTGCCCCAGCTTCACATCAGAGCCAGCGACCAAGAGAAAAGTCCTGGGGTTGGCATAATTTGAAATTCCAAACTCACTTTGTCACCTCTCTGCGTTTACCTGTCTTAGGTAAACAAGACTTAGGAGGGAGAGCTTTCTGCTCCCAGGTTACTGTGGAGACAACGGGCCCATGTCTGGAGCTTGTCTGGGTGGGTGAGATGTTTCCCCAGTTTACACTTAGCAAACTGTAATTAGCATCAGTAGGAGAAGAAACGACTGTGTTGGGAAATACCACTTTTCTCTGCACAACAGCTTCTGTTCTGAAGAGCGGCTCCTAGCATCAGGCTTTTCCTGTGGGCAGGCTGTGTACAGAAGGCCTATATAGCTGAATGGGCATCTTCTGGGGGTGAAGTACTTATATTCCATAGGAGGCAGAGGCCAGACGATGAGCCACTTCTGCTGTCAGAGTCCACCGTGGTTATTTATGTATGTCAGCCACTTGGAATCACAGGACTCTTGTATGGTTTCATTCATTCCATGAGCCACATGAACCTATATGCTGGTAAGCCTTACAATATTCTAAACACTAGGTTAGATGCTAGGGGCTACAGATCACCTGTGCCTCTGTGAAAAGCATGCTGGTCAAAGACAGATTTATGGCTGGATACACAGAGAAAGAACTGAGGCTTTTGGTTTGGAAACCATTAAGTAAATCAGACATTCCCTGTGGACTAGTTAGGATATATAATGCTAGTTTGTGTTAACCACAATACTTCTCAGTCTAGATAAACACAGAGTCCTATCTTGATACTCCCTTAAACTTAGTTCCTACTAAAACAAATGTGAGATCATCTGAAAGATTACCGTTTGCTACCACTTTGAGGGAACCTTCTGGGAAAAATGATCTTCCAGTGTAGAATGGAACTCTACAGGTGAAAATTTAATTAACATAAACCACCTGGAGGAGCTTAAAACGACTCAGTACTTTAGACTTGAGTTCCTCTTCCAGGATTCTATCCTAAAAACAGAAATTACAAAGGTATATGACCAAACAACTTTATTTCCAAAAACCTGTAGTTTTGATAAAGAGGAAACCACCAAAATTTCCAAAAAGGAGAAAAACAATGTGTCACTGAAATTTTCACACTCAAAAAATATAGTCATTAAATAAAACATATTCTAAAGAATTTTTTCTTGTTCTTAATGGCATGTGGACATGAAGATAAGCTTCAGGAATTTATGTACAGCATGATTCCAAATTTGTTGCAAGCATATCTCTAGGTGTGTAGAGATGCCAACCCTGAATAAGACTGAAGACAAGGCATTAAAAGATATTGGGAGTAAATTTCTCTGTGTCACGGGATAAGGAGGACTTTTATTTCCCTCTATATTTTTTCTTCTAAATCTGATATTATGACTGAGTATATATCACTTTTATAATTATTGAAAAGAAAATCATTAAAAAATGTAAGCGGAGAGAGGGAAGGCTTCGGACCAGAACTGATTCGTGTAGAAGAGAATTGTCTGAAGTATCTCGGGAAGGAAGGGGCTGAGGGCATGTGCAAGCCAAGTACTAGCTGTGTGTCAAGTCCGGAGGGGGAGCTATGGCCTGGAGACCAGAGGACATCATGAAGGTCAGGATTTCTGCAAACTAAGGGGACCACAGCTGTACTAGAGAACGTTAAGTCTGAACTCTAGCTTGTATTCAAAGTAGGAGTACTGTGCTGATTTAAAAACTTAAGACTAGGACATTGGGATCAGAGCCCAAGTCTGGTGTAGCCTCTTATCGCTGTGACCATTCCCTGAAATTTGGAGATGTCCATGCCGGGAGCCCTATTTTTTGCTCTGTGTGTTCAGCTTGACATCCAGGAAATCATGGCCCACCTCTGTGTTAAGCCTGCGTCTCAGCTAGAGGAGAGGTGAGGTGTCCTAAATGAAACATTCTAAGACATTATCAGTTCTCACCAGATGATTCTTGCAAGGGAGACACTTGGGCAGCGAACCTGCACCATTCTACAGAATCAAAGGAGACTAGAGTCATTCCCAGAAGCTGTGACTTCACCTTCATCTCAGCTCAAGCTGCTGTAACAGAACCAGTGTGGATCAGATGGCTCAAACAACAAATATTTCTTCCTCACAGTTCTGCAGGCTGGCAAGTCCAAGGTCAGGATGCTGGCAGATCCAGTGTCTGAGGGCTAGTTTCCAAAAGGAGAAACAATGTGTCACTGAAATTTTCACACTCAAAAAATATAGTCATTAAATAAAACATATTCTAAAGAATTTTTTCTTGTTCTTAATGGCATGTGGACATGAAGATAAGCTTCAGGAATTTATGTACAGCATGATTCCAAATTTGTTGCAAGCATATCTCTAGGTGTGTAGAGATGCCAACCCTGAATAAGACTGAAGACAAGGCATTAAAAGATATTGGGAGTAAATTTCTCTGTGTCACGGGATAAGGAGGACTTTTATTTCCCTCTATATTTTTTCTTCTAAATCTGATATTATGACTGAGTATATATCACTTTTATAATTATTGAAAAGAAAATCATTAAAAAATGTAAGCGGAGAGAGGGAAGGCTTCGGACCAGAACTGATTCGTGTAGAAGAGAATTGTCTGAAGTATCTCGGGAAGGAAGGGGCTGAGGGCATGTGCAAGCCAAGTACTAGCTGTGTGTCAAGTCCGGAGGGGGAGCTATGGCCTGGAGACCAGAGGACATCATGAAGGTCAGGATTTCTGCAAACTAAGGGGACCACAGCTGTACTAGAGAACGTTAAGTCTGAACTCTAGCTTGTATTCAAAGTAGGAGTACTGTGCTGATTTAAAAACTTAAGACTAGGACATTGGGATCAGAGCCCAAGTCTGGTGTAGCCTCTTATCGCTGTGACCATTCCCTGAAATTTGGAGATGTCCATGCCGGGAGCCCTATTTTTTGCTCTGTGTGTTCAGCTTGACATCCAGGAAATCATGGCCCACCTCTGTGTTAAGCCTGCGTCTCAGCTAGAGGAGAGGTGAGGTGTCCTAAATGAAACATTCTAAGACATTATCAGTTCTCACCAGATGATTCTTGCAAGGGAGACACTTGGGCAGCGAACCTGCACCATTCTACAGAATCAAAGGAGACTAGAGTCATTCCCAGAAGCTGTGACTTCACCTTCATCTCAGCTCAAGCTGCTGTAACAGAACCAGTGTGGATCAGATGGCTCAAACAACAAATATTTCTTCCTCACAGTTCTGCAGGCTGGCAAGTCCAAGGTCAGGATGCTGGCAGATCCAGTGTCTGAGGGCTAGTTTCCTGGTTGGCAGGCCGCAGTTCTCTCCTTGAGGCCTTCCCTGGTAGAGAGAGGAAGCCAGCTGTTCCATCTCTTCTTTTTAGGGTACTAATCCCATTCATGAGGACTCCTCCCTCATGACCCAGTTATCTCCCAAAAGGCCTCACGTCCCAAACCCATCACTTTGGGAATTGGTATTTCAATACTATCAACTCTGGAGCAATACAAGCATACAGTCCATATCAGCATCTCTGCCGCTTAACCAAGAGGTCCTAAATCATTTTCCCAATTCTGTCTGAAAAGTGAAAGTATTAGTTGCTCTGTTGTAACCGACTCTTGGCGACCCCATGGACTGTTGCCCACCAGGCTCCTCTGTCCATGGAATTCTCCAGGCAAGAATACTGGTCTAAATGGATCATCGCATCTAGCTCCCCAAGTGATGAGGACACCTATGTGCCAAATACCGTACCCAAGCATTGTCACATGTGGTGCCTCTTGGCTCTGTCATTGCCTTGTGCTTCTTTGAGCAAGAAGAGTTTTGTTTCTCTCCTCTGCTGACTGCTTTTTCTCCCTCCTGGGCACATCTTCATTTATGTGGTTACTAAACCAGACAAAGATACAATAGGAATTCCTGAGATGTATTATTTTCGGTGTCTACACCCTCTCTCTTTCCCTGCACAGTTGAAAAGGACCTATTTGCTGATGAACCTAGAATGTCTTTGAAATTCAACCTAAAGATTTGACTTCCTCTGTTCATGGAATTCTCCAGGCAAGGATACTGAAGTGGGCAGCCATTCCCTTCTCTAGGGGATCTTCCCAACCCAGGGACTGAACCAGTTTCTCCTGCATAGCACGTAGATTCTTTAGCATATGAGCTGCCAGGGAAGCCCCTAAAGTTCTTCAGCTTAATGTAAATGGTGCTCAGTGGCTTCTAAGAGAAAGGAGCATGAAAGGAAATTACTCTGCTTTCAGTTTAGTGATTCCCCTCAATGCTAGGCCGGTCTCTGATTTATGCTGCCAAGAAGCCTGTTGCTGATTATGCTGGGTGCTCCGTAAATTAATGAGGGCTGGACTTGGAGGTGACAACAATCACTGAGTCTTTGAAGCAGAAAATGCAACACTAATACATATGTTTGAGAAATGTCCTTTTGTCTATACGTTTTGAGGAGAAAGTGCTGATGAGGATCAATTTCATATTGACTTTAAATTTTTCAGTTGACCCAGAGCCCTTTTTATTAAGTAATGTGCACAAAAACATTTCATCCCAGGCCAATTTGATGGCTTGGAGAATTCCCTTCAGAGTATGGCAACCTGGAGAGAATTAGAAAAGCAATTCGTTCATTTACTCTTTTATTCATCCTTTAATAAATATTTATTGAGCACTTGCTACGTGCTCAATTCCAGAAACTGCGCTGGACTGTGAGTAAGACCTAATCTGCCCTCAAGGAATCTAAAATCTAACGAGCTCAACAGGCACATTGATCGGCAAACCTGGTCTAGTGTTTTGTTAGTGGTAAGTTCAGGGCATATAGAAAGGATGAGGGAGAAATCAGAGGCATCCTGTGTACTTGGTGAGTACTTAACTCTTTTTGATTGAATGAATGAGTGAGTAGATGAGGGAATGGGTGAAGAGATGGGTGAAGGAATGAGTAAGTGAATGAATTGACGAATAAATGAGTGAGTTAGTGAATGAGCTGACCCTTTAGAGCAAACTCTGGGAGATAGTGAAGGACAGAGGAACCTGGTGTGCTCCAGTCCATGGAGTTGCATAGAGCTGGACACGACTTAGTGACTAAACAAGGAATGGAAAAGGAAGTAAAGGACCTTTATGGCTAACAAAACAGCAAGACAGGGACGTGTGATGTTTTAAACATTGTCCAGGTGTGAGAGAAAGCAGAGTTGGGCTCCAGGGCATCAAGAACGAGACGTAAGGACCTTGGGTGCGAAGCAGATAGACATCCTCATAGAAGGCAGAGTGAAGCCAAGGGGCCTTGCACACCTTTACAGGACAGGTCTCACCACACAACAGATTCCTCGTTCTGCTACATTATTTTCTGTGTTTAGAGAGGAGATCATACGTCAAGGAGGAAGTTGCCCCTGAGCTCCTTTGGACACTTTGCTGAAGAGACATAGTCCAGTAGATCCAAAGTGCCAGTACTAGCAAAGACTTGGTTTCAGATCCTGGCCCTGCCATCCTGCACCAAGCCGATACTCCTGCTTGCTGCAAAGCCAGCCTGTATCTTCAGTTCTGACTGAATGTTGGGTAAGACAATGTGAGGGCTCCTTCTGTTTGCTGCCTTCCTGGAGTTTTCTCAGCTCATTCTTCCCACGTCCTTAGTTACTTTCTTCCTGTTCATCGGTGTTGCCGTTTTGTTTTCTTTTGCTGTAACTTGTTTGGATCGTCAAGTCAGTCTGGGGAATCTTGAGCATCAGTCTTCTGAGCATGCTCCTCAGGGGCATGATCTCTGGGCCTTGACCCACAGGTTAGAAATTCTGTTGCACTCCCCCGAACTTGACTCAACGGCTGCGGTGGCTGGCTGATTTACTGCTGTTCCTTCGCATGTTTGATCTTGGCAAACAGACAGCTGTGATAGAGCGGCTTCATTCTACTCACCTGCTGGCATCTTCATGTTTGGTCTAATAGCTTGTTAACTGTTCTGAGGACAGGCGCTGCCCTTCCTGGCTACCATGGAGAGTGGTCTCTATGGTAACCACATCACATCAGGGACCATGCTCATTCTTCAAGGCTTTCCTTCTCCATTTTCCTCTGGTGGCTTCTGGGGTAACCTGTAATGTTGGAGCCCTGCCTCACCCTGCCAGGAAGCCACTGCTGATTTAAAGCCTCTCAAAGGAACTTAACAAGACACACTGCTTTCTGCTGGCCTTGTTGCTTATTCTGTGTCACACTTGCTCCAGGCCTGCAGGGAGCTGTCATCTCCCCTTTATCATCTCTCTTTTTGGCATTCCCCAGGTATTGTTCACACATCTCTCAGAAAGCTTTGACATGGTTTCTCCAGATCTCTCTGCTCATTAGTATCTTGCAACAATCCCTTCTGAATCCTGGCATTCAACATGTTCTTTTTTTCCTCATTTCTTTTTGTTTATAGTCTTTTAATCATCTTTTCAGAAATGACTCCCAAGCTGTCTGGTTTTCATCTGTACCAAAGAGGTTTGTGTGAGAGAAACTCATGTAGACTGTTCAGTTATAATATATGAAGAAAGAGCTGATTTGTTTATAGTAGAACCCTAGAGTGTTTGTTCTGCTGATTGCATTAAGTGTTCAATAATGATACTACTAGTGATAGTGAATGTTTATGTAGAACTTATTATATTGCCCAGCATTGTGGTAGTAAGTATCTATATCTTCACAATAATCCCATATTTGAAGTACTCTTATTGTCCCCATTTTATAGATGAGTAAACTGAGACACATAAAGTTAAGGCACATGACCTAAGGCTTCCAGCTCAATGGCAACTGCTACAAAAAATAGAAACATATAGCTTGGAGCCAGTGGTCATCTTATGAGAATATCATAACTGCATAGAACATTTCACTGGTTTTCTTCTCCACTTATGTGTGTCTGTTTAAAACTATCTAAAGGAGTAAGATCACCTCTGTCTCTCTTTGCTACTCGAGACTCAAGATGTATGTATGTTCATTGCTCACTCCACCAACATCAAAGGACAGTGGTTACAGAAGATCTGTACATCTGTAGTCTAAAAGACCACTCAAACAGACAGCTGTGATAGAGCGGCTTCATTCTACTCACCTGCTGGCATCTTCATGTTTGGTCTAATAGCTTGTTAACTGTTCTGAGGACAGGCGCTGCCCTTCCTGGCTACCATGGAGAGTGGTCTCTATGGTAACCACATCACATCAGGGACCATGCTCATTCTTCAAGGCTTTCCTTCTCCATTTTCCTCTGGTGGCTTCTGGGGTAACCTGTAATGTTGGAGCCCTGCCTCACCCTGCCAGGAAGCCACTGCTGATTTAAAGCCTCTCAAAGGAACTTAACAAGACACACTGCTTTCTGCTGGCCTTGTTGCTTATTCTGTGTCACACTTGCTCCAGGCCTGCAGGGAGCTGTCATCTCCCCTTTATCATCTCTCTTTTTGGCATTCCCCAGGTATTGTTCACACACTCTCTCAGAAAGCTTTGACATGGTTTCTCCAGATCTCTCTGCTCATTAGTATCTTGCAACAATCCCTTCTGAATCCTGGCATTCAACATGTTCTTTTTTTCCTCATTTCTTTTTGTTTATAGTCTTTTAATCATCTTTTCAGAAATGACTCCCAAGCTGTCTGGTTTTCATCTGTACCAAAGAGGTTTGTGTGAGAGAAACTCATGTAGACTGTTCAGTTATAATATATGAAGAAAGAGCTGATTTGTTTATAGTAGAACCCTAGAGTGTTTGTTCTGCTGATTGCATTAAGTGTTCAATAATGATACTACTAGTGATAGTGAATGTTTATGTAGAACTTATTATATTGCCCAGCATTGTGGTAGTAAGTATCTATATCTTCACAATAATCCCATATTTGAAGTACTCTTATTGTCCCCATTTTATAGATGAGTAAACTGAGACACATAAAGTTAAGGCACATGACCTAAGGCTTCCAGCTCAATGGCAACTGCTACAAAAAATAGAAACATATAGCTTGGAGCCAGTGGTCATCTTATGAGAATATCATAACTGCATAGAACATTTCACTGGTTTTCTTCTCCACTTATGTGTGTCTGTTTAAAACTATCTAAAGGAGTAAGATCACCTCTGTCTCTCTTTGCTACTCGAGACTCAAGATGTATGTATGTTCATTGCTCACTCCACCAACATCAAAGGACAGTGGTTACAGAAGATCTGTACATCTGTAGTCTAAAAGACCACTCAGGATCTTCCATCAACTTCAAGTGCCTTCAGGGTTACTGTGCTAGGTGCTGAGGCAAGAATGGTGAGCAGGACCACCAGGGAGGCCCAGGATCACTTTTTGATGTGGACCATTTTTAGACTGTTTATTGAATTTGTTACAATATTGCTTCTGTTTTATGGGGTTTTGTGGGGGGAGGGGGGCTGTGAGGCTTGTGGAATCTTAGCTCCCCAACCAGGGATCAAATCCACACCCCCTGCATTGGAAGATGAGGTTAACTGCTGGACCACCAGGTAAGTCCCTAGGATTACTTTTTTAGAAATGAGAAGATTGAGACTTGGGAAGATGAGTGACTTGGTACCATCTCACTTGGCAAAGTTGGGAATATAACCTCTTATGGTTCTGTGTCCTAAACCATGTTCTGTTTCCTTTCCTAGATTATCAGGAGCTCCATCCAAATCATTTATTCATTTACCACATTTACTGACTCCGTGCCAAGTGTCAAAGAGTCTTAGACTCAGTGTTTTTGAGCTGACTATTTGCTGTGCAATTTTATAGGAATGATATGAATTCATTTTCATAGTTGTTGTGTGAGGAAAAGACTTTGGATAGCATTGCTGATGAGAAAACTGAGTGTAGAGAGATTAAGTGATTTTCCCATGGTCCTGTAGTCAAAGGCATCCCCTAGTAAAGTATATGTAGAACTTATTATATTGCCCAGCATTGTGGTAGTAAGTATCTATATCTTCACAATAATCCCATATTTGAAGTACTCTTATTGTCCCCATTTTATAGATGAGTAAACTGAGACACATAAAGTTAAGGCACATGACCTAAGGCTTCCAGCTCAATGGCAACTGCTACAAAAAATAGAAACATATAGCTTGGAGCCAGTGGTCATCTTATGAGAATATCATAACTGCATAGAACATTTCACTGGTTTTCTTCTCCACTTATGTGTGTCTGTTTAAAACTATCTAAAGGAGTAAGATCACCTCTGTCTCTCTTTGCTACTCGAGACTCAAGATGTATGTATGTTCATTGCTCACTCCACCAACATCAAAGGACAGTGGTTACAGAAGATCTGTACATCTGTAGTCTAAAAGACCACTCAGGATCTTCCATCAACTTCAAGTGCCTTCAGGGTTACTGTGCTAGGTGCTGAGGCAAGAATGGTGAGCAGGACCACCAGGGAGGCCCAGGATCACTTTTTGATGTGGACCATTTTTAGACTGTTTATTGAATTTGTTACAATATTGCTTCTGTTTTATGGGGTTTTGTGGGGGGAGGGGGGCTGTGAGGCTTGTGGAATCTTAGCTCCCCAACCAGGGATCAAATCCACACCCCCTGCATTGGAAGATGAGGTTAACTGCTGGACCACCAGGTAAGTCCCTAGGATTACTTTTTTAGAAATGAGAAGATTGAGACTTGGGAAGATGAGTGACTTGGTACCATCTCACTTGGCAAAGTTGGGAATATAACCTCTTATGGTTCTGTGTCCTAAACCATGTTCTGTTTCCTTTCCTAGATTATCAGGAGCTCCATCCAAATCATTTATTCATTTACCACATTTACTGACTCCGTGCCAAGTGTCAAAGAGTCTTAGACTCAGTGTTTTTGAGCTGACTATTTGCTGTGCAATTTTATAGGAATGATATGAATTCATTTTCATAGTTGTTGTGTGAGGAAAAGACTTTGGATAGCATTGCTGATGAGAAAACTGAGTGTAGAGAGATTAAGTGATTTTCCCATGGTCCTGTAGTCAAAGGCATCCCCTAGTAAAGAATCTGCCAGCAATGCAGGAGACCTGGGTTTGATCCCTGAGTTGGGAAGATCCCCTGGAGAAGAGAATGACAACCCATGCCAGTATTCTTGCCTGGAGAATTCCATGGACAGAGGAGCCTGACAGGCTGCAGTCCATAGGACTTCAAAGAGTCAGACATGACTGAAGCACCTTCGCATCAGCATCAGCATCTAGTTGGGAGGTGCCAGAGCTGAGATCCCATGGTCTTTCCATCGCATCAGGAAGCTTCCTCCATCTTCCTCCTGCGGGATGGACTTTCAGCTGTACCCCAGTCATCTTCCCATGATGATTAACGCAGAGCCCTTTCCATACATTAGTGAAGAGCCTGAAATTTAGGCTGACGATGTGTCATCACTCGCAGGCAGGGTCACAGTTTTCTATGGCAAATGCCTAGACATACACATTTGTCATTTGTTGTCGGTTTTTCATTTGCTGAGTTGTGTCCGGCTCTCTGCAGCCCCATGGGCTGCAGTGCACCAGGCTCTTTCGTCCCTCACTGTCTCTGAGAGGTTGCTCAAATGCATGTCCATTGAGTGGGTGATGCTATCTAACCAGCTCATACTCTGCTACCTTTCCCTTTTGCCTTCAATCTTTCTATCATCAGAATCTTTTCCAGTGAGTTACCTCTTTGTATCAAGTGGCCAAAGTACTGGAGCTTCAGCTTCAGCATCAGTTCTTCCAATGAATATTCAGGGTTGATTTCTTTTAGGATTAACTGGAGGAGCGAATGACTAACCACTCCAGTATTCTTGCCATGTGAACCTCATGGACAGTATGAAAAGACACACATAGAGGTGGTTGTTTTTGTTTACTGAGTAGCTCCTATATGCATCTGACACTGGACATGCCATTTACATACAGTGTTGCACTGCAACTTCATGTCAGACTTACAAGGTTGACACTATGATCCCATTTTCCAGAGAAGGAAATAAAGGCTAAGAAAGGAGAAGTACCTTTCCCAAAATCATTCACTCTGCCCAACTCCACAGCACTGTTTATTCACCAAGGTGCCCTCAAAGAGGATTTGACTTATACAGAACATTGTCTAGGAAAACTTTATGAAAAAGATGAAGCCTGAGCTGCACCTTGGAAAATGTATCATGCAGCCAAGATAAGTCTGGTGAGGGCCAATGAGCCCGTTATTACAGTTGTGATTAGGTTTCCATGTGCATCTCAAATCAGATGTGTAAATATAATCAAAAACATTTCTCTTTGCAGCAGAGACCTCCAGTAGATTCTACCCGGCATCCTAGTTCTGAAGAAAGAGAATAAATTAGCTCTAATTAGTTTTCTCGCATGCTGAAGACAGTTTCTCCTGTTGTCACTTTCAAACACAGAGAGGGGAGCCCTACTGGGCTTCTCCTTAAGGAAGGAAGTCTGCAAGGGGCTGGTGGTCATGGGTCTAGCGCCTGACTTTTAGTCCTGTATCACTTTGTGATTCTGGGCACTAGCGATCTGCCCCTCTGGTCTTTGTTTTTTTCCCTCATGTAGAAGGAGGAGCTTGGACCACTTTTGTTGTCGGTTTCATTTGCTGAGTTGTGTCCGGCTCTCTGCAGCCCCATGGG
This sequence comes from Tragulus kanchil, assembly GCA_022376925.1. Lineage (NCBI taxonomy): Eukaryota > Metazoa > Chordata > Mammalia > Artiodactyla > Tragulidae > Tragulus > Tragulus kanchil. The sequence goes on from JAIOJX010000032.1 coordinate 99,212,008, forward strand.
CTGCAGTGCACCAGGCTCTTTCGTCCCTCACTGTCTCTGAGAGGTTGCTCAAATGCATGTCCATTGAGTGGGTGATGCTATCTAACCAGCTCATACTCTGCTACCTTTCCCTTTTGCCTTCAATCTTTCTATCATCAGAATCTTTTCCAGTGAGTTACCTCTTTGTATCAAGTGGCCAAAGTACTGGAGCTTCAGCTTCAGCATCAGTTCTTCCAATGAATATTCAGGGTTGATTTCTTTTAGGATTAACTGGAGGAGCGAATGACTAACCACTCCAGTATTCTTGCCATGTGAACCTCATGGACAGTATGAAAAGACACACATAGAGGTGGTTGTTTTTGTTTACTGAGTAGCTCCTATATGCATCTGACACTGGACATGCCATTTACATACAGTGTTGCACTGCAACTTCATGTCAGACTTACAAGGTTGACACTATGATCCCATTTTCCAGAGAAGGAAATAAAGGCTAAGAAAGGAGAAGTACCTTTCCCAAAATCATTCACTCTGCCCAACTCCACAGCACTGTTTATTCACCAAGGTGCCCTCAAAGAGGATTTGACTTATACAGAACATTGTCTAGGAAAACTTTATGAAAAAGATGAAGCCTGAGCTGCACCTTGGAAAATGTATCATGCAGCCAAGATAAGTCTGGTGAGGGCCAATGAGCCCGTTATTACAGTTGTGATTAGGTTTCCATGTGCATCTCAAATCAGATGTGTAAATATAATCAAAAACATTTCTCTTTGCAGCAGAGACCTCCAGTAGATTCTACCCGGCATCCTAGTTCTGAAGAAAGAGAATAAATTAGCTCTAATTAGTTTTCTCGCATGCTGAAGACAGTTTCTCCTGTTGTCACTTTCAAACACAGAGAGGGGAGCCCTACTGGGCTTCTCCTTAAGGAAGGAAGTCTGCAAGGGGCTGGTGGTCATGGGTCTAGCGCCTGACTTTTAGTCCTGTATCACTTTGTGATTCTGGGCACTAGCGATCTGCCCCTCTGGTCTTTGTTTTTTTCCCTCATGTAGAAGGAGGAGCTTGGACTAGAATATTTCTTTTCTTACACAATATGAGTTCATGAATCTACCCTCCTGGAGGATTTCCTGACTTGGAGCATCCTGTTCATTTGTGCATGTAGAGCGACTGAATACTCACTGCTTATCAGGAATTGACCTAGATACTGTATAAAGAATCCGCCTGCCATGCAGGAGACACAGGCAAAGGCGAGCTCCTCTGGAGGAGGGGATGGCTATCCACTTCAAAATTCTTGCCTGGAGAATCCCATGGACAGCGGAGCTTGGTGGGCTACAGTCCATGGAGTTGCAAAGAGTCGGACATAACTGAAGTGGCCAAGCACACACACATGAAAATAGATACAGGGGGTAAAAAGATGATTAAGACTGCTCCCTGTTTTTAAGAAACTCTCATTTTGGTGGGGGGAATAATAATATCCACTACTTATTCCTATGTGCCAGGGACTTGGGCATGCCCAAGAAATATGTTATCTCATTTAATCCCCAAGAGACCTTTGAGATAGTATTGCTATCCATCTTTTAGAGGTAGAGAAATAGTCTCAAAGACATTGTCTCTTTTCCCTAGTTTCACTGCCGGTTAGAATGGAATTCTAACTTCAGTTCAGAGCCTCATCTCTTAACCAGTAGATTAGATCATCTCTTTCAGAAAGTGTTAGAAGCTATAAAAGTAACAGATGGCAGATCATAGGCCATGGGATGGTGGGGCATGTCCCATGTGAGTGATCAAGAGTAGGATTAGTTAAGATGGTGGTTGGAATCTTGAAGGAAAATGGTTTTTAATCTATCAAGATGCAGGAGGAAAATGATTTCCGTTGGAAGGAAGAGGGTATAGCGGTAAGAAAGACAAACAGTGGGTATGGCACCCTAATTGATAGAAAGAGAATAAATTAGCTCTAATTAGTTTTCTCGCATGCTGAAGACAGTTTCTCCTGTTGTCACTTTCAAACACAGAGAGGGAGCCCTACTGGGCTTCTCCTTAAGGAAGGAAGTCTGCAAGGGGCTGGTGGTCATGGGTCTAGCGCCTGACTTTTAGTCCTGTATCACTTTGTGATTCTGGGCACTAGCGATCTGCCCCTCTGGTCTTTGTTTTTTTCCCTCATGTAGAAGGAGGAGCTTGGACTAGAATATTTCTTTTCTTACACAATATGAGTTCATGAATCTACCCTCCTGGAGGATTTCCTGACTTGGAGCATCCTGTTCATTTGTGCATGTAGAGCGACTGAATACTCACTGCTTATCAGGAATTGACCTAGATACTGTATAAAGAATCCGCCTGCCATGCAGGAGACACAGGCAAAGGCGAGCTCCTCTGGAGGAGGGGATGGCTATCCACTTCAAAATTCTTGCCTGGAGAATCCCATGGACAGCGGAGCTTGGTGGGCTACAGTCCATGGAGTTGCAAAGAGTCGGACATAACTGAAGTGGCCAAGCACACACACATGAAAATAGATACAGGGGGTAAAAAGATGATTAAGACTGCTCCCTGTTTTTAAGAAACTCTCATTTTGGTGGGGAGAATAATAATATCCACTACTTATTCCTATGTGCCAGGGACTTGGGCATGCCCAAGAAATATGTTATCTCATTTAATCCCCGCAAGAGACCTTTGAGATAGTATTGCTATCCATCTTTTAGAGGTAGAGAAATAGTCTCAAAGACATTGTCTCTTTTCCCTAGTTTCACTGCCGGTTAGAATGGAATTCTAACTTCAGTTCAGAGCCTCATCTCTTAACCAGTAGATTAGATCATCTCTTTCAGAAAGTGTTAGAAGCTATAAAAGTAACAGATGGCAGATCATAGGCCATGGGATGGTGGGGCATGTCCCATGTGAGTGATCAAGAATAGCATTAGTTAAGATGGTGTTTGGAATCTTGAAGGAAAAATGGGTTTTTAATCTATCAAGATGCAGGAGGAAAATGATTTCCGTTGGAAGGAAGAGGGTATAGCGGTAAGAAAGACAAACAGTGGGTATGGATAAGGAAGACAATGCTGTGTGAAAGGGAGCCTGGTGGATCGTAGCACTGGGTTCTGTGCTACATTCCTTCAATGGTAAATTGTTATGGTGTGCCTACCATGTGTCGGATGCAGTTAGGTCTTGGAAAATCACATGATAAACAATAACAAATTCCATCACTCCAGGGTTCTCAACCAAGAGCAGTTTGGCTCCCAGGTGACATTTGGCAATGTCTGGAGTTAGTTTTGCCTGTGACAACTGGGGGAGTGCTATCGGTAGCGAGTGAGTAGAAGCCAGGGGTATTGCATGATACCTTACAATGCATAGGACAGTTGCCCAGAGCAAACACCTATTGATCCTTTAAAAACGTCCGTAGCTCTGGTGGAATGACAGCAGGGGCCAGCTCGTGAAGAAGCTGGCAGTCCAGACTGAAGAATTTACTTATGCTTTTTTCTGGTCAGGTGGCCTCATGCCACCAAACATAGCAGCAGCAATGATAACAGCAAGCTCTTTCCATTGCAAATGACCTCCCAGCACAAAAGACATCATTCCAGTAGCCTCTGCTATTTTATTACAGGCCTGGGATGACCTGAAAATGCAATTCTACCACCTCTGGGTCTGAACCACTCAGGGCTTATGAGGATATATTGTCCTCCCACCACACGAAACACACACACACACAAAACACACACACACACACACCCTCCCCCCACTTCCTTCATAATCAAATTAAGTAAAGAGCATCTCTGCAGAGCTGAGGAATTTATTACTAATGACCCAATCTCATGGTTTTCCCATGGAGAGGAAAAAGACTAAACCCATCTAACACTCTTCACCCTGAGCATTTCAAAGTACTAGGCCAGAGCCTGTTTATTAAGTTAAGCAATATTTACTGGATCTAGCTTGTGAGCGTCAATATGGTGGAGCTTAACTGCCTTTTAAAATGAAAGTCTACTTTTCATGATTATCATGAGTATCCAGTGTTAGTTTGCTTTTCTGCTGCTCGTCAGGAGGAAACAGGGATTCAGCAGTGGCTTTCAGGAAGTTTCAGATGTCAGTCCAGGGAAGACAAGATACCTGTGAGACACTTGGATGTGAGCATCTCAGAAATAGCACAAGGCTCTGCAGACTGGCATGCCCATTTGGATAACAGTTTTCTCTTTCACTGTGCAACTGTGGACAAGTCTCTTAACCTCTCTGAACCCTAGTCTATTTACCAAGAAAAAAGGCATAACCAAAAGCCTCTTAGAATTGTTCTCAGGATAAGCAGGCATAACGCATAACGCATGCTTGGCCCAGAGCAAGTGCTTAGTAAAAAATAAAGAAAAAAAGTGATGATGTCAGATCTTTTCCCACTCAGATCTGTCTGTAGGAACCTGGAGTCTAGGAACAAAAAAGATCTGCTATTGAGGTTTAGTTACTTTTCTTGTCAAGAAAGAGGGGAGATTTCTTGTGGAGGAGCGGCTTCTCAGCAATTCATACAGTTCCGGCCAAGTCTCTGGGTCTAGGCAGAGGTGAGCAAGTAAGCTCTCTGCCAGGTCAGAGAGAATAAGAAAGAAAATCAATTAAAAAGGCCTTTCAGGGAACGAAGGGTGGCAAACGCCCAGGGTTAGTCCCAGTGGGAGATGTGTATTTCCATAACAGGCGAGGCCTTCCCTTTAACCCACTGGCACTGCGAGTTGGAGTTTTCTGGGGTGAAGTCCATTACTGGCCATGGGTGTGCGTGTGTGATTAATGACCCTGGTTATGGGCCGGTTAGCAACAGAGAGCTCCATCCATCTCACTTCATGGAAGCATCACACACTGTTTATTGTCTGCAGCCAGGATGTATTCCTTTGCAATTAGGTAAATGCCTTCTTGGGGGACAGACGTGATAATCCTTCAATTACTGCCCCCTCCGCGTGCCTCTGTCTTGCACCCATTGGGAAGAAAAAGCAAGCCAAAGGGAGTCAGAGAGATGGAGCCTGTTTAATGGCCTCATACAAATATGGCCCAGGAGGTTTTGCCTGCTCTCAGCTACCTCCTTTCAGTTTGTTCAGTCCAGGGAGTCTGCAAATATCATGGTTTTAAAATCCCCCCAAGGGAAACAATGAAGGGCACAGCATGTGCTCGTCAGGAGGAAACAGGGATTCAGCAGTGGCTTTCAGGAAGTTTCAGATGTCAGTCCAGGGAAGACAAGATACCTGTGAGACACTTGGATGTGAGCATCTCAGAAATAGCACAAGGCTCTGCAGACTGGCATGCCCATTTGGATAACAGTTTTCTCTTTCACTGTGCAACTGTGGACAAGTCTCTTAACCTCTCTGAACCCTAGTCTATTTACCAAGAAAAAAGGCATAACCAAAAGCCTCTTAGAATTGTTCTCAGGATAAGCAGGCATAACGCATAACGCATGCTTGGCCCAGAGCAAGTGCTTAGTAAAAAATAAAGAAAAAAAGTGATGATGTCAGATCTTTTCCCACTCAGATCTGTCTGTAGGAACCTGGAGTCTAGGAACAAAAAAGATCTGCTATTGAGGTTTAGTTACTTTTCTTGTCAAGAAAGAGGGGAGATTTCTTGTGGAGGAGCGGCTTCTCAGCAATTCATACAGTTCCGGCCAAGTCTCTGGGTCTAGGCAGAGGTGAGCAAGTAAGCTCTCTGCCAGGTCAGAGAGAATAAGAAAGAAAATCAATTAAAAAGGCCTTTCAGGGAACGAAGGGTGGCAAACGCCCAGGGTTAGTCCCAGTGGGAGATGTGTATTTCCATAACAGGCGGGGCCCTTTCCCCTTTAACCCACTGGCACTGCGAGTTGGAGTTTTCTGGGGTGAAGTCCATTACTGGCCATGGGTGTGCGTGTGTGATTAATGACCCTGGTTATGGGCCGGTTAGCAACAGAGAGCTCCATCCATCTCACTTCATGGAAGCATCACACACTGTTTATTGTCTGCAGCCAGGATGTATTCCTTTGCAATTAGGTAAATGCCTTCTTGGGGGACAGACGTGATAATCCTTCAATTACTGCCCCCTCCGCGTGCCTCTGTCTTGCACCCATTGGGAAGAAAAAGCAAGCCAAAGGGAGTCAGAGAGATGGAGCCTGTTTAATGGCCTCATACAAATATGGCCCAGGAGGTTTTGCCTGCTCTCAGCTACCTCCTTTCAGTTTGTTCAGTCCAGGGAGTCTGCAAATATCATGGTTTTAAAATCCCCCCAAGGGAAACAAGGAAGGGCACAGCATGTTAAATGGATCTTGTGCTTACTTCCTGTTGTCAAAAAAAAAAAACAACAAAAAACTTCACAACTAATTGTTTTAAATAGCAATCATCATTTCTGGGGGTTTCCTGTGTCAGGCACTGTGCTCCCCTCAGAAGAGCTCTACCAGACCAGCCCCATCCTTATCTACAGGTTACAATGAGAAAAACTGAGGAGTAGAAATGAGCAGAAAATTTCTCTGAGTTGGACCCCTAGGGTATAACTGCGCCAGGCCCCACCGGCTCACTCCAAACTGTGGGCTCCACCACTCGGCCCTGCTACAGTTCTGTCTCATCTACAGACAAACGGAGATCAGGACAGGAAGAGAGACAAGCCACAGACATTGGTTTCTTTAAGTTTTCCCATATACAAGGCTAAGGAGAGCATTGCTCTATTTCAGAGTTGTTTCTGGGATTCCCATTATGGCCACGCCCTGTGTAAACTCTGAAAACAGTGAAGAAGAAGAATAATGACGGAGCCCGCCCCCATGGCAGTCCAACAGTGGCAGTCACTAGTTATGGTTTATTATGCACCTTGGGCTACACTAAGTATTTTCTCTCCCTCATCTCATCTAATCGTTGCCATCATCAATGAAAGCTGCTTTATAATTACCTTTATATTTAAGTTACAGACAACCTGGCCAAGTGTTAAGCATCGTCAACGAATGCTTGGAACCCACAGTCTGATGCTAGCTCTCCTTTAGAAACTAAATAAGTCATTGCAAGTGTGTTGAGATTTCCTGAGAGCACGGTGGGGTGGGGAGCAGATAGTGGGGGAGGTGGGTAAGGAGGGCTTGCTTAGCACAGGAAGAGCTGGCCTAGGCTGAGGTGAGAAGAGACAGCCAAAAAGGAAAGGGAGCGACAGGAAGGTCAATGAGGAAATAGGACTGAGGAAAAGAGGAGGAAGAGAAAGAGCGTCGTGCCCAGTGAGCCTCGAAGAGCGTGACCCGGTTTAGGCCCAGAGAGCCAACTGACACTAGAGCAGTGAGACCAGAGGGAATGGCTTGTTATAAAGGAGGACATGCGGGTCAGGAGGCAACTTACATAGGTCTAGTAGGCTGCGTTAGAGATTTTTGCATTTCATCTGATAGAGCTTATGCTTACTTCCTGTTGTCAAAAAAACAACAAAAAACTTCACAACTAATTGTTTTAAATAGCAATCATCATTTCTGGGGGTTTCCTGTGTCAGGCACTGTGCTCCCCTCAGAAGAGCTCTACCAGACCAGCCCCATCCTTATCTACAGGTTACAATGAGAAAAACTGAGGAGTAGAAATGAGCAGAAAATTTCTCTGAGTTGGACCCCTAGGGTATAACTGCGCCAGGCCCCACCGGCTCACTCCAAACTGTGGGCTCCACCACTCGGCCCTGCTACAGTTCTGTCTCATCTACAGACAAACGGAGATCAGGACAGGAAGAGAGACAAGCCACAGACATTGGTTTCTTTAAGTTTTCCCATATACAAGGCTAAGGAGAGCATTGCTCTATTTCAGAGTTGTTTCTGGGATTCCCATTATGGCCACGCCCTGTGTAAACTCTGAAAACAGTGAAGAAGAAGAATAATGACGGAGCCCGCCCCCATGGCAGTCCAACAGTGGCAGTCACTAGTTATGGTTTATTATGCACCTTGGGCTACACTAAGTATTTTCTCTCCCTCATCTCATCTAATCGTTGCCATCATCAATGAAAGCTGCTTTATAATTACCTTTATATTTAAGTTACAGACAACCTGGCCAAGTGTTAAGCATCGTCAACGAATGCTTGGAACCCACAGTCTGATGCTAGCTCTCCTTTAGAAACTAAATAAGTCATTGCAAGTGTGTTGAGATTTCCTGAGAGCACGGTGGGGTGGGGAGCAGATAGTGGGGGAGGTGGGTAAGGAGGGCTTGCTTAGCACAGGAAGAGCTGGCCTAGGCTGAGGTGAGAAGAGACAGCCAAAAAGGAAAGGGAGCGACAGGAAGGTCAATGAGGAAATAGGACTGAGGAAAAGAGGAGGAAGAGAAAGAGCGTCGTGCCCAGTGAGCCTCGAAGAGCGTGACCCGGTTTAGGCCCAGAGAGCCAACTGACACTAGAGCAGTGAGACCAGAGGGAATGGCTTGTTATAAAGGAGGACATGCGGGTCAGGAGGCAACTTACATAGGTCTAGTAGGCTGCGTTAGAGATTTTTGCATTTCATCTGATAGAGCTTATGCCAAAAAGGAAAGGTGCTGTGTGAGAACATCTAGTAAGCCACCACTGTGTGGTCCTTGCTCCGTCATATGGGCTTGGCCCTGTGGGCAGCTGTCTAAACAGGGGCTGCCTTTTCTTTCCCACCGCCTTGCTTTCTAGATGTGGGCACATGATTGCTTGGTAAGGAGTGTAAACAGAAGTGAATCCACACTGGGGGTTTGAAGAGGGAGGTGTGGCTTCTCTGGGCTCCTTTGATGTCTCTACTTCCTCAAAGAGGTAACACTGAATCACAAGTAGGAGGGAGCCTGGGTCCCTGACTCACTATAGGACTTGTGGCTCCGTGAAGACAGAATTGGTGTGTGATTGAGAAATAAGCTTCTCCAGGCTTAAGCCACTGAAGTGTTGAACTCTCTTTGAGACAGTAGGTAGCATGAGGACAACTAGTTACAAGGACTTGGTTTGTATTTTGAAGGGATTCCTCTGACACAGTAGAAAGAGTGGAGAAGACCAAGATAGGATTAGAAGACCCATGGTCCAGGTGAGCAGTGTTGGGGTCGTAGACCATCCCTAGGATTCCCACAGTTGTGTGCTCCATGGGGAAACTTCTTAGAATCTTCCAGTCTGATGGTACATGGAGAAGAGGAGTGACTTGGAAAAATGTCAAATTCCATTTTTATGGAATACTTTTAAGTATTTTATCTTTATGGTATATATACTTTCATGGCTCACATGAAAGCATTGTTACATGAAACAATGACAAAGCATTGTTTCATTAGAAATAAGGAAGGAATTGGACACAGAGCAGATGACTGTGAAGTAAGATTACTCATCCCAAGTCCACTTCGTGAACCTATCCACTCTGAGAGGGCTACAGAGTGGTTATGAGCGCAGGATCCAAGACCAGACAGATGGGTAGATCGAGTCCCTCCTCTGTACTCTGAGTTTTCTGCCGCTACAGGGTCTCCACCTCGGTTTAGGCCCAGAGAGCCAACTGACACTAGAGCAGTGAGACCAGAGGGAATGGCTTGTTATAAAGGAGGACATGCGGGTCAGGAGGCAACTTACATAGGTCTAGTAGGCTGCGTTAGAGATTTTTGCATTTCATCTGATAGAGCTTATGCCAAAAAGGAAAGGTGCTGTGTGAGAACATCTAGTAAGCCACCACTGTGTGGTCCTTGCTCCGTCATATGGGCTTGGCCCTGTGGGCAGCTGTCTAAACAGGGGCTGCCTTTTCTTTCCCACCGCCTTGCTTTCTAGATGTGGGCACATGATTGCTTGGTAAGGAGTGTAAACAGAAGTGAATCCACACTGGGGGTTTGAAGAGGGAGGTGTGGCTTCTCTGGGCTCCTTTGATGTCTCTACTTCCTCAAAGAGGTAACACTGAATCACAAGTAGGAGGGAGCCTGGGTCCCTGACTCACTATAGGACTTGTGGCTCCGTGAAGACAGAATTGGTGTGTGATTGAGAAATAAGCTTCTCCAGGCTTAAGCCACTGAAGTGTTGAACTCTCTTTGAGACAGTAGGTAGCATGAGGACAACTAGTTACAAGGACTTGGTTTGTATTTTGAAGGGATTCCTCTGACACAGTAGAAAGAGTGGAGAAGACCAAGATAGGATTAGAAGACCCATGGTCCAGGTGAGCAGTGTTGGGGTCGTAGACCATCCCTAGGATTCCCACAGTTGTGTGCTCCATGGGGAAACTTCTTAGAATCTTCCAGTCTGATGGTACATGGAGAAGAGGAGTGACTTGGAAAAATGTCAAATTCCATTTTTATGGAATACTTTTAAGTATTTTATCTTTATGGTATATATACTTTCATGGCTCACATGAAAGCATTGTTACATGAAACAATGACAAAGCATTGTTTCATTAGAAATAAGGAAGGAATTGGACACAGAGCAGATGACTGTGAAGTAAGATTACTCATCCCAAGTCCACTTCGTGAACCTATCCACTCTGAGAGGGCTACAGAGTGGTTATGAGCGCAGGATCCAAGACCAGACAGATGGGTAGATCGAGTCCCTCCCTCTGCTGGTCATTGCCTCTGAGTTTTCTGCCGCTACAGGGTCTCCACCTCGTCTTATACGTGGTGCTTGCCTCATGGGGTTGCAGTAAGGATGAAAGCCCTTAGTCAGAATCATGGTGCACAGAAAGACTCAGGAAGCTGAAGTGGTCGTTATGCTATTGTTACTACTATTCCATTATGGAAAAACTTACTGAGCCCGGCCTTGACCTTCAGTCTCTTTCTCTCTTTTTTTAGTTGCAACATGCAGGATCTTTAGTCGCGGCCTGTGAACTCTTAGTGGCAGCATGCAGGATCTAGTTCCCTGACCAGGGGCTGGACCGGAGATCTCTGCATTGAAATTGTGGAATCTTAGCCACTGGACCATCGGGGAAGTCCTTTCACTTTCTTATTAATAACAGCCCTTCTACCTTCTCCAGAAGGGAGTCTTCTTCCTCAGCCTCCACCTGGCTTACTCTGATTCATTCAGGTTTCTACTGACCTCAGACAGTGCCCAGCACTGGTTTTCTGCCCAGCTTTGCTTTTTTTCTCCCCAGTACAAATTGCTCCTGATATTATACATGTCTTCTTTGACGTATTGATGTTCTGTCTCATTCCAGTGGAATGTGAGCTCTATGAAAGCAGGGATTTTATCTCTCACTCGCAGCTGAATCTCCTGCATCTAGAATAGTGTCTGCCATGGAGTGGGAGCCCAGTACACACTTGATGAATATGCAGAAGAATAAATGGTGATGTTATCACATGTGCACTATGTTCCAAGTCCTCCTTGACTTCAGATCTTCCTGTTTCCTTTTCCTCGGTGCTGTCCTAGTGGATCGTTTATCTATCCAAAGCTATGTACAAATTTATTCTTTTTCTCTTCTGTAAAAGCTCCCCGTAACCCCTGCCACTATCTCCAGTTCCTAATCCGCTTCCATAGAAACCCTGAGATGAAGGCTGCAGTGTTCCCAGAAGGGCCGACAGACCCTGTCTTGAGTGCCCGGCAGGTCCTTTTGCATTCATTGCAGATGCTGTAGAATTGGCATGCTTCCGCACCATCCAAGTTATCAAAACCTATAGACTAGAATTAAGACTTGAGAAACTGCACTGGACCACAGGGCCATCCTGTTATGGGATCACGGACTTCTGCCAAAAAAATGTTAACAGTTTTATTGAGGCATAATTGGTATATGATAAATATACATATTTAAAGTGTGCAATTTAATGAATTTTGACATATGCATCCACCTGTGAAACCATCACCATAATCAAGGTAATCAACATTTTCATCAAAGCCCCAAATTTCCTTATGCTCCTTTATGATCTAACTCCCCTCATTTCAACCCACCACTCACCCACACCTACACCCCCATACCCAGGTGACCGCAGGTTTGGTATCTGTCACACCAGTGACTTCACCTTTTCCAGAATTTTATACAAATGACACCTTACAGTATAAAGTCTTTGAATTCTTTCTTTCACCCTAGGTATTTTGACATTCCTTCACGTGGTAAAGTGTATTGGTAGTTTGTTCCTATTTATGGTTTGTTAGTAGTCCATTGTATGGATTTACCATGTTCATTCATCTGCTCAACTGTGAGCTACTAGGGCAGTTTCTCATTTCTAGTTATAACCCATAAAGTTATAAAATTTGTAAAACGCCTTTGTGTCAGCATGGGCTTTTTTTTTCCTTGGGCAAATACCTAAAGTGGGATTGCTGGTTGTATGATGAGTGTATATTGACTTTTAACGAAATTGGTGAGTTCTTCTTTCCATAGTGGCTGTACATTTCGTATTCCTACCAACAGTGTATGTGGGCTGCAGTTCTTTATTCTTGCCAACCCTTGGTATTTTCAGTCTGTTTGTTCGTTTTGCTCTTAGTTTAGTGAGTTAGAATGGTATCTTATTATCCTTTTAACATGAAGCTCCTTAAAATTGAATGATTTTTTTGCATGTATTTGTCATTGTTGTCTTTTCTTTGGTGGAGTTGATGTTGTTTTCTTATTTTTGAGTGGTAAGTAATTTTATATATTCCAGAAATAAGGTCTTTGTCAGATAAAGCTTTTACAGATATTTTCTTTTTATTTGTTTATATTTTCCCCTTTAGTTTATGTTATTTTTCAACTTAATTTTTTAAAATTTTGTAAATTGCATTCATTGCAGATGCTGTAGAATTGGCATGCTTCCGCACCATCCAAGTTATCAAAACCTATAGACTAGAATTAAGACTTGAGAAACTGCACTGGACCACAGGGCCATCCTGTTATGGGATCACGGACTTCTGCCAAAAAAATGTTAACAGTTTTATTGAGGCATAATTGGTATATGATAAATATACATATTTAAAGTGTGCAATTTAATGAATTTTGACATATGCATCCACCTGTGAAACCATCACCATAATCAAGGTAATCAACATTTTCATCAAAGCCCCAAATTTCCTTATGCTCCTTTATGATCTAACTCCCCTCATTTCAACCCACCACTCACCCACACCTACACCCCCATACCCAGGTGACCGCAGGTTTGGTATCTGTCACACCAGTGACTTCACCTTTTCCAGAATTTTATACAAATGACACCTTACAGTATAAAGTCTTTGAATTCTTTCTTTCACCCTAGGTATTTTGACATTCCTTCACGTGGTAAAGTGTATTGGTAGTTTGTTCCTATTTATGGTTTGTTAGTAGTCCATTGTATGGATTTACCATGTTCATTCATCTGCTCAACTGTGAGCTACTAGGGCAGTTTCTCATTTCTAGTTATAACCCATAAAGTTATAAAATTTGTAAAACGCCTTTGTGTCAGCATGGGCTTTTTTTTCCTTGGGCAAATACCTAAAGTGGGATTGCTGGTTGTATGATGAGTGTATATTGACTTTTAACGAAATTGGTGAGTTCTTCTTTCCATAGTGGCTGTACATTTCGTATTCCTACCAACAGTGTATGTGGGCTGCAGTTCTTTATTCTTGCCAACCCTTGGTATTTTCAGTCTGTTTGTTCGTTTTGCTCTTAGTTTAGTGAGTTAGAATGGTATCTTATTATCCTTTTAACATGAAGCTCCTTAAAATTGAATGATTTTTTTGCATGTATTTGTCATTGTTGTCTTTTCTTTGGTGGAGTTGATGTTGTTTTCTTATTTTTGAGTGGTAAGTAATTTTATATATTCCAGAAATAAGGTCTTTGTCAGATAAAGCTTTTACAGATATTTTCTTTTTATTTGTTTATATTTTCCCCTTTAGTTTATGTTATTTTTCAACTTAATTTTTTAAAATTTTGTATTAGAATGTAGTTGATTTACAGTGTTAAGTTCAGGTATAGAGCAAAGTACAGTTTTTCATGTACATGTATCTATTCTTTTTCAGATTCTTTTCCATTATCAGCTATTACAGAATATTCAGTAGAGGTCCCTGTGCTATGGACTTCCCAGGTGGCATTAGTGGTAAAGGACCTGCTTGCCAATGCAGGTTAGCTGTAAGAGACAGGGCTTCAATTCCTGGGTCAGGAAGATCCTCTGGAGGAAGAAACAACAACCCACTCTAGTATTCTTGCCTGTAAAATTCCATGAACAGAGAAACCTGGCCGGCAATAGACCCAAAGTCTATTGGGTCACAAATAATCGGACATGACTGAGCAACTGAATACACACACCTTGTACTATACAGTAGGTCCATATTGATAGTCTATTTTATATACAGTATTGTGTTTATGCCTGGAGAAGGAAGTGGCAACCCACTCCAGTATTCTTGCCTGGAAAATTTCACAGACAAAGGAACCTGGCAGGCTACAGTCCATGGGGTCTCCAAGAGTTGAACATGACTGAGTACACACATATATTGTGTTTATATTAATCTCAAATTCCTAGTTTATCCTTCCTCTCCTTCTGCCTTTTCCCTTTGGTAACCATAACTTTGTTTTTTTTGTTTTGTTTTGTTTTAATTTTGGCCTCTTTTATTGGTTTTTTATTTATTTATTTTTATCCATCTTTATTCTTTGATCCATGTAGGCCTCCCATCACAGTGGCCTCTCTCACTGCAGAGTGCCAGCTCTGGGCTCATGTGCTCCAGTGTGCCGGCTGGTAATTGGACACACTGGTCCAGCCACTCCGTGTTACATGGGATCCTCCCAGGACAGGGATCAAACCGGTGCCCCCTGCACTTCAGGGCAGATTCTTAACCCACTAGACCACCAGGGAAGCACCCATAAGTTTGTTTTTCTTCCAGTCTGTGACTTGCCTTTTCAGTCTCCTTTTCATGTTCCCTGAGTGGAGTAGTTTTCTTGCATTCCGTTCCACATTGTTAGAAACTAGAATACAATAATCTTACATATTGAAAATATTCAGTAAATTTCAGTTTAATGAATGAAACAAGCTCTAACTTTAAAGACTACAAGGCAGGCTCATGGAAGCTGACTTTGTTTTCCTCAATTTTCCAATCCGTAAAATCAAGATAACAATAAATTCAGTGGACTGTTGTCAGAACAGAGTGAATGTGAATAGATTTCTTCAACCAATGCTTGGACTAGAGTAAGAGTTAAATAAGTATTAGTGTTATTTTATGCTATTTTCCTAGGAAGGAAAAGTGGGGGAAAGGGTTGAAATCACAGGGAGGCAGATTGTCTCAGTTTAGTGAATTAGTTTCCACTGATGTCCAATAAATGGAGTGAAACAAATGGCCACATGAGCTTCTGGGTTGCCCATCATTGAGAGCGTTTAAGTAGAGAGGAAATAACAATTTTGTTAAGTTCTAGAAAAGATGATTTCTATCTTGAGGAACATCCTGGGCTTTTGTGAGTCTCTGGTTGCTAAAAAATGTTTCACTCCTGGTAAGAATAATGATAATAAAAACATCAACTTGTTATTTTATAGATATCTTACAGTATACATAACACATTATAATGTATAATATAGTGTTTATAGTATATGACATATCATACATAATATATAATAATATAAAAGCATATTTTATACTTATTAAGGACATACTGTTGTGCAAAGAAATCTCACAGCAATCACCTAAGCTAAGACTGAATATCATCTCTTTTTTGAGAGATGAGAAAAATAGACTCAGACGTGGTAAATAACTTGCTCAATAACACAGAACTTGGAGGAGCAGATCTCTGAGTTCAGGTGTGTTGGAATTAAGACCATGCTCGCAACCCAGGTACTCAGTGGCCAGTTTTATTCTACTTAGTCACAGCCAAGTGCTGCTGAAACTAAAGGCTCCAAAACACCTGTGTCCCCATGCTGCCTCACCCTCACAGCAGCATGTCTCTGAGCCAGTGGGAATAAGTATTTAGGTTTTGGTTCAAGGCTGCCTAGTAGTAAAGAACCTGCCTGCCAATGCAGGAGATGTAAGAGACACAGGTTTGATCCCTGGGTTGGGAAGATCCCTGGAGAAGGGGATCTTCTCCACAACCCACTCCAGTATTTTTGCCTGGAGGGTTCCAGGGTCACAAAGACTTGAAGCAACTTAGCATGCAGGCATGCATGCCAGGGCTACCGGGTTTCTCTTCTGTTGGCCCAGCAGGTCACCCAGAAGTGGCCAGAAACTGGACCAGGGCAGTCATGCCGGAGGTCAGCCACCTGTCTTGCTCTCCATAGTCGTTGTCAGAACAGAGTGAATGTGAATAGATTTCTTCAACCAATGCTTGGACTAGAGTAAGAGTTAAATAAGTATTAGTGTTATTTTATGCTATTTTCCTAGGAAGGAAAAGTGGGGGAAAGGGTTGAAATCACAGGGAGGCAGATTGTCTCAGTTTAGTGAATTAGTTTCCACTGATGTCCAATAAATGGAGTGAAACAAATGGCCACATGAGCTTCTGGGTTGCCCATCATTGAGAGCGTTTAAGTAGAGAGGAAATAACAATTTTGTTAAGTTCTAGAAAAGATGATTTCTATCTTGAGGAACATCCTGGGCTTTTGTGAGTCTCTGGTTGCTAAAAAATGTTTCACTCCTGGTAAGAATAATGATAATAAAAACATCAACTTGTTATTTTATAGATATCTTACAGTATACATAACACATTATAATGTATAATATAGTGTTTATAGTATATGACATATCATACATAATATATAATAATATAAAAGCATATTTTATACTTATTAAGGACATACTGTTGTGCAAAGAAATCTCACAGCAATCACCTAAGCTAAGACTGAATATCATCTCTTTTTTGAGAGATGAGAAAAATAGACTCAGACGTGGTAAATAACTTGCTCAATAACACAGAACTTGGAGGAGCAGATCTCTGAGTTCAGGTGTGTTGGAATTAAGACCATGCTCGCAACCCAGGTACTCAGTGGCCAGTTTTATTCTACTTAGTCACAGCCAAGTGCTGCTGAAACTAAAGGCTCCAAAACACCTGTGTCCCCATGCTGCCTCACCCTCACAGCAGCATGTCTCTGAGCCAGTGGGAATAAGTATTTAGGTTTTGGTTCAAGGCTGCCTAGTAGTAAAGAACCTGCCTGCCAATGCAGGAGATGTAAGAGACACAGGTTTGATCCCTGGGTTGGGAAGATCCCCTGGAGAAGGGGATCTTCTCCACAACCCACTCCAGTATTTTTGCCTGGAGGGTTCCAGGGTCACAAAGACTTGAAGCAACTTAGCATGCAGGCATGCATGCCAGGGCTACCGGGTTTCTCTTCTGTTGGCCCAGCAGGTCACCCAGAAGTGGCCAGAAACTGGACCAGGGCAGTCATGCCGGAGGTCAGCCACCTGTCTTGCTCTCCATCAGGCAGAACCAGCTTCCTAGGGAAATGACATTCCCCATCTCCAGTTGGAACAGTCCTTTCCTGGGCTTTTTCTTCTGGCATATGGAGTGTTTATTTGTTTTGGAAGTTCTTACAAGTGGCAGCTTTCTCCCATGACAGTAAGGAATATCCCCATTTGGTGCTTGTCCATCCAGCATACAATATTTATGCTGTCATTGAAAAGCTGTTGGACCCTGAATCTTGATCATCCAAAGATACTTCTGTGGCTTTTCAAAACCAGGCCCGGTCTTCAGAAAACGAGTGCCTGCCTTACCACCATCCTGATGATCCACTTCTGTTGGCAAGATAACTATGAGGATATTTACCAGATTGTGCCAAGCAGACGTTGCCTGGCAACCAGCAGGAGCGGCTGGGGTACACCCTGGTGTTCTAAAGGTTCTGTGCAATTCTTTAGGCATCTTGGATGCAACGGAGAGTAAAATCATGCCCGAGGCTTTGCAGTCAGGCTCTCCTTTGTGCAGCCCTGACTCTCAGACTCCTATGACCTTGGGCAAGGGGCCTACAGTTGCAGAGCCTCAGTTTCCTCACTTAGAAAATGGAGAACAATACCAATATCTACTGCATGCTAATGCTCAGAACATAATGGACATATGTATGGCATGAAAATAAAATATTACAAGGGGCAATATTCTGTATCAAGCAGATATTCAATGACTATTAGTTCCCTTCAAAATACTTTTTTTATGTGTGCTACATTTGACAAAAATACAAATTTAAGCATGTGAAGGATCAGAATCTAGTTACTTCTTCCCTTTACTTGACAACACAGTAAATCACTCTGTCCTTAAGAAGTCTTTTACTTTCTCTTTGATGTATTTTCCTTGTTTGAATTATGGGAGACGATGATAAGCATTGTTCTGGAAACCAGTTGAAACTAGTGATATGAAAAAAAATGTGAGTATCAGGATGTGAATGCAAGAGGTAAGCTAAGTATATTGCTGGTTATGTTTAGTTGAAGAGAGGTTAAGACACTACAGGGCTTCCCTGGTGACTCAGATGGTAAAGAGCCTACCTGCAAAGCGAGAGACCCAGGTTCAATCCCTCAGTCAGGAAGATCCCCTGGAGAAGGAAATGACAACCCATTTCAATATTCTTGCCTGGAGAATTACATGAACAGCAGGTTCTGGTGGGCTAAAGTCCACGGGATCACAAAGAGCCAGACATGAGAGAGTCAGAGTGTCAGAGCGAGTAATGGACAGCACACTAGAAGGCTGACTAGATACCTTTAATAGTAGTTTTTACTTTCATCCAGGTATGGCCCTGGTAATCATATTGGTGAAATGAATATTTGAACTTATCTACCTAACTTTCTTTTTTATTTTCACTTTAATCTGTATGTTGGTTTCAGAAAATGTATTCCCACTTCTAATACCAAGAGAACTCATTGCCAGGGCAGTTAAAGGTGTTCCAGGGGATGTAGTTATACTAGTTAGCTTGGAGAAACCAAGGGAAGAATAATGCAAAGGATGAATGTGAATTATATAGCATTATGCAAAATTTTGGAGCAAAGTAGACATGGCTTAAAGTCCTTCTGGTCTACTACTTCTTAATTCTGAGGACTTGAATAAATCATTTAGCTCAGTAAGCGTCAGTTTTCACATCTGTGAATTGGATGTGATACAACTGAACTTGCAGGGTTGTTGAAAGGATAAGAGTAGTGAATATAAAGTGCCTATAGAGTTGGTGGGCATAAAGAATATTCTTAATATGTAATATATATTAAACACAATATTTTTAATGTATTTTTTAAATTTTGGCTTTTTTCAGTGATATTTTAAATTTATTTATTTTCATTCATCTTTATTCTTCGGTCTGTGTGGTCCTCCCATAGCTGTGGCCTCTCTCATTGCAGAGAACCAGCTCTGGGCACATGCCCTTCAGAGTGCTGGCTTGCAATTGGACACACCGGTCCAGCTGCTTTGCGGCACGTGAGATATTCCTGGGCCAGGAATCAAACCCGTGCCCCTTGCACTGCAAGGTGGACTCTCTACCCACTGGCTTCCGGGGAGCCCTAAACACAATATTAACAATGGTCATAGTAACTGTAATTGAGTAGGAAAGTAGAGTCCAAGCAGAGGAACGGTTCCAAATATTTGTCTAATCAGCAAGTATAAATAAATAAGAGGAAATAAATGTGGGAATTGAGAGGCAGGGAAATGAGAAATAGGTCAGCAGGTGAACGGATGGAGATAAATAATTTGGAGCCCAGGCCAGGAAGTAGATCCAAGTTTGGGTGTCCCAGTTAAACAGCACAGAGCAGAACAGTTGTGTCAGGCACTTAGGGACATTTTATCCTCCTGTGTTTGCTTTTACAGGCTCTCTCTTTCTCCATCAGGACTCAAGTGACAACCCCCAGCAGAAGTGCCTTATGGAAAATCGCTTGCTTAACTAGAGAGGAGGCTAGGATGCTCCAGGCAAAGGATTCTGACCAACGACAGGTGTGCATTCCACAGTTGGAATCACAATGCTTGACTGTCAGGGAGCAGGATTTCCCTTAAGAGTTGTCCATGTGACTAAGTACCGCTCAGGTTAGTGGAGTGGACAGTTTCCCTGAATTCAGTTTATACTTAATCAGGTAACATCTCTGCACATCTAAGATGCCTTTTGGCCGTTGTCTCCCTGACTTCTTACCTCCGGGAGGCCGATTTGAAGGAGTTGCTTGAAGCAAAGAGAGACAGAACTTCAAATGAATTCCGTCAGTCATTCGGTCCTAAGTCTCACTTCCTGGCTGCATTGGCTACCGCAGCCAGCTCCCAAGAAGCACCTGTCCTGGCAGAAGTTAGGTCCAGAAGCTGGGAGCTAGAAATGAGCATCAGTGAATAACTTCAGAGAGAGTTTTCTTCTGTTAAACCTGAACACTAATTATCACCTATCCACATCACAGAGCTTTGGGAACTCATGGAGCAGCTAAGACCAATACCGCGTATACATGCCTTACTTTGCAATAGCTGGTCTAAGAAGAGTGGCTCAGTGTTCATCTGTACAGATAGTTATCTTTTTAGTGCTGCTAAGTCAGACGTGTTTGAATCCACTAGGGGCTTCCCAGATGGTGCAGTGGGAAAGATCTGCCAGCCAAGACAGAAGATAGAGGAGATGCAGGTGTGATCCCTGGAACAAGAAAATCCCCTAGAAAAAGGAATGGCTACCCACTCCAGTATTCTGGCCTGGAGAATCCCATGGAAAAGAGAGTCTGGAGGTCTACAGTCCATGGGGTTGTCCAACTTTGAGTGGCACTGGAGAATCCCAAAATGGGAAAAATGAGAGTTCTGGATAAATAATTTGGAGCCCAGGCCAGGAAGTAGATCCAAGTTTGGGTGTCCCAGTTAAACAGCACAGAGCAGAACAGTTGTGTCAGGCACTTAGGGACATTTTATCCTCCTGTGTTTGCTTTTACAGGCTCTCTCTTTCTCCATCAGGACTCAAGTGACAACCCCCAGCAGAAGTGCCTTATGGAAAATCGCTTGCTTAACTAGAGAGGAGGCTAGGATGCTCCAGGCAAAGGATTCTGACCAACGACAGGTGTGCATTCCACAGTTGGAATCACAATGCTTGACTGTCAGGGAGCAGGATTTCCCTTAAGAGTTGTCCATGTGACTAAGTACCGCTCAGGTTAGTGGAGTGGACAGTTTCCCTGAATTCAGTTTATACTTAATCAGGTAACATCTCTGCACATCTAAGATGCCTTTTGGCCGTTGTCTCCCTGACTTCTTACCTCCGGGAGGCCGATTTGAAGGAGTTGCTTGAAGCAAAGAGAGACAGAACTTCAAATGAATTCCGTCAGTCATTCGGTCCTAAGTCTCACTTCCTGGCTGCATTGGCTACCGCAGCCAGCTCCCAAGAAGCACCTGTCCTGGCAGAAGTTAGGTCCAGAAGCTGGGAGCTAGAAATGAGCATCAGTGAATAACTTCAGAGAGAGTTTTCTTCTGTTAAACCTGAACACTAATTATCACCTATCCACATCACAGAGCTTTGGGAACTCATGGAGCAGCTAAGACCAATACCGCGTATACATGCCTTACTTTGCAATAGCTGGTCTAAGAAGAGTGGCTCAGTGTTCATCTGTACAGATAGTTATCTTTTTAGTGCTGCTAAGTCAGACGTGTTTGAATCCACTAGGGGCTTCCCAGATGGTGCAGTGGGAAAGATCTGCCAGCCAAGACAGAAGATAGAGGAGATGCAGGTGTGATCCCTGGAACAAGAAAATCCCCTAGAAAAAGGAATGGCTACCCACTCCAGTATTCTGGCCTGGAGAATCCCATGGAAAAGAGAGTCTGGAGGTCTACAGTCCATGGGGTTGTCCAACTTTGAGTGACTGAACACAATGGGAGTGGAAACTCTAAGCTACCAGGAAACTGGGGCAGATTATTTAAACATGTTGAGCCATAGTTTCCCAATATTTTAAACAGGGAAGTAAACAAATAATTCCTAAAACCCTCCTTTAGATTCTAAAAAAATATGCACTTTCAAGTGAAATACTTGTCAACAAGACTTGAATGGATGTGTGGGAAATAAAGCCCACTGGCTGAAACCAGAAGCGCGGACTTGGAGATATGAGGTGCAATGGGAAGCAAGGCTTTAATGATGGTCTTGCAAGATCAGGTGGCTGGTGGGCAGGCATACCGAGTCATTGCACTGGGGTTTTTATCCTCTCTGCACACAAGTCCCTCCCCAAGTTCCTCATTGAGTTAGTACTACAGGGTTAACAATCTTCCAGAGAAAGTCACCTGGTGGATGTATTACTCTCCCAGTGTACTTCTTCCCTCTCTAATGTTTCGAATTTGCAAATTGAATGAGCCCATGGGAAAATCCTAGGCATTCCACTCTCCCTTCCTCTGGATTTCCCCCAGAAGTATCCTAACAGTTATTACATCAGCAGGCTGTCATTCTAGTCTAATTTTGAAAATGAACCTCTTTTAGGTTTTTATTTCTTACCAATGGACCAGTGATGAATCTTGACTCTTCCACAAAAGCAACTCGTGTTCAACTCTAATCATGCAAGATGTTTCATTTGTTCTTAGTTTGGAAAGGTAACATGAATAAGAGTTAATATATCTAGACTTTTTAGAAAAATTTTGGCCTCTTTTATTGGTTTTTTATTTATTTCTTTTCATCGATCCTTATTCTTTGACCTGTGTGGGCCTACCATTGCAGTGGCCTCTCTTGTTGCAGAGCACTGGCTCTGGGCACAAAAGTATGGAACACTTCACAAATTTGCATGTCATCCTTGTGCAGGGCCATGCTAACCTTCTCTATATTGTTCCAATTTTAGTATATGTGCTGCCGAAGCAAGCACAATAAATCTAGACTCTTGTTCCGTCACTAATAAGCTGTGTGTCAGTGTGTAAGTCACCTCTCCTTTCTGGGTTTTAGTTTCCCCTTTGGCAAAGTAAGAACCTTGGACTAGGTAATGTCTAAGAACTTTTCATACATCAACCTCTGTAACTCCATGGTGACAAAGTTGCAATATTTAAGAAAATCATTTACTTTGGACTGTGCTGGGTCTTTGTTGTTGTGCAGGCTTTCATTTCTAGTTGTGGAAAGCAGAGGCTACTCTCTAGTTGTGGTGTGTAGGCTTATCATTGCCAGTGGCTTCTCTTGTTACAGAACATGGGGTCTGTGTTGTGCAGGCTTCAGTAGTTGCCTTGCATGGGTTCAGTCGTTGTGGCTCCTGAGCTCTAGAGCAAAGGCTCAGTATTTGTGGTGGACAGGCTTAGTTACTCCATGGCAAGTGGGATCTTTCTTTGTCAGGTATCAAACCCACGTCTTCTGCATTGACAGGCAGATTCTTTACCACTGAGCCACCAGGGAAGCCCTCAGGGTTGCAATACTTTGAAAAAACTTTCATTTCAACTGGTGGTTTTTATGAAACCTTAAATGTTTCTCAGTAAAGCCCAAGTCCAACTTCTAGCTTAATTTCTGGTATCCAACTAGTAAATGGTGGTTGGGTGAATGGATGATTCCCACCTATATCTGTCTTATATTTGTCACATGGTTCAACTTTCTAGCTGTGTTACCATTAACAGATTGTTGGATTCAGATTCATCATCTGTGAGACGGAGGTCATAACAGTACCTGTGTCAAAGAGTTGTTATGAGGAGAAAATGAGTTAAGTGCAAACAGCCATGTAAACCTGTGCCCCCTCTAGTATTTCTCATGTAATGGTCTTCAGAGCCCCCTTTTTATGTTATCCGATCCTTATCTTTGACCTGTGTGGGCCTACCATTGCAGTGGCCTCTCTTGTTGCAGAGCACTGGCTCTGGGCACAAAAGTATGGAACACTTCACAAATTTGCATGTCATCCTTGTGCAGGGCCATGCTAACCTTCTCTATATTGTTCCAATTTTAGTATATGTGCTGCCGAAGCAAGCACAATAAATCTAGACTCTTGTTCCGTCACTAATAAGCTGTGTGTCAGTGTGTAAGTCACCTCTCCTTTCTGGGTTTTAGTTTCCCCTTTGGCAAAGTAAGAACCTTGGACTAGGTAATGTCTAAGAACTTTTCATACATCAACCTCTGTAACTCCATGGTGACAAAGTTGCAATATTTAAGAAAATCATTTACTTTGGACTGTGCTGGGTCTTTGTTGTTGTGCAGGCTTTCATTTCTAGTTGTGGAAAGCAGAGGCTACTCTCTAGTTGTGGTGTGTAGGCTTATCATTGCCAGTGGCTTCTCTTGTTACAGAACATGGGGTCTGTGTTGTGCAGGCTTCAGTAGTTGCCTTGCATGGGTTCAGTCGTTGTGGCTCCTGAGCTCTAGAGCAAAGGCTCAGTATTTGTGGTGGACAGGCTTAGTTACTCCATGGCAAGTGGGATCTTTCTTTGTCAGGTATCAAACCCACGTCTTCTGCATTGACAGGCAGATTCTTTACCACTGAGCCACCAGGGAAGCCCTCAGGGTTGCAATACTTTGAAAAAACTTTCATTTCAACTGGTGGTTTTTATGAAACCTTAAATGTTTCTCAGTAAAGCCCAAGTCCAACTTCTAGCTTAATTTCTGGTATCCAACTAGTAAATGGTGGTTGGGTGAATGGATGATTCCCACCTATATCTGTCTTATATTTGTCACATGGTTCAACTTTCTAGCTGTGTTACCATTAACAGATTGTTGGATTCAGATTCATCATCTGTGAGACGGAGGTCATAACAGTACCTGTGTCAAAGAGTTGTTATGAGGAGAAAATGAGTTAAGTGCAAACAGCCATGCCTGGCACACAGAAAGCCCTGGATAAGCATTGCTGTCACCATCACACTACTTACTCTAGTATTTCTCATGTATTTCCATGGTCTTCAGAGCCCTTCTCCACACTTCACTGTCACTGAGTTATCCTGATGTTACTTCCTTAAGATTCCTCATGATGATATGGTCAGTATTTCACTTTTATGATTTCTCTTTTAGCTCTATTAAGAACTAAGTCTAATATTTTCTCTCAGCACTTTTGGAAGTGAATTCTCCTTTGTCTGATAATGCTTCCTTGCCTTTCTTGCTTTTCTTAAATTTATTTCCAGCTACAGTGCCATATAATTGCTTTCCTCTCTAGTGTCTCATGACTTCTCTAGTCTTACCAACTTCTTTCTTTGGCTTAGATAAGACCCTTCCTTACTCCAACTCCTGAGACAATGTCAGTGACATCACCAGACACTTTTGGAGATGCTTGTGTTTTAGCTGAGTGGGGCTCCCATCCAAGACCTACACGGGCCACATGACCACAGAAGCTTTCATTCAGTCACTAAGAGCGAATTTATGGAGTACTTTGTGTGAGCAGGCTCTAAGTGCTGATGATTAGTTTATACCCTGAGTGTATCATCCATGACCCCTCATAGACCCAGTCTTTTGATGAATACATCTCCACTAAGACCCTTCTGAGAGAAGTATAATCATCACTTTTACAGATGTTGATCATAGGCTTGTTTGTATGTACAGTAGCTACTTCATTGAGAGGGCTGAAGTGCTGGAAATAAAAAGCTGTGTACAGCAGGCAGTTGCCCTTGAGTAGCTCTTGGTCTTCTGGGATGGGAGAAGATTCATGGAAGGATTGCAGCATGCCATGGTAGGCATCTTGAGATACAAGGTGCTTTAGGAGAAACAATTTTCATGTCTGAAAAGAAACATCCTGCTTATCTGAGGTCACTTTCTTATATGTCAATAAAGTGGAGGTATCATTTTAAAAATTATTTAATTTTTCGGCTGTGCTATGTCTTAGTTGTGGCATGTGGCATTCATACTCTTTAGCTGCAGCATTCAAACTCTTAGTTATGGCATGGGGGATCTAATTTTCTGACCAGGAATCACCTGCATTAGGAGAGTGGGGTCTTAGCCACTGGACCATCGGGGAAGTCCCAAAGTGGATATAATCTTACTCGCCTCTTTGGATCCTTATGAGGCATCTCTTGGCTTTTGTTCTCCTCTGGCTACAGTTTCTGTCTATGGGATCTTCTGAGGACCCATGGCTATGGATGCCAGCCATTTGTGAATTACTCCAGACCAGCCCTGGTTCAGACTCAAGTCCTTGTAGTTAGTTATTCTCCATGCTTCCCTTCCACATGACATTTCCATCCAACAACAAATCCTGCCCACTCTGTTTTCAGAAATGAATTCTCCTTTGTCTGATAATGCTTCCTTGCCTTTCTTGCTTTTCTTAAATTTATTTCCAGCTACAGTGCCATATAATTGCTTTCCTCTCTAGTGTCTCATGACTTCTCTAGTCTTACCAACTTCTTTCTTTGGCTTAGATAAGACCCTTCCTTACTCCAACTCCTGAGACAATGTCAGTGACATCACCAGACACTTTTGGAGATGCTTGTGTTTTAGCTGAGTGGGGCTCCCATCCAAGACCTACACGGGCCACATGACCACAGAAGCTTTCATTCAGTCACTAAGAGCGAATTTATGGAGTACTTTGTGTGAGCAGGCTCTAAGTGCTGATGATTAGTTTATACCCTGAGTGTATCATCCATGACCCCTCATAGACCCAGTCTTTTGATGAATACATCTCCACTAAGACCCTTCTGAGAGAAGTATAATCATCACTTTTACAGATGTTGATCATAGGCTTGTTTGTATGTACAGTAGCTACTTCATTGAGAGGGCTGAAGTGCTGGAAATAAAAAGCTGTGTACAGCAGGCAGTTGCCCTTGAGTAGCTCTTGGTCTTCTGGGATGGGAGAAGATTCATGGAAGGATTGCAGCATGCCATGGTAGGCATCTTGAGATACAAGGTGCTTTAGGAGAAACAATTTTCATGTCTGAAAAGAAACATCCTGCTTATCTGAGGTCACTTTCTTATATGTCAATAAAGTGGAGGTATCATTTTAAAAATTATTTAATTTTTCGGCTGTGCTATGTCTTAGTTGTGGCATGTGGCATTCATACTCTTTAGCTGCAGCATTCAAACTCTTAGTTATGGCATGGGGGATCTAATTTTCTGACCAGGAATCACCTGCATTAGGAGAGTGGGGTCTTAGCCACTGGACCATCGGGGAAGTCCCAAAGTGGATATAATCTTACTCGCCTCTTTGGATCCTTATGAGGCATCTCTTGGCTTTTGTTCTCCTCTGGCTACAGTTTCTGTCTAGGGGATCTTCTGAGGACCCATGGCTATGGATGCCAGCCATTTGTGAATTACTCCAGACCAGCCCTGGTTCAGACTCAAGTCCTTGTAGTTAGTTATTCTCCATGCTTCCCTTCCACATGACATTTCCATCCAACAACAAATCCTGCCCACTCTGTTTTCAGAATGTGTCCTGTTTCCTTGCACTGTTCATACAGCATTCTCATCCATTCTCATGAGATTATTCATATGCCTCTGGGGTCTCTCTTCATCTGTCCCTGCCCAGCTCTCAACACAGTAGAGTGATAACTGACATCTTCTGCTTTCCAGAGTTCCTTTTGGCTGCCATATTATGCCCTATGGAAAACCCAATGTGCTCTGAAAGGTCCTACGAGGCTCTTGCAACCTAACTTCCACTTCCTGCTTTTCTCCTTGTTCACCCTGAGCTCCTTATTTTTGTAATCTTCCACACACGTGCTCCCTCAGGTGTGCACACCTTTTCTCTCTTCCTGCCTCACTTCTCTTCCACATATTTGTCCCATCCTCCTTCATTCCATCTCAGGCTTTGCACCCTTGTGCAGAGCCTGTACCTTCCCTGACGAGACCCCCATGACATGCGGTAAACTCACTCACAGCATCTGTGGTTGTCACACCTTTCAGTTTTGTTCATGTCTCTGCAAATGGCACTATTTCATTCCTTTTTATGTGCTGAGTAATACTCCATTGTGTATATGTGCTGTATCTTCTTTATCTATTCCTCCAATGATGGACAGAACTGTTTATTTTATTTTATTTTTTAAGTTTTATTTATTTATTTATTTATTTATTTTGGGCAGGGGTCGGGCTGGGGAGGGAGGGGAGCAGGTGGGCCACTTCTATTGGTCTTTTGTTTCTCTATGTTCATCCATCTTTGTTCTTTGGCTCCTGTGGGCCTCCCATCACGGTGGCGTCTGTCGCTGCAGAGCGCCGGCTCTGGGCGCATGTGCTCCACAGCTCCGGCTCGGTAATTGGACACATAGGTCCAGCCGCTCCGCGGCACGTGGGATCTTCCCAGGCCAGGGATCAAGCCGGTGCCCCTTGCACTGCAAGTCGGTGTCCTTACCCACTGGACCACCAGGGGAAGCCCAGAACTGTTTATTTTATATGTTTATTAAATGACCCTTAGCTAGAAAATAAGCTCCATGAGTACAGGGAAATTGTCAACCTTGCTCATTTCTCTGTCCACAGGAAGATACAACCTTATGGTGGGCACTCAGTAAGTGCCTATTTGATGAATAAATAAATGAATGAGGATGAAATAAGAACATCTTTGTAAAATGCCAAGCTTCAAGGTTTGTGTTTATAACACTGGCTGCCTCTTGCTCTCCCCTCACTTTATCCTTTATGTCCTCTTTCAGTCAACTCCCTTTGACCCATAGCCCTGCCGTGAGTACTACACATTCATAGTCTTCTTTCTGTTTCATGAGGGAATGATCAAAATCCTCCAGTTATTTCTCTTTTCAGGCTCATTCACTCTGACATACCCTGCTCCTCTCTTTTATCGAGACCTTTACATTTATTCCTCTGAGTTTAAGAAAGAGAGAAAAAGTACAGAAAAATGTAGTGACCATTACATTTTACAATGAACTGATAAGTCACTGGATTTTCTTTTATTTCTCTGTGTCTTTGGAGATTTGTATCCTAGACTCGAGCATAACTATCTCACATGAACAATGCACATAAACGGCCACTTTCAGGGTCTTATTGTTGGAATCCCTGGTCTCAAGTACCATGGTTACCCTGGCCAGACCTTCGCCAGATAACTCCCCATATCAGTCTTCTGCTCAGACCTTCTACATTATTCTGATTACATTTACTTGTGCACTAGATCTGTATGTTAGGGACCGAGAAGCAGCTAGGCCACCAGATTGCAAATCCCTGATTGTTCCTGAGTGTGCTGGAAAGAGAAGGGCACTGATTTCAGAGACTTGGGTTTTCCCTCAAGTGCCATGTTTATGATCTTGGATAAATCATTTAATGTCTGGGACTCTTTGTCATCTTTAAAATCTCCTCCTCCTCTGTAAGATTTCCTCTTCAGGGTTGTCATGATGATTAGAATAGATAAACATTCAGAATTCATCGCTCAGAGGGACCTCACAAATGCTTTTCCTTCCTGCAATGGGCTCTGCCTTGAACCGTGGTAACTTCATGCTCCATTTATTTTCTCAGAAAAAGGGCCATAGGCCAGTCATGGGACCTTGTAGACACCAGACAACTGTGTACTGGGTGATAAGTTTTACTCAACTTGTGGAAACATCAGTCTTAGAATTCCAGTGTCATTTAGACTTTTAGAGGTTTAGAGTTCCAGTGTCATTTCAGAATTTTTTAAGTTGAAAACTATTTTCACAAATAGTTGCAGAGCACAGGGAACTGTATTCAGTATCTTGTAATAACCTGTAATGGAAAAGAATTTGAAAAGAATATATGTGTGTATATATATATATATATATATGTACACGAATAACTTTTCTGTATGCTTGAAACATTATAGATCAGCTATTTCAATTTAAAAAAAGAGAAACACAACAGACTTGCAAAGAACTGGTGCAGTATTTGGCACACAGTAGGCATTTAATATTAACATGTATATTGAATCAATGAATGAATGAATATGTAATACAATTAAAAAATAGTTGCTCTGGTTATAACATGGATTTCTCAGAATCCTGCATTCTTCCTTTATCTCAGGAAATAACCTTTGAAGTACACCCTTCAGAATCTTCTAGGCTTTATTGCATAGTTTGGAAATCATTAACCTGGTCTAACGCCATTTCTACTACAGACTTTTCTGCTACCACATTTTTGATGAGATAAGGGATGGCCTAGAATCCTGTGCTTATTGGGGTGTGTGTGTGTGTGTGTGATATTATTTCTGATGGCCCCTAAGAAGATGACCGCAGTAGGATATGAGTGATGGGGTGAAGGGACATGGAGTCCATGAGTAAACCATTTCTTTTTCCCTGATGATGGTTATACAGGGGCTAGTGAAGAGATGTCTTCTTTTGATTTCACAGAAATCCCCAGATCCCTCCTGATTTTTACCCATGGAGGGAAGAGGAAAACATGAGGAGCTATAGAGATATATATGATAGCATTTGGAATAAAGATGAGGGAGGAGGAAATTAGGAAGGATGTTTCAAAGTAGGAGACAGCATAGGAGTTAGCCATGTGTGGGACGTCAGGGCAAAATACATTCTGATGGCCAGAGGGACCCGTACCTGCAAAGATCTAAGGGGATGAAGTCATCTAATAGGTTTAAGAAACTGCAGGTGGTTCACCTTGGCTGGAGCCCAGGATGTGAAGTGAAGTCAGGAGCTACAGTGGAAGGGAAGAACTATCATGAAGGAAATTATATACCATGCTAGGATTGTAGCTTTCACATCTTCAGCATTGGGAATACAATCCAAGCAGAAAAATGAGATTATCAGATATTATGTCTCAGAAAGGTTTTTCTAGTATCCATGTATTGCAGGGAAAAAGACTCATTAGGAGGAAAGAAATGAGCCAAAAACAAGAGCAGAAGGTAGGTAGTAGGGAAGGAGAGGTGGAGACCAGCCTAACCATCCAGAACAACCCCAGTCCTCTTCTTCTTAACAGCCCAGCAGCTATTCCAAGACTTGCCTGGGGTCTTCTCTCCATCAGACAAAACCTCCCAATTGCTAGGGTCAGCCCCTCACAGAGGTGTGTACTGATAGGTGGAACTTTCACTGTGGGCTGTAGATCCTGGCAGCTGCCCTTTATCTTCAAGATCCTGTTATCCTCATGTGAAAGTCAATGTCAAAGTGAACAGGTGTTGCTAATGGTACTAAAGACTAGGAGAATCAGGAAACAACTTCAAGGCTAAAATAATAACATTTTAATTGGAAATCTACTGCTAAGAGACTAACCTATGTAGATATATGCAAATCCTATGCAAATACACATGTGGTCTTTCTAACTATTGTCAGAACCTCGATCTGACCCATGGGAATTCTTAACAGTAGATGTTAGCTTTCAGCAGAGGCTCAGGGCTGTTGATGAACAATTTTAGATTTTACTTATGTTTAGACCATAATTAAGAAATATATTGATGGCAACCTGAACATAATTAGCTTAATTGAATGTTAGAAATGATTGGGTCTGGTGAGAGCCCTGTCTCTGAAGCTAAGCCCTGGGGAGTTTGCAGGGGGTGGAAGGAAAACTGAACTTGAAAGCACCTAGCAGAAATGAAAAGGAATGGGTGAGGAGCCACTGGGAGCATTATTAAAGGGGAAATATTCTTATCAGAGAGTTGAAAGAGGAATACTTACATTTCAAGTCACGCATAGCCGTTCTAGGTCAGACCACTCAGTCCAATGGGAAAAAAATGATGTTGGGAAGTGAGATTGTAGGATATACAGAAGAGGAGGCAGGAATCCTTGTGTGGGAGTGTATCACACTAGAAAACACAGACTGTTGGGGATCAGGCTAGGCCACTTGGCCTACAGAGCACCTGGGGAGAGGCCAATGTGCCTGATGGTTTAAAACAAAGGATTTCTGTGATGATGTATCTGTCTTTATTTAAGAACCAATTTTATAAGCTATCAAAGTATATTTAATAATAAATGATCTGATTTTCTTATTTCAAGACACCTGTATTATCTGTACTAGGTAGTCTTAAGTTTCAACGCCAGCTCTGCCCCTTTGTTCACTGGGACCTTTCCACCCCAGAGCCTCAGTTCCTTTCCTGGGTTTGATAGGGCAGAGCTGGTATGATGTGATGGTAAGAAGTTGCTACACTACTGAGGTTTGATTGGTCCCTGCCTCACGTTCCTGTGAGGTCCTGTGGTTTCTAAGTGGTTGAGTTTAGGTGAAGACCAGGTACCTGGTTCTATTATACATTTCTGCCTTAAACCCCTTGCTCTCTGCCCTGGTTCTTCTCTTGCCTTCAGAGCAGCTCTCTGAGTTATGTGTCTAATGATGTCGTCTGTGTGCTCACACCTCAACAGGAATGTTCTAGCTGTATCCAGCATGAGTATTGCTGACTGTACGTCACCCTCCATGCTCATTTCTTCCATAAAATTCCCCCTTCCACACTAACAGTGATGAAATAGAGCATAAACTAGAACATAAAACATGAACGGTATTTTCTATTTTATTTTTATAATGATGTACATGTGCATACACACACATCTCTGTACTCAGATAAAATAAATGACAGGAAGGAAAAAAGCCCAAATGTTACCAGATGGGAATTCCTGGCATTTTTGGGATTTTCCAGAAGTGTCCACAATGATATATTATTTTTAATTGGGAAAAATCAACATTAGAAAATGACTGCATTCATCCGGGGAGTAGGTAACTGAAAAGATGGAAAAAAATGGGTGAGGAGCCACTGGGAGCATTATTAAAGGGGAAATATTCTTATCAGAGAGTTGAAAGAGGAATACTTACATTTCAAGTCACGCATAGCCGTTCTAGGTCAGACCACTCAGTCCAATGGGAAAAAAATGATGTTGGGAAGTGAGATTGTAGGATATACAGAAGAGGAGGCAGGAATCCTTGTGTGGGAGTGTATCACACTAGAAAACACAGACTGTTGGGGATCAGGCTAGGCCACTTGGCCTACAGAGCACCTGGGGAGAGGCCAATGTGCCTGATGGTTTAAAACAAAGGATTTCTGTGATGATGTATCTGTCTTTATTTAAGAACCAATTTTATAAGCTATCAAAGTATATTTAATAATAAATGATCTGATTTTCTTATTTCAAGACACCTGTATTATCTGTACTAGGTAGTCTTAAGTTTCAACGCCAGCTCTGCCCTTTGTTCACTGGGACCTTTCCACCCCAGAGCCTCAGTTCCTTTCCTGGGTTTGATAGGGCAGAGCTGGTATGATGTGATGGTAAGAAGTTGCTACACTACTGAGGTTTGATTGGTCCCTGCCTCACGTTCCTGTGAGGTCCTGTGGTTTCTAAGTGGTTGAGTTTAGGTGAAGACCAGGTACCTGGTTCTATTATACATTTCTGCCTTAAACCCCTTGCTCTCTGCCCTGGTTCTTCTCTTGCCTTCAGAGCAGCTCTCTGAGTTATGTGTCTAATGATGTCGTCTGTGTGCTCACACCTCAACAGGAATGTTCTAGCTGTATCCAGCATGAGTATTGCTGACTGTACGTCACCCTCCATGCTCATTTCTTCCATAAAATTCCCCCTTCCACACTAACAGTGATGAAATAGAGCATAAACTAGAACATAAAACATGAACGGTATTTTCTATTTTATTTTTATAATGATGTACATGTGCATACACACACATCTCTGTACTCAGATAAAATAAATGACAGGAAGGAAAAAAGCCCAAATGTTACCAGATGGGAATTCCTGGCATTTTTGGGATTTTCCAGAAGTGTCCACAATGATATATTATTTTTAATTGGGAAAAATCAACATTAGAAAATGACTGCATTCATCCGGGGAGTCAGTTAACCTGGGTCTTAACCCTGCTTCTTACAGCCTGTGTCCTCCCCTCATGAGGGCGCTCTTGGGGGTATGGTCCTCCAGGACTGGTGCTGGAGGGAGCTTCCTGTGACCATCTCTATCATCCTCCTCAAGTTTTAGCTGCACAAGAAGCAAGCTTATTTTCAAGGGAATGGCAACTCAAATTTACAATATTGTAGAAACAGAAGCCCCTTTTGTAGAAGGTTCAAAAATTCCCTTGTGGAAATATCTAACTTTCTAGGAATATCTTCAAGCATAGCTCCAAGCTTGATCAGGCCTTTTCTTCCTTCAAGCGTGAGGATTACATCTCGGAGTGGACCTCCTGGAATTATCAGGCTGTGTTAAGTGTCTAACCTCATTGGCATCCCCTTCACAGAAATGGATCCTGTATTTGCCCTGGTCATCTCCATACACAAACACACACCCACCAGTCCCACCTTGTCCATGTTGACCATGGACGGCTTCAGATTAAGAGCAAGGCCTTAACCTTGATTTAGATTCTGTCAACCTTAAATTGTTTTGCTCCTAGTCTGGTTTATACACTCCTGGTCACTCCTGCACTGTTTTTTGTGGTTAAGGAGTTGGTTGTTTCCTTTGAGTTACTGGTAAGAGGTATCATATTAATTTATTATCACTGGTGGCTCAGATAGTAAAAAATCCATCTTCAATTCAGGAGATCCAGGTACAATCTCAGGATTGGGAGGATCCCTTGGAGAAGGGGATGGCTACCCACTCCAGAATTCTTGTTAGAGAATCTCATGGATGAAGGCGTCTGGTGGGCTACAGTCCAAGAGGTCACAAAGAGTTGGACATAACTGAGTGACTAACACTTTCACTTTTGTTTATCCTTGTAGTCCAGGAAAATGTCACAGTTGGTCATGATAATTCTTTAGTAAGCAGGTGAAATATTAACAGGCTTGCAAATCTTTGATGTGGAATTTTAGTATCATGTTCCTCTGATTAATGTGCATGCTGTTTGTGTATGTGTGTCCATGTGTGTGTTTTAATTGGGAAATATCATTACTGAAAACATGACTGCATTCGACTGGGTAATCAATTAACTTGGGTCTCAAAGGGTTATTGAGAGGATTAAATAAAGTAATAGTAGATGTAGATATTTAGAACCGCATCTGGAACATGGACGTACTGGAACTTGGAAGTGCTTAAGTTTTTAGCAATTTTTAGAGATGGATGCATAATTTAATAAAAATGGTATTGTATTTTTGTCTTTCTTAAAGTCAGTTTCAAGAAGGTTATTTCCATCACTCTTTATATCTCTAAGAATTTTTACCTTATATTTTTACCATCATGCATCAACACACCTCCTATTGCTTTATTGTAAAATGAGCTGTTTATCAATATGAAATAACCTTCTTTGTCTCATAAAATGCTTTTTGCCCTGATTTCTACTTTGAAATGTTGCTGGCAGCTGCTTTCTTTTGGTTTGCTTTCCATGCTTGAAAAATATGTGCCCAGCTTTTCCCCCTTTTCTCTCTTATTTTTGTTTTACTGCTCATCTCTTATAAGTAGTGTGTGGCTTTTCATTTTGCTTTTAACCCAATCTGAAAGACTTTCGCTTTTACTAGAGGAGACTGAAACCATTTATATTTAATGCCATAACTGATAGGTTTGGTCTTCTTCCTGTCTTTTTGTTTTATGCTTTCTCTTCTTCATACTTTCTTGGGGCTTCCTTTGATTCCTCTCTTTTTTTTATATACCAGCTATCTCGTCTTCCTAATTTTTTTTCCCTTCTAGTAATTTAGATGCTGAATATCTGTTTTTAGCCAGTCCTGGGTGAACCTGAAAAATGATCCCTGAGCTCCAACAGTGGCAGAAGTGTAACAGTGGATGAATAGTCAGGCCACTGAGCACGGAAGTCAATAAAATCAGACCTAAACCTTGGCGAAAGAGTGACGGCTGTTCCCTGAGCCTTCTTATCCAGCTGTATAAAGCCCAGGCTTCTTAAATCTGTGTCACGTTCTCGTGCTTCCCACCTGGGTCCTCGCCAGCCTATGTAGCCCCATCTCCTGCCAGCCTTAGTGAAGTATCCTGTGCTTCAGACATATCTCAATTAGCCATCCTCCCCAAACCAGACAGACTCTTGAACCTCCCCACTTTGTTTCAGGCTGCTTCCTTTTTACTAAAAACACCTGTCAAGACCTGATGCAAGGCTGTGTGTTTGTGTCTGTGTCCCCTTCTCATTCTACTGCACCATTCTTCTATAGATACCATTATGTAGCAGAACACACTGGACAAACCTACCTGACTTTGAGGTTCAGCTCCTTTGGCCTGAATATAATGTCTGACTTAGAGCCAAAGTTCTCTCATTTGTACAATGGGGATTCTGACACATCTACCTTAGAGTAAGGACTTCATGAGTTAAGAAGACCATGGGAAGGGAGAGTACATGGCACAGAGTAGGCACTCTATGTATGCGAAATAAAGAAAAAACTACACAAAGGGGAAAGGAAAGATTGACTTTTAAATATGCATGATGTCCTTTTAAAAATCAAGGTGTATGATATCTAGGCTGGCTTTAGAAAGGCCAGACCGTGTGTGTGTGTGACTACCATTGCTGGTTCATTTTAAATGAGCCTCCCCTGCCTCCCCTCCGTCTCTGGGCAGAGTGGCAGGCATGTGGTCCACAAAGCATTTCATGTGCAGACATCATCTTCATTTATATTGCCTGCCTTGCAAAGGCCTGCAGGCCTAGGGAAAATTTATTAAAGTGGAGTCTATTTATTCAGTTTATTAAACAGGAATATTTGAAGGCTTTTCATTTAGACGAGCAAGTTGATTTATTCTGTTTGGTTCTAGAAGGCAGGTCTAAGTCTGATGGATAGACGTTAAAGGAGGGCAGATTTTACCTCAACCTAAGATAGAACCAGAGGTTTGTTGAAAGAGGATCTGTTTGTTCATTCATTCACTTAATCTATTCAACACACAGGACCCAGGAAGGAGAAAATTGTCTTTCCTCTGGCTCTTGCTCTGTCTGGGACACTCTCATTGACTCTCTCACATACTTTAACATCTTGGAATTCTCTTCACTGTGTAAGGAAGCATATCATCCCATTATATAGATATCAAGAACAGAGGCTCAAAGACGGAGTCACTTGCCCAAGATGAACAACAGCCAGCCCATGACTGAATCTGGCTTTAACTCAACCTCTCTGTTCTCTGTAGAAGTTACTCTTTTTCTGCTTGACTGTGCTGTCAGCCAGAACAGATATACTATCAGATCGGCATGACCACTAGAAATTGGATGCAAGACTGAAAAATCCATCAGCTCACCTTTCCCTTGTTTTTCCTCTTTTCCCTTCCTCATGTTTACCCGTCCATCTCTGCCAACCCCTAAACCAGTGCCAATGAACTACACAAAATTAGACGCTTCACCGTTCTAGTCATCAGATTGTGAATGTCATCAAGACCACTCAGAGTAGTCCTTGGTGGGCACAGTGACTGCAGACAAGGATCTAAAGAAGAGAAGGAGAGAGGAAAGAGGTCTCTTTTCCTTCCTGTCCCTTGACCTCCCCTCAGAGCTTCCCAACAGAATCTAAGCTGGCAGAACCCAGGTAAGAGCTGCAAGTCAAAGAAGCTCCCATGAAGCTGTCCATGCGTGCCAGAATTCTTGGTCACAAGACAGGGCAGTGAGGGGTGAAAAAGGGACAGGTTAGGGATCAGACATAAATAACCAGCTCATGAGCAGTGATTGGCTAAATGATCTTGTGGGCTGAGTTGAGAAGAAAACCCATACTGTATCACCATGGAAGAGACTCTGCTTCTCTGGGCCCAACTTTCAGAAGGAAGGGGTTATACACATCTGTAATGATTTCTTCTCAAGGCAGCAACCCATTCACACTGCAGTTCCTGCTAGATGCCAGGCTGGTTTCAGTGTGTCTGAGTCTCTTGTAGGATTCCTCCTGGAGGTTATGATTCATTCTTTCACCAGAGATTTACACGTCATCCTTTATTCTAAATACTGTGGATAAGATGAGAAGGGGGGTTCTCAGTGGTAAAGAATTTGCCTGCCATAGTAGGAGACACAGGAGATGTGAGTTCGATCTCTAAGTCAGGAAGATCCCTTGGAGTAGGAAAGAACAACCCACTACAGTATTCTTTCCTAGAGAATTTCATGGACATGGGAACCTTGCAGCCTACAGTTCATGGGGTTGCAAAGAGTTGGAGTGATTGAGCACTCATGTTCAAAGACAGAAAGGGAGAACTCCTGTACTTCAGCACAGCACAAAACACTGAGGGAAACAGATCTAAGAATCAATGATTTTAGGATTTTAGGTATAAGATGAAAGTCCAAAGGCTGGTCTGTGGGGTCACAGATAGTGAGTAACATTCCCTAAGAGAATTTATAAAAGCTATGCTTGGGTATTAAAGAGTGAATTGGAGTTTTAGAGGACAGGACAGAGCAGGACCATTCTTAGAAGATGGCATGGCAAATGCCATGTTGTGAGACAGTGTGTTCAGGAAACAGCTAGGGAGTGATTGTGACAGTAGTAATGTACACAGGTTTTATTTTGGGCCGTGGTCTAAAGGGGTTCCTGGGAGGTCAAGTTATTAAATTAACAGTCAAGTTGCTCAGTCAGTACTGACACTTTGAGACCCATGGATGAGCCATGGAATTCTTCAAGCAAGAATGCTAGAGTTGGTAGCCTTTCCCTTCTCCAAGGGATCTTTCCAATCCAGGGATTGAACCCAGGTCTCCCACATTGTGGTGTATTCTAAATGGTCTCAGCCACCAGGGAAGCCCAAGAATACTGAAGTGGGTAGCCTATCCCTTCACCAGGAGATCTTCCTGACCCAGGAATCGAACTGGGGTCTCCTATATCACAGGTAGATTCTTTACCAGCAGAGCTACAAGACCAAGCCTGGGCAAATGCTTGCTTCTATCAATACAGCAAGTCAGGAGGAAATGTGTTCTAAAAAGATCAAGCACTGCTATTCCTGCCTGTTTCTTCTCACAGACTTCTAAAAGACCGTGAAAGGAAAGGGTTGTCCCAGAGCCTAGGGTGTTCATCTGAGGGGACAAAAGAGCTTAAAGATATACTGGGGAGGTTCTTAGGTGAGCTGACTACAAAGCCAAGTTCATTTAGTTTGGCTGGTCTTTCTCCAAAGCTGTGTGTAAAGTCTTTCTGTAAAATATCAATATAGGGTATGCTCCATTAGGTAATTTCTGGTCTTCCCTGATGGCTCAGGTGGTAAAGAGCCTGCCTGGCAATGCAGACGATGTTAGAGACATGGGTTTGATCGGTGGACCAGGAAGATCCCCTGGAAAAGGATATGAAAACCCACTCTAGAATTCCGTGGACCAAGGAGCCTGGCAGGCTACAGTCTATGGAGTCCCAAAGAGTTGGACTTGACTGAGCAATTAACACTTTCACTTTAGGTAATTTCTAAAGTGGTGAATCTTGGAAGGCTTCCTGGGAGAGACAGATTTTGAACTGATATCCTAAGTATAAAATGAAGGAAACCATTTTTTGAGTCTCTGTTCTGTGACAAATATTGCAGTAGGTGCTTTTGATGTATTATTTTATGAAAGTTTCATGGTAATTCTGAGGTGGGTATTCTTAGTCCCATTTTGCAGATAGGAACCTGCAAGTGACTTGTAAAGATCACCCAGAGAGATAATAACCAACATTGAATTCAGACTTAACAGGACATGAATCCAAAGCCTATATTCTAGCCATTGTGTTATATTATTCACTAAAGGACTGGGAGGCTGCTTGCAGTCGGGAGGATTAGGACAGAAAGAGGCTTTTCTTCTGTAAAGAGATGTTGTCCACCTAGCAGGACTGGTGGGAAGACTGCATGCAATACGTGAAGTGTGACCCTCTTGTATCCTACTTCTTCACCTTTGTTTATGGTGATCTCACAGCCTAGAATAGCCTTCTCTCTCCTGTCCCCACAGCTCCCTATCACTCTTTTCAAATTTTTTTAAAATTATTTTCTTTCTTTATTTGCCTACACTGGGTCTTCTTGTTCAGGCTTTCTCTAGTTGTGGTGCATGGCCTCTCATAGCAGTGGCTTCTCTTGTTGGGGAGCATGGACTCTAGGTCCATGGGCTCATTAGTTGCAACCCACAGGCTTAGTTGCCCTGAGGCATGTGGGATCTTCCCAGACTAGGAGTGAACCCATGTCCCCTGCATTGACAGATGGATTCTTTACCCCTGGGTCACTGGGGATGTTCTTCCCATAGCTTTTAAGGCCTATGACTTCCCTTTGACTTTCTAAACTTGCCCTAGATAATCCTTCCACTAGGCAAACGTTATACTCATCACATAGTATTGGATGTAACCTTCATTGTTTGTTTGCCTCTCCCACCCAGTGAGGAGCCCCAGTCTGACTCTTCCCTGTGGCTCCAGCATTGTAATGCAAAGTGTTCCTTTGAATGAATAAAGGGCTATCTGAGAGAACCCACAGCATAACAAGGACTCTGCAAATCATAGTTTCTCTCTTTTTTTTCCCCCTTCTTTTTCTGGAAGTAGCAGACATTTTAAATAAAGACTGAGGGCAAACAGGAAAACAGTTATTTATTTGAAATGAGCATCTTTCAGGACAGCCTGAAGCAGGGGATCCCTGGATGCTCTGCTTTTTCTGGACTGAGGCAGCTGACAGGTCCCAGGTCCCCTTAACCCCAGTGGAGAGGCTGGGCCCTATGGTTCCTTGTGTCTGCCTCTTACCTGGTAAGAGGTGGGTATTCTTAGTCCCATTTTGCAGATAGGAACCTGCAAGTGACTTGTAAAGATCACCCAGAGAGATAATAACCAACATTGAATTCAGACTTAACAGGACATGAATCCAAAGCCTATATTCTAGCCATTGTGTTATATTATTCACTAAAGGACTGGGAGGCTGCTTGCAGTCGGGAGGATTAGGACAGAAAGAGGCTTTTCTTCTGTAAAGAGATGTTGTCCACCTAGCAGGACTGGTGGGAAGACTGCATGCAATACGTGAAGTGTGACCCTCTTGTATCCTACTTCTTCACCTTTGTTTATGGTGATCTCACAGCCTAGAATAGCCTTCTCTCTCCTGTCCCCACAGCTCCCTATCACTCTTTTCAAATTTTTTTAAAATTATTTTCTTTCTTTATTTGCCTACACTGGGTCTTCTTGTTCAGGCTTTTTTAGTTGTGGTGCATGGCCTCTCATAGCAGTGGCTTCTCTTGTTGGGGAGCATGGACTCTAGGTCCATGGGCTCATTAGTTGCAACCCACAGGCTTAGTTGCCCTGAGGCATGTGGGATCTTCCCAGACTAGGAGTGAACCCATGTCCCCTGCATTGACAGATGGATTCTTTACCCCTGGGTCACTGGGGATGTTCTTCCCATAGCTTTTAAGGCCTATGACTTCCCTTTGACTTTCTAAACTTGCCCTAGATAATCCTTCCACTAGGCAAACGTTATACTCATCACATAGTATTGGATGTAACCTTCATTGTTTGTTTGCCTCTCCCACCCAGTGAGGAGCCCCAGTCTGACTCTTCCCTGTGGCTCCAGCATTGTAATGCAAAGTGTTCCTTTGAATGAATAAAGGGCTATCTGAGAGAACCCACAGCATAACAAGGACTCTGCAAATCATAGTTTCTCTCTTTTTTTTCCCCCTTCTTTTTCTGGAAGTAGCAGACATTTTAAATAAAGACTGAGGGCAAACAGGAAAACAGTTATTTATTTGAAATGAGCATCTTTCAGGACAGCCTGAAGCAGGGGATCCCTGGATGCTCTGCTTTTTCTGGACTGAGGCAGCTGACAGGTCCCAGGTCCCCTTAACCCCAGTGGAGAGGCTGGGCCCTATGGTTCCTTGTGTCTGCCTCTTACCTGGTAAGAGGTGGAGGCTTTCCACTGTGGGACTGAGGTAGGGCTAGCTGATACATTGACAGGAACAGCAGTGGCGCACAAAGTAACAGTAAAACAGAATGATAATGCATTTCCTAATGGCCTCCTTCACAGCTGTGTACACTGATTTAATCTTTGCAAAGCACTCTATTGTTTATGAGGCCTTTGGGTACAATTTTATGCCTGACTGAAGAGGTTGCTAATAGCTGCCATATTTGTGTTTAAGGACCTGCAAAGGATTAAACGAAGTATTTTAGAGCAATGAGCCATAATAAACTAATAATATATTGCAAATAATAAATGTTTTTTAGCCAATAATTGACTACAAATCTTATGAACTTTAAATGACAAAAATACTAATTACAAGTGCCGTTGTTTCCTGTATCCTTCCGTGAGGATGGAAGGTCAGAGAAGGATAGGGGGCCTGGGGCTCTTCGGGTCACTGGGGAGGGTGGCGTGGATGCTGATCTCTTCCCCTAGTGTCATGGCTGGGAACCGTCAAGGTCACTTAGTGAATTGCTGGGTTTCATTTCTCTTGTAGGGATGGAGCCAGAGCTGGGGCCTAAGTCACCCACTTGAGCTGATAGGGTTTGTTTTAACTTAATCCTTTTTTAGCCTTAAGGTTTCTGGTGCTTGGTTTGCATTTGGGACTATTGCAGGGACATCCCCCAGAGGATCTTAGAAACAGACTGGTTCTTAAGAAAAGGAATTCATGTTTTGTTCAGCTCCTGCAATGAGTCACATTATTACTATTATTATTATTATTTTAATAAGAAACCTGAAACAAGAGAGATGAAGTGCTTTGCCTGAGGAGTCATAGCTGGTAAATAGCTGAGTCATAGTACTAACAACAGAACTCCAAAACCTATACTCTTTTCCCAAAATATTATTATATTCATTTTTTTGTTCCTGAGCCCTTGCAGGGCCCAGGAGAGTCACCCTTTAAAAAAGTATTATTTCTATATATTCTAAATGTCTCAATCATATTGGTGCTTTTTTTTTTTGCATATGGGTAATATATAACCATGATTTAAATTTTAGATATTTTTTAAAATTCAAGAATTAAAAATTACCGATAAGTCTGGCATCTAAATAAATCAATGTCAACTTTCTATTTGCATTTTCTCCAAGGATTCTCTTCTGTGTGTAAATTTTTACATGTAATTAGCATTCTTTCTTTCTTTATTTTTTTGGCCTCTAAGTCATCGTTTATTTTTCATCCATCTTTATTCTTTTGGCATGTGTGCACCTCCCATTGCAGTGGCCTTTCTCGCTGCAGAGCACATGCGCTCCAGAGCACTGGCTCACAACTGGACACACTGGGGCAGCCAGTCCGTGGCAC
Organism: Tragulus kanchil; assembly: GCA_022376925.1. Lineage (NCBI taxonomy): Eukaryota > Metazoa > Chordata > Mammalia > Artiodactyla > Tragulidae > Tragulus > Tragulus kanchil. Next base: position 99,254,388 of record JAIOJX010000032.1, read on the forward strand.
ACGGAATCCTTCCAGAGCAGGAATAGAACTGGTGGCCCCTGCACTGCAAGGCAGTCTCTCCACCCACTGAATCACCAAGGAAGCCCCTCCTCTGTGTAAATTTAACACAATATTGGGATTGTAGTTTCTGAGTCTTTGGTATCCTAATTTTTTAAAAATAGCATTATTTGATGTCATTGATGTTCTTTGAGAAATAACTTTTTATAATTTCATAATAGTTCATGATATATAGTCCTTATTGATCGGTACTTAATCTGTTTCCCAATTTTTCCTTACAATGAATAATTCAATAACTATGGAGTCTAACATCATGCATGGCATCTGATAGACATTCCATGTATTTTATGAATGAACAAATCAGTCTTTACATGCACTTCTGATAATTTCTTTTGAACACATTTCCAAAAGTCAGTTACTAGATTAGATTATGTAAATATTGCAGGACTCTTGATAAGTATATTCCTAAATTGCTTTCTAAAGGGGCAAAACCAATTTTAAGACAGGCACTCATAAATTCTGCAGGCATTCATAATTCAGTTAGCCTGTTTTTTTAAAGGCTAACTTTATTACTAATATGTTTGTACTTATCTCTCTTACTGTCATAAATTGAATGAAACTCAGAAGACTCATTCTGAGACATTCCCTATTTAGTAAAACAGATTTTATATTGGGGACATATTAAGGACTTACCATATACCATGAACTATTCTAAGCCCTTAACTATATTTGTACTTTTAATCTCTTGATAATCCCATGAGGCAGACAATAAACCTCTGAAATATTCATTAAGTTGCCTAGAGTCAAATAGCCGTCTTTTTTTTTTTTTTTTAATTCTTTATTTTAAAGGTTTTACAGAGTTTTGTTGTTCACAGACATGTATGTTCCCAGATCAGTCATATGCATATCCATGGTCCTCCCCACCCAGTTCCCCCCATCCCACCCCTCTGGACCATTGCCCCATGCCATTGTAAGCACTCCTATTCCCTTAGCACAATGACAATAACTATTTTTTCCACACATGACAGTATAGGTTTCCATGTTACTCCCTCCATGCCTCCCTGTCCCTATTTCTTCGCCACAATGTCCCTATGTCTATGCTCTGTTTTTCCATGAGTTCCCTGCATGTGTTATCAAGACCATCCTACTAGATTCCATATATGTGTGTTAGTATACTGTATTTGTCTTTCTCTTTTTGACTTACTTCACTTTTGATGATAGGTTCTAGAGCCAGCCTTTCTAGTAACTGTTTTTGGTGACTTTAATTTTTAAAAATAGCATTATTTGATGTCTTGATGTTCTTTGAGAAATAACTTTTTATAATTTCATAATAGTTCATGATATATAGTCCTTATTGATCGGTACTTAATCTGTTTCCCAATTTTTCCTTACAATGAATAATTCAATAACTATGGAGTCTAACATCATGCATGGCATCTGATAGACATTCCATGTATTTTATGAATGAACAAATCAGTCTTTACATGCACTTCTGATAATTTCTTTTGAACACATTTCCAAAAGTCAGTTACTAGATTAGATTATGTAAATATTGCAGGACTCTTGATAAGTATATTCCTAAATTGCTTTCTAAAGGGGCAAAACCAATTTTAAGACAGGCACTCATAAATTCTGCAGGCATTCATAATTCAGTTAGCCTGTTTTTTTAAAGGCTAACTTTATTACTAATATGTTTGTACTTATCTCTCTTACTGTCATAAATTGAATGAAACTCAGAAGACTCATTCTGAGACATTCCCTATTTAGTAAAACAGATTTTATATTGGGGACATATTAAGGACTTACCATATACCATGAACTATTCTAAGCCCTTAACTATATTTGTACTTTTAATCTCTTGATAATCCCATGAGGCAGACAATAAACCTCTGAAATATTCATTAAGTTGCCTAGAGTCAAATAGCCGTCTTTTTTTTTTTTTTTTAATTCTTTATTTTAAAGGTTTTACAGAGTTTTGTTGTTCACAGACATGTATGTTCCCAGATCAGTCATATGCATATCCATGGTCCTCCCCACCCAGTTCCCCCCATCCCACCCCTCTGGACCATTGCCCCATGCCATTGTAAGCACTCCTATTCCCTTAGCACAATGACAATAACTATTTTTTCCACACATGACAGTATAGGTTTCCATGTTACTCCCTCCATGCCTCCCTGTCCCTATTTCTTCGCCACAATGTCCCTATGTCTATGCTCTGTTTTTCCATGAGTTCCCTGCATGTGTTATCAAGACCATCCTACTAGATTCCATATATGTGTGTTAGTATACTGTATTTGTCTTTCTCTTTTTGACTTACTTCACTTTTGATGATAGGTTCTAGAGCCAGCCACTTTATTAGGACTGAGTCTTCTGCATTTCTTTTAACAGCTGAGTAGTATTCCATTATATATATGTACCCAAACTTCTGTATCCATTCATTCGTCGATGGACATCTAGGTTGCTTTCATGTTCTGGCTATTGTATAGAGAGCTGCAATGAACACTGGGGTACAGGTGCTTCTTTCACTTTTGATTTCATCAGGATATAGGCCTAGTAGTGGAATTACTGGGTCATAGGGTGCTTCTATTTTTAGTTTTTTAAGAAATCTCCATACTGTCTTCAATAGAGGCTGTATCAATTTACATTCCCACCAACAATGAAAGAGGGTTCCCTTTTCTCCACACCCTCTCCAGCCAAATAGCCGTCTTATGATGGGGTCTGCACTCTATTTCACACCCAGTGGTTTATAGGTGTGAATAAAACAATCAAATGAAGAGTTAATTATGATCTGGTGTGGTGAATGCTATGAGAAGAATGTAAACAAATCAGAAAATCACAGAGAACTCTGAAGAGTTCCAGGAAAGACTCACTGAGAACCTTAAAGGATAAATGGGAGTTTGCCAGGAAAACAAAATGGAAACCCACAACAGGCAAAGAGAACAACAGATACTCAGCATAGAACAGAGAAAGCAGGTGGTGTGGTGCGGTAGGGGGAAGGGGGAAGGAGAAAGAAACCTAGGATGTTTAAGGTGCTACAACTAATGAAAGGAGTGATAATAGTTAATACAGGGCCTTGGTTCAAATCCAGCTCTTATAATCAGTCATATGCATATCCATGGTCCTCCCCACCCAGTTCCCCCCATCCCACCCCTCTGGACCATTGCCCCATGCCATTGTAAGCACTCCTATTCCCTTAGCACAATGACAATAACTATTTTTTCCACACATGACAGTATAGGTTTCCATGTTACTCCCTCCATGCCTCCCTGTCCCTATTTCTTCGCCACAATGTCCCTATGTCTATGCTCTGTTTTTCCATGAGTTCCCTGCATGTGTTATCAAGACCATCCTACTAGATTCCATATATGTGTGTTAGTATACTGTATTTGTCTTTCTCTTTTTGACTTACTTCACTTTTGATGATAGGTTCTAGAGCCAGCCACTTTATTAGGACTGAGTCTTCTGCATTTCTTTTAACAGCTGAGTAGTATTCCATTATATATATGTACCCAAACTTCTGTATCCATTCATTCGTCGATGGACATCTAGGTTGCTTTCATGTTCTGGCTATTGTATAGAGAGCTGCAATGAACACTGGGGTACAGGTGCTTCTTTCACTTTTGATTTCATCAGGATATAGGCCTAGTAGTGGAATTACTGGGTCATAGGGTGCTTCTATTTTTAGTTTTTTAAGAAATCTCCATACTGTCTTCAATAGAGGCTGTATCAATTTACATTCCCACCAACAATGAAAGAGGGTTCCCTTTTCTCCACACCCTCTCCAGCCAAATAGCCGTCTTATGATGGGGTCTGCACTCTATTTCACACCCAGTGGTTTATAGGTGTGAATAAAACAATCAAATGAAGAGTTAATTATGATCTGGTGTGGTGAATGCTATGAGAAGAATGTAAACAAATCAGAAAATCACAGAGAACTCTGAAGAGTTCCAGGAAAGACTCACTGAGAACCTTAAAGGATAAATGGGAGTTTGCCAGGAAAACAAAATGGAAACCCACAACAGGCAAAGAGAACAACAGATACTCAGCATAGAACAGAGAAAGCAGGTGGTGTGGTGCGGTAGGGGGAAGGGGGAAGGAGAAAGAAACCTAGGATGTTTAAGGTGCTACAACTAATGAAAGGAGTGATAATAGTTAATACAGGGCCTTGGTTCAAATCCAGCTCTTATAATCATCAGCCATCTGACCTTGTGATGCTTAATGTGACAGAATATATGGAAACTTAGCTGAGTGCCTGGCAGAGCAAACCCTCAGTCATTGTTCACTGGTGGTGTTGGCTGTGGATATGGTCTAACTTGGGGTGAGAGACACAGTTTAGGACAGGAATACCTGAAATCCCACCATCTGGGCATCTACCCACTCTGACGAAATTTAAGGTAATGAGTGTCAAAGAACTGACGCCTTTAAACTGTGGTGCTGGAGAAGACTCCTGAGGTTTCCTTGGATAGCAAGGAAGTCAAACCAGTCAAACTTAAGGAAAATCAACCCTAAATACTCATTGAAAGGACTGATGCTGAATCTCCAGTATTTTGGTCATCTGATGCAAAGAGCCAACTCATTGGAAAAGTCCCTGATGCTGGGAAAGATTGAGGGCAGGAGGAGGAGAAGGCATCAGAGAATGAGCTGGCTGGATAGAAACACCAATGCAATGGACGTGAACTTGAGCAAACGTCAGGAGGTGATGAGGGACACGGAGGCCTGACATGCTACAGTCCATGAGGTGGCAACTGAACACACAAACGCACTTATTTGGAGCGAAGATTAACCATGTTTCAGAACAAAGGAACACAGCCTGAAAGTTACCTTGGACAGAGAAAACAAGGTGATGTGAGGACTGGAGAGTGTGGCATAAGGGTGGAGAGATGAGCAGACAAGACGTGTTCCACCTCCAAAGTGAAAGGATATCTAGGGATACGTTAATGAATAGTCAGTGAAAATGCCCGACTCTGGGTTCACACTAGCCCACACCACATGGTAACAATGGGAAGTGGCCCAATTAGATTTGTATTTTTTCAAAGATAAGTGAATAGTGGATTGGGGAAAGTGGAAGGGAAACAAAGATGGAGAGGAGAAGAGAAAGACCTACCGTCGTCTCCATCTAAGAGAAAAACACTGCTAGTTTGGATGGTGGCAGTTACCACAGATATTTGAAAAATATTCAGGAAGTGGACTTTGCCTTTGAGATAGACTTAATGGGATCGGTGACAAGAGAGAAAGGAGCCAGGGATTATTCCTAGGTTTCTGGTTTGAGGAGCAGAGTAGATGTAGATGCATTTCCTAAGATGAGGACGCTGGGGGAAGATTGTGTTCGGGGGCTATGATGACATGTTTAGTTTGCTGAATGAGTGGTGAGACTTTATGCTGTACATCAAGATGTGTTTCTGGCTTTTAGTGCAGAGATGGGAAGGGTATAGGAGGAAGGTGTGAAAGGCTCTGAAATAGGGTAAAAGACAAGATCTCTGTTAGCTATTATGTGCTGCAATAACCCTTGCTGTGTTTATTGCCCATTTAATAGAGTGTACATTACAACCCACAGGGATAATCAAGAGATGGGAGATGTTGAATGAGATGCGGAGATACCATAGGTGGGAAATTTGTTTCACTGTGAAAGGTTCTCATTTATGAAAATGGATTCAGGATAAATCTCAGGCCCTGCCTCCCTCCATCTCTCCTTCCTTATCCTCCTTTCCTCAACTCTAGCTTTTAGGCCAGGGTGTTGGGAGGCAGAGAACCATTTTGAAAAGATAGGTACATTAGAGGAGAGAGAGCGGGGATGAGGAGAGATTCTCCCAGGGATCATAGGGTCAGTTATTTTTATCTGACGGGAGATGACATGCTAAGTATTGGAAGTCATCTTTGCAGCCATTTTCCTTGAAAGAGAATAGTCATGGTGCCCTTCTGACCAGTGATCAAACCCTTCTTGACCCAAAGTTAACTGTGTTACATTCTGATGCTTTTTTCTCCACTTTTCTAGCCTTGGTTTGCTCCTCTGTAAAGGGGGGATAATAATAACTTCTACACTGAGTTGCTGTGATAAATGAAACTTGATTAGATACCAGCTGTTAAATGCCAGAGGTAGTGGTGGTCATGTCGTACGTGTTAATTCCTTCCTGTTTCCCCCTCTTTTCTTTCCTTACTTTGGAGAATCTGGCCTTGAGCTGGGCTTTAAAGGAACCACATTGCACGTGAGGAGTCCATGTCTAGGATCACTGTCTTCCTGGATGATTATCCTGGGACCTTGACCAGAGTGGGTAGACTGTCTCTATTGGCAAAGATTCACGTTGGCTACTGATGACCATCATGGGGTTTGGCTCGTCTAGGCAGTCCTTTGCGGAAACTTGGCTGCTTTCAGGTGTCTTGGGGGAACAGCAGCATCTGGTGGCTGCCTGAACAGTAACCCGGCTGGCAGGTTTCTGGTTTGAGGAGCAGAGTAGATGTAGATGCATTTCCTAAGATGAGGACGCTGGGGGAAGATTGTGTTCGGGGGCTATGATGACATGTTTAGTTTGCTGAATGAGTGGTGAGACTTTATGCTGTACATCAAGATGTGTTTCTGGCTTTTAGTGCAGAGATGGGAAGGGTATAGGAGGAAGGTGTGAAAGGCTCTGAAATAGGGTAAAAGACAAGATCTCTGTTAGCTATTATGTGCTGCAATAACCCTTGCTGTGTTTATTGCCCATTTAATAGAGTGTACATTACAACCCACAGGGATAATCAAGAGATGGGAGATGTTGAATGAGATGCGGAGATACCATAGGTGGGAAATTTGTTTCACTGTGAAAGGTTCTCATTTATGAAAATGGATTCAGGATAAATCTCAGGCCCTGCCTCCCTCCATCTCTCCTTCCTTATCCTCCTTTCCTCAACTCTAGCTTTTAGGCCAGGGTGTTGGGAGGCAGAGAACCATTTTGAAAAGATAGGTACATTAGAGGAGAGAGAGCGGGGATGAGGAGAGATTCTCCCAGGGATCATAGGGTCAGTTATTTTTATCTGACGGGAGATGACATGCTAAGTATTGGAAGTCATCTTTGCAGCCATTTTCCTTGAAAGAGAATAGTCATGGTGCCCTTCTGACCAGTGATCAAACCCTTCTTGACCCAAAGTTAACTGTGTTACATTCTGATGCTTTTTTCTCCACTTTTCTAGCCTTGGTTTGCTCCTCTGTAAAGGGGGGATAATAATAACTTCTACACTGAGTTGCTGTGATAAATGAAACTTGATTAGATACCAGCTGTTAAATGCCAGAGGTAGTGGTGGTCATGTCGTACGTGTTAATTCCTTCCTGTTTCCCCCTCTTTTCTTTCCTTACTTTGGAGAATCTGGCCTTGAGCTGGGCTTTAAAGGAACCACATTGCACGTGAGGAGTCCATGTCTAGGATCACTGTCTTCCTGGATGATTATCCTGGGACCTTGACCAGAGTGGGTAGACTGTCTCTATTGGCAAAGATTCACGTTGGCTACTGATGACCATCATGGGGTTTGGCTCGTCTAGGCAGTCCTTTGCGGAAACTTGGCTGCTTTCAGGTGTCTTGGGGGAACAGCAGCATCTGGTGGCTGCCTGAACAGTAACCCGGCTGCAGGCTTCAGGGGGAGCAAATCAACAGCATCTGTGTTTCTCCAACAAAACAGCAGGGCTATTAAAATAGCTCTTAGGCACCATCTATCACTGCACTGTCTTTCTTGTTTGCACAGGCTGCAACTGGAGAAATGCGGCTCTGGAGGTCCTGATGGGTTGGTGGAGCACTAGAATGTGAATAAGGAGACTTGGTCTCATGTCCAGGCTTTGCCAGCTCCAGGGTGACTTTGACCAAGTCACTTGGACTCTCTGGGCCTGTTTTCATGATCTTAAATTCCCAGAGGCTTTCTTTGGTGTCAAGTGACAGTTGCTGCTTGGGGAATATAGGTAGCATTCATCACAGCAGGCTTCTTCATTACATAACACTGGAAACTTTGTTCCATTTCTCTCTGACTTAGTTTCCTCATCTGAAAGCAGGGATGGTGATGGCACCATAAAGAATGGTTCTTAAAAATTAACTGGAAGGGCTTCCCTGGTGGTCCAGTGGATAAAGAGTCTACCTTGCACTGCAAGGGGCGCCGGTTCGATCCCTGGCACGGGAAGATCCCACATGCCCCAGAGTGGCTGGACTGGTGTGTTCAATTAAGAGTCAACACTCTGGAGTGCATGTGCCCAGAGCCGGTGCTCTGCTACAGGAGAGGCCACTGCAATGCGAGGCCCGCACAGGTCAAAGAACAAAGATGGATGAAAAATAAATAAATGAAAGACCAATAAGAAAGTGCCCTCCCCAAATTAACTGGGATACTGATTATAGAGTCCTAGACCTGATTCCTGACACATAATGAGCACTCAACAAATGTCAGATGCCTTTCTACCCTTTAGTCATAATAGTGCTTAATATCTGTGCTGCAGTATAGGGCTACTACTGTTTAGTCTGAGCATAGATTCTAAAATCATGTTAGCAGTCATTATGATCAAGCATGATGAAGTATTCCCACCTCTGCACTCTAGCGTGTTAATTTCTCATAGATGCTTCTGCACGTATTGATCCATTTGCCAAAAAACACACCACCTTCACTCATTCTGCAAGGCTGAGCACATATGATTCTCCCCCGTGAAACGACAGACCCTCTCTAAGGAGATCTGATGGCTCATTTAGTGAAAATGAACCCAGACCCCTCAAGTTTAACAAAAAATGGAGACAATAGACTTGATAAGGAGTGAGAGGATTATCCTCTCTGCTCAGGACATGTATTATCCTATACAAGTCTGTCAACCATATGAGAGGATGAGGGTGGGCCTCATCCCTGGAGGATGTGCTTGTCAATCTTTCTATCTCTTCTGCTTCCTTGTATGTACTCCTTTTTAATGAATAACTTGGTGTCTGGTACATAGTAGGTATCATGAGGGTGATGTATGTTTGCAGAATGAATGACATGCGTATCTCATCGTGCACTCATTTTTCATGGAGCATCTCCTGTGTCAAGGAGGCAGGCGGCCTGAAGCTTCTTTTCATATTATTAAGCTATGTAGATTTTACTTTCTAGATGAGGTTAATTGATTCTTAATGGGATGGTGGGAGTGCAGGCAACACAATTTATACTTCCTTAAGGCTTCATTTTATACCTCAAACAGGCATTCCTTACTTCAGTGTGATATTGTAGACAATACTGTGTGAATTTATTGCAATCTGAAATCACTGCATCACAATTACAGTGCTTATTATTATGTTTGCAGTTGTTTAATGCTACTTTATATTTCTACATTTTGTATTCTAATGCATTAGGCTGCAGAAGAGTCCAATTCATATTCTTCTGCTTGGGATTTTAAATAGGTTAATAGTATGCAAATACAAGGCACATTTTTGCATTCTGTTACAAACATCGTACACAGATATTGCTATGCTGTTTGGGCAAAATGTAATGAAATGTAATTTAATATGATACTTTCAAGCACATTAGATTGTTCCTGAGGGTTTTGTGACCGTGGTCCTAAACTGTGTTAAACCATAGCTCAAACTAGTCTGAGCAAAATGAGTTTCTTTCCTCATTTTACTGCCCTTTCTGAGTTCAATGACTTTTTGTTGCCCATGCTGAATGAGGTTTGGGGTTTCCTGTGGTTAGGATAGGCTAGAAATGAGTTTGAAAATATTCAGCTCCCTTTGTGAGAATATATTGCTATTTCTGCTTTTAGTAGGCTCCTCAATTCACCAACCATTCTGTTTATTAATTCACCAAACTCACTCACTCATTCATTTATTCATTCCACTCTACATCTTGCTCTGTGCTCGCAGCATTAATCTTCCTGTTTACCCACACTCCTCCCCGAGATAGAAACTGTGTGGTCCTGGGCCAGGCTGCCTGACCACAGAGTAGGACCGTGCCTGACTTTTAGAAGGAGCTGCATACCTGAGAAAAGGAAGAATGGATGTGAGTTCTATGTAGTGGAGATTTCTTTATTTTAAGGATAAGATAAAGCTGTCATGTGTGTATTGCCACGTTGGACATGCAGTACTCAGTGTTCATATGGGAAATGTATAAATGAACCGGTCTCCAAATTAACAACATAGAAACTAAATGCCTTTGTTTCTTTGCAGATTTAAATCATATGCCATTAGCACCTAGGAAAGGGCATGCGTGTGCTGTCACTCAGTAGTGTCTGACCCTGTGCTACCCTGCAGATTGTAGCCCACCAGACTCCTCCGTCCATGGAATTCTCCAGGCAGGAATCCTGGAGTGGGTTACTGTTTCCTCCTCCAGGGCATCTTCCCAGCCCAGGAATTGAAGCCATGTCTCTTAGGTCTCCTGCATTGGCAGGCAGGTTCTTTGGCACGAGTGTCACCTGGGAAGGCCAAGAAGGGTGACTAGTACGTAAGAAGTATTTAATGTGACCTTGTTTCTAAAGAAAGATAGTAGAATTTCAAGCCATAATATGGAATAGCCACAGTCAAGTAAACCCAGGAGGGGAAGCTTTATAAAATCCTGACTTTGTATGCCCTGGAAGAGGATTGAGCCCAGCTCTTCTTTGGGCCCAGACACTACTGTTTAGAAAGTACTTCTCACGCGCTTTGTTCCCTCTTTCCTCTGCTCTAAAGAGCTTCTGTCCTCCTCCCTGCCTGGCTGCCTGACCTTTCATGAGGTGTGTCATCTGTGGTCAAGTATGTTTTGTCAGGATTCACAGTGGAGAAGAAAAAGAAGGGAATCTTAGCAGCTCTGCTTCCCTCTCTCCTAAGCCCACAGTGGCTCCCTTAGCCAGTTATGGATGGACCCCAGACATCTCCAGCCCCTGTCCTATCCCTCTTCTTCCCTTTCCTAATGCCCAGGCTTCTGAGCTCAGTTCCCTTTGAAATACAGACAAATCAACTCCAGTCCTCTCAGTAATCGAGGACTCAGGAGAGAACAAATAGAAAGTCTGCTGCTACTCTGATTCCCTCTATCTTTTCCCTCTTGGCCCCTCCACAAATTGAATCCTCTCCATTGACTGCACATCTACATTTCAGCAGGCAAGCTGCAATTATTCAATGACAGCAGGCCCGGATTTCACCGCGGAAGATCCGGGGCTGGCTGAGATGACCCAGGCGTGACCATCCTCTGTCAGCAGTGCCGGAGAGAGGCATCTGACTTAAAGTCACACAGCAGTGGAGAGCACCACTGTCTCACCCTCCTAAGTCACTCAAAATGCTAGGACAAGCATGGCCCAAGAAAGGCTGACAGAACTCTCCCGTAGACCCCTCTTTCCTGACCCATCAATAAGGTCCCAGAGATGGCTCTTACTACTGTCCTTGTGACAAGAATAGCTGGTTGGTGGTGTGAACTTTTTTCTTTTATTTATTGGCCCACATTTTAAAACTTGGAAGAGAGATGAGAGTTAGTCCCCCACACCCTGCTCCTCTGTTCCCTGCCCTCCCTTCACCTAGTTAAGTGGACTTGTTCAGTCTGAAACACTATTTCCTCAGGGTGTCTTCTGTGATTCCTGCATCTCACTCAGACAGGACTGCCATGGTCTATTTTTTTTTTTTCCAACTTTTACTTTTATTCCTAAATGACAATTATCATTTTAAACATTTTTTATTGTGGTAAAAATCACTGCATATAAAACATACTATAGTAACCATATTTGCCTGTAAAGTTCAGTGGCAGGAAGTCCATCCACAGGGTTGTGCCAGCCTCACCATCATCTACGTCCGGAACTTTTCACCTTCCCAAACTGAAACTCTGTCTGCATTCAAATTTCCTACCCCCCACCCCACCCTCAGCTTCTACCAATGTACTTTCTATGAACTTGACTCTTCTAGGTATTGCATATAAATGGAATCAAAGAGTATTTGTCTGCACCTCATGCATGTTGGCATGACTTTTTAAGGTTAACTTATGTCCTACAAACAGGTTGCACTTTTTTTCCCCACTGTGCTATACAGTAGCTTCCCATAGTCTTATATGGCTCTTTGTATTTTCCCTTGGTATCTCAGATGACAAAATTATTTTGTGTATGTATACAGTGTGTTTATGTGTGTCTTTGTGTATTATTGTGTGATTAATGTGTATCTTCTCCACTAGAATATGAATCTTGTCCCCTAACATAATCCCTGGCACAGAGTAAGTTCTTGGTGAGTATTTATTGAATGAACGGTTGGAAAAAGAAAAGAGATACGGTCAAGATAAAAAGAGTAAAGGCAGATGGTTAAGATATGCGAACTTCCAGGTAGAGGATAAATAAATGCTAGGGCTATAATGTACAGAGGAGGATGATAATTAAGAATATGGTATCATGTATTTGAAAGTTGAAAAGAGCAAATTTGAAAAGTTTTTGTCCAAGAAAAACAAATGTCTTAACTATGTGAAATGATGAAAGTTAATCAAACTTACCATGATAACAGTTTTGCTGTATATATCTATATCTATCTATCTATCTATCTATATATTAGAGCATCATGTTGAATACCTAGAACTAAGATAGTGTTGTATGTCCATTATTGGACAGAGAAATGGCAACTCACTCCAATGTTCTTGCCTGGAAAATTTCACAAGTAGAGGAATCTGTAGGGCTACAGTCCATGAGGTTACAAAGAATCAGACATGGCTAAGCATGTCAATTATATCTTAACAAAACTGGGAGGAAAATAATTAGAAGTCTAAAAATGTGTGTTTACGAACTGGCTAATTGGAGTTTTTTCCACAGCCTTTGAGTGAAGCGGTGTTTTCGTGGTACCCAAGACCATGCACACTTTCATGAATTCACTAGGGGAACTCACAAGACTCCATATATAGTCCTATGCACAGCTAAGACTTCTTACAGAAGTACAGCAAGGATGCACAGCTGGATCAATATGGGAAAAACTTAAGTGGAGTCTGGAAGGATCCATGTTCAGGCTTCCTAACTTCTCTCCCTCCCATGAGGAATCATCCAGAATGCATCCTATCCCAGAAGTGAAAATGCAGCTATGTTTGTTAAGATGTTTCTGGGCCAAGAAAGCTCATTTGATATATAGTGCCCAAGGGCTTTGTTGAGGAGCTGGTCACATATGCACTCTCTGCCTAACTACAAAATTCTAGTCTCCAAGAAACAAAGCAGGTACTGAGCATAAATCAAATTATTTGCAGTAACAGTCTAGGTACAGTGGACCAGTCTTAACAGGTATGCACCATTTTAAGAGCCAAGTTCTCAGTCGCCAGTCAAGGACTGCTCTTGCAAGTAGATCCTTTTAAAGACAGCAGCCTCTTCCCTGCACAGAGGCCTAGATCATTTTTTTTTTCATATGTGGAGGGAGATACACATAGTCACATCCATGTTCATACATGAATCAATACCTATGTAAGAGATACTATAATATTTAGTGAAGCAATGAAGAGGGCCAAATTTGATCTTCAGCTGCCTCAGTTTAACTCCTGGCTATACTTACTGTGTTGCTTTGGGCATGTTTCTTTACCTATCTGTGCCTTTCACCCATGTGTAAAGATGGGAAAAGTAATATAGCTATCTTGTAGTATTGCTGCCATGACAAATGAGATCCAGCAGTCATTCAACAACACGTGAGAAGGGAGTAAGTACCCATTAACTCATGGATGGTGTCATCCTTATTGTTCTCATTATTATTCAGAAGTTGCCCAAGGTTTCATGGTCCTTCTAAGTTCAGTGAGTGTGAACTGGGTGACTGAATGACTGAAAGGAATAAGTCATCTGGCTTTTAATATTGTCTCTCCCAGTCACATACATTGTAACAGTGAGCATGTTTGTTCCTCTCCCTCATTTCAGTTTGCTCATCTTCACTGTTAACATGCTGGTCCTTGTCTGTCCAGTTCCCACAGCATAGCAGGAGAGAATGCGGAGAAAGTAGGGTAGAGCAGAGCTTGATGGGTAGAGGAAGCTAGATTGATGGTAGGGTAGAGCAGAGGTGGAGGAAGCTAAAGAATGTAAGCCTCTTCTGCGTTTACACATGTAGCAATTTTATTATGGCAATAATAAAACAGAGCAACTGCAGCTGTAGTATTACTACTTGTACTAGAAATAAATCTTACCAAGGACTACCAGACCTTCAGCTGGGATGGGAATCTCTAGGTGGAAGAGGCTAGGTTGAACAAATAGATAAAAGAGAGAGGGAATGAGAGAGAGTAAGCAACCGTGAGACTGTCTTTTCATATTCAGCTTCTGCAATCTAGCACAGTCTCTGTTATCTGGCAAGAAGTTCTCAGTGAATGTTTGTTGCCGAATAAAATGAATACTGGAAATTCCCTGGCAGTCCAGTTAAGACTCTGCGCTTTCACCGTAGGAGGTGTGTGTTCAATCCCTGGGCTGGGAACTAAGATCCAACTGTCAAAAAATGAATCCTATCAGTTGAAGGTACTATTACTCATAAGAGAACCAGTGACTGAGTGCCTACGATCTACAAAGAACTTTGTGCATTGAGTTTTTGCAGCATGATAGCACTCATATGCAGCGTCCCAGGCTCAGCAGTAAAAAAAATCTGCCTGCTGACACAGAAAATGCGGGTTCAGTTTCCGCATCAAAAAGATCCCCTGGGGCTTCCCTGGTGGTCCAGTGTGTGAGGACACCACCTTGCAGCGCAGCGGGCGCCGGTTCGATCCCTGGCCTGGGAAGATCCCACATGCGGCAGAGCAGCTGGACCGATGTGTCCAATTACCGAGCCAGAGCTCTGGAGCACCTGCGCCCAGAGCTGGTGCTCTGTAGTGACAGAGGCCGCTGCGATGGGAGGCCCACACGGGCCAAAGAACAAAAAAGATGGATGAAAATGGATAAATGAAAGATCAATAGAAGTAGCCAAAAATAATAAATAAAAAATTTAAAAAGGATCCCCTGAAGAAGAGAATGGCAACCCAGTCCAGTATTCTTGCCTGGAGAATCCCATGGACAGAGGAGCCTGGCAGGCTACAGTCCATGGGGCACAAAGAGTCAGTCACAATTTAGTGACTAAACTGTACTAGCAGCAGGCATTATTCTACTAATCTTATGCAGAAAGATGGGGGTCCTGTGACCTAAAAATCAGAAGGCAGTGGGGGATTGAGCCCAAATCCAAGCTCCGTTCTGTGAGGCTTTAAAGCCACAAGATACTCTCAACTATCTAATGCTGAAATTACCATGATTTAAAAAATTTTTGTAGTATTTTATTTTGCTTTTACATAGTTTTGTTGTGTTCAGTTCTATATAATCCCAACTCCATTTTAGGCATATCTTGGATCCATCCCATCTGCATGATTTTTATACTTCATTTTTCCTAAGTGAAATTCTTAAAAATGCTAATAAAATTGCTAGTCAGTCACCAAACACAGCTTTACCACTCACTTTATAAAGTGTTCATACAAGTTGCTGAGAGCAGAGCAAGGCTTACTGCAGACACTGTAAGTGGACCTCTTGCCTGTCGTTTAAGGCTCTCATACTAACAAGGTTATTACCTGAGGGGAGGGGGAAGTTGGGGAAAAAAAATGAAACATTTATTAAATTATCCAAAAGAGCGCTCTGCTAGGCTTCCTTAGCATGTGCTTTCAAGGTGATAGATTAAGTGAAATAAAATTATTGAATTGAGAAGCCATTTATTACAAGGGAATTTCAGGAAACCAGAATGCTTTTTATAATATTACCGCCAGAGCTGCCTATTAATGAAAGTTATGTGTTCCACAGCGTTATTGAAACCTCTGGTTTGTCATCCTTTCCCCACAGCCTCGTTTCTAAAGGTGCAAAAACTTATAATTTACAACTTCTGGCATAATTGGAAAGTTAATTAGTTTTCCTCAGACTTCACCTGCTTTATTTTAACCACTATTTCCATAGCCTTTGTTTTCCCCGATTGTTACTTATGTCAGAATTTTGATACATGTTTGTCTCTGCATATCCTTGCTGTCATTTGAAATATAAGATGACTCAGTGTATTAGCCAAGTCAGTTTCTGCCAGCAGACATGGCTGCATCCATTTTTGTCTCACTTTTTCCTTTGACTTGGCAACCCAGTCCAGCTTGCCTGGAGAATCCCATGGACAGGGGCCTGGCAGGCTACAGTCCATGGGGCACAAAGAGTCAGTCACAATTTAGTGACTAAACTGTACTAGCAGCAGGCATTATTCTACTAATCTTATGCAGAAAGATGGGGGTCCTGTGACCTAAAAATCAGAAGGCAGTGGGGGATTGAGCCCAAATCCAAGCTCCGTTCTGTGAGGCTTTAAAGCCACAAGATACTCTCAACTATCTAATGCTGAAATTACCATGATTTAAAAAATTTTTGTAGTATTTTATTTTGCTTTTACATAGTTTTGTTGTGTTCAGTTCTATATAATCCCAACTCCATTTTAGGCATATCTTGGATCCATCCCATCTGCATGATTTTTATACTTCATTTTTCCTAAGTGAAATTCTTAAAAATGCTAATAAAATTGCTAGTCAGTCACCAAACACAGCTTTACCACTCACTTTATAAAGTGTTCATACAAGTTGCTGAGAGCAGAGCAAGGCTTACTGCAGACACTGTAAGTGGACCTCTTGCCTGTCGTTTAAGGCTCTCATACTAACAAGGTTATTACCTGAGGGGAGGGGGAAGTTGGGGAAAAAAAATGAAACATTTATTAAATTATCCAAAAGAGCGCTCTGCTAGGCTTCCTTAGCATGTGCTTTCAAGGTGATAGATTAAGTGAAATAAAATTATTGAATTGAGAAGCCATTTATTACAAGGGAATTTCAGGAAACCAGAATGCTTTTTATAATATTACCGCCAGAGCTGCCTATTAATGAAAGTTATGTGTTCCACAGCGTTATTGAAACCTCTGGTTTGTCATCCTTTCCCCACAGCCTCGTTTCTAAAGGTGCAAAAACTTATAATTTACAACTTCTGGCATAATTGGAAAGTTAATTAGTTTTCCTCAGACTTCACCTGCTTTATTTTAACCACTATTTCCATAGCCTTTGTTTTCCCCGATTGTTACTTATGTCAGAATTTTGATACATGTTTGTCTCTGCATATCCTTGCTGTCATTTGAAATATAAGATGACTCAGTGTATTAGCCAAGTCAGTTTCTGCCAGCAGACATGGCTGCATCCATTTTTCTTGTCTCACTTTTTTCCTTTGACTTGATTCCAATACCTCAGTCAACGGGCTTTTGTTGAGCCCATCCTATGTGCTATGGTTGGAAAAGGGGAGGAAGTGGAGCTCAAGGAAGAAGGAATGAAGGCCCATCTCTGATTCCCAGGATTGCTGGGACGATAAGAAGAAATGCCTCAGAAGAAAATTCATAAAAATGGCTATTTTTGAAATGACTGTGAAAAAGTATGTGTTTTGAAGTCAAATGTCTATAGAACTGTGAGAACATCAGCCAAGTAGTAAACGTCTCTCAGCCTCAGTTTCTTCTCTGTGATGGAGATAGTCATACCTACATCACTGGAATGTTGTAACACCTAAAGATAATGCAAATGAGGGCCTGGCCTGAGGCCTGGGAAAAGGCAAGCTCCTGGGACTTGTCAGTGACTCCTCCTTCTCTATTTCCTTGTCCCCAGTTGAGTGCCCACCTTATGTTACCTACAAGCAGACCAAAGGAGTGCCTAGAGAAGCAAGCTCTGTGCATTACAGGAAAGTCAGGAAAGCTGGAAGGCATGAGTTTGGAACTGGACCTTAACATATTAAAAAGACTTAAGTCATTGACATCATCATCATCATCATCATCAAAACTGAAGGAAGAAGAAAAGAAAAAACAGAATAGCTATTAATTATTGAGCACTCAATATTGCCTCTGTGTGTGTGTGTGTGTGCGCTCAGTTGGCTCAGTTATGTCCAATTTTTTGTGACCCCATGGGCTGTAGCATGGACTGGGACCTGCGAGAGCCTACCAGACTCTTCTGTCCATGTGAGTTTCCTCCTCCAGGGGATCTTCCTGATCCAGGAATCTAACCTGTGTCTCCAGCATTGGCAGGTGGATTCTTTACCACTGAGTCACCTGGGAAGCCCAAATATCGCCTGACACTATGCTAAACACTTTTCAACCTTGTGTGATTTATTTTTCCCCAAAAAACTCAATGAGATGGATGTCACTATTTTCCCTGTTTTTGAAGATTAAGTAATCCATCCAGAAAGTTTCATTACCTGTGACCACAGAATGGCTACGCTGGAGCCACACTGGACTTCAAGCATAAGTAGGTTGAACTGCAAAGCTAAGGTTGAACTGCCTCTTGAACTCTCCTTAGCACAGACTCTCACCTCTTTTGTTGACTTTTTCTCTTGACTGCTGGGACCTGGGTGGTATTCTATGGTAGAAGGTCCCATCAGCAATGACTGAAGCCATCCTTCATCCTGATGTGGGTGTGGTATCCTAGGAGAAGGGTAAATTATGAAGGGGAAACAGGCAGAAATGTTACACACACACAAAGAATCAAAATCTGAATCTGGCCTTTGGCAGCATTAATTTTTCTCTCCGTAACTTATCTAAGATTTAGCTAGTCTTATATTAAACAATAAGGAGTTACCATGGCAACCTCATTGCCATGTAATAACACATCCTTCCCAACTGTAAAATCAAAGCCAGAGAAGCAAATAGAAACCATCAAATTACCAAATAGCCATCTTCTCCATCTCTCTTTTTCCTTCATAGAACGATTATTGATTACTTTCTTTATTGCAGGTCAGTGACACTATTCCTGGTTTTCTACCCTTCCTCCTTTCTGTTGCCCTTTCTGTGAACAAGGAGGGTCTGAAGAGGAGCCCTGGGCGAGTGCCTCCAGTCCTCGGAGGGGCAGCACAGCCCTTATTCCAGGAGGACAAAGCTTGCCTCCGTGCCATCTCCTGCCAGCTGCTGCCAGTGTTGCCCTGGGGGCATTTATTTCTCTTGCTGGCTGCAGAAATGCTTGATTAACCCCATGCTCTTGCCGCATCTGCTCCGACTCCTTCTGGCTGTGTCTCTTTACCTTCTGGCAGAAATTCGTTGTCCATGTTGGAGCCCTGGGCAGCCGTGTCTGCAGCAGATGTTCCCTCCTGGTGCACAGACTAGGGAGACTTGCTCCTCAACCCGACCTACCCCACCCCTGCCACTGCTTCTGCATACCTTCCCTGCTTTTTCCCTTTCTGTTTCTTGGTGAATTCCTAGTTTCCCTTCAGCATTCAGGTAGAAGTCAGGCATTACTTCTACCAAGAAGCTTTCCCTACTGTTTTCATCTTGGATGAGTCGCCTCACCTCTGATATTTGGCAGGTTCCATTTATTGACCACAGAATGGCTACGCTGGAGCCACACTGGACTTCAAGCATAAGTAGGTTGAACTGCAAAGCTAAGGTTGAACTGCCTCTTGAACTCTCCTTAGCACAGACTCTCACCTCTTTTGTTGACTTTTTCTCTTGACTGCTGGGACCTGGGTGGTATTCTATGGTAGAAGGTCCCATCAGCAATGACTGAAGCCATCCTTCATCCTGATGTGGGTGTGGTATCCTAGGAGAAGGGTAAATTATGAAGGGGAAACAGGCAGAAATGTTACACACACACAAAGAATCAAAATCTGAATCTGGCCTTTCGCAGCTTTAATTTTTCTCTCCGTAACTTATCTAAGATTTAGCTAGTCTTATATTAAACAATAAGGAGTTACCATGGCAACCTCATTGCCATGTAATAACACATCCTTCCCAACTGTAAAATCAAAGCCAGAGAAGCAAATAGAAACCATCAAATTACCAAATAGCCATCTTCTCCATCTCTCTTTTTCCTTCATAGAACGATTATTGATTACTTTCTTTATTGCAGGTCAGTGACACTATTCCTGGTTTTCTACCCTTCCTCCTTTCTGTTGCCCTTTCTGTGAACAAGGAGGGTCTGAAGAGGAGCCCTGGGCGAGTGCCTCCAGTCCTCGGAGGGGCAGCACAGCCCTTATTCCAGGAGGACAAAGCTTGCCTCCGTGCCATCTCCTGCCAGCTGCTGCCAGTGTTGCCCTGGGGGCATTTATTTCTCTTGCTGGCTGCAGAAATGCTTGATTAACCCCATGCTCTTGCCGCATCTGCTCCGACTCCTTCTGGCTGTGTCTCTTTACCTTCTGGCAGAAATTCGTTGTCCATGTTGGAGCCCTGGGCAGCCGTGTCTGCAGCAGATGTTCCCTCCTGGTGCACAGACTAGGGAGACTTGCTCCTCAACCCGACCTACCCCACCCCTGCCACTGCTTCTGCATACCTTCCCTGCTTTTTCCCTTTCTGTTTCTTGGTGAATTCCTAGTTTCCCTTCAGCATTCAGGTAGAAGTCAGGCATTACTTCTACCAAGAAGCTTTCCCTAATGTTTTCATCTTGGATGAGTTGCCTCACCTCTGATATTTGGCAGGTTCCATTTATTCCTGTATGTATCACATCTTCTAGCATGCCAAGCACATAGTAGGAACTCAGTAAACACCCTACTTCATTCACTTTGGATGGCATGAGACTGTTTATTGGCACCAATCTTTGGGCAGTTAATCAGATTGACTGGTTCTTCGTTTTCTTCTAAGATTTTCACATGTGAATAAAAGTAGATGGGCTGAGAAGCAAGTTTGGTTTATCTGGTGTATCTCTAGCAAATCACATCTTTTTAATTTCATGCATCGATGGAATGATATGTCATGCCTATTACAGGGCGACAGCTTGCTACCTTGTATAACTCAACATGCTGATGCAGCTGGGCATGTGAAATTATTCCAAGAGCAAGTCAGAACCAGGAAATAAGAAATGGTACCAAGTTTCCCAAGATGGTGTTTCTTTACCATCCACCTGTGACCTCATCTGCTATGGGACCTGACCTGAACAGCATTCCCACATTAGCTCAATGAAGGGCAATTATGTTTTTACTCGACACCTGGTCCTAGGAGCAAAATGGCTAAGGAGAAAATTTATTCTTATTGGGGACCAAATGGTCACTTACTCAGTCAACAAACATTCACTGAGGACCTCAATAATTGTTTGTCCCATAGTCAGTGAGGAAGTGAACAGAAGAATGAAGTCTGTCTCCATCCTCCAGTCCAACATCTGCCCCGCTGCCAGGTCTGTTAGTCTAGCACCCACTCAAGGCACCCTCTCCATGGCATAAACACTTGTGATGACACTGCATCTTTTACAGAATAAAATCCAAAGGTCTCAACTCAATGACGCAATCAGATACTTCTACCACCTATTGAGATGCCCAAAAAGTTCATTGCAGAGTTTTCCTTACCAGCTTATGGAAACACCCGAAAAACTCTTTGGCCAACCCTGTAGCCTCAGTTCTTCCCATCGTACCCTTGCTCCTTCCTCAGCATAGCCCTGCCTTCTCTGATGTTCTCATTTATTGCTCTGTACTGGATAGACAAAACTCTCCTGAAGAGTAATGTTCTTGAATTTGAGAGTTGACAAAGTAAGTTCCCCTTCACCATCCAAAATTTACTTTCTCAAGCTGAATGAACATCTCCAGATATGGTGGAGATGTGAGAACTTCCCTTCTCATCAAGCTTGGGGACCTAAGCTCTAACTCAGCCTGGGATTCTTAGAAGCCAGGTGTTTGGTTGGGAGTTGGAATGAGACAGAACAGCATAGCATAGAATTGGAAGGAACTTGCATGAAACTGAGCCAGCTCCTCCATGTTACTTCTGAGGAAGCTGAGACCTAGAATACTTAAGTGCCTCATCTGAGGTCATGGGGTTCAGTGGCAACAAGAACACTAATCCCAGGAGAGAGCTTTGCCCAGTCCATTCCAGTTGATACCTGAGTCCATCGGGGTTTTGGCTACTTGTCAGCTTGAGGTCAGCCATGTTCTTCTAAATTTTCCCAGGAAGGTAAAGGGCCAAGTTTCCCAAGATGGTGTTTCTTTACCATCCACCTGTGACCTCATCTGCTATGGGACCTGACCTGAACAGCATTCCCACATTAGCTCAATGAAGGGCAATTATGTTTTTACTCGACACCTGGTCCTAGGAGCAAAATGGCTAAGGAGAAAATTTATTCTTATTGGGGACCAAATGGTCACTTACTCAGTCAACAAACATTCACTGAGGACCTCAATAATTGTTTGTCCCATAGTCAGTGAGGAAGTGAACAGAAGAATGAAGTCTGTCTCCATCCTCCAGTCCAACATCTGCCCCGCTGCCAGGTCTGTTAGTCTAGCACCCACTCAAGGCACCCTCTCCATGGCATAAACACTTGTGATGACACTGCATCTTTTACAGAATAAAATCCAAAGGTCTCAACTCAATGACGCAATCAGATACTTCTACCACCTATTGAGATGCCCAAAAAGTTCATTGCAGAGTTTTCCTTACCAGCTTATGGAAACACCCGAAAAACTCTTTGGCCAACCCTGTAGCCTCAGTTCTTCCCATCGTACCCTTGCTCCTTCCTCAGCATAGCCCTGCCTTCTCTGATGTTCTCATTTATTGCTCTGTACTGGATAGACAAAACTCTCCTGAAGAGTAATGTTCTTGAATTTGAGAGTTGACAAAGTAAGTTCCCCTTCACCATCCAAAATTTACTTTCTCAAGCTGAATGAACATCTCCAGATATGGTGGAGATGTGAGAACTTCCCTTCTCATCAAGCTTGGGGACCTAAGCTCTAACTCAGCCTGGGATTCTTAGAAGCCAGGTGTTTGGTTGGGAGTTGGAATGAGACAGAACAGCATAGCATAGAATTGGAAGGAACTTGCATGAAACTGAGCCAGCTCCTCCATGTTACTTCTGAGGAAGCTGAGACCTAGAATACTTAAGTGCCTCATCTGAGGTCATGGGGTTCAGTGGCAACAAGAACACTAATCCCAGGAGAGAGCTTTGCCCAGTCCATTCCAGTTGATACCTGAGTCCATCGTGGAAGGTACTCCTTTAGGCTACTTGTCAGCTTGAGGTCAGCCATGTTCTTCTCCAGGGAGGCACCTGTCAGCTCCTTCTCTCACTCTAAGGTGGTGGATTTTTTTCCTGAAAACTTGACTGTTCTTCTGCCTAGTTACTGCTGGAATCCCTGAAGCTCAGCAAAGCCCTTTCTGCTGGCTAGGGCTGGGGATGAAAGCCGTAAATATTAGCTGGGACAATGAATGACTGACTCAGGAATACATATTTGTTTTTTTTCTCAGAGGCTAGGTTGTGCTATTGGTTAAGAAGCATGTTCTACTGTGGGCTTCAGGCAAAATGCTACTCAATACCTGACACTTCTTGGTCTCTATGCATGCTATTGTTGAGGTCAAGTATAGATCTTGTGCTGAGATCATCTGCACATGTCATAGCCCCATCAGTAATGAAGCTCTCAACCCGTTTTGTGGTTGTAGGTCTTGGATGTCCTATTTCTCTAAATCATACCGTGGCAGAACAATCAGTTCTTCACTTTGAAAAGTGATCAGCCCAGTGATAAAGACATGTGTGTCAGTGTTTAAGGCAAATTCTTATCTTCTGTTCTACAACGTGTCTACATTTATAGCAGATAGAAAAACCTTCTGGAGGGAGGGGAGGTAAAGCTGTGGACTCTTTTTTGGAGGAGGGGACGGGCCACTCCTATTGGTCTTTCATTTATCTATTTTCATCCATCTGTGTTCTTTGGCCTGTGGGCCTCCCATGTGGCCTCTGTTGTCGCAGAGAGCCGGCTCTGGTGCATGCCGGCCCTCAGTAATTGGGCACATCGCGTCCGTTGGCACCCGGGATCTCAAGCCTGGGATTCTTAGAAGCCAGGTGTTTGGTTGGGAGTTGGAATGAGACAGAACAGCATAGCATAGAATTGGAAGGAACTTGCATGAAACTGAGCCAGCTCCTCCATGTTACTTCTGAGGAAGCTGAGACCTAGAATACTTAAGTGCCTCATCTGAGGTCATGGGGTTCAGTGGCAACAAGAACACTAATCCCAGGAGAGAGCTTTGCCCAGTCCATTCCAGTTGATACCTGAGTCCATCGTGGAAGGTACTCCTTTAGGCTACTTGTCAGCTTGAGGTCAGCCATGTTCTTCTCCAGGGAGGCACCTGTCAGCTCCTTCTCTCACTCTAAGGTGGTGGATTTTTTTTTTCCTGAAAACTTGACTGTTCTTCTGCCTAGTTACTGCTGGAATCCCTGAAGCTCAGCAAAGCCCTTTCTGCTGGCTAGGGCTGGGGATGAAAGCCGTAAATATTAGCTGGGACAATGAATGACTGACTCAGGAATACATATTTGTTTTTTTTCTCAGAGGCTAGGTTGTGCTATTGGTTAAGAAGCATGTTCTACTGTGGGCTTCAGGCAAAATGCTACTCAATACCTGACACTTCTTGGTCTCTATGCATGCTATTGTTGAGGTCAAGTATAGATCTTGTGCTGAGATCATCTGCACATGTCATAGCCCCATCAGTAATGAAGCTCTCAACCCGTTTTGTGGTTGTAGGTCTTGGATGTCCTATTTCTCTAAATCATACCGTGGCAGAACAATCAGTTCTTCACTTTGAAAAGTGATCAGCCCAGTGATAAAGACATGTGTGTCAGTGTTTAAGGCAAATTCTTATCTTCTGTTCTACAACGTGTCTACATTTATAGCAGATAGAAAAACCTTCTGGAGGGAGGGGAGGTAAAGCTGTGGACTCTTTTTTTGGAGGAGGGGGACGGGCCACTCCTATTGGTCTTTCATTTATCTATTTTCATCCATCTGTGTTCTTTGGCCCGTGTGGGCCTCCCATCGCGGTGGCCTCTGTTGTCGCAGAGAGCCGGCTCTGGGTGCATGCGCCCCAGAGCTCCGGCTCAGTAATTGGGCACATGGGTCCTGCCGCTCCGTGGCACGTGGGATCTTCCCAGGCCAGGGATCGAACCAGTGCCCCTTGCACTGCAAGGCAGTGTCCTTACCCACTGGACCACCAGGGAAGCCCTCTGTGAATTCTCAAACCAAGCAACCAAACCAGGAATCCTAGCTAAGCCACTCACCTGTTGTGTGACCTTTGGCAAGTGGCTTAATTTCTCTGTGCCTCAGTTTCCTTTGTAACAAGGAGATCATAACAACATCTACCCCTGGGGGTGATTATATGGACTAAATGAATTAACATACAGTAAATGCTTGAAACTGTCAGAAACTTAGCCAGTGGTATAGATCTGTAAGTTGTGACCATCACCATCATCATCACTGTTTATTTCTCTCAAAGACAGTCACCAACTGGCTAGACCTCAGTGGTATCATTTTTTCAGTATAAAGACCCTCATGCTTACTTCCCAGGGTCTGTGTGCCGTCTCTGCCTCATCTCTTCCTCTGAACCCCACCTCTCACTCATCACCTTTTTTTCCAATTCAGGTTTAGAATCTCCCCCACTTGTTCTAAAACATTGTGGCTCTTATATGTCACTGTGTTTTAGTAAAGCTAGAAAATTGCGATGTGCTCATCTTTGTAACAATTTTCTGGCATCCTTTTGTTCACTTTACATGGAAAGTGTACAGAGTTTTTTCTCTCCTCTTCTGGGAACTCTCTATCGCAGCACATTCAAAATCTACCTATTCTCCAAGGTGTGGCTGGAAAAAAAAGAATGCAAATAGTAACAGTTCCTTGTATGGATTATATACTGAAATGATAATGATGTTGGTATACTGGCCTAAAAAATAAAATTATTATTAAAATTAATTTCACCAGTTTCTTTTTACTTTTTAACTGTGACTACAAGAAAAGGTAAACATACATCTGTGGCTTGCATTGTCCAGAATAATAGCAATCTCTTTAAATCAGAACTTTACTTGAATGGCTGAATAATCCTTTGAGACTGACAGCTTTTAGCCTGTTCTCAAGACCCATTTAATTTAATATATATACTTACAGTAACTACCTTATAAATAGAGTGACTATCCTTTTGGATTTGTCTAGGAAAGTCTCAATTTATGCTTACTGTTCAGCTATAAATTGTAAGTTGTGGCCCCTTTCATTATCAGTAAGAGTCTTATTTCAAATAATAAATTACACTGTGATCCTACTTATAAAAGATACACCTGAAGCTCTCAGGTTACTTTTGCACATCCTTATCCCTGAAGAACCCTTACCCGGTGTCTAGACCAATCTGTCTTTCTGTGGTCTGCACTGATATTTCCCTGCCTCATCAGTGCCCCTTTGACAAGAAAACACACTTCCTACTTTCAGATTCCCAATTAAAACTATATTGTTGATGTTTTTGTTGAGTCCATAAGTCATGTTTGACTCTTTTGCAATCCCGTGGATTGTAGCTAACCGGGCTCCTCTGTCCATGGGATTTCCCAGGTGAGAATATTGGAGTGGGTTGCTGTTTCCTTCTCTAGGGGATCTTCTCGACACAGGAATTGAACCCTTGTCTCCTGCATTGGCAGGCAGATTCTTTACATTGAGCTACCAGGGAAGCCCCAGCTAAAACCCTACTCCATTGCTAATTACCGTGGTTGGCATAATACTTCCTGTCCATTACTGTGAAACATTGCCCTTGGGATGGTGGCTGGGGAGGGGGGAGATGCATTGAGTCCACAGGCATTATTCTTTAGGTAGCTCATGTTGGATCTTCTGTAGGTCATATATGCAGACTGCAAAAGTGATCACGGTTTCCACTGGTGACCATTCCACTTTCCCATTCTGCCACACAAAAAAAGCCTGGTGTTAGGAACAAGATTTAGCCTTTGCTGAACCTCAGCTGCCTCATCTGTAAAGCGGATTTGAGAATAGCCTCTCCCTCATAGAAACTGTGAAAATTTAATAAGATCATAATTATTAAGTCCCTATCCAAGTATTGCCATAAAACAGAGACTTTGTGAACATTTTCTCTCTCACCCTTTCCTCTAGGCAGATTCACTCTCTGAAACCCATGAAATGGGTGACATAGACTCTTCGATTTTTGTTTGTTATTTTGTGATGGTATAGTAACACTCACTTTATTGATCTGACTTTGATTTGATTTTCCAACTCTGTGTTTTATAATTGTCTCATTTTCGTATTTGTTTTATATTGGAGTCAATGAACAAGGTTGTGTTTGTTTCAGGTGTACAGCAAAGTGATTCAGTTATACATAGCCATGTACCTATTCTTTTTCAAATTCATTTCCCATTTAGGTTATTATGTTGAGCATTCTGTATTCTATACAGTAGGTCCTTGTTGATGATCTATTTTAAATATAGCAGTGTAGACATGTCAATTCCCAACTCCAAGCCTATCCCCTGCACCAAACTCGTGACTTTTTAAACTTATGGTAGAAGGCTACTGGCAGTTCTGCTGCTTCTTGGCTCGTGGTACAAAATAGCCTCGACCGCATTAGACTCCTCTGAGTCTGGCCTGTGGGGGAAGTTACATCTTCCATCCAGTGAAGAAGTCCTGCTAGGTTTTTCCTCAGTCCATATACTACTCATAAATCCCACCTAGTTTCCAAAGCAGATGCATCCCCCAAGGCTCTAGGACAGTAAGCCTGATAACCTGGAGAGCTGTCGAAGGAATCTGTCCTTTTGGTCATCTGTGCCTCCTAAATGGTTGTGAATGTTTTATTTAAACCTATAATGGGAAAAGGAGAAATTCACTCGAATGCATAACCTGCCACTACCAGCATAGCTGTGACAAATGGACACCTGACAGTTTAGATTCTGCCAATTAGAGAGCTTCTCATTGCCTCAGCTTTTGATAAACATCAGTCAGTACAGGGGTTGGAGAAACTGTGGCTTCCTTTTTTTTTTTTTTTTTTATTCATTTCCTCCATCTCTTGCTTCTTGAGTGTACCTTCTGGCACCAGCCATACGTGCTGGCTGCATCGTTAAGTGCTGAGACTTTACATCGTAATTCTGTGAGAGGTTTTCTCTGGGGGCAATGTTGCATCTGTGGAAAAAGAATTTCCATGTACAATGGAGGTGATATGTTGGGGAATGTTGATGACATATTTAAGGAAACAGCTGCCCAGAAACTATTCTGTGTATGTGTGTGGGGATGGCTGAGCTGGAGGGAGAGGAGGCTTGTTTTGGTTGCCCACAGGCTAAATAAGGTGGTATGTCTCATCTTGGCTTAGAGGTCTGCTAAGGAAAAGCTTTGAAGTACTTAACTCAAGCAGGCAAGAACACGGATTTGGGATGTGGGATAATTTGCTCAACTTGTGTTCTATCTGGGAGGCTCATAAGCTATCCAGCAATATTATCATCAATTCCCACTTTCTTTCAGATGCTTCTTAATGTTATTTAATACTCTTTTCGACAGACTGGGGAACTAAACCAGGATGAAATTATAGCTTAATTTTTTTAATGGAATTCCTTGTGAAACAAAAAAATGTCTGTGTTCAATAGCTGGATAGATGTATGGCAAAATAGGGAAAGGCAAGCTGTGTAACATCAGGACCCGTTTCTATAGCAACAAAATGTCAGCCATCCTTTTGGCTGATCCTATTAATCTGGAGTAGAAGCAATGATACTGACACATTCGAAATGTATTTAAGAAGTCCTGCTAGGTTTTTCCTCAGTCCATATACTACTCATAAATCCCACCTAGTTTCCAAAGCAGATGCATCCCCCAAGGCTCTAGGACAGTAAGCCTGATAACCTGGAGAGCTGTCGAAGGAATCTGTCCTTTTGGTCATCTGTGCCTCCTAAATGGTTGTGAATGTTTTATTTAAACCTATAATGGGAAAAGGAGAAATTCACTCGAATGCATAACCTGCCACTACCAGCATAGCTGTGACAAATGGACACCTGACAGTTTAGATTCTGCCAATTAGAGAGCTTCTCATTGCCTCAGCTTTTGATAAACATCAGTCAGTACAGGGGTTGGAGAAACTGTGGCTTCCTTTTTTTTTTTTTTTTTTATTCATTTCCTCCATCTCTTGCTTCTTGAGTGTACCTTCTGGCACCAGCCATACGTGCTGGCTGCATCGTTAAGTGCTGAGACTTTACATCGTAATTCTGTGAGAGGTTTTCTCTGGGGGCAATGTTGCATCTGTGGAAAAAGAATTTCCATGTACAATGGAGGTGATATGTTGGGGAATGTTGATGACATATTTAAGGAAACAGCTGCCCAGAAACTATTCTGTGTATGTGTGTGGGGATGGCTGAGCTGGAGGGAGAGGAGGCTTGTTTTGGTTGCCCACAGGCTAAATAAGGTGGTATGTCTCATCTTGGCTTAGAGGTCTGCTAAGGAAAAGCTTTGAAGTACTTAACTCAAGCAGGCAAGAACACGGATTTGGGATGTGGGATAATTTGCTCAACTTGTGTTCTATCTGGGAGGCTCATAAGCTATCCAGCAATATTATCATCAATTCCCACTTTCTTTCAGATGCTTCTTAATGTTATTTAATACTCTTTTCGACAGACTGGGGAACTAAACCAGGATGAAATTATAGCTTAATTTTTTTAATGGAATTCCTTGTGAAACAAAAAGATGTCTGTGTTCAATAGCTGGATAGATGTATGGCAAAATAGGGGAAAGGCAAGCTGTGTAACATCAGGACCCGTTTCTATAGCAACAAAAATGTCAGCCATCCTTTTGGCTGATCCTATTAATCTGGAGTAGAAGCAATGATACTGACACATTCGAAATGTATTTAAGCCAGAAGGTGAAAATATAACCCAGCTGTAGATTTAAACTAGAGGTAGAATTAGGCACTAGCATGATTCAACCAAAACACCCAGGATGTAAGGGAGAGCGGGGAGGTCTCAAGTGCAGCTTATGCAATTTTTAAATTTATTTTTAATGATTAAGCTTTCCACCAGAAGTTATTCCAAATAGCCTTGGATCGATCCAAGTACGAAAAAGAAGGGTAGGGGAAATATCCAATCAGCTTCTGTTATCCAGAGAAGGCCAGTCTTTTTCATAGTGTTGGCTCAGAGGAAACCCTTAGAATTAATTGTTTTGAAGATGACGAGATTTGTAACTTTGACAGCTGCTGACATTTATGCCTCTTCTTGGAAAGGAAAGACTAGGTTTCTGTAAGAAGAACTCTGGCCTCTGGGTCTGAGCATGGGGTCCTGGTTTCTGCTCTTTAAACCCACAAAAAGTCTCTAGTGTGAGACTTGTGAACAGACCCCAGTATCTGCTAATGGAGGTAATGGTCCCAGCCCTGTGTACTTCGCAGAGCTACTCCCAGGACCAAATGAGATAATGGATGTGGAAGTACTCTGAAAGGTATCTAAAGTGCTCCAGGAGTGTAAAGAATGATTATTATTACTAAGGATGAGCCAAAGAAATACTCTGTCCTAAAGAACACCAGTAGCAGACAGAGTTTAGGAGGCGGGTTATAAATTCTGACTATTTGGGTCAGCGGTTTGAATTCTTTTTTTCCAAGGGAGCCTGGAAAGCTATTATTCTGTGCTCTTTGCCTTTGGTGCCTCTTTTTACTTTCGAATTATTTAAATGGCCAAATCTTTTCCCTCTTTGCAAAGCAGAATGACAGTCCCCAGTATATTTTGCTGCTGGAGCACAAAATAAATGGGGATGCAGATCTGTGTCATTATGATAAAACACCATCTTTTCATCTTTATCTGAGAATTTCAGACTCCTCAAGAAAGATGACCGCCTCTTGTTATGGAAAATGAATTTGCCAGCAAAGAAAGATATCTGTTCACTTGTTCTTGGGGCTTCCTATTTCCAAAAGCATCAAGAAAAATTAGCCCTGCTTACTATTCTGAGTTTATTAAAAAATGGGTTCCCTTTCCTCACCCACTCCCCACATGTCTGAAAATGATTGTGGAATCACAGAAGAGAGTAGAGACAGGAACCAGCCAGGAAAATGAAAAGAGAATGTAATGTTTGATTAACCAGAAAGGAAGAGACTGCTTTTTGAAATGAGTAGCAAAAGGTCTGGATATTTCTACCCTCTGTCTGGATGCACTTTCTTACACTTCAGAAATAATTAACACTCTCAAAGCAGAGGAGATGCTTTCAACTCTGCCTTGAAATAAAATGTTGTTTTTGTATAAACCGTGGCTGGGGATGTGTCGCTGTCACCTTCAGGCCCTGCATTATGACTGATGACCTGGGAGGGTGTCCAAATCTCAGATTTTGTCTCCATCAGTCACCTGTCAGCTGTATCTCTTACACTCTGCTAGGCTCATGGGGGTAAACGATGGGGAAGATGAAGAGAAAGTAGAATTTTTAAAAATGTTTATCAAATTTCAGGCACCAAATTGCTGTCTCTAATCAGTTCATTAAATTAAAACAAAATGAACTTCATAGCCTTGTAGGAGCATAGAGGCTGGTTGATTAGTTAAGACAAACAACCTTTCTCATTCTTGTTTGTCCTCTGGCACGCTGCTCTTCTATGAGCTTTTCAGATTGCCCTATTATGCTCCCAAGGCCCCATCTGTAAAACAGTCTAATTCAGTGATGAGGAGGGTTGGTTTGAGAGGCAAGTATGGTTCAAGTTTAAGCTCCCTTGCATACTAGCAGGGTAGCTTAGTGCAGCCTCCTTGAGCTTCCATGGCATCACTTGTAAAAGGAAAAGCAGTAGATCCTAACACACAGAGCTTTATGAGAGCTAAATAAAAAATGGAGGCACTGTGCTTAGCCAAAGAGGCAACACCTAGTGAGAACCCAGTGAGTTCTAGCAATTGTGATTATTTTCATTTCTGTGACTATTATAGAGTATTTTGACCTTTCTATTTTAGCCCATAGAGCAACATGTTTTACTACCAAGCGACAGGTATGATAAAACATCCACAAGTCTCATGATGAGCCCATCCTGGGGAGGCCTCCGAGGCAGGGGGAGGTTTAGGGACACAGAGCTGTCAGAAATGTGCTGAGACTCAGAGTCGGCATGGATGGGGCTCAGCAGAGGACAGAGAAATGTGCATATCTACTACACACATTCATTTGTGTTTTAAAACAGCATTTGTATATTTGACTCAATCCTTTTGGATATTTCCATTCCCAAGGGCCTTGCCCATTCTTTGATATGTCATGATCATTATTATAGAGTGCATCACACTCCAGTGTTTCACTCTCTTTGTCCAATGATTAGCCTGTGATCGATAGAGAGCAGAGATCGTATACGTATATATATTTTTTACTTATTCATGTAAATATCGAGTACTGTTTCAGGGTTTCAAGAGGTATTTGCTTGATGGATAAATGGATCAAGGGATGAACAAACAAATGAATAAGAGTCTTTATAAAACTCGTAGTTACCAGTGGGGAGGGGAAGGAGAGGAGGGGACGGTAGAAGTAGGGGATTCAGAGGTACAAACTACTACGTATAAAATAAGGGAGTTAGGAGGATACCATTGTATGGAACAGGATATTATAAAATATCCTGTATTTTATAATAACTTTAAATGGAATATAATCTATAAAAATACTGAATCACTATTGTACACCTAAACTTAGTAAAATATTGTAAATCATCTATACTTCAATGAAAAATCAATTCTACATTGCATTTATGCCCCTGTGTGACCATGTGATTGTAATTAAGTATTATTGCCTCCATACTGTGAACTGGCCAGTTTATAGGTAGGCAGGTGGATAGGGCATTGAGACTTGCTGTACTGAGAGCTCTGTCCTTAGGTGAAGGATAATGTTTTCCTAGCCTTGATAAAAGCCCAGACTTAGATCCTCTGAGAGGATGTTTACAATCTCTCAAATTATTCCAGTTCTACCAGGGATGAGTAGCCGACCCTTTGTAGCTCTAACCCTCATTTCTAATCCACACACTCAAATCAACAATTTTGAGTGGGCTGCCAGAAAAGCAGCCAGCAGATCAAGTGTTGCCGGAGGAGCCCTTCACCCTTGGCTGCCATAAACTGCGGCCCTCTCCCTTGACTTTCGCAGCCTGAGCTGAAAGCCCGAGGCAGCTCCTCTTGAAAGGCCAGCACAGAAAATTCCTTCCAGAGCTGCAGAGTGGAGGGCTAGGCAGGGAGGACCTCATGATGCCTAACCCTTCATGGGACACTTGGACCAGCCATCTAAAGAAATCCTAAGACCATTTCTAGCATTATCTGTTTTCATTCCCAAACCATCTCTTTCCTTTTCTACACCTAAACCAGGAATCTGTACATCCCTAGCCCCCTGGATCTGTTCCTCCTTCATTTGAATGACATAGCTCAAGTCTTGCCCTCTTACATGCTTGATTTCTACTCTGTTTCATCTGCTCAGATGCCAGTTACAAGTAAAACAATAATAGTAGCTAATGTTTATTTAATACCTATATGCAACTGGTACGATGTGTCTTAGCTCTGTTTATTCATCTTATCTTCCGCATAAGCTAAGAAAACAGAGACACAAGGTAAAACATGTGATCAAAAGAAAGGAATCCAGATATAGAAGTATAGAGTACGATGAGATAGTTCATGAGGCGTAGATAAGTAGAAGCATAGTAGAATTTGTGAGTGAATTTACTCTTGAGAAAGAAGGAAGAAAACGGGCACAGGAACTGACAGTGGTCAAGGGCACAGATGTGTACAGCACACCCTAGTTTACTGGTCATGGTTAGTACAATACATTGTTCAGAGCAACCATTCAGTAAGCCTAGGTTGAAATGAATCAAATAACATGTTTCGGTGAACATTGCAAAACAGAGCAGGAGACCAGAGGTGGGAGGGTTAGCCTGGTAGCAGTCGTTTTCAGGAAGAGTGGGTGAATGATGAAGCTTTGTATAAAAGTGAGAGCAAATTTTATG
Organism: Tragulus kanchil; assembly: GCA_022376925.1. NCBI lineage: Eukaryota > Metazoa > Chordata > Mammalia > Artiodactyla > Tragulidae > Tragulus > Tragulus kanchil. The sequence continues at coordinate 99,287,894 of JAIOJX010000032.1, forward strand.
ACTGCAACTCACAGATTTCTCATCATAATGAATTCTCCATTAAATGTCCTCCTAATCCACACTGGCTGATAGATGAACCCCTGAAACAGAGAGTTAACAGCAAGATCTATGGGAATAGCCACATATCAGAGGAGATGAATGCAGTTAGTCATCAGGAATTGCAGGAGTCAAAAGGAAGATGGGACCATTTGCCTGGACTCTGTTTGAAAGCCAGATAACAAATGAATCCCCCAGCTTGTGTTGTCAAATGTTTCTATTCATATCAGCCACTGCCTCAGTCACTGATAGCTTAGAAGGCTTTGAAGAAAGAACATAACAGCTTAATGAAGGTGTTAGGGCATGCCTGAGAGAACACCACACTGGGTCCTGGAGTCTTTGAAGGGCAGACAAATGTGAAGGTCCCCAGCTTAGAGAACCCTTCATGGGACACTTGGACCAGCCATCTAAAGAAATCCTAAGACCATTTCTAGCATTATCTGTTTTCATTCCCAAACCATCTCTTTCCTTTTCTACACCTAAACCAGGAATCTGTACATCCCTAGCCCCCTGGATCTGTTCCTCCTTCATTTGAATGACATAGCTCAAGTCTTGCCCTCTTACATGCTTGATTTCTACTCTGTTTCATCTGCTCAGATGCCAGTTACAAGTAAAACAATAATAGTAGCTAATGTTTATTTAATACCTATATGCAACTGGTACGATGTGTCTTAGCTCTGTTTATTCATCTTATCTTCCGCATAAGCTAAGAAAACAGAGACACAAGGTAAAACATGTGATCAAAAGAAAGGAATCCAGATATAGAAGTATAGAGTACGATGAGATAGTTCATGAGGCGTAGATAAGTAGAAGCATAGTAGAATTTGTGAGTGAATTTACTCTTGAGAAAGAAGGAAGAAAACGGGCACAGGAACTGACAGTGGTCAAGGGCACAGATGTGTACAGCACACCCTAGTTTACTGGTCATGGTTAGTACAATACATTGTTCAGAGCAACCATTCAGTAAGCCTAGGTTGAAATGAATCAAATAACATGTTTGGGTGAACATTGCAAAACAGAGCAGGAGACCAGAGGTGGGAGGGTTAGCCTGGTAGCAGTCGTTTTCAGGAAGAGTGGGTGAATGATGAAGCTTTGTATAAAAGTGAGAGCAAATTTTATGACTGCAACTCACAGATTTCTCATCATAATGAATTCTCCATTAAATGTCCTCCTAATCCACACTGGCTGATAGATGAACCCCTGAAACAGAGAGTTAACAGCAAGATCTATGGGAATAGCCACATATCAGAGGAGATGAATGCAGTTAGTCATCAGGAATTGCAGGAGTCAAAAGGAAGATGGGACCATTTGCCTGGACTCTGTTTGAAAGCCAGATAACAAATGAATCCCCCAGCTTGTGTTGTCAAATGTTTCTATTCATATCAGCCACTGCCTCAGTCACTGATAGCTTAGAAGGCTTTGAAGAAAGAACATAACAGCTTAATGAAGGTGTTAGGGCATGCCTGAGAGAACACCACACTGGGGGTCCTGGAGTCTTTGAAGGGCAGAGCTAAATGTGATCTTAGGTATCACCTAGTCAAATGAAATCTTAAGGTAGAACCTGAATAAATAAAACAAGTAAAAGCAATAAATGGAATTTTCTGGCAGTTTAAATCTTCATCATGTGGCGGACAAGCCTTTTCATTGCTTGTGAATTTCCCAGAGGATACACATGTTTGAAAAACACTGGTTTGACTCCAGTACTCTATTTTACCAGGGAAGGGGCACATAGGCACAGAGCAGAGAAATGACTTCCTCAATATAACCCACATGGCCAATGGCAAAGTCTGAGCCCAGAAATCTTGACTCTGCTTGTCATCCACCAGGAATGTTCTTTTCTTCAAGGAATATAATCCAGCACCTACTATGTAATGGACATGGTTGACCTGGAGCATGCATTGAAAGATTAAATTACTTTTCTTAAATATTTTAGCGCCAGTTGCAACGACAATGCTAATTAAGGTGAAAAGTATAAAACTAAAGCTATGTACATGCTATGATTTACATAGTTATCACAGGGTTTCCCAGGTGGCTCAGTGGTAAGGAATTCACCGGCCAATGCAGGAGATGCAGGTTTGATTCCTAGGTCAAGAAGATCCCCCTGGAAAAGGAAATGGCAACCTACTCTAGTATTCTTGCCAGGAGATTCCCATGAACAGACGAGCCTGGTGGGCTGCAATCTATGGGGTCACAAAGATGTGGATACAATGGAGAGACTAAGTGCGCACACACACATGTATCACAGATTCACAAGCCTTCAGGTGTCAAGTAGGTAACATGAATGAAACATACTGAGAATAAGATATGGTGTCAGTTGAAGGAACTGGAGCATGAATGTCCGTTAAGTGTATTCAAATTTTGTTCTAATTTTGAAACCTCAACTTAATAAACATTTTACCCCTCCCTGCAAAAAACCCACAATTAACATTATACTAAGTGCTAAGAATGCCAAAGCTTTCCGCAAAGCAAAGATGATTTTACATCATTCTGGAAGTCCCTAAAATTGCAAGAGAATCAGCCACTGCCTCAGTCACTGATAGCTTAGAAGGCTTTAAAAAAAGCCTGAGAGAACACCACACTGGGGGTCCTGGAGTCTTTGAAGGGCAGAGCTAAATGTGATCTTAGGTATCACCTAGTCAAATGAAATCTTAAGGTAGAACCTGAATAAATAAAACAAGTAAAAGCAATAAATGGAATTTTCTGGCAGTTTAAATCTTCATCATGTGGCGGACAAGCCTTTTCATTGCTTGTGAATTTCCCAGAGGATACACATGTTTGAAAAACACTGGTTTGACTCCAGTACTCTATTTTACCAGGGAAGGGGCACATAGGCACAGAGCAGAGAAATGACTTCCTCAATATAACCCACATGGCCAATGGCAAAGTCTGAGCCCAGAAATCTTGACTCTGCTTGTCATCCACCAGGAATGTTCTTTTCTTCAAGGAATATAATCCAGCACCTACTATGTAATGGACATGGTTGACCTGGAGCATGCATTGAAAGATTAAATTACTTTTCTTAAATATTTTAGCGCCAGTTGCAACGACAATGCTAATTAAGGTGAAAAGTATAAAACTAAAGCTATGTACATGCTATGATTTACATAGTTATCACAGGGTTTCCCAGGTGGCTCAGTGGTAAGGAATTCACCGGCCAATGCAGGAGATGCAGGTTTGATTCCTAGGTCAAGAAGATCCCCCTGGAAAAGGAAATGGCAACCTACTCTAGTATTCTTGCCAGGAGATTCCCATGAACAGACGAGCCTGGTGGGCTGCAATCTATGGGGTCACAAAGATGTGGATACAATGGAGAGACTAAGTGTGCACACACACATGTATCACAGATTCACAAGCCTTCAGGTGTCAAGTAGGTAACATGAATGAAACATACTGAGAATAAGATATGGTGTCAGTTGAAGGAACTGGAGCATGAATGTCCGTTAAGTGTATTCAAATTTTGTTCTAATTTTGAAACCTCAACTTAATAAACATTTTACCCCTCCCTGCAAAAAACCCACAATTAACATTATACTAAGTGCTAAGAATGCCAAAGCTTTCCACAAAGCAAAGATGTATTTTCACATCATTCTGGAAGTCCTAGTTAATGCAATAAGAAAAGAAAAAGAAATAAAAGGTATAGAGATTGTCAAGGAAGAAATAAACCTTACTTATTTTGTAGATAACACAATTCTCTGTGTAGAAAACCTTAAAGAATGAACCAAAAAAATCTCCTGAAACTAATAGACAATCATAACAAGTTTATGGAATATAAGCAATATACAAACATCAGTCACTTTCTTATATATTAACAATGAAAACATGGAATTTTAAATAAAAAAACAACATTTACATGATCATCCCCAAAATAAAATACTTGGATATAACAAAAATACACAAGAGCTATATAAGGAAAGCTACAAAATCTGATGAAAGAAGTTAAAGAGCTAAACAATATCCAGAGTCCTGAGTAGAAAAGCTTAATATTGTCGAGCTGTCAGTTCTTCCAAACTTGATCTATAAGTTCCGTGGAATCCTGGCAAGTTATTTTGTGGATACTGACAAACTAACTCTAAATTTTATAAGAAGAGGCAAATAGATCTAGAATAGACAGCATAATATTGAAAAAGAACAAAGCTGGAAGACTCACACTCCTCAACTTCATGGCTAAGTATAAAACTGCAATGAGAAAGACAGAGTGGTACTGGTGGAAGAATAGAGAATAGATTAACAAAGAATAGAATGCACATCTGATAAAGGATTGTTATCTAAAATAGACAAAGAACTCTTAAGACTAAACAATAAGAAAGCTACCCAGTAAAATATAGGCCAAAGATATTATCAGATATGTCAGCAAAGAAGATATACAGATAGCAAATAAATATGTGAAAAAATATATGTTCCATATGTACATTTTCAGGAAAATGCAGATTAAAACAACAGTGAGATACTACCACACATCTATTAATAGTCAATATCAAGAATTCATTTGCATGGTAACTATGGTAGTACAGTTGAATGGGAAAAATTTTTTGGGGGGAGCATGAATGTCCGTTAAGTGTATTCAAATTTTGTTCTAATTTTGAAACCTCAACTTAATAAACATTTTACCCCTCCCTGCAAAAAACCCACAATTAACATTATACTAAGTGCTAAGAATGCCAAAGCTTTCCACAAAGCAAAGATGTATTTTCACATCATTCTGGAAGTCCTAGTTAATGCAATAAGAAAAGAAAAAGAAATAAAAGGTATAGAGATTGTCAAGGAAGAAATAAACCTTACTTATTTTGTAGATAACACAATTCTCTGTGTAGAAAACCTTAAAGAATGAACCAAAAAAATCTCCTGAAACTAATAGACAATCATAACAAGTTTATGGAATATAAGCTTAATATACAAACATCAGTCACTTTCTTATATATTAACAATGAAAACATGGAATTTTAAATAAAAAAACAACATTTACATGATCATCCCCAAAATAAAATACTTGGATATAACAAAAATACACAAGAGCTATATAAGGAAAGCTACAAAATCTGATGAAAGAAGTTAAAGAGCTAAACAATATCCAGAGTCCTGAGTAGAAAAGCTTAATATTGTCGAGCTGTCAGTTCTTCCAAACTTGATCTATAAGTTCCGTGGAATCCTGGCAAGTTATTTTGTGGATACTGACAAACTAACTCTAAATTTTATAAGAAGAGGCAAATAGATCTAGAATAGACAGCATAATATTGAAAAAGAACAAAGCTGGAAGACTCACACTCCTCAACTTCATGGCTAAGTATAAAACTGCAATGAGAAAGACAGAGTGGTACTGGTGGAAGAATAGAGAATAGATTAACAAAGAATAGAATGCACATCTGATAAAGGATTGTTATCTAAAATAGACAAAGAACTCTTAAGACTAAACAATAAGAAAGCTACCCAGTAAAATATAGGCCAAAGATATTATCAGATATGTCAGCAAAGAAGATATACAGATAGCAAATAAATATGTGAAAAAATATATGTTCCATATGTACATTTTCAGGAAAATGCAGATTAAAACAACAGTGAGATACTACCACACATCTATTAATGGTCAAAATCCAAAATTCATTTGACTGCATCAAATACTAGTGCATAGATGGAACAACAAGAACTCTCATTCATTGCTAGTGGGAATACAAAATGGTACAACCTCTTTGGAATATAGTTGAGTAGTTTCTTATGAACCTAAACATACTCTTACCATATCATCCAGTGATAACACTCCTTGGTATTGACCCAAAGAAGTTGAAAACTTATATCCCCATAAAAAAAGACTACGTACAGATATTTGTATTAATAACAGCTTTATTTGTAATTGCCCAAACTTGAAGTTACCAAGATATCCTTCAGTAGATGAATGAATAAGTAAAGTGCTGCACATTCAGACAGTATCCAGGAAATATTATTTTGCACTAAAAAGAAATGTCAAGCCGTGAAAATACACGCACATTACTGAGTGAAATAAGCCAATCTGAAAAGGCTATATACTGTCGGATTCCAACTATATGACATTCTGGAAAAGGCAAGATATGGTAGTAGTAAAAATACCAGTGGTTGCCAGGGGTTGGGAGAGAGGAAGGAATGAATGCATGGAGTACTGAGGATTTTAAGGAAAGGGAAACTGCTCTGCTTGATATTATAATGGTGGATTGTTGTTGTTTAGTTGCTGAACAACTAAGTCATGTCCAACTCTTTTGCGATCCCATGGACAGTAGCCTCGCCAGGCTCTTCTGTCCATGGGACTTCCCAGGCAAGAATACTATAGGGGGTTGCCATTTCTTTTTCCAAGGGATCTTCCTAACCCAGGAATTGAACCCACATCTCCTTTATTGACAGGTGGATTCTTTACCACTGATCCATCTGGGAAGCCCTTAATGGTGGTTATATCATTGTATATTTGTCCAAACTTAGAATATGCAACACCAAGAGCAAACTTTAATATACACTAAAGACTTCAGCAGTTAATGAATCTATGCAAGCTCATCATTTGTAACAAATTTATCACTCTGGGAGGGATTGATTCATAATGAGGAAGGCTGTATGTTCGTTGGGGCACGAGGTATATGGGAAGTCTCTGTACCTTCTACTCAATTTTGCTGTGAACTTAAAATTCCTCTAAAAACTAAAGGTTATTTTTTTTTTTTTAAAAAAAGAAAAACTGTGCAGTTAAAGGAAAACACATTTGTCATTGCTGGGCCACTAGCTTTCCCTAGGTACATCCCCTTAAATTTTGCAAAGCTCTTTCATATAGTATAGCCTTAATTTACAAAAAGAAATGAATTTTACCTATAAACCTAGTCCATGCATACACACATGTAAATGAAGCAAAAATTTTACAACACTGTCCTCACTCTTATGATATATGAGCTGTTTTCTTCTCCATTCGATCTGTTTTCTTCTATTCCAATTTTATTTTGTTTAAAAACAATAGTTGTCATCCACTAATTTCTGAACTCACTAATGACCTTTAAACTACAGTTTGAAAACCATTGCAATAGCATTGAAATCTTAAACAATCCTGTGAGGCAGGTAGTCATTTTATGGTTTTTCCCATTTTACTTGTAAGAAAACAGACTCTTGGAGATTGTGATTTGCCCACCCTTGTACAGTGAATGAGTGACAAATACAGGCTGGAACCAAAATCTCCTGGTGCCCCAACCATGTGGTTCTTGAAGGAAGCCACGTTGCTTTCTAGAGGGTGCTGATTAAGATTGGTTTCCAGATTTGACTCAGACCTTTCATTTTTGCTTGGTAACAGTGAGTTCTGTATTTCCCTGTGTTTATAATTTGCTGGATTTGCCTCCTCTTGGACAATCAGCATGGAATGAACTTTCAAATGGTAATGTGGTCAGTTGTGGCCAACTCTTTGCGACCCTGTGGACTGTAGCCTGCTGGCTTCTCTGTCTGTGGAATTCTTTAGGCAAGCATATTGGAATGGTTGCCATTTCCTTCTCCATTCAAGATGGGAATGGGTTTAAATATGGAACTGACAGCTCACACATGCCCTTGCCTGCACCCCGTATGCAGCTTGAGAAATTCCAGCAAGCCACTTTCCTGAATGTTTTCATACCATATCCTGGTCTCCAGCATCTGGCAAATAAGTGTATATTTTTCTAGAAATTTCAGGCATCTGCTGTCATGGTGCCGGCTAAGGGAGGCTTCTCAAGCCCCATATGTAAAACCTGCTGCTGCTGTTTTCCTGAATGTTTAATAAGGCCAGGACCATAATTGTAAATATTTAAAAACTTGATATGTGGCCAGATGGATTCATTATAGACCATATCTGTGCTTGGACTTATTTTCCCATTCGGCACTAGAAATGTCACATAGGAAGACACACATTGTTCAGGATCAGACCCCCATCTAAATGCCAAAGGTAGGAATTTCATTTGTGTCCTCGCCTCTGATTTTCCTAACAGTTCTTCTTATTTAGCCTTGCCCAGACAGAGACGGGAGCCTGATGAAAAAATAATAGATATAAATTGTGCTCAGCCATTGGCTGTTTATCTTAAGAAGAGAAACTTGTTTCCAGGCTGCCTGATAATTGGACATCCAAAAAGTTCACTAAGAAAGGGAGAGGGTGGGACAGTACCGAGTGGAAAGAGAGCAGACTGTTTATTTTCTTTTATTAGACAAGGTTGCTGATTCTTTTAGTTTCCCTGAGTTGTGGGTTTCTCTGTTTATTGAGTATGACAACCACTACCTCAATCGTCTATGAATTATCTATGAATTTGTAAGGCTTTGGCACAATAAATTCTCATACTTGACTCTGTAAAGAGGACGGAGAGCTGGCAGGGTTGCCAGCGGAAGGCATCAGACCCATGGGGAGAAACTGCAGTCCCCTGTATTCAGTTATTCATCCTTTGGCTGATTTAATAAACATTTATTGAACACTTTTCATCTAGTCTATTCTTCAGCCCAAGTGCCAACTCTACTAAATAAAATCTCCTGTGAATGAAGCCTGATTTAGATGCCCCGGCTCTGTGTCCCCATGCGATCAACCAGTGGAAGTGCTTGCCACATTGTAGGATAATTGCTAAATTTACCATCTGCCTGTCCCTCTGCTGTGGGCTCCTTGAAGGCAGGAACTATGTCTTCATTTGCCTCTCTGGCCCAACACTATGTGTGGTGCTTAACTCATAGAAAGGTCTTGATATTGGAGATGTTTGAGAAGATGAGGATGAATGAGTCCTTGCTCTGGAAGCGTTGGACACACATCCTAATCTAGCATCTAGCCTTTCAGTCTAGAAAATTTTCAAGTGCTCTCTAATGGTCTCTAAGAATTTGTCCTCATTTCCCATTCATTTAGTTACTAAGAATGAAGAAGGGCTTCCCTACCACTCTTTCATTTGAACATAATTCTTTTCATTTTGCAATCTGTCAATGCTATTTTCCTACTAGATCTGTACAATATAGGTGCATATAAATATGTCAATGTATAGAATATACAATTATATATATATTATATAGATATGTGTCTATATACACCTAGGTGTGTGTGTGTATAAACACAAGGTACATTCATAATGGGGTATGTAGTATGATCCTTTAAAAGAATAGCCTGAAGACTGAGTCTTAGGTTTGTGGTGATAGTACAGACAGCATCACCTGGCAGAAGTTAAAACAGTCCACCTAGATTGATTCAGTCCGTGACCATGAACAGGAATCCATGTCCCCTCTGAACCTGTTTCTTCTTGCATTTCTTCATTGCAGAAGTTTCTCTGCCTCCCTCTCAGGAGTTAGTATGAGTCTCAGGGAATGGAAAACCCCTTTGCTGGTTAAATCAATACAAATGATCAAAAAATGCCAAATGAGTCATGTTTATGACAAAAATAGGTTTGATTGCACCATTTACTGTTTGGGATCACGAATGAGAAAAACTGCATTCTCAAAGGTTCCTGGCATTGGGCAGACGTTCTGAGAGCAATGCTGGCACTGCTGGTGCATTTTCCTTTGAGTGCTGAATGAATTCCCACTTGCTTGGCAGCTGCAGAGCTTTTCTGTAAATTCCTTGGTGTCTATTCTCTTTCTTTACCTCCCTCCACCTCCAGCCTTCCCCTTCTCCTCCTTCTGTCTCCAGCTTTGTCAGTGGTCACACCCATATGGCTTGCGTTACAAAGAGCATACAGTTTTCCACCCACTCACTGATTTAATGTGTCCTTTCAACACATGGCCACTGTGTACCTACTATGGACAGGACCCACTGTGAGGCACTAGGTACACAGTGGGGAATCGATGGTACCATTACAGTAGAGACTTGGTGGTAGGCTGACTAATAGTTTCTGAAGATATCCAAGTTCTAATTCCTAGAACCTGTGAATGTCACCTTATACCATAAAAGGGCTTTGCAGATAGGATTATGTTAAGAATCTTGAGATAGGAAGACTACCCTCGATTATCAGTGGTCTCTAATATAATTACAACTGGTCTAATGATGCTATTTATTCATTTAAAAGAATGGGGCCTTTTTTAAAAAAAGACTGAATTTTCTTAGATCTGTACAATATAGGTGCATATAAATATGTCAATGTATAGAATATACAATTATATATATATTATATAGATATGTGTCTATATACACCTAGGTGTGTGTGTGTATAAACACAAGGTACATTCATAATGGGGTATGTAGTATGATCCTTTAAAAGAATAGCCTGAAGACTGAGTCTTAGGTTTGTGGTGATAGTACAGACAGCATCACCTGGCAGAAGTTAAAACAGTCCACCTAGATTGATTCAGTCCGTGACCATGAACAGGAATCCATGTCCCCTCTGAACCTGTTTCTTCTTGCATTTCTTCATTGCAGAAGTTTCTCTGCCTCCCTCTCAGGAGTTAGTATGAGTCTCAGGGAATGGAAAACCCCTTTGCTGGTTAAATCAATACAAATGATCAAAAAATGCCAAATGAGTCATGTTTATGACAAAAATAGGTTTGATTGCACCATTTACTGTTTGGGATCACGAATGAGAAAAACTGCATTCTCAAAGGTTCCTGGCATTGGGCAGACGTTCTGAGAGCAATGCTGGCACTGCTGGTGCATTTTCCTTTGAGTGCTGAATGAATTCCCACTTGCTTGGCAGCTGCAGAGCTTTTCTGTAAATTCCTTGGTGTCTATTCTCTTTCTTTACCTCCCTCCACCTCCAGCCTTCCCCTTCTCCTCCTTCTGTCTCCAGCTTTGTCAGTGGTCACACCCATATGGCTTGCGTTACAAAGAGCATACAGTTTTCCACCCACTCACTGATTTAATGTGTCCTTTCAACACATGGCCACTGTGTACCTACTATGGACAGGACCCACTGTGAGGCACTAGGTACACAGTGGGGAATCGATGGTACCATTACAGTAGAGACTTGGTGGTAGGCTGACTAATAGTTTCTGAAGATATCCAAGTTCTAATTCCTAGAACCTGTGAATGTCACCTTATACCATAAAAGGGCTTTGCAGATAGGATTATGTTAAGAATCTTGAGATAGGAAGACTACCCTCGATTATCAGTGGTCTCTAATATAATTACAACTGTCCTAATAAGTGGGAGACAGAGGGACATTTGACAACATGTGACCATGAAAGCAGAGTTCAGAGGGATACAACCACAAGCCAAGGGATGCCGGCAGTTCATAGAAGCAACAAGAGGCAAGAAATGAATTCTCCCCTGGAGCCTCTGGAAGGGACTAGGCATTCTGACACCTTCAGTGCAGTCCTGTAAGGCTCAGGCACCTTGCTGGTGGCTCAGTTGGTAAGGAATCTGCCTCCAATGTGTGAGACCCAGGTTCAGTCCCTAGGTCGGGAAGATATCTCCTGGAGAAGGGAATAGCAACCCACTCTAGTATTCTTTCTTGGAGAATTCCATGGACAGAGGAACCTGGTGGGTTTAGTCCATGGAGGTCACAAAGAATTGACACAAGTGAGTCATTTAGGTTCAGTCCAGACCTCTTGCCTATAAGGGAATAAATTTCTTTTGCTTGAAACACTAAATGTGTGCTATTTTGTTATAGTTTTTTTGCTACATAGCTTCCTGGAGAGTAGGAAACTAATTCAGAATTTAAAGTCTAGTTCTAAGTGGAAATTACCATGAAATAGAATGAATGCTACTTTTAGGGAGGTACAGGGTTTTCCTCTTTCGAGAGACAAGGTAGGAAGGTGTCCAGGAATTGGGGTATAAGGAAAGGCTTCTTGGAGGGAGTGACATTTCATTTGCAGTCTGAAAGATGAGCATGAGATGCTAATCAGATGAGGGAGGCAAGGCCTGGTCAGATGGTTGCAGACAGAGCTAGATCCGTGTGCAAAGTGTAGCTTCCCACCTCCCCCTTTATCCCTCACTCAGGTCACAGTTTATTCTCTCTTCCCCCTCTCAATGTCCTAACCTGCCCCCAACACACACAAATACACATATCACACATGCACATTTCCTATTTTTCCACTTGGCAAGTTTCTATTCAGTACTCAAGGTTGCTCTAGCATGCCCTGTGGTTCCTCTGCCTTTTCCAGAGAGTTCAGGAACAGGGTCTTAAGTAGACCCAGCTCCTTTGTATCAAAGGTCTGAAATCATGGAAGTGATGTGTTAGGAAAATCCCTGAGCAGAATTCAGTGCTGGACCTTGCTACTACCATCTTCTCCTCCATGGGACTCTAAAAGGCCCAGGAGTCTGGAGGGAAACCTTTAGCAGAGAAAACTTTTGGCAGGTGGCAGCTAGATTGAAAACCCATCTGGAAAATTTCATTGTTTCCTGACAAATTCTCTTAGGTTGATGCATTAAGGTCCTCAGTAAGGATGTCCTCTAACAGGAAATTTGGGAAGCCCAAATACATGCTTCCTGATGAGTTGGTTCTCCCAGGTTAGGGAGTATCTTAGTCTTGGGTGCTGCTAGCATGCTTTGCAATCCTGTAAGAAAGAGAGGCACGTGGGAAATACAGAGGTTTTGCTTGTATCAGACTCCTAAGAGTAAGCAATCAGGCTAATTAACTCTCTTTCCTTCCTTCCACCTAGAGTAAAAACAAACAACGGTGACCAGGCAAAATTCCCTCCCTCCCTCCTTTTTCCTTCTTTCCTTCCTTTCTTTTCCACAGGTTGCTATAGTGTCATGGGGATCCGTCTGCAACTCTGAGTGGAATTATGCATGTTTTCATCAGGAACAATAATGAGAAATAGTTGAAATAACCAGTCCCCTAAGATTACTGGGAAACCTAAAATATTCATTTATTTTTGGATTAGAAAACTTTTTAAGATCGAAGGGGCACTAACTTTGAAGACAGATCTAAGTTTGAGTCCAGTAACCACTTACCAGCTGTGTTGTGGTGTGACATTTCTTTACCTTCTTGAACATCAGTTTTCCCATCTGTAAAATGATAATAATGATACCTGCCTCTTAGGAACACCTTAAAACTACAGATAATGAAGGTAAAGCACTTAACACAGTGTCTGATGCAGTATTTGGCTCAGAATAACTGTTTCATAAATAAATAGTACCTTTTAGTGATAGGGAAGCAAAGGGAAAAAATAAAGTAGTTTTATATCAAATTTTATCCTTTTATGATAGGCAAGTTTCTATTCAGTACTCAAGGTTGCTCTAGCATGCCCTGTGGTTCCTCTGCCTTTTCCAGAGAGTTCAGGAACAGGGTCTTAAGTAGACCCAGCTCCTTTGTATCAAAGGTCTGAAATCATGGAAGTGATGTGTTAGGAAAATCCCTGAGCAGAATTCAGTGCTGGACCTTGCTACTACCATCTTCTCCTCCATGGGACTCTAAAAGGCCCAGGAGTCTGGAGGGAAACCTTTAGCAGAGAAAACTTTTGGCAGGTGGCAGCTAGATTGAAAACCCATCTGGAAAATTTCATTGTTTCCTGACAAATTCTCTTAGGTTGATGCATTAAGGTCCTCAGTAAGGATGTCCTCTAACAGGAAATTTGGGAAGCCCAAATACATGCTTCCTGATGAGTTGGTTCTCCCAGGTTAGGGAGTATCTTAGTCTTGGGTGCTGCTAGCATGCTTTGCAATCCTGTAAGAAAGAGAGGCACGTGGGAAATACAGAGGTTTTGCTTGTATCAGACTCCTAAGAGTAAGCAATCAGGCTAATTAACTCTCTTTCCTTCCTTCCACCTAGAGTAAAAACAAACAACGGTGACCAGGCAAAATTCCCTCCCTCCCTCCTTTTTCCTTCTTTCCTTCCTTTCTTTTCCACAGGTTGCTATAGTGTCATGGGGATCCGTCTGCAACTCTGAGTGGAATTATGCATGTTTTCATCAGGAACAATAATGAGAAATAGTTGAAATAACCAGTCCCCTAAGATTACTGGGAAACCTAAAATATTCATTTATTTTTGGATTAGAAAACTTTTTAAGATCGAAGGGGCACTAACTTTGAAGACAGATCTAAGTTTGAGTCCAGTAACCACTTACCAGCTGTGTTGTGGTGTGACATTTCTTTACCTTCTTGAACATCAGTTTTCCCATCTGTAAAATGATAATAATGATACCTGCCTCTTAGGAACACCTTAAAACTACAGATAATGAAGGTAAAGCACTTAACACAGTGTCTGATGCAGTATTTGGCTCAGAATAACTGTTTCATAAATAAATAGTACCTTTTAGTGATAGGGAAGCTGAAATGGGAAAGAAGTCATAGAAACAGACTTCAGGTCAGTTTTATATCAATTTATAACCTACTATCCTATTGATTTTGAATGATGTTTTTCTGCTTTTGAGTAGAGAAATGTTTAAGTATTTGGAGATAGAATTGCCAGTATATAAATGGACAGGTCATTTCTATGTAGAATATGTTCATCCTAGTTTTTCAATTTGATGGCATCATGTTGCATTTACTAAATTCCCCTCTGTTCAGAGATTCATATTTTCAGTTTTTGTTATTTTAGCTGATAGAAGAAGCCTTCAATTCTGTGAAGTGGCCTTGGTCCTGAGGAACAGTAGCCCTATATATCATTACATTTGTTGGGTGACAGAGAAGTTACACCTTAGCCTAAAGCTTACTCAAACATTTGAGTAGCAGCCTGGTTCACAAGCAACTGAATTCAGGAAAGAATAGATGACAAGAAACCAGCTCATGTTACATGATTTGGCATAAATGATTCTATGACTTCTTTGTCCCTAAATAATTGGAGTTGAGTCAAAAGAGATAATGCATGTGAAAGCATTTTGAAAACTAAAGTTTTCATTGTAATGGATCATTATTATTCTAATTACTAGTAATATGAAGATCCTAATATAGCATGATCCAATTATCAAGATAAGAGTATTTCTGAAGTTGTGAACATCAGGCACCCATTTCGTATTTAGTTTTAGACCGTTTTGCTTTGTTCTCTAATTGTTTCATGCATTTTAATATTCCCCCTCCAAGTAAATTGCAAGCATCTATATAACCATTTAGTCAATTCAGTATAATTCATTATTCCAAAATCATCTACTGAATGCTTACCGTGTGCCAGGCATAGAGCTGAGAACCAGAGCCAAATCAGTGAATAAAGTGCTTTTCCTACCCTCAGTGAGCTTTCTTACTTATGGAGAGGACAAGCAAGGGTGGCTAGAAGATAGCGTTGAGAATGCTCTGACTTAGGCATTTCAGAAAAAAAAAGAGGAACTCCAGGTGGTAAAAGTAGCATATAGAAAGGCTGTGGCACATGTGTGTGTGTGTGTGTGTGTGTGAGAGAGAGAGAGAGAGAACAAGCATACATAATACATTTGTGGAGCTGCAATAATTCGCTCCAGCAGACATAAGAGGAGGCAGGGGCACTGTTTGGAATGAAACTAAAGTTCAGTAATCTGTCCTGCACAAGAAGATACCACCAAACTGTGTGTCAGAAACAAAATGCCATTGAGTTGCTCATGATTCCTCAGTTAGGCCAGGTTCTGGAGGATAGTTTGTCTCTACTTTGGTTAGTATTGGTCACTGTTTCATTTGCATGTTCTTGGACTTTATTTAAATGGAATTGTATAGTGTGTATTCCGATTTTGGTCTGGCTTATTTAACTCGGTATAATTAGAGAGTCATTCAAGTTGCCGGAGGTCTTATATTAATAGTTCATTTTTATGGCTGCATGGTATTCCACGGTATGGACACACATCAGTTTGTGTGGTCATTCACTTGTTGATAAATACATGGGTTCTTTGTATTTTATGAATATTGCTAATAAAGCTGCCACACACATTTATGTGAAAAGACATATAGCATCACTTCTGTCACATTATATTGGTTAAACAGGTTAGAGGGCCCTCAGGGTAAAAGGCAGTGAACTTCAGGAGGAGCAGGATGCAGTACAGGGACAGGAGGAAGGGTTATTGGCTTTGACTGTGGACTTTCTACAGAGAGATGAGTATACCATGCCATGGACAGCTTGGCTTTATCCAAAAATCTGTGTTGTAACCACTAAAGGAGCTTTTGACTAGGGAAAAAGGAAGGTATATATTGGGTTGGCCAAAGAGTTTGGGTTTTCCTGTATGACATTATGGCTGCCTTCAGTCCCCAAGTGCCATGAGCTATCTTCTGTATTTCTGAAGGAAAGCCCATTCTTCTGCAGATGGCTGTAGCAGCCTCATAATCCTTGCTCACCTGGGGTTCAGAAGTGGTTCAGAGAAAGTCTGCAGCAGCATACAGAGGGTTAATCCTACGCCATTGGGGATGTACAAACCAGAATCCCATCTAAATCTCAATACCGCATGCTGCCTGAGGGATCATCAGGTACTAAAGCCCAAGATAAAAAGGCCTGACAAAGATTATTGACGGTTTATCTTTTAATGAGCAGCTGGAATTGATTCTGTTCCCCTCTGGGATGGCTTTCTCTGTCCTTCCTCCATCCGAGAGGCTATGGTGAACGTCAACAACAACAAAATACAAATCTCCAACTTGAATGATTACAAGGCTTTGCTCTCTAACAAATAAAGTTTCTAAAAATGAGAAATGGCTCACCTCTTTGAAAATAGATATATTTAGAATTGCTATGATTATCCTGATTATTGTGAAACACTCCTGGTACATTGGATTATTTTCAAAGAGGCTGGTTGCTTCTAATTGGATATTCCTTGCAGTTTCCCTCTGGGTAGGTAAGCAGTATTAACTCTTAATCATCTGAGGCAATTAGATGCACATGGTTCTAAACTAGGTACCAAAGGCTGTTGAATTGTTAATATAGTCATAATGGTAGAGCCCTGTGTCAGGAAAGTGTTCAGGAAGAAGAAACTGGCAGCCAATTGTGTGAGTTTCTGCACATATGTTCTGAGAAAGAGAAATAATATCTCTGCAAATGGCAATGGTCAAAATTCCTGGGGATACTGATGTGCAGGCCGCTCTCAGTGTGCTGCTGTCTTCATCCAACTTCTCCCTTTACATGGGGTTAGAGCTCCATCTGAACCTTGTGTACTTTGCTGAGCTCAGAATGAGGCCTTTGGTCACCTTTGGGGTGGAAATGATGATTGCAGGAAGCAGTCTAGACTAGGAAGAACAAAGAGGAAAAGGTGGACTTTTGAGAGAATAGGTTGTAGTCCCAAGAAAACCAACAATTAAGTCTGTACTGGCTTTATGGAAGCACCAGTACGTTGGCCACTTAATACAAAGAGCCAATTCATTGGAAAAGACTCTCATACTGGGAAAGATGGAGGGCAGGAAAGGGATGACAGAGGATGAAATGATTGGATGTCATCACCAACTCAATGGACACAAGTTTGAGCAAACTCTGGGAGATAGTGAAGGACAGGGAAGACTGGCGTGTTGCGGTTCATGGGGTCACAAAGAGATAGATGACTGAGCAGCTGAACAACTGGCTTTGTGATCTGTACCGCAGCTGGAGGGATTCAGGTACTAAAGCCCAAGATAAAAAGGCCTGACAAAGATTATTGACGGTTTATCTTTTAATGAGCAGCTGGAATTGATTCTGTTCCCCTCTGGGATGGCTTTCTCTGTCCTTCCTCCATCCGAGAGGCTATGGTGAACGTCAACAACAACAAAATACAAATCTCCAACTTGAATGATTACAAGGCTTTGCTCTCTAACAAATAAAGTTTCTAAAAATGAGAAATGGCTCACCTCTTTGAAAATAGATATATTTAGAATTGCTATGATTATCCTGATTATTGTGAAACACTCCTGGTACATTGGATTATTTTCAAAGAGGCTGGTTGCTTCTAATTGGATATTCCTTGCAGTTTCCCTCTGGGTAGGTAAGCAGTATTAACTCTTAATCATCTGAGGCAATTAGATGCACATGGTTCTAAACTAGGTACCAAAGGCTGTTGAATTGTTAATATAGTCATAATGGTAGAGCCCTGTGTCAGGAAAGTGTTCAGGAAGAAGAAACTGGCAGCCAATTGTGTGAGTTTCTGCACATATGTTCTGAGAAAGAGAAATAATATCTCTGCAAATGGCAATGGTCAAAATTCCTGGGGATACTGATGTGCAGGCCGCTCTCAGTGTGCTGCTGTCTTCATCCAACTTCTCCCTTTACATGGGGTTAGAGCTCCATCTGAACCTTGTGTACTTTGCTGAGCTCAGAATGAGGCCTTTGGTCACCTTTGGGGTGGAAATGATGATTGCAGGAAGCAGTCTAGACTAGGAAGAACAAAGAGGAAAAGGTGGACTTTTGAGAGAATAGGTTGTAGTCCCAAGAAAACCAACAATTAAGTCTGTACTGGCTTTATGGAAGCACCAGTACGTTGGCCACTTAATACAAAGAGCCAATTCATTGGAAAAGACTCTCATACTGGGAAAGATGGAGGGCAGGGAAAGGGGATGACAGAGGATGAAATGATTGGATGTCATCACCAACTCAATGGACACAAGTTTGAGCAAACTCTGGGAGATAGTGAAGGACAGGGAAGACTGGCGTGTTGCGGTTCATGGGGTCACAAAGAGATAGATGACTGAGCAGCTGAACAACTGGCTTTGTGATCTGAATCTCCCTCCATCTCTGATCTTCATCTACATACCCCCATTCCTGATCACTGTAGAAATGAGAGAAGGGTATCAAAATACATGTTGCTTAATAATTATCTTCTACAATTTCAACCTGACTAGGATAGTAGTCTGAGACTTCTTGTTTGGACATAAGAAATATGTTTTACACCTTGACTCAGTGTGTATATATTGCTTCCCTGGTGGTTCAGACTGTAAAGAATCTGCCTGCAATGCAGTAGACCTGGGTTTGATCCCTAGGTTGAGAAGATCCCTTGGAGAAGAGACTGGCACCCCACTCCAATATTCTTGCCTGGAGAATTCCATGGCTTGTCCCATGGTGTCACAGAGAGTAAGACACAACCAAGTGACTTTCATATACATATAACCAAATCAAGATTTCATAGAATAGCAATTACTTAAAAAAAAAAAAAAAATTCAGTGCACTCCAATAGAATCTGTCCTATCCTGTTGTTTTAAAGCCTTGGCCGTGACAACTTGATTTCATAACCTGCTAATGAATTGTAATGCAGAGTTTGAAAAAAAAAAATTAGCTAGTGAAAGAAGCAGAGTTCTCTGGCCTTGGGGTCTTAAGGATCAATGAAGATGTGGATGGAGTAGCCTGCCTCAAGAAAGAAAGCCAAATCAAGTAGAGACCCATACAGCCTTTTTTTCTGTAGCCTTTTCCAAAATTGAGTGCTAGTCCAAGGACCAAGTCTAAGGCTCTAAAACTGACATTGAAGGAGTTACAGGATTTCACTGTAGGCTCTTAATTTTGCCCAGACTCTGTCTCTGTGATCTTGATCTTTCTGGATCATCTAACAACAGTTTAATGCCTGGATCTGTTTGTTCGTCTAGATCTGCAGTCTGCCCTTCCCTGCTGCTCTGCACTGGAGAGATTGCATCAGATGGCATTGGCATCTCTGGCCTCTGTTGGGTTTCCCTACTGGTAGCCACAGCTGGGGAAAGGACAGTAAGAGACTGAGGTCAGAACTCTATTTCCCCAGCTCTCTCCATCCTAGGCGACAGGTTGATACTTGACATGTTTGTTGACCTAAGTCCCCAGCTCACTGCTAGACTTATGACCACTGCAGCAATCCTTTCTCTAGGTTTGACCACCAGCCACCTTCCTTTGTCCTTGAGATCCATGGGCAGTTCAGTACAATATATAAGAAACAGTGAAGCACCCTTGTAAATTGCACCTTCTATACACTCTCCTCTGCCACCCATCGATGCCATCGATTTCATGCTAGGTCTGACCTTGGACATAAGAAATATGTTTTACACCTTGACTCAGTGTGTATATATTGCTTCCCTGGTGGTTCAGACTGTAAAGAATCTGCCTGCAATGCAGTAGACCTGGGTTTGATCCCTAGGTTGAGAAGATCCCTTGGAGAAGAGACTGGCACCCCACTCCAATATTCTTGCCTGGAGAATTCCATGGCTTGTCCCATGGTGTCACAGAGAGTAAGACACAACCAAGTGACTTTCATATACATATAACCAAATCAAGATTTCATAGAATAGCAATTACTTAAAAAAAAAAAAAAAATTCAGTGCACTCCAATAGAATCTGTCCTATCCTGTTGTTTTAAAGCCTTGGCCGTGACAACTTGATTTCATAACCTGCTAATGAATTGTAATGCAGAGTTTGAAAAAAAAAAATTAGCTAGTGAAAGAAGCAGAGTTCTCTGGCCTTGGGGTCTTAAGGATCAATGAAGATGTGGATGGAGTAGCCTGCCTCAAGAAAGAAAGCCAAATCAAGTAGAGACCCATACAGCCTTTTTTTCTGTAGCCTTTTCCAAAATTGAGTGCTAGTCCAAGGACCAAGTCTAAGGCTCTAAAACTGACATTGAAGGAGTTACAGGATTTCACTGTAGGCTCTTAATTTTGCCCAGACTCTGTCTCTGTGATCTTGATCTTTCTGGATCATCTAACAACAGTTTAATGCCTGGATCTGTTTGTTCGTCTAGATCTGCAGTCTGCCCTTCCCTGCTGCTCTGCACTGGAGAGATTGCATCAGATGGCATTGGCATCTCTGGCCTCTGTTGGGTTTCCCTACTGGTAGCCACAGCTGGGGAAAGGACAGTAAGAGACTGAGGTCAGAACTCTATTTCCCCAGCTCTCTCCATCCTAGGCGACAGGTTGATACTTGACATGTTTGTTGACCTAAGTCCCCAGCTCACTGCTAGACTTATGACCACTGCAGCAATCCTTTCTCTAGGTTTGACCACCAGCCACCTTCCTTTGTCCTTGAGATTCATGGGCGCAGTTCAGTACAATATATAAGAAACAGTGAAGCACCCTTGTAAATTGCACCTTCTATACACTCTCCTCTGCCACCCATCGATGCCATCGATTTCATGCTAGGTCTGGTGGTGGGCAGCTTAGATGTTCCTTAAAGGAAGGATGTCCTTCCTGACTGTGTGGAGTGAGGTCAGTGGGCAGCCCTCCAGCTCTCAGCTCCTGCCTGAGGGAAGCCTATCCATCCCAGCAGGAGATCTAGAGTGAATATTTCCTATCCAGGTGGTCCTGCATCAGGCCCAATAGCCTGGCCTTTATATGCCTGCCTGCTTGCTTCCCTCAGTCAACAGATGTTGCTGCCAAGAAGAGCATGACCTGGCCAATCCTGCTCTTTCCCCTTCCTTTTTAGCTCTTGATCTCTATTTAAAATCTTATACCATAACTGTATCTTTCTTCCTCTAGAAAATCTCATCTGTAACAGGAAACTAACTGACACTCAGGGTTAGAGAGGACCTATTTTAGAAATAGAGATGTCTCCTTATTGGTCTGTACCATATGCAACTACTACGTGTAAAATAGATAATCAACAAGGACCTGCCATATAGGACAAGGAACTCCCCTCAACATTCTATAATAACCTAAATGGGAAAAGAATTTGTAAAAGAATAGATAAGATACATATGTTGAATGGACTCACTTTACCATGCCCCTAAAACTAATACAACATTGTGAATCAACTATACTTTAATATAAAATAAGTTTTTTAAAAAGAACAGTAATTAACAGCCTCACCCACCTATCCTATCTGTTCTTGTACTGTTGAACTCCAAGCAGAGAAATATGCACTCTGAGTTGGAAACTTTTCCATGGGGATGGATGTGTCTTTCAATGAGTGTTCCAATGTTGTTTACTCTTTTCACACTGTGCCTTGATTTCCACAGCTTGTTCAAGAGTGAATCCAAGGAATCAGCTCAAATCATAATCTGAACCAGAAAGATCTGCACCACAGTAGTCTCCATTTTTGACAAGTGGGAAACACTCTGGCTCTTGATATATTCCCCAGGTCTCTGCTCTGAGCAGGAAGGGCACCTTCCCCTGGGTTCATCAGACGTGAGTTCACCTGAGTGGTACAGCTGCTTTATCTTGTTTACTGCAGAGGCTTAGCACAATTAAAGTGGAGGACACAGCCGTGAATGACTTTATCCAATTTCCTTCCCTAAGAGTACCTTCTAAACATAAGTATGCTCTCCATCTTTTCCATGACACTACACTATATTCCATAGGGTTTGTGAATTTACCCTTTGTGAAAAGGAAAGGATAGCGAAAGATTGTCTCTCCAACTCTTCTCCTTACCCTTCACCAATTCAGCCAAGCGTCTGCACTTTTGTTTTCTATATACAACTATGGCTAAGCCAGTCCATCATCTTATAGGTGAGGAATCAAATGTCCAGATAAGGAAAGGAATTTGTTCAGGGTCTCTCAACAATTCATATCAGAGCCAGGAATAAATGCAGATCTCTTTGCTCTCTCCATTCCTTATGGTCCAGTCTGATACTGTCGTGTAGATTTACTCATCCGGAAATTGCCGGCATATTCAGACCTAAGTGAGTACAGGATGGAGAGGAATGGCATGTCTTGGTGACAGAGGGAGTAAGGGGTAGTGTTTTGATGATACATGTGGGATCTTCTGAGCCTATTTAAAATCATATACTAGAATCACTTTATCTGTAGGAATTTGATTTATTCTCCTTTGGATTTCTAGCATCAATTTTGGGCCCAGCATGAAAAAGTTTCTCAATAAGAGCTTGTCTGTGGATGCATAAATGAATGAATAAATGAATGTGTAAGAATGCCTAATACCACCCTCTCCCACACTAGAGCTGCCACATCCACTGTCCTACTTTAAATGTAGTTCTTTTCTCAGCTGATGCTTGATATTTCAGGGATCAGCAGGGGAAAATAAAGTCAAATTATGCTACTAGAAGGTCCCTGGGTCTGATGAAGGGGTTGGGTGGGGATGAAAATGAGGCCTAGACTGCCATTAAAGCAAGTGATCATGCGATGTGATGTATTTCTTTCTGAGACTGTAGCTTAAATCCCAATTACCTCCTGGTGACAAATGAACTCACTGAGTAATTCATTTTGACCGTTGGATCTTTCACCTTCGGTGTGACCATCGCATGGGGAAGGTGTATGACAAATTTCCAGATTTAATTTCAGTGCTTGGGAGCCCAAGTGGCACAATTACCAGATCAAGAGTGACGGCAGCATATTAACATGAAGAGTTTGTGTGAAGCTGAGCTTTTACTGAGAATGCTCAAACTTGGATCTTTGTAAGCATTGTGGAGCACCAGCTGTTCTCAGGCATCTAGACCTTGGGATATTTTCTTCTCTAGCTTTATCCTGACGCTTGCTATTCAGAAGCCCTCTGAGTCCTGCTGATAGCAGCCAAGCGTCTGCACTTTTGTTTTCTATATACAACTATGGCTAAGCCAGTCCATCATCTTATAGGTGAGGAATCAAATGTCCAGATAAGGAAAGGAATTTGTTCAGGGTCTCTCAACAATTCATATCAGAGCCAGGAATAAATGCAGATCTCTTTGCTCTCTCCATTCCTTATGGTCCAGTCTGATACTGTCGTGTAGATTTACTCATCCGGAAATTGCCGGCATATTCAGACCTAAGTGAGTACAGGATGGAGAGGAATGGCATGTCTTGGTGACAGAGGGAGTAAGGGGTAGTGTTTTGATGATACATGTGGGATCTTCTGAGCCTATTTAAAATCATATACTAGAATCACTTTATCTGTAGGAATTTGATTTATTCTCCTTTGGATTTCTAGCATCAATTTTGGGCCCAGCATGAAAAAGTTTCTCAATAAGAGCTTGTCTGTGGATGCATAAATGAATGAATAAATGAATGTGTAAGAATGCCTAATACCACCCTCTCCCACACTAGAGCTGCCACATCCACTGTCCTACTTTAAATGTAGTTCTTTTCTCAGCTGATGCTTGATATTTCAGGGATCAGCAGGGGAAAATAAAGTCAAATTATGCTACTAGAAGGTCCCTGGGTCTGATGAAGGGGTTGGGTGGGGATGAAAATGAGGCCTAGACTGCCATTAAAGCAAGTGATCATGCGATGTGATGTATTTCTTTCTGAGACTGTAGCTTAAATCCCAATTACCTCCTGGTGACAAATGAACTCACTGAGTAATTCATTTTGACCGTTGGATCTTTCACCTTCGGTGTGACCATCGCATGGGGAAGGTGTATGACAAATTTCCAGATTTAATTTCAGTGCTTGGGAGCCCAAGTGGCACAATTACCAGATCAAGAGCGACGGCAGCATATTAACATGAAGAGTTTGTGTGAAGCTGAGCTTTTACTGAGAATGCTCAAACTTGGATCTTTGTAAGCATTGTGGAGCACCAGCTGTTCTCAGGCATCTAGACCTTGGGATATTTTCTTCTCTAGCTTTATCCTGACGCTTGCTATTCAGAAGCCCTCTGAGTCCTGCTGATAGAATCTCTAACATATCTCTTAAATGTCTCCCTTTCTGTTTCTTGTCGTCTTTCATGTTGACCATTAAAGGCAGTGTGCATAATGATTAAGGGTTCAGATCCTCTGGTCCTTTGATAGGAGCTCAGATCATACCTCTGCTTGTCCGCCCTAAATAACCTTGACCAGATTACTTAGATGCTGGTGTAGGGTTGTCCTGAGTATTAACATGTTTATACAAATAAAATGCGTGTCAGATAGTAAATCTGTAATTGATGGTAGTTTTTAATATTAGGAATGGTATCCCCATCTAGTCCCTATCTACTGTTCAATCACTGTCCTGTCCAGGAACCAGCAAACATCTGTGAAAGACCAGGTAGTAAATATTTTAGGCTTTTCATACCGTAAGGCCCTTGGTAACTACTCGACTCTGCCATTGCAGAAAAAGTAGCCACAGACAATAAGCAAACAAATATGACTGTGTTCTGATAAAGTCTTATAAGCTCTGAAATATGAATTTTATATCATTTTCACATGTCATGGAACATTATTTTTTTGAATTTTACCCCCCAACCATCTAAAAATGTAAAAACTGGACAGATGAAGTGAGTAAAGAGAGTCAAAAAGTACAAATTTCCAGTCATAAAATAAGACATGGAGATATAATGTTCAGTACGGCAATGATAGTTAATAGTACTGGACTGCTTAAGTGAAGGTTTCCAGGAGAGTAAATCTTAAAAGTTCTCCTCATAGTAAAAAAAAAACCACTGCATGTTATGACAGATGTCAGCTAGGTTTATTGTGGTCATCATGTCTCAGTATATACAAATATGAGTCATTCTCTTGTACATGGGACATAAGATAGGTAGCACGCCTCACTTCTGAAATATTAATTTGAAAATAATAAAAATGTAAAAATCATCTTTAGTTTTCAGACTAAACAGCCAGCCAGTTGGATTTGGTCTGTGGGCCAAAGTTTGCTGACCCTGGTTTTGATTTAAGGTCTCCTCAAGAGCCAGGTTAATCTTCCTGAAAGATTCCGAAAAGTCTACTTTTCTTCTTCCCAAACCTTCAATGACTCTGTCTTGCCTAAACTCAAAACTGTTCAATTTGCCCTGGAAAACCCTCTGAGATTATGGATCATGGCCCTGGTAACTTCCCTGTCACAGCACAAACCTCTCAGTTTATCGTTCACAAACTGAGTCTTCCCACGGTTTTAAATCACATTCCTAAAGAGTTGCACTCCTTTTAAGATGCTGTAAACATAATTCACATCTTGTGGAAAGGACTGAGGAGACCCAGAAGATTCTGGAAAGGTGCTGTTAGGACAGCAGCCTGTCTTCTGTGGAAAGTAGGGGTCACATGCTTTCCTTTCTGTCCTGGAGATTCTTCTTCCTAATTTGCTTCTTTAGGCCAAGGACTTTCCATTTATTAAAATAAAATGGGTAATTAAGATGGTAGTTTTAATATTAGGAATGGTATCCCCATCTAGTCCCTATCTACTGTTCAATCACTGTCCTGTCCAGGAACCAGCAAACATCTGTGAAAGACCAGGTAGTAAATATTTTAGGCTTTTCATACCGTAAGGCCCTTGGTAACTACTCGACTCTGCCATTGCAGAAAAAGTAGCCACAGACAATAAGCAAACAAATATGACTGTGTTCTGATAAAGTCTTATAAGCTCTGAAATATGAATTTTATATCATTTTCACATGTCATGGAACATTATTTTTTTGAATTTTACCCCCCAACCATCTAAAAATGTAAAAACTGGACAGATGAAGTGAGTAAAGAGAGTCAAAAAGTACAAATTTCCAGTCATAAAATAAGACATGGAGATATAATGTTCAGTACGGCAATGATAGTTAATAGTACTGGACTGCTTAAGTGAAGGTTTCCAGGAGAGTAAATCTTAAAAGTTCTCCTCATAGTAAAAAAAACCACTGCATGTTATGACAGATGTCAGCTAGGTTTATTGTGGTCATCATGTCTCAGTATATACAAATATGAGTCATTCTCTTGTACATGGGACATAAGATAGGTAGCACGCCTCACTTCTGAAATATTAATTTGAAAATAATAAAAATGTAAAAATCATCTTTAGTTTTCAGACTAAACAGCCAGCCAGTTGGATTTGGTCTGTGGGCCAAAGTTTGCTGACCCTGGTTTTGATTTAAGGTCTCCTCAAGAGCCAGGTTAATCTTCCTGAAAGATTCCGAAAAGTCTACTTTTCTTCTTCCCAAACCTTCAATGACTCTGTCTTGCCTAAACTCAAAACTGTTCAATTTGCCCTGGAAAACCCTCTGAGATTATGGATCATGGCCCTGGTAACTTCCCTGTCACAGCACAAACCTCTCAGTTTATCGTTCACAAACTGAGTCTTCCCACGGTTTTAAATCACATTCCTAAAGAGTTGCACTCCTTTTAAGATGCTGTAAACATAATTCACATCTTGTGGAAAGGACTGAGGAGACCCAGAAGATTCTGGAAAGGTGCTGTTAGGACAGCAGCCTGTCTTCTGTAGAACAGAAGAGTAGTTCACATCTGTGGGGTCTGCAGACACTGAGAAGATGCTTTCCTTTCTGTCCTGGAGATTCTTCTTCCTAATTTGCTTCTTTAGGCCAAGGACTTTCCATTTATTCAGTCTCATCTCATCCTCACAAAGATCCGATGAAGAAAATGTATCTTCATTTTGCAGTCAAGGAAGCGCCTTAGCAGAGAGGTTACATAACTGGCTCAAGGTCACACAGCTGGTACATGGTAGGCCCAGAACTTCAGCTCAAGCCTGAAGGGTGGGAGAGCTCATCCTCTTAACCATGACATTACATGGACTATTTTCTTGCCTGACAGCTGGTGACCTTCTGGGAAGAGCTTCTCCCACTGACAAAAATAAACGTTTCATTATGTGCATGAATGTGTATAGGCATATGTAATACCTTCCCCTGAAGTTAAATTTCCCCTTTCTGTCAAACCCAGTGATAACAGGAGGAACATAAAATACCTTATTTAGCATTGAAAAACCATACTGTTCCCTAATCCACACAGACAGTCTTTGAAAGTGAGCCCAGACATGGAAGAAATGCTGCTTTGAATGTATCCTAATCCACAGTGAAGAAGCGATCACATTAAAACATTTCCCATCTCCCTGCATTATTGTCATGAGAGGACATGTTTTAGACAGAAAGGGAGAAGCTGCTAAAATGAATTAGTTACCTCATTTTCCAGCAGAGAGAGGTGAGACCACATAAATGTAATGTGCCATGACATGAAATGGCCAACTTCCTTTAACAAGACTAATTCGAGCTGATTCCCGGAGGAAGCTGACTTGCAAGGTCTCCTCAAGAGCCAGGTTAATCTTCCTGAAAGATTCCGAAAAGTCTACTTTTCTTCTTCCCAAACCTTCAATGACTCTGTCTTGCCTAAACTCAAAACTGTTCAATTTGCCCTGGAAAACCCTCTGAGATTATGGATCATGGCCCTGGTAACTTCCCTGTCACAGCACAAACCTCTCAGTTTATCGTTCACAAACTGAGTCTTCCCACGGTTTTAAATCACATTCCTAAAGAGTTGCACTCCTTTTAAGATGCTGTAAACATAATTCACATCTTGTGGAAAGGACTGAGGAGACCCAGAAGATTCTGGAAAGGTGCTGTTAGGACAGCAGCCTGTCTTCTGTAGAACAGAAGAGTAGTTCACATCTGTGGGGTCTGCAGACACTGAGAAGATGCTTTCCTTTCTGTCCTGGAGATTCTTCTTCCTAATTTGCTTCTTTAGGCCAAGGACTTTCCATTTATTCAGTCTCATCTCATCCTCACAAAGATCCGATGAAGAAAATGTATCTTCATTTTGCAGTCAAGGAAGCGCCTTAGCAGAGAGGTTACATAACTGGCTCAAGGTCACACAGCTGGTACATGGTAGGCCCAGAACTTCAGCTCAAGCCTGAAGGGTGGGAGAGCTCATCCTCTTAACCATGACATTACATGGACTATTTTCTTGCCTGACAGCTGGTGACCTTCTGGGAAGAGCTTCTCCCACTGACAAAAATAAACGTTTCATTATGTGCATGAATGTGTATAGGCATATGTAATACCTTCCCCTGAAGTTAAATTTCCCCTTTCTGTCAAACCCAGTGATAACAGGAGGAACATAAAATACCTTATTTAGCATTGAAAAACCATACTGTTCCCTAATCCACACAGACAGTCTTTGAAAGTGAGCCCAGACATGGAAGAAATGCTGCTTTGAATGTATCCTAATCCACAGTGAAGAAGCGATCACATTAAAACATTTCCCATCTCCCTGCATTATTGTCATGAGAGGACATGTTTTAGACAGAAAGGGAGAAGCTGCTAAAATGAATTAGTTACCTCATTTTCCAGCAGAGAGAGGTGAGACCACATAAATGTAATGTGCCATGACATGAAATGGCCAACTTCCTTTAACAAGACTAATTCGAGCTGATTCGGCACATTGGTGGGGGGAGTGTGAAGCGTTTGCATCCCTCTCTCCTCTGGACCTTGAGACTTCTGAGAAGACCTCTTTGCAAGAGCAAGTGTAGAAGACAAAATGCCTGAGGCTGTCTGTCTTTGGCTCCCTGACCCCTGTCGATACAGGCAGCCAGATGTGGTTAGAATGCTCCCTACAGACCCAAATCACACACCTTCATGGCACTAGTGGTGAAGAACTCACCTGCCATTGCAGGAGATGTAAGAGACACGAGTTTAATCCCTAGGTCCAGAAGATACCCAGGAGGAGGGCATGGAAACCCACTCCAGTATTCTTGCCTGGAGTAATGGACAGAGGAGCCTGGTGGGCTATAGTCCGTAGGCTTGCAAAGAGTCAGATATGACTAAAGTGACTTAGCACAGCACACATCCTTCACTGAGCTTTGCCCTTAACCTGCTGTGTGGTTTTTGCCCACGTTCCCTCAGCTCTCTGTTTTCCTTGGCATTGATATGGATGTCTCCATCGTTACATCTTTGACCTTCCACACAGAGCATGAGGCCCTATGGGATGGTGATTAGGAGCATGAAAGAAAGCCATATGGACTTGAAAAAGGTTTATTGATCATTGCTGAATGCCTTGAGGCCAGTTATTTACTCTCCTCACACCCTGATTTTCTCATCTGCAAAATGGGAGCAATAATAATAATAATTCTGGAGACTTCCCTGACAGTCTAGTGGCTAAGACTCTGCACTCTCAGTGTAGGGAGCTTGGGATTGATCCCTAGTTGGAAATAGGTCCTACATGCCATGGCTAAGAGTTCACCTGTTGCAACTTGAGGTCCCAACAAAGATCTATGATCCTATGCTGTGTGCCTCAACAAAGACCTGGTGCAGCCAAATAAATAAATAAATAATATCAAGACACTACTACTACTAATGGTCTCATGTGTTATTGCTAGAGTTTAATGATTTACTCTGCCTTCAGCCCTCATGACACTTCTTGGAACATGCTAAGCACATTAAAAACTGATGGCCACAATTATCATGGTCCTCTCTGGAGCACTAATTAGAGAATAACAATTATCATATTTGTGACTCATTATAATTTTCTATGTGAACCAATCATATTTAATCTTCATGAAAACCTCATGCAAGATATAAGACTCTTTAGTCCCTATTCAGAAAAGGAAACCGAGTCAGATGGGTTTAGAAACACATCCCAGAGTCACACAAATTGTGTGTTATTGACTTGATCAAAGCCCTCATTCCCATGTTCTTTTTCTGTAGTTTGTAAACTGTAGTCTTTTGATATGTGCAAAGAATGATTACTATCACTGAAATAAGAGTCATGTATCTCCAGGTTTCATCATTTTCTGGTGTCTTTACATTTTCTCATATTTTCTCTGATATTGAGTTAAAAATGTTTTGAGGCTTCCAACTAAATAAAGGAAAGTGTAGGGTTTCCTAAGTGACTAAGACATACCTCTGTTTGCACCAAGATTAGAGGGAATGTGTTGTAATGTTAAAAGAGGGAAGGTATTATGAAGCTCCTGACTTGCTAAGGAGGATTATACACAGTAGGCTTACTGTCTCTTGCTGTCTCACTGAATTCAGACTGTGCCTTCAGTAAGTTCCCACATGCCTTCATTCTCCCCCTTAAACCTACCTGGGGCTGATTCTTGTGGACCCATTTCTGATTTCTGATAGATAAGGCACAGGAGTAGCTATCGTTGGTAAGAGGATTTAACTCAGGAGAATTAAAGGAAAGCCTTTTTCTAACCTGGAGGGTGGTTTGGAAGGAAGAGCAAGAGAAACTCGGTGCGGCAGATGGGTTCTGACATCCTCCACTCCAAGTCAATGACGGAGCTGCCGTGGACAACTGGGTAATATTAAAGGCCAAAGTACTTTTATTCCAGTTCATTTTTAGGACTCTAGAAAGAGAAAATTTTGGGGCTGCCCCCTCCCCATGACTCTGCAGTGGAGCCTACTGTGTTCAGACAGAGAGATGCAGAAGGCTGGGCCAGAAAGCTGATCCCTGGGCTTGACGGACAATGAACCCCATATCAGTCTAGGAGGAGAAGGAATGATTGGAGGGCTGGATGCAGGGAATGGTAGAGACTTGGGGGTCTGCAGCCAGGGGAAACTGAGGACAGGGAAACCAGACTTAGACCAAGCTGAGGGAGCAACCAGACTATGATGCACACCACTCACAGGGATAGGAAGGCTCATGGAACCAGGAAGTCAAGCATCATGACCCCAGAGACCAAAATGGAAAGGGAATGCTCCACCTGACAATCCTAGCTTCTCTTTGCCTTCTCAGAAGATTTTCAGAGAGGCCTGCCCAATGCACCTGGACCTTAAACTGGCGAGGACAAAGGAAGGGAGAACCATTCCTTCAGTGAACATTATTATTATTATTATTTTAACCAGGGTCTCTGGGTACCAACTTAAAAACAGCTTACATTATTATTGAGTTTGGATTAATTCAAACAGAATTGGGAGTTTACTTTCGCTTAGATTTTATTTTCTCTCCCAACCATCATAGAAGAGTTTGAGGGGAGACCAAGATTAGGCTTAGAGAGTAATAAAGTGCATTTTATCTGTACACATGAGTTCTGCAGTAAGTTAAATATACCATACACATATGTATTTATCATGATGCTTTATTTTGTATAGCTCTATATAGTTTTAAAGCACCTTATGTATCAATGATACTGGATTCGCTGACTTTGGCACGGCATGAGTTATTTTCCCCATTATGCTGATTAAGAAACTGAAGATTAGAGAAGGCAAATTCCCAGTATTATAGCCATAAAACATAAGGAAAGATTAGACTTTATTTTCTTAATCTGAAACCAGCATTTCCCTTGCTTTACCATTTGCTGAAATACATGTATGTATTATGTATAGCCAAGCACTATATTTCATGAGTGGTTACGTTTTTAAGAGCAAAAGAAAAATTCATTCAGGCAGCATGCCAGGGAAAAAGCCATTCAGAAAGTTTGTTTAGGTCTCTGCAATACCAGAGTTTTTAAAATGAGGAAAATGTGGGAGAAATTTGTAACAGTTATACTTCGGTATTTAATATTAAACACCAAAGATCCTTTTATGACCTATTCTCTACCTGTATATCTATTTCTTTCCTTTATCTAGAAACCTCCTCTCCTTGAAGATGCTCCCCTACATCCAGAGGAATTTCTTAATCCAGCATTTCCCAAAGCCTATTGTGCAGAACATTAGCTCCCTGGAATGTAAATAGATATGATAAGGAAAATGATTTCTAATGGTAAAATAAGTTGGGAAACAATGGACTAACCAATTAAATGTCTTTATCCACAATTTTTCTCTGAACCTTTGATGTGATAAATAAGGTCTATGGCTCCTAGAGAGAAAGAATGTGTTGTATTACCCACCTTATTTGGCCAAGGGAACATTTTTGTCAGTAGTCTCCTGTATTGCTTGTGTTCTGTAAGGCACATGTTAGCACTGCCACCTCAATCAATAACTCTGGTGGATGAGAGAGGGTTGGGCTATGATATGGGTCATTCCATTGACCGTTAGGGTTGATTCAGCTGACTGGATGGATGGATGGTTACATCCTAGTGCTCCACGCTCCAACAAACAGCATAGCCTTCCCGTGAGGACCATTATTAGGTCAAGGGCCTGTGGTCCCCTAAGAGCCTGATTTCTGCTTGAGCACTGCTTGCCATAATTCAGATATCTACAGCCATGAGTCATGCTGGGAGAAAACCAGGTCTAGGTAAGAACCATGCTGTGGAAATTAATTTTATTCATTAAAGTAACAGATATTTTTGAGCACCTAGGAGGAGCCAGATATTGTGCTGTGTGCTAGGGATACTGGGATAAATAAAGTATAGCCAGAATTCTCCAGGGACTGACAATCTGGGAGGAGAGAGAAGATTGGGAAATGACACATGTAGAGACTAAAATAGTAACTCAATATGGTGTTATATACAACATATACACTCAGATACAGTGGAAGCATATGGAAAGGAATGCCCTGGTCTACCCAAAAGGGTCAAGGAAGGCTTTGAAGAGCAAGTAGTGGCAAGGCTGCAGCTTATAGAATGAGTAGCGTTTTTGCCTGGTGAAAATGTAGGGCATCCCAAGAAGAGAGAAAAGCATGCACTCTAGTAGAGATGTCTGAAAAAACATGGCACTGTCAGGAAACAAGAAGTGGTACAACATGGGTAAAATACAGAAACTGAAGAATACATTATAGTAGCTGATGCCAGGGAGACGAAGAGAAGCCAGATCATGATGGGCTTGGTGCCCATGTAAGGAGTTTGGACTTTACCCTGTTAGTAACGAGGCTCTGTCTGCTGCTTTTCCTAGATAGTTTTGATATTCTCCTTCTCTGCTAATGTTATCAAAAAGAGTTGGATTGTGATAGTAGCAACCAGCAGTCAAAATCCCAGGTTCCTGGGAATGAGAGGAGCTATGATTCAGTCCATCCAAGGGGACCCATCTTACTTTTGGAATACAGTGACAGGTTTCTTCCAGGCCAGGTTAAAGGAGGATCTAACACTATGAAGCCAGGTCAGTGACGGGTATCAGGACTCCAGCATAACACCAAAATATAAGCTGGGCCCCAGTTTTGTCAGGGCATCGAAAACTATTCAGGACAGCAAGACAGATGCTGGGCCCTCTCAACGTGGCAACACTGTGGATTCAGAAATGGACTGCTGATCATGGAACACACAGAAGGCTGGGTGACTCATTCCAGAGGTCACTGCTTCTGAGGACTGAGCCTTCTTGATAAAGTCCTTGTGATTCACAGCCATTATCTCACTTAATCCTTACAACCATAAAAGGTGTTTCACTATCATCTTTTATAATAAAGGAATCTGAAATTTTGAGGCTGAGGGAAACTTCTGTGCGCATCCATAGGCTTAGTGTCCAGCCAGGATTTAGCCAAGTCTTCCTCAACTCTGAAGTCCAACACAGATCAGCCACCAATCTAATGGCTTCTTGTTCTAACTCCCTGCTTGTCTTCAGCCCTAGTCCATGCTGACCAAAGGACGATTGTGACTGAGATTCCTTGGAAATTCCTCTGTGCTGTCAACAGTGCAAGACTAAAGCAAATCATGGCCACCATGTTTGTTGGCATTGCCACTCAAGGCCCACTTGTCTCTTCTTGCAGGCCTTCTATTCACCCCCATGCTCTTTCCTTGTGAAATCTTACCAGGTTCAATATTCTTATTATACCTTCTCTGAGAAACTCATGAACAATCACGAAAAATTTATCTTACTAACCTCCCCCACCCCAACCCACCATTCCTATGAGACAGCATTCATTTCTCATCCCTTTTATCCAGGTTTCCAAGGAACTCACAGAGACAACTTTTTCACAAACCTGAGGACTCCAAAGTCTTTATATAGAAAGGTTTTCATTGACTTTCATTGACTTTTTCTGCCTTCTTGAAGCTATGCCCCCTTTTTCCTACTTTGTAGCTGTGACCTAGACAATTATATTTGTTTCACTAGACTTTCTTTATGACTCCATCAGCAAATCTCTCTAAAATTACTCAGACGGTGGACTCATTTATCAGGTTTTGCCTGGTGATCCTTAAATGCTTATTCAACACTGAAATTCATATGCATTCTACAGATGATGATATTGAAGTTCAACTAGGAAATTCCCAAACTGGGATTCTGGTCATATGGCAACATATTATCTTCAAAGACATCAACTGTCTAAAAGTATTTATTGAGCACCTATTATGTGCAAAAGCACTGTGATGGAAGCTGAGTCCATAAGGAAAAACAGATCACCGCTGCTGTCTAGACAAGTATCAGCATATTGGAGGAGACAGATTCACAAAAAATTCCATCATGTTGTGAGAAAAATAACAGGGAAAACATGAACAAGTGTTCCCAGTAGCAGAGACAACGGAGTTGTTACGTTAATCCAGGTGCCTAAGAAAACTTACAGCAAGGTGGTGTCTCACTGGGGAAGGAGAGTTGACCTATAAGTTCATGAAATTGACTCATGATTATTTGCTCTTATGCGGCTACCAGAGAAAGACAATCTAACTTCTATTTTACTATATTGGAATCTAAAAAATTTCAACAAATAATATCTTAGCATTTGCCTAATGGAAGAGCTGTAAAGAGATGACATGAAAGGACAAATAGAGAAAGCCCTCAAAGATGTAGGGATATCTGCCTGGAATTCCTGCCTGCCATCTAGCAATAAATAAAACCTAAAAATAAATACACACATCTGGCAAGAACTAGGGGAAATAAAAGGAAAACTCTATGAAAATAACAGGAATTGGCACATTGTCCAAGCTGTCCACAAATGTGGTGAGAGTAGAATGATTTTAAGAGACAAAAGCAAATTGATCAAGGAACACCATGATGAGAAGTGGGGAAGATGATGATAGGGACAGAGATAAATAAGCTGGTTTTCAAGTCCATTTTCAAAAGTCTGCATAGGAGGGGTGGTCAGGCCACTGAGACTTGCCCAGTAAAATTTATTGATGGTGAAAAGTAGACATTCCTTTAAAAAATTAATTATTTGCCACGGGGACTGTTAACAGCGGGGGTTGGAGGATGAATGCCGGAAGTGAGCATAAATTCCCTTCCAAAGGAGTGAGTAGCACTTGGAAGAAATAAAAGTGAATCCTGACAGGAGGAGGTTGATTAAGAAGTGAGTGTGTGCAGAGACTGACAGAGTGGTCACGCATGGAGTGATGGATGGGAGAGTCTTCAACAGCGCATCCTAAGTTGGATGTCTGAGCATCCATGGACATTTAGTTGGGGGATGGAGGGCGGGAAGAGGAGGGTTAAAGCCCAGGTCTCATGCACACAATGAGCCCTTCCGTCCGAGTGGACAGGAGGTAGAGAGTGAGTGTTTGTTGATAACAAATTGCTGGGCACTGTGGTAGGTGCTTTACATCTATTGTCTCATTGATTTTTCATCATCCCCTGCAAGGTAGGTGTTATTATAAGAAAACTGAGGGTCAGAGAGGTTAAATTACCTGTCTAAGTTCGCAGACCCAGAATTTGAACTCTGGTTTGTCTGATAATAAAAATCTATAGTCTCTTTTCACTTCATTCCAATGAAATAGTCATAGCCTTTTACATTTTCATAATGGATGTGTCATGCTTAATAGCTGGTAGGAGCCCAAATAATGATAGCTGGTAAAAATAGAACTAGGAATAGCAAGAATTAGGGGGCGGGAAATGTGTAAACAGATCATAAGACCTATCTGAAAGGGCTGTTGTGAGAAATGAGATAAAATACGTCAAATTCCATCATAGGGCCAGCAGAGTGAGAATTCACAAGCTGGGAGGTCTTTCTTTGGTATTTGATGCCTTGTGTCATACTTCTCTGTATGATTTTACAGGTTTTACCTCTAGTAGGCTGTAAGCTACTTGAAGGCAGAGATTTGCCTAATTAATCTCTGTATTTCTCACAGGACTTTGAACAAAAAGAGTTTACTGAATGTGGGCAAGTGCATAGGAATGCAGATGAGGACTATGCAATATAAAAATGCCATATTTCTCTTTACAATCACTCTTGTTATTTTCATTCTTCCTAATAGCTCATCTGCAAGGCTGTAAGTACATGCATACACACACGTGAATAGGTGCATCACATAGTGTACCAGGTGCTTTGTATAGATATATAACTAGCGTATTGAGGAACCCAAACTTGGTGATATATAAAACAAATTTTTTTTTTTTTATGTACTGCTTCCAAAGGAGTGAGTAGCACTTGGAAGAAATAAAAGTGAATCCTGACAGGAGGAGGTTGATTAAGAAGTGAGTGTGTGCAGAGACTGACAGAGTGGTCACGCATGGAGTGATGGATGGGAGAGTCTTCAACAGCGCATCCTAAGTTGGATGTCTGAGCATCCATGGACATTTAGTTGGGGGATGGAGGGCGGGAAGAGGAGGGTTAAAGCCCAGGTCTCATGCACAAAATGAGCCCTTCCGTCCGAGTGGACAGGAGGTAGAGAGTGAGTGTTTGTTGATAACAAATTGCTGGGCACTGTGGTAGGTGCTTTACATCTATTGTCTCATTGATTTTTCATCATCCCCTGCAAGGTAGGTGTTATTATAAGAAAACTGAGGGTCAGAGAGGTTAAATTACCTGTCTAAGTTCGCAGACCCAGAATTTGAACTCTGGTTTGTCTGATAATAAAAATCTATAGTCTCTTTTCACTTCATTCCAATGAAATAGTCATAGCCTTTTACATTTTCATAATGGATGTGTCATGCTTAATAGCTGGTAGGAGCCCAAATAATGATAGCTGGTAAAAATAGAACTAGGAATAGCAAGAATTAGGGGGCGGGAAATGTGTAAACAGATCATAAGACCTATCTGAAAGGGCTGTTGTGAGAAATGAGATAAAATACGTCAAATTCCATCATAGGGCCAGCAGAGTGAGAATTCACAAGCTGGGAGGTCTTTCTTTGGTATTTGATGCCTTGTGTCATACTTCTCTGTATGATTTTACAGGTTTTACCTCTAGTAGGCTGTAAGCTACTTGAAGGCAGAGATTTGCCTAATTAATCTCTGTATTTCTCACAGGACTTTGAACAAAAAGAGTTTACTGAATGTGGGCAAGTGCATAGGAATGCAGATGAGGACTATGCAATATAAAAATGCCATATTTCTCTTTACAATCACTCTTGTTATTTTCATTCTTCCTAATAGCTCATCTGCAAGGCTGTAAGTACATGCATACACACACGTGAATAGGTGCATCACATAGTGTACCAGGTGCTTTGTATAGATATATAACTAGCGTATTGAGGAACCCAAACTTGGTGATATATAAAACAAATTTTTTTTTTCTTATGTACTGCTTGCAACATGCTCATAAAATCTTTTCTCATTCCGTATGTTGGGCAGAATCCATAATCTTCCAATCATTTTTAGGTATTAAAACTTCATCCAACATACAACTCCTGTCTTATACCAGATTTCAGGTCTACTCCTCTCCTGGGCTGGGCAGATTTGTGACTTAGGGGGTCATGGTGAGAAAGAGGCTTGGGGTTAGTATAGGAATCCTTCTCCCTTCCTTTACAGTGCTTATCTCCTCTGATGTTGGGAGTCAGTGGGGCAAGGCATGACCTTTTTACTGTCTCCTGGTAATTGTCCTTCCCTGTTGGTGGCTTCTAGCTGATTCCGTGGGGACTCACTATCCCTCACCACCTTCTATAAGACACATAACCAAATGCCAGATGTGTGTGAGGTTGAGAGGCCTCAGTGCAGTAGACACACAGCACTGACTGACCTCTGTCAACACACTCCCTACCAGGTCACATCAAAGTTTCTTGCTTTGGGGACCATTTGCCTACCAGGAACCAAGTCATCTCAAGCCTAGCCAGTTTCCATGACCTTTGACCCACAAAACATCAGTCATCCTTGCCACATCTAAGCAGGGGAGTCAGGGCTGACTCAGGGCCACTGCCTCTTCCTCCTCATCAGTTCTCCCCACTGCTCTTGTCTGTCTTCTCACGTGAGCACAGAAGCAGCTCAGCCAGTCTGCTGTGTAGGTTGCTATCTAAACACAGAATGCTGGTTTTCTCCCTTGTGCAACTCCCACCCCCGCCCCTCCTCTGCAGTCTGTGAGGGATCTTCTAGGAATGTCCCATGCCTTGGGAGCAGCCAGCTGGTAGCCCAGACAGGTTTTGAAGGACAAACCTCTGTCTCACTCTCTCTACCCTCCCAGGTCCTCCAATGCCTCTTCCTCAGCATCTCTGGAATTTCTCTCTTGCCTTGTTATAAATGAAGGAGAACATAAAAGGTGGTGATGGTTAGAGAGAGGGAGAGACAGCACAGTCAGCTTTATTGCTTTGTAGTAAGTCCCAAGGTAGGTAACTGGCTACATTTTTAAAAATATTTATGTGTTAGTTTATTATTTTTTGACTGCACTGGGTCTTTGTTGCTGTAAGCAGGCTTTCTCTAGTTGTGGTGACTAAAGGCTCCTCTCTAGTTGTGGTGTGTGGGCTTCTCATTGCAGTGGCTTTTCTTGTTGCAGAGCATGGGCTTCAGGTGTACAAGCTTTAGTAGTCACAGCACGTGGGCTTAGCTGCCCCATGGCATGTGATATCTTTCCAGATCAGGGATCGAACCAGTGTTCTCTGCATCACAAGGTGGATTCTTAACCATTATGCTACCAGGTAAACCCCTAGCCTCTTTTATTGATGGTCAGTTTTAGACAGGGATTCTGTTATCTCAGCCCTGGGTCCCTAACTGTCAATTCTAAGGCAACATGAAGAGTCCCAGTCGACACCCAGTTACACGGACTTTTAACATAGCCAAGTATACTTATTGGGTAATGTTTATCATCCTCCTTTCAGTTAGGAAAATTGGGCTCAGAGAAGATAAAGCAGGTTGTCTCAAATTACACACAGTCAGTGGCTGAACTGGCATTCAAACACTAGGTCTGCCTGATGCCAAAGTGCACCCATAATAACAAAGAGATGCTCTCTTTAGAGAAGATAAGAAAGGGAAATACGGCAGAGAGACATGGGTCTGAGATGCTGGGAATTGGGAAAGGAGCCAGAGAGAGAGAGCTCTCTGGTGAGCTGTTTCCATCTAACAAGGGGACCACTAGACCAAGGGGTCCAGCAGCAGTGAGACCGTGGCACACCCCCCAGGCATTGCTATTAGAGGTGGGTATTTAAAGGGGCCCTGTATCCTCTGATGCTGCTGTCTGCAGGATTGTCTTTCACCAGCATAGTGAGGAAAGCTCTTCGCCTCCCAGGGTAATGGGTCTAAATGCTCAAGGAGCCAAGGCAGAGTCCCTGAGTGGCTGTCATTGGCTGAATGGAGAAGACCTGCATGACAGGCATTGGGGACTGATATGTTTTAAGGTCAAATGGTGCACAGCAAGAGAGCCTGTTCCAGGGACTGAGTACAGAACCTCCTCCCCCTCATATCAGTAGGGATGATGGTTCTCCAAGTAGGCCCTCCAACCGGCAACCTTCTTATCACCTCGGAATTTGTTAGAATGCCATCTGCCACCTCCTACTCCTCAGACAGAATCAGAACCTTCTAGGGTGAGGCACAGTAAAGGTTCAACACCCTCTACAGGTGATTCTGTTTTATTGGCTTTCAGTTAGTGTTACTAGAGTATAACTTACATGCAGAAAGCAATTTGCCTTATTAGATGCGAAGCTTGAAAAGTTCGAATAACTAGTTTTAGATATGCAGCTAGCCCCAAAATCAACACACAGAATGTTCTCTTCTCCCCCGAAAGCCCCCTTCTGGCCCTTTGGTCAGTACTTCCTCTTCCCTCTGGTCCCTGGAAACCACTGATTCAATTTCTCTTCCTGTGGTTCACCTTTTGTAGAGTACGCTATAAAGGACTCATCCAATACATAGCCTTTCATGTCAGGCTTTTCTTGTCTTAGCACTATGCTTTTAAAGCGACCTATGTTGTTGCATGTTGCAATTGTTCACTCCTTTTTATTAGAAGTTTGCTCCTTTTTGTTGCTGACCCATATTTCCTTGTATGAATGTACCTTAAATTTTTATTTTTAGTATTTTTGAGAAGAAGGCAATGTTTTTAAAATGATTTTGTTTAATCATCTATTTATTTTTGGCCGCACTGGGTCTTCATTGCTGCACCAGCTTTTCTTTAGTTGTGAGTGGGGGCTACACTTTGTTGCATTGTGTGGGCTTCTCATGGCAGTGGCTTCTCTTGTTGTGGAGCACAGGTTCTAGGGCATGTGGACTTC
Source organism: Tragulus kanchil (assembly GCA_022376925.1). Classification (NCBI taxonomy): domain Eukaryota; kingdom Metazoa; phylum Chordata; class Mammalia; order Artiodactyla; family Tragulidae; genus Tragulus; species Tragulus kanchil. The sequence goes on from JAIOJX010000032.1 coordinate 99,328,267, forward strand.
AGCTGCCAAAAGCGACTCCATGGTTATGGTTCGCAGGCTCTAGAGCACAGGCTCAATAGTTGTGGTGCCTAGGTTTAGTTGCTCCATGGTATGTAGGATCTTCCTGGATCAGGGATTGACCCTACATCTGCAGTGAAAGGTAGATTCTTTACCACTGAGCCACCAGGGGAACTCTTATTTTTAATATTATTTTAAAAAATATTTATTTTTGGCTGTGTTGGATCTTCATTGTGGCACATAGGATCTTTGTTGCAGCATGCAAGTGCATAGGCTCCAAAGCATCTTTTCTCAGTAGTTGTGGCCTGTGGGCTCTGTTGCCCCATGGCATGTGGGATCTTAGTTCCCCAATTAAGGGATCAAACTACCATCCGATGTTTTGAAAGGCAGATTCTTAATCACTGGATCACCAGGGAAGTCCCTACATTTTTTCATTCATGCCACAAGTTACAGATACTTACGTTGTTTCTAGTTTGGAACTTCTATGACTACTAGAAATATTTGAGGACAAGTCTTTGTGGGAACATATCTTTTCATTTCCTTCGGGGAAACACCTGAAAGTGAGATGGATGTATCAGCAAGTAAGTATATATTTAGCTTTATAAGAAACTGCTAAAGTGTTTTCCAAAGTGACTATAACATTGTTTACCACCAGTAATATATTAATATATTCACTATATTCTCTCCATCACTGGGTATTACACTCAGCTTATTTTGTGTTGTTGTTAACATAGCCATTCTAGTAGATGTCTGGTGGCATCTGATTATGGTTTAATTTTTATTTCCCTAATGACAAATGATGCTGAGAATCATTTCATTTGCTTATTTGCCATTCACATCTCTTCTTTGATAAAGTATCTATTTAAATCTCTTCCCATATTTAATATTGTGCTGCGATCTTCTTTTCTTAGGGAGTTGTTAGAAGTCTTCACATATTCTACATATACATCTTTTCACATAAGTGTTTTGCAAATATTTTCTCCAATTCAGTAGTTTAATTGATTTGACTGCTGCACCAGCTTTTCTTTAGTTGTGAGTGGGGGCTACACTTTGTTGCATTGTGTGGGCTTCTCATGGCAGTGGCTTCTCTTGTTGTGGAGCACAGGTTCTAGGGCATGTGGACTTCAGCTGCCAAAAGCGACTCCATGGTTATGGTTCGCAGGCTCTAGAGCACAGGCTCAATAGTTGTGGTGCCTAGGTTTAGTTGCTCCATGGTATGTAGGATCTTCCTGGATCAGGGATTGACCCTACATCTGCAGTGAAAGGTAGATTCTTTACCACTGAGCCACCAGGGGAACTCTTATTTTTAATATTATTTTAAAAAATATTTATTTTTGGCTGTGTTGGATCTTCATTGTGGCACATAGGATCTTTGTTGCAGCATGCAAGTGCATAGGCTCCAAAGCATCTTTTCTCAGTAGTTGTGGCCTGTGGGCTCTGTTGCCCCATGGCATGTGGGATCTTAGTTCCCCAATTAAGGGATCAAACTACCATCCGATGTTTTGAAAGGCAGATTCTTAATCACTGGATCACCAGGGAAGTCCCTACATTTTTTCATTCATGCCACAAGTTACAGATACTTACGTTGTTTCTAGTTTGGAACTTCTATGACTACTAGAAATATTTGAGGACAAGTCTTTGTGGGAACATATCTTTTCATTTCCTTCGGGGAAACACCTGAAAGTGAGATGGATGTATCAGCAAGTAAGTATATATTTAGCTTTATAAGAAACTGCTAAAGTGTTTTCCAAAGTGACTATAACATTGTTTACCACCAGTAATATATTAATATATTCACTATATTCTCTCCATCACTGGGTATTACACTCAGCTTATTTTGTGTTGTTGTTAACATAGCCATTCTAGTAGATGTCTGGTGGCATCTGATTATGGTTTAATTTTTATTTCCCTAATGACAAATGATGCTGAGAATCATTTCATTTGCTTATTTGCCATTCACATCTCTTCTTTGATAAAGTATCTATTTAAATCTCTTCCCATATTTAATATTGTGCTGCGATCTTCTTTTCTTAGGGAGTTGTTAGAAGTCTTCACATATTCTACATATACATCTTTTCACACATAAGTGTTTTGCAAATATTTTCTCCAATTCAGTAGTTTGTCTTTTATAATCTTAAGATTTTTTTGAAAAATCTGAAGTTTTACTTTTGATACAGTTCAGTAAACAACTTTTTCCTTTTATGGTTTATGCTTTTTTATGCAATGTGAGTACTTTTTCCCTTAACACAAGATTACAAAGATTTTCTCCTAGAAATTTTATAAATCTAGATTTTAAGTTTAGGCTTGTGATTCATTTTGAATTAATTTTTGTTTGTGGAATGAGGGCTTTTTTTTCTTTTACATATGAGTATCTAATTGTTCCAACACCATTTGCCAAAAAGAGTATCCTTTATCCATTAAATTATCATTGCACCTTGTCAAAAAATCAATTGACTACATATGTGTAGGTTTATTGTTGGACTCTATTCTGTACCATTAATGTATCTGTCTATCCTTATAGCAATACCACCCTCTTACGATTAATGTAGTTTTATAGTAAGTCTTAAAATCAGATTGTCTAAGTCCTACAGTGTTGTTCTTTTTCTCTCAGAACTATTTTGGCTAATTTAGATCTTTATATTTTCATATGATTTTTATAATTAGCCTGTCAATTTCTTCTTAAAAAGTGCCTTATAGAATTTTGATTGAAATTGTATCAACTCTAATAGATCACTTTTGGAGATAATTGTTATGTTAATAATACTGAGTTTTCCAACTCACTAGCATAGTTTGTGTTTCCATTTGCTTAGATCTTTTCTAAATTGTCTCCTTAGTTCTTTTTGTGATAGTAGCATATAATTGCTGCTAAAATTTTGCAATATTTTATTAGATTTGCCCTTAGTATTTCATGTTTTAATGCCATTGTGGAAGATTAGGTATTGAAAAAAACTAGTAATGGTATTTAATTCATCACACTTTTCCCAGAGTCAAGTCATGACTTATAGTGGTTGAAGTTGGGGCTTTACTATCAGCAAAGCTGTGTCTAAACCCAGAATCACCAGTTTGAAGAAGCATCATGGTATGGTGTTGAAGAGGCCAGATTCTAAAGGCAGGCTGTTGCAGTTTGAAGCTTCATTCTGCCTCTTAATAGCTTTATAAACCTACATGCTCCAGGGTTCCCAGAATCACCAGTTTGAAGAAGCATCATGGTATGGTGTTGAAGAGGCCAGATTCTAAAGGCAGGCTGTTGCAGTTTGAAGCTTCATTCTGCCTCTTAATAGCTTTATAAACCTACATGCTCCAGGGTTCAGTTTTGTCATCTGTACATGGGAATAATAATAATACCTACTTCATAGGGTTGCAAAAAGAATTAAATGGTGTCAAGCAACATCAAGCACAGAATCATAACTAAAAGTATATTAGCTTTTATTATATCTTACTGCATGACCTTGGGCAAGCTAATTTCAGTAAGCCTCCCACCTCCCCATTTATAAATTAGGGATAATCATAGTATTAATAGGATTTTGTTGAGGATTAAATTGAAAGAAAACATGGAAAGGACATAGCACAGTGCCTGGCACATAAGCCCTTATAACTAGCTATTATTAATAGTAACTATTAGTTTTATTAGTACAAGCTATTAATCTAATCCATATTAGTACATGTCTGACCCAAATATATTTTAAAAACATGAACTACTATTAGACATGTTCTTTTCTCTCAGAACTATTTTGGCTAATTTAGATCTTTATATTTTCATATGATTTTTATAATTAGCCTGTCAATTTCTTCTTAAAAAGTGCCTTATAGAATTTTGATTGAAATTGTATCAACTCTAATAGATCACTTTTGGAGATAATTGTTATGTTAATAATACTGAGTTTTCCAACTCACTAGCATAGTTTGTGTTTCCATTTGCTTAGATCTTTTCTAAATTGTCTCCTTAGTTCTTTTTGTGATAGTAGCATATAATTGCTGCTAAAATTTTGCAATATTTTATTAGATTTGCCCTTAGTATTTCATGTTTTAATGCCATTGTGGAAGATTAGGTATTGAAAAAAACTAGTAATGGTATTTAATTCATCACACTTTTCCCAGAGTCAAGTCATGACTTATAGTGGTTGAAGTTGGGGCTTTACTATCAGCAAAGCTGTGTCTAAACCCAGAATCACCAGTTTGAAGAAGCATCATGGTATGGTGTTGAAGAGGCCAGATTCTAAAGGCAGGCTGTTGCAGTTTGAAGCTTCATTCTGCCTCTTAATAGCTTTATAAACCTACATGCTCCAGGGTTCCCAGAATCACCAGTTTGAAGAAGCATCATGGTATGGTGTTGAAGAGGCCAGATTCTAAAGGCAGGCTGTTGCAGTTTGAAGCTTCATTCTGCCTCTTAATAGCTTTATAAACCTACATGCTCCAGGGTTCAGTTTTGTCATCTGTACATGGGAATAATAATAATACCTACTTCATAGGGTTGCAAAAAGAATTAAATGGTGTCAAGCAACATCAAGCACAGAATCATAACTAAAAGTATATTAGCTTTTATTATATCTTACTGCATGACCTTGGGCAAGCTAATTTCAGTAAGCCTCCCACCTCCCCATTTATAAATTAGGGATAATCATAGTATTAATAGGATTTTGTTGAGGATTAAATTGAAAGAAAACATGGAAAGGACATAGCACAGTGCCTGGCACATAAGCCCTTATAACTAGCTATTATTAATAGTAACTATTAGTTTTATTAGTACAAGCTATTAATCTAATCCATATTAGTACATGTCTGACATATATTGACATTAAACAAATGAATATGTTTAAAAACATGAACTACTTTCTGAATAATGAATGCTAGTCTTACAGAAAAGTTTGTAGGGGAAATTAAAAAGTCATAGATGTGGTTGCTAGAACATTTAGATGGAGCACAGATCGACTTATTGAAAAGTGGTCGTTTCCAACTATTTACGCTAAATGGTTTTCTTTGATTGTCCGGAGAACTACCCCTCCTCCTATGTTGTTTCTAAACTCATTGCAGATGGTGGTGGTCAAGCTGCAAACTAAAATCAATCTATTTATTGTAATGACTCCTAGTTACATACACCCAATTACCACTGTCATTAAGAAAACTGTAGCTGCCGATATTGAATAGCAATGTGAAGGTGGGCGTTCAATGCGTGTAGCTCCCAAACATGACCTTCTCACACAGGAAGATTAAAAAGCACACAAGATAATACCTTTTATCCTTAACTGTTTTCCTATTCTTAAAAAGCAGAAAACTTTGCAACTTACTAATGTTAAACCAAAAGGCAGTTAAGTGGTTCTAGAAGATCTAAGTTCTAATTGAGAATTTAGGTTTGGAGCCCTGGTAGTGTAGATGACGCCACAGGCTCTAGGGAAATTAACTCGTTTAATTCTCTAAGCATGTATTGAGTGTGTCCGTACAGACTGAGGCACTCGGGATGATATGGGAAATCATAAATCAGTGATATATAATAGGGAACGTTGGGTTAAGATTTAAGCCACAGGTTTGAATGTCTAACTCTGCAATAAGATTTATAAAGCTGTGTGTCTTTGGCCACAGATCTGCCCTCTCTTTTCATGTTCTTATCTGTAAAGTATGAGACCAGTGTCATACAGTTGATTATAACTTAATGATTCAGATTTTATTCTCTGATTTTAAGATGTGTTCTCTGCCTTTAAGCTTCTTACATTCTAATCAGAAGAAAAGAAATCTACCCATAAAGGTAAATAATTAACCTATTAATAGTAACTATTAGTTTTATTAGTACAAGCTATTAATCTAATCCATATTAGTACATGTCTGACATATATTGACATTAAACAAATGAATATGTTTAAAAACATGAACTACTTTCTGAATAATGAATGCTAGTCTTACAGAAAAGTTTGTAGGGGAAATTAAAAAGTCATAGATGTGGTTGCTAGAACATTTAGATGGAGCACAGATCGACTTATTGAAAAGTGGTCGTTTCCAACTATTTACGCTAAATGGTTTTCTTTGATTGTCCGGAGAACTACCCCTCCTCCTATGTTGTTTCTAAACTCATTGCAGATGGTGGTGGTCAAGCTGCAAACTAAAATCAATCTATTTATTGTAATGACTCCTAGTTACATACACCCAATTACCACTGTCATTAAGAAAACTGTAGCTGCCGATATTGAATAGCAATGTGAAGGTGGGCGTTCAATGCGTGTAGCTCCCAAACATGACCTTCTCACACAGGAAGTTTAAAAAAGCACACAAGATAATACCTTTTATCCTTAACTGTTTTCCTATTCTTAAAAAGCAGAAAACTTTGCAACTTACTAATGTTAAACCAAAAGGCAGTTAAGTGGTTCTAGAAGATCTAAGTTCTAATTGAGAATTTAGGTTTGGAGCCCTGGTAGTGTAGATGACGCCACAGGCTCTAGGGAAATTAACTCGTTTAATTCTCTAAGCATGTATTGAGTGTGTCCGTACAGACTGAGGCACTCGGGATGATATGGGAAATCATAAATCAGTGATATATAATAGGGAACGTTGGGTTAAGATTTAAGCCACAGGTTTGAATGTCTAACTCTGCAATAAGATTTATAAAGCTGTGTGTCTTTGGCCACAGATCTGCCCTCTCTTTTCATGTTCTTATCTGTAAAGTATGAGACCAGTGTCATACAGTTGATTATAACTTAATGATTCAGATTTTATTCTCTGATTTTAAGATGTGTTCTCTGCCTTTAAGCTTCTTACATTCTAATCAGAAGAAAAGAAATCTACCCATAAAGGTAAATAATTAACCTATTAATATTTAACTAAGAGTGAGACTACCTCCAAGGTAGTAAAAATCCTATATTATAGGAGATATGAATTAACATTGAAAATATTTCCTTGTTTGTAAAATAGACTTAATTACAATTGCTTTGTAGAATTGGTGAGTTAATATTTTTCAAACTCCTAGAATATTGAAAGTATCCTAAAATTTGGTTTCCCTTCAGATCTATTGTTTACTTAAACCTCTTAGAATTTGTATCTTGACATAATAATGAAAACTGTGCCGTTAAGACGTTTGGATAATAAATAACTCAAGACTGTAAAGATCCAAATTTTCAAAGGACCAAATGATCCATCCTTTTAATAATAATAAAAAAAAATGTCGAACTTAATCAGCAGCAAATCACCCACTGGTACTTTTTATTTTTCAATTCTTTTAACCAAATGTAAAGATTCATCTTGATATTGGATATATTGTCTTATATTACATGTGATCTGGTAAAAATCTTTAGAATCATATTGACCTGTGTTTAAATCTCATCTCTGCTTATTACACAACTGTATAATTTAGACAAACTAATTATTTTCTGGAGGCTTAGTTTCTCCTCTGCAAAATAGAAATGTCCTCACTTCATAGGGTTTTTCTTTTTTTTTTTTTTTTGATGTTTATAAAAGCAATCAAAAAGGTGTAAAGCCCTTATCAGAGCAACAGGCATAAAATAAGTCTTCAAATACTACCTATTATTAGGTTTGCTTCACACCCTAGTGAAGGGGAGGTGAGGTTTCTGAGAGTTCTCTCCTCATATCTCATGCCATCAGCTATAGTACTGGATTCTTCAAATTGCTTGATGGCTCAGATGGTAAATGGGCATCACTTTTTAGAGGTTAAGATTTAAGCCACAGGTTTGAATGTCTAACTCTGCAATAAGATTTATAAAGCTGTGTGTCTTTGGCCACAGATCTGCCCTCTCTTTTCATGTTCTTATCTGTAAAGTATGAGACCAGTGTCATACAGTTGATTATAACTTAATGATTCAGATTTTATTCTCTGATTTTAAGATGTGTTCTCTGCCTTTAAGCTTCTTACATTCTAATCAGAAGAAAAGAAATCTACCCATAAAGGTAAATAATTAACCTATTAATATTTAACTAAGAGTGAGACTACCTCCAAGGTAGTAAAAATCCTATATTATAGGAGATATGAATTAACATTGAAAATATTTCCTTGTTTGTAAAATAGACTTAATTACAATTGCTTTGTAGAATTGGTGAGTTAATATTTTTCAAACTCCTAGAATATTGAAAGTATCCTAAAATTTGGTTTCCCTTCAGATCTATTGTTTACTTAAACCTCTTAGAATTTGTATCTTGACATAATAATGAAAACTGTGCCGTTAAGACGTTTGGATAATAAATAACTCAAGACTGTAAAGATCCAAATTTTCAAAGGACCAAATGATCCATCCTTTTAATAATAATAAAAAAAAATGTCGAACTTAATCAGCAGCAAATCACCCACTGGTACTTTTTATTTTTCAATTCTTTTAACCAAATGTAAAGATTCATCTTGATATTGGATATATTGTCTTATATTACATGTGATCTGGTAAAAATCTTTAGAATCATATTGACCTGTGTTTAAATCTCATCTCTGCTTATTACACAACTGTATAATTTAGACAAACTAATTATTTTCTGGAGGCTTAGTTTCTCCTCTGCAAAATAGAAATGTCCTCACTTCATAGGGTTTTTCTTTTTTTTTTTTTTTTGATGTTTATAAAAGCAATCAAAAAGGTGTAAAGCCCTTATCAGAGCAACAGGCATAAAATAAGTCTTCAAATACTACCTATTATTAGGTTTGCTTCACACCCTAGTGAAGGGGAGGTGAGGTTTCTGAGAGTTCTCTCCTCATATCTCATGCCATCAGCTATAGTACTGGATTCTTCAAATTGCTTGATGGCTCAGATGGTAAAGAATCTGCCTGCAATATGGGAGACCTGAGTTCAATTCCTGGGTTAGGAAGATCCAGTGGAGGAGAGCATGGCAACCTACTGCAGTATTTTTGCTTAGTGAATGCCATGGTCAGAGGAACCTGGCAGGCTATAGTCCTTGAGGTTGCAAAGAGTCAGCCACGACTGAATGACAAAGCACAGCACAGTACAAAGTAGCCTAAATAAAGTACCCTGTTTTAATTCTGACTATAGAAAATGGTCATAACTATGTGATAGAAAATTATTTGGCTATAACAATGACCTTATAGTATGAGGTTGTGTTTTAAGTCAAATTAAAAAATAATTAGGCACAAAGAAATGTAAATAGCATGTGAAACAAAATTTATAAAATATATATAGAACAAAGGATGGGAAAAAGACAATGCAGAATGTTGAAAGTGAGTGGTAGTGGATATGGTAATTTTTTTCCTTCTATTTTTCAAAATATGGGGAAAATTTTATAACTTTGAAAATATGGATTTTTCCCTTTTTTGTATACTTTACGGTTTTCAAACTTTTCTGTGTTTTTTTTTTTTTTTAACAGTGAACATACACTGCCATATTACAAGGTAGCAAAAAATCTGAGTGCATAGTAATAAAGACACCTTGTATATATCATTCATTAAACTTTGAGGCATAGGAAGAATTTTGAAACAGTACCTGTCCCTGACAGAACTATGATGCTTAGTAATTAGTTTTAGTTTGACAAATACTTTTTAAATACTCTCATCATTATTTCAGGTTTTTTTCTTATTTTTCTACTTTTGTATTTGCTTTGATGTAACTTTTCAATTTAAACATCTATGGTATTTACAGTTAAAAGCAGCATATAATATCAACATGTTAAAAATGTATAAGGAATATAACTGGCCTGTGATTAACATACTATGTGTGTATATATATGTGTGTGTATATATATATATATATACATACATGTGTGTATGTGCGTATATATATATATGGATGTATATATTTCTTGAGTTATGGAAACTCCAGATGTTCAGAGTCCCTGTGACTCCAGTTTTGCTTCTTGTAATAGGGTACTTGGTTTAGAGTCATGGTTTCCCATCATGACCCCCAGAGGATTATCTAGCTCTGCCCATTCCTCAAGCTAATATCCATTTAATTACTTATGACTTTTTTCGTTTATAGTTTAAAACATCATTTTTCTATCTCAGGATTAGTTTTCAATAGGCAATATTGAGAAATCAGAACTGTCAGGTGAAAAATCCTGAAATACGTAGATGGTGTATACTTCCTGTATCATATCAAATATGCAAATATACACACACAAAGTTAATAAGAATATAGAAGTGTTGATCAGCATTAACAACTAATTTGAAATAATTGACATTTTCTAAAATGCTGTACCCAACAACAACAGAATATACATTCATTCCAGGTGCCCATGGACATTCACTAAGATAAACAAAATTAGCAATAATATAGACAATATTCTAAGCCATAAAATTACTATCTCTTCTTATCACAACAGGATTAGACTAGAAACCAAATTTTAATGTAGAATATTCTAAATAATGCATGGATCAAGATGAAATAAAAGTGGCATTAAAAACATCCTGAGTTTATTTTTGTATATGGTGTTAGAGAATGGTCTAATTTCTTTCTTTTACATATAGCTGTCCAGTTTTCTGATTACTGCTTATTGAAGAGTCTGTCTTTTCTCCATTGTATACTCTTTCCTCCTTTGTCATAGATTAATTGAGGCATAGGAAGAATTTTGAAACAGTACCTGTCCCTGACAGAACTATGATGCTTAGTAATTAGTTTTAGTTTGACAAATACTTTTTAAATACTCTCATCATTATTTCAGGTTTTTCTTATTTTTCTACTTTTGTATTTGCTTTGATGTAACTTTTCAATTTAAACATCTATGGTATTTACAGTTAAAAGCAGCATATAATATCAACATGTTAAAAATGTATAAGGAATATAACTGGCCTGTGATTAACATACTATGTGTGTATATATATGTGTGTGTATATATATATATATACATACATGTGTGTATGTGCGTATATATATATATGGATGTATATATTTCTTGAGTTATGGAAACTCCAGATGTTCAGAGTCCCTGTGACTCCAGTTTTGCTTCTTGTAATAGGGTACTTGGTTTAGAGTCATGGTTTCCCATCATGACCCCCAGAGGATTATCTAGCTCTGCCCATTCCTCAAGCTAATATCCATTTAATTACTTATGACTTTTTTCGTTTATAGTTTAAAACATCATTTTTCTATCTCAGGATTAGTTTTCAATAGGCAATATTGAGAAATCAGAACTGTCAGGTGAAAAATCCTGAAATACGTAGATGGTGTATACTTCCTGTATCATATCAAATATGCAAATATACACACACAAAGTTAATAAGAATATAGAAGTGTTGATCAGCATTAACAACTAATTTGAAATAATTGACATTTTCTAAAATGCTGTACCCAACAACAACAGAATATACATTCATTCCAGGTGCCCATGGACATTCACTAAGATAAACAAAATTAGCAATAATATAGACAATATTCTAAGCCATAAAATTACTATCTCTTCTTATCACAACAGGATTAGACTAGAAACCAAATTTTAATGTAGAATATTCTAAATAATGCATGGATCAAGATGAAATAAAAGTGGCATTAAAAACATCCTGAGTTTATTTTTGTATATGGTGTTAGAGAATGGTCTAATTTCTTTCTTTTACATATAGCTGTCCAGTTTTCTGATTACTGCTTATTGAAGAGTCTGTCTTTTCTCCATTGTATACTCTTTCCTCCTTTGTCATAGATTAATTGAGCATATGTATACAAGTATATTTCTGGGCTCTCTATTCTGTTCCATTGATCTATATGTTTGTTTTGCTCCAGTTCCTTAATCCTTTGATTTCTGTATATTTTTAGCAAAAAATATACATTGTATAGTACAGGAAAATAAATATAGCCATTACTTTGTAATAACTTTAAATGGATTATAAAATATAGAAGCACTGATTTGCTATGCTGTATACCTACAAATAATTTAACATTGTAAAGCAACTGGATGTCAAAAAACAAGAATTTAATAAATACATAACTAAACTAATTAAAAGAAAGAGGAGAAAGGCTCAAAATCCATGTTAATCAGGAAAGAGGAGGTACCATTATAGATGCTATATATATGAAAGGGTTAATAAAGTAGTATTATAGATAGTTTTGTGTCAGTAGACTCAAAAATTTTGATCCATGGGCAAATTCCTTCCAGTACAAAAATTAGCATAAGTTATAGAAGAAGAAATGGAAAATTGCGTAGCACAATATATATTATAGAAATTGAATTTATAATAAATTTTCCTCCAGAGAAAACTTCAAATCCAGATAACCTCACTAGCAAATTCTATCTAACTTTTAAGACAGATACTACCACTCCTACACAAAATCTTTCTGAATTTAGAGGAGACCAGCCTTATACCAAAAAGTAAATATCAATAATTAGAACTTATCGTCCAGTGGAGTTTATCTGTACAACACAAAATTGGTTTTTCATTTGAAAGTTAGTCACTGAAATTTATGATACAAACAGAATTAGAATAAAGCTGAAAAACATATAATCATCTCTATAGATAGAAAGGAAGCATTTAACAAATGTCAGCACTAATTCATAATAAAACCTCCCAGCAAACTAGGAAGGGAAGAGAACATACTCTAGCTAATAAAGGGCATCTATGAAAAACCACAACTAATATGTTACTCTTAGTGGTGAAAGGCTGGACATATGCCCTAAGGTCAGGAATGTGCTCATCATTTCTATTTAACATTGATCTGAAAGTGTTAAAAAGTGCTAGTAAGAGAAATAAAAGACAAGAGACTGGAAAGAGAAGTAAAACTGTTCATGTTCATAGACCTATGAAATCTTAAGCAATCTGCAACAAAAAAAAAAAAGAAACTTTAAGAGGTTAATTTAGCAAGATTGCAGGATAAAAATTTAATGAACAAGACTAACTGTATATCTGTATATTGATAATAAACAGGAAATGATTTTAATACCATAGAAATAAGTTTAACTAAAAAGCTTCCAGGTTTATGCAAGGAAAACTGCAAAACATGGCTGTGAGGTATTTAAAATACTGAAACAAATGAAGAAATTTGCCCTGTTTCTGGATTAGAAAATCAATATTTTTAATATGTCCATTCTTCCCAAACTGACTTACTGATTAACTGCAATCTTAGTTAAAGCCATAACAGGCTTTTACGTCTCAAAACTGACAAGATTGTTCTAAAATTGACAAGAAATTGAGAAAGACAACGTAGCCAAATCAGTTTTGGGAAAGAGGCACAAAGTAGGAGAACTTACAATATTTTATTTCAAGACTTTGAGTTCAGTAATCAACACAGAGTAGAACTGATGTGAGCCTATCATTATGTGAAACAGAACAGAGATGCCAGAAATAGACCTGCACATATACATTCAATCTATTTTCAACACAATTGCTGAAACAATTCAGTCAAGGTAAAGGCTGTCATTTTACCAAATAGTGGCAGAATAACTGAATATTCATATGGAGACAGAACTATTTGATCCTCACCTCACACTGTTCATTAAATTTGAAATGGATAATAGATCCATACAGAAAGGCAGAAACTCTAAAACTTCTAGAGGAAAACTTCTAGAAGAAAAAAAAACATATTCATAACCTTGAAGTAAATATTTTTAGGCTACACGAAGCATGAGACATAAAAAGAAAAACAGATAAATTTTACTTCACCAAAATTTAAATTTTTGCTCTTAAAAGACACTTTTAAGAAAATGAAAACCAACCCATAGACTGGAAGAAAATATTGATAGAATATATGCCAAACAAGTGGCTGATATCCAGAATGTATGTATTTGTATGGACTGTGAAACAAACCTAAGGATATGTATTATTTGCGGGCATCTATTTTATGCCTGGCATTCTGTACATATGTATACATGTGCACGTGTATTGTGTATACAACTCAGTAACAAGAAGAGAAACAATTGAATGGAAAATGGGTAAAAGATTTGAATATTTGCTTCACAAAATAAGATATACAATTGGCTAATCAGTACATGAAAAGATGCTATATTAGTTTCCTAGGGCTTCTTTAAGTGTCATACTCTGGATATTATTTCTATTAAAACAATAGAAATTTATTCTTTCACAAGTCTGCAACCAGCAGTCTATAAAATCCAGGTTGTGTTGGAGCCATGCTCCTCAGGGAAGGATCGGCTCCACCACTCTCTCCTAGCTTCTGTTGGTGGCTGGCCGTCCTTGGCGTCCTTAGGCCTATAGATACATCATTTCTGCCACTATTTTCACATGGCACTCTCCTCTGTGTTTATGCACATGTCTATCAACATGACCTTCTTCTAAGGACACCAGCCATTGAATTTAGGACCCACTATCAACCAGCTTGATTTTATCTTATCTTGATTGCACCTTCATAAACCCTACTACTGAATAAGGTCATATTCACAAACACTAGGGGTAAGGACATCAATGTATCTTTCTGGGGGACATAATTCAACCCACAACAGATTACCAACATCATAAGGGAATTGCACGTGAAAACTATAATGAGGGTGCCTACTGCAATGGTTAATGTTTTTCCTCCCAAATTTGACAATACTAAGTATTGACAAAAATATAGAGCAAATAGAATTCCCACACAAAACTGTTGGGTGGTAAAATGGCATAGTCACTTTGGAGAAAAGCTGATTTCATGTAAAGTTAAATATATTATCACCCTAGGTCTGGCAATTCCACTGCTAGGTATTTACCTAAAATAAATGAAGACATATAATCATACAGTCCATGTAGTCATATAAAACACACAGTCCATATACATAAATGTTCATAGCAGCTTTATTTACAGTAATCCTAAATTGAAAATGACCCACATGTCCTTTAACAAATGAGCAAATAAACAAATTGTGATGAGTCCATGCAATGGAATAGCATCAATAAAAAGAAATAAAACACGGATATATATAATGATTGGGATGCATCTCAGAATTAGTATGGTGAGTGCAAGATGTCAGAGGACAAATGCTACATACAGTGTGATTACATTTGTATGAATTTCTATAATGAGAGAAATCAGATCGATAGTTTACTCAGATGGGAGTTAGAAAAAGGAGATTCACTTGAAAACATCATAAAGAAAATTTGGGGATAGTATCAGTGTCCTGTATCTTGATGATGATGGTAGTGTTTATATTTGCTAAAACTTAATGAGTATAATTGGTTCATTTTATTTCACATACATTTGCATCAAAAAGCTGGGGTTTCTTTTGGATATAGGCAGCTGTTACTGGAGTGAGACTTCTCCAGAATAACTACTCTTCTCTCATTCACATTCAAGCCAGGCAGCTAACACATTCACATTTAGTTATGATAACTAAATAAAAGAACACTCACTGCTAGCATGTACCCACCCTGCCATACAGAGTAACCAAAGTTCTTTCCTGATAGGAGATTATAGGACCTATCAACCAGCTTGATTTTATCTTATCTTGATTGCACCTTCATAAACCCTACTACTGAATAAGGTCATATTCACAAACACTAGGGTAAGGACATCAATGTATCTTTCTGGGGGACATAATTCAACCCACAACAGATTACCAACATCATAAGGGAATTGCACGTGAAAACTATAATGAGGGTGCCTACTGCAATGGTTAATGTTTTTCCTCCCAAATTTGACAATACTAAGTATTGACAAAAATATAGAGCAAATAGAATTCCCACACAAAACTGTTGGGTGGTAAAATGGCATAGTCACTTTGGAGAAAAGCTGATTTCATGTAAAGTTAAATATATTATCACCCTAGGTCTGGCAATTCCACTGCTAGGTATTTACCTAAAATAAATGAAGACATATAATCATACAGTCCATGTAGTCATATAAAACACACAGTCCATATACATAAATGTTCATAGCAGCTTTATTTACAGTAATCCTAAATTGAAAATGACCCACATGTCCTTTAACAAATGAGCAAATAAACAAATTGTGATGAGTCCATGCAATGGAATAGCATCAATAAAAAGAAATAAAACACGGATATATATAATGATTGGGATGCATCTCAGAATTAGTATGGTGAGTGCAAGATGTCAGAGGACAAATGCTACATACAGTGTGATTACATTTGTATGAATTTCTATAATGAGAGAAATCAGATCGATAGTTTACTCAGATGGGAGTTAGAAAAAGGAGATTCACTTGAAAACATCATAAAGAAAATTTGGGGATAGTATCAGTGTCCTGTATCTTGATGATGATGGTAGTGTTTATATTTGCTAAAACTTAATGAGTATAATTGGTTCATTTTATTTCACATACATTTGCATCAAAAAGCTGGGGTTTCTTTTGGATATAGGCAGCTGTTACTGGAGTGAGACTTCTCCAGAATAACTACTCTTCTCTCATTCACATTCAAGCCAGGCAGCTAACACATTCACATTTAGTTATGATAACTAAATAAAAGAACACTCACTGCTAGCATGTACCCACCCTGCCATACAGAGTAACCAAAGTTCTTTCCTGATAGGAGATTATAGGACCTATGACATAGTGTTCATGTGTGTAATTGTTTATTCAGTGGTTGGGAATTATTCTATTTCACAGCTATGGAAAATTACATCATTTTCTGAATTTTGCTGCTCTTGTAACTTTTATAAATTACAAATTCTTAATATAAACTTGACTGTGTGTAGTGGAATGAGCTTCAAGCCTAATCAGCCTGTCGTTGAGATTCTGGCTTTGCCATTTGACAGCTGTGCATGTTCATTACCGCCCCCTGTGTTCCTCCTTTAAATATCTCAGGGGACTATGATGTGCCAGGTATTTTCCCAGGCATAGGGAAATGCTCTTGACCTCTCGAGCTTACAGTCCCAAGGTTCGCCTTGCGTACCTATCCTTTCCCAGTTTCTGGATTTTGCCATTTTGCAGATGGGGTTGTAATACCATATTCACCAGGAGATTGTAAGGGTTAATTAAGTGAGATCACCGCCTAATCTACTCAGTCTGTACTAGACAACAAGTGCTCCCCCTCTTGCTATGCCCATCTTTGTGTGTTTCCAACTCCCTTCTCTGCCTCTCCTCCTCTTCTCTCATATCCTAACCTTTTCCTATCCATCCTCTCTTCTCCCATCATGCATCTGAGATCTCCCTCTGTAGTAATAGACTACAGAGGCCACTTCTTGTTTCTTTTCTGAGCTAGAAAAGTTATTCACACTTCTCAATGCCTCCATTCATCTCTTTTTCTATTTCAAATTGTTTTATTGTTAGACTTTGCTTGGATGGTATTTAAAAACCTGTTTCTGGACTGATTTTCATGCTCTCCAAAATTAAATAGAG
Source organism: Tragulus kanchil (assembly GCA_022376925.1). Taxonomy (NCBI): domain Eukaryota; kingdom Metazoa; phylum Chordata; class Mammalia; order Artiodactyla; family Tragulidae; genus Tragulus; species Tragulus kanchil. The sequence goes on from JAIOJX010000032.1 coordinate 99,345,405, forward strand.
TATGATATTCTTCAATAATAACTCTTTATATTTGTGTAGCACTTTACAAAACCTTTTTGTATCTATTGGCTCATCTAGTGGTCTCAACAATCTTGTACAATCAATGAGGGGATGATCTTGTCTAAGATGCAAATTCATATACCAATGCTTATCTAGTTAGAAAGATATTTAGATCAGAACTATAATATATGCTTGCTTGTGTTTCCCATTTGTGTATGCATTTAAAAAAAGAACATGAAAGAAAAAGGTTCTTTCCTGATAGGAGATTATAGGACCTATGACATAGTGTTCATGTGTGTAATTGTTTATTCAGTGGTTGGGAATTATTCTATTTCACAGCTATGGAAAATTACATCATTTTCTGAATTTTGCTGCTCTTGTAACTTTTATAAATTACAAATTCTTAATATAAACTTGACTGTGTGTAGTGGAATGAGCTTCAAGCCTAATCAGCCTGTCGTTGAGATTCTGGCTTTGCCATTTGACAGCTGTGCATGTTCATTACCGCCCCCTGTGTTCCTCCTTTAAATATCTCAGGGGACTATGATGTGCCAGGTATTTTCCCAGGCATAGGGAAATGCTCTTGACCTCTCGAGCTTACAGTCCCAAGGTTCGCCTTGCGTACCTATCCTTTCCCAGTTTCTGGATTTTGCCATTTTGCAGATGGGGTTGTAATACCATATTCACCAGGAGATTGTAAGGGTTAATTAAGTGAGATCACCGCCTAATCTACTCAGTCTGTACTAGACAACAAGTGCTCCCCCTCTTGCTATGCCCATCTTTGTGTGTTTCCAACTCCCTTCTCTGCCTCTCCTCCTCTTCTCTCATATCCTAACCTTTTCCTATCCATCCTCTCTTCTCCCATCATGCATCTGAGATCTCCCTCTGTAGTAATAGACTACAGAGGCCACTTCTTGTTTCTTTTCTGAGCTAGAAAAGTTATTCACACTTCTCAATGCCTCCATTCATCTCTTTTTCTATTTCAAATTGTTTTATTGTTAGACTTTGCTTGGATGGTATTTAAAAACCTGTTTCTGGACTGATTTTCATGCTCTCCAAAATTAAATAGAGTATGATATTCTTCAATAATAACTCTTTATATTTGTGTAGCACTTTACAAAACCTTTTTGTATCTATTGGCTCATCTAGTGGTCTCAACAATCTTGTACAATCAATGAGGGGATGATCTTGTCTAAGATGCAAATTCATATACCAATGCTTATCTAGTTAGAAAGATATTTAGATCAGAACTATAATATATGCTTGCTTGTGTTTCCCATTTGTGTATGCATTTAACCAAGTGATTGACTTCTGGTTGTATAGTGAGGTATCCTGTGATGCTGCCTTTAGAAGTTCATTGTCTGTGGGGGCGTGCATCCTGCAGCTGGAGAGGAGTGACTGTGATACTTAGTGAAGATACAGTAACAGACCATGGAGTGAACAGGATGAAAGGGGAAATGATCCACTTTACTGGGAACAGGAGGAAGGGTACTATGCATCCCTGCATAAGCAGAGGATCAAGGCTAGTTATGGTTTCTCCATGAGAATGGAGAAGGGAAAGGCCTTTCTTAAATGCCCTAAAGGTACTCACTAATTGGGCTTTTTCCTTTCTTTCTTTTTGATAAATGAAGAAAACCAGGACATGTTTCCTGTAGCCATTTCTTGAGCCGCTTCCCTTGAGATCCAGATCCCTGCTCAGGATGCAGGAAACCTGTGCAGAGAAGCAATGGGGAACAGGAATTGTGTTCATCTGCATGTCTTTCTTGAAACTGGCCACCGGTGAACAGTCCAGTCTCCTTGGAATATTCTTAAGCTTCCTTACATGTTCGAGTAGTTTTTCCCAATAGGGAATGAAAGAAAGGCAGCAGCAGTTAAAAGAGCCACTCTATGTGGCCCAAGATTGACTCCTGGAATAAGGTTGATCTCAGAACACACAGAAAGGTCCTAATCAGTCCCAGTTTTAATGGGCAACCCACTACTGAAGTGCTTGCTCCTGGCAGTGAATGGGATTGGAGGTGGCAGGAGAATCAGCAGTCTCTTTTGACTGTTCCTTTAAACAGGGGTCCCAGTTTTAATGGGCAACCCACTACTTCTGAGCTAGAAAAGTTATTCACACTTCTCAATGCCTCCATTCATCTCTTTTCTATTTCAAATTGTTTTATTGTTAGACTTTGCTTGGATGGTATTTAAAAACCTGTTTCTGGACTGATTTTCATGCTCTCCAAAATTAAATAGAGTATGATATTCTTCAATAATAACTCTTTATATTTGTGTAGCACTTTACAAAACCTTTTTGTATCTATTGGCTCATCTAGTGGTCTCAACAATCTTGTACAATCAATGAGGGGATGATCTTGTCTAAGATGCAAATTCATATACCAATGCTTATCTAGTTAGAAAGATATTTAGATCAGAACTATAATATATGCTTGCTTGTGTTTCCCATTTGTGTATGCATTTAACCAAGTGATTGACTTCTGGTTGTATAGTGAGGTATCCTGTGATGCTGCCTTTAGAAGTTCATTGTCTGTGGGGGCGTGCATCCTGCAGCTGGAGAGGAGTGACTGTGATACTTAGTGAAGATACAGTAACAGACCATGGAGTGAACAGGATGAAAGGGGAAATGATCCACTTTACTGGGAACAGGAGGAAGGGTACTATGCATCCCTGCATAAGCAGAGGATCAAGGCTAGTTATGGTTTCTCCATGAGAATGGAGAAGGGAAAGGCCTTTCTTAAATGCCCTAAAGGTACTCACTAATTGGGCTTTTTCCTTTCTTTCTTTTTGATAAATGAAGAAAACCAGGACATGTTTCCTGTAGCCATTTCTTGAGCCGCTTCCCTTGAGATCCAGATCCCTGCTCAGGATGCAGGAAACCTGTGCAGAGAAGCAATGGGGAACAGGAATTGTGTTCATCTGCATGTCTTTCTTGAAACTGGCCACCGGTGAACAGTCCAGTCTCCTTGGAATATTCTTAAGCTTCCTTACATGTTCGAGTAGTTTTTCCCAATAGGGAATGAAAGAAAGGCAGCAGCAGTTAAAAGAGCCACTCTCTATGTGGCCCAAGATTGACTCCTGGAATAAGGTTGATCTCAGAACACACAGAAAGGTCCTAATCAGTCCCAGTTTTAATGGGCAACCCACTACTGAAGTGCTTGCTCCTGGCAGTGAATGGGATTGGAGGTGGCAGGAGAATCAGCAGTCTCTTTTTGACTGTTCCACAGCCTCCTTGATAATCTTTTGAGGCGACTTCCATTCCATAAAAGAAAATGGATTCCTATATAATGTTCTTTCATTGATTCATTCTCTTGCTAGCCCACAGAGCATGTACTACATAGCAGGCCCTCTGCTAAATGTCAAGGACATAAGGATACAAGAGTGATATACAAGGAACATACAACTCCTCTGGGCTTCCCATGTGGTTCAGTGGTAAAGATTCTGCATACTAATGCAGGAGATGCAAGAGATGCAGATTCCACCCCTGGGTTGGGAAGATCCCCTGGAGTGGGAAATGGTAACCTGCTCCAGTATTCTTGACTGGAAAATTCCACAGACAGGGGAGTCTGGCAGGCTATAGTCCATGAGGTGACAAAGGGTCAGACACGACTGAGCAAACACACACACACAACTCCCCACAGGGGCTCCTGATGATATGGTGCAGCAGACAGAAAGACCATGTTGGGGAAGGGCAATGTGAGTCCAGATGAAGGGGCCAGGTTTTCCTGGAGGAAGCAGTAGAGAACCTCATGGGGATGTGGGAAAGGAGAAGCTGGTTGGTTTTGTGACCCAAGGGCGATTTTGGTGGAGAAGATTACTATTCAATGAAAATCTTTTACATTATTTTGGAGGGATATGTAACATAATCCCTCTCTTTAATATTGCTCCTTAGTATTTTCTTTTTAATTCTATTGTGTTTTTGGTTGTGCTGAGTCTTCATTGCTGTGCATAGACTTTCTCTAGCTGTGGAGAGTGGGGATTACTCTCTAGTTGCAATGCACAGGCTTCTCTTGTTGTGGAGGAAGGCTCTATGTGCTCAGGCTCAGTAGTTGTGGTGCATGGACTTAGTTGCTCCATGCCATCTAGAATCTTCCCAGACCAAGGATCATGAATCAGTGTCCCCTGCACTGGCATGTGGATTCCTATTCATCATAGCACCAGGAAAGTCCTTTTTTTTTTTTTTTTTTTGCTCATTAATATTTGGTGAAGTAGATTATTTTTGGAAAGAAGTACTGAGCCCCACTTCAGGGTTTCTGTGGAACAAAAGAGGCTGGATACAGGAAAAAAAAAGTTAAGATGAAATAGAATTTAAATAAATGTATATATATGTATACAAACACACACACACACATATTTATGTACCTATTAAATCATAAATACATGTATATATATATATATATATATATATATATATATATATATGTAGACCTCCTGATGATAGATGACAGTAGACCAGCTACCATGAATAGTGATGGATTCTTGATCTCCATTGGAGAAGAATTCACATTAGGATCAAAAAGACTTGACTTTGGTCACTCAGAGCTTCATTAAGTAAAAGTTTATTAGAGGTAAAAGGGATAGAGAAAGCTTCTAGCACAGGCACTTGGAAGGGGGGATAGGAAAAAACCCCCCTTAGCCATCTCGGACAAGATAATTTGTATTTTCCATGATGGTTATTAACAATAGATCAAAAGAATATCTAAAGATTTGTAATAGCCTTGCTAGGCCCACACCCATAACATTAACGTAAGATTAGCTAGAGGATAGTCTCCAGGCTAGGTGAGACATTCCAATGTAAAGATCTTGCTAGGTCCACAGTATTAACATAAGACAATAAACTTAGTTTCAGGGTTGATCATAACAAACATTTCAGGCTAGAAAAATGTTTGTCTTCTTTCCTCTTCCTCCTTTTCCTACTCATCTTCTTTGAGACCCGCTGGCCTCCTTATCAAATCTGCCTATTCATCCCTTTCATTTAAAATAGAACTTCTTGGGGAACAAAATAGAGTGTTATTTGGACAGTATGTTTTTAGTATAATAACACAGGTTAACATTTAAGTGCTTACTATGTACCAGATTCTTTTCTAAGCACCTTAAATGTAATCTAATGTTTATAGCAACTTCATAAGGTAGGCACTAACATTATAGCCATTTGCAGAGAAGGAATCTGAGATACTGAGAAGTTAGATTACTCTTCTAAGGATGCCCAGACAGTGAGAGATAGAAGCTGAGATTTGAATCTAGGCAGCGTAGATCTAGCACTTCAACACTGTGCCTGATTATTTAAGACATGGCTCATGTTTAGTATTCTTTATAAGAGATTGAATTCTTCCGGGAGTCTAGAGTACAGATGGAGGAAGCAAGATGGCTTTGGTCCTTGAACAGTCAACTGCGGGCTACGGAGGCTTCCGCTTTTCATGGTGGCTGTAAATGGAATGCTTCCTCCTCAGTTTGATTACAGATCTTGGGCAAGATTTGCTAATTTGGTTCTTTCATTCAGTAACTATTTATTGAATAGCTACTCTCTGACAGAAATTATTTGAGGTGGTAGAGAAAGAGCAGTGAACAAAATAAGCAAAGTGCCAGTTGTTACGGAGTTGGAGAAGAATTCTTAGGATCAAAAGACTTGACTTTGGTCACTCAGAGCTTCATTAAGTAAAAGTTTATTAGAGGTAAAGGGATGAAAGCTTCTAGCACAGGCACTTGGAAGGGGGGATAGGAAAAAACCCCCCTTAGCCATCTCGGACAAGATAATTTGTATTTTCCATGATGGTTATTAACAATAGATCAAAAGAATATCTAAAGATTTGTAATAGCCTTGCTAGGCCCACACCCATAACATTAACGTAAGATTAGCTAGAGGATAGTCTCCAGGCTAGGTGAGACATTCCAATGTAAAGATCTTGCTAGGTCCACAGTATTAACATAAGACAATAAACTTAGTTTCAGGGTTGATCATAACAAACATTTCAGGCTAGAAAAATGTTTGTCTTCTTTCCTCTTCCTCCTTTTCCTACTCATCTTCTTTGAGACCCGCTGGCCTCCTTATCAAATCTGCCTATTCATCCCTTTCATTTAAAATAGAACTTCTTGGGGAACAAAATAGAGTGTTATTTGGACAGTATGTTTTTAGTATAATAACACAGGTTAACATTTAAGTGCTTACTATGTACCAGATTCTTTTCTAAGCACCTTAAATGTAATCTAATGTTTATAGCAACTTCATAAGGTAGGCACTAACATTATAGCCATTTGCAGAGAAGGAATCTGAGATACTGAGAAGTTAGATTACTCTTCTAAGGATGCCCAGACAGTGAGAGATAGAAGCTGAGATTTGAATCTAGGCAGCGTAGATCTAGCACTTCAACACTGTGCCTGATTATTTAAGACATGGCTCATGTTTAGTATTCTTTATAAGAGATTGAATTCTTCCGGGAGTCTAGAGTACAGATGGAGGAAGCAAGATGGCTTTGGTCCTTGAACAGTCAACTGCGGGCTACGGAGGCTTCCGCTTTTCATGGTGGCTGTAAATGGAATGCTTCCTCCTCAGTTTGATTACAGATCTTGGGCAAGATTTGCTAATTTGGTTCTTTCATTCAGTAACTATTTATTGAATAGCTACTCTCTGACAGAAATTATTTGAGGTGGTAGAGAAAGAGCAGTGAACAAAATAAGCAAAGTGCCAGTTGTTACGGAGTCTATTTTCTAGTGGGAAGGACAAGAGAAGAGTGAGCATATGGTTTGTACAGCCATGATAACTGGTATGATAATAGGGGACATAGAATCCAGAGGAAGGAGGGGAGCTGCTCTATAACATGGGGTGGTCAAGTGGCCACCTTGTTGACAAGATGACATTGACTTGATATGACAAGACTCAGAAGGAGTGAAGGAGTGGGCGTACAATACTCAGGAAAAGAGCACTGCAGGCAGAGGAAGGAGTAAGTGGGAAAACCTTGAGGTCTCATTGTGCTTCAAGTGTGTGAGGAAGAGATGAGAGACCAATGTGTCTAAGGTAGAGCTGGAAGCAGAGGGGTAACATGACACAGGAGAGATTTAATGGAGGCTTTGATTTTGACTCTGAGATTAGAAAGCACCAGAGATGCCTGAACAAAGATATGAAGGGACTGCTTTCTGACCTATATTTTAAAAAAGATAACTCTGGCTGTTGGGTGAAAAATCAGCTTTAAGATGCACATGGATGGCTGCAGGGAGGGAAAGGAGGTCACTAGCACAATCATTGAGGCAAGGCTTGATGGTGGTAGAATTGAAGGTGGTGAAAAGTGGTTAGGTTGTATTCTGAAGAAAGGGCTGACTAAATTTAGAGGCTGTCACTTGATAGATGACATTTAAACCATCAAACTGGCTGAATTCACCTAAGATGTGAGTCTTGGTAGAGAAGGAAAGGTGTTCAAGGATGGAGATCTGGAAAACTGATGTTTCGTGGTTGGGGAGGTGGGGGATCAGCAAACAGCACTAAGAATGGGAACCTGGGAAAGAAAGAAAAATCAAGGGGAGATGGCATCCTAGAAGCCAAGTGAACAGGATACTTTCTGTAGGAAGTTGATCAGCTGTGTGACAAGATGCTAATAGTCATAAGGACTGAGAAATGACCATTGGGTTAAATAACACAGAGGTCACTGGTGACCTTGACAAAAGGAACTTGGGTATGGTGGGGGAAGCTTTATTGGAGTAGGTTTAATAGAAAATTCTTGGATGTGTTTCATAGTGGTCTATCATCTGACAGAAATTATTTGAGGTGGTAGAGAAAGAGCAGTGAACAAAATAAGCAAAGTGCCAGTTGTTACGGAGTCTATTTTCTAGTGGGAAGGACAAGAGAAGAGTGAGCATATGGTTTGTACAGCCATGATAACTGGTATGATAATAGGGGACATAGAATCCAGAGGAAGGAGGGGAGCTGCTCTATAACATGGGGTGGTCAAGTGGCCACCTTGTTGACAAGATGACATTGACTTGATATGACAAGACTCAGAAGGAGTGAAGGAGTGGGCGTACAATACTCAGGAAAAGAGCACTGCAGGCAGAGGAAGGAGTAAGTGGGAAAACCTTGAGGTCTCATTGTGCTTCAAGTGTGTGAGGAAGAGATGAGAGACCAATGTGTCTAAGGTAGAGCTGGAAGCAGAGGGGTAACATGACACAGGAGAGATTTAATGGAGGCTTTGATTTTGACTCTGAGATTAGAAAGCACCAGAGATGCCTGAACAAAGATATGAAGGGACTGCTTTCTGACCTATATTTTAAAAAAGATAACTCTGGCTGTTGGGTGAAAAATCAGCTTTAAGATGCACATGGATGGCTGCAGGGAGGGAAAGGAGGTCACTAGCACAATCATTGAGGCAAGGCTTGATGGTGGTAGAATTGAAGGTGGTGAAAAGTGGTTAGGTTGTATTCTGAAGAAAGGGCTGACTAAATTTAGAGGCTGTCACTTGATAGATGACATTTAAACCATCAAACTGGCTGAATTCACCTAAGATGTGAGTCTTGGTAGAGAAGGAAAGGTGTTCAAGGATGGAGATCTGGAAAACTGATGTTTCGTGGTTGGGGAGGTGGGGGATCAGCAAACAGCACTAAGAATGGGAACCTGGGAAAGAAAGAAAAATCAAGGGGAGATGGCATCCTAGAAGCCAAGTGAACAGGATACTTTCTGTAGGAAGTTGATCAGCTGTGTGACAAGATGCTAATAGTCATAAGGACTGAGAAATGACCATTGGGTTAAATAACACAGAGGTCACTGGTGACCTTGACAAAAGGAACTTGGGTATGGTGGGGGAAGCTTTATTGGAGTAGGTTTAATAGAAAATTCTTGGATGTGTTTCATAGTGGTCTATCATCTGGCTGGAAATGCAATCTGCTTTCACACTCCTCAGAGGCCAGAGTCTTGTCCTTAGAAAACCAAAGCTCCAAGGCCCAGGGCTTTAGAAGCAGCAAATAAGAAAGTGAAACCTTTGAACTTTGCAATAGTATTAAGGTTGTCATCTAGGGCTTGAAATGTTAGAGCCACAGATGTCACTCCAGGAAATAAACTGAACCAGTTGTTGGGGTTATTCTGGTTTTCTGCTAAAGACTATAGCTGAAAAGTCTCCTTTAGATATTTACCCCAGGAATAGGACTCCCCAGCATCCCTGACAACAAAACACCAGTGACCTTAAGAGGCTGGACTCTGGGAAAATAATTATTCTTTTGCTCCCTGATGAAAATTTCTTCATAGTCCCCTTCATTTGTTGGTAGATTGGTGACTCAGAAGGTAAAGAATCTGCCTGCAATACAGTAGACCCAGGTTCGATCCCTAGGTTAGGCGAATTCTCTGGAGAAGGGAATAGTTACCCACTCCAGTATTCTTAGAGCTTTCATGGTAGCTCAGATGGTAAAGAATCTGTCTGGAAGATCTCCTGGAGAAGGAAATAGAAATTCACTCCAGTATTTTTGCCGGGAGAATTTCATGAAAGGAGTAACCTGGCGGGCTACAGTCCATAGGACTGCAAAGAGTCAGACACAACTGAGAGACTAACACACTTCATCCTCAAAATGCCAAGTGTTCTTAGTGTGAATATTGGGCTATGATATCAGAGAAGTGAATTCTTATCCCTGTTCTGTTACTAGTTTGTTGTGAAAAATAATTGTAAAATTGTATCCCTGCATACCTCAATATTTTCGTTTAGTTTTCTGGGATAACTTTTGACTTCCCTTCTGTGTCTTATATTCTCTGATGTAAAATTCATTTATGCTTTCAAAGTTTCTAATTTATGTCAGCCATCCCTTTTTTGTACTAATTTACATTACCCTCCTGCAAGAGGAATAGATGATATTTTCCAACTGTTTGATGATTGATCATCTTTATGGATCTTCTATTGGTTGGGTACCTACCCATTGTGGATCACAACTTGCACTCTTGATGTATCAAAAACTCAACACTACTAAAAATAAAAATAAAAAATAAAAAAAGAAAAGAAAAACTCAACACTGGGTTCACGTGGCAGCTGATACCTGGAGTCTTGACCTGACTGGGCCTGGTTGCTTCCTATGAGTTCTCAGGGCTCTCAGTGAAGTCCTACGTATTCATCATTGGCTTTGTGTACTTGATCAAGGTCATTAGCCTATCTGTGCTTTGGTTTCTCAACTGAAATGGGGGTATCCCTATCACATGTGTCAAGAAGACATATGTGATAGTCCCTGGATCCTCCACATGAGTAGCTGCTATGACTTACCTGATAACTGCTAATTGTAGGGACCTGACAATACCCATTCAGTTCAGATTTTGCTCTACAGAAAAATAACCAGAGAGATTCTCTTAGCTCAGAACTTAATTCAGGGAACAACAAACGAGTTAAATGAAAACTAAATGCACTATTAAGAATGACAGCCAGAGGCTTCCCTGGTAGTCCAGTGGGTAAAGAGTCCGCCTTGTGGTGCACGGGGCCCGGTTCAAACCCTGGCCCTGGAAGATCCCATGTGCAGTGGAGCAGCTAGACTGATGTGTCCAATTATGAGCCAGCACTCTGGAGCACATGAACCCAGAGCCAGTGCTCTGCAACAAGAGAGGCCACTGCAATGGGAGACCCAAACAGGCCAAAGAATTAAAAAAAAAAAAAAGCAGCAGCAGTCCCCAATCTTTTAGTGGGATGGGGGGAACTATGAGGGCAGAGGGTGCCAGGGATATGCATATGGCTGATGTGGGAACATACACGTCTGTAAACAACAAAACTCTTATAAAAATTTTTTAAAATAATAATAATAATAAAAAAGAATGACAGACCTTCTAAGGTTGTGTGCAGCTCTGCACACTGTGCAGCAGATTCTGAAATCAACTCCTAGCTCCCCCTCACTTTGAACTATTTCTGATTTGGCGTGGTCTGCATTTCTTCCCCCAGATTCTGTTAACCGTCTCCCTCTGTCTCATGCTGCTCTTTTTCTGTGGATGCTCTGGCATTGGTGGCTTCTTTTGGGTGCTTAGTACCAGAGTTAATGAGGTTGCAGCCTTTGCATAAGCAAATATTTAAAACACACTTTAAGACCCCACTCTGCCTAGCTCAAGAGGTCTGTCTCACTACTGTGAGGTCTGCAAAGTGAGTGGCTGCACTCTAAGTGTCCTCTTTCTGTGATCTGCATTCTGGGTTCCTGTCAGGAAGCACTCCCAAAGGGAAGAGGCATTTGAAATACCTTTTGGAAGGAGAATTCAATCATTCAATCCTATTTCGGGTTCCCCACACTCAGGAGAAATATGGATTATGTGATTCAGCCTTTAGAGTATCATTTCCTTTGCTTATTTGAAGAGAGGAAAGGAGCATGGTATGGGTGGCAGGGTCCACTTACACTGTTTCTATTGTCTCTTCTGCTACAGTGTGAGCTCCTTAAGGGAAGGGCTAGTACCTTTCACTTCTGCGTGTCTTTTGCCTCACTCATGGCCTGGCCCTAACACAGTCAGTAGCCATTGGAATGAATTGTTGCATTGAATCCACCATCTTTGCCTTGGAATATAAGACCAGGTATGACAGCACAGTAGGATCAGAAGTATAGGACTTCCCTTCCAGGAACAAAGGGTGGCAGGTGTGTGAGGGAGGTGTAGTGTGCACCAAATGAACCCGGATTTGGAGAAACCTCGGAGAAAGGTTCCCCAATATTTGCAAAGGGTGGCAGGTGTGGTAGGGAGGTTGTGTGGCCACCTGCAATGGGAACCCAAACAGGCCAAAAAAATTAAAAAATTTAAAAAAGCAGCAGCAGTCCCCAATCTTTTAGTGGGATGGGGGGAACTATGAGGGCAGAGGGTGCCAGGGATATGCATATGGCTGATGTGGGAACATACACGTCTGTAAACAACAAAACTCTTATAAAAATTTTTTAAAATAATAATAATAATAAAAAAGAATGACAGACCTTCTAAGGTTGTGTGCAGCTCTGCACACTGTGCAGCAGATTCTGAAATCAACTCCTAGCTCCCCCTCACTTTGAACTATTTCTGATTTGGCGTGGTCTGCATTTCTTCCCCCAGATTCTGTTAACCGTCTCCCTCTGTCTCATGCTGCTCTTTTTCTGTGGATGCTCTGGCATTGGTGGCTTCTTTTGGGTGCTTAGTACCAGAGTTAATGAGGTTGCAGCCTTTGCATAAGCAAATATTTAAAACACACTTTAAGACCCCACTCTGCCTAGCTCAAGAGGTCTGTCTCACTACTGTGAGGTCTGCAAAGTGAGTGGCTGCACTCTAAGTGTCCTCTTTCTGTGATCTGCATTCTGGGTTCCTGTCAGGAAGCACTCCCAAAGGGAAGAGGCATTTGAAATACCTTTTGGAAGGAGAATTCAATCATTCAATCCTATTTTGGGTTCCCCACACTCAGGAGAAATATGGATTATGTGATTCAGCCTTTAGAGTATCATTTCCTTTGCTTATTTGAAGAGAGGAAAGGAGCATGGTATGGGTGGCAGGGTCCACTTACACTGTTTCTATTGTCTCTTCTGCTACAGTGTGAGCTCCTTAAGGGAAGGGCTAGTACCTTTCACTTCTGCGTGTCTTTTGCCTCACTCATGGCCTGGCCCTAACACAGTCAGTAGCCATTGGAATGAATTGTTGCATTGAATCCACCATCTTTGCCTTGGAATATAAGACCAGGTATGACAGCACAGTAGGATCAGAAGTATAGGACTTCCCTTCCAGGAACAAAGGGTGGCAGGTGTGTGTAGGGGGGAGGGTGTAGTGTGCACCAAATGAACCCGGATTTGGAGAAACCTCGGAGAAAGTCACAGTTCCCCCAATATTTGCAGTTTAAGTAGAAATTTCCCACTCTACAGTGTCTCCCAAATCTTGGTCCACAGAGTGGTGCTGGTCACCATTGAAATGAAAAGGGGCAAGGTTGTGGTTTTTTTCATTATAAGAAAACAAAAATAATGCTCTCAATCTAATTTATGGCCTCTCTGAATTTTTGTGTGTGTGTGTGCTGCTACATCAAAATAACCTTTTGGAAATTATAGTTAGGGCATATAGCAAATGCTTTTCTTCATGTTATGATTAAGGAAGAAGCATTGTTATCCTTCATTGAGTTTAGTTTACTTTTGACATTTTTCAACCCTTGTCATCTCTCTAAAGTGCACTGTTAGAGCAATGGTTTCTAATGAGAGATGGGCCATTTGCTAATCTGAAGTTTTGGACCCTTTCTTCAAAAAAATCCATAGGTGTACACACTCACAAGCTCACACACACTTGCAGGTAATTTTTGGAAGATTCACAGACTGCTTTAAGACCGACCAGAGGCTTTTTAAGGGTCCACACAATCCACGTTAGGGATTCCTGAACCAGAAAGAGCAACCCTTATTGTGAGAAAATGGCCTTTTCCTATTCATTTCCCTTTGGATGAAATATTCAACGTCAATAAAAAGTTTTCCTTCATACCCTTTTAGGACCATTAAAAGTCCAGGGAACCGAGGATAAAGATCAGGGATTTAATAGATATTTTAGAAAAGCAAATGACACTTTGTCTAAGGCAGTGATACGCAGCCTCTGAGCCATCGTTCCATGGACACGGTGACTTCAGGAACCACTCTTCCCTCTGGCATTATTTGCTGAACATATGTTGCAACCCATCACCACCAACAGGGCTCCATGCATCTCCCAGGCTGTCTGGGGGAGTCGTTTTTGAAGGCATTCAGCCATCTGTTAGGGTTTCCTGCTCATGAGGATGCTTTGGTACCAGTGTGGAGGGGCTAGTACCTTTCACTTCTGCGTGTCTTTTGCCTCACTCAAAGTCAGAGCCATTGGAATGAATTGTTGCATTGAATCCACCATCTTTGCCTTGGAATATAAGACCAGGTATGACAGCACAGTAGGATCAGAAGTATAGGACTTCCCTTCCAGGAACAAAGGGTGGCAGGTGGGTGTATGGGGGAGGGTGTAGTGTGCACCAAATGAACCCGGATTTGGAGAAACCTCGGAGAAAGTCACAGTTCCCCCAATATTTGCAGTTTAAGTAGAAATTTCCCACTCTACAGTGTCTCCCAAATCTTGGTCCACAGAGTGGTGCTGGTCACCATTGAAATGAAAAGGGGCAAGGTTGTGGTTTTTTTCATTATAAGAAAACAAAAATAATGCTCTCAATCTAATTTATGGCCTCTCTGAATTTTTGTGTGTGTGTGTGCTGCTACATCAAAATAACCTTTTGGAAATTATAGTTAGGGCATATAGCAAATGCTTTTCTTCATGTTATGATTAAGGAAGAAGCATTGTTATCCTTCATTGAGTTTAGTTTACTTTTGACATTTTTCAACCCTTGTCATCTCTCTAAAGTGCACTGTTAGAGCAATGGTTTCTAATGAGAGATGGGCCATTTGCTAATCTGAAGTTTTGGACCCTTTCTTCAAAAAAATCCATAGGTGTACACACTCACAAGCTCACACACACTTGCAGGTAATTTTTGGAAGATTCACAGACTGCTTTAAGACCGACCAGAGGCTTTTAAGGGTCCACACAATCCACGTTAGGGATTCCTGAACCAGAAAGAGCAACCCTTATTGTGAGAAAATGGCCTTTTCCTATTCATTTCCCTTTGGATGAAATATTCAACGTCAATAAAAAGTTTTCCTTCATACCCTTTTAGGACCATTAAAAGTCCAGGGAACCGAGGATAAAGATCAGGGATTTAATAGATATTTTAGAAAAGCAAATGACACTTTGTCTAAGGCAGTGATACGCAGCCTCTGAGCCATCGTTCCATGGACACGGTGACTTCAGGAACCACTCTTCCCTCTGGCATTATTTGCTGAACATATGTTGCAACCCATCACCACCAACAGGGCTCCATGCATCTCCCAGGCTGTCTGGGGGAGTCGTTTTTGAAGGCATTCAGCCATCTGTTAGGGTTTCCTGCTCATGAGGATGCTTTGGTACCATGAGGGAGATGTGACATGACATTTGGAATCTGGACCCACGTGTCATCATGCCCAGGGCAGAGACAGCCCTGGGAGACTGACTCTGGCATTGTGTAGGATGAGCATGTCAATCAAATACATCTGGCTGAGCAGTCCTATTAGCAGCTGGGCCCCTGGAATTTAGAGGGAAAGAGGAATGAAAGGTCTTAGAAACATTCGGAAGAGAGGGACAAACCCCTTCCAGCTCACCTTCCTCTTGAGAACCCTGGGGATAAAAGTGAAGACCAGCGCTGGACCAATGAAGTTGGCAGTGGTCATAAGATTTCAGAACCGTAACGATCATTAATCCAGAATATCCCAGACTTAAGTGATTCAAGCTCTCCATAGGCATTGTTTTTTGGGTTTTTTTTGTGTGTGTTTTTTTTTTTTTTGCTATCTGCATGTTGCCTATAATTTGCTTTCTCTTTTCTTTAAATAGGCTCACATTTTTATTTACATATATTTTTAAAGAAATTTTGTATAAGTAACTAATAAAAGTCAGCATCCCTTGCTGTAAATCAGTATAGTCAAAAGCAAGTAAAATGAAAACAAAGCAGTCTTTTGAAATTTTAGCTTGACATTGCAGCCTGCTAGTTTGTTGTTAAAGTGGGAAATCAGCAAGAGTCATGGGCTTGTTAAAAGCATGAAGTCAAAATTTCTCCTTGGTGTCGTTGGCAATATTGAAAGGAAGTTCCATAGTGCCTTTTCTTTTATTCATTTCCTTTGGATGAAATATTCAACGTCAATAAAAAGTTTTCCTTCATACCCTTTTAGGACCATTAAAAGTCCAGGGAACCGAGGATAAAGATCAGGGATTTAATAGATATTTTAGAAAAGCAAATGACACTTTGTCTAAGGCAGTGATACGCAGCCTCTGAGCCATCGTTCCATGGACACGGTGACTTCAGGAACCACTCTTCCCTCTGGCATTATTTGCTGAACATATGTTGCAACCCATCACCACCAACAGGGCTCCATGCATCTCCCAGGCTGTCTGGGGGAGTCGTTTTTGAAGGCATTCAGCCATCTGTTAGGGTTTCCTGCTCATGAGGATGCTTTGGTACCATGAGGGAGATGTGACATGACATTTGGAATCTGGACCCACGTGTCATCATGCCCAGGGCAGAGACAGCCCTGGGAGACTGACTCTGGCATTGTGTAGGATGAGCATGTCAATCAAATACATCTGGCTGAGCAGTCCTATTAGCAGCTGGGCCCCTGGAATTTAGAGGGAAAGAGGAATGAAAGGTCTTAGAAACATTCGGAAGAGAGGGACAAACCCCTTCCAGCTCACCTTCCTCTTGAGAACCCTGGGGATAAAAGTGAAGACCAGCGCTGGACCAATGAAGTTGGCAGTGGTCATAAGATTTCAGAACCGTAACGATCATTAATCCAGAATATCCCAGACTTAAGTGATTCAAGCTCTCCATAGGCATTGTTTTTTGGGTTTTTTTTGTGTGTGTTTTTTTTTTTTTTTGCTATCTGCATGTTGCCTATAATTTGCTTTCTCTTTTCTTTAAATAGGCTCACATTTTTATTTACATATATTTTTAAAGAAATTTTGTATAAGTAACTAATAAAAGTCAGCATCCCTTGCTGTAAATCAGTATAGTCAAAAGCAAGTAAAATGAAAACAAAGCAGTCTTTTGAAATTTTAGCTTGACATTGCAGCCTGCTAGTTTGTTGTTAAAGTGGGAAATCAGCAAGAGTCATGGGCTTGTTAAAAGCATGAAGTCAAAATTTCTCCTTGGTGTCGTTGGCAATATTGAAAGGAAGTTCCATAGTGAATCATCACTATAAATCAACTATACTTCAATTTTTAAGACATGAATCATCATTAGCTTATGAGGTTAAAATTATAAATCAATATCACATCCAAGAATTCACTAAGGTTCATGTGCCACCTAAAATCATGTAGTGTGCTCCTAGAGGATTGCATTTTACACTGTGGATGACGCCTGGAGAATGGAAAAGCCTTGTCTCAGGTGACCATGGTTCTATATCCATTTTTATATCAATGCCATTTATTAACTTATTTGTTTATTTTTTAAAAAAGTTTATTTCACTCCAGCAGGCCTTAGTTGCGGCATATGGGATCTTATTCCCTGAGCAAGAATCAAACTAGGGCCCCCTGCATTGGAAACTTGGACTCTTAGCCCCTGGACCACCAGGGACGTCCCTGCCAACTAATTTTATAGCTTCTTCTGTGGGGAGCAGATTGTACATGCCTGTACCTTGACTTTGAACCCCACTTTTGCAACTTCCTTTGGCCAATGAGATGTTAGCCAGTGTGGTGCAGGTAGAGGCTTCAGATGGGTTTCTACAACTGAGCTTGCCTTGCTTCTTGTCCTTTGCCATCACTGTGAGGAGAACTTGCCATGGTGGTCCTATTAGACTTAGAAGGACGGCAGACATGTTGGGCAGGCCTCATTTCTATCTGCAGAAAAATTTTGTTTTGGACTCCAAGCTGCCGATTCCACCTTTTGGTGCAATATGGGGGATGTGTGTGAATGTGAGTGTTTAGAGAGAGAAAAACAGATAAAAATTGAGAGAGAGAGAAGTAGGGGAAGAAGAGAGGGAAAAAAGAGAGGAGGAGAGAGGTTAATGAGAGGAGGAAAGGAAGGTTGGCAGGGAGGATCTGTGTCCTTAAGGGTACGGGCCCTGTCTCGTGTATCTTCTGTATTTCCAAAGCCTGCCAGAGGCTACCAGATGTTGATGACAAATAAATGCTTTATCTCAACAACTTTCCAAATTCAAGAAACACTTACTGAGAACTCTCTTTTGCACATGTGACTGGGCTAAATATACCCAGTGATGCAAAAGAAATCATTTTTGTGCCATGGGACATCATCATGTATTTTGGTGACAAGACCACACTTGGATACTGTGACTCAGCATCCATTCAAAGCAGCATTGTTCTGTGCGTGTGAGACAAGCCCAGTGTCCTTCAGACAGGGCAGTATCCTCCCCTCGAGCCTTGACTCTGTGCCCGCGGCCTGCAGTGCTCTTCTTCCACACCCTGTGGAGAGGTCAGGTTCTGAGTCTTTTGTCTTCCTTTCTTCTTTCTTTTCTTTTGCAGACACCTCTCTTCTTTTGCTTTTGGGTTCTCTCTGCTTTTGTTCCCAAGTCGTTGTAGGTACCTGCATCCATTTCAGTGAGTCACCTTTCTGTCTCCTTGTCTTGAAACCCAGGTATCATCCTGCACATCTTTCCTTTATGACTGAGTCCTGTGGAATCTGCAATTTACACAGGGTCCATTCTGTTCCATCTTCTCTCTTCCCACCATGGGTCCTAGTCAAATCTCATTACCTTCTCTCAGTCTATTCCACAAAGTGGGGTTTTAATAATCTTGTAAAATGCTTATCTGACCATTTAATTCCCCTCCTAAAAGACAACTTAGGTGCAGCCCAATGTATTTTGAAAATAAATAGACTTGTTACTGTGGCTTATAATATTCCACATGATATAGTAGGTCCATTTTTAAGATGAAACCAAGGAGATTCCAGACTTGGTAGGTGGCAGCATCTTCTGACTTGAAGTCTATCATTCTTCATGCCAGATAATCATAACCACAATCACGTTTGCTATTTATTCAGTGCATGTGATAATATACACATAATTTAGCTCTGTACATATATTAAATGTTTTAATTCTCACAAGTCTATGAATTGGTTTCATAGTTTTTCAGTTTTACAGATGAGGAAACAGGCATAGAATGCTTAAGCAATTTATCCAAGGACACACAGCTTGAAAAGTGATGAAGCCCAGGCTGCATAACTTCCTTATCCCTAATGAGCTATGAACATAGAATTGACCAAAAAAAAAAGAAAAAGGAATGATTGTGTTCTAACTGCTACTTACTTCTCCATCACTGTTGTTTTCTGGCTAGATGTCAGGCTATCCTTATCTTTCTGTAGTTTCCTAAATTGGCATTGCTTCTTTCCCCTAAAGATACAGCTAAATATAAGCAGCAACAACAACAGAAATTAGCAATCAACTATTTAAAATTGGTAATGTCTCTGAAAGCTTGAGATGGTCTTCTTCCAAAAAGGTAATTACAGGAACCCAGTAAGGATGGAAGGCATTTTGCAGAAAATAGAGTATGAACAATCTTAACGGAAATGTCAAAAATATATGTTTTGCAAATGTTTATTACAAACAGATAAAAGTAGGTTCCATTACTCATCACAGCCTACACATTTCTTTCTTTTTTGGCTGGTAAACATTTAGGTGTTTTGTTTTTCAGAAAAAAGAAAACATTTCCCAGAATCGCATAGTGATGATTTTAGCTTTGAAATGTTGATTGTGTTTCTATGGCCTATTTAAAAATGCTGATGTTGCCTTGAAACATGAAAAATGATGACAGGAACTGATGAGCATGATGAATCCACTGGTTTCATATATCTTCTGGCCTTTGCCCCTTCTTTTCTCCAACCCAGGAGCTTTCTAAAGACCTCACACATGATTCTGGACACTCTGAAATCAGAATCTATATTTGGCACATGTGAATACATGGTTAAAATAAAGACAATCACCGCCTTTCTCTGCTGTTGCCTCTGTAGGACAGGTTTTGTAACTCTACCTTTCTTTACTTTCTCAAGTTAGCAACCACTTCTTTCAGGATCCTTTCCTATGTTACTCCTGTTTCCTCTAAATCCCTGTCGTTAGTATGCCTTCTCTATTGTATTCTGTATCATTGTGTTAACTGAGATCTAAAAAGAACAACTTTTGGTCCCACTCAACAGCATTTGGGTTCCTAGTTCCCCAACCAGGGGTCAAATCTGTGCTCCCTCCACTGGAAGGAGGAGTCTTAACCACTGGACTTCCAGGGAAATCCTAAGATTGAGCTTTTTATTAATTCCTTGATAAAAGTTGATGCATCTATATTCTCACTAGATGATATGAAAGTGAAAGTGTCCGGGATCCCTTGTACCTCAGCTGGTAAAGAAAGTGAAAGTGTTCATTGCTCAGTTGTGTCCAATTCATTGTGATCCCATGGACGATAGCCCACCAGGCTCCTCTGTCCATGGGATTCTTCAGGCAAGGATACTGGAGTAGGTTGCCATTCCCTTTTCTAGGGGATCTTTCTGGCTTAGGGATCAAACCCAGGCCTCACACATTGCAGGCAGATTCTTTACCCTCTGAGCCACCAGAAGCATGGGGGCAAAGACCACGTCTACCTTTGTGATCTTTGTACCTGAGCACTTTACCCCAGTGTTGGTACATTGTAAGCCTTCAACACTTATTTGCTCAATAGATAAAACAAACTGGGCGATGACCCCACTTTCAGGTCAGCATTGTGTCTTCTTGTAAAGAAACATTTATTTCTGAACCACCACTGCTACATTACAGATTACGTGCCTGTTACAGAGTAAGTACGGGAACAACCGGTCTGACAGCCTTTCTCAAGTTTCTTTGTTCTTTCCCACATGATGAAGCCTCCTAGATCCCACCTCAATGAACAAAGCTCAAATATGTACTACTAATTGCTTTAAGTAAGGCCTGTGTGATCTAATCATCAATCAGATGCTTGTGTTTAAGAAAGAAAAATGGCTAATTAACAGAAACCAGTACTGCCAGTGTTAGGTATCAGAGCTCTGTATGTGGCAAGCATGGTGATGGGAGACCCACAGTGAAGTTTAGGAAGTCTTTGGGGCTGTAAATAGGTTTTTCACTTTGAGAGAAGTTGAAACAATGCACCCGCATCTAGGAAGCTTTCTGAATCCATGGGCCCCAGGAACCTGTTTCTTCTGTACATTGTCAGCAGTTAGAAATGTTCCAAATTTAAAATGTAATTATTAGAAATATAGAAGGAAGGCTCATGAGCCACTTGAGAAATTGACCCTAGAATACCCAAGGTGGTTTAAGTTTGAAAAAATAGAATATTTTGCTCACATGGGCTGGACCAGTTGTGGCCTCGCATATTCCATCTGCTCCATAGATTCTTGTGGAATGAATTTCTCATATAAGAAATTTATAGAAAAAAAAAATAGCTATCTATATAACCTTTATTAAAAAGCATAAAAGAAAACCTGAATAAATGGAGAATATAACACCCTATTCATGGATAGGTAAACTCAATGTCATAAAGATACCACTATTCCCCAAGCTCATCTATAAATTCAAAGCTATTCCAATCAAAACCCTAATAGATTTTTCAGAGAACTCGACAAGCTGAACCTAAAATTCACATGGAAGAGTAAAGGGCTAAGAATAGTCAAGTGTTTTTTAAAAAGGAGGAGATGGAAAAGAAGAAGAACTGATTTGCTTTCATAGTTATCAAGATTTACTCTAAAACTCTTTCATTTTGAGAATGGTTTTGTTTGAGTGTTGCTGGTTCCACAAGCTGGTCATTCAGGGCACTATTTTTCGGTGAACTTGCCTAGAGTCACTGTGTCCTGAGAGATTAATTTGAATGAAAGTGAAGGCAGACAGTGTGAACTTGCTGTCTTGGAGCCCATCTCTGACCACTGTGAGCAGCAGCTTAGGGCAGGGGAAAGAGCCGGGGTCGGATGTGCCAGGCTGAAACCCAGCTCTGCCTTCACGAGCTCTGAGGCCTTGGGTCAGTTGTTGAACTTCTTTGAGTTTCGATTTCTTAATCTGTCAAATGCAATTAATAAAAACCTTGCTTGAAAAAAACATCACTGGTGGGCTGTATTCAACTGTGTTTAAAGTCTGTTTATTCAAGTTAGAAATTGCTTTCTGTAAAGTAGGGGTTTCAGATTCAAATGTCTGCAGGGGCCAAGTAGATAATGACCATGTGGCAACAGATGTAGAGAAGATGCTGGGGAGGGGAAGTTGTGGCACACTGTAAGTGAGCATAAAATAGGGCTGCAGCCAGACCTGCCCACACATCCCCAGTCTGCAGTTTCAGCCTAAAAGCAAAGAACCTGGCTTTCGGGGGTCAAAAAAGGAGTATAGATGAGCTCTAACTCAAGTTCTGCCTCTGACCGTGGTGTGACGCAACGCACATTATTTCACTCTCTGGGACTCATTTTCCTGCCTTTATTTAAAATGGGAAGACTAGACCCTTTCAGGCTGATCGTAGCTTTCAGATTCTACATTGCCTGTCCATGACTAATGCATGAAGGCACTTGCCAGTCTGACTCCTTGAATTGGAAGTGAAAGAATCTCACTTCTAGTACTGGAAAACCTAGGTTCACAGCTCTTGCATTTGCTAAATGCCACTTGAAAATGTCCCAGAAGCTCATTGCACTTCAGTTTCTATCACCAAAAATATGAAGGAAAAGTAATTATATCCTCAAAACTGAGTTGGGGTAACAGTATGGTAACTAGCTATGAAAATGTTTTATAAACAGAGCAATGATGGGAAGGGAGGTAGATAACTGGTCTACCATGTCCCTGCTAGCCAACACTTGTATTATTTGAAAATACAGCTTTTCCTGGGATGCAGGCTTGCAATTATAATCTTATAGAGGAGAACACTGAGATTTCAAATAGTGAGCCCTGGGATGGAAATCTTCTCCTCCTAGTTCCAAGATCCGTGCACTGATTTCTTTGCCTGCTGCTTCCTCAAATGGACCAGCCATGTCCTATACTTGGAGCCTAACTGTTGTTACCAGGTCACGAGTCACGTGCAGAGGGTGTTAAGAGCAGCAGTTACATATCCAGCCTGCTGTCAGGCAGGGCTTAGATTCCTGTAAACGAGGCAGTCACCTATGTTTGCACAGAGCAAGATTGAAGGGCCTCTCTACACCCGCTACTTCAAATGTCAGGTTGTGGGCAGGCAGCCTGAAGCCCACAGTTCTTGGACATGGGCTGGAAAGGCCAGGGACCCCAGGTGAACTCTCTCCTGGCTCAGGCAGGGCACAGCTGCTGAAAAGGATTGCCCCTCATTCTCTGTATGAAACCAACATGCTTCTCTGGCCCCAGGAAACATAGGTCAGCAACTTCATGAATTACCCTTTTGCTTACAAGCTGTAGCAGTGAAATATTATGTTGCCTAGGGCAGGGCTATTCTTGGCTTTTAGTTGTTTGAATTACAAAGTTTCCTTTTTATTTGGCTGGAAGATTTATTGTGTGTCTACCAAGTGTCAGGCCTAGTGCCACTCACTTTGCAAGGATGATTTCATTTAACTCTTACGAGAACAGTGCACATTAGATTCCATCATACCGGTTAATCAAGTAAAGAGAGGCTTGGCTAGGATGAAGAAATGTACCAGATTCCACACATTTAGTGAGTCAGTATCTCTGGCTTTCTGACCCCAAAATCTAAGTCTTTCCACAATACCAGTCTGCCCATCGATGTGACACTGGTGACAAATTTGCCAGTGAGAACCAAATAGAGTTTCGTTTATTAATGGTCTGCAATGGAAGAAGACTACCAGCCTATCCAATAGAAAACTCATTTGTTTTGTAAGCAGAGAATAATTCATTCATTTGCTAATGTTCTCTCTCAGATAAACTTGAGCCATGTCTGCCTTTAATCTGTTGGAGAGCTTGAAAGCAAGTTCCGTGCCCCATGCCTCTGAGTATATAATCCTACTTGGGACACACAGAAATGGTTCTTCCTTTGTCTCAGTATCAAAACAGTTTATGTCTTGACAGGTATATATACTTGTCAACATATATGCATGTTGAAAAATATAAATAAGTACAGAAACTCAAACCCCTCGGGTAACCCAATTGTCCCATTTTCCATGAAAATGAAAGAGATGAGAACTTAAAATGAATAAAAATATACTTCCCATTTGGAAGTCTGAAATTGACAGTGTTTACCAGAAATTATATGAGCAGAGAACTCAGGCTTCTATTTGATTGTGGGTTTGAATTGATGCCTGGACACCGAGATTTTTCCTTTGTGAGCGATTGCTATTGCTAGGGAGAATTGGCAGTGTGACCAGGCCGAGGGAAGGGATAAAATGATTAGGTCCAGGACTTCACTGTGAAGCTTCTTCCTCTGAGATTTAGAAACCATCTCTCTTTCAGCCTCTTAATCTTTCCTGAACACCGTGAATTTCTCCAGGGGACTTTATGGCCAGAACTGATCACATTCTATTCTCCAGGGAGGAAATAGGCAGGTTTGTCTTATTTATTTATCTATTAAGAACACGCAATGGAGAGGAGAGTTCTCTTATCTTGCTTGTAGTGGTGGAGGATGGCTAGAAGACCTGTGAGTGACCAGCCCACAGCCTGGATCCAACTGCCTCTACCCCACTCTTCTTGTCCCTCTTCATCTTTTTTCTATTCATGCTTTTCTTCTACCTCTTCCTTTTTCTCTTTCTCTTTCTTCCTTCACCTTAATCTTTTGCAGCAGACTTTAAGGCTCTGATGTGGTCAGTCTCTTCTGGCTAAAAGTCACCAAGTCTCACTCAAGATACTGCAGGAGAAAGCACAGTATCCTGAAGACTGGAGCCAGAAAGCAGTCAAGGCTGAGAGTGCAGGGCTGAGAACAGCCCCGTCCTCCATCTGCCACTGAGGATCTCTCTGTTCTCACCCTGCAGACACATTGATATCTCTGTACGTACTGCTTCTTTGAACTTGCACTTACTGCGTCCTCTTAAGTGTGTAAATCTTCTTCATGGACCGGGCTCCTCCTCACTTTTCTCTCTGCTTCCTCTCTTTTTTAGTTTCTTCTTCTAATGAGCTACATCATACCCTTCATAGTTCGTAAGTGAGAATCTCAAAAAGGAATCAGATTACCTGTATTAGGATTCTCCAGAGAAACAGAGGATGTGTAGGCTTGTGGAGAGATAGGATAGACGGAATGCATGCATAGATAGATAGACAGATACACATGGAGATTTATAGTAAGGAATTGACTCATGTGATTATGGATGTTAAGACTTAAGATCTGCAGTTGGTAAGCTAGAAATCTGAAAGGAGCTGATGTTTCAGACTGGATCTGAAAGCAGGAAAAACAAACTGATGTCCCAGCTCTAGGCAGTCCAGACAGAAGAGGTTCGCTCTTTCTCAGTCTTTTTGCTCTATTCAGGTCTTCAACTGATAAGATGAGACCCATCTGTATTAGGAGGGCAATCTGCTTTACTCATGTTGATAGATAAAATTAACCATCATTTGCCCCAGGTCCCTGGGGCTCTCTCTGCTTCTTCCCTCCCACTTGGCTCCTCCTAGGCACTTGGACTGGTCCACCTTTGGATCGACTGCCATAAGACTGGGTTCACTTCTATCCAGTCACCTGAGACTGAGCAGTAAGCTCAGGGGACACATCAATCAACCACCTATGGTTAAGCAGCAGCTTGAGGAGGGCAGTTTCCTTCAGGAAGACCCTGGAAGAAACCAGTGTAATGATAAATTGTTAATAGAATCTGAACAGTTCAAACAATTAGTGAGAGGCATTTGTGTGGCTAGAGCTGCCAAGTTGATCAGGCCTTTTATTGAGCTGCAAGGTCATGCTAGGCACTGTGGATTTAAAGGTGAAAGAACATGACCTTCACAATCAGGACTCACAGAGAGTAAGAGAGGCAAATCAAGGATGCCTGCAGCTCAGCAAACATAGAACATTAATTTGTAAGACATCTTGGAGATCTAGTGCAACTCCCTCTGTTTCCCAGGTCAAGAAATGGAAGCCCAGAGAAGTTAACAGACTTACTTAAGGTCACACAGACAGGAAAGGTAGAGATTTTATTTCAGTTACTGTGTACGGTATATATATTATCTGTTGGAGATTAGACCAGAGCCATTCATGTTATCAACTGACTCTTGTTATAGTCATGTGTATGGGCTTCCCAGGTGGTGCTAGTGATAAAGAACCCACTTGCCAATGCAGGAGGCACAAGAGACATGAGTTTGACCCCTGGGTCAGGAAGATTCCTTGGAGTAGGAAATGGTGACTTATAGTCCATAGGGTTGCAACGAGTTGAACACAATTGAAGCCAAGCAAGCAAATAATAGTAGGATGAGATAGACTCTATCTAGAGTACAGACTTCAATTTCAGAGAGATATGTTAACCCACTCAAAGTCACACAGTAAATAGGAAAGACAGGAAAGAAGGTCTCCTGTGATGTCAGAGTCACAAACAAAGGCAGTGTTGGAGATTATATGTGGGGCATCAAAATATCTTCAAAAACCATCCGACACTCACAAACGTGACTCTTTCCTGCTATTTTGGAGAACGGATGTTGAGTAACTAGAAAAAGAGCAGCAGCAGGGACATTGTTGAGAGACTGGCTTTAAAAAAAAATGCAATAGGACTTCCCTGGTGGTCCAGTGGGTAAGGACACCGCCTTGCAGTGCAAGGGGCGCCACTTCCATCCCTGACCTGGGAAGATCCCACGTGCCGCGGAGCGGTTGGACTGATGTGTCCAACTACCGAGTCGGAGCTCTGGAGCGCATGCACCCAGAGCCGGTACTATGCAGCAGCAGAGGCCACCGCGATGGGAGGCCCACACAGGCCAAAGAACAAAAATGGATGAAAATAGATAAATGAAAAACTAATAGAAATGGCCAAAAAAAAAAAAAATGCAGTAGAAACTCAAAACAGGAGATGGGTTGGACATCATTGAGATGATCAATACTAAAGACATTTTCACGGAGGACTTTGAATAGCCCGGGAAAAGATCCATTTTACATGTGGATAGAACAACAGCAGCAATGAGGAGAGGAAGAAAGTCAGGTGGGGCAGTGAGACGAGGGCTGCTGAGTGCACTAACCAGACATTCTGTCCTGATTTTCCTTTACCTGAAAGACCTCTGCTGACCAAAGAGCTATTTGAAATATCATGCATATTGATTTTTTCCCCCCAGCCTAGTTTTGCAATCTTTCCTGAAATAAGAATGTTCAGACCAAAATGATGACTGAGCTACTAGCTTCTGCAAAATACGAAGCGGGGCTAGTGATAAAGAACCCACTTGCCAATGCAGGAGGCACAAGAGACATGAGTTTGACCCCTGGGTCAGGAAGATTCCTTGGAGTAGGAAATGGTGACTTATAGTCCATAGGGTTGCAACGAGTTGAACACAATTGAAGCCAAGCAAGCAAATAATAGTAGGATGAGATAGACTCTATCTAGAGTACAGACTTCAATTTCAGAGAGATATGTTAACCCACTCAAAGTCACACAGTAAATAGGAAAGACAGGAAAGAAGGTCTCCTGTGATGTCAGAGTCACAAACAAAGGCAGTGTTGGAGATTATATGTGGGGCATCAAAATATCTTCAAAAACCATCCGACACTCACAAACGTGACTCTTTCCTGCTATTTTGGAGAACGGATGTTGAGTAACTAGAAAAAGAGCAGCAGCAGGGACATTGTTGAGAGACTGGCTTTAAAAAAAAATGCAATAGGACTTCCCTGGTGGTCCAGTGGGTAAGGACACCGCCTTGCAGTGCAAGGGGCGCCACTTCCATCCCTGACCTGGGAAGATCCCACGTGCCGCGGAGCGGTTGGACTGATGTGTCCAACTACCGAGTCGGAGCTCTGGAGCGCATGCACCCAGAGCCGGTACTATGCAGCAGCAGAGGCCACCGCGATGGGAGGCCCACACAGGCCAAAGAACAAAAATGGATGAAAATAGATAAATGAAAAACTAATAGAAATGGCAAAAAAAAAAAAAAATGCAGTAGAAACTCAAAACAGGAGATGGGTTGGACATCATTGAGATGATCAATACTAAAGACATTTTCACGGAGGACTTTGAATAGCCCGGGAAAAGATCCATTTTACATGTGGATAGAACAACAGCAGCAATGAGGAGAGGAAGAAAGTCAGGTGGGGCAGTGAGACGAGGGCTGCTGAGTGCACTAACCAGACATTCTGTCCTGATTTTCCTTTACCTGAAAGACCTCTGCTGACCAAAGAGCTATTTGAAATATCATGCATATTGATTTTTTCCCCCCAGCCTAGTTTTGCAATCTTTCCTGAAATAAGAATGTTCAGACCAAAATGATGACTGAGCTACTAGCTTCTGCAAAATAGGAAGGCTCTCCTGGTGGGTTGAGCTGAGCCCAGAGGCAGGATACCATGTCTGGTTGTGGTACTTCAAGTTCTTGTGTTGGCTTTGGGTTTCTTCATCTCCCTTCTCCCCATCCCATCCCCTATACCCTTCCTTTCCCTGTCCTATTTTCTCCCTTCTTCCTTGTCTCTTGCCTTGTATTTTGATAGCATAGTATATAGAGTAAGGATCATAATGCAAACTGTTACCTGGGTCAATGGGCCACTACAATTAGGATGTAACACAACATGGAATGGAGAAGACTACACAGCCTAAGTTGTAGAAGCAATGGTTACTCAGCTCCACTGAATTGTTGCCAGGCACAGCTATGGACCCAGTGCTGACAACTCTTCCAATGTTTGCAAAGAATTTGGAAATCTAGATTTGCCTTTACAAAACACTCTGATTTTTAAAAATATTTTTATTAATTAATTAACATTTATTTTTGGCTATTCTGGGTTTTCACTGTTGCTGAAGGCTCTTCTCTAGTTGCAGGGAGTGGGGGCTACTCTCTAGTTGAGGTGAGCAGGCTTCTTGTTGTGGTAGCACTGGTTGTTGTGGAACTCGGGCTCTAGGGCACATGGGCTTTATTAGTTGTGGCACATGGACTCAATAGTTGTGGCTCCAAGGCTGTAAAGCACAGGCTCAATAGTTCTGACTCACGAGCTTAGTTGCTCCACAGCATGTGGGATCTTCCCAAATCAGGGAACGAACCCGTGTTTCCTGCATTGACAGGCAAACTCTTCACCAGTGGGCCACCAGCCACCAACCCACTCTGATTTTTTTAAGTGGGATCAATTAAGCCAATTCATTTACCAATTCTTTCAGGCTGGTAATGACCCATGGAGCACCAGCTTCTGATAACTAGTCTATAGTAAGAAATATAGGTGAAATCCTAGCTTCCATGCTTCTGTCTATGTGACTCTGAGCTTATTATCTCTTAATCTCTCTGCATCTTCCTTTCATGACTCTCAGATAGTATTAGAACATGGCCCATAAAATGCCAAGCTCCCTGTCTCACTCAGAGTAGATACATCTTCGATACTAACTCCCTCCCTCCCTTCCACTCCATCCCACAATGATACTGTTTTTTAACCATGTATAATTCTGATTTCCGAGAGGAATATTTGGTCTATTACAAGACCAATGGCTTCTGCAACATCAGCCCGAGTTCCTCCTGCAAATAATCATATCACAGGAGTTCACAGTGCATTCTTACCCTGCTTTGTTGAAAGCCATTTCCCCAAAATGCATTTTATGTGATATAGAGTAGGATAACTGTTACCTGGGTCAATGGGCCACTACAATTAGGATGTAACACAACATGGAATGGAGAAGACTACACAGCCTAAGTTGTAGAAGCAATGGTTACTCAGCTCCACTGAATTGTTGCCAGGCACAGCTATGGACCCAGTGCTGACAACTCTTCCAATGTTTGCAAAGAATTTGGAAATCTAGATTTGCCTTTACAAAACACTCTGATTTTTAAAAATATTTTTATTAATTAATTAACATTTATTTTTGGCTATTCTGGGTTTTCACTGTTGCTGAAGGCTCTTCTCTAGTTGCAGGGAGTGGGGGCTACTCTCTAGTTGAGGTGAGCAGGCTTCTTGTTGTGGTAGCACTGGTTGTTGTGGAACTCGGGCTCTAGGGCACATGGGCTTTATTAGTTGTGGCACATGGACTCAATAGTTGTGGCTCCAAGGCTGTAAAGCACAGGCTCAATAGTTCTGACTCACGAGCTTAGTTGCTCCACAGCATGTGGGATCTTCCCAAATCAGGGAACGAACCCGTGTTTCCTGCATTGACAGGCAAACTCTTCACCAGTGGGCCACCAGCCACCAACCCACTCTGATTTTTTTAAGTGGGATCAATTAAGCCAATTCATTTACCAATTCTTTCAGGCTGGTAATGACCCATGGAGCACCAGCTTCTGATAACTAGTCTATAGTAAGAAATATAGGTGAAATCCTAGCTTCCATGCTTCTGTCTATGTGACTCTGAGCTTATTATCTCTTAATCTCTCTGCATCTTCCTTTCATGACTCTCAGATAGTATTAGAACATGGCCCATAAAATGCCAAGCTCCCTGTCTCACTCAGAGTAGATACATCTTCGATACTAACTCCCTCCCTCCCTTCCACTCCATCCCACAATGATACTGTTTTTTAACCATGTATAATTCTGATTTCCGAGAGGAATATTTGGTCTATTACAAGACCAATGGCTTCTGCAACATCAGCCCGAGTTCCTCCTGCAAATAATCATATCACAGGAGTTCACAGTGCATTCTTACCCTGCTTTGTTGAAAGCCATTTCCCCAAAATGCATTTTATGTGAGCAATGAGTCTCTATTCATGCACAATTTCACATGGAAAGATTTGCCCTTTTCATCGTATGCATGGCTTGAATCGGCCAGCCTGAGTGAAAATATTTCCATTCATTAGCATGTGAAATGATGTCACTGGCCTGGAACTTGGATGGAGATGGTCATGGACTCATAGAATCCTGGCACTCCAAGAATTCTCTGAGGAAGGCCATCTAGTCCAACCTTCAACGTAATGGTCCTTTAACTGCAGCCGAAGCATCTCCGTGAGTGTGTGTGTGGAGAGGAGGGAGCTCATTGTTTTGGGAAGTTGCCCTGGCCACTCTAGGAATTCGAAATATCTTCCTTGTCTTAAATTTAAATCTGAATTTTGGTAACTTGTGCCCATTGGTTCAGATCTACCCTCCAGCAATACTGAGAGGAAGTTTAATCACAGTTCAATCTGGGATCTCATTAAACAACCATAACAGCGAGAACACACGTCCCAGATCAGGGTTGTTCTCAGTGTTTCAAAAATGTTCACTTATTTAACATTCACAAAAATGCTATAAACTACGTGATAATAAAACACTCCCATTTTGTTGATATTCAGATTGATTCTATTTTTTAGATTTTTAACAATTTCTTTTTCATGGGAGAATAATTGCTTAACAATGGTGTGTTGGTTTCTGCCATACAACAATGTGAATCCGCCATAAGTATACATATGCCCTCTCCCTCATGAACCTCTCTCCCACCCCCATCCCAACCCTACCACTTCTAGGTTATCACAGAGCACCAGATTGAGCTGCCTGTGCTAGACAACTTTCCACTAGCTACCTATTTTACAAATGGTAATGTATTTCTTTCAAAGGCACCCTCATTTTAAGAATGAGTACATTGGAGGCACAGAACAATTAAGGACACACCCATGATCTCATGGCTTGTGGAGAGGCAGGAGGGCAAGGCAGTCCACGAAATCCAGCCTCAGAATCCATAGGTTCTGACTTCACCTGATCGAGGATCCTAAGATCTAATGTCCAGGACCTGGGGTGTCAATATCATCCAAAGTCATGTCCTGTTAGAGAAAACTCAGCCAACCTAGTGAATATCCCAGACTTTTCAATGAGGGTTAGGCCATGTCTCAGATGTCTTGGGAGTCAGATCTCCATAAATCCTAGAGCAGCACCTGGCAAGTAATAGACACGCAGAGGGTTCTTATTGACTAAATGACATTTATCTGGACTATTGCTCTGCCATTAAAAAGAATGAAATAATGCCATTTGCAGCCACATTGATGGACCTAAAGAGTATGTACTAAGTGAAGTAAGCCAGATACACATATCATATAATATCACTTATATGTGGAATCTAAAAACATAATACAAATTTACTTCTTTACAAAACAAAAATAAACTTACCTACAGAGAAGACAAACAGGTGGTTACCAAAGGGGAAGGATGGGGCAGGGATAAATTAGGAGCTTGGGATTAACGTATGCATACCACCATATGAAAAATAGATGATCAACAAAGGCCTACATATAGCACACAGGGAACTATATTCAATCTCTTGTAATAAACTATAAAATTTTTAGGAAAACAATAACACGTCCCAGATCAGGGTTGTTCTCAGTGTTTCAAAAATGTTCACTTATTTAACATTCACAAAAATGCTATAAACTACGTGATAATAAAACACTCCCATTTTGTTGATATTCAGATTGATTCTATTTTTTAGATTTTTAACAATTTCTTTTTCATGGGAGAATAATTGCTTAACAATGGTGTGTTGGTTTCTGCCATACAACAATGTGAATCCGCCATAAGTATACATATGCCCTCTCCCTCATGAACCTCTCTCCCACCCCCATCCCAACCCTACCACTTCTAGGTTATCACAGAGCACCAGATTGAGCTGCCTGTGCTAGACAACTTTCCACTAGCTACCTATTTTACAAATGGTAATGTATTTCTTTCAAAGGCACCCTCATTTTAAGAATGAGTACATTGGAGGCACAGAACAATTAAGGACACACCCATGATCTCATGGCTTGTGGAGAGGCAGGAGGGCAAGGCAGTCCACGAAATCCAGCCTCAGAATCCATAGGTTCTGACTTCACCTGATCGAGGATCCTAAGATCTAATGTCCAGGACCTGGGGTGTCAATATCATCCAAAGTCATGTCCTGTTAGAGAAAACTCAGCCAACCTAGTGAATATCCCAGACTTTTCAATGAGGGTTAGGCCATGTCTCAGATGTCTTGGGAGTCAGATCTCCATAAATCCTAGAGCAGCACCTGGCAAGTAATAGACACGCAGAGGGTTCTTATTGACTAAATGACATTTATCTGGACTATTGCTCTGCCATTAAAAAGAATGAAATAATGCCATTTGCAGCCACATTGATGGACCTAAAGAGTATGTACTAAGTGAAGTAAGCCAGATACACATATCATATAATATCACTTATATGTGGAATCTAAAAACATAATACAAATTTACTTCTTTACAAAACAAAAATAAACTTACCTACAGAGAAGACAAACAGGTGGTTACCAAAGGGGAAGGATGGGGCAGGGATAAATTAGGAGCTTGGGATTAACGTATGCATACCACCATATGAAAAATAGATGATCAACAAAGGCCTACATATAGCACACAGGGAACTATATTCAATCTCTTGTAATAAACTATAATGGAAAAGAATCTGAAAAAAAATACACATATGTATATAACTGAATCACTTTGCTGTACACCTGAAACTAATACAACATTATAGAACAACTATAGTTCGATTTAAAAATAAGGACACAAAACAATGACATTTATCAAGGTTCCAGGCAATGCATTGCCAAGTCTTTTATCTTTACTTCCATTCCAGACTCTCCAAAAACCCTCTTCATTTTAGTACACTGCTCAGTCTTCTATGGAAGCTCTCTGTTTCCCCATCGCTGTTAGAATGAAGGCTATTTCAGGGTTGTCTCTCCTTGCTTATACTACAGTGTTAGTCTCATGAATTTAATGCTCTCTTCTCCCCATTGCAGCTGTATCGCTGCCAATACACTTCTCTGTGTAATATCTATTCTGTGCCAGGTACTACATTAGGAACCGAGTATATACAAACTAAGGCAAAAGCATTGAGTCAAATAAGAAAAACACAAAAAGCAGATGTATAACAAAAGAGTCAGTTATAAGATCACCCACAGATTCAAAGAAACTTTCATCATACATAACAAATGACAAGTATCCAGGGAAACAGAACATCAGTACATGAAAGACAAAAAAATATGTAGAGAAATGAGTAAAGGAAATGTACAATTCACATAAGACAAGCCTCAAATGCCTGATAAACATATTCCAATCTTGGTCATCTGGGGAATTAAAACTGAAATAATAAGGAAAAACACAATTTCTCACCTATCAGACTAACAGACGTTTAAACGTATGACAATATCAAGTGTTGCTGATGGAATAAAGAAAGGAAAATCATCATGAATTGTTGGAGAAATATACATTGATAATATACTAGCAAAGAGCAATTTGACTCTCTGGGTGTGTGCATTCCATATGACCTAATAATTCTACTTTTGTGTATACACACACACACACACACACACATACATACACACTCTGGAGAATATTATGAACATGTGCACAAGGAAGTTATACCAGAAAATTCATTAAAATTCTATCTATAATAGAAAAAAGTGTCAATCATATGCATGCCCACAATTTGAAAAATTGATGACAAAAATATTTCTGTAATAGGATACTTAAAAAAATGACGAGATCTGAAGCATGTAATTTAAGGGAAAAAGTGTACTGGGTGGTATTTAGTGTATATTTGGTAGGGTATCATTCATGAAAATTGTTTTGAAAACCTATATAGGCATGAAACAATACTGAATGTGGTCCATAGAGTAAATGTGTAAAAAGCAGTCTGAAAAAAAATATGTATATACATTAGGTTGATGTAAACATAATTGCGGTTTTCAACTGTGAATTTTAAATCATTATAGCTAGGCTCAAACACATCTTTATTTTATTTTATTTTTTTAAAGATTTATTTATTTATTTGATGTGGGTGGGGAGGGAGGGGAGCAGGCGGGCCACTTCTATTGGTGTTTCATTTGTCCATTTTTTCGTCCATCTTTTGTTCTTTGGCCCATGTGGGCCTCCCATCGCGGTGGCCTCTGTTGTCACAGAGCACCGGCTCTGGGCGCATGTGCTCCAGAGCTCCGGCTCGGTAATTGGTCACATCGGTCCAGCCGCTCCGCGGCACGTGGGATCTTCCCAGGCCAGGGATCCAACCGGCGCCCCTTGTACTGCAAGGCGGTGTCCTTACCCACTGGACCACCAGGGAAGCCCCCAAACACATCTTTATTAATCAGCATAGAAACCATTGCAATCAACACGTTCTTGCCAAGAAGAAATATGTTTGCTTACTCCTGTACTGTGAAAATCCATGCTTTGGAATTTGAGGAACTCTTGGAAAGCATTTTCTGCCTCTTGTTGGTTGTGGAAGCATTTTCCCTGCAAAAGCTGTCAAGGTACTTGAAGAAGTTGTAGTCGGTTGGTGAGAGGTCAGGTGAATATGGGGGATAAGGCAAAACTTCGTAGACCAACTTATTTAACTTTTGAAGCGCTGGTTGTGTGATGTGCCATTGGGTGTTGTCATGGAGAAGAACTGGGCCCTTTCTGTTGACCAATGCTGGCTGCAGACATTGCAGTTTTTGGTGCATCTCATCAATTTGCTGAGCATGCTTGTCTAGAAGCAATCCAGTAATGGTTTTACCAGGATTCAGAAAGCTGCAGTGGATCAGATGGGCAGCAGACCACCCCCTAGTGACCATGACCTTGTTTTTTTTTTGGTGAGAGTTTGGCTTTGGAGAGTGCTTCGGAGCTGCTTCTCTGTCCAGTCACTGAGCTGGGCATTGCTGATTGTTGTGTAAAATCTACTATTCGTCACATGTCCCAATCTGATTGAGAAATGGTTCTTTGTTGCATAGAATAAGAGAAAATGACACTTCAAGATGATTTTTGCGAAAAGTCAGCTCAAAGCTCACTTGTAGAGCTTTTTCACCTTTCCAATTTATTTCAAATGCCAAATGACTGTAGAATAGTCAATGTTAAGTTCTTGGGAACTTCTTGTGTAAGAGGATCTGCTTCGATGATTGCTTTCAATTGGTTGTTGTCAGCTTGCAATGACTGGTCACTACACTCCTCACCTTCAAAGCTCTTGTCTCTTTGCAAAGCTTCTTGAACTACCTCTGCACTGTATGTTTATCAGCAGTTCCTGGGCCACACACGTTACTAATGTTGCAAGGCGTCTCTGCTGCTTTGCAACCCATTTTGATCTTGAATAAGAAAATCACTTACATTTGCTTTTTGTCTAACATCATTTCCCTAGTCTAAAATAAATATAAAATAAAAAGCAAGTAATAGGTCATTAGCAAAAACATAAGGCGAGAAACATGCATTAAAATGATGGGTCACATAACCACATTTATTTAAGAAAGTATTCCCATATCAAATGGCAAATTTCAACAGTGCAAAGCTGCAGTTACTTTTGCACCAGCCTAATACTTAATTCATGAAAATATTGATCAGGAGAGGAAGAAAGAAGAGAGACTGACACAGCCAGAATGGACTTGAAATATTTTATTTGTTCATCACAAAAACACTTTAAAGCAACTGTGACCAAAATGTGAACAATTTTCCAGTGCTGGTGGAGCCATGAATGTTTGTTTTATAATTGTCATTTTTGTTTTTTTCATGATATCTCAGTTTAGATACAATCTCAGAAAAATAAGAGCTATGTTAGAAGTCATATCTGATTGATGGGCAAGGGTGAGGATGCAGGTGACAGTTTTGGATTTCTTTTCTCATGGTCCTGGTATAAACCAAGCTCCAGTTTATGGAAAAGAAAAGTAACACAAAAATCCAAGTGGTGTCTGGTCACAGGCTTACAACCTTCACAGGAGCCAATAGAATATTTATTTATTTTGCTAAAAACCAAAAAAAGTATTAAGCCAAAAAAAAATTCCACATTTGTGTATTCACACTCATTTAATTAAACTTTCAGCAAACTTTGGTGGGTCCCTTCCTCTGCAGTAGGCACTGTGCTAGGTGGAAAGGACACATAGAGAAACCACTTCCTTGGAAGTAAAGCACCAAAGCTGCACTGTTCTGGGTGCATGAGATTCCATGTTGTTAGAGCAGGCATTGGATACTTGAAACGAAGGGAGATTAATGCTCTTTAGAGATGTACAGTGTTCTGTTAAAAGCCAAACTTTCCAACCTTTGCTTTTGTCCTTGAAACTAAGAAATAAAATTGTCAGTGGAGCTAATAGCCTTTGGATGCAGGTCTTCCTACCATTTACTTTCAGATCCCACTGGGTAGGAGTCATGTCATCGCCGTGGTTTGCTCTGGGCTGAGGGTGGAGATACTCAGCTGCTCAGAGGGAGGGTGCCCTCGGGGCAAGCCTTGCACCTGCCAGTGATGAATTGTCATCAAAGAGTTCGGTGTGCATCTAATGGCTCTTCATGCAGAGGGCATCCTCCCCACCTCCCAGTGCAGAGTCTGAGGAGCAAGATGCCGAGGGACAGAGGACAGAGAATCCAGACCCCCATGTCCCAGTTCCCTTTAGCGTCCTTTGTGACTTGAGCCAGAATCACCTCTCGGATCCTTAAATCTCATGTATTAAAAATGGTACAGCCCTGAGATTGCTGATGTATTTAGGAGGCTAAATGAACAAAATGTACTGTATAACAGAGTAATTGCTGAAGATTTTCAAATGTTCTCTTCTGATCCTCAAAGCAGTCCTGCAGTGTACAAAGGAACATTCCTTAAGCTTCCATATTAAAGAGGAGACTCAGGCTACAGTAAGTGGCTCTCTGGTCACCAAAGGTAGTTTTAGACTAAAGAGTATACACGTGGACACACGACGGGCAGACTGTCCACCAATGATCATACTCAGGATGTGGCAACAGTCTTCTGAAGCTCCCCAGTGGTTCTGCCTGTTCCCTGAGTCAGACCCCCTCCCCGGCCCCCTCAAGGGGGATCTGTATACAACCTTCACAGGAGCCAAGTATTTATTTATTTTGCTAAAACCAAAAAGTATTAAGCCAAAAAAAAAATTCCACATTTGTGTATTCACACTCATTTAATTAAACTTTCAGCAAACTTTGGTGGGTCCCTTCCTCTGCAGTAGGCACTGTGCTAGGTGGAAAGGACACATAGAGAAACCACTTCCTTGGAAGTAAAGCACCAAAGCTGCACTGTTCTGGGTGCATGAGATTCCATGTTGTTAGAGCAGGCATTGGATACTTGAAACGAAGGGAGATTAATGCTCTTTAGAGATGTACAGTGTTCTGTTAAAAGCCAAACTTTCCAACCTTTGCTTTTGTCCTTGAAACTAAGAAATAAAATTGTCAGTGGAGCTAATAGCCTTTGGATGCAGGTCTTCCTACCATTTACTTTCAGATCCCACTGGGTAGGAGTCATGTCATCGCCGTGGTTTGCTCTGGGCTGAGGGTGGAGATACTCAGCTGCTCAGAGGGAGGGTGCCCTCGGGGCAAGCCTTGCACCTGCCAGTGATGAATTGTCATCAAAGAGTTCGGTGTGCATCTAATGGCTCTTCATGCAGAGGGCATCCTCCCCACCTCCCAGTGCAGAGTCTGAGGAGCAAGATGCCGAGGGACAGAGGACAGAGAATCCAGACCCCCATGTCCCAGTTCCCTTTAGCGTCCTTTGTGACTTGAGCCAGAATCACCTCTCGGATCCTTAAATCTCATGTATTAAAAATGGTACAGCCCTGAGATTGCTGATGTATTTAGGAGGCTAAATGAACAAAATGTACTGTATAACAGAGTAATTGCTGAAGATTTTCAAATGTTCTCTTCTGATCCTCAAAGCAGTCCTGCAGTGTACAAAGGAACATTCCTTAAGCTTCCATATTAAAGAGGAGACTCAGGCTACAGTAAGTGGCTCTCTGGTCACCAAAGGTAGTTTTAGACTAAAGAGTATACACGTGGACACACGACGGGCAGACTGTCCACCAATGATCATACTCAGGATGTGGCAACAGTCTTCTGAAGCTCCCCAGTGGTTCTGCCTGTTCCCTGAGTCAGACGTCGCCAGCCTGACACCAGCTGGCCCTCTTTCTCAAGGGGTGGCATCTGGATACTGGGCAAGGAGGTAGCCATCAGAGGACATCCGTCAAGGCACCCATTTTAATAATACCCACAGGGCGCTCTGAGCTCGGGACAGGGTTCGAGCAGCTAAAGGAGCCATTGTGAACAAATGTGGTCACAGCATGCAGTGAATTGTGTATATGTCACCAATTACCCATGTGTGCACCAGCAAGCACCTTCACAAACCTGGGGACACACACCTTCCAGAGTTCAGCCTGGGCGGGCCTGAGGGAGTCCCTCTCCACTCACCATATCTGCCTGATTCTGATGTTCTCCTTGCTCTCACACCTTCATACTGGGTCTTCCTCTGTACATATACCATCTTGAGTTGTCTCAGCTTCCCCTCCAGCTCTCCTCATCTAAACCCTACTGCTTCTCAGCTGTCAGGTTGCATGTCATTCCTCTGGGAGGCCTTCTGGGCCCTCCCACCTCTAGATTCGGTTCTCTTGTGATGTCTTATGGGTCACATGGGTAGATATTGTCATTGTCTG
This sequence comes from Tragulus kanchil, assembly GCA_022376925.1. Lineage (NCBI taxonomy): Eukaryota > Metazoa > Chordata > Mammalia > Artiodactyla > Tragulidae > Tragulus > Tragulus kanchil. The sequence goes on from JAIOJX010000032.1 coordinate 99,384,215, forward strand.
TGATGGAGGAGGAGCAGCAGATCTGGAAAGAGCCCAAGAGTTCTAAAGTACATATGCCTATGTCGATATTTTTACATAGAATCCTGGGTCCTATGCTCAGAGCAGTCCCACAGGCCTCCCACCCCAGGACCATAGCAGGCATGGACTGTCCCTGTCATGCCTGTCTCACAGGGAAAATGCCAGCCATGAAGTCTTCTGCTCTGTGTCCCTGTCGCCAGCCAAGGTTAGGGTGACTGGTCTGGTTTCTCACTATCCCCTATTCTATCAATCTCGCATTCTTCTAGAACACTGTTTTTCCCTGGATTTGCTCTTAACTTTGTTCCTAAAATACCATGCCATGTATCTATTTTTATTTTACATCCCACCAGCTACTTCTCCCTGGGCCTCAATTTCCCCATCTGTACAACAAGAAAGTTGAAGAAAATGAGTCTATAAGGTCCTTCCAAGGCTAATATTCTGAGTCTATGAAAAGTCCCCTTAGTGGGTTGAAGGACCCAAAGAAGTATTTCCCTGTGTTAAGTGGTTATCATGGAAGGGCCCTAGAAGCCGTTTAAATTAATACTATTTGTACAAAGATTCCATCACCCTGCTTATTTTCTCTACTTCCAACCTGCTCCAGGTGGTTTAACCTCCACCCCCTTGGGCCTGCTAGAAGATTACTATTCCTGTGGAGATCTGATACCATTACTTGATGAAAGCCATACACAGGAAAGTTAACAGTGATTAGAATCTATTTGCCTTCACTTCATCTTATTACAGATTATACTTGTATATTAACTTCATAATTCTCTGATTACCAGAGAGTTCAGCTGAGGTCCTGGGTCTCTTCAGTCCTAATTATCCTTGTCCAGCTGAGCCTGCACAGGGCTGAACCATCCTCAGAGTAGTTCTCAGTCAGCAGTGGAAGCAAAATGATTCATTCTGGGAACCTTGTCTCTGTTGCTGTAAGCCATTTGCATATCATGCCTATGCCAGGGCCCAGAGTGGATTGCTTTCAGCCTTCCTTCTTTATCTGAGAAATGGCCTTCGTTTGTAAGCCATTGATTCGGTTCTCTTGTGATGTCTTATGGGTCACATGGGTAGATATTGTCATTGTCTGTGATGGAGGAGGAGCAGCAGATCTGGAAAGAGCCCAAGAGTTCTAAAGTACATATGCCTATGTCGATATTTTTACATAGAATCCTGGGTCCTATGCTCAGAGCAGTCCCACAGGCCTCCCACCCCAGGACCATAGCAGGCATGGACTGTCCCTGTCATGCCTGTCTCACAGGGAAAATGCCAGCCATGAAGTCTTCTGCTCTGTGTCCCTGTCGCCAGCCAAGGTTAGGGTGACTGGTCTGGTTTCTCACTATCCCCTATTCTATCAATCTCGCATTCTTCTAGAACACTGTTTTTCCCTGGATTTGCTCTTAACTTTGTTCCTAAAATACCATGCCATGTATCTATTTTTATTTTACATCCCACCAGCTACTTCTCCCTGGGCCTCAATTTCCCCATCTGTACAACAAGAAAGTTGAAGAAAATGAGTCTATAAGGTCCTTCCAAGGCTAATATTCTGAGTCTATGAAAAGTCCCCTTAGTGGGTTGAAGGACCCAAAGAAGTATTTCCCTGTGTTAAGTGGTTATCATGGAAGGGCCCTAGAAGCCGTTTAAATTAATACTATTTGTACAAAGATTCCATCACCCTGCTTATTTTCTCTACTTCCAACCTGCTCCAGGTGGTTTAACCTCCACCCCCTTGGGCCTGCTAGAAGATTACTATTCCTGTGGAGATCTGATACCATTACTTGATGAAAGCCATACACAGGAAAGTTAACAGTGATTAGAATCTATTTGCCTTCACTTCATCTTATTACAGATTATACTTGTATATTAACTTCATAATTCTCTGATTACCAGAGAGTTCAGCTGAGGTCCTGGGTCTCTTCAGTCCTAATTATCCTTGTCCAGCTGAGCCTGCACAGGGCTGAACCATCCTCAGAGTAGTTCTCAGTCAGCAGTGGAAGCAAAATGATTCATTCTGGGAACCTTGTCTCTGTTGCTGTAAGCCATTTGCATATCATGCCTATGCCAGGGCCCAGAGTGGATTGCTTTCAGCCCCTTCCTTCTTTATCTGAGAAATGGCTCTTCAGTATTCAGTAAATGGCCCCATCCTGGGAGCTGACATCACATCCTCATGAAACAGAATGTGATTTAGGTATTTTGAGGCACAGTGTAGCATAGTGGTTGTGTACACCTTCTTGGACAGGTGGGCTATGTTTTAGTGTAGTGGTTGGTTTCAGAAGAGTTATTGAACTTTCTAAGCCTCAGCTTCCTTACCTGTAAAAGGGGAATAATAATAATGCCCATCTGCTAGGACTGATATCAGGATGAAGTAAAATTTATAAATTGGATAGCGCATTGGAAGCATTTAATATATATTCATTTTCATTTTATTAAAATTTATCTTTCTATGAAAGAATAGCAGAGAGGCAACAGAAAGACTGTTTACTTAATGAATAAGGAAATGAAGCTAGATGAGGAGAGGTGACTTCATCTCCTCCATAAACACTGATCAAATCCTTACCATGGGTGAATCCCTCAATATTCAAAAAATGTCCAACACTATTCTCAGCTCCTCAAATAATAAATAGACTTTAACTGTGCTTATGGAACCAGGGAAGACTTCCCAGAGGAAGTGTCCACTAAATTGGTCTAGTGGAATCAATGTCATCCTTCAACAGCCTGCCTCAATCTTTAAAACCAAGCTGAATGGCCTGTCATCTCCACCATGAGGTCCTCCTTTATTCTCTCCCCTGTGCTCAAATATGTAACTACTGTCCCTCTATTCCATTTCTGTACTTTGTCTATACTGATATCGTGCTGCAAAATATTGTAGTCTAACTAGATACACAGGAAAGTTAACAGTGATTAGAATCTATTTGCCTTCACTTCATCTTATTACAGATTATACTTGTATATTAACTTCATAATTCTCTGATTACCAGAGAGTTCAGCTGAGGTCCTGGGTCTCTTCAGTCCTAATTATCCTTGTCCAGCTGAGCCTGCACAGGGCTGAACCATCCTCAGAGTAGTTCTCAGTCAGCAGTGGAAGCAAAATGATTCATTCTGGGAACCTTGTCTCTGTTGCTGTAAGCCATTTGCATATCATGCCTATGCCAGGGCCCAGAGTGGATTGCTTTCAGCCCCTTCCTTCTTTATCTGAGAAATGGCTCTTCAGTATTCAGTAAATGGCCCCATCCTGGGAGCTGACATCACATCCTCATGAAACAGAATGTGATTTAGGTATTTTGAGGCACAGTGTAGCATAGTGGTTGTGTACACCTTCTTGGACAGGTGGGCTATGTTTTAGTGTAGTGGTTGGTTTCAGAAGAGTTATTGAACTTTCTAAGCCTCAGCTTCCTTACCTGTAAAAGGGGAATAATAATAATGCCCATCTGCTAGGACTGATATCAGGATGAAGTAAAATTTATAAATTGGATAGCGCATTGGAAGCATTTAATATATATTCATTTTCATTTTATTAAAATTTATCTTTCTATGAAAGAATAGCAGAGAGGCAACAGAAAGACTGTTTACTTAATGAATAAGGAAATGAAGCTAGATGAGGAGAGGTGACTTCATCTCCTCCATAAACACTGATCAAATCCTTACCATGGGTGAATCCCTCAATATTCAAAAAATGTCCAACACTATTCTCAGCTCCTCAAATAATAAATAGACTTTAACTGTGCTTATGGAACCAGGGAAGACTTCCCAGAGGAAGTGTCCACTAAATTGGTCTAGTGGAATCAATGTCATCCTTCAACAGCCTGCCTCAATCTTTAAAACCAAGCTGAATGGCCTGTCATCTCCACCATGAGGTCCTCCTTTATTCTCTCCCCTGTGCTCAAATATGTAACTACTGTCCCTCTATTCCATTTCTGTACTTTGTCTATACTGATATCGTTGCATATAAAATGCACAAAAATGTGGAGGTTTTTAATTTCGCTGTCAGTTTTCTATATCACTAGCTCACGCCTGGTGTCTGGAACATAGCCCTGATAAACATGTACTATGATTGCTGACACCTATGATGGGCTTGGATGCGGACAAGAGGCTTGCGTAAGCCTCCTGATGGGAGGGAGAAGACTTGAAAATCTCTTGGATAGCAAGGAGATCAAACCGCCCAATCCTAAAGGAAATCAACACTAAATATTCATTGGAAGGACTGCTGCTGAAGCTCTGATACTTTGGTCACCTGAGGTAGAGAGCCAAATCATTGGAAAAGACCCTGGAGCTAGGAAAAATTGAGAGTAGGAGGAGAAAGGGAGACAGAGGATGAGATGGTTGGATGGCGTCACTGTCTCAGTGGACATGAGCTTGAGCAAGTTCCAGGAGACAGTGAAGGACAAATAAGTCTGGTGTGCTACAGTCCATAGCTTTACAGACAATCATACATGACTTAGTGACTGAACAACAAATGCTGGGATTATTGCTTAGAGTGTATGTGTGCATGCTTAATCCTGTCCAACTCTTTGAGACCCCATAGACCATAGGCTGCCAGGCACCTCTGTCTGTGGAATTTCCCAGGCAAGACTACTGGACTGGGTTTCCATACCCTTCCTGACCCAGGGATTGAACCCGTGTCTCTTGGGTTTTCTGCATTGACAGGTGGATTCTTCACTGTGCCACCTTGGAAGCCCCTCTGTTTAGAGATACTCTTCCAAGGGTTTTACTATGCATTGACAGGTGGATCTTACCATGGGTGAATCCCTCAATATTCAAAAAATGTCCAACACTATTCTCAGCTCCTCAAATAATAAATAGACTTTAACTGTGCTTATGGAACCAGGGAAGACTTCCCAGAGGAAGTGTCCACTAAATTGGTCTAGTGGAATCAATGTCATCCTTCAACAGCCTGCCTCAATCTTTAAAACCAAGCTGAATGGCCTGTCATCTCCACCATGAGGTCCTCCTTTATTCTCTCCCCTGTGCTCAAATATGTAACTACTGTCCCTCTATTCCATTTCTGTACTTTGTCTATACTGATATCGTTGCATATAAAATGCACAAAAATGTGGAGGTTTTTAATTTCGCTGTCAGTTTTCTATATCACTAGCTCACGCCTGGTGTCTGGAACATAGCCCTGATAAACATGTACTATGATTGCTGACACCTATGATGGGCTTGGATGCGGACAAGAGGCTTGCGTAAGCCTCCTGATGGGAGGAGAAGACTTGAAAATCTCTTGGATAGCAAGGAGATCAAACCGCCCAATCCTAAAGGAAATCAACACTAAATATTCATTGGAAGGACTGCTGCTGAAGCTCTGATACTTTGGTCACCTGAGGTAGAGAGCCAAATCATTGGAAAAGACCCTGGAGCTAGGAAAAATTGAGAGTAGGAGGAGAAAGGGAGACAGAGGATGAGATGGTTGGATGGCGTCACTGTCTCAGTGGACATGAGCTTGAGCAAGTTCCAGGAGACAGTGAAGGACAAATAAGTCTGGTGTGCTACAGTCCATAGCTTTACAGACAATCATACATGACTTAGTGACTGAACAACAAATGCTGGGATTATTGCTTAGAGTGTATGTGTGCATGCTTAATCCTGTCCAACTCTTTGAGACCCCATAGACCATAGGCTGCCAGGCACCTCTGTCTGTGGAATTTCCCAGGCAAGACTACTGGACTGGGTTTCCATACCCTTCCTGACCCAGGGATTGAACCCGTGTCTCTTGGGTTTTCTGCATTGACAGGTGGATTCTTCACTGTGCCACCTTGGAAGCCCCTCTGTTTAGAGATACTCTTCCAAGTACTATATTTACATCAACTTACTTAGCCTCCTGTCAACTTTGTGAGCATGCTGAGACACAGAGCAGTTTAGAAATTTGCCCAAGATTATGCTATAGCAGGATTTGGACCCAGGCAGTCTGGCCTCAAAACCCTTGCTCTTAACCATGATGTAATAACTTTCCATAGGTGTTTACTGAGCTGCACATAATAATATTCATCAAGTTCAGGTCAACTTGCATGTATTGCCTTATTTGATTTTCATAATAATAGTCTGATGTGAACCTGATCCTGATGTTCATGTTATAAAAGTGTAAACTGAGGCCTAGCATGTGTAGGTACCTTACCCAGGGAGGTAAGGCTAGTACATGGCCGCAGTTTAAACCCAAGCCTGTTGCTAGTGTCTGAAATCTTATGACTGTCCCACTATTTCCTATAATGTGATATAGCAATTCTCACCAGTTATGTGAGATGATTTTTATGTGGGTCATGGTTTAATATTTATGTATCTGTTGTTTTTTTTCTTTTTAATTTTATTTATTTATTGGCTACACTGGGTCTTTGTTGCTACACATGGGTTTTCTCTGGCTGTGGCAGGCAGGGGCTACTCTCTAATTGTGGTTTGCGGGCTTCTCATTGCTGTGGCTTCTCTTGTTGTGGAGCATGGGCTCAGTAGTTGTGGTATACAACTTGAGTTGCCTTGCAGCTTCCCCAACCAAGCACTGAAAATGTGTCCTCTGCATTGGCAGGTAGATGGGGGCATAGATGTTGTGGCATGCTTAATCCTGTCCTGGTGTGCTACAGTCCATAGCTTTACAGACAATCATACATGACTTAGTGACTGAACAACAAATGCTGGGATTATTGCTTAGAGTGTATGTGTGCATGCTTAATCCTGTCCAACTCTTTGAGACCCCATAGACCATAGGCTGCCAGGCACCTCTGTCTGTGGAATTTCCCAGGCAAGACTACTGGACTGGGTTTCCATACCCTTCCTGACCCAGGGATTGAACCCGTGTCTCTTGGGTTTTCTGCATTGACAGGTGGATTCTTCACTGTGCCACCTTGGAAGCCCCTCTGTTTAGAGATACTCTTCCAAGTACTATATTTACATCAACTTACTTAGCCTCCTGTCAACTTTGTGAGCATGCTGAGACACAGAGCAGTTTAGAAATTTGCCCAAGATTATGCTATAGCAGGATTTGGACCCAGGCAGTCTGGCCTCAAAACCCTTGCTCTTAACCATGATGTAATAACTTTCCATAGGTGTTTACTGAGCTGCACATAATAATATTCATCAAGTTCAGGTCAACTTGCATGTATTGCCTTATTTGATTTTCATAATAATAGTCTGATGTGAACCTGATCCTGATGTTCATGTTATAAAAGTGTAAACTGAGGCCTAGCATGTGTAGGTACCTTACCCAGGGAGGTAAGGCTAGTACATGGCCGCAGTTTAAACCCAAGCCTGTTGCTAGTGTCTGAAATCTTATGACTGTCCCACTATTTCCTATAATGTGATATAGCAATTCTCACCAGTTATGTGAGATGATTTTTATGTGGGTCATGGTTTAATATTTATGTATCTGTTGTTTTTTTTCTTTTTAATTTTATTTATTTATTGGCTACACTGGGTCTTTGTTGCTACACATGGGTTTTCTCTGGCTGTGGCAGGCAGGGGCTACTCTCTAATTGTGGTTTGCGGGCTTCTCATTGCTGTGGCTTCTCTTGTTGTGGAGCATGGGCTCAGTAGTTGTGGTATACAACTTGAGTTGCCTTGCAGCTTCCCCAACCAAGCACTGAAAATGTGTCCTCTGCATTGGCAGGTAGATTCTGTACCACTGGCTCAACAGGGAAGTCTGACCTATCTGTTTTTTTTTTTTTTTTTTTTAAGATTTATTTATTTATTTTTTGGACGGGGGTCGGGTTGGGGAGGCAGGGGGGCGGGCGGGCCACTTCTATTGGTCTTTCATTTCTCTATTTTCATCCATCTTTGTTCTTTGGCCCAAGTGGGCCTCCCATCGCGGTGGCCTCTGTTGTTGCTGGGCCAATGCGCTCTAGAGCTCTGGCGTGGTGATTGGACACATCAGTCCAGCTGCTCCGCGGCACGTGGGATCTTCCCAGACCAGGGATCGAACCAGCACCCCTTGCACTGCAAGGCGGTGTCCTTACCCACTGGACCACCAGGGGAAGCCCTGACCTATCTGTTTTAATGTGTACTATGAAATAGAACTACAATCTTAAACCCATGATTGGTGGTGGTGGTGTAATTGCTAAGTCATGTCCATCTCTTGTGACCCAGACTCAAGATTATATAGGTATACATGCGTGAATGAGGCTGGTGTAGGTGTTTGAGTTAGGTCATTTGAAAAACTGTCAAGTACAGGATAATATTATTGAGTTTGGGATAAGAGACTTGATGTGTTGTTGACTGAAGTTTGGGCAACTCTGTCTTATACTCATTTAACTGTCCAACCTGTGAAAGAGCATGGTAATAGAAAGAGATAGGAGAACCTTCCAGTTGTGAAAATAGAATGAGCCCGAGGGTGAAGTCAAGAAAATGTTTGTCAGTTTCACACAGGGTATTGTCTGGATTTGTCTGTCTGGAACTTTCTTCATAGAAACTGAGTAACGCTCAAAGGTTTAGGACCATTAGTAGACATGACATTATCTATTAATATTATTTTAATTATTTTGGGCTACACTGGGTCTTTGTTGCTACACATGGGTTCTCTGGCTGTGGCAGGCAGGGGCTACTCTCTAATTGTGGTTTGCGGGCTTCTCATTGCTGTGGCTTCTCTTGTTGTGGAGCATGGGCTCAGTAGTTGTGGTATACAACTTGAGTTGCCTTGCAGCTTCCCCAACCAAGCACTGAAAATGTGTCCTCTGCATTGGCAGGTAGATTCTGTACCACTGGCTCAACAGGGAAGTCTGACCTATCTGTTTTTTTTTTTTTTTTTTTTTAAGATTTATTTATTTATTTGGGGCGGGGGTCGGGTTGGGAAGGGAGGGGAGCGGGCGGGCCACTTCTATTGGTCTTTCATTTATCTATTTTCATCCATCTTTGTTCTTTGGCCCACGTGGGCCTCCCATCGCGGTGGCCTCTGTTGTTGCTGGGCCAATGCGCTCTAGAGCTCTGGCGTGGTGATTGGACACATCAGTCCAGCTGCTCCGCGGCACGTGGGATCTTCCCAGACCAGGGATCGAACCAGCACCCCTTGCACTGCAAGGCGGTGTCCTTACCCACTGGACCACCAGGGGAAGCCCTGACCTATCTGTTTTAATGTGTACTATGAAATAGAACTACAATCTTAAACCCATGATTGGTGGTGGTGGTGTAATTGCTAAGTCATGTCCATCTCTTGTGACCCAGACTCAAGATTATATAGGTATACATGCGTGAATGAGGCTGGTGTAGGTGTTTGAGTTAGGTCATTTGAAAAACTGTCAAGTACAGGATAATATTATTGAGTTTGGGATAAGAGACTTGATGTGTTGTTGACTGAAGTTTGGGCAACTCTGTCTTATACTCATTTAACTGTCCAACCTGTGAAAGAGCATGGTAATAGAAAGAGATAGGAGAACCTTCCAGTTGTGAAAATAGAATGAGCCCGAGGGTGAAGTCAAGAAAATGTTTGTCAGTTTCACACAGGGTATTGTCTGGATTTGTCTGTCTGGAACTTTCTTCATAGAAACTGAGTAACGCTCAAAGGTTTAGGACCATTAGTAGACATGACATTATCTATTAATATTATTTTTTTAAAGTCATTGTGGGGGCTTCCCTGGTGGTCCAGTGGGCAAAGACTCCACCTTGCAGTGCAAGGGGCACTGGTTCAATCCCTGGCCTTGGAAGACCCCACGTGCTGCAAAGTGGCTGGACCAGTGTGTCCAATTATCAGATAGCACTCTGGAGCACATGTGCCCAGAGCCGGTGCTCTGCTACAGGAGAGGCCACTGCAATGGGAGGCCCACACAGGCCAAAGAATAGATATGGATGAAAATAAATAAATTTAAGATCAATTAAAAGAGGCCAAAAATTTTTAAAAAAACACTAAAGTCCGTGTGGGTTTACTATCTATCTGGATTTATAATAGCTTGACAACATTGGTGGGCATTATCAGAAATAAGCGTGAACTGGCAGCTGCTAAGCTCAGCGTTTAGGAGACTGAGGGCTGCTGGAAGACCCGGACTACGAGGAGGCAAGCTTCGATGCGCATGCGCCATGCAGAGCCTGCCTCTACATAAAATTCACCTGTGCATTTTATAAATTAGGGCATTATCCTCCTCTTCAAAAGTTGTTTCTGTGCCAAGAGGGGTAATCTTGTGTCTTCCTCCATTTGAAATCGTAAAACGAATTGAACAATTCATTGACCCTAATGACTTTAGAAAAATCAATAATTGCATCCCGTTATTGATAGAGTGGAAGCACATGGAAGAAATTACCCCATAAAGGAATAAGCCAGTTAAATAATTCAACAAGCTGCCTGGTAATCTATTCAAATTTTGAACTTGAACAATCATGTGCAGTTTCTTAACTATAAATAATGAAAGCCATGCACTCAGTCCTGCCAGGTTGTGGCCTCAAGTTACAGACAGCCAAGATGTGAGTTCCTGGCATTTGTCCCAGTATTCTGGCTGTGAGTGGTTGGTAAACAGGCACTTAGTTGTTAGGGGAAGGGACTGTATAGGAACACTGGCTTCCGGTTAGTTTGGTTAGCATTGATACTTCCAATTAATGTGGTTAGCATTTGAGGTCAGAACAGAGCCATAATAATAGTATTTTTACGTTCCAGTTATTATGACCGTTCCTAAACCAGGTAGGACCATTGGTTTATAATTTAAAGTCATTGTGGGCTTCCCTGGTGGTCCAGTGGGCAAAGACTCCACCTTGCAGTGCAAGGGGCACTGGTTCAATCCCTGGCCTTGGAAGACCCCACGTGCTGCAAAGTGGCTGGACCAGTGTGTCCAATTATCAGATAGCACTCTGGAGCACATGTGCCCAGAGCCGGTGCTCTGCTACAGGAGAGGCCACTGCAATGGGAGGCCCACACAGGCCAAAGAATAGATATGGATGAAAATAAATAAATTTAAGATCAATTAAAAGAGGCCAAAAATTTTTAAAAAAACACTAAAGTCCGTGTGGGTTTACTATCTATCTGGATTTATAATAGCTTGACAACATTGGTGGGCATTATCAGAAATAAGCGTGAACTGGCAGCTGCTAAGCTCAGCGTTTAGGAGACTGAGGGCTGCTGGAAGACCCGGACTACGAGGAGGCAAGCTTCGATGCGCATGCGCCATGCAGAGCCTGCCTCTACATAAAATTCACCTGTGCATTTTATAAATTAGGGCATTATCCTCCTCTTCAAAAGTTGTTTCTGTGCCAAGAGGGGTAATCTTGTGTCTTCCTCCATTTGAAATCGTAAAACGAATTGAACAATTCATTGACCCTAATGACTTTAGAAAATCAATAATTGCATCCCGTTATTGATAGAGTGGAAGCACATGGAAGAAATTACCCCATAAAGGAATAAGCCAGTTAAATAATTCAACAAGCTGCCTGGTAATCTATTCAAATTTTGAACTTGAACAATCATGTGCAGTTTCTTAACTATAAATAATGAAAGCCATGCACTCAGTCCTGCCAGGTTGTGGCCTCAAGTTACAGACAGCCAAGATGTGAGTTCCTGGCATTTGTCCCAGTATTCTGGCTGTGAGTGGTTGGTAAACAGGCACTTAGTTGTTAGGGGAAGGGACTGTATAGGAACACTGGCTTCCGGTTAGTTTGGTTAGCATTGATACTTCCAATTAATGTGGTTAGCATTTGAGGTCAGAACAGAGCCATAATAATAGTATCTTCCTTATACGTTCCTCAGTTATATATAGCAACTTCCAAAGCACTTTCACCTTTAGCTATAAACCAGGTAGATATTTTGCAAATGAGAAAACTCAGGGCCAACACATGACCTGACTGTCCACAGTCACAGTAATAGTCAGTACAAGAACAGAAACTCTAACATAGGTTTTTAAGCTCCTGTCCATTGCTCAGTTTATGGTAATTGTTAGCTTTGGCTTCTGATTCCCTTCTATATTCAAAAGAGCCTTCAGTACTCAAGCCTTTTTTCTGTCTCAGAAACCTAAAGATAAGAAGAGAAAGGGCATTTGGTCAGGATGGCATAGCTCAGACAGCATAGAGCTAGGATTTGGTCACAGCTCTCTGGACTTCTGATCAGGGGCTCCTTTTTCATACTTCTCAGCCATTAGCATGTCTCTTCTGGAGGTAAGGAGGTGAGGGAATGAGAGAGAAGAGAATCCCTGACTGAGGACTTTTGATGTTCCAAAGCACAATGCAGGGTCTGGGGCTGAGAAGGACTTTCAGCTGTTTCCTTGGGATGAATTGCTTCTCTCCTCTGGTTCCAAACCATCAAGGATGGAGACAGATGTTTCTAATTGACAGGAACCTGGCTCATGGGTCTTGATTTCATGAAGACAAAAATTATAGCAGGACTGTGTGAAGGGGAAATAAAATGGAAAGATGATACTCCATTGCCTTGTTGATCTTTCTCTATTATCTCATCTTCTCCTAAAGGCCACATCACAGATCATGTCTGAGAACAATAAAAAAAAAAAAAAAAAAGTTGTCAAGGAGATGGTCCAGTGCCAATTGCAGTTCAGGACACTCAGACCTTTCACTCATGCCTTTTTCTTGTCTTCCATTGTATCCCGTGCAAAATAGTACAAGCTGATGCTCAGTAGGACACTTAGAATGTACCAGACACTGGTCTAAGAGGTTGTGAAAATTAATTCATTTAGTCCTCTCAGTAACCTATAGGTATTAATAGATACTTTTATTATAACCAGGTAATAGATGAGAAAATTGAGACACAGAATAAAGGACCCATCCATGGTACCATAGTGGGGGAGCAGAGATACAATCAAACGTAAGCCCAGTGGCTCTAGAATGTTCTAAACCACGTATATATAGTCTGGTGCCAAGTGATCTGTGTTTGCCTCTTCAGATATGGGCTCTACCTTTGTCCACAGGACTCTCAGTGGTCTGTATCAGTGTGCCGCCTGGTTTTTTGGTCAGGTTTGGCAGTGAACAGCACCAGCAGAAATCAGAGGGGAGAAGAGGAGACAGGGAACTTAGTTTCCTTCCCTGCCAAGGTTACGGGTTCCTCTGCCTGAAGCCACAGTCCTTGTTGAGAGCCCTCTCCTACAGCCACAGCTATAACCTATGGCTCTCTTCTGGCTTTGGAAAATGCCCCTTCCCCCGAGAAAGGGACAGAAGAATGGAGAGACAGGGAGAAAAGAATTTAAGGTCCTTATCAGAGCAAGTTAGAATACTGGCTCACCTCCTTCACCTGGAGGCCCACTTTCTTTTTCCCCTACTAAAATGATCCTCAAAAAGTTGAAATAGTTTGTCTGTGTTTAGGAGGTGAGGGAATGAGAGAGAAGAGAATCCTGACTGAGGACTTTGATGTTCCAAAGCACAATGCAGGGTCTGGGGCTGAGAAGGACTTTCAGCTGTTTCCTTGGGATGAATTGCTTCTCTCCTCTGGTTCCAAACCATCAAGGATGGAGACAGATGTTTCTAATTGACAGGAACCTGGCTCATGGGTCTTGATTTCATGAAGACAAAAATTATAGCAGGACTGTGTGAAGGGGAAATAAAATGGAAAGATGATACTCCATTGCCTTGTTGATCTTTCTCTATTATCTCATCTTCTCCTAAAGGCCACATCACAGATCATGTCTGAGAACAATAAAAAAAAAAAAAAAGTTGTCAAGGAGATGGTCCAGTGCCAATTGCAGTTCAGGACACTCAGACCTTTCACTCATGCCTTTTTCTTGTCTTCCATTGTATCCCGTGCAAAATAGTACAAGCTGATGCTCAGTAGGACACTTAGAATGTACCAGACACTGGTCTAAGAGGTTGTGAAAATTAATTCATTTAGTCCTCTCAGTAACCTATAGGTATTAATAGATACTTTTATTATAACCAGGTAATAGATGAGAAAATTGAGACACAGAATAAAGGACCCATCCATGGTACCATAGTGGGGGAGCAGAGATACAATCAAACGTAAGCCCAGTGGCTCTAGAATGTTCTAAACCACGTATATATAGTCTGGTGCCAAGTGATCTGTGTTTGCCTCTTCAGATATGGGCTCTACCTTTGTCCACAGGACTCTCAGTGGTCTGTATCAGTGTGCCGCCTGGTTTTTTGGTCAGGTTTGGCAGTGAACAGCACCAGCAGAAATCAGAGGGGAGAAGAGGAGACAGGGAACTTAGTTTCCTTCCCTGCCAAGGTTACGGGTTCCTCTGCCTGAAGCCACAGTCCTTGTTGAGAGCCCTCTCCTACAGCCACAGCTATAACCTATGGCTCTCTTCTGGCTTTGGAAAATGCCCCTTCCCCCGAGAAAGGGACAGAAGAATGGAGAGACAGGGAGAAAAGAATTTAAGGTCCTTATCAGAGCAAGTTAGAATACTGGCTCACCTCCCTTCACCTGAGGCACTTTCTTTTTTCTTCACTTGGGTCATAAACCTTTATCATGTGTTATTTCATTTTTTAGCGTATGTATTATCACAGCCACTTCACAGTCCACAAAACTGATCCTCAAAAAGTTGAAATAGTTTGTCTGTGTTCACTCAATGAAGAATCTAAGCCTTGATTCCAGTCTGACAATTCTGATTCCAAATTCATCCTAGTTTCCCCTAAGCTTCAATTTCTGACCATTGAGTATCTCCTTCCCAACAATGATCACATATTTAGGAAGCTGAAACCCTCTTGAAGGAAGGTCTCCTTCTTCACAAACACTTCAGTCGTGATGGGAATTTGATTTCAGTTCCTTCGCATAAATCACTGAGTTCCGCCTCCTTGTGTTTGCTCCTTGTTCTTTGGTTCTGCTGAATGTCAGTCTTGGCTTGATCTTTGGAAAGAGGATGGACACACCTCAAATGCTGAAAAACAGATTCCTTCTGTGTGGTTCCCAGTCTTCCAAGGTTGGCCCAGGAACAATTTTTATAACAACATATAGCAATCGATGTGGGGAGACATTAATGAACTTTTCTGATAGCCCAGCTTGAAAAATGTAGGTCTTTTTTAAAAAACTTAGATATTGATATTTGTACAGGTGGGTGACATTTGAATGTATCACCGTGAAATCTCCTGAGGACCCAGAAGGTCCCTCTGAGAAATGTTTATTTGAGAACCAAAAAGGCCATCACTTCTCTGCATCCCGTTGATTTCATTCTCCTAGAAGTACATTAATCCCGGGCCCAGACAGTGCTTGAAAGTAGACTGGAAACACCCATTGTTAAGAAGCCACATTTTTTTTTCTGATAAGAAGAAAATGTATAATTCTGTCTGTGAATATTTAACATTTAACATTCAAGACAAAGTGGTTGATAAAATGAACCATATTCAGCAGCTATTTGTGTGGACAAAGGTTCAGATACAAGATTGAATGGATTATTTTTGCAGGAAATCAAGCTGTTATTTCATTCTCTATTGAGACTCTAAAATCAGCAATTTTCAAACTAAAAGGGAAACAATTCCACAGAACAGGAAAGAGAACACACATAGCCCAAAGAGCTGAACTCACTCCTTTGTCTCCTCTCTCCACAGTAACTTCTTACTAGAAAGGCATCTTATCTCGACTTGTTTTCTGTCCTGGGTGCTAGCATCTTGCCTAGACTATATAGTGAAAAAAATAAATAAATAAAAAGAGTGACTGTGTTAGTCACTTAGTCGTGTCTGACTCTTTGTGACCCTGTGAACTGTAACCCACCAGGCTTCTCTGTCCATGTGACTCTCCAGGCAAGAATACTGGAGTAAGTTCTCATTAAATAATAACTGAGTGAGTGACTGATTAAATGAGTGAATGGTTTACGAAGTCCTTCCTTACTTTTCATTTCACCTTCAAAAATACCAGGGGGATAAGCAGGAAGAATCCTTTTTATACATACCAAAATTGATGCCCAGATAGGTAATGGGTCTTGCCCAAGGTCACACAGCAAATTAGTAACAGAGCCAGTAGTTAAAACCTTGGTTTTATAGACCATACCCAAAATTAAAAATTAAACTTTTTTTTTTAAAAAAAGCTTGTTTTTGTAATGACAGGGCTAGTGGTCTTTCCAATTTCTCGACCTGGTCTTCTTTTTTTTGTTTGTTTGTTTAAACCTTCATTTGGTACACCAAATTACACACTGAAAATGGCATTTGGGGACTGGAGATGGATTGGAGTGGAAATGACATTTGGAAACTGAAGGATTGAAAACAAAGCTTTTCCAGTCAAAACCATGAAATCCCCAAATGAAAGGGAAGGCATTGAATTCCCTGATACAGAGATCAATGTAGGAGAATAGAAGCGAATGACAGATATAAAATTAATTGCATTTAAATTTATGCAGTTACAATAGAAAACATTTCTTCTGGAATGCCTTCCTGAGGCTTTGATATGTAGTGGTAATTAAAAGTGCTCCTTTAAATCATTTATTATAATTATGCTTTAAATGATCCAGTCCTGAATATAACTGGCTTTTTGTTGTTTACTGGTAGCTGGTGATATTTGGAATTGACTAGACATTTGCAATAATTTGACTACTTTTCACATACAGAGAATTGAACTGCTTCTTGCAATTGAATTAGAAACTGAATCTAAAAGGGAAACAATTCCAGCCCAAAGAAGCTGAACTCACTCCTTTGTCTCCTCTCTCCACAGTAACTTCTTACTAGAAAGGCATCTTATCTCGACTTGTTTTCTGTCCTGGGTGCTAGCATCTTGCCTAGACTATATAGTGAAAAAAATAAATAAATAAAAAGAGTGACTGTGTTAGTCACTTAGTCGTGTCTGACTCTTTGTGACCCTGTGAACTGTAACCCACCAGGCTTCTCTGTCCATGTGACTCTCCAGGCAAGAATACTGGAGTAAGTTCTCATTAAATAATAACTGAGTGAGTGACTGATTAAATGAGTGAATGGTTTACGAAGTCCTTCCTTACTTTTCATTTCACCTTCAAAAATACCAGGGAGATAAGCAGGAAGAATCCTTTTTATACATACCAAAATTGATGCCCAGATAGGTAATGGGTCTTGCCCAAGGTCACACAGCAAATTAGTAACAGAGCCAGTAGTTAAAACCTTGGTTTTATAGACCATACCCAAAATTAAAAATTAAACTTTTTTTTTTAAAAAAAGCTTGTTTTTGTAATGACAGGGCTAGTGGTCTTTCCAATTTCTCGACCTGGTCTTCTTTTTTTTGTTTGTTTGTTTAAACCTTCATTTGGTACACCAAATTACACACTGAAAATGGCATTTGGGGACTGGAGATGGATTGGAGTGGAAATGACATTTGGAAACTGAAGGATTGAAAACAAAGCTTTTCCAGTCAAAACCATGAAATCCCCAAATGAAAGGGAAGGCATTGAATTCCCTGATACAGAGATCAATGTAGGAGAATAGAAGCGAATGACAGATATAAAATTAATTGCATTTAAATTTATGCAGTTACAATAGAAAACATTTCTTCTGGAATGCCTTCCTGAGGCTTTGATATGTAGTGGTAATTAAAAGTGCTCCTTTAAATCATTTATTATAATTATGCTTTAAATGATCCAGTCCTGAATATAACTGGCTTTTTGTTGTTTACTGGTAGCTGGTGATATTTGGAATTGACTAGACATTTGCAATAATTTGACTACTTTTCACATACAGAGAATTGAACTGCTTCTTGCAATTGAATTAGAAACTGAATCTAGTTCCCTGTGGTCCCCCCCCTTTCTACCCCACCTCAGTAATCTCGTATACTCTGGTTGCCAGAGACAACAAGAAGCAAAGTTGGGACTTCAAATCAGACATGTTTTGCAACTTGCAAGGACAAATGTTTATATGAAAAAGTGCAGAACTGGTTCCATGCTTTAGTCGTGAGATTTGACCCAGTGCAAGTCCAGTCTGGCTGAGAGTGGAATTTGCAGAGATGGCGAAGACTTGGTGCTAATGGGGCTGAGGTTAGAAACTTAATCCATATGCCAGGCATTTCCCTCTCCATATTAGTTCTTCTTTGTCTTCACTTATAGCTTTGTGGCTTACAGGGAAAGACACAGGTTCAGAGAGGTTTGGAGGTTTGTCTAAGGCCACACAGCTCTTAACGAGTTGGGAAAAGGAAGAGATACTTTGGATCTAGGTTCAATGCTTTTTCCAACCTGCCCCAAGGGCTGCTTTTATGATCATGAGCAGGGTTTATCAAACACCACCACCATGTGATACAAGCTGTAAAAGTGCACCCCTCTTTGAATGGCGGGGTTCAGAGCAGTGAAATGACTGATTCACCCAAGGCCACACCTTGAGAGATAAGAATGTAACTTGCATCACTTTCCTAAGTCCAAGTTCAAAATTCTTTTCATTAAAGTGCAGCTTTTTGGTTCAGAGGTCAAACAGGTAATATGTCCTGGGCCATCGGGGGCTAAGGAAGGTCATGGCTAAGTCGATAGGAAGCCATTCCCTTCAGATGTGAGTGTGAGTTTCTAGAAAATGCTCATGTTTCGTGAATTCCTAAGATAATTTCTGGGGCCATTCCTATTCCCTTCCCTTCCCTGAGCTTTGTCTTCCCAAACAGTCCACCTTGATCTCAGAATATGGTTTCTTCTCCATGGCAACCTCCCCATCAGCCATCTCCCCTGCTTCCTCTTTCTCACTCTCTCTGCTTTTCTTCTCCTTAGGACACTCATCAACTTCTGGAAAAGGATGAGTTTTCTCTATATTAACATCTGGCAAATGACTTGACCTCTATGGGCCTGAGGTTCTTCATCATAAAGGGATATCTCTAAATTGTTAATATATACATTGAGGGTGGGTTCTCTGACTTATTTATATTCCTGTCTCTAGGACCAATTCTTGTAAGGTCCTGGTAAGGATTAGATGAGATAAACCATGAAACTGACCTAGCACGGGTCTTAGCACATGTGAGGTACTTAGTTCATTCTTTCATTTTTGGAAAATCCATCTAGAGCCCACAGAATACCATAGGAGTTTAGGCACATGGGTTACAAAAAATGAACTAAACAGCTAAAGATTCCTGCCCTCTTGGAACACATATTCTAGGAGGATGAGACAAACAAAATAAACACATTAAATTAATAAAGAAGGTAGTAAATGTTATGGAATTTTTTAAAACTAGAGCTGAGAAATGGGGATCAGGAGATGGGTTGAGGGGAGGAGGTTGCAATTTTCAATAGGATGGTCTTGGGCAGCATCATGAAAGAATTAATATTTGTTTAATAGTTAATTTCTTCATCATCTCTCTCCCTCTTTCTACCTCCCTCCCACTCTCTCTCTTCTTCTTCCTCAACCCAAGATCTTCCTATGTGCTTCTTGACTCCTTGACAAGGTTAGAATATACTAGAGAACCTAGGGATTTAGTTGTATCATCCTGTCTGTAGAACTGGCTACATACTTGACAGGGCCTGATGCAAAATGAAAATCAAGCTTCTTGTTAAAAAAAAAAAAAATGTAGATTTCAAGATAGCATCAGCAAAGCTTTAAGCCAATTGCACGGCCTTTCTGTACATGCCATGCATGTATGAAGTGGCTGTCATGGCCCTCAGGGGTCTGTCTGGTCATGACTGGTATTGTACTTATGACAGGTCTGTTCTTTCTCTGGTCTGTAGGCCATGAAGCGGCCTCTCCTCCTCCTTTTGACTTGCACCCAGTCCTAGAACAGGAGTCAGCCTCATTTCCCACCATCTTCCAAGGACTAACCCTGTCCTCTAGTACTGTTCTGGAGCGGGCTAACCTGACACACAGGTACTGATGGATGTTTACAGTCAGCCATTGTCCTTAGGAACCAGTAAACCTTCCTGCACAGGGAGTTTATATTCTCCAGTTTTAATGGTGAGGAAACAAAAGTAGGTAGACTTAAGGATTTATTTCCTTCTGGTTATCGAGAGTGCTGTCTGCAGTGGTACCATTGATCTGATAAATCGTAGCATTAGTCTCCGTGCTGATGCACCTCCAAGCTGCTCTGACTGCGAGCCGTCCCAACACTGAGCCATCTTCTCCTTCTGAGTCGAGCCCTGGGAGTAGGCTGAGCTGCAGGTGCTAATGGAGCAGCCTTTTAGAAACACAGATAGCACTTTACAGTTTATCCTTTTCCTCCAACACCGTTGCTCACTCTGTGTCTCATGGAGTATGATTCTGAAATCCCAGAGGTGATGTGACTTGTACACACAATACTTGCAGTAATGGTACTGGGATTTCCAACCAGGTCTTCTGACTCCAACACCCCTGTTCTTCGCAAGGTTGGCATATGACATGTGCCTCTCTTCTGCTCACCGCTGCCTACTTCCTCTGAAAGGACTTGAATGCGTTTCTTATTCTATGAGAATGCACGTCCCCTTAATGCCCTCATCCTAAATTCATGTGGTGGGAGGTAGTGGGATGAATCAATCCCTTGCCCAGGCTCATATTATTATGAAGAAGCAAGGAAAAATTCTCAGACACAACCACATTCCAGTCTAAGTAAATGAGAGGAACAGGAATAGAAGAAGGAAAAAAAAAAAAAAACTGTAAGAAGTGCACACTTACGATACTCATCCATCTAGTCATTGATTTTTTTTCATTTTTTTAGTATGGTAAAATATATATAATGTAAAATTTATAATTTTCACTATTTTTAAGTGTACGATTCTGGAGTATTAAGTGTATTCATGCTGTTGTGCTATCATCAACACCATCTGTTTCCAGAACTTTTTTCTTCCAATTTTTTTTTTTTCTTGAATATGAAATACTACTGGCTGAAACTGAATGCAGCCCACACTGGTTTTCCCTTCCGTCCTCTGTCAATTTAACAAATTCTCCCAGACTGGAAATCAGAAAGGGCCAATCAGAAACCTTCCTAGGGAAACCCTGAGAGCAGTAGGAACAGAAAGGTCAAGTGGGTTTGCCCTCCTGAAAAATGCAGCCAAAGTTAGCTAACTAGTGCCACCACATATCTATATGTAGGAATATGGGCTAAGATAAGAAAAACCACAGACACGGGCTTGGGAATTAACAACCCTGCTTTTCTGAGTACAGTTTTCCCATATCTGTCATTCTTCCGTGCATGCAGAAGATAAGCTGTGTGTGAGAGAAAAGCTCTGTTACTAACTGAGCCGGCCTGGGAGAGGGCAGACCCAGAGACTTCTTTCAGGAGGGCAAAATATCTTTCTGAGCTTGGGGATGGGGTCTGAGAAATTTGGAGGAGGCCCAGAGGTGCAAACAGACAAGCAGGGATGAACAGCAGAATGCTGTGAAACAGACATACCTTCAGGGACATGGACAGCAGACATAGAGGAAACACACACACAACCCACAACACTGATTACCACTCACCTTTACCAAGCATCTTCTCAGTGCCAGGCGCCATTTGAAGTTGAGTTCTTCGCAAGGTTGGCATATGACATGTGCCTCTCTTCTGCTCACCGCTGCCTACTTCCTCTGAAAGGACTTGAATGCGTTTCTTATTCTATGAGAATGCACGTCCCCTTAATGCCCTCATCCTAAATTCATGTGGTGGGAGGTAGTGGGATGAATCAATCCCTTGCCCAGGCTCATATTATTATGAAGAAGCAAGGAAAAATTCTCAGACACAACCACATTCCAGTCTAAGTAAATGAGAGGAACAGGAATAGAAGAAGGAAAAAAAAAAAAAACTGTAAGAAGTGCACACTTACGATACTCATCCATCTAGTCATTGATTTTTTTTCATTTTTTTAGTATGGTAAAATATATATAATGTAAAATTTATAATTTTCACTATTTTTAAGTGTACGATTCTGGAGTATTAAGTGTATTCATGCTGTTGTGCTATCATCAACACCATCTGTTTCCAGAACTTTTTTCTTCCAATTTTTTTTTTTTCTTGAATATGAAATACTACTGGCTGAAACTGAATGCAGCCCACACTGGTTTTCCCTTCCGTCCTCTGTCAATTTAACAAATTCTCCCAGACTGGAAATCAGAAAGGGCCAATCAGAAACCTTCCTAGGGAAACCCTGAGAGCAGTAGGAACAGAAAGGTCAAGTGGGTTTGCCCTCCTGAAAAATGCAGCCAAAGTTAGCTAACTAGTGCCACCACATATCTATATGTAGGAATATGGGCTAAGATAAGAAAAACCACAGACACGGGCTTGGGAATTAACAACCCTGCTTTTCTGAGTACAGTTTTCCCATATCTGTCATTCTTCCGTGCATGCAGAAGATAAGCTGTGTGTGAGAGAAAAGCTCTGTTACTAACTGAGCCGGCCTGGGAGAGGGCAGACCCAGAGACTTCTTTCAGGAGGGCAAAATATCTTTCTGAGCTTGGGGATGGGGTCTGAGAAATTTGGAGGGAGGCCCAGAGGTGCAAACAGACAAGCAGGGATGAACAGCAGAATGCTGTGAAACAGACATACCTTCAGGGACATGGACAGCAGACATAGAGGAAACACACACACAACCCACAACACTGATTACCACTCACCTTTACCAAGCATCTTCTCAGTGCCAGGCGCCATTTGAAGTGAAGTGAGCGACGCACCGAGAGTTTTAGAAACTTGCCTGTAGGCAGCCGACTCCTTTGGGGATCTGCAAAGTCTCCTTTAACTATGGAATTAAAATGGAGTGAATTAAACTTGTAAATCCTATGAGTTGAGAATAGGAGAACCAAGACTAACAGCTCTGTCAGATCAAGGAGTTGGGTGTTCATCTAGCAGCCATAGGGAGCCATGGAAGGTACTTGAGGATGGGCCTGACACAGTTATCATATGAGTGTGCGTTCAGTGATCCCTCTGACAGGACTCCGTCCATGTTTTGGAGTGAGAGAGGAGGTGTGTGGTTTGTGAAGGATAACTCTTGGGGGCTGAGTCCCATGAGCCTAAGGCTATTCCTACTCCAAGTAGCATCAAATGTGTACTTTTGCATCTCTGTATCAACGTCATACATGATAGGCAAGCTTCTAGGCTGGCGGCTCCACCCTTTCACCTTCCAGAGGACTCTTTCTTGCTCACAGCTCACATGAGCTCTCAAGTTCCCTCAGCTGGAAAGGTATACGTGAAATGTCAGTGCAGAAAGCACAGGATATTATGGGTGGTATTGCATTGGACATGACATGGTATAAACTTACTGGGCCCAAGTCTTATGTTTTTCAGGGATGAACAGTAAGCTCCACATCCACGTGCCTGGGGCCATCAGTGGGTACCATTGCTGGGAATAACACAATGAGAAGTCTGAGTGGGTACTGGACTGAAGGCATGCTGGCAGCACGCTGTGGGCTGGGCAAGCCATCAGGGAGTGCAGGAGAGGGAGGTGGTAGCACTTATGCCATGTGTTTACCATGTATTAGGCTTTTGGAAAAAGCTGAGTGTGTCCTCTGCCTCTATGGGGTTCTTATCCATCCCTAAGCCTGCAGATTTTTGGGCTTAGTCTTGGAAATAGAGGGTACAACCAATTCAGTTCACCAGAACTGGGCACGTCCACACAGAGCACTTGTTCTGTGAACAGCATCTTCTGGCTCTGGGTACCGCATACAGTGTGAATTACTCCCTGCTTCTGGATGTTACACCAATTCTTTTGATATAGTACTAATGCGAGATGGTGACACTGTGCCTTAGGAAGGCTAAGTTGATCCTATCAATTCGACATAGAAATACTGATCTAGTTCAAGGAGACTTCATGCCACTGAGAACCTTCGGCAGACTTTGGGCTAAGGATTCAACAGCCCTTGCCTAAAACCCTTCCTTGAACAAGTTATGTATCCACTCTGTGTCTGGTTTATTTTTCTGCAAAATGAGAAAAATAATTGTAATAATATAATAATAGGAAAGATCATATCTTATCATAGAGAAGGCACTAGTGGTTACCAGCAGGGAAGCGGGTAGGGGCAATATAAGAGTGGGTAAAGGAGTTATTATGGGATTGTATAAAATCACACATGTGACACTTGGGAACTGTAAAGCACTGTAGAATTTAAAGATTCTTTGTCAGTCACTCAGTCGTGTCCGACTCTCTATGACTCTGACAGGGTTTTTGCCTCGATTTGAGACTTAAACCCAGGGTCCAGACCTGATCGAACCCTGCTTGGGACTTGAACCCATGTGGCTGGAGTTTGAATTCTAGCGAAAACCCTGTTTGGGACTTGAACCCACATGACTGGGGCTTGAACCTAGTCAAAACCGGTTTGGGACTCGAACCCACCTGGCTAAGGCTTAACCCCAGGCAAAACCCTGCTTGGGCTAGTCAGGACTCAATCCCGGCCAAAACCCTGTCTGGGACTCGAACCCATGCGGCCAGGACTTAATCCAGCACTCACCCAACGTCTGGACCCACTGAGGCTCAGGTTCTTCATGCCTCAATGCAGAAGTGAGAGGCAGAGTGATAGGCAAGAAAAGGATTTATTAGGATAGGGTAACTTGTAAGAGGTGCAAGTGGGCAGGCAGGAAAGCTCTAATCTGCTCTCTTTCAATTGAGTGGGCAGCAATATGTATAGGATGGTAGAAGACCGCCCCCCTCAAGTAGAGGCAGATGCAGGACATACATCATTGGTTGCTTCTTCACCAGCTCCTCCTTCATCAGCTGTTTATACCCAGTCAAGCCTGCTTTACTGAACAAGGAGCAGCTCTCCTGAGTTATCGTCAACTCACTGGCCTCCCAACCTTTCTCAGGTGTCTCCCTTCTACCTATCATCCTACTAGGACTCAACAACCACCTACCTATTCTACTCTGTCCCTGTCAACACCATGGACTCTAGCCCACGAGGTTCCTAATCCTTGGGAGTCTCCAGGCAAGAAAACTGGAGTCAGTCGCCATTTCCCCCTCCAAAGGCGCTTCCTGATTCAGGGACTAAGCCTGTGTCTCTTATATCTCCTGCATTGGCAGGCAGATTCTTTATCACTGTGTCACTTGGGAAGGATATTAAAAAAATAAAAATTAAAAAAAATGAATTGGGAGTTTGAGATGATCAAATATAAACTATTATATGTAGAATGAATAAATAAAAAGTTCCTACTATGTAGCACAGAAACTATATTCAATATCCTATAAGCAAACCATATTGAAAAAGAATATATATAATATGCTATATATATATATATATTACACATATATCTGAAACACTTTGCTATACACCAGAAAGTAATATAACATTGTAAATCAACCATACTTCAATGAAATAAATTTTTTTTAATTGAAAATACCCTTAACCAAGTGGCCAGATTAACTAACATTTTCTTTTCTTTCTATGCATCACACTGGTGGATGCCCACAGCATGCCACTTACAACTAAGGACTACTCTCTGGAGTGCCCACTCATTTCTGTGCAACTAGCCAGCTACTGGTCCCTGTCACATTTCCTGAGAAGTTCCTGCTCTCTCTGCCAACAGGCAGAACAGTGTGATGGCTAAAAGCCTGGAGTCATCAAACTTGCCTGGGCTCAAATCTTGCCTCTGTCACTTAGCAGTTGTGTGGCCTTGGGCAGACTGTCTTAACCTCTCTGTGTTCAGTTTTGGAAAACGAAGAAGTTTATCATATCTGTCTCAAAGGGTGGTTATAAGGAGCTACTATTTTAAAAGCACTTCAAATAGTACTTGGCACATACTCAGTGTTAACTAATAAGTTTTTATGACAATGAAGGAACTTAAATATAGTGGATTCTTACATACTAGATCCATCTTTCCTTCTGAGTACAAGTTCAATAGTTTTTTATAATTTGCCTTCTGGTTCTGAAGAAGGGTATATCTCAATGGTAGTATATAGTCTCCTGCCGGCAGGATTCTGGTTAATCGCTCATTTACTTGCCTTCAACAGACACATCCTTTGCTGGTGGCATCATGGGACATCACTGGCCACGTCTGACAAACTGGAGTTCCTCAAGGAAGTGGCCTGGGAGGAGAGGGTGGCTGCAGGTCATGAATAAAGAGCTGAGGGGAAGGCGGAGTGGGTGAAAAGTTGACTAGAAAATTGTAACGTCAATATTAGCAGACAGGCTAATGAAGGACTACAATTTGCAGACGAGTATCTCCTGCTTTCTCTCCCTTCAAGGGAGATGACATATGCAAATCAGAATCAGCCTTGCCTCGCCTGGGAGCCGGGCAGTGTTGTGCATGAGATAGTACCTCGAGTGGGTTACAGTTACCTCCCAATTGAACAGGTAGTGACCTTTAAGTTTTTGCAATCTCTATAGATAAACCATGCACACAGATAGGACGAATAGGAAACTGGGAAGAAATTGATCAGGGCCTGAGAAAAGTGAGAACCCTGGGAAATGAGGAAGGTGAGAAAAAGGAAAATACCTCATATTTATGTACTACATGGCAGGCATTTAGCCAACCATTTGCTGTTAGCTTCTGTATGCCTCAACACAACCCTCTGAGGTGACACTGATATCCCCATTTTACAGATGAGGAATCAAGCCTTGAGAGCCCAGCATGACACAAGTACCATGGAGTGCCCACTCATTTCTGTGCAACTAGCCAGCTACTGGTCCCTGTCACATTTCCTGAGAAGTTCTCTCTCCGCCAACAGGCAGAACAGTGTGATGGCTAAAAGCCTGGAGTCATCAAACTTGCCTGGGCTCAAATCTTGCCTCTGTCACTTAGCAGTTGTGTGGCCTTGGGCAGACTGTCTTAACCTCTCTGTGTTCAGTTTTGGAAAACGAAGAAGTTTATCATATCTGTCTCAAAGGGTGGTTATAAGGAGCTACTATTTTAAAAGCACTTCAAATAGTACTTGGCACATACTCAGTGTTAACTAATAAGTTTTTATGACAATGAAGGAACTTAAATATAGTGGATTCTTACATACTAGATCCATCTTTCCTTCTGAGTACAAGTTCAATAGTTTTTTATAATTTGCCTTCTGGTTCTGAAGAAGGGTATATCTCAATGGTAGTATATAGTCTCCTGCCGGCAGGATTCTGGTTAATCGCTCATTTACTTGCCTTCAACAGACACATCCTTTGCTGGTGGCATCATGGGACATCACTGGCCACGTCTGACAAACTGGAGTTCCTCAAGGAAGTGGCCTGGGAGGAGAGGGTGGCTGCAGGTCATGAATAAAGAGCTGAGGGGAAGGCGGAGTGGGTGAAAAGTTGACTAGAAAATTGTAACGTCAATATTAGCAGACAGGCTAATGAAGGACTACAATTTGCAGACGAGTATCTCCTGCTTTCTCTCCCTTCAAGGGAGATGACATATGCAAATCAGAATCAGCCTTGCCTCGCCTGGGAGCCGGGCAGTGTTGTGCATGAGATAGTACCTCGAGTGGGTTACAGTTACCTCCCAATTGAACAGGTAGTGACCTTTAAGTTTTTGCAATCTCTATAGATAAACCATGCACACAGATAGGACGAATAGGAAACTGGGAAGAAATTGATCAGGGCCTGAGAAAAGTGAGAACCCTGGGAAATGAGGAAGGTGAGAAAAAGGAAAATACCTCATATTTATGTACTACATGGCAGGCATTTAGCCAACCATTTGCTGTTAGCTTCTGTATGCCTCAACACAACCCTCTGAGGTGACACTGATATCCCCATTTTACAGATGAGGAATCAAGCCTTGAGAGCCCAGCATGACACAAGTACCATGGGGAAGTGTTAAATTCCCAGGTCCATCTGACTCCAAGCCTAGTCATCTTTCTCTTCCACCTCACTGTCTTCATGGGTTAAAAACTGACCTCCGGGTCATTTTTCCATTGTTGTTATTGGCAGGTTGGGGCAGTGGTTAAAAGCAGAGATGTTGGAGTCGGCAAGACCTAGTTTTAGTTCCTACCTTGACTGCTCACCACCTCTTAATCTTAACTGTCCTGTGTTCTCTGAGTAGAAGAGTCCTTTGTCTTTAGGAGGGAATCTGCATGCTAGGATTGCTTTGAAAACTGAATGGAATAATGGATGAGAGTGTGAGAGAATAAAGTAATGGATTGCAGTATACAGTGCTCTGATGACTCTCTGTAAACAGACTATCCTTCTTGGTATTTTCAGTCATATTATTTTTATCATTAGTTTAGTGCATCACTCAGGTGTGCCAGGCATAGAGATTCTGTGTAACTCTGAGCTTGTTGAGGACTGAGAATCCAAACTAGGAAACTCATCGAGGTTTGAGATCCAGAGAAAACCACAGAAAAAGCCATCTACTTCCAAGTCGGCATCCTACAGATGAGAAAAACCATTCTCAGAAAAGCGAAGTCATATGCCTAAGGTCATGGAGAAGGACAAGAAACACTTCTACCATCATAAGACCTATCGAGCTTCTAGGCATGTAGAAAATGATCTTTTAGAAATATGTAGTCAGCTTATTCTGCTTTCTTGCTCTTCTTTAAGCTCAGTGTAGCCAGTACAGTAATTCTCATTCATCAACTGGTTGTGAATCTTCTTATCTGACTCTGGTGGAAGTGTTTGTGGTGGTCCTGGCCCACCTTCCTCTGTCATGTGGCTTCCCTTCCAACTCCACTAAACCTGCTTCAGTTTTCTCCAGGGGATGATAGGAAATTAGCAGCTTTGTGGTCCGCTGTGAAATGAGGAAGGTGAGAAAAAGGAAAATACCTCATATTTATGTACTACATGGCAGGCATTTAGCCAACCATTTGCTGTTAGCTTCTGTATGCCTCAACACAACCCTCTGAGGTGACACTGATATCCCCATTTTACAGATGAGGAATCAAGCCTTGAGAGCCCAGCATGACACAAGTACCATGGGGAAGTGTTAAATTCCCAGGTCCATCTGACTCCAAGCCTAGTCATCTTTCTCTTCCACCTCACTGTCTTCATGGGTTAAAAACTGACCTCCGGGTCATTTTTCCATTGTTGTTATTGGCAGGTTGGGGCAGTGGTTAAAAGCAGAGATGTTGGAGTCGGCAAGACCTAGTTTTAGTTCCTACCTTGACTGCTCACCACCTCTTAATCTTAACTGTCCTGTGTTCTCTGAGTAGAAGAGTCCTTTGTCTTTAGGAGGGAATCTGCATGCTAGGATTGCTTTGAAAACTGAATGGAATAATGGATGAGAGTGTGAGAGAATAAAGTAATGGATTGCAGTATACAGTGCTCTGATGACTCTCTGTAAACAGACTATCCTTCTTGGTATTTTCAGTCATATTATTTTTATCATTAGTTTAGTGCATCACTCAGGTGTGCCAGGCATAGAGATTCTGTGTAACTCTGAGCTTGTTGAGGACTGAGAATCCAAACTAGGAACCTCATCGAGGTTTGAGATCCAGAAAAAACCACAGAAAAAGCCATCTACTTCCAAGTCGGCATCCTACAGATGAGAAAAACCATTCTCAGAAAAGCGAAGTCATATGCCTAAGGTCATGGAGAAGGACAAGAAACACTTCTACCATCATAAGACCTATCGAGCTTCTAGGCATGTAGAAAATGATCTTTTAGAAATATGTAGTCAGCTTATTCTGCTTTCTTGCTCTTCTTTAAGCTCAGTGTAGCCAGTACAGTAATTCTCATTCATCAACTGGTTGTGAATCTTCTTATCTGACTCTGGTGGAAGTGTTTGTGGTGGTCCTGGCCCACCTTCCTCTGTCATGTGGCTTCCCTTCCAACTCCACTAAACCTGCTTCAGTTTTCTCCAGGGGATGATAGGAAATTAGCAGCTTTGTGGTCCGCTGTGAACATCAAAGCAGTTCTGATGGAGAATAGGGAAGAGAGTTTTTTGCGTTGTGGTTATTTGTGGCATTTCATCAGCCAACAGTGTAAATTAAATTAATTAAAAAGCATTGTACATTTCTAATTCCAACACTGGATTCACTCAGTGGCTGTGGAAATTTTGAATAATGGGTAATAGTCGTCTCTGATTTCTCAACATATGCTTTTTCACTTACACAGCTGTGAAAAAATTATATTTATATTTTTGTTGATGCATAATTTCCAGCCTGAAAACAGAATTGATATTAGCATTAAACTGCCAACAGGTGTCATTTTTTTCCCCTTCTCTTTCTGGTGAACTGGAATAATCCTTTCTTTGGCAGGAAGTCAGTATTTTTTCACAGTCATTTTTGCATCCTTAAGAACGCCTTTAAAATTATTTTCTACTTGATGAAACACATCCTCTCAAGGCTTCATTATTTTCACCCTGGTGTTATCTGATTGAATATTTCAATCACGAAAAACGTGGGAGATTTGAGTCATTTCCTACTCAAAATTGCATGGAATGATGGTTGGGTACGTTGATAACATTTTGAAGATTTTTTTTTGACTCTGAAATAACTGTAAGTTTCATAACCCCATTGCATTAAACCTGGATACTCTTTATTTTGACTATTGATTGCAAGGTATCTTTTAGGTAAAAAAATAATTATTGCATCCATTCAAGGTGGCCAATAGAGAAAGAAAGGTTCCCAGGAAATTTCGTTGGTTCATCAAAGTAGGTTTTTTTTTTTTTTTTTTTTTCTGGTCTACCAAAAAAGTACTCCTGGACTCCAACAGAGTAACAAAGCAAAGTGGAATGGAAATTTGATAGTCATTCTAAAATTTAATTCTCTTCCTGTGTATTCCTTCCCAGCTAGTATTACAGCATCCATCTTCACCTCCACCTCCCTGACCCACACTGTCCTAGACTGTCTCTAAAAGTCCTTTAACTGACCTCTTTTCATGCTCTCCACTACCTCCCCAATCTCAGGTCCACCCTCATGGTTGAGTTCTTTTACATAAAAGCACATTTAATCTGAACTGTTTTACTTAATCCCTTATGGTGGCTCTCCCTCGTCCTAGGAAAAAGCTTGGAAATCTTGAGATGTATACACAAAATCCTTCATTTATGACACAGTCTCCTTTTCTACTTATTTTCCAGTGTCATCCTCAGTTACTACCTTCTTCGAATCTATGTTGCAGCCATATGGAGATTCAGAGAGTTCGAGGGGCAAATATGTTTTTCCATTCCAAGCTTCAATGACTTTATTCAAGCCACCTCCTCTGCCTGGATGTCCCATGCTATACTTGTCCAGACCACCTTCAAAATCCAGGTTAGGGGGCTTCTCCTTGGCAAAGCCTCCTCTGGTTTATCATCAGCATTGTTGTCACCATGGCACCCTTCTATCCACACTGTAGATAGAGTGGCTTTCTCCTCTGCTGTTTCAGACAGTCTTTAGTTCCAAAGGGAGTAGATTATAATAGTTACTACCTGGATCTTTTTTTTTTTTTAATTTTGACTTTGTTTATTGTTTTTTTATTCATTTATTTTCATCCATCTTTATTCTCTGACCTGTGTGGACCTCTCATCACAGTGGCCTCTCTAATCATGTTTCATTCATATCCCTGGATAAATCTTTATTTTTGATGGAATGATGGTTGGGTACGTTGATAACATTTTGAAGATTTTTTTTTGACTCTGAAATAACTGTAAGTTTCATAACCCCATTGCATTAAACCTGGATACTCTTTATTTTGACTATTGATTGCAAGGTATCTTTTAGGTAAAAAAATAATTATTGCATCCATTCAAGGTGGCCAATAGAGAAAGAAAGGTTCCCAGGAAATTTCGTTGGTTCATCAAAGTAGGTTTTTTTTTTTTTTTTTTTTCTGGTCTACCAAAAAAGTACTCCTGGACTCCAACAGAGTAACAAAGCAAAGTGGAATGGAAATTTGATAGTCATTCTAAAATTTAATTCTCTTCCTGTGTATTCCTTCCCAGCTAGTATTACAGCATCCATCTTCACCTCCACCTCCCTGACCCACACTGTCCTAGACTGTCTCTAAAAGTCCTTTAACTGACCTCTTTTCATGCTCTCCACTACCTCCCCAATCTCAGGTCCACCCTCATGGTTGAGTTCTTTTACATAAAAGCACATTTAATCTGAACTGTTTTACTTAATCCCTTATGGTGGCTCTCCCTCGTCCTAGGAAAAAGCTTGGAAATCTTGAGATGTATACACAAAATCCTTCATTTATGACACAGTCTCCTTTTCTACTTATTTTCCAGTGTCATCCTCAGTTACTACCTTCTTCGAATCTATGTTGCAGCCATATGGAGATTCAGAGAGTTCGAGGGGCAAATATGTTTTTCCATTCCAAGCTTCAATGACTTTATTCAAGCCACCTCCTCTGCCTGGATGTCCCATGCTATACTTGTCCAGACCACCTTCAAAATCCAGGTTAGGGGGCTTCTCCTTGGCAAAGCCTCCTCTGGTTTATCATCAGCATTGTTGTCACCATGGCACCCTTCTATCCACACTGTAGATAGAGTGGCTTTCTCCTCTGCTGTTTCAGACAGTCTTTAGTTCCAAAGGGAGTAGATTATAATAGTTACTACCTGGATCTTTTTTTTTTTTTAATTTTGACTTTGTTTATTGTTTTTTTATTCATTTATTTTCATCCATCTTTATTCTCTGACCTGTGTGGACCTCTCATCACAGTGGCCTCTCTAAATACAGAGCATCGTCTCTGGGCACGTGCTCTCCAGAGTGCTGGCTTCTAATTGGATACACCCATCCAGCCGCTCTGTGGCACATGGAATCTTCCCTGTCCAGGGATAAAACTGGTGCACCTTGCACTTCAAGGTGGGTTCTTTACTCACTGTATCACCAACCAGAGAAGCCCCATAATAGTTAAAAGCTTGGGCTCTAAAGCCAGATTCCTTTGATTCACATGCCATCTCTGTCATTCACTAGTTGTGTGAGATTGGCTAAGCTAGGTAACCTCTCTGTACTTGATTTGTACATGGTCAAGTGAGGAAAATAATTACTCCTTCTAGATAGGGTACAGTGAGAATTAAATGTGACAACATGTAAAGGATTTAAAACAGTAACTAGCTGAGAGTAAATGCATAACTATTGACCCATGTAGCTTGGTTCTTCTCTGTGTAACTTAACTGTCCTTAGAGTCTTCCTCCTCCACTAGAGTGAGAGTTCCTTGAGGGTTGGAATGTAGCTTATCTCTCATTTTTGTCTTGAGAGCCTGGTACTGGGCCTGTCAGATAACAGGTGCTCAGGAACAGATGTAGGTGGAATGAATGAATAAATCAATGGAGACAGACAATCTGGAAGTTTAGCAAGCAGAGAGCCATTTCCCTCCTTTGGTTATATAATGTAGTTATGATGTCCCTGACACTTCTTACTTTTTTGTTTTTAACTAAAAATTCTTCTCCTTTCATGTTTACTTGCTCAAACATGGGATGAGTGTTTGCTGCACATTTGCAAGAGGGTTTGAATCCAACAGGCACACTCTGGTGTCCTGCCTTGTTCTATTTTACTTTCCTTTGCCATTGCCAAAATGAATATCCATTGATGGGATTTCTAGTATTCATCACATGCAGCCACCAGATGGATCTGAATAGTTTCTCTAACAACCAATTTGCATTTGGACTCAGCTTCCAAAATGCCTTCCCATTATAGCTTCCATTCGCCCTTCACACACTCCACTATCTAAAGACACGTTTCTAAAGACCACACCTCTAATTTTGAAAATCACAGACTGATGCGGTACCAATTTTTGACTTTTGTTTAATTGTTCCAAAGGGAGTAGATTATAATAGTTACTACCTGGATCTTTTTTTAATTTTGACTTTGTTTATTGTTTTTTTATTCATTTATTTTCATCCATCTTTATTCTCTGACCTGTGTGGACCTCTCATCACAGTGGCCTCTCTAAATACAGAGCATCGTCTCTGGGCACGTGCTCTCCAGAGTGCTGGCTTCTAATTGGATACACCCATCCAGCCGCTCTGTGGCACATGGAATCTTCCCTGTCCAGGGATAAAACTGGTGCACCTTGCACTTCAAGGTGGGTTCTTTACTCACTGTATCACCAACCAGAGAAGCCCCATAATAGTTAAAAGCTTGGGCTCTAAAGCCAGATTCCTTTGATTCACATGCCATCTCTGTCATTCACTAGTTGTGTGAGATTGGCTAAGCTAGGTAACCTCTCTGTACTTGATTTGTACATGGTCAAGTGAGGAAAATAATTACTCCTTCTAGATAGGGTACAGTGAGAATTAAATGTGACAACATGTAAAGGATTTAAAACAGTAACTAGCTGAGAGTAAATGCATAACTATTGACCCATGTAGCTTGGTTCTTCTCTGTGTAACTTAACTGTCCTTAGAGTCTTCCTCCTCCACTAGAGTGAGAGTTCCTTGAGGGTTGGAATGTAGCTTATCTCTCATTTTTGTCTTGAGAGCCTGGTACTGGGCCTGTCAGATAACAGGTGCTCAGGAACAGATGTAGGTGGAATGAATGAATAAATCAATGGAGACAGACAATCTGGAAGTTTAGCAAGCAGAGAGCCATTTCCCTCCTTTGGTTATATAATGTAGTTATGATGTCCCTGACACTTCTTACTTTTTTGTTTTTAACTAAAAAAATTCTTCTCCTTTCATGTTTACTTGCTCAAACATGGGATGAGTGTTTGCTGCACATTTGCAAGAGGGTTTGAATCCAACAGGCACACTCTGGTGTCCTGCCTTGTTCTATTTTACTTTCCTTTGCCATTGCCAAAATGAATATCCATTGATGGGATTTCTAGTATTCATCACATGCAGCCACCAGATGGATCTGAATAGTTTCTCTAACAACCAATTTGCATTTGGACTCAGCTTCCAAAATGCCTTCCCATTATAGCTTCCATTCGCCCTTCACACACTCCACTATCTAAAGACACGTTTCTAAAGACCACACCTCTAATTTTGAAAATCACAGACTGATGCGGTACCACTGACTGGTACCAAGTTAAAATAAGAATAGTATTTTATTGCCAAATCATGACTTGCTGGTATATGTCAACTGCTATCATATAATCTAACACACTTTTTCATCATCATCATCTTTGGAAGAGAGTCCCCAAGGTGTTATTGAAACACTGATTTTCTTTTGCACCTTTTTGCATCTTGGGGTTATGTTTCCTAGTGGATATGGTTCTTGAGTCAAGATCTTCTTGTTAAAGCTATTATACTTTGGGAGGGCTCTGTTAGGTTTCATGAACTTAAATGAAGAGTAAGTAATAAATTCATAGAGGAAAGTGGGTTAGCATGCGATTAACATCCTGACTGATGCAGACGGGTGTACCAATGATAGAAACATGTGCTTGTATCATGATGAAATGCAGATTAGAGGCCCTGGAGCCAACCCAAGGATATCTGCCCAAAACTATTTCATCTCTGTCAGCTTTAATCTGGTGAAAGAGAGCATGCTTCAATGCAGTGAGAAAAATGTGAACTCCTAAAATAACCCAGTGGTACTCTGTTTTCCATTTAGATGCTATTAAAATACTCACTTTTCATTTGTGGTATAGTGGAAAGAATCCTAACTATAACTTAGAGGTTCTGAATTCAGGGTTCATCTCAGCCATTAACTTAATGCTGTGACGTCTCATTGGGCCTTTGTTTCTGTCTCTGTGAGATGAATGGGCGGTGCTAGACCAGTGGATTTCAGTCTTTTGGTTATAACTCTTCTCTCTTCTCTTGCTCAGATAAGCACTTCAGAAAGCACCTGAATCAGATTGTCACTTCAAGATGATCTTGAATCCTGTTCTTTTTTAATTTATTTTAAATTAATCAAAGGGTGAAAAATTCTTCTCCTTTCATGTTTACTCAAAGGGGCTTTCCAAAATGCCTTTCACCCCATTGAAATGATCCATGGGGCTAGTATTCATCACATGCAGCCACCAGATGGATCTGAATAGTTTCTCTAACAACCAATTTGCATTTGGACTCAGCTTCCAAAATGCCTTCCCATTATAGCTTCCATTCGCCCTTCACACACTCCACTATCTAAAGACACGTTTCTAAAGACCACACCTCTAATTTTGAAAATCACAGACTGATGCGGTACCACTGACTGGTACCAAGTTAAAATAAGAATAGTATTTTATTGCCAAATCATGACTTGCTGGTATATGTCAACTGCTATCATATAATCTAACACACTTTTTCATCATCATCATCTTTGGAAGAGAGTCCCCAAGGTGTTATTGAAACACTGATTTTCTTTTGCACCTTTTTGCATCTTGGGGTTATGTTTCCTAGTGGATATGGTTCTTGAGTCAAGATCTTCTTGTTAAAGCTATTATACTTTGGGAGGGCTCTGTTAGGTTTCATGAACTTAAATGAAGAGTAAGTAATAAATTCATAGAGGAAAGTGGGTTAGCATGCGATTAACATCCTGACTGATGCAGACGGGTGTACCAATGATAGAAACATGTGCTTGTATCATGATGAAATGCAGATTAGAGGCCCTGGAGCCAACCCAAGGATATCTGCCCAAAACTATTTCATCTCTGTCAGCTTTAATCTGGTGAAAGAGAGCATGCTTCAATGCAGTGAGAAAAATGTGAACTCCTAAAATAACCCAGTGGTACTCTGTTTTCCATTTAGATGCTATTAAAATACTCACTTTTCATTTGTGGTATAGTGGAAAGAATCCTAACTATAACTTAGAGGTTCTGAATTCAGGGTTCATCTCAGCCATTAACTTAATGCTGTGACGTCTCATTGGGCCTTTGTTTCTGTCTCTGTGAGATGAATGGGCGGTGCTAGACCAGTGGATTTCAGTCTTTTGGTTATAACTCTTCTCTCTTCTCTTGCTCAGATAAGCACTTCAGAAAGCACCTGAATCAGATTGTCACTTCAAGATGATCTTGAATCCTGTTCTAATTTATTTTAAAAATTAAAATCAAATAATTTGGAAGCCTGGGTACATCATTATTATTTTTTCAAAGGGTGATTTACTACACAATTTCCAAAATGTGTGTCACAGAACTCGATTGTAACAGAGCCTTGTGATAATGTCATTCTGCATTTCTGTGAGATAATCAAGGTGCCTGTACAGAAAGGCCTAAGCCTTGAGTCCTTAACTATTTGGAATAAAAATGATGTGGAATAATACATTTTTGTAGGCAGTACTCACTTGGGTGGGTATATTCCTTATACCTTGGAGAAGTGCAGTAGTAACTTCCTGATTGTTATGTCGGCATGTGTAGCAAAGCTGTTTCTATAAATGAGGTAATACCATCATCACATGGAAATAAGACTGATCCTCTTTAAGAACTGAAAATAATAGAACTTGCGAGTTATGAGTCATGCTTTGGAACGTGTCTGAGAAATATTTATTTTCTGGGGTAAGAAAACCAAAAAATGTCCCCAGTATAGTGATTATTAAAATTTGAGTAATACAAGAAAGAACTTGGGATATAAGATGCCAGAGGACCATTGAAGTTTAATATAAAACTTGGATGTAAAAATGACATATTCAGTTCTTTCTCTAACAATATGGTAATCTAGATAACCTAAGAGCTTTACACTATCAGATACTTGGATAAAGTAAACTTTATAAATGTAAGACAGATTATAAGAAATAAGGAGGACAGGGTTATAGGAGGGATGAAGGAGAAAGCTGGGGTTAGCAGATATAAGTTATTATATATGGAAAGGATAAACAACAAAGTATCTGCCCAAAACTATTTCATCTCTGTCAGCCTTAATCTGGTGAAAGAGAGCATGCTTCAATGCAGGGAGAAAAATGTGAACTCCTAAAATAACCCAGTGGTACTCTGTTTTCCATTTAGATGCTATTAAAATACTCACTTTTCATTTGTGGTATAGTGGAAAGAATCCTAACTATAACTTAGAGGTTCTGAATTCAGGGTTCATCTCAGCCATTAACTTAATGCTGTGACGTCTCATTGGGCCTTTGTTTCTGTCTCTGTGAGATGAATGGGCGGTGCTAGACCAGTGGATTTCAGTCTTTTGGTTATAACTCTTCTCTCTTCTCTTGCTCAGATAAGCACTTCAGAAAGCACCTGAATCAGATTGTCACTTCAAGATGATCTTGAATCCTGTTCTAATTTATTTTAAAAATTAAAAATCAAATAATTTGGAAGCCTGGGTACATCATTATTATTTTTTCAAAGGGTGATTTACTACACAATTTCCAAAATGTGTGTCACAGAACTCGATTGTAACAGAGCCTTGTGATAATGTCATTCTGCATTTCTGTGAGATAATCAAGGTGCCTGTACAGAAAGGCCTAAGCCTTGAGTCCTTAACTATTTGGAATAAAAATGATGTGGAATAATACATTTTTGTAGGCAGTACTCACTTGGGTGGGTATATTCCTTATACCTTGGAGAAGTGCAGTAGTAACTTCCTGATTGTTATGTCGGCATGTGTAGCAAAGCTGTTTCTATAAATGAGGTAATACCATCATCACATGGAAATAAGACTGATCCTCTTTAAGAACTGAAAATAATAGAACTTGCGAGTTATGAGTCATGCTTTGGAACGTGTCTGAGAAATATTTATTTTCTGGGGTAAGAAAACCAAAAAATGTCCCCAGTATAGTGATTATTAAAATTTGAGTAATACAAGAAAGAACTTGGGATATAAGATGCCAGAGGACCATTGAAGTTTAATATAAAACTTGGATGTAAAAATGACATATTCAGTTCTTTCTCTAACAATATGGTAATCTAGATAACCTAAGAGCTTTACACTATCAGATACTTGGATAAAGTAAACTTTATAAATGTAAGACAGATTATAAGAAATAAGGAGGACAGGGTTATAGGAGGGATGAAGGAGAAAGCTGGGGTTAGCAGATATAAGTTATTATATATGGAAAGGATAAACAACAAAGTCCTAATGTATAGAACAGAGAATTATATACAGTATCCTGTGATGAACAATAAGGGAAATACTATTTAAAAAACAATGTGTGTGTGTGTGTGTGTGTGTAATGTGTTTGTATAACTGAAAAACTTGCTATACAGCAGAAATTAACACATTATAAATCAATTATACTTCAATTTTAAAAAGAAATAAAGGAAACTATAATATCCTGAAACAAAAAATGAACCCAAATTAAAATCAATAAGAATAGTGACAATAAAGCTGTGGAGTGGAGAGAAAAAGTGGTAATACTAATAATGTGGGATATAGGTTTTTAAGTCTACATTGAAAAAAAAAAAAGTACTAGTCCTTGGGCTTTCTCTGTTAAAGCTGAGAAAACCCTCATAAAATCTGTCTGACTTTATAGAAAAGAATGAATTAAGTAAAATATATTAACTCATCAGATTAGAAAGATAATAGGGAAGTTTGTACATTTGGGGCTATGGATGGGAAAAAAAATGCTACAATTTTTAGGGAATTAGGTTTGAGACTTTAAACATATACTACATCTCATAGTATGAAACTAAACCAAAATAAAAATTGACCCTGAGATACATGGCAGAAATAAATAGAAACTTCTGTAGGGATACAGCTTCAACCCAGGCTTCCTAAGATTCCCAGAGAGAAGTGTGGTGATTGAGAATTGCAAAATGTACAGAGAATGACATTACTATGAATGAGAGTCAGCAGACACTAAACAGCACAGTTAAATACTCAAGAACTATAGGTGATAAAAAGGTTGAATTCAGAGTATAAAAGAGGCATGTGTTAATAAAATCATATAAGGGACTTGAAAAAATAAAAATACTATTAAAGACACAAGAAAAATGAAAATCTTTAGAATTATCTGAGAATTTCTACAAATGGAAGACATGGTCCTTAAAATAAGTGAACTCAATAAATAAGTTAAACAATAGTGTAGACATAGCTGAAACCGTAACTAGTTAACTGAAAGAAGTACTTGTAATGCACAAAAAAAAATAGAGGTAAAAATTATGAGTCAAAAAAATAGTTACGGAGAATAGGATAAGTTCCAGCTTATTTAATTGGATTTTTTGGAGGAAGAAATAGAAAAAAATGAGGAATAAAAGATATTCCAAGAGTTAATGGCTCAGAAATTCTCAGAATTAATGAAACTGCATGAATCCGTTGAATCAGAATGCATAGAAATGTATAAAACATATAAATCTATGCTTAGATATGTTGTCTTGTTAATTTAAAGTGGTACAGCAATTCTGGAAAATAGTTGAGCAGTTTCATATATGATTAAACATACAGTACTCATAAAAAATACCCCTGGGCATTCATCCTGAGAGAAAGGAAAACTAATCTACACACAAATTGTACATGAATATTTATAAAAGCCTCATTCTGGTAGCCAAAACTTGGAAATCAGTAAAATGTTCTTCAATAGTTGAACAGGTAAACAAACTAATATATTCATACCATGGAATTCTACTCAGCAGTAGAAAAGGTATGAACTAATGTTGGATACAGTAGTTTAAATGGACTTGAGTGGATCTCAACAGCTTTATTCTGAATTAAAAAAATCAATTTCAAATATAACATACTATATGATTTCATTTATATAAAATTCTCAAAATGACAAGATTATAGAGAATAGAGCAGATTACTAGTTTCAGGAACTCAACAGCTTTATTCTGAAATGTTAAATAAATCAACCCAGGCTTCCTAAGATTCCCAGAGAGAAGTGTGGTGATTGAGAATTGCAAAATGTACAGAGAATGACATTACTATGAATGAGAGTCAGCAGACACTAAACAGCACAGTTAAATACTCAAGAACTATAGGTGATAAAAAGGTTGAATTCAGAGTATAAAAGAGGCATGTGTTAATAAAATCATATAAGGGACTTGAAAAAATAAAAATACTATTAAAGACACAAGAAAAATGAAAATCTTTAGAATTATCTGAGAATTTCTACAAATGGAAGACATGGTCCTTAAAATAAGTGAACTCAATAAATAAGTTAAACAATAGTGTAGACATAGCTGAAACCGTAACTAGTTAACTGAAAGAAGTACTTGTAATGCACAAAAAAAAATAGAGGTAAAAATTATGAGTCAAAAAAATAGTTACGGAGAATAGGATAAGTTCCAGCTTATTTAATTGGATTTTTTGGAGGAAGAAATAGAAAAAAATGAGGAATAAAAGATATTCCAAGAGTTAATGGCTCAGAAATTCTCAGAATTAATGAAACTGCATGAATCCGTTGAATCAGAATGCATAGAAATGTATAAAACATATAAATCTATGCTTAGATATGTTGTCTTGTTAATTTAAAGTGGTACAGCAATTCTGGAAAATAGTTGAGCAGTTTCATATATGATTAAACATACAGTACTCATAAAAAATACCCCTGGGCATTCATCCTGAGAGAAAGGAAAACTAATCTACACACAAATTGTACATGAATATTTATAAAAGCCTCATTCTGGTAGCCAAAACTTGGAAATCAGTAAAATGTTCTTCAATAGTTGAACAGGTAAACAAACTAATATATTCATACCATGGAATTCTACTCAGCAGTAGAAAAGGTATGAACTAATGTTGGATACAGTAGTTTAAATGGACTTGAGTGGATCTCAACAGCTTTATTCTGAATTAAAAAAATCAATTTCAAATATAACATACTATATGATTTCATTTATATAAAATTCTCAAAATGACAAGATTATAGAGAATAGAGCAGATTACTAGTTTCAGGAACTAAAGAAGGTGGCAAAGAGGAAGTATAGGAGGTGTAAGGAAGACCTTCAGGGTTTTAAAGTAGTTCTCTGTCTTGGTTGGGATGCTTATGCCATGAATTCATACCTGTGATAAAATGACAGATGACTATGACCATTGCAGCAGGGGCACTTTACCGCTTTTGGTAATGTACCAGAGTTATGTAAGATGTAACCTTCAGGTTCTTTATTTCTTTCTCTTGGTTCTTGTCTTGTAACAAAGATTTGGAATAATGGACTAATTACAGCTCAAGCAGGCAGGATTTCTTGGCTCGTCATAGCAAGGATTCAAAACAACAGACTAGATTCAGTTCAGTTATACAGCTCAAATAGACAGAACTTTTATTAAACAGACAACAGATAGTACATTCCTGAGATGTGGAAACAAGCCTGTGCCAAAGGTACAGCCACAATCCCACCTGGCTTCCCTGTTTATACTTCCCATCTCCTCCTCTTGGTGCTGCCCTGTGCAAAATAGGGTTTATATCCACCACCAATCAGGAAAAGGAATGCAAATAGAGATATGCTCAAAGCCAGTCAGAGAAAGAAGCATGTCTGTCACATGTAGAATGGGTTTTACATACCCATCTAGGTGGTCATGGACTGAGAGTTTTTTATTGACAGTTGGAAGTTACATGACAGCAGGCTCTATTGCACATGTCTTCCCTGTGATTCAGTTTATTATAATCAGATGTATGTATGTATTGATTATTTATGAACACTTAATGGGCTCCTGGCTGCTTAAGTTTACCTGCGGACACCCTGTGCATCAAGGGCACATGTGCCCAAGTTGCGTAAGCCCCTATGGTTGGTGTGTATCCACTCTGTGCCTAGGGTTCATGAGCCAGAGTTAGAAAAGTCCCTGTGGTTATTTTTATAGCCTCTCTGTGAGCTCTCCTGGGCATGCCAGGGGTAGAGTTTAGAGATGAGCTTGTATCCTTTTCTGCTAGCCCACCCTTCATTGCTTGTGCCTAACTTCCTACCTAATATAACTTGGGCACTGACTAGGGAGCATATAAGACCCTTCCTTTTCTGTCTAACTATTATTTATATAAAATTCTCAAAAAGACAAGATTATAGAGAATAGAGCAGATTACTAGTTTCAGGAACTAAAGAAGGTGGCAAAGAGGAAGTATAGGAGGTGTAAGGAAGACCTTCAGGGTTTTAAAGTAGTTCTCTGTCTTGGTTGGGATGCTTATGCCATGAATTCATACCTGTGATAAAATGACAGATGACTATGACCATTGCAGCAGGGGCACTTTACCGCTTTTGGTAATGTACCAGAGTTATGTAAGATGTAACCTTCAGGTTCTTTATTTCTTTCTCTTGGTTCTTGTCTTGTAACAAAGATTTGGAATAATGGACTAATTACAGCTCAAGCAGGCAGGATTTCTTGGCTCGTCATAGCAAGGATTCAAAACAACAGACTAGATTCAGTTCAGTTATACAGCTCAAATAGACAGAACTTTTATTAAACAGACAACAGATAGTACATTCCTGAGATGTGGAAACAAGCCTGTGCCAAAGGTACAGCCACAATCCCACCTGGCTTCCCTGTTTATACTTCCCATCTCCTCCTCTTGGTGCTGCCCTGTGCAAAATAGGGTTTATATCCACCACCAATCAGGAAAAGGAATGCAAATAGAGATATGCTCAAAGCCAGTCAGAGAAAGAAGCATGTCTGTCACATGTAGAATGGGTTTTACATACCCATCTAGGTGGTCATGGACTGAGAGTTTTTTATTGACAGTTGGAAGTTACATGACAGCAGGCTCTATTGCACATGTCTTCCCTGTGATTCAGTTTATTATAATCAGATGTATGTATGTATTGATTATTTATGAACACTTAATGGGCTCCTGGCTGCTTAAGTTTACCTGGACACCCTGTGCATCAAGGGCACATGTGCCCAAGTTGCGTAAGCCCCTATGGTTGGTGTGTATCCACTCTGTGCCTAGGGTTCATGAGCCAGAGTTAGAAAAGTCCCTGTGGTTATTTTTATAGCCTCTCTGTGAGCTCTCCTGGGCATGCCAGGGGTAGAGTTTAGAGATGAGCTTGTATCCTTTTCTGCTAGCCCACCCTTCATTGCTTGTGCCTAACTTCCTACCTAATATAACTGTTATGGGACACTGACTAGGGAGCATATAAGACCCCCCTGTCCTATTTTGTAGCTTTTTGTGAATCTGTAACTATTCCAACATAAATTACAGGGGAAAACACTTCAGACTAAGAAAAGATTTAAAAAGTGACCTGAGAAAAGGCAAATCATCTTATGAAAAAATGATAGACAACAGACTTACCAAAAGTAATATTAGCAATCAGAAG
Organism: Tragulus kanchil; assembly: GCA_022376925.1. Taxonomy (NCBI): domain Eukaryota; kingdom Metazoa; phylum Chordata; class Mammalia; order Artiodactyla; family Tragulidae; genus Tragulus; species Tragulus kanchil. Next base: position 99,427,673 of record JAIOJX010000032.1, read on the forward strand.
ATAATAAAACAGTATCTTCTGGGTTCTGAGAAGAAATCACTGCCAATTTAGAATTCTGTACCTAGCTAAGTTATCACTCAAAGTATGGTGAAGAAGTACCATCATGGTAACTAGGATTACAAACTGGGGATATTAAATTGAAGTTGAGAAAACAATTGAGAGATAAAGAAGATCTGAACTAAGTGAACCAAAGTGCACCTGTGAGGCAAGAGGGACATGTCAAATTAACCAGGAAACTGCACAGCTGGTGATGCTGCCAACAAGTTAGAAAAGGAAACAGAAGACATTCAGGAGAGGCTGAGGGCAGGAAAATGAGGATGAGGGGGCACTGGTACTATTCAAATGCCATCTTTGAATTTTACACTAGAATGTTTCCTTATAAGTTATAACTGACAGATCCTCTTTGATTTTTTTTAAAAAATAGAGTCATTTCTATGAAACAGCATCTCTCCATTTTCTTTTGTGTCCTCAATCACCTCAATCCTTTGTCTAAGACTTAATGATCAGAGATGTGAGCACATCAAGGTTACTCACAAAATATATGTTTACCAATGCACATGTCTTCCTGTGATTCAGTTTATTATAATCAGATGTATGTATGTATTGATTATTTATGAACACTTAATGGGCTCCTGGCTGCTTAAGTTTACCTGGACACCCTGTGCATCAAGGGCACATGTGCCCAAGTTGCGTAAGCCCCTATGGTTGGTGTGTATCCACTCTGTGCCTAGGGTTCATGAGCCAGAGTTAGAAAAGTCCCTGTGGTTATTTTTATAGCCTCTCTGTGAGCTCTCCTGGGCATGCCAGGGGTAGAGTTTAGAGATGAGCTTGTATCCTTTTCTGCTAGCCCACCCTTCATTGCTTGTGCCTAACTTCCTACCTAATATAACTGTTATGGGACACTGACTAGGGAGCATATAAGACCCCCCTGTCCTATTTTGTAGCTTTTTGTGAATCTGTAACTATTCCAACATAAATTACAGGGGAAAACACTTCAGACTAAGAAAAGATTTAAAAAGTGACCTGAGAAAAGGCAAATCATCTTATGAAAAAATGATAGACAACAGACTTACCAAAAGTAATATTAGCAATCAGAAGATAATAAAACAGTATCTTCTGGGTTCTGAGAAGAAATCACTGCCAATTTAGAATTCTGTACCTAGCTAAGTTATCACTCAAAGTATGGTGAAGAAGTACCATCATGGTAACTAGGATTACAAACTGGGGATATTAAATTGAAGTTGAGAAAACAATTGAGAGATAAAGAAGATCTGAACTAAGTGAACCAAAGTGCACCTGTGAGGCAAGAGGGACATGTCAAATTAACCAGGAAACTGCACAGCTGGTGATGCTGCCAACAAGTTAGAAAAGGAAACAGAAGACATTCAGGAGAGGCTGAGGGCAGGAAAATGAGGATGAGGGGGCACTGGTACTATTCAAATGCCATCTTTGAATTTTACACTAGAATGTTTCCTTATAAGTTATAACTGACAGATCCTCTTTGATTTTTTTTAAAAAATAGAGTCATTTCTATGAAACAGCATCTCTCCATTTTCTTTTGTGTCCTCAATCACCTCAATCCTTTGTCCTAAGACTTAATGATCAGAGATGTGAGCACATCAAGGTTACTCACAAAATATATGTTTACCAACTCAGTGTGGTATGTCTTTTTTTAACTGGGGCTTGTAAAGGGAATTCTGGAGAAAGAGCCACTTTCTAATTAAGTGATTGAGGGCACGTTTCTAGATTTCTCTTTGCCTCAGTTGCCTAATTGTAAAGTAAGGATAATAATAGTCTCCACCCCTTCTTCTTTTTTTTTTTTTTTTCTCAGAAAAGCATGAAACCTTAATGAGTTATTATAAGAACTTACTACGGAGAACATAGAAATGACTTGGAGTGTCAATCTTTGTTGATGATGTTCTTGTATCTAGTGAATCTAATTTAGATCATAAACTAGAACAGACACTAAATAGAATTTTGAAGATACCCTGAGGTCACAGGTTATTTGAGTTGGATCTTAAAAGAGTTTGTTAGGTCAAAAAGGGGATCTGCCTATGCAAAGTCAGAGGCACCAAAGAGCAAAATGTCTTAGAGAAATTGCCTAGATCTAAGTAGGAAAAAGGAACATTCAGAGAATGGAGGAACATTGAGGAAATGGACCTGGAATTGAAGAGCTATGAATCCAAGGCTAAGGAGATTGGGCTCTTTCCTGTGGGTAATAGGGAACCCTCGGGGTCTTTGAGTGAAACACTGACACATGCTTAAAAGCATCTGTGGCTAATAAGGAAGGAGGCCAGGGTAGTAGTATATTTAAAAACTTCCAAAAAAACTGGAAAGTGATTATTCATGGGATATGTTTATTGAGCCTGTGCAAAACTGAAAGAATTTCCTAGCAACTCCTCCCTACCTTACCTCCACATCTTTAAAATTCAGTAAGTCTGTATTATCTTAGGTCTTGAGACTTTAATGACTTTAAATAATTGTCAACACTGGCAATTACAATGACTGATACCTTATTATTTCTCATAATGAGCAATGCTAATTAAAATTGATTGTGCTAGAGATTTAGCTGCAATTCTACACCTCCCCCCGATATTTTTTGTTTAAATCATGAGCTTATTGTACTGATTTGGTGAGCTACACAGTGTAGGCTTATTATCTGGGTGTTTATTTCCCAGTTCAGTGTGTGAACTGCAATAGCAGCATTTATGAAATGTCAGGGAAGAGGTAAAAATAACTGAATTTGTGCCATAACAGAAATCCCAAATTTTGATAGATTGATTGATTCATTCATTCATTCATTCATTCATCTCATGGAGCTTTTACTGAACATCTATTATATGCTAGGAACTGTGCGAGGCCCAGGGGAAGCGAATGAACAAACTATGACTTGAGGAATTTGCAGCATAGTGATAAAGACTCATTACAAGGTAAATTGCTTGAAGTAAATACTATAGTTGATAGACATTATCTCTGCTTTGAGAGTGCAGACGGATTTCAAGAGAAGGTGACTAAGAGATGGGTTAGAGTTAGGGTTAGAGTTTGGGATGGGGACTTCAAAACACAAGCAGGGACTTCTTTCTTAGACTTTTTAAATAGCGATTTGTCTATACCTGCCATATTTGAAAGACTTTATAAAGTACCTTGAGAGAAACAGATATAATGATAAATAAGTCAGAGAATTCAAAAACAAAGACCAGGAATTGTACTCTGGAAAATCCAGGATGATAAGCAAGGCAAGGCATGCAGGTCAGATGGTATGAATTATGCAGACCCCTAAGGGAGGGAAAAGGAATCAATCATATGTTCCAAGAAGGAGGCAGGATCATGCTGAAGTGCGAGGGGCCTCAAGGACCATGGCAGGCAATAGCTCTGACTGCAGTTCACGTAGGCACACTCTAATTGAGCATCGTAGGAGTACTCTGCCTAGAGGCCCCCTTTAGGGCCGAGGTGTTCATGTTCCCCAGGGTGCTGGGAGTTGGCAGCTGTCACTCCTATGATATGGTTATTGAGCCTGTGCAAAACTGAAAGAATTTCCTAGCAACTCCTCCCTACCTTACCTCCACATCTTTAAAATTCAGTAAGTCTTATTTAGGTCTTGAGACTTTAATGACTTTAAATAATTGTCAACACTGGCAATTACAATGACTGATACCTTATTATTTCTCATAATGAGCAATGCTAATTAAAATTGATTGTGCTAGAGATTTAGCTGCAATTCTACACCTCCCCCCGATATTTTTTGTTTAAATCATGAGCTTATTGTACTGATTTGGTGAGCTACACAGTGTAGGCTTATTATCTGGGTGTTTATTTCCCAGTTCAGTGTGTGAACTGCAATAGCAGCATTTATGAAATGTCAGGGAAGAGGTAAAAATAACTGAATTTGTGCCATAACAGAAATCCCAAATTTTGATAGATTGATTGATTCATTCATTCATTCATTCATTCATCTCATGGAGCTTTTACTGAACATCTATTATATGCTAGGAACTGTGCGAGGCCCAGGGGAAGCGAATGAACAAACTATGACTTGAGGAATTTGCAGCATAGTGATAAAGACTCATTACAAGGTAAATTGCTTGAAGTAAATACTATAGTTGATAGACATTATCTCTGCTTTGAGAGTGCAGACGGATTTCAAGAGAAGGTGACTAAGAGATGGGTTAGAGTTAGGGTTAGAGTTTGGGATGGGGACTTCAAAACACAAGCAGGGACTTCTTTCTTAGACTTTTTAAATAGCGATTTGTCTATACCTGCCATATTTGAAAGACTTTATAAAGTACCTTGAGAGAAACAGATATAATGATAAATAAGTCAGAGAATTCAAAAACAAAGACCAGGAATTGTACTCTGGAAAATCCAGGATGATAAGCAAGGCAAGGCATGCAGGTCAGATGGTATGAATTATGCAGACCCCTAAGGGAGGGAAAAGGAATCAATCATATGTTCCAAGAAGGAGGCAGGATCATGCTGAAGTGCGAGGGGCCTCAAGGACCATGGCAGGCAATAGCTCTGACTGCAGTTCACGTAGGCACACTCTAATTGAGCATCGTAGGAGTACTCTGCCTAGAGGCCCCCCTTTTGGGCCGAGGTGTTCATGTTCCCCAGGGGTGCTGGGAGTTGGCAGCTGTCACTCCTGAGTCCCAGTCTAGCTACTGCCCTTGGCAGGAAAGAGTTGTTTTGCCCAAGGGTAAGCCTCTACCTTAAAAGGCAGCTTGAATTCAATGATTAGTTGGTGAGGTGGAACACAATGACCCTGCCCCCTTTCCTAGATTTCAGACAATTTTGAAGAATCATCTCAACCCCGTAAACCCCCATAAAATCAAGGGGAATCTTGATTCTATGAAGTTAAGCTGAGGCTTGTATTCCAGTGCATCACTGTTTAATTTGTCCCTTTCCCAGTCCAAGTTATTGCCCTTGCTACAGATACAGTTTCAGAGGGTAGCCCTTGGCAAACCTTATGTCTGCAAACTTCCAGGTCTCAGATTTCTTCCCTGGAAGTCTGATTTGAAACAAGCAACCATTCTTTGCTCAATTAGGGGAATTCAACAGTGCAACAGATAGAGTCTCTAACCTCAAATGATTTACAGGATTTCTTTTTTGGAAGTTAGGGCTTCTAAACACAATGCAGTGGCTTGGAAACTGTTAAACCTATGAAATATATGAATGGAAGAAGGAGGAAAAGAGAAAAATCCAGTTAAGTACACTGTCTAAAATGGTGCTCATCAGACAAATAGATGGCTCATCAAACCTTACAAATGAATGTAAGGTTTCTCTATGAATTCATAATGTCTTGAGTTAAAAAATTTGGTGTGATTAGGAGCCATAGGGAAAAAAGAAAAATCTCCCTCCTAAGACAACTAGTCATCCAGGCTCCATTTGCCCATTTAGAAGGACATGAACCTGTGACCTCCCCAGATAACACATTTCAGCAGTTTCCCAGATTCAGAAGTTCTTGTATTTTACTAAAACTATGGAACTTTAAAGAAGAGCAGATATAAGACATGCAGGAATTCCAAACGGATGATAAGCAAGGCAAGGCATGCAGGTCAGATGGTATGAATTATGCAGACCCCTAAGGGAGGGAAAAGGAATCAATCATATGTTCCAAGAAGGAGGCAGGATCATGCTGAAGTGCGAGGGGCCTCAAGGACCATGGCAGGCAATAGCTCTGACTGCAGTTCACGTAGGCACACTCTAATTGAGCATCGTAGGAGTACTCTGCCTAGAGGCCCCCTTTAGGGCCGAGGTGTTCATGTTCCCCAGGGGTGCTGGGAGTTGGCAGCTGTCACTCCTGAGTCCCAGTCTAGCTACTGCCCTTGGCAGGAAAGAGTTGTTTTGCCCAAGGGTAAGCCTCTACCTTAAAAGGCAGCTTGAATTCAATGATTAGTTGGTGAGGTGGAACACAATGACCCTGCCCCTTGCCTAGATTTCAGACAATTTTGAAGAATCATCTCAACCCCGTAAACCCCCATAAAATCAAGGGGAATCTTGATTCTATGAAGTTAAGCTGAGGCTTGTATTCCAGTGCATCACTGTTTAATTTGTCCCTTTCCCAGTCCAAGTTATTGCCCTTGCTACAGATACAGTTTCAGAGGGTAGCCCTTGGCAAACCTTATGTCTGCAAACTTCCAGGTCTCAGATTTCTTCCCTGGAAGTCTGATTTGAAACAAGCAACCATTCTTTGCTCAATTAGGGGAATTCAACAGTGCAACAGATAGAGTCTCTAACCTCAAATGATTTACAGGATTTCTTTTTTGGAAGTTAGGGCTTCTAAACACAATGCAGTGGCTTGGAAACTGTTAAACCTATGAAATATATGAATGGAAGAAGGAGGAAAAGAGAAAAATCCAGTTAAGTACACTGTCTAAAATGGTGCTCATCAGACAAATAGATGGCTCATCAAACCTTACAAATGAATGTAAGGTTTCTCTATGAATTCATAATGTCTTGAGTTAAAAAATTTGGTGTGATTAGGAGCCATAGGGAAAAAAGAAAAATCTCCCTCCTAAGACAACTAGTCATCCAGGCTCCATTTGCCCATTTAGAAGGACATGAACCTGTGACCTCCCCAGATAACACATTTCAGCAGTTTCCCAGATTCAGAAGTTCTTGTATTTTACTAAAACTATGGAACTTTTAAGTTAGAAATTCAAACAAAAATGCTTGACATTTTCCACAACAAAAAGTTGATTGTATTTTGACCTTACTGAAAAAAACACGGGCACATCATTGGGGAAAAAAATCCCAGAGACAGAAAGACTTGCCATGAAAAGCAACAGTTCCTGTCCGTATCATTCCCGCACTTTCTGTCTGTGCTTATTCGCCCAGGCTTTGAGACCCCATGGACTCCAGCCTGCCAGGCTCCTCTGTCTAGATACTGCCAACTTCTTTTTACATTTGGCTGGGGGTACAAACTGGGAAGACTATCTTTCTACAGACTATCTGTTGTGTCTAAATCCGCTGCTTATTAAGTTCATAGCAGTTGTCTCTCTATTGTCCGTGGACCCCTGCAGCGGCTGATGAGCATTTTGTCCATTTCATAAACCCACTCCTCCCCATCCACATTCCTGCTCCTCTTGGGGTCTCTGTCAGCACACTTCACATCCACTTCTCTTCCCACCATCTACAGCCAGTCTCTTCTGACTCCTCCTTTTGTAAGACAATGGCATTAACTGCCCTCACCCTTCCATCAGTATGTTCCCCCTACATTCCGAATTGAGTGTCGGGTTTCCTTTCAATCATGACTTAATCTTCAATAAATTCTTTTTTTTTTTTTTTTGGCCTCTTTTATTGTTTACTTATTTATTTTCATCCATCTTTATTCTTTGGCCCGTGTGGGCCTCCCATTGCAGTGACCTCTGTCGTTGCAGAGCACTAGCTCTTGGGCACATGTGCTCTAGAGTGCTGGCTCGCAGTTGGACACACCGGTCCAGTGGCTCTGTGACACATGGGATATTCCTAGGCCAGGGATCAAACTGGTGCCCCTTGCACTGCAAGGTGGACCCTTTACCCACTGGACTACCAGGGAAGTCCCTTCAGTGAATTCTTGGTAGCCTTATTTCTAAACTTAAAAATGAATCACAGAACTTGAATTATTTTTTTAATATTTATTTATCTGGCTGCCCTGGGTCTTGGTTGTGGCACCAGACATGTGGGATCTTTAGTTGCAGCATGTGAACTCTTAGTGACAGCATGTGGGATCTAGTTCCCTGAGCCAGGGTTGAATCTGGGCCCCCTGTATTAGGAGCATGGAGTCAGGTTTCCCTTGTGGCTCAGTGGATAAGAACCCGTCTGCCAATGCAGGAGACACAGGTTCGATCCCTGATCCGGGAAGATCCCACAGAGCAGCTAAACCCACACATCAACAAAGACCCGGAACAGCCAAAAAATAAATAAATAAAAGTAAAAAAAAAAAAACCAGTGAGCCGGAAATATAACCATATTAAAAAAAAAAAAAAAAAAAAAAAGAGCCTGGAGTCTTAGCCACTGGTTCCAGGGACGCCTGGAACTTAATTATTATCATTGTGTAATAATGTTCACAGCAGAGCCAAGTACTGTGTCCACATTAGGTTTCAATTTCAGATCCTATGTCTCAATTCTTGTGTCCCACAGGAGAGAGGGACTTCAGCATCAAGTTTAAAGGGAATCTCCTGTTTCATACATAACCTACTGCCTTTCTTAAATACCAGCATTTCCAAACTTCCGGATGATACTATTTAATTTTTCAGATCCCATCACTGCCTTTGCCTCTACCTGGACCTGGTTTTATCTGGTAACTTCTTTCCTTGGCCCTAGCCTCCTGAGCCAATCTGGATGCTTCTAATCTTCCAGCTATTGTCCTAAGGCTTTCTTGGGTAAGATACTCTGTTATAGAGGTCTCATGGCATTCTCTCTCTTAAGATAGTTTATGAGCTAGCTTCCTAAGAAAAGAGGTGAACTTTCTGAGCCTTTGCCTTTTTTGTGTCTGCCTTCACTTTTAATTAGCAGAGAATTTTAAGTTAGAACTGATCTTCCCTCAGAACATTTGTTCTTAGCCTTTATTTCCTTGCCCTTATTTTCTTACTCTACTATAGATTTTCTTTGTCTTTCATTGTTACATTGGCAATCATATTTTTAATTTCCAAAAGTTTGTTCTTATTTTGACCTTAAAAAAGTACATCTTTTAAAAAAATGATTACAGTATCTTTCTCAGATATTTTAAAGTAAAGCAGTGAGAAATTTTTCTAAATTGTCTTCTCTTTCCTAAATATCTTTGTGGCTTTTTATCATGGTCTTTTCCTTCATGCTGCTAATGTTCCTCAGGTAGCTGAACATCCTTTGTTGTCAGCAGCTATTCCGAAATTCGACTTTACTAAGCCAAATAAGGTCTCTGAGGAGGTGAGGCTGGAAGGTGGAAGGCTGGAAGGTGTTGCTGAGAAGACCAGTCAAGGACCAGTCTTCGGCAGCTGCCTGTCTGTTGACTCAGTGCATTGGGAGTACAGGGTTACTGCTCCATCCCCAGGCTTCCAGATAGCCTCTCTGTTTTCATCCTCACATCTCCCCCTACATCTGCCATCACATTTACTTTCTTTTCTTTTTTTTTAATTTTGGCCTCTCTTATTGAATTTTTTTATTTATTTGTTTTCATCCATCTTTATTCTTTGACCTGTGTAGACCTCCCACTGCAGCAGCCTCTCTTGTTGCAGAGCACTGGCTCTGGATGCATGCACTCCAGAACCCTGGCTTGTAATTGGACACACTGGTGCAGCTGCTCCATGGCACATGCGATCTTCCTGGGCCAGGGATCTAACCAGTGCCCCTTGCACTGCAAGGCAAACTGTTTACGAACTGAAACACCAGGTAAGCCCCATCACATTTACTTTTACAAGTGTGGAAACTCTTGAGAATTCAGTATTGCAGGTGGTTTCTCTTCATCTGTCATCAGTTACTGCCCTCTTGTTTTTCAGAGACATTTTGAAATTTCACATCTATCAAAGATTACCCTTCTGTGTCTGACATAGTTCTGGGTGTATACTCTTATTTCTTTACCATATGTTTAATGGAGTACCAATCCATGTTTCTTTTCCTGCCGTCTTGGACAATATGCCTCTCCTTTTAGTTATTATTTTAAATAAAGACCCTCTGTTGCATGCATGCCTGTTCAGCCAATCAATTGTGTCTGACTCTTTGCAAACCCCACCCACCAGTCTCCTTTGCCTATAGGACTTTCTAGGTAAAATTGCTGGAACAGGTTGCCATTTCCTCCTCCAGGGGTTCTTCCCAACCCAGGGATCAAACCCACATTTCCTGTGTCTCCTACATAGACAGGTGTAGTATTTTTTGCCAATGTCTTCATTGATTACTGCAGAAACCCATAGGCAGTAGTATTATGGATTGAATTATGTCCCCCACCCCCAAACAAGCCATTTCGAAGTCCTATCTCCCAGTCCCTTAGAATACAATCTATTTGTAAGTAGGGTTGTTGCCAATGTAATTCGTTAAGATAAAGCCACACTAGAGTTAGGGTTGTCCCTTAATCCAGTAGGACTAGTGTCCTTATTAGGAGATGGCCATCTGAAAACACAAAGGCACACAGGGACAATGATCTGTGGTGACAAAGGAAGAGATTAGAGTTATAGGGCTGCAAGCCAAGCGCTGCTGAGGATTGCCTGAAAAGCCACAGAAAGCAGCAAAAGTCAAGGAAGGATTCTCTTTTATAAGTTTCAGAGGGAAGCCCACTTGGTACCAGCCCAATGAGAACTGTGTCAGACTTCTGACAGAAGAACTATGAGATAATTAATGTTGGAAAAAATAGAAGGTAGAAGGAGAATGGGGCAACAGAGGATGAGATGGTCAGATGGCATCACTGAGTCAATGGACATGAGTTTGAGCAAGCTTTGGGAGATGATGAAGGACAGGGAAGGCTGGCATTCTGCAGTCCATGGAGTTGCAAAGAGTTGGACTCAATGGAGTGACTGAACTGAACTGAAGCCAGTAAATGCATAACAATTTTTTACACCAGCTATAGGAAACTTATACACCATCTTTCTATAAATGCAGGCTCAGAGCTAAAGCTTGGTACCCAGATGATAACTAGGCAATGATGAGTACCTGGGACCTCTTCCCTTTCCTGTATTCCATATAACTATAAAGCTAACATTTGCTTTTTTAGTGGCCACCAGATGCTATTTTCTCATACTCAACTTTCAGAAAATGAAAGCTCATAGGTTATAACGCCTGTGGAGAAGTGACATTTACCATACTGTCATTTCCATCAAAGTTTACTGACTAAGGGCATGGAGTCAAGAAGAGCTGAGTTCTAATCCCCATTGAACTATTTACTAGCTATGTGACCTTGAATGAGCTGTTAACATTGCTAAATCCTGTGGGTAGGGTGGTGTCTAAATGAGATGATGCATTTTAAGCACTTAGCACAGTACATGGTCAATAGGTAGGGGTGTGCGTGTGTGCATGTGGGCGTGTTAGTAGTTCAGTCATCAACAACTCTGAGACCTCATGGACTGTAACTCTCCAGGTTCTTCTGTCTAAGGAATTCTCCAGCAGTAATATTAGAGTGGGTTGCCATTCCTTTCTCCAGAGTATCTTCCCAACCCAGGGACTGAACCTTGCTATCCTACATTGCAGGCAGATTCTTTACAGACTGAGCCATGAGAGATAGTGCACAATAAATAGTACCTTAAACTTGAAAATGGATGGAAAAAACTAATGTCAAGTTTAACTCCAGAGACTCCTGCTATTCCCAAATGTTTAACCTGAAAGTTATCTGACTCTTTCACTTTTTTGTAAATATGATAATATATGTGGAATATCAAACAAGTGTATGTGTTGAATCGAACCCATAGCTCACAAGTGATATTAGGATAACATTAAAGAAGTATATATAATCAAAGCATAGATATTTTTAGAGTGTAATTTCTTTACAATGTTGTGTTAGTTTCTGTTGTACACTGAAGTGAATCAGTTATGTGCTCAGTCACTCAGTTGTGTCCAACTCTTTATGGCCACATGGACTGGGATCTACCAGGCTCCTCTGTCCGTGGAACATTCTAGACAGGAATACTGAAGTGTGTTGCCATTACCTCCTACAGAATCAGCTGTATGTATACATATATCCCTCCCTCCTTATAAATGCAGGCTCAGAGCTAAAGCTTGGTACCCAGATGATAACTAGGCAATGATGAGTACCTGGGACCTCTTCCCTTTCCTGTATTCCATATAACTATAAAGCTAACATTTGCTTTTTTAGTGGCCACCAGATGCTATTTTCTCATACTCAACTTTCAGAAAATGAAAGCTCATAGGTTATAACGCCTGTGGAGAAGTGACATTTACCATACTGTCATTTCCATCAAAGTTTACTGACTAAGGGCATGGAGTCAAGAAGAGCTGAGTTCTAATCCCCATTGAACTATTTACTAGCTATGTGACCTTGAATGAGCTGTTAACATTGCTAAATCCTGTGGGTAGGGTGGTGTCTAAATGAGATGATGCATTTTAAGCACTTAGCACAGTACATGGTCAATAGGTAGGGGTGTGCGTGTGTGCATGTGGGCGTGTTAGTAGTTCAGTCATCAACAACTCTGAGACCTCATGGACTGTAACTCTCCAGGTTCTTCTGTCTAAGGAATTCTCCAGCAGTAATATTAGAGTGGGTTGCCATTCCTTTCTCCAGAGTATCTTCCCAACCCAGGGACTGAACCTTGCTATCCTACATTGCAGGCAGATTCTTTACAGACTGAGCCATGAGAGATAGTGCACAATAAATAGTACCTTAAACTTGAAAATGGATGGAAAAAACTAATGTCAAGTTTAACTCCAGAGACTCCTGCTATTCCCAAATGTTTAACCTGAAAGTTATCTGACTCTTTCACTTTTTTTTGTAAATATGATAATATATGTGGAATATCAAACAAGTGTATGTGTTGAATCGAACCCATAGCTCACAAGTGATATTAGGATAACATTAAAGAAGTATATATAATCAAAGCATAGATATTTTTAGAGTGTAATTTCTTTACAATGTTGTGTTAGTTTCTGTTGTACACTGAAGTGAATCAGTTATGTGCTCAGTCACTCAGTTGTGTCCAACTCTTTATGGCCACATGGACTGGGATCTACCAGGCTCCTCTGTCCGTGGAACATTCTAGACAGGAATACTGAAGTGTGTTGCCATTACCTCCTACAGAATCAGCTGTATGTATACATATATCCCCTCCCTCTTGGACCTCCGTCCCAACCCCCACCCCCATTGAGGCCATCATAGCACCAAATTGAGTTCCCTGTGCTATATAGCAGCTTCCTGCTAGCTATCTATTTTTTGGAATTGACATATATACACTGCTATATACAAAATGGATAAATAATATGAATTTAATATATACCACAGAGAACTCTCAATACTCTGTAATAGCCTATATGAAAAAAAATCTAAAAACTAATATATGTGTGTGTGTGTATAATTGGTACACTTTGCTGTACACTTGAAACCTATACAACATTGTAGGTTTCCAATAAAAACTCTTTTAAAGAATATACAAACTGATTCCATAGTTTAAAGTGAACGTTAAGTTGCTTACTTGTGTCTGACTCTTTGCAACCCATGGATATTCACGGAATTCTCCAGGCAAAAATATTGGAGTGGGTAGCCAATCACTTCTCCGGGGGATCTTCCTGATCCAGGAATCAATATGGGGTCCCCTGCATTGCAGGCAGATTCTTTACCAGCTGAGCTACCAGGGAAACCCAATTCTGTAGTTAGCACATGGTAACCCCTCTTTACTCCCTCATCTTATCCCATTGCCTAAAGCCTGTCGACAGCACTCCTGGGATGGCTGAAAATGGTCAAGTGCCTCTGTGTTTCCACCTATAATCCCTTCCACCGCCCTCATTCTAGTCTACAGCCTAGATGCCTTTAACTGTCAGCCGCTGCCTATTCGTTCTTCAAACAATCCCCATCAACTACCAAGAGAACCTGTTCTGTTTCAAGACATGAAGGGAAATTTTAATTCCTTCACCTCATCCTCACTCACTTGTCTCCCTATGTCACCCTCCATTAAAAGAGTACCTGCGATGAAGAGAATTTTGTTCAGATCAGACCTGGATTTAAAACACATCTTGGCCACTTGGCATATGTTTTCCTTTGAGCGAATTGCTTGACCTCTCTATGTACCCTGTTCTATAAAATGGGGATGCCATTTAAAATATAATGCACACTAGAGATGACATATGGGAAACACTATTCATTTCTGACTATTAGACATCAGATCTTTTACTGAGTCAAACTACTTAGTATGGTTGTCCCTCCGTATTCATGGGTTCCATATCCTTAGATTCAACTAATGGGAGATTGAAAATATTTTTTAAAGGTTTTGGAAAGTTCCAAAAAGTAAGAACTTAATTTTCACATGTGGGATGCCTGGCATTGTAAGGCTGAATAAGAGTGATAGTAGTAATAATACCATTACTACTTTACTGAGTCTTTTTATCCTTCAGCATCTCTTCAAGTCTGTTTTCCCAGCCTCTTCCATGAGACCCCATGTCTAGTGGCATTCCTCTGCTAAGTTGACTTAGAATCTTTATGATGTTGAGTGTATAGTTGGTCCTCATAGTTTGTATTACATTAGGTTCTGATTTAAGCAAAGAATGTACTTCAATATTGGCATCATTTAATAAAAGCCTAACCTGACCCCTACCTGGCAGATAATGATGGGAGCTTATTAAGATCATGTCTTTCTAGTACTTACAGCCCCTTGAAAGACATTCACTAAATAAACAGTGATGCTTGAGTTTTGTGTTGTCTGTTTTAGTTCTTAATGCACATTCTCTTAATTGTATTAATAGGTCCTCTGTCGTACTTCTCACCATATGGGCACTTGTTAAATGCAGTTAGATGTGGAGTGTGGTGAAAGTTGCTTCTGTGTCGTCCCTGCTCGACTCTTGCCCTCCTTGTAAGCACATGGTTTTTTTGAAAATGGTCAAAGTGCCTCTGTGTCTCCACCTATAATCCCTTCCACCGCCCTCATTCTAGTCTACAGCCTAGATGCCTTTAACTGTCAGCCGCTGCCTATTCGTTCTTCAAACAATCCCCATCAACTACCAAGAGAACCTGTTCTGTTTCAAGACATGAAGGGAAATTTTAATTCCTTCACCTCATCCTCACTCACTTGTCTCCCTATGTCACCCTCCATTAAAAGAGTACCTGCGATGAAGAGAATTTTGTTCAGATCAGACCTGGATTTAAAACACATCTTGGCCACTTGGCATATGTTTTCCTTTGAGCGAATTGCTTGACCTCTCTATGTACCCTGTTCTATAAAATGGGGATGCCATTTAAAATATAATGCACACTAGAGATGACATATGGGAAACACTATTCATTTCTGACTATTAGACATCAGATCTTTTACTGAGTCAAACTACTTAGTATGGTTGTCCCTCCGTATTCATGGGTTCCATATCCTTAGATTCAACTAATGGGAGATTGAAAATATTTTTTAAAGGTTTTGGAAAGTTCCAAAAAGTAAGAACTTAATTTTCACATGTGGGATGCCTGGCATTGTAAGGCTGAATAAGAGTGATAGTAGTAATAATACCATTACTACTTTACTGAGTCTTTTTATCCTTCAGCATCTCTTCAAGTCTGTTTTCCCAGCCTCTTCCATGAGACCCCATGTCTAGTGGCATTCCTCTGCTAAGTTGACTTAGAATCTTTATGATGTTGAGTGTATAGTTGGTCCTCATAGTTTGTATTACATTAGGTTCTGATTTAAGCAAAGAATGTACTTCAATATTGGCATCATTTAATAAAAGCCTTACCTGACCCCTACCTGGCAGATAATGATGGGAGCTTATTAAGATCATGTCTTTCTAGTACTTACAGCCCCTTGAAAGACATTCACTAAATAAACAGTGATGCTTGAGTTTTGTGTTGTCTGTTTTAGTTCTTAATGCACATTCTCTTAATTGTATTAATAGGTCCTCTGTCGTACTTCTCACCATATGGGCACTTGTTAAATGCAGTTAGATGTGGAGTGTGGGTGAAAGTTGCTTCTGTGTCGTCCCTGCTCGACTCTTGCCCTCCTTCTTCCCTTCTCTCCCTCTTCCCTGTCTATCTCCTCTCTATTAAACGTGGATGCTTCCTCCTCCTCCTGTATTGCTAGTACACTGATTTCCAACCTTGCTTGCACATCAGAATCATTTGGGGAGCTCTTAATACCTCTTGATAGCAGGCCAGACCCTAGACCAGCAAATAAAGACCTCCTAAGGCGGGACCCAGACACCTGTGTTTTCTTGGGTTTCCTAGATTTTTCCTATGTGTAGCTCAGGCCGACTCCTACATAGCCTCAATCAAAAGACGTGAGAACTGAAGTTTAAATTTTAATGTTGACTTCACTCAACCATGAGGGGAGGTCTATTGCAATCTCTTTTCTTCCTCTAGCAAACAAAAGTTAACTGATAAAAAGTGAGCATTTAAGACATATTTCTTTTCTTGGCTGAAAGTACCCAGGGCTTCCCTGATGGCTCATAGATGGTAAAGAATCTCCTTGAAGTGCGAGAAACCTGGATTCAACCCCTGGGTCAGGAAGATCCCCTGGAGAAGGAAATGGTTACCCATTCCAGTATTCTTCCCTGGAGAATTCCATGGACTGAAGAAACTGGAAGGCTGCATTCCATGGAGTCACAAGGAATCGGATAGGAGTGATTAACAGTTTTCATGCCCTACCCAGCTCAGAGGATTTTTTCATACCTCTGGCTTCTGTCGCAGTTGATTGACTACCTCTTATTAATTATGGTGATTTGTAAGTTTGGTTGTTCAGATTCTCTGAGGTAAATAATTCTACCATTTAAGAGTAATTTCACCACACTGTTGAATATGGACAATAGCTTTTTGTGATGTGAAGACTGCTGTCACCCAGGGGTACACTAGGTACTACCTGACAGTCCAGAGAAAGGCCTAGGATGCAGGGACATGGAAGAGAAAGAGCACAGGCCTTCTGGAGTTTAAATCTCCACCGCACTACATGTCTACAAGGGCATTATTTGAGCACTTAGAAAGAGAGGAGAGACTTCTCTGGTGGTTCAGCGGCTAACTTTCTTCACTCCCAATGCACGGGTTGCAGGTTTAATCCCTAGTCAGGGAACTAGATCCCATAAGCTGCCACTAAGTGTTCACATGCTGCAACTAAAGATCTCACATGCTTTGACTCGAAGATCCCACATGTCCCAACTAAAGATCAAAGATGTTATGTAATACCACTAAGACTCAGCACGGCCAAATGAGTAAATAATAAATAAAATAACTGTTTTTAAAAGAATGAGAAATGATACATACTATTCTGGTGGTTAGACTCACTGAAGGCATAATGTAAGAAAGAAAACATTGACGGTCCTTGTCAGTTCAGACTACAAATCAAGCTACTCTAGTCTGGGTGATTTAAGAAGCAGAAATCTTTTTCTCACAGTTCTGGAACTGGGAAGTACAATACGAGGGTGCCAGCATAGTTGAATTTTAGTAGGAAGCCTTTTCTTGACTTCCAAATGGCCACCCTCACTATGTTCTCAACTTTGCTGTATTCTCACAGAGTAAGACATATTCCCCTTTTGAAAGTACCCAGGGCTTCCTGATGGCTCATAGATGGTAAAGAATCTCCTTGACGAGAAACCTGGATTCAACCCCTGGGTCAGGAAGATCCCCTGGAGAAGGAAATGGTTACCCATTCCAGTATTCTTCCCTGGAGAATTCCATGGACTGAAGAAACTGGAAGGCTGCATTCCATGGAGTCACAAGGAATCGGATAGGAGTGATTAACAGTTTTCATGCCCTACCCAGCTCAGAGGATTTTTTCATACCTCTGGCTTCTGTCGCAGTTGATTGACTACCTCTTATTAATTATGGTGATTTGTAAGTTTGGTTGTTCAGATTCTCTGAGGTAAATAATTCTACCATTTAAGAGTAATTTCACCACACTGTTGAATATGGACAATAGCTTTTTGTGATGTGAAGACTGCTGTCACCCAGGGGTACACTAGGTACTACCTGACAGTCCAGAGAAAGGCCTAGGATGCAGGGACATGGAAGAGAAAGAGCACAGGCCTTCTGGAGTTTAAATCTCCACCGCACTACATGTCTACAAGGGCATTATTTGAGCACTTAGAAAGAGAGGAGAGACTTCTCTGGTGGTTCAGCGGCTAACTTTCTTCACTCCCAATGCACGGGTTGCAGGTTTAATCCCTAGTCAGGGAACTAGATCCCATAAGCTGCCACTAAGTGTTCACATGCTGCAACTAAAGATCTCACATGCTTTGACTCGAAGATCCCACATGTCCCAACTAAAGATCAAAGATGTTATGTAATACCACTAAGACTCAGCACGGCCAAATGAGTAAATAATAAATAAAATAACTGTTTTTAAAAGAATGAGAAATGATACATACTATTCTGGTGGTTAGACTCACTGAAGGCATAATGTAAGAAAGAAAACATTGACGGTCCTTGTCAGTTCAGACTACAAATCAAGCTACTCTAGTCTGGGTGATTTAAGAAGCAGAAATCTTTTTCTCACAGTTCTGGAACTGGGAAGTACAATACGAGGGTGCCAGCATAGTTGAATTTTAGTAGGAAGCCTTTTCTTGACTTCCAAATGGCCACCCTCACTATGTTCTCAACTTTGCTGTATTCTCACAGAGTAAGAACAGGCTTTTTGTTGTCTCTTCTTAGCAGGTCACTAATCCTATCATACCAGGGCCTCACTTAAGCTTAACCATCTCCATGTAATACCTATCTCCAGCAAGAGTCACCATGGAAGTTAGGGCTTCGGCTTATGACTTGGGAAAGACATGATTCTGGCCATAACAACAAGCCCATAATGTGAGTTCATTAGTATGAATATCCCATCTCATGGCTTAGTGAATGAACAACAGCTCTATGTAGGTAGGTAGGTAGATAGATAATCTATAGATATAAAAGCCTTCTATCTATCTGTTCATCTTTTTATTTTTGGAGTTGAATGCAAAAAGGATGGATTTAAGCTCTTCAAAATTATTGATTGTTTAAAATTATTCATTAAGTGAAAGTATTGTTGACTCTAATACTCTTTAATAGAATAGAAATGTTTAATAGAATAGAAATGATTCAGTTATTGTTTTTTAAATTTTTATTTTACTTTTTATTTTTACAGAGTTTTGTTGTTTAGAAATATGTATGATCCCAGATTAGTCATATTCATATTTCCCCCATCCCACTCCTCCAGGCGGTCACACAACACCCCTGCAGGATCCCTTTTTCTAACAGCACAATGACAATAGCTATTTTTTTCACATATAATAGTATAGGTTTTCATGCTACTTCCTTTACGCCTCCCACTGTTCATTCCCCATAATGTCCATATGTCTACCGTCCATGTCTGTTTTTCCATCACTTCACTGTGTGTGTTATCATTACCATCCTACTAGATCCCATATATGTGTGTTAGTATATTGTACTTGTCCTTCTATTTTTGACTTACTTCACTTTTTATGATAGGTTCCAGATCCAGCCACCTCGTTAGGACTGATTCTTCTGCATTTCTTCTTACATCTGTGTAGTATTCCATTGTATATATGTACCAGAGCTTTTGTATCCATTCGCTCGTCGATGGGCATCTAGTTTGCTTCCATGTTCTAGCTAAGAGTGGTATTGCTGGGCTGTATGATGCTTCTATTTTTAGTTTTTTAAGGCATCTCCATACTGTCTTCCATAGCGACTGTATCAACTTACATTCCCACCAGAAATTCTGTCCATCTTTCTATCATTTCCCTTGAGAGAATCAGAAGAGTATCAGGGAAATCATAACTATATCCTGTAAGTTGAGTATGGATGTCTTAGGCAAACAGAGGTATTCCAAGCAGTGTGTGTGCTCAGAGCTCAGTCGAGTCTGACTCTTTACAACCCTAAGGGCTGCAGCCTTCCAGGCTCCTCTATCCATGGAACTTGCAAGGTAACAATACTGGAGTGGGTTGCCATTTCCTAGTCTAGTAGATTTTCCTGACCCAGGGATCAAATTTGCATCTCTTGTATCTCCTGCATTAGCATGCAGATTCTTTCGCATTGAAACACCTGGGAAGCCAGATTCCAAGAAGAAGGAACAGCAATTTAAGTTTTCTAAAAGACATACCATATTTTGAAATTAGTGAAAACATCACCAGTTTTCTGCAAAACATGGAGCTGGCAAGAGAAAGGTTCATGGTAGAAAAAGCAGGAGATGCTGAGGACATGTCTTTAACAATCAAGGCTACCAAGTTGAGGTCTTTGGGTTTTTCCCTTTGGTTAAAGCATTCCTGCCCCAGTAGTTACCTTTTATCTCTTTTTCTCTTAGATAACTAGTTGGACTCTTGAGGGCAAGGATTTTGCCAAATGTTCTCTGGGATCACCCCTGAGCCTAGGACAGTGCGTTAAGAATGCAACAAGAATGAACTTTTCCATAACCTCGGCATATAAGAGTTATCATGTCTTTTTTCACTTGTTCAATTTGAATTAAAGGCAGTGAGAGCCTCCTTCCTCCAGGCTGGCATGAAATCTAGCATTGCTCTCTTGGACTGCTGTCAGCATGAGGGCAGCTCTGCTTCTCCTTCATCTGTGCACACTGCCTCTCCATCTATGGCGCTGTCTCCCTGGCTTACGTCGCTGTGTTTGCTGGCTTATCTCCCAGCACAGCAAGCTCTACTCCACTCCTTAAATGCTCTGTTCCACCCTCTATGGTGACCTTGGCTCCAATCCTTAGCCCTTGGTCCTTACAGACACTCAGAATTATTTTCTAAAGCCATGTTCTCCACCTCTAGATGCTGGCTTGGCTGTCTGTCCCTTCCAGCTTCAAATTTCTTTCTCTCTCCTTGAGTCTTTAGATTATTTTTTGTCAATAATTTTCAAAACACAAAGCTTTCATTTCTCTCCTTCTCTTGGGCACTCCAAATTAACTACATTGACAGGCCTGACCTCTGAAACACAAATGCCTGTTTAAAATAAAAGCCTGATTATTATATAATGAACCACATTCAGTTTACTAAATAGTTAACTTAAAGATAAACATATGTATATATTTATGCTGAATAGATGTATAATTTATGCTAATGATAATTACAAATAATACAAAGACATAATAACTCCACTGCAGCTCTGGCATTCATTACCGTTGCTTCATTTTGCTTCTGCTCCACATCCATACCCTGACAGTTTGCCATGCCCAGAAATTGTACTGGGTACACAGGGCATGGAAATGACTATGATATCATCCTTGTCCTCAAAGAGACTAGACTTTAATTCATTAGTGAGACAGAAACATGTTAATAGCTAAGGTAGTAGGAACACCCATATTAAGAAGTGATGATTAGGCTCATACTGTTTTATCATGACTGTGCCAAGCTTACTTCTTTGCTGTGCCATTTTTATGTTAGCCTTGTGTTTAGCTTGTCCACATCTAGAACCTACATTGGCCCTGATTTTCTTAGTAAGTTGCTTGTGAAGTGTAAATATTTCATACTGTTGAAACACAATAACACCCGAATCTCTGGATGGGGAAATTAACATATCAGAGTTTGTTTTTCACTTGTTCAATTTGAATTAAAGGCAGTGAGAGCCTCCTTCCTCCAGGCTGGCATGAAATCTAGCATTGCTCTCTTGGACTGCTGTCAGCATGAGGGCAGCTCTGCTTCTCCTTCATCTGTGCACACTGCCTCTCCATCTATGGCGCTGTCTCCCTGGCTTACGTCGCTGTGTTTGCTGGCTTATCTCCCAGCACAGCAAGCTCTACTCCACTCCTTAAATGCTCTGTTCCACCCTCTATGGTGACCTTGGCTCCAATCCTTAGCCCTTGGTCCTTACAGACACTCAGAATTATTTTCTAAAGCCATGTTCTCCACCTCTAGATGCTGGCTTGGCTGTCTGTCCCTTCCAGCTTCAAATTTCTTTCTCTCTCTCCTTGAGTCTTTAGATTATTTTTTGTCAATAATTTTCAAAACACAAAGCTTTCATTTCTCTCCTTCTCTTGGGCACTCCAAATTAACTACATTGACAGGCCTGACCTCTGAAACACAAATGCCTGTTTAAAATAAAAGCCTGATTATTATATAATGAACCACATTCAGTTTACTAAATAGTTAACTTAAAGATAAACATATGTATATATTTATGCTGAATAGATGTATAATTTATGCTAATGATAATTACAAATAATACAAAGACATAATAACTCCACTGCAGCTCTGGCATTCATTACCGTTGCTTCATTTTGCTTCTGCTCCACATCCATACCCTGACAGTTTGCCATGCCCAGAAATTGTACTGGGTACACAGGGCATGGAAATGACTATGATATCATCCTTGTCCTCAAAGAGACTAGACTTTAATTCATTAGTGAGACAGAAACATGTTAATAGCTAAGGTAGTAGGAACACCCATATTAAGAAGTGATGATTAGGCTCATACTGTTTTATCATGACTGTGCCAAGCTTACTTCTTTGCTGTGCCATTTTTATGTTAGCCTTGTGTTTAGCTTGTCCACATCTAGAACCTACATTGGCCCTGATTTTCTTAGTAAGTTGCTTGTGAAGTGTAAATATTTCATACTGTTGAAACACAATAACACCCGAATCTCTGGATGGGGAAATTAACATATCAGAGTTTGTTTTTCATACTCATATGAAGCCCCATGTGACTAGAGAACACAGGCAGTTCCATATGGTCACTTAGGATCCAAGGTTCTCTGGGCTCTTTACTTCTTATAGGGTGATGGTGATGCTGCCATCTCAGCATGTGATACAGTAGACCCTTGGTACCCTGCAAATTTTTTGCTTACAGAGTAATGAGGAAGAACCTGTAACAGAGCCCCAAACTAATTACAAGGGCAAGGAAATCTAGGAGAGCCTGTGAATAATTTAGTGATTGTTACTGTTGCTGCCACAGCGTAGTGATTTTCAGGCATGAGCTTTGAAGAATTTGAATTCTGAATCTCTGTTAGTTACATTTGGAGTCTCCATGGGGAGGGTGCAACAAATAAGTTCTGGGCATATTAAGTACTAAAGTAAAGGGGTAAAGATGGAGTCCAGAACAGCCTCTCTATTAATGATACAGGACAGGTTGTAGGATGTGGCCTTATTCTATTAGCCAAGTGGTCCCTTTGGTAGAATCCCAGAATGAGGCTGATTCCTGGATCAGGTGACACTGATAACAGGGTGGAACAGAGGAGAACTCAGCCTTCTACAAGACTACTGGCTCCTAAAGGAGGAGGAGGAGACATGGAGATGGACAGAGCATGGCTACTTACTCTTCATCTGCTTCCCAGTTTGGTCATCTCACCTCTCTGAGAGGACCGTAAGTGAAGAAAAGAGAAAAATACTACTGGAGCCCAATGTGAGAGAGAGCATTGTTTATGAACTCTTGCGAGTTGTGTCATTCCAATCAGTCACCCAGACTCTTTGTCAATTCACTCACTAAGGCAATGGACATCATATCTCACAATTTCCATTCTTGTGTCTTTTACAAGTGCTGGAAATTAGGAGTTATGCTGGACTCATAATGCGGAAGAGTTCTTCAAATGCATCCTATAAAATTCTCATGAGTAATGAGTACTTGAGATAGAATTACTTATGAGTTTATGAGACCAGATGGCTTTAAATGACCCCCACTCCCAGCATGCCCATAATTTCAAAAAAGCTTCTTAGCTGGTTCTCTGTGAAAACCTGTCCATTCATTACTCAACATGAATTTCCTAAACAAGCCTCTAGAGTTGTTCCTGTTCCTAACAGTACATGTCTGAAACCACCTTCTTTTCAGCAGAAGTCATCCACTTGATGTCCCTCCATCGAGGAGGTTTCTATTTTAACTCTTTCTTGACTGTTTACATTTGAGTTTGACTGGTACTAAAGAATGGAATATACTCCAATCAAAACAGTCATTTTCAGAAAAGTGACACTTCCATTTTCCTAGCAAAAGACTAATTAGTCTCCAGTCCAGAAAGTTGAAGGTTGAGTCTTTTCAGTTAAGAAATTGCTCTTTTCACATCTAAAAGATTTTTAAAAGAAGAAATGTTTCAAATGAAAGTATTAAATTATACAATTACATGTGTAGACTCTGCCATTGAGGAAGTTATTTTCACAGTGCAGGCTGAATCCAGCATAAAAATATTTACTGCTTCAAAATGTCAATATAAAATAATCAGAACCTAAAATTAAATATTTACTGTATAATCAGTCTACATTCATCTATCCACAATGCTCCCTGAAAAACACTGATTACTCTGAATTTGACCACCTGGATTCTCTTAATATTTTCAGACTTAGGGAAAAAAGATGCCAAAGTTTCCTCATAGGCATTTTCTAACAACTTTTTAAGGAAGGGGCTTTGTGGATCAGGGAAATATGCAGTGATGATGACTTCAGTTTGGTCATCTCACCTCTCTGAGAGGACCGTAAGTGAAGAAAAGAGAAAAATACTACTGGAGCCCAATGTGAGAGAGAGCATTGTTTATGAACTCTTGCGAGTTGTGTCATTCCAATCAGTCACCCAGACTCTTTGTCAATTCACTCACTAAGGCAATGGACATCATATCTCACAATTTCCATTCTTGTGTCTTTTACAAGTGCTGGAAATTAGGAGTTATGCTGGACTCATAATGCGGAAGAGTTCTTCAAATGCATCCTATAAAATTCTCATGAGTAATGAGTACTTGAGATAGAATTACTTATGAGTTTATGAGACCAGATGGCTTTAAATGACCCCCACTCCCAGCATGCCCATAATTTCAAAAAAGCTTCTTAGCTGGTTCTCTGTGAAAACCTGTCCATTCATTACTCAACATGAATTTCCTAAACAAGCCTCTAGAGTTGTTCCTGTTCCTAACAGTACATGTCTGAAACCACCTTCTTTTCAGCAGAAGTCATCCACTTGATGTCCCTCCATCGAGGAGGTTTCTATTTTAACTCTTTCTTGACTGTTTACATTTGAGTTTGACTGGTACTAAAGAATGGAATATACTCCAATCAAAACAGTCATTTTCAGAAAAGTGACACTTCCATTTTCCTAGCAAAAGACTAATTAGTCTCCAGTCCAGAAAGTTGAAGGTTGAGTCTTTTCAGTTAAGAAATTGCTCTTTTCACATCTAAAAGATTTTTAAAAGAAGAAATGTTTCAAATGAAAGTATTAAATTATACAATTACATGTGTAGACTCTGCCATTGAGGAAGTTATTTTCACAGTGCAGGCTGAATCCAGCATAAAAATATTTACTGCTTCAAAATGTCAATATAAAATAATCAGAACCTAAAATTAAATATTTACTGTATAATCAGTCTACATTCATCTATCCACAATGCTCCCTGAAAAACACTGATTACTCTGAATTTGACCACCTGGATTCTCTTAATATTTTCAGACTTAGGGAAAAAAGATGCCAAAGTTTCCTCATAGGCATTTTCTAACAACTTTTTAAGGAAGGGGCTTTGTGGATCAGGGAAATATGCAGTGATGATGACTTCAGTAAGTTCCAAACAGCACACACAGCCCAGGAAAGCCACTGTACTGGTCTCTCTTGGCCATATCTCCTAGGTCCAACCTCAAGTCACTAAGTCAATAAAGATCTCTGAAGACAGATCTTCATCAAATCTAACAAAACCTGAGTTAGATAATAGGGATAAATTTGGTCTATGTTCTGAAAGCTCAGAATTTGAGAGAGATAGATAAATAAAGAACCAAGGACATTGTATATTTGTACCAGAGCTTCTTTATCCATTCATTTGTCGATGTACATGGAATACTTCTCAGCCACAAAAAGAAATGCAGAAGAGTCGGTCCTAATGAGATGGATGAATCTAGTATCTGTTATACAAAGTGAAGTAAGTCCAAAAGAGAAGGACAAATATAGTATACTAACACATACATATGGACTCTAGTAAGATTGTACTGATAAATTAACATGCAGAGCATCGATGGAAAAACAGTCATAGAGTACAGACTTATGGACATTGGGGAGAGAGAAAAGTGGGTGAAAGATATGGAAAGAGCAACACAGAACCCTATACTATGTTATGTAAAAGAGATAACTATTGTCAATGCCCTGTGGGTCTAAGGGATCATACATGTGATGCATACATACTATGCAATGGCCTGGAGGAATGGGATGGGGAGGAATGGGATATACATATGACTAATTTGGAATTACACTTATCTGTAAACAACAAAACTCTGTAAAATCAAAAAAGCAAAATAAACAACCTTGGGATTGTGGGGGGAATAAAAAAGCCCCAAGGACAATGTATTGTGATAAGGGCCCAACATTAAGAATAAACCTTGTGGCAAAGGATTAGAAGGGTCTGGTTGTTGTTGTTAAGTTGTGCCCAACTCTTTTGCAACCCCATTGACTGTAGTTCACCAGGCTCCTCTGCCCATGGCATTTCCCAGACAAGCATACTGGAGTGGGTTGTCATTTCCTTCTTAGAGAGAAACATCAAGCCCATTATCCAGTATTACTCCAAACTGAAACCAAAGGCAACTTTGTCAATTAATTTGTGTGCAATTAAGAGAACAATTTTAACTTATTGTAAAGACCTCATTTTCAACATTTGCATTAAAATTTAACATTCAATCTGCCAATTCAGTGATGTGGAACAAGGTTGACTATAGGTGACAGCCTCATGAACATGCTGGATATTGCAAGGGATGACCTAGAAAGTTTGAGACTGCACAGCAGGAGGCTAGAATGTGTTGTGTGATCTTGGGCTAAAAATAAGTGCTTTCTCTAGATAGCATAAACAGATAGAGAAATATTCCATGTTCCTGGTTTGGAAGAATCAATGTCATGAAAATGACCATGCTACCAAATATTATCTACTGATTCAATGTGATTCCTAAAACATTACTAATGGCATTTTTCACAGAACTAGACCAAAAAATAGCACAGTTCATATGGAAGCACAAAAGAGCCTGGATAGCCAAAGCAGTCTTGAGAAAGAAGAATGGAGCTGGAGGGATCAACCTGCCTAATTTCAGACTCTATTACAAAGCAGCAGTCATCAAGACTGTATGGTACTGGCACAAAAACAGAAGTACAGACCAATGGAACAAGATAGAGAGCCCAGAGATAAACCCATGTACCTATGGTAGCTTATTTTTGACAAAGGAGGTAAGAATATACAAAAGCGCAAAGACAGCCTCTTCAACAAATGGTGCTGCAAAAACTAGACAGCTACATGTAAAAGAATGAAGTTGGAACACTTTCCAACATGATATACAAAGATAAACTCAAAATGGATTAAAGACCTAAATGTAAGACCAGAAACCATAAAACTCTTAGAGGAAAACATAGGCAGAAAACTTGATGACATAAATCAAAGCAAGATCTTCTATGACCCACCCTCTAGAGTAATGGAAATAAAACCAAAAATAAAGGCAAAACCTAATTAAACTTAAAAGCTTTTGCAAAACTAAACAACGTGGAAGGACACCCTCAGAATGGGAGAAATTACTAGCAAATGCAACAACCGACAAAGAATTATTTTCCAAAATATACAAGCAGCTTAGACAGCTCAACCCTGGGAAAAAACAAACAACCCAAAAAAAAAAAAAAAAAAAGGGAAAAAGACCTAAGGAGAATCTCCATATCTCCAAAGAAGACATACACATGGCCAAAAAACACATGAAAAGATGCTCAACGGCTCTCATTATTAGAGAAATGCAAATCAAAGCTACAATGAGATATCACCTCACACCTGTCAGAATGGCCATCATCAAAAAATCTGCAGACAATAAATGCTGGAGAGGGTATGGAGAAAAGAGAACCCTCTTGCACTGTTGGTGGGATTGTAAATTGATACAGCCACTATGGAAGACAGCATGGTGATTCCTTAAAAAACTAGGAATAGAACCACATATAACCCAGCAATCCCACTATAAATGCATATACCCTGAGGAAATAAAAATTGAAATAGACACATGTACCCCAATGTCCATTGTAGCATTTTTAAAAATGTTGGCCTCTTTTATTGGTTTTTTATTTATTGATTTTCATCCATCTTTACTCTTTGGCCTGTGTGGGCCTCCCATTGCAGTAGCCTCTCTCATTGCAGAGCACCGGCTCTGGGTGCATGCACTCCAGAGCACTGGCTCGTAATTGGACACACCAGTCCAGCCACTCCCTGACAAGTGGGATCTTCCTGGGCCAGGGATGGAACCACTGCTCCTTGCACTGCAAGGGGGACTCTTGACCCACTGGACCACCAGGGAAGCCCCAGTTGCAGCACTTTTTACAAGAACTAGAACATGGAAACCGCCTAGATGTCCATCAACAAATGAATGGATAAAGAAGCTGTAGTACATATATGCAGTGGAATATTTCTTAGCTGTAAAAAGAAATGCATTTGAGTCTGTCCTAATGAGGTGGATGAACTTAGAACCTATCATACAAAGTAGTACAAGAAACCAATAAAACTCTTAGAGGAAAACATAGGCAGAAAACTTGATGACATAAATCAAAGCAAGATCTTCTATGACCCACCCTCTAGAGTAATGGAAATAAAACCAAAAATAAAGGCAAAACCTAATTAAACTTAAAAGCTTTTGCAAAACTAAACAACGTGGAAGGACACCCTCAGAATGGGAGAAATTACTAGCAAATGCAACAACCGACAAAGAATTATTTTCCAAAATATACAAGCAGCTTAGACAGCTCAACCCTGGGAAAAAACAAACAACCCAAAAAAAAAAAAAAAAAAGGGAAAAAGACCTAAGGAGAATCTCCATATCTCCAAAGAAGACATACACATGGCCAAAAAACACATGAAAAGATGCTCAACGGCTCTCATTATTAGAGAAATGCAAATCAAAGCTACAATGAGATATCACCTCACACCTGTCAGAATGGCCATCATCAAAAAATCTGCAGACAATAAATGCTGGAGAGGGTATGGAGAAAAGAGAACCCTCTTGCACTGTTGGTGGGATTGTAAATTGATACAGCCACTATGGAAGACAGCATGGTGATTCCTTAAAAAACTAGGAATAGAACCACATATAACCCAGCAATCCCACTATAAATGCATATACCCTGAGGAAATAAAAATTGAAATAGACACATGTACCCCAATGTCCATTGTAGCATTTTTAAAAATGTTGGCCTCTTTTATTGGTTTTTTATTTATTGATTTTCATCCATCTTTACTCTTTGGCCTGTGTGGGCCTCCCATTGCAGTAGCCTCTCTCATTGCAGAGCACCGGCTCTGGGTGCATGCACTCCAGAGCACTGGCTCGTAATTGGACACACCAGTCCAGCCACTCCCTGACAAGTGGGATCTTCCTGGGCCAGGGATGGAACCACTGCTCCTTGCACTGCAAGGGGGACTCTTGACCCACTGGACCACCAGGGAAGCCCCAGTTGCAGCACTTTTTACAAGAACTAGAACATGGAAACCGCCTAGATGTCCATCAACAAATGAATGGATAAAGAAGCTGTAGTACATATATGCAGTGGAATATTTCTTAGCTGTAAAAAGAAATGCATTTGAGTCTGTCCTAATGAGGTGGATGAACTTAGAACCTATCATACAAAGTGAAGTAAGTCAGAAAGAGAAGGATAAATATAGTATACTAACACATATAGGTGAAAGCTGGAAAAATGGTACTGGTAAATATATATGCAGAGCAGCAATGGAGAAAGAGACATAGAGAACAGACCTGTGGATGTTGCAGGGAGGGAGGCGTGCGTGAGAGGTATGGAAAGAGTAACATGGAAATTTACATTACCATGTGTAAAAGAGACAGCCATGTGAGTACGCTATAAGACTAGGGGGACTTACATGGGGGCTGTGCAACAACCTGGAGGAGTGGGGCAGGGAAGGAGATGGGAGGGAGGTTCAGATGGGAGGGGTCAAGTGTATACCTATGACTGACTCGGGTTTATGTATAGCAGTAAACATCAAAACTCTGTGAACAGAAACTAAAAAATAACCAGGTGACCCAAAGTCAGTAATGTATGAATCACTTAAAATCTCTTCCCCGTATACCTTTCAAACTTTCTTCAAGTACAATGATTGTGCTTTGTCTTTTTTTTTTTTTTTTTAAGTGCTTTTTCATGACTGCTCTTCTATTATCTGAAAAATAAGGGAACTGGGGCTGTGATCTCTTAAGTTCTCTTTGCCTCTGGATATCTATAATATTAACTAGGAAACATTCTCATTTAAAAAAATTAAAACAGATCCTAGAATTGTTCCTGCAGAAAATTATATTAGTGTATTTTAAGTTACATATTTTGTTTGTATGTTCAACTATCAATGAGGCAACATAACAGGTCAAGAACATGAACTTTGGGTTCGTTAGAACTGGTTTTATTCAAGCTTTGTCATTTTACTGACTATGAGGCTATCAGCAATTTATTTAGCTTTTCTGGGTTTATTATCTATCAAATGAGAAAGTTAAAACTTATCTCAAATGAAGTGTTTAGCATTAAATAAGATAATGAATGCAAGAGCTTAACACAATACTGGACACAAAAGATAGTCAATAAATGATACTGTTTTTAACAAATGCTTCTGTGAAATGTACACTGTCCAAGGTGGTGAAATAAAACTGAGCCCCTGCTTAAAATCAGGGAGAGAGCTATATATCGTTGTATCCTGTACACATGAAAAGTATTTGGTAGAGGCATGAATGAAATAGTATCAGAGCACAGGAAGAATGATATTGCCTTAGAGCATGAGGTAAAATCTAGAGACAGTTATACAGAGGAGGAGGTGATACTGTCAACTGGACTTAATATACAAGTGAATTAGCTAGGTAAGCAAGGCAGAAAAGGGCAAAGGAAGGAGCATGAGCAAAGGATTATGGGCCTCATGGTGTTGTGATTGAATGTCATGAGCAGTCAGATCGATCAATAGAAGAGACTAGGAAAGCAACTTGGGGCTGCCTGTGAAATGTCATATGAGAAAGTTCGGACTTAATAAGTAGGGGCCCATCAAATTTGATTTACTGCATATTTGTTTTAAACTTTTAAACATCAGGTCTTTTACTGAGTCAGACTGCTTAATACAGTTGTCCCTTTGTAGTCACAAGTTCCATATCCTTTGATTTAACTAATGACAGATTGAAAATATTTTTTTTAAGTTTTGGAAAGTTCCAAAAAGTAAGAATTGAATTTCCACATGCTGACAATTACTTATCTAACATTCACATTGTATTAGGTATTATACATAATTTAGATGTGATTTAAAATATAAGGGATGATGTACATAGTTATATGCAAATACTATGCCATTTTATATCAGGGACTTGAGCATCCTTGGATTTTGGTGTCTAAGGGAGAAGGAAAAATAGATAATCCTGGAATGAATTCCTCATGAATAGGATAACTGTCCTATTGCCTCCATGGTCTAAATCAGGGGTGAACAAACAGATTGCAGACCAAATCTGGTCTGAGGCTCAAGCTGAGAATTTTTTTTAAATGGTTACATTTCAAGTGGTTATACAAGTAACTATTCAATATGCTTGATTTTGCCCTTTGATCACTAAGCGTAAAATATTATTGATGTTGTTGTTATTTGAACCTTAAAGAAAACTTTTGCTAATTGCTGTCTGAATGATTAATGGTATGCTCATAATATTTTTATTAAAAGGTCAATATGTTCATTAAATTTTTATAAACATTTGTATTGTGCCTACTATGTGTCTGGAAATGTCTTTTCTCCCTGAAAACGTTGTTTTTATTGTCCAACCTAACTTTCACATTATGTAGCAGATTCAGGGCTCATTACCTAGCTCTGGTCTTTCCTGCAGTCATTGTCTTTTTGAATGTATTTGTATTCTTTGTATTCTTTTCTAAATCATGTGGTAATTATCAATTAAACAATGGGGAATTTTGTGTTTTTCCATTTTTTTATTTCTAGTGGTTATCCAACAGTTCTACTGGTATCTATTTTCTTTGCCTGAAAATACAAATTTCCCTCTTTTCTAAGTGTCCTATTTTGTGCAGAATCTGCATTAACTGAACTATAGATCACTGACACATAGACAAAAGATGCCAAAACAACAGTGGCAGAAACAGAGTAGAGCATAGTTCTCCTCCTCATATAGTAGCCATTGGGTAATTGGACAGGGGATACAACGACAGCTCAGCTCCATAATGTGTTGCACGGATCCAGGCCTCTGTTGGCTTGTGGCTTCTCTGTCCTTATAGGTTGCTCTTTTCTGAATGGGACAAGATGAGTCACCACCACACTGTGTTCCAAACACTTGGATCAAAGATGGCGAGAACATACCTTGCACCATAGTTGCAAAGTTATAGAAAGACAGTGCAGGGCTTCCCTGGTGGTCCAGTGAGTAAGGACACCGCCTTGCAGTGCAAGTAGCGCCGGTTCAATCCCTGGCCTGGGAAGATCCCACATGCCGCGGAGCGGCTGGACCCATGTGTCCAATTACTGAGCCAGAACTCTGGCGCGCATGTGCCCAGGGCCGGTGCTCTGCGACAACAGAGGCCACCGCAATGGGAGGCCCACACGGGCCAAAAAAAAAGACAGTGCACCCAAGCAAGTGCTCCAGCTATCTGTTATTACTAATAAATAGATAATTGCAAAAGGTTTGGTGAAGTGCCAGTTGTTTAGTATGTGCTGAGTAAAAATAGTTACAATGGAGACAAATTGTGAAAAAAAAATAAAAAATCATTTTTGATCTTCTTGATGGTTCTAGGGATATGACGGCTATTATAATGAGAATACCAGTACAGTTGCACTTGAGAGGAATTTTTGTTTTGTTTTGTTATGAGCTGAAGAGTGTTTGAAGGATTTCAGTTCTAGTAAATTCTGAATTCCATGCATAACTCAACAGCACATTCTTCGAATCCCTGTACTTTTTTTCAGACTTTTTGCCTGTAGCTAAATCCTATTAAATATATTTCCATGTCATGTTGTGCTTAAATAATGTGGCAGGACAGAGCCTTGACTTAGAAAGTGACACCCTTCCTCCAAGGAGGCTTCTATCACAATCACCTCATACAGAAATCATATCTTGTGTTTTGCCTCTGTGGAAATGGGCGACATTGTTAAAAATTTATTTTTGCTGCAAGAAAATCTGATTCTTGGTTTATTGTGTCAAACAGCTGCTAGTGTAGAGTGCCGGGCAGCTGTCCAGCTGTGAGATTCACAAAATTAATTTAAGCCTTGGGTATATTGTGAGGCCAATTAGAATAGTCCCTCCAGGTATAGCAGTGACTTAAGAATACTTGTCATTGAGTGGGGAGCATGGTCCCAGATGAGTTGATAGTGCCCAAAGTCCTATAAGGAATATTTTCCAAATATTATGGCAAATTATCATGTAAAGTATGCTTATGACAGCTTGGTGCATATATATATATATATATATATATATATATATATATATATATATATACATGTGCATACACAGACATATATGAATAGGAATGAAAGAAAATCCCAATAATACTTCGGTATATATCATCTTACAGAATATGGTATGTAGTTTCTGCAGTAATCCAAAGCCTTTGACTGAAATTGAATTGGATTCTGTCTATTGAAGACACCTCTTTCTCTCTCCACCTTTCCTTCTCTTTGTACTAATTCTACTGAGATAGGGTTGGATACGTCAGTTTGAATCCATTGCCTCCTTTAAATGAAAGATGCAAAGTAAAATCTTACAGACCTTTGATTTGTCTCTGTGGTCTTTGATCCCTGGGTTTGAGGAGCACTGAATTAAAGGTTGAGCACTGTCATCACACTAGGTTATCACGGAAACAGTGTAATCATAAACGCAATCACAGAAGCTGACATGGAAATCTCATAGCTCTGCCCATTTATAAAGTGTCTGCTGTACATACAATTTATTATATGCATATGTCAATGTTTAGGGTTATGATACCATAAAGAAAATTTAAAGTCATCACATAAAATTCTCATGCACTAAATAATAAATCCAAAGAATGCCCTAAGGATCTTCAGGCATGGAGTTTGAGAGGTATTGATTCAAATACAGTTTCAAAGTTGCTTAAGATTAAATAGGCCATTTTCAGATCTGGAGGTTCTCCTCATAAATTTAGTTTCAATTGATACATATTTATTAAGATGCATATGATGTTTCAGAGCACAGGTTTTGGGGTTGCAAAAACTCAAAACTCAAATTAAGTTGTGGCTCTGTCCTTTGTTTGGGGAATGTTTTGGCCATGCATCTCCTGCCAACTTTCTCTGAGGATCTGTTTAATCTAGCCCTGGTTCTCCTTTAGAACTGAGCCAAACACATTTTGAAATGAAAGCTTTCCTCACCTCATTATAACAGCTAGTTCTTATTATGTGTACGCATATGTTACATATGCAATAGTAATAATAATGACAAGCATACAGTAATGGTTAGCTTTAATGAGCAGTTGTTATGTACCAGGCACTAGGGCAGGTGCTTTACCTGTGTTGCCTCATTTAAACTTAACAGTGCCCCTGTGAGATAAGTATTTTCCCTTTACAAATTGAAAAAAACAACAACAAAAAAATAAACCAATGCTGTTCAATAGAAGTCTAAAACATCTTAAATTATCTAGTATCCACATTTAATAAAAAGTGAAAAGAATTTAAATATCTTACAAAATCCAATGGCTAAAGTGAAATGTAGTACTATTAAAAACAATAACACTGAGTGTAATAGAAAACAATATTTTATACTGCTTCCATTTTAAATTGTAAATTGAATTAATTAAAATAAAAATTTAGAATTTAGTTCCTTAGTTTGAATCCATTGCCTCCTTTAAATGAAGTTAAACAGACCTTTGATTTGTCTCTGTGGTCTTTGATCCCTGGGTTTGAGGAGCACTGAATTAAAGGTTGAGCACTGTCATCACACTAGGTTATCACGGAAACAGTGTAATCATAAACGCAATCACAGAAGCTGACATGGAAATCTCATAGCTCTGCCCATTTATAAAGTGTCTGCTGTACATACAATTTATTATATGCATATGTCAATGTTTAGGGTTATGATACCATAAAGAAAATTTAAAGTCATCACATAAAATTCTCATGCACTAAATAATAAATCCAAAGAATGCCCTAAGGATCTTCAGGCATGGAGTTTGAGAGGTATTGATTCAAATACAGTTTCAAAGTTGCTTAAGATTAAATAGGCCATTTTCAGATCTGGAGGTTCTCCTCATAAATTTAGTTTCAATTGATACATATTTATTAAGATGCATATGATGTTTCAGAGCACAGGTTTTGGGGTTGCAAAAACTCAAAACTCAAATTAAGTTGTGGCTCTGTCCTTTGTTTGGGGAATGTTTTGGCCATGCATCTCCTGCCAACTTTCTCTGAGGATCTGTTTAATCTAGCCCTGGTTCTCCTTTAGAACTGAGCCAAACACATTTTGAAATGAAAGCTTTCCTCACCTCATTATAACAGCTAGTTCTTATTATGTGTACGCATATGTTACATATGCAATAGTAATAATAATGACAAGCATACAGTAATGGTTAGCTTTAATGAGCAGTTGTTATGTACCAGGCACTAGGGCAGGTGCTTTACCTGTGTTGCCTCATTTAAACTTAACAGTGCCCCTGTGAGATAAGTATTTTCCCTTTACAAATTGAAAAAAACAACAACAAAAAAATAAACCAATGCTGTTCAATAGAAGTCTAAAACATCTTAAATTATCTAGTATCCACATTTAATAAAAAGTGAAAAGAATTTAAATATCTTACAAAATCCAATGGCTAAAGTGAAATGTAGTACTATTAAAAACAATAACACTGAGTGTAATAGAAAACAATATTTTATACTGCTTCCATTTTAAATTGTAAATTGAATTAATTAAAATAAAAATTTAGAATTTAGTTCCTTAGTCACACTAGCTAGGTTTTAACTAGTCAATAATTTCATTTTCCTAGTAGCTTCTATGTTGGTAAGCACAAGCCTAGATGCTAAATATCCTGCCATAAGTTATTCATACATTTACTTAGTAAATATTTGCTGAGTATTTATTACAAGACAGGTGCTGTTCTAATCTCTGGAGACACAGTAGTTAACAAGACAGACAGAATCTCTGCTCTGGTGAAGCTTTCATTGCTGTAGGGATAAGGAAGACAATTAACTAAAAAATGAGTTCAAGTAGCATTATATGCTATGAGGAAGGGCAAAGCAGGAGGAGCCAGAATGATGGACAGACTTCTGTGTATAGCTCTTCAGGCTCTACACTGCCCAGCTGTGCTCAAAGGTCACCATTCATGGGGGACTATGATGTGAAGGCCACTCCCTGGTGTCCTGCAAAGTCCTGGAGTAGCCCCGTGAATGTGAGCTGAAACCTTATGTAGAGTGATCAGGGAAAATCTCTCTAATAATGGAAGGTCATTATAGCAAAGATAAAAAGGTAGTAAAGGAGCAAGCCAGATGATGTTTGAAAGAAGTGCTCTTCATGCGGGGCGAATAGAGAATGCAAAAACCCTGAGACAAGAAGAGGACGGAGCATGTTGGAGGCCTAGCACAGGGAGCCGTTATAGGCAGAGGACACTTACTGAAAAGGCAGCATGGTCAGAAGATGAAGTCAGGGCAGACGCAAGAACCTGGACCACATAGCAGCTTGCTGGCCACACTGAGTTCTTTTTCATTTACACCAAGAAAAGAAGCAATCAATCTTCCTCTCTTTTCCTCAGCCTCATTTTCATTATAAAGAATTAGCCTATCTGCTTTGTTGAGACTGCACTGAAGAGGAATGATGTGTGGAGGGAAACTAGTGAGCATATTACTGTGATAATCAAGGTGAAATATGACAGTTGTTCAGAATAGGGTCAACAGCAGGCAAAATAGAGAAAGTTGGCTTCTGAATTTATTTAGAAGATTGAGGCAGTAGGACATGCTGATGGATGAAATGTGACTTTTTTTAGAAAAAGAGAAGAGTCATCTATATCCATCTACTTTTCTGTCTATTCATACTGTTAACTTTTGAGAGTTTGATATTGCAATTCCATCTAAAAGTCTTAATTCATCTACTTAAAAAAAGTGTAACCATAGTTCCTTAGTCACACTAGCTAGGTTTTAACTAGTCAATAATTTCATTTTCCTAGTAGCTTCTATGTTGGTAAGCACAAGCCTAGATGCTAAATATCCTGCCATAAGTTATTCATACATTTACTTAGTAAATATTTGCTGAGTATTTATTACAAGACAGGTGCTGTTCTAATCTCTGGAGACACAGTAGTTAACAAGACAGACAGAATCTCTGCTCTGGTGAAGCTTTCATTGCTGTAGGGATAAGGAAGACAATTAACTAAAAAATGAGTTCAAGTAGCATTATATGCTATGAGGAAGGGCAAAGCAGGAGGAGCCAGAATGATGGACAGACTTCTGTGTATAGCTCTTCAGGCTCTACACTGCCCAGCTGTGCTCAAAGGTCACCATTCATGGGGGACTATGATGTGAAGGCCACTCCCTGGTGTCCTGCAAAGTCCTGGAGTAGCCCCGTGAATGTGAGCTGAAACCTTATGTAGAGTGATCAGGGAAAATCTCTCTAATAATGGAAGGTCATTATAGCAAAGATAAAAAGGTAGTAAAGGAGCAAGCCAGATGATGTTTGAAAGAAGTGCTCTTCATGCGGGGCGAATAGAGAATGCAAAAACCCTGAGACAAGAAGAGGACGGAGCATGTTGGAGGCCTAGCACGGGGAGCCGTTATAGGCAGAGGACACTTACTGAAAAGGCAGCATGGTCAGAAGATGAAGTCAGGGCAGACGCAAGAACCTGGACCACATAGCAGCTTGCTGGCCACACTGAGTTCTTTTCATTTACACCAAGAAAAGAAGCAATCAATCTTCCTCTCTTTTCCTCAGCCTCATTTTCATTATAAAGAATTAGCCTATCTGCTTTGTTGAGACTGCACTGAAGAGGAATGATGTGTGGAGGGAAACTAGTGAGCATATTACTGTGATAATCAAGGTGAAATATGACAGTTGTTCAGAATAGGGTCAACAGCAGGCAAAATAGAGAAAGTTGGCTTCTGAATTTATTTAGAAGATTGAGGCAGTAGGACATGCTGATGGATGAAATGTGACTTTTTTTAGAAAAAGAGAAGAGTCATCTATATCCATCTACTTTTCTGTCTATTCATACTGTTAACTTTTGAGAGTTTGATATTGCAATTCCATCTAAAAGTCTTAATTCATCTACTTAAAAAAATAATTGTAATATATAGTGTAACCATATGCAAATTTGTTCTGTCTCCTGTACAGGTGTTATTATGTTCTCATAAATGAAAAAATAAAAAGACAGAAGAAAAGAAGTCAAACATAATTCCGATTATTTTAACCTGAGTCATCTATAGAATAGAGTAGCCATTTTTGACAAGGAGAGAATTTAAGAAAGCAGGGTTTTTATTGGGAGTGAGCCCAAATTAAGACTCTTTGCTTGGATATTTACAGTTGGAAGTGACCATTCATTGATCAAATGGAATGTTGAGTGTGAAGTTAACGTGACCTATCAAGGCCGAATATGTAAACCCAGGAATTATCAGTATATGAAGTGGTATTTAGGGTCACAAGACTGGTATAAATCACCTGAAGGGTAGGTGTGATTAGAGATGAGAAAAGGCAAGGGAGAGGGCCTCCAGAATACTAATGCTTAGAAGTACAGGTCACCAAGGAAGATCAACAAAGAAGTGTGAAGGATACACAGGTGAGGCAGAGAAACCAAAGGAAGTACTCTACTGATAGCCACGTGATGAAGTCGAAGCTTTAAGGATAGAACTAGATCATCTTATTCTAGCACCCACACTTTACATTATTCCAAGTGCAGTTACCCCCACCAACATCTAAAAGAAGAGGCCACAGTCTGTCTTTTTTTTTCTTTTTGTAAATTAATTTTTTTTAATTGAAAGATAATTGTTTTATGGAATTTTGTTTTCTGTCAAATATCAACAAGAATCAGCCACAGGTATACATATGTCCCTTCCCTCTTGAACCTCCCATCTCCCCCTCATCTCCCCCCTCCAGTTTGTTACAGAGTCACTGAGTTCCCTGAATTATACAGCATATTCCCATTAGCTATCTATTTTACATGTGGTAATGTAAGTTTCCATGTCACTCTCTGTACGTCTCACCCTCTCCTTCCTCGCCCCACCATGTCCATAAGTCTGTTCTGTATGTTATTTCTCAGCTACTGTCCTGCCAATAAGTTCATCGGCGCCATCTTTCTAGATTCCATATATATGCATTATTATATGAGATTTATTTTTCTCTTTCTGACTAACATCACTCTGTAGAAAAGGCTCCAAGTTCATTCACCTTATTAGATCTGCACAGTCTGTCTTGTTGGTAGTTGTATCATGCTGCCCTGTACCGTGCTGTGTACCCAGTACATGTTTAATGAATAAATGAACATTTATACTGGGTAAATCAGAAGACTGAGTCACAAAGGCATTGGTGATCAATAAGTGACAAGTAGGATTAGACCTCAGATGTGCTGGCTGTACAAATATTTTCCAAGGATCATTGACCAACAGGCATGTGTCTCTGGTTTCTGCTGTCCAGCACATATACACCCAAACCAAAATCCTTTTCTTAAGATGCTTAGTGGACAGTTCAACTTTCTTAACCCCATTCACACTGTTTGTTTTCCTAAGCTGTTTGTTTTCCTAAGCTGAGCTCCTTGAAGAAAAGATAACAATGAATTATATTATGCCTGCTCACTTTGATGTTCTACATCAATGCCTTTTCTGTTCACTGTGGTCACTCTACTTCTTCCCCCGCCCCCAACACACATTTAAAAGATAAAGAGATATAATTTTATCTTTCTATTTCTTTTCATGGTTTTCAACACCTGAGAATGCTCTCACGTAAAACTGATTTAATCTGCCTGCACTGCAGGAGAGCTGGATTTGATTCCTGGGTTCCAAAGATCCCCGGAGCAGGGAATGGCAACCCCCTCTAGGTATCCCTGCCTGGAAGGAGGAACCTGGAAGGCTGTCTGGAGGTCGCAAAGAATCAGACATAATTGAGTGACTAACACACCAGGCTTCAAATTAACACAGACTACTTTTAACTTCTATTGCTTTGTTTTTTCTCTAGCAACTTTCGTGTGTGTGTGCGTGCACATGAGTGCATGCTTAATCATGTCTGACTCTTTGTGACTGCATGGACTGTACCCCACCACGCTCCTTCCTCGCCCCACCATGTCCATAAGTCTGTTCTGTATGTTATTTCTCAGCTACTGTCCTGCCAATAAGTTCATCGGCGCCATCTTTCTAGATTCCATATATATGCATTATTATATGAGATTTATTTTTCTTTCTGACTAACATCACTCTGTAGAAAAGGCTCCAAGTTCATTCACCTTATTAGATCTGCACAGTCTGTCTTGTTGGTAGTTGTATCATGCTGCCCTGTACCGTGCTGTGTACCCAGTACATGTTTAATGAATAAATGAACATTTATACTGGGTAAATCAGAAGACTGAGTCACAAAGGCATTGGTGATCAATAAGTGACAAGTAGGATTAGACCTCAGATGTGCTGGCTGTACAAATATTTTCCAAGGATCATTGACCAACAGGCATGTGTCTCTGGTTTCTGCTGTCCAGCACATATACACCCAAACCAAAATCCTTTTCTTAAGATGCTTAGTGGACAGTTCAACTTTCTTAACCCCATTCACACTGTTTGTTTTCCTAAGCTGTTTGTTTTCCTAAGCTGAGCTCCTTGAAGAAAAGATAACAATGAATTATATTATGCCTGCTCACTTTGATGTTCTACATCAATGCCTTTTCTGTTCACTGTGGTCACTCTACTTCTTCCCCCGCCCCCAACACACATTTAAAAGATAAAGAGATATAATTTTATCTTTCTATTTCTTTTCATGGTTTTCAACACCTGAGAATGCTCTCACGTAAAACTGATTTAATCTGCCTGCACTGCAGGAGAGCTGGATTTGATTCCTGGGTTCCAAAGATCCCCGGAGCAGGGAATGGCAACCCCCTCTAGGTATCCCTGCCTGGAAGGAGGAACCTGGAAGGCTGTCTGGAGGTCGCAAAGAATCAGACATAATTGAGTGACTAACACACCAGGCTTCAAATTAACACAGACTACTTTTAACTTCTATTGCTTTGTTTTTTCTCTAGCAACTTTCGTGTGTGTGTGCGTGCACATGAGTGCATGCTTAATCATGTCTGACTCTTTGTGACTGCATGGACTGTACCCCACCACGCTCCTCTATCCTTGGAATGTTGCAGGCAAAAAATACTGGAGTAGGTTGCCATTTCCTTCTTCAGAGGATCTTTGCTGCCCAGAGATTGAACCTGCATCTCTTGTGTCTCCTGCATTAGCAGGATCTACCACTGGCATGAAGCCCCAGAAACCGTCTAACCTTGGTTAAATGGGCAAATATTCTACTAGCTCTCTCTACTTGGAAGTAGATTAAGTGCAAGATTGATTTTTTTAAATTTTCATTTCACAGAGGGGATGTTCCACGTTATAAAGGTAACCCATATCCACAAAAGAAAATTTGAAACACACAAAGAAACACACACAGTTATATATGCACGTACACACATTAAGGGGGAAAAAAAATCAGTTCTGCAGTCCAAAGATGACAGCTTTAAAATTATTGGTGTATTTTCTTGCAGGTCATATCTCTTTACTTGAGTGAGTGCGTGACTGTGTGTGTGAGTGTGTGTACACAAACTTGTTACAAGTCACGCTTTTTCACTTCAAAAAATGCATTTCTCTTTCTGTGTAGCTTTCTTAACTATTGTTTTAGTCCCTATATACTGTCCTGTGATGAGAATGTCTCCCTCCCATTGATAGGTGCTTGTTTCTAGTTATCTTGTTGTAAATGATGCTACATTGAACATGTTTATTCATAATATAGATTCTATGGTTAGAGTGGTTTCTAAATCACTCCCTAAAATAGAATCATTTCCAAATTTCCAGAAGTAGAATCATTTATTCAAACATTACCAGTATTTAAAGTAACTGATACACATTGCTTATATATTTTGCAAAAATATTGAACCATTTTAAACTTCTACCTCTAATGAATGCAAAGATCTATTTCCCTACTAGCACTGATTATTATTTAAACTATGCTTTTTTTTAATTTAAACTGTGCAAATTTAATAGGTTTAAGATCACCAAATTTTATTAATTTGCATGCATGTGACTGCCTCTAAAGGTGAAAATTTCCACATAACTATTTCTTCATTGTATTAATTATTTGATTCATGTCCTTTCTTCATTTGTCTATTAAGGTATCAAAATACTCTTGTTATCAATTTGCCTAATTTTTAATAGAATAAACATACTGTATTTATCAAATATTTCCTTATAAACACATGTTTACAGATCCTGTTTGTATTTTCAAGTTGGTTATAGCATGGATTTTAATAAGTTTGAGAAGATCAGTACCCTGTAAAATAAAAATAAATATTCATGGTATAACTTTTAAGAAATACAAATAAACAGGAAAAAATTAAGTTCTCCCACATGCTTATGATAATTATTCATAACATTTGGGGCATTTTCTTTCATCTTTTTCTTATACACTTAAGTATTTTTCACAAAAGTAGGCTCATGTACATTCCACTGTCCTATTTTTTTTCCACTCAGAACTTTAAGAATTTATTTTAATGGCATTAAATATTCTTCTTTATTATCATTTTAATAGGCTCATAATATGGAAAGACAGAATTTATTTATCTAGACCACTGTTGTTGAATCTCTTTATTTCTAATATTTCACTGTTACAAAGATGCATAGACAGTTTTATTTGTTGAATCTTTGGGCATATTCATAATTATTTATTTAGGACGAATTTCTAAAAGTGGGTCATAGGTTTAACCGAATTTTAAAGCTTCTGTTATATATTGGCAAATTGCCCTTCAAAGTTGTGTTTTAACTTTATGGCATGGGATTTATTTTGGCTTGAAGTTGTAAATGTTTACATAGTACTTGAAACAATTTAAAGGGGGCAATTTACCTAGCTATGTATGTGCTGAAAACAAAAGACAAATATTTCTGCAGTATGCCAGGAGCACACATTTCCAGAGCAGATAGCTCACAATTTATAAGCCTTAGAGTTAGTTGGACTCATATGTATGGCTTCTTTCCTAAATATACTAGGGAAAGCTTAGTTTAAAAATATCAACTCTTTACTTTGTCTACATCAACTTGCCTTTGCTCCCCCAAATGCATGTTTTCCAGATCACCTTAAGATGTAGAGGTACTGGCCCAGAGGAGCTATAATAGTTCTACCAGATGCTTCCATGTACTAAGCACTTGCCAAAATCCTTTTGTGGGCCATGCTACAAAGATTATGGGATCCTAGTTCCAGACCAGGGACTGAACCTGCACAGTCTCCTGCAGTGGAAGCATGGCGTCCTAGCCATTGGACCACCAGGGAATTCCCCATCTTTTTATTTAATCCCAGAATAGCCTCACTTTGTGGAAGAGGAAACCAAGATTCTGAATGGTTGAGGGACTTGTTCTAATTTACACAGAAGAATTTGCAGAACTGGTATGTTTCACTCCAAAAAGAGTACGTTTTTTCATTATTCTATGTTGCTTCCTCATGGACTGCAAGATTTCGGCATAAATTTTGCTTCTACCCACCTCCCCATCCAACCAACTTGCACTTGCATTTACATTTATATTAACAATGGACCTTTGAGAATTGAGCACAAGTTCTGATTGCAGCCTTTCATCTCTCTCTGCTCTTGTTTATTTTAGTTAACCACTTGGAAATTATATATAGCACCCAACAAAGTAGCATTTCATATTAATGAGGATTAATCATATGTATACTATAAAATAATATAAATTAACTATAACACCGGTTTATATAGTTTATGATTTGTCTAAATATGCCTTTTAATCAATACTGAGCAATGAGTTGTAGTTTTTTAAGCCATTTGGTAGATTGGGAGAGAAAGATATTCAGCTCTCACTACTATATATACTTTAAATATGTAATTAGCAAAGAAAGGTATTGGGTAGTACAGTGAGACCAAAAATAATGAGTTATAAATGTTCATTTAATAATCTTTAGTAGAAAAAATTGATGATCTGAGGTCAAAGATCTTTTGTATCCCATCATGACCTTTTGCTAATAGGTCCCTTGAACAAGTCCCTTTTTAAAAACATTATCTCACAGCTTCTATGTCTTTGCCTGAAAGATATAATGATATTTTCTTCAAATGCTTAAAGAGGTTTAATTCAGAATCAAATATGGTGGTCAAATTGCCAAAAGATACTGAAATCCTGGAGGAGAAAGAATAGAATTTGGAATGTCAAAGAATGAATATCAGTGGTTCCCCGCCCCCCCACAGCCTTGTATTTCCATGTACTAAGCACTTGCCAAAATCCTTTTGTGGGCCATGCTACAAAGATTATGGGATCCTAGTTCCAGACCAGGGACTGAACCTGCACAGTCTCCTGCAGTGGAAGCATGGCGTCCTAGCCATTGGACCACCAGGGAATTCCCCATCTTTTTATTTAATCCCAGAATAGCCTCACTTTGTGGAAGAGGAAACCAAGATTCTGAATGGTTGAGGGACTTGTTCTAATTTACACAGAAGAATTTGCAGAACTGGTATGTTTCACTCCAAAAAGAGTACGTTTTTTCATTATTCTATGTTGCTTCCTCATGGACTGCAAGATTTCGGCATAAATTTTGCTTCTACCCACCTCCCCATCCAACCAACTTGCACTTGCATTTACATTTATATTAACAATGGACCTTTGAGAATTGAGCACAAGTTCTGATTGCAGCCTTTCATCTCTCTCTGCTCTTGTTTATTTTAGTTAACCACTTGGAAATTATATATAGCACCCAACAAAGTAGCATTTCATATTAATGAGGATTAATCATATGTATACTATAAAATAATATAAATTAACTATAACACCGGTTTATATAGTTTATGATTTGTCTAAATATGCCTTTTAATCAATACTGAGCAATGAGTTGTAGTTTTTTAAGCCATTTGGTAGATTGGGAGAGAAAGATATTCAGCTCTCACTACTATATATACTTTAAATATGTAATTAGCAAAGAAAGGTATTGGGTAGTACAGTGAGACCAAAAATAATGAGTTATAAATGTTCATTTAATAATCTTTAGTAGAAAAAATTGATGATCTGAGGTCAAAGATCTTTTGTATCCCATCATGACCTTTTGCTAATAGGTCCCTTGAACAAGTCCCTTTTTAAAAACATTATCTCACAGCTTCTATGTCTTTGCCTGAAAGATATAATGATATTTTCTTCAAATGCTTAAAGAGGTTTAATTCAGAATCAAATATGGTGGTCAAATTGCCAAAAGATACTGAAATCCTGGAGGAGAAAGAATAGAATTTGGAATGTCAAAGAATGAATATCAGTGGTTCCCCGCCCCCCCACAGCCTTGTATTTCCTGTAGATAATTTGACACATACCATATCCTTTGACCCCTGATCCC
This sequence comes from Tragulus kanchil, assembly GCA_022376925.1. Classification (NCBI taxonomy): domain Eukaryota; kingdom Metazoa; phylum Chordata; class Mammalia; order Artiodactyla; family Tragulidae; genus Tragulus; species Tragulus kanchil. Next base: position 99,472,616 of record JAIOJX010000032.1, read on the forward strand.
ACTCACCCTGAACTTGTCTGTCCATCTTGACTGAACTATTTCTTTCCCATCTGGGCTGTGCTTGTCTCCTTTCATCTACCAACCTATAGAGTTCAGCTCAAGTCACTGCCTTACAGGCCATTTCTGCCTCTCTGCTGCAGGTCTGTCACCGTGGTTAAATGTTCCTTCCACTCTGCTTCCATAATATTTTGTAGGTGATCGTAAACAGTGTTTGTCTCATTGCCCTACATGCTTTTGTATACCTAACTAATGAGTGATTTAACAATTTCTAGAGAGTGCTAAGATTTCTGAGATGCCAGAAATCTCTCTGACTTCAGCTCTCAGGTTATGGCAACTGAGAGGGGGTAGAGTAGATTCAAACCTCTGGAATTTTCATACTTACAATCAATCTTAAATCCCAATCACTCTTGCCTTTCCTGAGGCTAACCAAGACTTATTTTTTGCTACTGTCTTTCACCAGAAGTCTACTGCACTGTGTCTTAGTGAGTCAAAGACAAAACAAGGGTTGCAAAAGAGAGATTTTAAGACCTTGAGTGAAATCATTATTTTGCAAAGTTGCAGCATTTTCTCTCTGGGCATAATTCTAGAGAAAGTTTCCAGATAAGCAGTGTCCATACAGCTTGTAAAGGGTCAAAATAATCATGCAAAGTAGGGGTTATCGCCACTTTATAGTTAAGAAGCTATGAGTTTTAGTATTAATACCATGTCCAAGATTATGGAGAGCCAATATCAGACCATAGCTCCTTTGGCTCCAAAGCTCTTGTCCTTCCCACTCCACCACTGCTACCTGCTCGAATGGGAGAGTGCTTCCTGGTCCCTTAGGACTCAATATCCCCTAACAGCGGGCACCTTTAGGCAGAGTGCAATGACTTTTTTTTCCCCACATCTCATTTTGGCTTCAATTACCCAATCCTAGAACTCTCACCCGGAAATTTGTATCTAAATAATGATATTTTCTTCAAATGCTTAAAGAGGTTTAATTCAGAATCAAATATGGTGGTCAAATTGCCAAAAGATACTGAAATCCTGGAGGAGAAAGAATAGAATTTGGAATGTCAAAGAATGAATATCAGTGGTTCCCCGCCCCCCCACAGCCTTGTATTTCCTGTAGATAATTTGACACATACCATATCCTTTGACCCCTGATCCCACTCACCCTGAACTTGTCTGTCCATCTTGACTGAACTATTTCTTTCCCATCTGGGCTGTGCTTGTCTCCTTTCATCTACCAACCTATAGAGTTCAGCTCAAGTCACTGCCTTACAGGCCATTTCTGCCTCTCTGCTGCAGGTCTGTCACCGTGGTTAAATGTTCCTTCCACTCTGCTTCCATAATATTTTGTAGGTGATCGTAAACAGTGTTTGTCTCATTGCCCTACATGCTTTTGTATACCTAACTAATGAGTGATTTAACAATTTCTAGAGAGTGCTAAGATTTCTGAGATGCCAGAAATCTCTCTGACTTCAGCTCTCAGGTTATGGCAACTGAGAGGGGGTAGAGTAGATTCAAACCTCTGGAATTTTCATACTTACAATCAATCTTAAATCCCAATCACTCTTGCCTTTCCTGAGGCTAACCAAGACTTATTTTTTGCTACTGTCTTTCACCAGAAGTCTACTGCACTGTGTCTTAGTGAGTCAAAGACAAAACAAGGGTTGCAAAAGAGAGATTTTAAGACCTTGAGTGAAATCATTATTTTGCAAAGTTGCAGCATTTTCTCTCTGGGCATAATTCTAGAGAAAGTTTCCAGATAAGCAGTGTCCATACAGCTTGTAAAGGGTCAAAATAATCATGCAAAGTAGGGGTTATCGCCACTTTATAGTTAAGTAAGCTATGAGTTTTAGTATTAATACCATGTCCAAGATTATGGAGAGCCAATATCAGACCATAGCTCCTTTGGCTCCAAAGCTCTTGTCCTTCCCACTCCACCACTGCTACCTGCTCGAATGGGAGAGTGCTTCCCTGGTCCCTTAGGACTCAATATCCCCTAACAGCGGGCACCTTTAGGCAGAGTGCAATGACTTTTTTTTCCCCACATCTCATTTTGGCTTCAATTACCCAATCCTAGAACTCTCACCCTGAAATTTGTATCTAAATTCCTTACTCTACAAATTCACCACCATTTCTTACTACTTCTTTACCTGAGTAAAGAAGAGAGCACATTTGTAAGTCCAATTTTTTGTAAGACCAACAAAGTTTGTTTCAGTACCCAGCTAAAATGACCAGCTATATAGTACTGTACTGTAATAGCTTTATAATACTTTTCACACAAATAATACATAAAAAACAAACACAAAAATAAAGAAAGCATTTTGGGCTTCCCTGGTGATCCAGTGGGTAAGGAAACTACCTTGCAGTGCAAGGGGCACAGGTTCCGATCCCTGGCCTGGAACGATCCCACGTGCTGCGGAGTGGCTGGACTGAAGTGTCTAGCTACCAAGCCCGAACTCTGGAGGGCATGCGCCCAGAGCCAGTGCTCTGCAGCGAGAGGGGCTACTGCGATGGGAGGCCCACACAGGCCAAAGAACAAAGATGGATGAAAACAAATAATGAAAGACTAATAGAAGTCGCCAAAAAAAAGAAAGAAAGAAAGCATTTCAAATTTTATAGCACTGTGCCTTGAAATACACAGCAGTACAGCAAAAGAGCTGGCATACTGGGGCTCACATCAAACAAACAGGCAAGAGTTACTGACTGGAGGAGGGAGAGGAGATGGAAAATGGTAGACATGAAGGAACATTGCAACAAGAAACAGAGGGAAAGCTGCAATTTTGCTCACACCTGATGTTGATGAAACACATTCACATCTTTGAAAGTTCACAACTTGAAGGTTTGTATGTAGGGGACTTACCATATTGTACTTTTTGAAGGTTCAGAGCACAGCAAAGGGCAGTCAGGAAGTAGGGACTCAGCTACATCCAGTCAGAGCTCAGAGCTCAACAGTTCTAGTCTCTGGGGAGTGAGTGCTTTAGTCCTAAAGGGGAATCTGTACACACATCCTGTCCTTTTGATGCCTTGGATCAATCACATGACCTAGACTGTCCATCTCTATTCCACTACTCTTCTTGCTATCTGTACTCATGAAGCTGATGTACAAAAGGGACACCACAGGGCTTCGCTGGTGGTCCAGTGGGTAAGGACACCGCCTTACAGTGCAAGGGGCGCCGGTTCGATCCCTGACCTGGGAAGATCCCACGTGCCGCAGAGTGGCTGGACTGATGTGTCCAATTACCGAGCTGGAGCTCTGGAGTGTACGCGCCCAGAGCTGGTGCTCTGCAACAACAGAGGCCACTGCGATGGGAGGCCCACAGGAGCGAAAGAACAAAGACGGATGAAAATAGAGAAATGAAAGATCAATAGAACTGGCCCGCCCGTCCCTCTCCCTCCCCACCCCACCCCCCAAAATATAAATAAATAAAATAAATGTGTTTTTTTTTTTTAAAAGGGACACCACACAGGACCCACCCCCAGTGATAGCTCTCAAAAGTCCAGCGAGCTGCTAGGCATTGAGCAACCTGGCCTGGGGTCCCAGTACTGGATAATCAAATATAGTTTGTTGGAAAAGCCTTTGGGAAGTAGGAAATCTAATCCTGCTGTTCTCTGAGTGATTTGGCTGCATTTTATTTGTTCTCTTAGCTTATATTTCTTAGTGTTGACATGTGAATGTCCTTATCATTGTTGTTGGTTAGTTGCTAAGTTGCGTCCAACTCTTTTGGGACCCCAAGAGATGTAGTCCACCAGGCTTCTCATTCCATGGAATTTCCCAGACAGAAATACTAGAGTGGGTTGCCATTTCCCACTCCAGGGGATTTTCTTGACCCAGAAATCAAGAAGAGATCCTATGTATTTTGCACTGGCAGGCAGATTCTTTACCACTGAGTCACCAAGAAAGCCTGTCTTTAACTCGAAGAATGCAAGTTCTAACCCCCTTTCCCTTTCTTTTTTTTTTTTATTTTTAAACTTTTATTTTACTTTTAACTTTTACAGAGTTTTGTTGTTTACAGATATGTATGTTCCCAGATTAGTCATATGTATATCCCCCCTCTCCCATCCCTCCCGACCATCACACAGCACCCCTGAAGGGTCTCCTTTTCTCACAGAGCAATGACTATAGCTATTTTCTTCACATATGATAGTACAGGCCTTCATGCTACTTCCTTTATGCCTCCCACCCTCTGTTCTTTCCCCACAATGTCCATATGTCCACTGTCGATGTCTGTCTTTCCGTCGCTTCACTACGTGTGCCATCATAACCATCCTACTAGATTCCATATATATCTGTTAATATATTGTATTTGTCCTTCTCTTTCTGACTGACTTCACTTTTTATGATACATTCTAGATCCAGCCACCTCATTAGGGCTGATTCTTCTGCATTTCTCTTTATAGCTATGTAGTATTCCATCGTATATATGTATCAGAGCTTCAGTATCCATTCGTTCGTCGATGGGCATCTGGGTTGCTTCCATGTTCTAGCTATTGTATAGAGAGCTGCAATGAACATTGGGGTACAGGTGCTTCTTTCACATTTGATTTCATCAGGGTATAAGCCTAAGAGTGGGATTGCTGGGTCATATGGTGCTTCTATTTTGAGTTTTGTAAGAAATCTCCATCCTGTCTTCCATAGAGGCTGTATCAATTTACATTCCCACCAGCAATGCCGGAGTGTTCCCTTTTCTCTGCACCCTCTCCAGCATTTATTGTCTGTCAATTTGTGGATGACGGCCATTCTGACGGGTGCGAGGTGATATTTCATTGTAGTTTTGATTTGCATTTCTCTAATTGTAAATAAAGTTGAGCATCGTTTCATGTGCTTTTGGGCCATCTGTATGTCGTCTTTGGAGAGGTGTCTGTTTAGGTCCTTTTCCCATTTTTTGACTGGGTTTTTCATTTTTCCAGTGCTGAGTTGTCTGAGTTGCTTGTAGATTTTGGAGATTAATTCTTTGTCTGTTGTTTCATTTGCTATGATTTTCTCCCATTCTGTGGGCTGTCTATTCAGTTTTATTGTAATTTCTTTTGCTGTACAAAAGCTTTTAAGTTTCATTAGGTTCCACATGTTCATTTGTCTTTTTAGTTTGGCTATTCTAGTAGGTGGGTCAGAGAAGATCTTGCTTTGATTTATGTCCTTGAGGGTTTTGCCTATATTCTCCTCTAAGAGTTTGATGGTTTCTGGTCTTACATTTAGGTCTTTCCCTTTCCCTTTCTTGATAGGAGACTATAGGGTTAAATGTTATCTACCATCTCCCCAAGATCTTTAAATCCATACTGGAATATTATCATGGATTTTCAGATTTCATTTCATTTTCATTACTCATTGTTTACTGACTTGTTCTCATTCAATTGTTAACTCGTGTCCGACTCTTTGCAACCCAATGAACTGCAGCACACCAGGCTTCCCTGTCTTTCACTATCTCCCAGAGTTTGTTCAAATTCATGTTCATGTTCAAATTTATCACTGAGTTGGTAATGCCATCCAACCATCTCATCCTGTGTCACTCCTCTTGCCCTCAATCTTTCCCAGCATTAGGTACTTTTCCAATGAATTCATTATTCACATCATATGGCCAAAGTATTGGAGTTTCTGCTTCAGCACCAATCCTTCCAATGTATATTCTGGGTTGATTTCCTTTAGGATTGACTGGTTCGGTCTCCTTGCAGTCCAAAAGACTTTCAAGAGTCTTCTCCAGCACTCCATTTCGAACACATCGATTCTTTGGTGCTCAGTCTACTTTATGGCCTCTCACATCCATACATGACTACTGGAAAAACCCACAACTTTGACTATATAGACCTTTGTTGACAAAATGATGTTTACTGACCAAAATCATAATAATCCAGGTTTGGTTTTCATTTGATCCCCATTATGATGAAATGTCATTGCTGGAGGGCTGCACTCTCTTTTTTTTTTTTTTATAATTCGTAAGTAAATGACCTCATTGGTGAGAGTAGGGGAGGAAACTGACTTGTTCAAGGTCACATTGTAAGTACTGACTGAGTTGAGAACATGATCCCTGTTTTTAGACCCATCCCCTGCCTCACCACCCACTCCCTCCCCTAACCTCCAGCTGCTGCTGGTAGTTTTAGCCTGCAAGGCAGCATGATTTTCCTTTCTTTTGTTAACATTATTATAGCATGTAATGTTTGTGTTTAAGGCAATGACCTAAAAAACACTTTTATTTCCAGTGATGCACTTATTTTGCCGGGTTTATTAATTTTATTCATGTATTTGATCTATCAAATGAAATAATAAACTAATTAGTGGGACAATTTACTGGCATGCTCTGCCAAGGGTGTTTTACAGCCTTAGTGCAAGCTTGTCTAACTGCGGTGTCAGCAGATCCACTTTCTACCCTTCTGCCTTTAATTTTAGCCATCACTCTTGGTATGCAGCCTTGTGCTGGATATGTGTGCCTGCAGAGGGCATTTACAGATGTCAGGTCATAGGTCAAAGGAAATTTCAGTCTGAAGATTCTCCAAAATTCATTCAAAGGACAGACTGCTTTGTCTTATAAGAATGGGGATTGAACTTCCAGAGAACAGAGGTGGGCCGATTCATTATCTGAAATACCCCAAAAGGAGGATTTCCAGAGAAGGAGGGAAGGCTGTGTATGTGCAAGTGGTGAAAGTCACACCTGAGATGTCCTACAGTCCGTCAGGTTCAAGAACAAAGCAAGGAGTGGGTCAGGGTGATGGACATAAAGACAACAGACATGGGAACATTGCAAGATGCAGAAGCAAGGGTAGGAGAGATGCTGAAAGACCCAGAGTAATTGAAACAAACAGGGCAATAGTGTGGGCCAGAGTTTGTTGTTTTTCAAACTGACTTTGAAATCAAGTACGTCCACTTCCCTCTAAGGCAGATCCTGTCTGTGCTCTCTTAACAGCTAGTGCTTATCTCTGTTTGAGAATTAGTTCTAGTTTGCTGTCATTGCTTCTTGTTTAGCCCCATTTGACTGTGAGAACCTTGGTATTCGACCATGAACTTCCCTTGTAGCTCAGCTGGTAAAGAATACACCTGCAGCACAAGAGATCTGGGTTTGATCCCTAGGTTGGGAAGATCCCCTAGAGAAGGGAAAGTTTACCCACTCCAGTGTTATTGCCTGGAGAATTATATGGCTTGTCTATGGGTCACACAATGCCAAACATGACTGAGCAACTTGCAGTTTCACTTCACCATGACATCACCAGGATCTATTTGGTCACTATTGAGTGGAAGAATGGAAGAATTGACATTATTATAGCACGTAATGTTTGTGTTTAAGGCAATGACCTAAAAAACACTTTTATTTCCAGTGATGCACTTATTTTGCCGGGTTTATTAATTTTATTCATGTATTTGATCTATCAAATGAAATAATAAACTAATTAGTGGGACAATTTACTGGCATGCTCTGCCAAGGGTGTTTTATAGCCTTAGTGCAAGCTTGTCTAACTGCGGTGTCAGCAGATCCACTTTCTACCCTTCTGCCTTTAATTTTAGCCATCACTCTTGGTATGCAGCCTTGTGCTGGATATGTGTGCCTGCAGAGGGCATTTACAGATGTCAGGTCATAGGTCAAAGGAAATTTCAGTCTGAAGATTCTCCAAAATTCATTCAAAGGACAGACTGCTTTGTCTTATAAGAATGGGGATTGAACTTCCAGAGAACAGAGGTGGGCCGATTCATTATCTGAAATACCCCAAAGGAGGATTTCCAGAGAAGGAGGGAAGGCTGTGTATGTGCAAGTGGTGAAAGTCACACCTGAGATGTCCTACAGTCCGTCAGGTTCAAGAACAAAGCAAGGAGTGGGTCAGGGTGATGGACATAAAGACAACAGACATGGGAACATTGCAAGATGCAGAAGCAAGGGTAGGAGAGATGCTGAAAGACCCAGAGTAATTGAAACAAACAGGGCAATAGTGTGGGCCAGAGTTTGTTGTTTTTCAAACTGACTTTGAAATCAAGTACGTCCACTTCCCTCTAAGGCAGATCCTGTCTGTGCTCTCTTAACAGCTAGTGCTTATCTCTGTTTGAGAATTAGTTCTAGTTTGCTGTCATTGCTTCTTGTTTAGCCCCATTTGACTGTGAGAACCTTGGTATTCGACCATGAACTTCCCTTGTAGCTCAGCTGGTAAAGAATACACCTGCAGCACAAGAGATCTGGGTTTGATCCCTAGGTTGGGAAGATCCCCTAGAGAAGGGAAAGTTTACCCACTCCAGTGTTATTGCCTGGAGAATTATATGGCTTGTCTATGGGTCACACAATGCCAAACATGACTGAGCAACTTGCAGTTTCACTTCACCATGACATCACCAGGATCTAGAACTATGTCTGGACTATAATAAGTTCACTAAACATCTATTGAGTGGAAGAATGGAAGAATAATGAATGAATAGGTGAATCAATCTGTAAAAGCTCCTAGAGATCTAAGATCTATGAACTATGGTATATTTATCTGCTTTTTAAAAAATCTTTTTCGGTTGAATTTGTTCAAATACTTCTTTCTATGTGTGTATGTGTGTGGTGTTCTTTTTTCTTTTTCTTTTTTTTCATGGGGAGAGCGTAAGACCCATACCCCCTACATTGGAAGACAAAGTCTTAGCCACTGGACCACCAGGGGAAGTCCCTGTCTGCTGTCTTTAATGTAATAAGGAGAACCCAAGCAGAGTTAACTGTTTTCGATGATGGACATTTGTTACAGAATTACTCAATATAACAAAGACATATCCGACATGAAATATTTAACCTCTCTTTACGAAACTTTCTTTCTTATGAATGTTTATTGGTCCACACAGATAGTGAAGGACAGGGAAGCCTGACGTGCTGCAATCCATGGGGTTGCAAAGAGTCGGACACAACTGAGCAACTGAAAAACAACAGCAACATACCTTCATTTGCGGGAGAGATAAAAATGTAATAGTGCTCTCTCATTTAGATGGTACCTCTGCTGGCCCACTAGTTGTCTTGTCGGTATGGATACTGTCACTGTCCTGACTGCTGAAAAACTGTTACTGTTGATTGGATCTAGCCTGAGGGTTCCTGTCAGAACAAGTTCCAGACCTCGAGACAGAGACTGGCTAGAAAATGAGACAGGAGGGTCAGTGGGCCTCAGGAAACCAGTGCAACGTGGAGTCCTCACACTCTTTTTCTAGTTTGCTGTCATTGCTTCTTGTTTAGCCCCATTTGACTGTGAGAACCTTGGTATTCGACCATGAACTTCCCTTGTAGCTCAGCTGGTAAAGAATACACCTGCAGCACAAGAGATCTGGGTTTGATCCCTAGGTTGGGAAGATCCCCTAGAGAAGGGAAAGTTTACCCACTCCAGTGTTATTGCCTGGAGAATTATATGGCTTGTCTATGGGTCACACAATGCCAAACATGACTGAGCAACTTGCAGTTTCACTTCACCATGACATCACCAGGATCTAGAACTATGTCTGGACTATAATAAGTTCACTAAACATCTATTGAGTGGAAGAATGGAAGAATAATGAATGAATAGGTGAATCAATCTGTAAAAGCTCCTAGAGATCTAAGATCTATGAACTATGGTATATTTATCTGCTTTTTAAAAAATCTTTTTCGGTTGAATTTGTTCAAATACTTCTTTCTATGTGTGTATGTGTGTGGTGTTCTTTTTTCTTTTTCTTTTTTTTCATGGGGAGAGCGTAAGACCCATACCCCCTACATTGGAAGACAAAGTCTTAGCCACTGGACCACCAGGGGAAGTCCCTGTCTGCTGTCTTTAATGTAATAAGGAGAACCCAAGCAGAGTTAACTGTTTTCGATGATGGACATTTGTTACAGAATTACTCAATATAACAAAGACATATCCGACATGAAATATTTAACCTCTCTTTACGAAACTTTCTTTCTTATGAATGTTTATTGGTCCACACAGATAGTGAAGGACAGGGAAGCCTGACGTGCTGCAATCCATGGGGTTGCAAAGAGTCGGACACAACTGAGCAACTGAAAAACAACAGCAACATACCTTCATTTGCGGGAGAGATAAAAATGTAATAGTGCTCTCTCATTTAGATGGTACCTCTGCTGGCCCACTAGTTGTCTTGTCGGTATGGATACTGTCACTGTCCTGACTGCTGAAAAACTGTTACTGTTGATTGGATCTAGCCTGAGGGTTCCTGTCAGAACAAGTTCCAGACCTCGAGACAGAGACTGGCTAGAAAATGAGACAGGAGGGTCAGTGGGCTCCTGCAGGAAACCAGTGCAACGTGGAGTCCTCACACTCAGTAGTGGGAACTCCCTTACTGTGACTGGCTCCCCTAGAAGTGATACTGTCCCCTCAGGGTGGTGCCTTTGCTATGGTTAGATGTATGAAAATTCAGTTCAGTTCAGTTTAATTCAATTGCTCCATCATGTCCAGCTCTTTGTGACTCCATGGACTGCAACACGCCAGGCTTCCTTGTCCTTTACCATCTACCATTGAGTTGGTGATGCCATGCAATCATCTCATCCTCTGTCACCCCCTTCTCCTTCTGCTTTCTATTTTTCCCAGCGTCAATGTCTTTCCCAATGAGTCAGCTCTTCGCGTTAGGTGACCAAAGTATTGGAGCTTCAGCATTAGTCCTTCCAATAAATGCTCAGGGCTCATTTACATTAGAATTAATTGGTTTGACCTCTTTGCTGTCCAAGGAACTCTCAGGAAGTGTTCTCCAGCACCACAGTTCAAAGGCAGCAATTCTTTGGCACTCTGCCTTCTTTATAGTCTAACTCTCATATCCATACATGACTGTTGGAAAAGCCATAGCTTTTAGTATATGGATCTTTGTTGGCAAAGTGATATCTCTGCTTTTCAATACAGTGTCTAGGTTTGCCCTAACTTTTCTTTAAAGGAGCAAGTGTCTTTGAATTCCATGGCTGCAGTCACTGTCCACAGTGATTTTAGAGCCCATCAAAATAAAGTCTATCACTGTTACCATTGTTTGTCCATCTATTTGCCATGAAGTGATGGAATTGGATGCTATAATGTTAGTTTTTTGAATGTTGAATTTTAAGCCAGCTTTTTCACTCTCTTTTACCTTCATCAAGAGACTCTTTAGTTCCTCTTTGCTTTCTGCCATAAAGGTACCCTAATTGATCCTAGATATCACTCATACACATCCAGCTCTGCAATGTCTATCCAGCATTTTGTAGAGTTTGGGGAGGTATGCAAACAAGGTAACCCTAACATGTTGATGCTGTTTCCATGTTGTGGCTCTCACTGGGACACAATTCCAGATCTAGCCTGAGGGTTCCTGTCAGAACAAGTTCCAGACCTCGAGACAGAGACTGGCTAGAAAATGAGACAGGAGGGTCAGTGGGCTCCTGCAGGAAACCAGTGCAACGTGGAGTCCTCACACTCAGTAGTGGGAACTCCCTTACTGTGACTGGCTCCCCTAGAAGTGATACTGTCCCCTCAGGGTGGTGCCTTTGCTATGGTTAGATGTATGAAAATTCAGTTCAGTTCAGTTTAATTCAATTGCTCCATCATGTCCAGCTCTTTGTGACTCCATGGACTGCAACACGCCAGGCTTCCTTGTCCTTTACCATCTACCATTGAGTTGGTGATGCCATGCAATCATCTCATCCTCTGTCACCCCCTTCTCCTTCTGCTTTCTATTTTTCCCAGCGTCAATGTCTTTCCCAATGAGTCAGCTCTTCGCGTTAGGTGACCAAAGTATTGGAGCTTCAGCATTAGTCCTTCCAATAAATGCTCAGGGCTCATTTACATTAGAATTAATTGGTTTGACCTCTTTGCTGTCCAAGGAACTCTCAGGAAGTGTTCTCCAGCACCACAGTTCAAAGGCAGCAATTCTTTGGCACTCTGCCTTCTTTATAGTCTAACTCTCATATCCATACATGACTGTTGGAAAAGCCATAGCTTTTAGTATATGGATCTTTGTTGGCAAAGTGATATCTCTGCTTTTCAATACAGTGTCTAGGTTTGCCCTAACTTTTCTTTAAAGGAGCAAGTGTCTTTGAATTCCATGGCTGCAGTCACTGTCCACAGTGATTTTAGAGCCCATCAAAATAAAGTCTATCACTGTTACCATTGTTTGTCCATCTATTTGCCATGAAGTGATGGAATTGGATGCTATAATGTTAGTTTTTTGAATGTTGAATTTTAAGCCAGCTTTTTCACTCTCTTTTACCTTCATCAAGAGACTCTTTAGTTCCTCTTTGCTTTCTGCCATAAAGGTACCCTAATTGATCCTAGATATCACTCATACACATCCAGCTCTGCAATGTCTATCCAGCATTTTGTAGAGTTTGGGGAGGTATGCAAACAAGGTAACCCTAACATGTTGATGCTGTTTCCATGTTGTGGCTCTCACTGGGACACAAGCAGCTCTCACATGTTGATGATGATCAAGTCCTGAGTCTAGAACTGAGGCTTGAGGTGCGAATTCATATTATTTACCTTCTGTTAATATGTGCTCAGACAGGAACAGCCCCAAAGAGGCTTGGATTCTAGACCCAGGCAGATTCCAGGACATGGGCATATCTCAGAGATCTTTGGCAAATACTATTTGTATAACAATTCTAATGATAAGTTTTTTATTCCTGCCATTAATTCCGTGGCCGATATATACCATCACTAAAGTCTTTCAATAAAGTACTTCACAGTCACAAGTCTGCAATTAGGTATTACTATCCTGTTTTTAAATGAGTAGTCTGAAGTTTAGAAAGGTAAAATAACTTGTCTATAGCATACAAAGCCCATTGTGTTAAGAAGGAAATAAACTAAGTTTCATACAGAGTGAAGGTGATAATTGCCTGAGGTGTGAAAACTGGGGTAAAACAAATAAACTTTAAAATGCAGCTATTCATTGCCTTTTTTACTTTATGAATTGAGGGAGGTAGAGAAGAGAGTACTTGTTCAATCTTAACCAAGTCTCCACATAACTTGTAAAAACATTGGTATTTGGCAGCAGGAGGGGGTGGGGGTTTGAGCACTCTGGGCTTATTCCCAGATCTCCAGAAGCAGAAACTTTTCCAGGCTTCCACACTGTCCAAATGACAAAACTCAGGCTCATTCTGGTCCAATACCTCTTTTTCTGGGTGCCTAGAATAAACTCCCCTATGTAGTCACAGCCTGGCCAGGACAGGTGGCATTTTCATGCAGCATCCCTTTGTTCTTCACCAAAAGTTGTAAAGTACTGCTATATTCAGGCACAAGCATTTTAAAATTTTATTGTAAATTCAAACTATCTGGTGTGCATTTAAAAGAAGCTCATTTTTATCTCATTAGATTTTTCAGTGTATGTATTATATCAACTATTAACACGTGCAGAATCCTCTTTCTCTGTTTCATGTGTCTCTGGCACTTACCTCTGTCTAGACTACTCAGTATAAATCATTTATTTGTTTAATGTCTGTCTCCACCTCCTGGAGTGTAAGCTCCATGAGGGCAGGGTCTCAGTTTAGTTATTAAATCCACAGACCAAACCAGAGTTTGGCACAGGTAGGTTCTCAGCAGATATTTATGAAAAATAATAAGTGGTGGATGGATACATGGGTGACTGGCTGGCTGACTGGATCAACAAACAGGCAGATAAACAGATAGATCTGTCTTACCAGCTGTGACAATGTAAAATGGAATAATAGTAATTAGGGTAGTGTGGATATTTGTTCACACAGGAATAGAAAACCAGATGAATGAAATACAAGCTAGAGCCCATAAATGTACTATACTGATTGTAAACTTAATACATGATAGATACATCACTACAAATCAATGCAGAAATCATAGACTAAGATATAAATGCTATAAGGAAAATGCATATCTATATAGAAAATTCATTGAATTCTAACCTGGTATCATATAAATAATATCAATTCCAAGTGGATTAAATGCAAAAACCATCACTTTAAAAAGAGCTCTAGGAGAGTATCTTTATGATCCAAGGATTTATTGAATAAAACAAAAAAGGGAAATATTTATATATTTTATTATGTCAAATTTTTTAAATGAGGGCTTCCCTGGTGGTACAGAGGATAAAGAGTCTGCCTTGCAGTGCAAGGGGCACCAGTTTGATCCCCGGCCCAGGAAGATCCCATGTGTCGTGGAGCGCCTGGACCAGAGTGTCGAATAATGAGTCAGCGCTCTGGACCACATGTGCCCAGAGCCAGTGCTCTGGGCTTACCAAAACTTTTCCAGGCTTCCACACTGTCCAAATGACAAAACTCAGGCTCATTCTGGTCCAATACCTCTTTTTCTGGGTGCCTAGAATAAACTCCCCTATGTAGTCACAGCCTGGCCAGGACAGGTGGCATTTTCATGCAGCATCCCTTTGTTCTTCACCAAAAGTTGTAAAGTACTGCTATATTCAGGCACAAGCATTTTAAAATTTTATTGTAAATTCAAACTATCTGGTGTGCATTTAAAAGAAGCTCATTTTTATCTCATTAGATTTTTCAGTGTATGTATTATATCAACTATTAACACGTGCAGAATCCTCTTTCTCTGTTTCATGTGTCTCTGGCACTTACCTCTGTCTAGACTACTCAGTATAAATCATTTATTTGTTTAATGTCTGTCTCCACCTCCTGGAGTGTAAGCTCCATGAGGGCAGGGTCTCAGTTTAGTTATTAAATCCACAGACCAAACCAGAGTTTGGCACAGGTAGGTTCTCAGCAGATATTTATGAAAAATAATAAGTGGTGGATGGATACATGGGTGACTGGCTGGCTGACTGGATCAACAAACAGGCAGATAAACAGATAGATCTGTCTTACCAGCTGTGACAATGTAAAATGGAATAATAGTAATTAGGGTAGTGTGGATATTTGTTCACACAGGAATAGAAAACCAGATGAATGAAATACAAGCTAGAGCCCATAAATGTACTATACTGATTGTAAACTTAATACATGATAGATACATCACTACAAATCAATGCAGAAATCATAGACTAAGATATAAATGCTATAAGGAAAATGCATATCTATATAGAAAATTCATTGAATTCTAACCTGGTATCATATAAATAATATCAATTCCAAGTGGATTAAATGCAAAAACCATCACTTTAAAAAGAGCTCTAGGAGAGTATCTTTATGATCCAAGGATTTATTGAATAAAACAAAAAAGGGAAATATTTATATATTTTATTATGTCAAATTTTTTAAATGAGGGCTTCCCTGGTGGTACAGAGGATAAAGAGTCTGCCTTGCAGTGCAAGGGGCACCAGTTTGATCCCCGGCCCAGGAAGATCCCATGTGTCGTGGAGCGCCTGGACCAGAGTGTCGAATAATGAGTCAGCGCTCTGGACCACATGTGCCCAGAGCCAGTGCTCTGCAACTAGAGAGGCCACTGCAATGGGAGGCCCACACCTGCCAAAGAATAAAAAGATGGGTGAAAATATAAATAAAAAAGCGGTATGATGGGGAAAAGAAAAAGAAATTTAATTTTGAATGGTTTATGAGTCACTGTAAACAAAATAGAAAGATAAGCTTTAGGAAAAACAATTGTAACATATATAACTGAAAAAGAATTGTACCCAAAGCATACAAAATAATATAGAATATACTGTGCACCACTGCATGTCTTGAGCAAATGTTATAATTTTATCATTTTGCTCTTGCTACCTGTAGCCTGATCCCACACTGATTTTAACATTTTGCTAAATGTCACCTTCCTGGTAAGGTCTTCCCTAACGACCCGGTTTAAGAGTAAACTCTCACAGAGTTTGGGTGAGAATGGACACATGTCTATGTATGGCTGAGTCCTTTTGCTCTTCACCAGAAACTGTCACAACATTGTTAAATGGCTATACCCCAATACAAAAAAAAGGATTAAACTCCATATTCTATAGGACCATCAGGCATACTAGATAATTTGCTTTCTTATTTGTTTAGTGTGTGTTATTTCCTTCTTATAACAACTCAACAGAAAAAAAAATGCATATTAAAAACCAGAAGGGGGCTTCCCCTGGTGGTCCAGTGGATAAGGACACCGCCTTGCAGTGCAAGGGGCGCCAGTTCGAGCCCTGGCCTGGGAAGATCCCACGTGCCGCGGAGCGGCTGGACCAATGTGTCCAATTACCTAGCCGGAGCTCTGGAGCGCATGTGCCCAAAACCGGCGCTCTGCGACGGCAAACGCCACCGCGATGGGAGGCCCGCAGGAGCCAAAGAACAAAGACGGATGAAAATAAAGAACTGAAAGACCAATAGAAGTGGCCCGCCCACTCCCCTCCCTCCCCAACCCGACCCCCGCCCAAAGTAAATAAATAAATAAATCTTTAAAAAAAAAAAAAAAAACAGAAGGAAAAAAAGTGATATAAAAGAAAAATTAAATTAATTACTAAATTACAATCTCATTAGTAATTTAGTAATTACAGAAATGCATATTAAAGTATGAAATATTTTATATCCATCAGATTGAAAAAATATTACAGTCTGGCAAGACCAAACATTGGTAATGATATGAGCTAGTATAAATTGCTCCTGCCACTTTGTACAGCAGTCTGTTACTGAGCCTTTGAGGGAGCATATACTCTTTGCCCACAAGTCAATAGAGAAACCTCACAATATGTGGCCAAACAATATCTATCACATCATTATTTGTATGTAAGGCCCAAGAGTGTGAAAAAAAAAATATAGAATATACTGTGCACCACTGCATGTCTTGAGCAAATGTTATAATTTTATCATTTTGCTCTTGCTACCTGTAGCCTGATCCCACACTGATTTTAACATTTTGCTAAATGTCACCTTCCTGGTAAGGTCTTCCCTAACGACCCGGTTTAAGAGTAAACTCTCACAGAGTTTGGGTGAGAATGGACACATGTCTATGTATGGCTGAGTCCTTTTGCTCTTCACCAGAAACTGTCACAACATTGTTAAATGGCTATACCCCAATACAAAAAAAAGGATTAAACTCCATATTCTATAGGACCATCAGGCATACTAGATAATTTGCTTTCTTATTTGTTTAGTGTGTGTTATTTCCTTCTTATAACAACTCAACAGAAAAAAAAATGCATATTAAAAACCAGAAGGGGGCTTCCCCTGGTGGTCCAGTGGATAAGGACACCGCCTTGCAGTGCAAGGGGCGCCAGTTCGAGCCCTGGCCTGGGAAGATCCCACGTGCCGCGGAGGGGCTGGACCGATGTGTCCAATTACCTGGCGGAGCTCTGGGCGCATGTGCCCAAAACCGGCGCTCTGCGACGGCAAACGCCACCGCGATGGGAGGCCCGCAGGAGCCAAAGAACAAAGACGGATGAAAATAAAGAACTGAAAGACCAATAGAAGTGGCCCGCCCACTCCCCTCCCTCCCCAACCCGACCCCCGCCCAAAGTAAATAAATAAATAAATCTTTAAAAAAAAAAAAAAAAACAGAAGGAAAAAAAGTGATATAAAAGAAAAATTAAATTAATTACTAAATTACAATCTCATTAGTAATTTAGTAATTACAGAAATGCATATTAAAGTATGAAATATTTTATATCCATCAGATTGAAAAAATATTACAGTCTGGCAAGACCAAACATTGGTAATGATATGAGCTAGTATAAATTGCTCCTGCCACTTTGTACAGCAGTCTGTTACTGAGCCTTTGAGGGAGCATATACTCTTTGCCCACAAGTCAATAGAGAAACCTCACAATATGTGGCCCAAGAGTGTGACAATATCTATCACATCATTATTTGTATTAACACAAGTTGGAAACAGCTCAAATGACCACCAGCATGATGATTAAGTCAGAATATAATAAGCATATAATAAAATACTATCTAAATGTTAAAATAAGAGTATTTAAGCTATTTCTATAGCAATATTTCTATATTTCTATAGTAGTAAGCTATTTGAAATGTATTTAACAAAGTAAGCAGCTTCAGATGGATCCCTGATTAACAGTGAGATAACATTTAAACAATGTTTTAAAATAGGTAAAACAGTGCTATATATTGTTTATGATTGCAAATATTAGAAACAAAACCATGCATATACATTTTGGAGAGGTTGTCTTTTTTGGAGTTAGGAATTTAATGGAAAATCTGCTTGTATCTGTAATATTTTATTTTAAAAAGAAATCATCTGAAGCAGATATGATGGAATTTTTGTATTCAACAAGGCTAGGTGGTAGTACGTAGTTTGGGGTTATAATTATGTCTATACTCAAATTCAGGCTTGAAGTATTTAATAAGAAAAGAAATAGAAAGGTCCTTAAGTATAACTCCCAGGGAATACAATTCAAGCCATAGGATATGAAGTAATATGATGTGGCATAGCAAAACTGTAAACTGAATTTTCTCGTGAGTTGAAGATTGGTGCAGACCTAGGCTTGGTACCTCCTTTTTTTTTTTTTTTTTTTTTTTTTGCTTTTAAAAGAAACATTTTATTTAAAAACAATTTCAACCTTATGAAGAGTTATAGGTACCTCCTTTTCAAGACAGTTAATGAGATTAGGTTTTGGAAACAGACAGTCTAGTTTGAATCTTGATCAGACAATAACATTTAAAGTGGGCTTCAGTTTCCTCATTTTTAAAGTGGAAAAATATGATAAATTAGGAAATAAAAAAACAGTAGAGGAAACTGACAAAACCCATAGTTGGTTCTTCAAAAAGATTAACTAATACTAACACAACACTGTAAAGCAATTGTACTCCAGTTAAAAAATAAAAAAGCTTAGCAAAACTTAATAAACCTTTAACTTAAATAAAATGAGAGAATGAGAAAGAGAGATGATTTGATTAACTAAAATCACAAAGAAAGAGGGGACAGTACTACCAACAGAGTAGAAATAAAAAGGATTATAAAGTGAAGAAAAGGCATCTCCTCCTCCTAACAAATGTTATGAGAATGAAATGAGATAATACAGTGTCTAGCATATTTCATGGTGCATGGTAAAAAGAAAGACTTGTTTATGTACGAAAGCTCCAGGTCTAGGTGTAAACAGGCATGAGACTGGAACCTGTTTTGAATGCCATACTTTCTCTCATTTCGATTTTTTACAACAACCCTATTAGATTCATGTTTTTATTATCCCATTTTATATGTAAGAAAACTGAGCCTTAGAAATGTCATATAACTAGTCTAAGATCACCCAGCTCTTAAAGACAGAGATGGGCTTCAAACCAGCTCTTTCTCCAGAGACATATAGCTGTAAATTAATACCCTGGCTGTATTTCACTAGTTTTGTGAATAAACTAAGTGGAATTTGTGTAGCACATTGCAATCACCTATCCTGTTTCTTTTCTTTTCCTGCAGTAAGGAGTCGATCAGCCATTACTGATTAAACTAGCAATAAGTATCTGCTTAGTTTATGTATATGTAACTCCAAGTGTGAAATAACAAAATTGCTGTAGTGGGATATTGTTACTAGATAAATATTCCAGTCTTAAACAGATTCTGAGTCTTGGAATATGTCGGAAGATCAGTAGGCTGTGATATTCCATTATGTTGAGTTATGTGTGTATGTGTTTTAACCATCGGCTCTTTTTTTCTGTTTCACTGTCTTTGCTGAAAAATGTTTCTCTCTCTGCTTTCTATCTTCTATCTTCTGTGAATTCAAATGGAACTTAACTTTTATTGTTTTATTGTTAACAACGTAACTGGTTGTTTTGAATGAAAAATTTTCTTAATGTATTTTTGTCAACTCACTTCCATTTATTAAGTCTTTTAAAAAATATTTATTTATTTGGCTGTGCCAAGTCTTAGTTGCAGCATGTGGAATCTAGTTCTCTGACCAGGGTAGAACCCAAGTCTCCTGCATTGGGAGCGTAGAGTATTAGGTACTGGATCACCAGGGAAGTCTCTCTTAAGTCTTTTATTCATTCATTCATTCCTTCTTTTGTAGAGCAAATGCTTATTAAGTGACAACTATGAGTTTGTCTGGGCTTCCCAGGTGCCTCAGTAGTAAAGAATACACCTTCCAAGCAGGAGATGTGGATTTGATCTTTGTATCAGGAAAATCCCCTGGAGAAGGAAATGGCAATCCACTCCAATGTTCTTGACAGGCAAATCCCATGGAAGTAAGAGTCTGGCAGGCTACAGTCCATGAGATCACAAAAAGAGTCAGGCACAACTTAGCAACTAAACAGTAGCAGCAGCCATTAGCTTATCTCTGGTCCAGGTTCACAGGGAGCAAAGTTAGTAAGGCATGCTGACTTCCTCTGAGGAGCCCACAGATGGAAAGAGGCAGAGATGGAGTGGACAGATCCTGGGTAGTGTCACCTTTTTTTGTTGTTTAGTCACTAAGTCGTGTCTGACTATTTTTGCTACCCCATGGACTGTAGCCCAGCAGGGCCCTCTATCCATGGGATTGTGCGGGCAGAAGTGGGTTGCCATTTCCTTCTCCGGGAGAGATCTTCATGACCCAGGACTGAACATATGTCTACTGCAATGCCCCTTTCAGAATGGAATTATTTCTCCATTTCAGCATGGAACAGGGAATTCCCAATTATATGAGAGGCTGAAAGGAAAGTGCCACAGAAATGGTGATGTTGAAGCTGAAATTTATTCATATGTTCATTTTTTTTTTTTTGCTTAGAAAAATGTGTGATTGGTTAAAGGAATTTGGAAAGTGAAAAGAGAAAAATAACCTATGTTCATAGTACAAAGACCTAACCAACCAGTGTTAACACTTGATATATTTTAAAGGCTAATTTCTACATGGATGAACTCAAATTTTGCAAACAATTTTGCTATGTTATATATATTTTCCCATATCCTGTAAATTTTTTAAAATATTTTTATGCATGCCTATTATTATTATATATAGAAATATTCAGTTTATCATTCCTTAATTGCATGTTTCCTTCTTAAAAACAACATTTTGATGCCAACCTCTGTGCATAAATATTAGCCTGCACTCTGAATTGTTTCCTTGAGAAGGACTCCTGAAGGAGAATTGCAGATTAAAGGCTATGAACACTCTTAAGACTCTTGACATTTTCTCCAGTGCCCTCTTCTTTACTGATCTTAAGGCAAGAGCTCACACCTTTAGAGAGTCAGACAAATTACAAATATGGGGATGTTGTTCTTTAAAAATTCTTCCATGCTTCTGTGTATGCGTAGAAATGTACATGAGTGTGTGCACACATGTGTATCTCAGGTAGTGACACCAATACACATATACCACACACACACACACACTCATGCATGTGCACGTACACACACCCTCCTACCTAAGAGGTACTGTGGACCACTTCTCATTCAACCTTTACAATGGGTTATATTTGTTGATTTTTGTTGGGGGTGTTTTGTTTAATCCATGTCTGCATTTCCAATGTCTAATGTGTGGTAGGAAGGTAGTATGTGTTTCTTGAATGGAATAGAGGGAATAAAAAGATGCCAATTTAATGATTAGTGTCTTTTTTTAAATATCATGTTTTATTTGTTTTCAGTATTCAGCAAGACATGCTGGTGATCCCCGACTCTACATCTTCATGATTGAGGGACTCTCTTGTACAACACAAAGGTAAATATTTGAGGCTGCTTGTCTTTCTGGTCTGAGAAGAAACTTCCTCTCTGGTAAAATGGTTCATAAATATTTCAGAGTCCTCTTGAAGTGATATGATGGTTTTTGTGCTTTGAATTCTTCCTTAAGCTCTAGAGGGTTTCTGGAACCTTCAGGAATTGCTGCCTTTTCACTGGTCTACTTGGTGTTTGTGGTTAGAGAAAGAGAGTATTGATTCTCTTTCTTCTTGTCTTTAGGTACCTGGTAAATGTCATTAAGAGCCTTCAGTTTTCCTGCCCAGATTTTAGCTTCTCCAAATAGATTGTCTCAAACTGGTTTGATTTTTAAATACAACAATGTCAGCTCCCTTCTCCAATGCTCTGTCTCAATATATTTACAAACAGAAGGAACCATTCTCAGTTGTGCAAGCTGAAGTCAAACTGAATGTAAGATAAATGTTTCTACATAAGAAACAGACTTGGAGATTTATGAGCTTTAGGGACAAGTACTATTCTTTGGAGGTCCTAAACTTCTAAATGATAGTAACACTGAATTATGTACTTCATACAGGAAGCCAGGAAGGCACAATTGAAAATGCCTATTCTTTTGACAAATTAGAAGCATTCATTCCGATATCTATTTCTTGTTTACCAGGGATAATGTTGAATGAATCACATACTAGTGGATGGATGCCCCTTCCTAACACTGTTAATTAGCAGCACTGCCTATTACGATGAACAGACTGCCGAGTTTCTGCCATAGATTAGCCCAACCCCCCTTACAGAGAATAGAAATCTTATTCTCCACAAGGTAATATTCATCTCTTCCCCAGCCAGACAAGCATAGAAAATTAAACAATGGTCCGTTAAAAAGCCAAGATAATGTATTTATCATTTCCAGTTTATGTGAGTTTGCAAGGCAAGTACAAGTGGGAGCTATTTGTTATGGGGCCTTGGGGAACAGTGAGGCTGGAGAGCGAGCTGAGAGGCTGGAGGATCTTAGACTTGTAAAAATTCATTAAAAATATGAGGAGTATTGGAGACAGAGGAAATTAATTACTCCAAGAGACTCAAATGTCACTACTCATTTAAGTGACCTGGCGAGGAGGTTGAGAAACCTGTTTTCTGGGGGCTTCGGTAGTGGAGAAGCCTGGGGGCTGGGACTGCTCTGCTGTCAATTTTTGCATTTCCTTGGTGACTTATTGACATGTCAACCTGGCTTATACCACAGCCTCCTCTAATGAGTATAGCGTTAAATGAGAAATGGGGGTTGGGTTGGGGGAACATTCTCCCCATAGCTTGCCAGGTTATTCAGCCGAGTTCACCCGGCATGTAGGTAACTGCCTGACCTAGGGGAAGCTTGTAAATTACCTCAATGGAGAGACGAGGATGATCATTTGCAGCCGGGCTGTGTTTGGTCTTTTATTATTGCTTTTCCATCCACGAAGCTATTCTCTGAGGTAGAGTGAATTTGGGAAGACAAATTAAGGTTTTCTACCTAAGGAGGACTGGGGAGCAGTAGCTTCTGAAAACAGTCATCTTTTCTAGATTGCCTGTCTCGTAAATCTCACGAATGCATTCTGCCTATAGACAGAGGTTGAAAATATATAGATATGTGATGACTTTTCTAAAAGAAAATTAGAAGGCCAGGAAG
This sequence comes from Tragulus kanchil, assembly GCA_022376925.1. Lineage (NCBI taxonomy): Eukaryota > Metazoa > Chordata > Mammalia > Artiodactyla > Tragulidae > Tragulus > Tragulus kanchil. Next base: position 99,495,659 of record JAIOJX010000032.1, read on the forward strand.
GCACAATTGAAAATGCCTATTCTTTTGACAAATTAGAAGCATTCATTCCGATATCTATTTCTTGTTTACCAGGGATAATGTTGAATGAATCACATACTAGTGGATGGATGCCCCTTCCTAACACTGTTAATTAGCAGCACTGCCTATTACGATGAACAGACTGCCGAGTTTCTGCCATAGATTAGCCCAACCCCCCTTACAGAGAATAGAAATCTTATTCTCCACAAGGTAATATTCATCTCTTCCCCAGCCAGACAAGCATAGAAAATTAAACAATGGTCCGTTAAAAAGCCAAGATAATGTATTTATCATTTCCAGTTTATGTGAGTTTGCAAGGCAAGTACAAGTGGGAGCTATTTGTTATGGGGCCTTGGGGAACAGTGAGGCTGGAGAGCGAGCTGAGAGGCTGGAGGATCTTAGACTTGTAAAAATTCATTAAAAATATGAGGAGTATTGGAGACAGAGGAAATTAATTACTCCAAGAGACTCAAATGTCACTACTCATTTAAGTGACCTGGCGAGGAGGTTGAGAAACCTGTTTTCTGGGGGCTTCGGTAGTGGAGAAGCCTGGGGGCTGGGACTGCTCTGCTGTCAATTTTTGCATTTCCTTGGTGACTTATTGACATGTCAACCTGGCTTATACCACAGCCTCCTCTAATGAGTATAGCGTTAAATGAGAAATGGGGGTTGGGTTGGGGGAACATTCTCCCCATAGCTTGCCAGGTTATTCAGCCGAGTTCACCCGGCATGTAGGTAACTGCCTGACCTAGGGGAAGCTTGTAAATTACCTCAATGGAGAGACGAGGATGATCATTTGCAGCCGGGCTGTGTTTGGTCTTTTATTATTGCTTTTCCATCCACGAAGCTATTCTCTGAGGTAGAGTGAATTTGGGAAGACAAATTAAGGTTTTCTACCTAAGGAGGACTGGGGAGCAGTAGCTTCTGAAAACAGTCATCTTTTCTAGATTGCCTGTCTCGTAAATCTCACGAATGCATTCTGCCTATAGACAGAGGTTGAAAATATATAGATATGTGATGACTTAAAAGTTTAAAATCAGTAAGCATCCAGAATAATGGAGTAGAAACTTTCTCAGATGTATGCCTTCCCCAGACTGGGGAAATCAAGGGTTTTTTAATGAGCTCTGTCACTAACCAACTGTGAGATCCTACACAAGCCACCATAGTGCTTTGAGCTTTTGTTGTGATATTTATAAAGTAGGAACAATAATATCTATCTTTGTGGTTAAAATCAATGTGTCCAAAGGAGCTTTGAAGGGTGGAAATATCACTTATGTAAGCTTTATCATCTATAGATGTGTTTTACTGTAAAAGTCTTGATTTTAAAACACTGAGGCAGCTCAGTGGTCTGTTTTCCTGCTTGGATCACACTTAAGGGACTCTGCAGTGTTCTCCCATCTTATTCAATTAGGAAGAACAAATCAGCAAGCCAGACAAGGGTGAACGCTATTTCTCTCATGCTTGATTTTGGAAGAGACTGTTTACATGGTTTAGAAAAAAAAAGATGTGAAGCAAGTTTTGAGGGAGTTGGGTCCTGGATGTTCACCTGTGGGCACAGTCCTACTTCTCCAATTTTAAAAAATTCTAGCCCTTTGAAGTAGAAACACATCATGCTTTGGTGAAGGAGATGTTTGAAGATTATTCATTATTCCTAGAAAGAAAAAATGATGAGGTAAACAAATGTAGGGTCCATGGGGATGGAAAAGAAGAGAGAACTCCGGAGAAGTCTGGGTAGGGAAGGAATTCTAGGCTTTTAAGTAGTCAGGGTGGCATTCACTTAGAAGAGGAAGCAGTGAAAGAACTCAAAGCTGTGGAGTGTTCCCAGGGCACTTGTAATGTCATTAGTGGAAAGGTGAGAAAGCGAAGGCTACAATCCCTCTGCTCAAGGAGCTCAGAGAGGTAAACAATTATCATATAGAACAGACAGAAATAAGTCTTAAAGAGCAATGTTGGGAAATATGTTGAGACAGAGGATGCTACTGAGCTGGAGATCAAAGGACGAGCAGCTCTGAGCTAGGTGAGAAGAGTTCATTCCACACACCAGCTGCTTGGTGGCCTTGAACCACAGCTTCGCAGCCACACGGTGAAGATGCTGGTTTGAGAGTCACGTGCCTGGCCTGCTATAGGTGTTCAGCAACTGGAGCTTTGAATACTAGCCTGCACTCATGATTTTCAAAGGCTTTCTGTCTGTTGCTCTCTCCTGAAAGTAGACATGAAAGACTGCCTGCCCTCATTAGCCAACCCTGCAGTGACCCAAGACCTGACCTGTCCTGAGACTGCTCAGATCACATCCCCTGAGACTCAATTCGGAATACTTGCTTAAACTACTACCCTAACCATACTTGGATGTTTAAAACACTGAGGCAGCTCAGTGAGATGTGTTTTACTGTAAAAGTCTTGATTTTAAAACACTGAGGCAGCTCAGTGGTCTGTTTTCCTGCTTGGATCACACTTAAGGGACTCTGCAGTGTTCTCCCATCTTATTCAATTAGGAAGAACAAATCAGCAAGCCAGACAAGGGTGAACGCTATTTCTCTCATGCTTGATTTTGGAAGAGACTGTTTACATGGTTTAGAAAAAAGATGTGAAGCAAGTTTTGAGGGAGTTGGGTCCTGGATGTTCACCTGTGGGCACAGTCCTACTTCTCCAATTTTAAAAAATTCTAGCCCTTTGAAGTAGAAACACATCATGCTTTGGTGAAGGAGATGTTTGAAGATTATTCATTATTCCTAGAAAGAAAAAATGATGAGGTAAACAAATGTAGGGTCCATGGGGATGGAAAAGAAGAGAGAACTCCGGAGAAGTCTGGGTAGGGAAGGAATTCTAGGCTTTTAAGTAGTCAGGGTGGCATTCACTTAGAAGAGGAAGCAGTGAAAGAACTCAAAGCTGTGGAGTGTTCCCAGGGCACTTGTAATGTCATTAGTGGAAAGGTGAGAAAGCGAAGGCTACAATCCCTCTGCTCAAGGAGCTCAGAGAGGTAAACAATTATCATATAGAACAGACAGAAATAAGTCTTAAAGAGCAATGTTGGGAAATATGTTGAGACAGAGGATGCTACTGAGCTGGAGATCAAAGGACGAGCAGCTCTGAGCTAGGTGAGAAGAGTTCATTCCACACACCAGCTGCTTGGTGGCCTTGAACCACAGCTTCGCAGCCACACGGTGAAGATGCTGGTTTGAGAGTCACGTGCCTGGCCTGCTATAGGTGTTCAGCAACTGGAGCTTTGAATACTAGCCTGCACTCATGATTTTCAAAGGCTTTCTGTCTGTTGCTCTCTCCTGAAAGTAGACATGAAAGACTGCCTGCCCTCATTAGCCAACCCTGCAGTGACCCAAGACCTGACCTGTCCTGAGACTGCTCAGATCACATCCCCTGAGACTCAATTCGGAATACTTGCTTAAACTACTACCCTAACCCTTGGTGTTCATTACTTGGTATTGAGCTTTTATTTTTAACTGCTTACCTTTGTAAGGTGCTTGAAATTCATAAATTGGCATAACCAATCCATCTGTTGGCTATTTATTGTGTTGATTATATGTATCTACCTTTTGTCATTTGTAGTCATGTGCAGCCATCATAGGTGAGAAATCCTGCCTTCCTATGTGGAATAGTTTTAAGACAGGAAACTTTTTTCTTGTTATCTTCCTTTCTTTATCCCTCTTCTTGAATTTATCCCTTTGCAGCCTCCTGAATGCCTCCTTATTTGTTGTTGTAATTGTCTTTATTTTCTCTGATTCTCTCTACTCTTCTACTTTCCCTCTTTCTTCTGACAGAATCACATATTCTCTAACTTGATAGGAAGTAGGATATTTCAGACATAGGAGCTTAACTGTAAACATTCTGAGAAGGGTCTTAGCCATGTGGTAATTTCCTTTATCTGTTATTTTTGATAATGATGGTAGTGGTCCTTCCCAAGATGAATGTCTTGAATTGGAATCTCTACTTCAAAACGTAAGAGCTGTGTGACATTGAGCACATCAATCTTTTTAAGTTTCAATCAGTTTACATCAGTAAAATTAAGGTAACAATAGTATTTTATATGGAATTGTTGTAAGAATTTAATGAGAGAGTACAGGTGGAAGGGTCTGGCATGTTATATATTCTCAGTGTATAACATTAGCTACTATTTTTGCTTATAATAACGATGAAAGTGAAAGTGTTAGTCCCTTAATTGTGTCTTCAGAGGATGCTACTGAGCTGGAGATCAAAGGACGAGCAGCTCTGAGCTAGGTGAGAAGAGTTCATTCCACACACCAGCTGCTTGGTGGCCTTGAACCACAGCTTCGCAGCCACACGGTGAAGATGCTGGTTTGAGAGTCACGTGCCTGGCCTGCTATAGGTGTTCAGCAACTGGAGCTTTGAATACTAGCCTGCACTCATGATTTTCAAAGGCTTTCTGTCTGTTGCTCTCTCCTGAAAGTAGACATGAAAGACTGCCTGCCCTCATTAGCCAACCCTGCAGTGACCCAAGACCTGACCTGTCCTGAGACTGCTCAGATCACATCCCCTGAGACTCAATTCGGAATACTTGCTTAAACTACTACCCTAACCCTTGGTGTTCATTACTTGGTATTGAGCTTTTATTTTTAACTGCTTACCTTTGTAAGGTGCTTGAAATTCATAAATTGGCATAACCAATCCATCTGTTGGCTATTTATTGTGTTGATTATATGTATCTACCTTTTGTCATTTGTAGTCATGTGCAGCCATCATAGGTGAGAAATCCTGCCTTCCTATGTGGAATAGTTTTAAGACAGGAAACTTTTTTCTTGTTATCTTCCTTTCTTTATCCCTCTTCTTGAATTTATCCCTTTGCAGCCTCCTGAATGCCTCCTTATTTGTTGTTGTAATTGTCTTTATTTTCTCTGATTCTCTCTACTCTTCTACTTTCCCTCTTTCTTCTGACAGAATCACATATTCTCTAACTTGATAGGAAGTAGGATATTTCAGACATAGGAGCTTAACTGTAAACATTCTGAGAAGGGTCTTAGCCATGTGGTAATTTCCTTTATCTGTTATTTTTGATAATGATGGTAGTGGTCCTTCCCAAGATGAATGTCTTGAATTGGAATCTCTACTTCAAAACGTAAGAGCTGTGTGACATTGAGCACATCAATCTTTTTAAGTTTCAATCAGTTTACATCAGTAAAATTAAGGTAACAATAGTATTTTATATGGAATTGTTGTAAGAATTTAATGAGAGAGTACAGGTGGAAGGGTCTGGCATGTTATATATTCTCAGTGTATAACATTAGCTACTATTTTTGCTTATAATAACGATGAAAGTGAAAGTGTTAGTCCCTTAATTGTGTCTAACTCTTTTGAGACCCCATGGGGTGTAGCTTCTCCACCCCTCCCCCCGCCCCCCGATTCTTCTGTGCGTGGAATTCTCCAAGAAAGAGAAGAGAATTGGTAGCTATTCCCTTCTCCAGGGAATGGATCTTCCTGACCCAGGGATTGAACCCAGGTCTCCTGCACTGCAGGCAGAGTCTTTACCATCTGAGTCACCAAGGAAGCCTAAATAATAATGTATGCTATTATGAATCCTTAAAATGTAAAAGGCCGATGCATTGATGTTTGGCCATAAGGAAGGGAGAATCTGGGAAGATTCCTATTCTTTGATCTTGGAGATCCTAGTGACAAAGCATTGAAAGCAGCTGAGTCAGCGAGTACACAGGGAGGTCTCCATCACTGGAGAGGACCTGGGTGCCGAACAGTCAGAAGGCAAGCTGGCTTCCCTCAGCTTCTGCTGTGCCTCTGGAGAGCATCTAAGTCCTCTCTCCCCCAGACACAGTATTCCTTCCCACATAGAATGGTGGCTTGTTGTGTGCCAGCTTGGCTAGACTGGAGTTCATTATTCAGAATTCAGTTCCCTCTATGTTTTCAGTTAGGGTGGCCCACAGGGAGATGCTTTGGGAGAGCTGGAGGATGGAAAGACACAGTAGCCACTTTGCCGCTCGCCTGTGGCTGACTCACCTAGGCAGCATGAAGCAGCCTCCAGGCCTGTGAGCACATTCCTTTCCCCAGATCCTCCTCCAGCTTCTCCAGCTGCTCATCCACATGTATGTATTTTGAGAAAAGACCCTGGTTCCAGCAGGTCTTCCCATGCTGACACACAGGGAAGAAGTGAAAATCATGGTTCTAGTTCATCCTCAGGGAGTTTCAGCTCATACCCAGGGGCTTCCATCTGCTCCTGATTTTCATCATTATTTATATTCCATCTTTCCCTCCTACTCCCTACCCAGACTACTGGACTTCAAGCTTCAGCAACAGACATGATAAAACAGACTTAAACACTGCTTACCCAGTTCCCGGAGTTGTAAAAGGCCAAATTTCTCTATTAAATAACACACATATATACTTATAAAAAAATATATATATATATATGTAATGCATTGTATCTATTCTATATAATGCATTGATTTATAATTTTAGAGGAACAGAACCAACCACTAGGAGATTAGATATGTATATATGCATGGGTGTGTGTTTATATTTATTTATATATATATATATATAGGGCTTCCCTGGCAGCTCGATTGGTAAAGAAGCTGACTGCAATGCAGGAGACCTGGAGACCTGGGAATATTCCCTGGAGAAGGGAAGGGCTCCTCACTCCAGTATTCTTGCCTAGAGAATTCCATGGACGGAGGTGCCTGGTGGACTCTAGTCTATGGAGTCACAAAGAATTGGACACAACTATATATATACACACACACTCACATATGCACATGTGCAAGCCAACACATACACACACCCATACCCATTTAAAATCTACTGGTGCTGTCTCTCTGCTTAACCCTGACTAATATAGTCATAATGTTTTCATAATAGGGAACTCTCTACTTCATAAGGAATCCCATTTCTTTTAATTTGACAAAAACCAAATTAAACGTGTGATCCAAAACTGTGGTTCTTCATCCCGGGGCACATTCCATTTTCAACTTAAGACCTCTGTCCCTCTGATCTCCACATCCTTTCACAACTTTTGCTGCCATGATCTCACCCATTAAAGTTGGTTCCCTCTGACTTCTCAACTTTCTGATATTCAGAATCAGACTCACAATGAAATTAACCCTGTAAGTACTAGAGAAGCCTTCTAGTGATTCCCTTTCCCCAGACCTGTCTCCTCTTCATCCTTCCCATGCCTTCTGGAGACTACCTTGGTTCTGAATGTGTGGTCTGTGGGGAGGGGAGGGATGCATAGACTTTAGAATCAGAACACCTGTGTTTGTGTCCCACTACCACAGTGTTAACTGCATCTGTTTTACAGTTGGCTTCTTAGGGCCTCAGTTTCCTCAGCTTTAAAATAGGTGTACTAATATCCAACCTGTGCATGCTCAGGCTCTCAATTCGGTAGCACCTGAGTGGCTCTAGATGTTTGAGGTCCCTTGTACTGTATAGCTTTCCAGTCTCAGATTAGTTCACACCTAGGTGAGAAGATGACCTTTATGATCAAATATTGGACTCCAGAATTTATGTTAGAATAGCAAATCAGGACACTCTTATTTTTCAATAAAAAGAAATATTTATTAACCTAAATTCTTGTTTATCATCTACCATAGCACCATTTTGCTTAAATTATTTCCTGAAGAACATTTAGATTGAAGAAATTGAGTATACAATCATTCCTTTTTAAATGGTATATATTTCAAAATTAACTTGTACATCAAAAACATTATTGAGCTGACCAAAAAGGACAAAGCAGTCAAATATGAAAGAATGACTATACATTATTTTACTTTAACCAGCACTTTAACAAAAAGATCAAATACAAAAATAAAATATGACAGAAGAATCGATAATAGAGCCAAGACAAAAAGAAATGAATGGCTTGAATACAGGGACTTTAAAAAGTGCCACAGCCACGTGATGAAATTAGGTCTATAGACATGAAACTGTTATGACTGAATAATATAGATGTCCTCTCTCAAGGAAAAGAGCCTGTTCTCCCTGGCAGAGGAAGCCTCCATGTGAGTAGAAGAGGTGAGTGTGGAAATATCCTGTTCTTAAGTGTGACACAGACAACCAATTAGGGCTCACAAACCTGGTTAGAAAGACCTCTGTAATTGGCAGGTATGTGGCTCCTAGACAGAGATGTGCAGGATATGGGTGACAGTGAAGTCCACATTTGTGGCCACGCCTTTTCCATGCTCCTCCGCACACATTTCTCATTGAACAACAGGCAAAAGTGAAGCAATAGCTTGGCTTACCCTCCACTCCCTAAATGAATATGCACACAGGCACACACACCTGCCAGTCTCACAAGGGTCAAAGGAGTGTGGAAACACAGTGCCTGGCACACGATAGGTCTTCAAATAGACCTGTGTTGGATGGGTGCCTGTAGTAATGAATTGCCAAGGAACGCGAGGTAAAGGTCTAGAGATACGAGTGGACATTATGACAGCAGCCTGGACAAAATGAAATGGGAAAAATGCCCAGTAGAATGACTTTACTGAAGATTTAACATGTTGATGCTCATAATACCTCATCTGCCAAAGGTATCCTATTAACAATGAATGAAGCAACAGAACAGGATTAAATTGGCACAGCTGGAAGACATCTGCCTGCGTGTGAAGAACTGAATGTTATCTCCAGGCAACGAATAGAGTTGTAACACGAGGATTCTTATTTTTAGTCTTGGGGAGAAAATGAATTTTAACCAAGAGATCGTCACCCAGGGTCAACAAGAGAAAAATCAGGGCTTGAGGGAGAGAGTGGGTGTATAATAAATTCAGACCGGGAAGGCTAGGCAAGGAACTGGGAGAGGGGATCCTGTGGGAGGAGATTTTGTTATTTCAGAGTGTTACTTGGCAAGTGTATCAAGGTCTGTGGGGGCATCAACCCAGACCCTATGCTTAAGATAAGCTACAATGGAGTAGGCACCCGAGGGCTGGTGAATCAGCTTTCCTCCTGTGCATATATGGCTGCATCCTTTGGGGAACAAGTAAATTCTTTAGTAAATCACTTAACAGGCTAGATTGTAATTGCTGTTGATGTTGTCTCTCTTTATGTCTCCTATGGTGCCAAGATCTTGGAGGTTTTTTGTTTGTTTGTTTGTTTTTTCAGTTTTCTGCATCTTTATTTCTAGGATCTGTCTCTGAGAATCTTTTGAAAGTAACTAATCACTCTCATATGCTAATGATGATAAACCTCACCAAAGACATGTAAGGAAGCAATCATTCTTTACAACTTTAAATAAAGAAGCAGAGAATCAGAGAAGTAGTCATTTGCCTGGTCCTACAGCTGGTAAATCACTGAGCTAGTACTTGAACCCAGACCTGTCCGGATGAAGTCTGTGATCTCTCCACCATTTCTCTAAGGCTCTAAGCCTGTAAAGGAATACGTGCTCCGCGAAGATATCTTGGAAGGTTGCAGGAAGGGGAAAGAGGGATGATAGGTAATAAAAAGGAGATATAGTTTGAGTACAAATGGCCGGGCTTTCAGATCTGTTATGAACAGATCACAGACAAATGTGCCCAATACATAATACTTTATTCCAAGATTATGCTGGGTGAATTGAACCACAGAAAAAAGGGAACTGGGAGAGTTCTACCATAAACTTCGGATTCATCTGCAAAAATGCCAGGGATTTAGCCAAAGTCAAGTGTGAGAACATCAGATTGATGTTGGGAAAGGGACTAAGAGTCTTGGGCAAAGCAAACAACTGCTGACCAGTTCTTCTTCAATGATCTAAGTCCACCCCACTCACACCTCCACACTCAGGCCTTGGTTTGCTATTTTTTTCTGCATAGCAGCCTTATAGGAAATTACCATTCCCATGTTTTAGGAATGAGAAAATTAAGGCTCCACTTAAGAGTTTTATAGAGTCCATTAATGCCAGGAATGAGTTGGAATGTAAGTTACCGGGAGTAATATCCAGACACCAGATATTGTAGTAGCATCCAGTTTGCTGCAAGATGATTCTTTCAAAGGAAATTTCTGTAGCTATTTTGTCTTATGGCCAACTTGTTTAAACCAAGCTCTTCCTGTAAGCATTACCAGGATAAATGCAAAGACCATCCAGAGATTGCATGCCCCTAGATTTTTCACCTTTCTGTGTTTAGCACATGACTTTAATGTCCCTCTAATGCTGGTGTCTTTTTTTATCAGTGTTTCTTAGCTGGGGATACTAGTCCTGGGTGTACTACTGAAGGTAATACTCCCAGATGGCTCACAAATTAGGTTCAATAAAATGTAGTCATTCTTTGCTTTTAGTGACTCCTTGGTGCTGAACCCATTTAACTTACCTAATATCCTATTTGAGTTGTTAAATCCTAAGCATGGATTGTTTAGAACAGGGAAATAGGCTCTCAGAGGAGTATAGTGAGTGATTCTGAAGTGAATAGAAGGCCCGCTTTGGAACAGAAAACCTGACTTCAGCTTCATTTTGCCACTTGCTGGCTCTGTAGCCCTGGTGTCTTGTGCCTCCCTTCTCTCATGATCATTGAGCCTCAGTTCCCTACCTGTGAAAATGGGAATCAGAGGTGATTTTGAGGAGCAAGTGGTAACATACAGGTGAACATAGTTGGTAAAGTATAAATAGTTTAGAAGTATAAGTCAGCACACTATATTCCAAAGTTAAATATGAATGGGAGTGCACTGCATCACTGGAGACGTGCTGTTCAATTAGAAAATGTAAGAAAAAGAAGACTTAAGACTCTCCAGGACTGTAAGGAATCTCAGAAATGTTCTAGTTCAGTTTCTTTTCCTTCCTTCCTGAGGAGCGTGAATTATCCTGAGCTCTGGCCCTGCCTCTCCAGCAATGCAGATTACTGAGATGAGGTTAAGACTAAGCTGATCTAGAACCAGAAGAATATTTGTGGTAGATTCAAACCAGGAGCAACAAGGAAAAGAGGGTTGGTGTGCGAGGGTCTGGAGAAGCGCAATGATTTAGTCTCCATTTCAGGGGACACGCTTTTCACCAGGCCCCAGCTCTGTGATATGAAGCTCCTCACTCAGTACTGCTGCAAACATGTACTTCATACAGAAAAATAATATAACATTGATTTTTATCTCCTCATTTAACTCTCAAAGTTATCACAGATGATTTATTGTCTTTGTTAATGAAAAGTAACACAATGCCTTGCTTATTTTGTAAGTGAGTTTTTGATTGTTTATATATTTATGAATTTTAATTTTTAAACCCATCCACACATATTGCATGGACTTTAGAAATTAGAAGGACAAAAACATAGCCATGATCCATCACTTGGGTGTATTTCTTCCACTCTATATGAATGTATTTTCAGGTTAAACATATAAAGCTTGCTTTGTTTGTTCCATCCGTACCAGAGACATTTTCCCTTTGGTAGTAGATACAATTACAGCCAATCTCTTTAAACGACTGAGTAATGTTTCATTAAGTAAAGGGATGATTATTGGAGAGATCCACCATTATTCATTGAGTCATTTCCCTATTGTTGAACAATGGTTTCCTTGCAGTATTTTACTTTTGAATATATGAAGAGACCTCCATATACAAAGGTTTCCCATTCTTAGGGATTACTTACTTCAAATGATGATGCCTACTCAGGTCCATTGATTTGGTGATGCCATTCAACTATCTCATCCTCTGTCGTCCCCTTCTCCTTTTTCCTTCTATTTCTCCCAGCATCAGGATCATTTCCAATAGGTCATCTCTTCATATCAGGTAGCCAAAGTATTGGAGCTTCAGCTTCAGCATCAGTCCTTCCAGTGAATATTTAGGGTTGATTTCCTTTAGGATTGATTGGTTTGATCTCCATGCAGTCTATTACTAATTTGTAAACACTTCCCCACACAAAAACACTTCCCTATTTAAAACATTCATTGCCCCCATGTACCCTTCCTTCTTCCAAGGTGAATGTTAATCCCTTACTCTTTAAAAAGGAGTTTAGAGACCTACATGCCTTTGCCCTTAAGTCCCAGCATCGTATCTATATCATCTCCTGCATCTCATATAACCAGGCCCCTGACCTGCCCATGTCCTTCTGGCTATCCTTTTAGCCCTGAGCTAGTACTCTGCTGGTCTGGTGACTTCACTCATTACTTCACACACCCTGCATGCTCCAGCCCTTTTGCTCAAACTCATACCAGATGGTCCCTCCTTTGGGAAACCCTTGCTGGCTCCAGCACAATGATGTAGGCACCCTTCCCCCGGGATTCCAAGGCTCCTGTGTATCTCTGTCATCACACTTAAAATACTTTGTTGCAAATGCATGACTCACTGAAGCTGGGAATGTTATCTTCTTCATTGTTTCCCCAGTTGCTAGCACAGTATGCAACACATGGTTAAGTGTGGAAGAGCTGCAAAGCAAACCTATCAATAGATTTGGCAACTGGGATACTCCTGTGATGTGTTATAGAAAGAGTAAAATATTCTATTTGCAAAGTATTAACAGATAGTAGATGTCTCTTATCTCATTTTAAAATAGTGTTGTATATTACCAGTAAAGCACAAAGAGGAGAAAGACTGTAAGTGGAATTTCTGTAATGAATCTGAAGAGTGAAGGATACCAAAGACCCCAACTGATTTATCTTTATCAGTATAAGTATGTGACATAATTTAGAAATTTGATCATGCTGTTTCATGGCTTTAAATACCATCCACATGCTAATGACTTTACACATCTTTCTCTCCAATCCCCCTACTGCCCTGAACTCGGTACACATGACTCCATCTGCATCCCCAGCCATTTCCATATCTGCTAGGCTATGCACACGTCAAAAGGCCAGAACCAATGCTGTTATCCACCCAACCTACTCCTTCCTCGACCTCCCCTATCTTAGTGAACAGCAGCTCTGGTCTCCCAAAACCCCTGTTACCTTTGACTCCCCACACTTCCTTCATACTGTGTATCCCACCCCCAAGTATGTTTTGCTGGCTTTGCTTTCCAGCTACACTCAGAATGCACCCACTTCTCATCACATTATCTATGACTATCACTCTAGTTGGAGCAGTTTATCATTGTTTTTCTGGATTATTGTCATAACCTCCTAGCTAATTTCTTAGCTTTCAACCTTGCCCCTGTGTGCTACACGCAGAAGCAAAGGCATCAAGCATCCTGTCCTTGCTTAAGGCCTCCCAGTGGCTGCCCATCTTCAAGTCCTTTCATGCTGTATTAGTCTGCTTTGGCTGCTGAAATAAAATATCACTGACTGGGTGGCTTAAACAACAGATATTTATTTTCTTACAATAGTAGAGTCTAGAAGTTCAAGATCAAGGTGCCAGAAAATTCAGTTTCTGGGGATCCTCTCTTCTGGACTCACAAGCAGTGCCTTCTTGCTGTGTCCCTACATGACATTTCCTCTGTGTGCAGATAGCAGGGGGGTGGAGTGGAGAAGGGGAAGCAAGAGGGGGAGTGGGCTCTTCCTCTAAGGACACCAATCCTGTTGGAGTAGGGCCCCACCCTCGTGACCTCATTTGATCTTTACCTCCAGAGAGGCTCTGTCTCCTACTGCCATCACGCTGGGGTTTGGGGGCTTCAATGTACAAATTTGACGGGGCTGTAGCAATGGCCTCTACATTGCCGTGAGCTCTGTGGCTCCCGTCTCCTTCAGCTGCTGCAGCCAAACTGGGCTCTGTACAGCTCCTTGAACACACCGAGTGTGTTCCCATCCTGGGAATAGTAGACCCACTGAACTGCCCCTCTGCCTCCTCCAGACCTCTGCCGGCCTCACCCCCTCATTTCCTGCACGTCTCTGCTCAAATGCTGTTTATTGGCTGTTTCTTCCCTGGTCACCACACACAACTGTGCCACCCCAGCCCCACCCTCCCTTTGTATCTGGCTTTACATTTCTCTAAAGCATTTCTATTACATGACTTCATATACTCATTGGTTGATTCATCTCTTCCTCCTCCACTCTTAAGCGCTAGAAATATAAGCTCCAGAAAGGCAGATATTTTTTTTCCTTTTTTGTTTATAAGTGTCTGCTGGCATTTAGAACAGTCCTGGTACACAAAAGATGCAAAACAAGTATTAGTTGAATGAATAATTAAATGAATGAAAGGGTTTCTTTCATATTCATTGTATTTTTAAAAACTATTATTATTATTACTCTTATTATTATTTCTGACTGTTCTGGGCCTTTGTTGCTGCATGTAGGCTTTCTCTAGATGCGAAGAGCAGGGGCTGCCCTCTAGTCCTGGTGCACAGGCTTCTCTTTGTGGAGGCTTCTCCTGGTGCCAAGCATGGGCTCTAGGTGATGCCGACTTCAGTAGTTATGGCTCTCAGGCATAGTTGTCTCATGGCATGTGTAATCTTCCCAGATCAGGGATCAAATCTGTGTCCCTTGCATTGGCAGGCAGACTCTTAACCACTGGACCACCAGGGAAGTCCATCTTCAATAGGTTATTTCAGCCTCAAACCAAACTTGGAAGAAGGTGGGGTAGATATTTGTTCTGCTTTTTTACTGATGACATAAACTAATATTCCTAAGAGTCAGATTTCCTATATGCAGTGATAATTTCATTTGTTGAGTACTTAATATAGCCAAGGGGTATGCATACTATCATACTTGACTTCATTTAATCCTTGGAGTAATCCTGAAAGCTTATATATTATTATCCCTATTTTAACAGTTATGCCTTAGAAAGGTTCAGTGATGTGCCCAAGGGGATCATGGCTAAGTGACAACATAGATATGAACCCCAATCTTACTTCAAAGAGCTTGTTTTATCTATTATTAGTTCACAGCCAAACTGGGCTCTGTACAGCTCCTTGAACACACGAGTGTGTTCCCATCGGGGCCCGGCCCCTCACCCCCTCATTTCCTGCACGTCTCTGCTCAAATGCTGTTTATTGGCTGTTTCTTCCTGGTCACCACACACAACTGTGCCACCCCAGCCCCACCCTCCCTTTGTATCTGGCTTTACATTTCTCTAAAGCATTTCTATTACATGACTTCATATACTCATTGGTTGATTCATCTCTTCCTCCTCCACTCTTAAGCGCTAGAAATATAAGCTCCAGAAAGGCAGATATTTTTTTTCCTTTTTTGTTTATAAGTGTCTGCTGGCATTTAGAACAGTCCTGGTACACAAAAGATGCAAAACAAGTATTAGTTGAATGAATAATTAAATGAATGAAAGGGTTTCTTTCATATTCATTGTATTTTTAAAAACTATTATTATTATTACTCTTATTATTATTTCTGACTGTTCTGGGCCTTTGTTGCTGCATGTAGGCTTTCTCTAGATGCGAAGAGCAGGGGCTGCCCTCTAGTCCTGGTGCACAGGCTTCTCTTTGTGGAGGCTTCTCCTGGTGCCAAGCATGGGCTCTAGGTGATGCCGACTTCAGTAGTTATGGCTCTCAGGCATAGTTGTCTCATGGCATGTGTAATCTTCCCAGATCAGGGATCAAATCTGTGTCCCTTGCATTGGCAGGCAGACTCTTAACCACTGGACCACCAGGGAAGTCCATCTTCAATAGGTTATTTCAGCCTCAAACCAAACTTGGAAGAAGGTGGGGTAGATATTTGTTCTGCTTTTTTACTGATGACATAAACTAATATTCCTAAGAGTCAGATTTCCTATATGCAGTGATAATTTCATTTGTTGAGTACTTAATATAGCCAAGGGGTATGCATACTATCATACTTGACTTCATTTAATCCTTGGAGTAATCCTGAAAGCTTATATATTATTATCCCTATTTTAACAGTTATGCCTTAGAAAGGTTCAGTGATGTGCCCAAGGGGATCATGGCTAAGTGACAACATAGATATGAACCCCAATCTTACTTCAAAGAGCTTGTTTTTATCTATTATTATAGTTCACATCTTTTGGCACAATACTGTGTGCCAGGGACTATGCTAAACCTTACAATAACACAAGAAAGTATGGACCTCTATTGTCTTCACTTTATGCATGAGATAACTGAACCTCAGAGATGTTAGCTCATCCAAGGTCACACCCTGCTGGAACCTAAGAGCCTGACTGTTACATGCTGGCCGCCTGCTTCCAAGAGCCAGGTTTTGAACCAAGTACTACTTACTTTGTCTTGATACACTGCCTAAACTCACCGCCAGGTCCAATGTGTCCCAACCATGACACACTTTTAAGTTTATATTTGTCATTCTGATCTCAATGGACCCTGTGAAATAGAGTGCTTTGGCTGATAAAGCAAATTAATAGCTCAAATCAGTCATAACATTTATCAATATTTTCAGTCATTTTTTTTTTAAAGAAAGCCTGATCTCCTCATTCAGGCTCTTCCAGGTTAGGTCTGCTCCTTTGAACCTGTTTTCTTTCTTCTTGGATACCTAGAAAATGTATGTGATTTGCTCAGCCGCTCTGCCTGCCTCTAATGATATAGCTTAAGTTCAACAGTAGAGAAGGATAATTGAATCTATTTTTCAGACTTTCACTGGTGGGCTCCATTCTGGGCCCATATTATTCGAACTATGTGAACCAGGCGTTTCTTTAAAGCAGAGACTCTTGGGCTGAGCCAAGAAGATTATTAAAAGAAATCACAATGCCAGCCTTGGAAAATATATAGCGCATGCAGATGCCCCCTTCTGTCCCTCCCCTCACAGCACAAAGCCTGTTCAGACACCTTTCCAGGAACAGGCTTCTCCCCTCAGCTGTTACTCTCTAACCTGCCCTTGCTGCCCTGTACACTTGCCCACCTCATATTAGGCAGTGGTTCTTAGAGGGCCGCCCGGGAGCAGCAGCAGCAGCATCAAGAACTGACTAAGAGATGTCAGTTCTGAGGCTCCACTCCAGATCCCTGAATCAAAAACTCTCATTGGGGAGCCCCCACACCTCAATGGTTGTCGCAAGTCTTCCAGATGATTCTGATGCGGGCCTCAGTTTGACCGCGGCAGTGTTAGGAGCCGTGTCAGGACCCAACCCAGTGCCCAGGCTGATCTCCTCACAAGCCTGTGGGCACGTGATGACAGGGTCACTGCCAGTCTCCATCTTTCTTTGTGGTTGCAGCAGCAACTAAAGTGACAGAGAGCTCGACTTGGGAAGACCTCAGTTCTTGACATGCATGGTGCACAGTTTTCATTCTGGTTTAGAGAAGCATGTTTTTAACTATAACATTTATAGCTAAGGCAACTTGATAGAGTCACTGTTGTCTGCCTTAAGGAAAACTCATCACTAACCTTCCCCATTTTGATCATATCTTTGCTCTTAGTAGGCTATAATAATATCTACTGTTTAATCAAGTATAATCTATTTGCTTTATTTTCTAATGTGTGTGTAATGCACTTAGAACAAATACTGCTACAGCTCCTATTCAAAAATAGCAGTTGCCTACTTTCTGTGAACCCACCACTCCAAGATATTCTCCATTTCATCAGTTTTTTCCCTTTTTTTTTTTTTTTTTTTGACTATTTAAAGCTGTACTTTTAAATATCACACTTAAATTGCTATGTCTTGTTCTGTCCATTTCAGGCATCATCTCTTGAGATCCTCACACTTTGGTTGAGAATGTAGTCTCTCATCCTGCCACAGTTCTCACAGAATTCTCTCCATGGTTTCAACTCCACCTCGGTCTTCCTCTGTCTCTCTTTTCTCAATCATTGATTTCCCTGGGTGAATTGGTAAGCTTGCTGTCGTCACCCAAGGCCAGCAAGTGTTTCATTCTAGACACTTGAATTTTAACTGCCTCCATGCCTGCTCAGTGCCTATCACTTTTCCTTCTGCTTTCAGACTCAAAGAGAACATTGCAATCTCCCATCTGCTGTGGTCAGTCCCGTCTTCAAACAGGAGTCACTTGTGTGAAACTCATGCCAAGCATCATGAAAGGGATTTACTTTTCCATTTTTGTAAGAATAACTTTGTTTTTAGTTAAGTAACACTAGTATATTTATACAACAGTATTCTTGCATTTTATTATATTTTGTAAATTAGCATTTGCAAATCGATATGTTGTATTGTGGTTATTATCCTTTGTGTTTTGTATGCAAGTGAGATACTACAGTTTAAAGTTTTTTCATTTTAGCACTCTCTCACTTGAGATGTGCTGAGTTCTTGGGTTTAAAATTGTTATACTAATAATCACTTTGCTTTAGAGGCATACAGCATCCTGGATTCTTATCAGGTACATGCTGTTGTTCAGTCACTAAGTCATGTCCAACTCTTTGAGACCCCATGGACTGCAGCACACCAGGCTTCCCTGTCCTTCACTGTCTCCCTGAGTTTGCTGAAAACTCATATCCGTTGAGTCAGTGATGCCATCCAACCATCTCATCCTGTATCACCTCCTTCTCCTCTTGCCCTCAATCTTTCTCGACATCAGGGCTTTTTCCAATGAGTTTGGCTCTTCACATCAGGTGAACAAAGAATTGGAGTTTCAGCTTCAACACCAGTGAATATTCAGGGTTGACTTCCTTTAGGATTGATTGATTTGATCTCCTTGCTGTTTAAGGGCTGTTAAGAGTGTTCTCCAACACCATAGTTGGAAAGCATCAATTCTTCAGTGCTCAGCAATCTTTATGGTCCAACTCTCACATTTCTTACTGGAAAAATCATAACTTTAACAATACAGACTTTTGTTGGCAAAGTGATGTCTCTGTCTTTTAATACACTGTCAAGATTTGTTGGGTACTAGGGATTACTATAAACCTTTTGCATGTTTTAACATGCAGATAATTCTGTCAGAATTAGACAGATAATTCTGTCTATCAGTGTTAAATATTAAATGTGCAGTGTTATTAACATCATTTTATATATATGGAAACCAAGTCACAACAAGGATAAATAACTTGCCCTGAGTTCCATAGCTATGCAGTACTATATCAAACTACTGCTTATAATAATCTCTTAGGGCTTCCCTAGTGACTCACGTGGTAAAGAATCTGGTTGCAATGTCGGAGACCCAGGTTTGATCCCTTAGTCCTGAAGATCCCTGGAGAAAAGGGTACTTTTTGGACCCCATGGATAAAGGATAGTATATTTATACAACAGTATTCTTGCATTTTATTATATTTTGTAAATTAGCATTTGCAAATCGATATGTTGTATTGTGGTTATTATCCTTTGTGTTTTGTATGCAAGTGAGATACTACAGTTTAAAGTTTTTTCATTTTAGCACTCTCTCACTTGAGATGTGCTGAGTTCTTGGGTTTAAAATTGTTATACTAATAATCACTTTGCTTTAGAGGCATACAGCATCCTGGATTCTTATCAGGTACATGCTGTTGTTCAGTCACTAAGTCATGTCCAACTCTTTGAGACCCCATGGACTGCAGCACACCAGGCTTCCCTGTCCTTCACTGTCTCCCTGAGTTTGCTGAAAACTCATATCCGTTGAGTCAGTGATGCCATCCAACCATCTCATCCTGTATCACCTCCTTCTCCTCTTGCCCTCAATCTTTCTCGACATCAGGGCTTTTTCCAATGAGTTTGGCTCTTCACATCAGGTGAACAAAGAATTGGAGTTTCAGCTTCAACACCAGTGAATATTCAGGGTTGACTTCCTTTAGGATTGATTGATTTGATCTCCTTGCTGTTTAAGGGGCTGTTAAGAGTGTTCTCCAACACCATAGTTGGAAAGCATCAATTCTTCAGTGCTCAGCAATCTTTATGGTCCAACTCTCACATTTCTTACTGGAAAAATCATAACTTTAACAATACAGACTTTTGTTGGCAAAGTGATGTCTCTGTCTTTTAATACACTGTCAAGATTTGTTGGGTACTAGGGATTACTATAAACCTTTTGCATGTTTTAACATGCAGATAATTCTGTCAGAATTAGACAGATAATTCTGTCTATCAGTGTTAAATATTAAATGTGCAGTGTTATTAACATCATTTTATATATATGGAAACCAAGTCACAACAAGGATAAATAACTTGCCCTGAGTTCCATAGCTATGCAGTACTATATCAAACTACTGCTTATAATAATCTCTTAGGGCTTCCCTAGTGACTCACGTGGTAAAGAATCTGGTTGCAATGTCGGAGACCCAGGTTTGATCCCTTAGTCCAGAAGATCCCCTGGAGAAAAGAATGGCGACCTATTCCAATATTGTTACCTGAAGAACCCTCATGGATAAAGGAGTCTGGTGGGTTACAGCTTATGGAGTTACAAGAATCGGACACAACTGAGCAAATAACACTTTCAATTTTCAGATGTTATGAGGAATTCTTGTTTGGAGAATTCCTCCTCCCATGCCAATCCCAACAAAGACTGTAAGTCTTCTGCTGTTAATAATAAGGTTTTTTCCACCCTACCCCAACACCTGCCAAAGAAAATATTTGATTTGTCTTCATCTTCTGCATTTGCACCATAGATATTTGCTAGATCTGATACAAAAGTCCTATAATAATTTCCATACTGTCACATTCATATTCTACTTTTTCAGAAATCCTTTGAAGTGCAATAATAATTATTTCTTCAATAGGAGCTCTGCAAGACCACAATAGAGTTGCTTATTGCTATTCACATAGGCCTGGAGCTGTCTAGACTTGTAGATTTTGCATCAGTTTGTCTTTTCACATAATTTGAATAATTGAACCATTGATCTTACTCTCCAGATATTAATAACTCAAATTTCAGATTTAAGAAAAATTAAAATAGCACATCAAGAAATAAATGGGTATTATTGGATATATTCAGTACTTAAAAATAGCACAGTATATGGTAATACTATAAATTTGGAATTTGCTACTTCCTCCTTGTATGAAGTACCCAGCATGCTTTGAGGCTAGGGCTTCTACTTATAAAAAAGGAATATGATACTCAGGTAAGTGAAGTAGTTAAGCCTGAAGTTATCAGCTAGCAATTGCCAGCATTGAGATTTGAACCCAGTTCTTTGGACTCAAAAGTCAGAGTAGCTTTGACTATTTCTCAGCAAGGTATCTAGTCCCTTTTATATAAATAGACTCCATGCTTTCTACCCTTTGGGTGAAATAAGGTACTGACATTTTTTCTCAGCAGAAACAAGCACTTGGCTTAATACTAAGAGGCATTTTCCTGAGGTAAGAGCTATTGAACACCGTAATGGGCTCTTGTTTCAGGTTATACAATTTCCTTTTCTGTCATTCTTAAAACTAATCAAGATGAGTTTTAAAATTTGCACAGGTTCCAGATGACCTCTCAAGGTCTTTTCCATTCTATGATTCTGCAGGTCTATAAAAATTAAGACCATTTAAATCTGAGGTCATTTCTCCTAGTATCTGGTCTTTTGACTTCTTGTTACCTTACAAATGAAACATATGGATGACAGAACCGAGTGACTTTTCCCCCTTATTTTTGAGCCTCACATAGCTCCAGACTTTGTTCTGTTATGCCATTATAAAAGCATCTGGGTGGAAAAGGTAACTCAAGAAATTGGAAATAATTTTGATTGTCTTTCTTCTATTTGCTCCCTTCATCTTTTTCTGTTTAATAAGCACAAAGTAAACACAGAACTGATTTTTTTGTATTCTGAAATGTTATGAACATTAAGCTCTGAGTATTATCATGGGAATGCATCTCATTTGAACTCTAAGGAGGCTTAATGTAATTTTTTTTAAGGCAAACACCATTGGTAATGCTAGGACAATTTCTTTCATGGAGCTCTGCAAGACCACAATAGAGTTGCTTATTGCTATTCACATAGGCCTGGAGCTGTCTAGACTTGTAGATTTTGCATCAGTTTGTCTTTTCACATAATTTGAATAATTGAACCATTGATCTTACTCTCCAGATATTAATAACTCAAATTTCAGATTTAAGAAAAATTAAAATAGCACATCAAGAAATAAATGGGTATTATTGGATATATTCAGTACTTAAAAATAGCACAGTATATGGTAATACTATAAATTTGGAATTTGCTACTTCCTCCTTGTATGAAGTACCCAGCATGCTTTGAGGCTAGGGCTTCTACTTATAAAAAAGGAATATGATACTCAGGTAAGTGAAGTAGTTAAGCCTGAAGTTATCAGCTAGCAATTGCCAGCATTGAGATTTGAACCCAGTTCTTTGGACTCAAAAGTCAGAGTAGCTTTGACTATTTCTCAGCAAGGTATCTAGTCCCTTTTATATAAATAGACTCCATGCTTTCTACCCTTTGGGTGAAATAAGGTACTGACATTTTTTCTCAGCAGAAACAAGCACTTGGCTTAATACTAAGAGGCATTTTCCTGAGGTAAGAGCTATTGAACACCGTAATGGGCTCTTGTTTCAGGTTATACAATTTCCTTTTCTGTCATTCTTAAAACTAATCAAGATGAGTTTTAAAATTTGCACAGGTTCCAGATGACCTCTCAAGGTCTTTTCCATTCTATGATTCTGCAGGTCTATAAAAATTAAGACCATTTAAATCTGAGGTCATTTCTCCTAGTATCTGGTCTTTTGACTTCTTGTTACCTTACAAATGAAACATATGGATGACAGAACCGAGTGACTTTTCCCCCTTATTTTTGAGCCTCACATAGCTCCAGACTTTGTTCTGTTATGCCATTATAAAAGCATCTGGGTGGAAAAGGTAACTCAAGAAATTGGAAATAATTTTGATTGTCTTTCTTCTATTTGCTCCCTTCATCTTTTTCTGTTTAATAAGCACAAAGTAAACACAGAACTGATTTTTTTGTATTCTGAAATGTTATGAACATTAAGCTCTGAGTATTATCATGGGAATGCATCTCATTTGAACTCTAAGGAGGCTTAATGTAATTTTTTTTAAGGCAAACACCATTGGTAATGCTAGGACAATTTCTGTTTGTCATGGTGGATCTAGAAATCCTCCTCTGGCAGGTCAAATGTTTCCAAAGCAGTTCAGATTTTTTTCAGGTCCTTGATAGAGAGCTAGGTTCTGACTACCCAGACAGAATTTTGAAAGATTTGGGATGGTTTGGTTGTGGAAATTTCTATCAGCTGTCAGTTACTTACAATGTACGTGGTTTAATTTTTTTATTATTTATTTATATTTGGGCGGGGGTCGGGTTGGGAAGAGAGGGGAGTGGTGGGCCACTTCTATTGGTCTTTCATTTGTCTATTTTCATCCGTCTTTGTTCCTTGGCTCCTGTGGGCCTCCCATCGCGGTGGCGTCTGTCGTTGCTGAGCACCGGCTCTGTGCGCATGCGCTCCAGAGCTCCGGCTCGGTAATTGGACACATCGGTCCAGCCGCTCCGCGGCACGTGGGATCTTCCCAGGCCAGGGATCCAACCGGCGGCCCTTGCACTGCAAGGCGGTGTCCTTACCCACTGGACCACCAGGGGAAGCCCTGTACGTGGTTTCTTTACATGGGTGTCTTCATTTAACTCAGACACTCCTACGAGTTAGTATGGTTTCATTTAACTATTACGCCAACTGTAGTTCAGAGTACTTGAATAATTTTCTCATCAGCACCCATCCAGTAAGTAACAAAACTGAGATTTGGGTCTGGACCTTCTGGTTCCCGCCTTCAGGCTCTGCCCATTGCAGCATCTTGTCTCAGAACTTTTGCTCCTGGCCATTAACCCTCAGTCCTACATGTTTATGCCGGGATTCCTGATCCAGACTTAAACTTGCTCAAATCTTTCCTTTCACTTGATAGCCTGCCAACATTCTGTTCACTTCACTTGAAGATGATCTTTTTTGTTTCTCTCGAGAAACCACTGATCAGTCATTTTATAATCCTACTGTACCCACTGCACCAACCCACTGTTGGGAGTTGGGAATAAAAAGAAGAGAGCTCCTAGTGGGCGGGGACGATAAAGGCTTGGAGAAAAGATCATTACAACCCAATACAGCTCATGGCAGAAAGAGGAATAAATGTCATATGGGAAATCCCTACTATTAGCATTGCCTGGGAAAATCTAGGAAAGCTTTCCAGAAGGAAAGACATTGGAGCCAGGTTTTAAAGATGTTAGTGATGATGGACTGATTGTATTCCCCTAAAATACATATGTGAAAGCCATAATTTTCATACTACATTTGGAGATAGAACTTTTCAAGATGTAATCAAGCTTGAATGAAGTCATCTGAGTGGCTCTTAATCCAACCTGGTATCTTTATAAAAAGAGGAAATTTGAACACACAGAGAGACACCAGGGATGCACACGCACAGAGGAAAGACCACATGAGGATAGAGCCAGAACATGGCCGTTTGCAAGCCAAAGACAGAAGCCTCTGGAGAAACCAGACCTCCAGACACCTTGATCTTGGACTTCCAGACTCCAGACTTGCAGGAAATACATTTTGATTGTTTAAGGCACCCAGTCTTTGATATGTTGTTACAGTAGCTGGGACAAACTAATATAAGCTTCCAAAACTCTTCCTCTTCCCCTCTCTTACTTGAGTAGTTGTAGCTCCTGACAGTACTCTGTCACCCTGTCACACTCTCCACTCTTCTCTTCCAATCTCATAGTACTCTGAAGGGCCCAGCCATGTTTCTCTAAGGAATGATAGGTCGGTGGTTTCTCATGTGAACACTCTAGCCAGTGGCCACAGAAACCCACATCAGTTTATAAGTATTGATGTTGGTGGGGCACATACTAGCTGAACACATTTTCTGTAATCTTTTCTAAAATAAGTTTTTCAGAAGTTTTCCAACAGAAGACCCAAACATTGTACCTGTTTCTGAAGATTTAATTACATTGCTCAATCTTTACCTTTCATGTTTATGCCGGGATTCCTGATCCAGACCTGCCAACCATTCTGTTCACTTCACTTGAAGATGATCTTTTGTTTCTCTCGAGAAACCACTGATCAGTCATTTTATAATCCTACTGTACCACTGCACCAACCCACTGTTGGGAGTTGGGAATAAAAAGAAGAGAGCTCCTAGTGGGCGGGGACGATAAAGGCTTGGAGAAAAGATCATTACAACCCAATACAGCTCATGGCAGAAAGAGGAATAAATGTCATATGGGAAATCCCTACTATTAGCATTGCCTGGGAAAATCTAGGAAAGCTTTCCAGAAGGAAAGACATTGGAGCCAGGTTTTAAAGATGTTAGTGATGATGGACTGATTGTATTCCCCTAAAATACATATGTGAAAGCCATAATTTTCATACTACATTTGGAGATAGAACTTTTCAAGATGTAATCAAGCTTGAATGAAGTCATCTGAGTGGCTCTTAATCCAACCTGGTATCTTTATAAAAAGAGGAAATTTGAACACACAGAGAGACACCAGGGATGCACACGCACAGAGGAAAGACCACATGAGGATAGAGCCAGAACATGGCCGTTTGCAAGCCAAAGACAGAAGCCTCTGGAGAAACCAGACCTCCAGACACCTTGATCTTGGACTTCCAGACTCCAGACTTGCAGGAAATACATTTTGATTGTTTAAGGCACCCAGTCTTTGATATGTTGTTACAGTAGCTGGGACAAACTAATATAAGCTTCCAAAACTCTTCCTCTTCCCCTCTCTTACTTGAGTAGTTGTAGCTCCTGACAGTACTCTGTCACCCTGTCACACTCTCCACTCTTCTCTTCCAATCTCATAGTACTCTGAAGGGCCCAGCCATGTTTCTCTAAGGAATGATAGGTCGGTGGTTTCTCATGTGAACACTCTAGCCAGTGGCCACAGAAACCCACATCAGTTTATAAGTATTGATGTTGGTGGGGCACATATCTAGCTGAACACATTTTCTGTAATCTTTTCTAAAATAAGTTTTTCAGAAGTTTTACAGGATGTGTTGCTTTTGTGAAGTGCGATCCAGCACAGAGCACTGTTCATAAGCATTGTACCTGTTTCTGAAGATTTAATTACATACATAATTTTATGCAATTTTACACATTTATGTTTTTAATCAAAGGTTTAAAATTGGTAAGAACCATAAGAACTCTGAGAAACTAGAAAAACACTGTGGAGACACGTGAGGAGAGATCAAATAGACTGTAATTAGGTAAATGTACATTAAGTCTTGGAATAGCACTAGGCACACAGGATATACAAGTGTTCAATGTAATTATGGCTTTGAGACAAAACAGAAACTCTCCAAACTCAAAGACCCTCAGATAATATTTGAGAAAGGACTGAAAATTAGAAGAGTGAAAAAATTCATAAAACCAGTTGGATAAAAGTGACAAATAAAATAAACAATAAGCTGTAACATGTGAAACCAAAATTGGAAAGACAGGTTACAAACATGAGCACTGAAAAGATACTTGATAATCAGTGAAACCAATGTTTTGGAGTGACTCATACAAAGGCCATATGTGACCAAGTGACATAAGGGTTTAGTAACGGTTTTCAGTTAACTGTCTACCTCCCCAACATATGATGACATATCTTTCTAGTAGAAGAGATGGGGTTGTATTTTTCTCAGTTTGGTAATGGCAGGGTGAGTACCTGATATTGAGTGAGCCCTCAGTAAATGTGTAATGAATGAAGGCAGGCATGAAGGAATGATTGACTAAGATTCTCAGGACAGAGGAGTGGTGGGAGCTCATGGAATTGGCTACAGTATTGGCCACTCTCCTGTCCTTATCTGAATGGCCCATTTCTTTGTGTCTGCCAGTGATGACTTCAGCCTGACCTCCTAATTCATAGTGGACCCTTGTGTGTCACATATCAGTTTATAAATGCTTCTGACTGGTCAGCTCTTTGACGTTGACCCCTAGGTTGTTAGGCAAACTGAGAGTTAATACCTCGTTGAGGAATCAGAAACCCAGGGAGGCTGTGACTTGCTGAACATCACACAGTTTATATTAGGCAGAGTCAGGACTCAGTTCCAGATCACCTCAGTCTAAGCAGGTATTCTTTTCCCAGTACCGTCAGCTGTGGTACACAGAGGAGGCTAGCACTCCCAGAGATGTCCAAGAGCCTTCCCTGGAAGGTGAAAGTGGAACCATGCTTCGAAGCACGAGTACTTCTCATCTTGTCTACCAGCATAGCCAGTCACTAGTGGAAGGAATGCTAATATTGGAGATTTTCTTGGAGAGGGAGAACTAGGCACTGGTATACAGGGGTTACCCTGTGAGTCATGGAATCAGGCTTTGATTAGAAACCTACTTATGCTCCTTAGTCATTATAAGATCTTTGAGAAATCTTTTCAATTAGTTGGCCAAAAAGTTTGTTTGAGTTTTTCATAACATCTTATGGAAAAACCTGAACGAGATTTTTGGCCAATCCAATGTTAAACACTTACTATTTACCTTTTAATGATTAGGCTGTAGGTGTAGTGTTTTAAAACAGAAAGGCATGGTTTTTCCCATCACTAGCTGTTAAATACTAAAAAGTACATAATTTTATATATAATGAGTACATAAAGTTGTTGCAAGGAATTAGGTTAAATAATCAAGCAAAGCTTTTCACGGCTGCCTGGTATATAGTGAGGGCCCTGGTAATGGTAGCAAAGTATAGAGACTCAAAAGACTTGGGAAGGTTCTGACTTGCGAGTAGAAGAGATGGGGTTGTATTTTTCTCAGTTTGGTAATGGCAGGGTGAGTACCTGATATTGAGTGAGCCCTCAGTAAATGTGTAATGAATGAAGGCAGGCATGAAGGAATGATTGACTAAGATTCTCAGGACAGAGGAGTGGTGGGAGCTCATGGAATTGGCTACAGTATTGGCCACTCTCCTGTCCTTATCTGAATGGCCCATTTCTTTGTGTCTGCCAGTGATGACTTCAGCCTGACCTCCTAATTCATAGTGGACCCTTGTGTGTCACATATCAGTTTATAAATGCTTCTGACTGGTCAGCTCTTTGACGTTGACCCCTAGGTTGTTAGGCAAACTGAGAGTTAATACCTCGTTGAGGAATCAGAAACCCAGGGAGGCTGTGACTTGCTGAACGTCACACAGTTTATATTAGGCAGAGTCAGGACTCAGTTCCAGATCACCTCAGTCTAAGCAGGTATTCTTTTCCCAGTACCGTCAGCTGTGGTACACAGAGGAGGCTAGCACTCCCAGAGATGTCCAAGAGCCTTCCCTGGAAGGTGAAAGTGGAACCATGCTTCGAAGCACGAGTACTTCTCATCTTGTCTACCAGCATAGCCAGTCACTAGTGGAAGGAATGCTAATATTGGAGATTTTCTTGGAGAGGGAGAACTAGGCACTGGTATACAGGGGTTACCCTGTGAGTCATGGAATCAGGCTTTGATTAGAAACCTACTTATGCTCCTTAGTCATTATAAGATCTTTGAGAAATCTTTTCAATTAGTTGGCCAAAAAGTTTGTTTGAGTTTTTCATAACATCTTATGGAAAAACCTGAACGAGATTTTTGGCCAATCCAATGTTAAACACTTACTATTTACCTTTTAATGATTAGGCTGTAGGTGTAGTGTTTTAAAACAGAAAGGCATGGTTTTTCCCATCACTAGCTGTTAAATACTAAAAAGTACATAATTTTATATATAATGAGTACATAAAGTTGTTGCAAGGAATTAGGTTAAATAATCAAGCAAAGCTTTTCACGGCTGCCTGGTATATAGTGAGGGCCCTGGTAATGGTAGCAAAGTATAGAGACTCAAAAGACTTGGGAAGGTTCAGTCTGACTGCTCACCTTTTTATGGCTGTGGGTGGTCTTCTCAAAGCCATTTACAGTCAATATCAAGTGTTAAGATTAGACCACCCTCTCATATTAATGATCCCTCCAGTTGGCTCAGACTTCCCTGGTGGCTCAGATGGCAAAAAATCTGCCTGCAATGCAAGAAGATCTGGATTCGATCCCTGGGTTCAGAAGATCCCCTGGAGGAGAGCATGGTAACCAGTCCAGTATTCTTGCCTGGAGAAGCTCCATGGACAGAGGAGACTGGTGGGCTGCAATCTATGGGGCTGCAAAAAGTCAGCCACGGCTGGGTGACTAAGAACAGCACAGCCAGTTGGCTCTGCCTGTATCTCTAAATGCCTTCACATTCATTAATAACTTTAATTACCACTGCCATCCACTGTAGTGAGTATGGTTGTCCTCTAATAATACATATGGAAACTTAGGCCACCATAGTCTGTGACCACAAACACAGCAGACTGGAAGGGAGCTCCCTCATCACTGTAGAAACCTTTACCAGCTCCTCATGGCTTCAAAAATGCAAATTCAGCCTCCTTGACTCTACACAGAGTATCGCCTCCCAAGCAGAGATCCGTGAAAGAGTAGTGATCCTGATGGATAATAAAATATTCCCTCGAGAAAAGAAAGGACATTAGAGTGAACTTTATGTAAATCTAAATGATCCGTTTTAAACCAATAGCCTTTATTCTGATTATTCATTCTACTAGTGTTGGGTTAAATGTCATTAGTGTCATAAAATTAT
This sequence comes from Tragulus kanchil, assembly GCA_022376925.1. NCBI lineage: Eukaryota > Metazoa > Chordata > Mammalia > Artiodactyla > Tragulidae > Tragulus > Tragulus kanchil. The sequence continues at coordinate 99,524,787 of JAIOJX010000032.1, forward strand.
GATGCTCATAGTTGGTATTTTTAAAAAATGTTCCTATTTAAAATGTCACTATTTAATATGATGAAGAGATTGACTGAGCTTTAAAAAAGAAACTGGCCTGTGAAGTTCAAAAGATAGGACTTTTATACACAGCTAAGACTGATGTACAATTATAATCTCTCCTTCTGACCCACAACTGCTCTATTTTATGTCTTCACCCTCAATCTTCCCTCCCCTCTCCTCTGATCTAGTAGCTCCTGACCTAATCCTCTCTCCATTCCTTAAATTCTACAACTGCTTATGGCTTTGGATCAGTCCCTGCTGATTACTCTGCCTGGACAAATTTTCTCCCTGCAAGATAGACCTTAAAACTTCGCTTTCTATTTAACTTCCCTCCCTTCTCCAAGACTGCACTAAACAGTTCTCCCAGGTGCTGGCTATATCCAGTGTAGCATTTCCTCTTCCTTAGCAAGATGGTTATTTCTCTCTTTGCCCCTGCCATGAGACCTTGAATCCCACGAGGGTGGAAAAGGAGCCCTGGCCTTTTGTCCACCCCTTGTGCTGAGCCTGGTGGCTGACCCGTCACTGTGGACCAGGTGGTTGAAATGCAGGGAAGGAGAGGGAGCAGGAGGCGGGGTGAGGAAAACAGACAAAGGTAGAGGAAAAGAGCTAAACCCAGAGAGGAAAGATGGACAGACCCAAGGATAGAAAAACAGAGAGAAAAAAATGAGAAATAGAAAGAGGTAGAGGGGGAAAGGGTGGGGAGAAGAGAGGAAAAGAAATATGTTGTGGGAAAGAGGACTGGAGGAATAAGCAGCAAAGAGAGGGAAGGAAGGAGATAGGACTGATAGAGAAAGATTACTGCTTGTCAGCACACCATTTCTGTCTGACATATTCCCTGGCTTCTCTGCCCTCGCTGCTGTTGAACACAGCCAACCTATCTTCTCAAGAAGAAAACACCTGCCTCGCCATCGTCTGTCTCCAGCACATGCAGGGGGCTCTGAGTTGTTGTCCATTTTTCTTCCTATAATTATTTGAATACATTTGCATTAAATTATATTTAGATTTTCATCATCTCTGCAATTTACTGAGATAAAGAGAAAAATCTTCTTAAAAAATTAAAATGCTATAGACAATGTATTTGACCTTAGAGAATTGGCAGTTCATTAAAGAAAGCAAGCATTTGCCACCTTAGCAGAAATATTTTATTCCAGAGCATAGTTTCAGCCAGTCTCTGTATGAAAACTCCCAAGTAAGATATTCAGAAGGCTGTATCTTGACAAACTTAGCTCCAATTTTAAAAGGATTTTTGGACCGGAAATGTCTATGTTTTTGTTAGTGCAGATTTTTTGTGTGTGTGTGCAGATTTTTTGAATTGTACCTTGATTTCATAAAATTACAACTTTTTAAGTACATGTCATTTTTTTTAAGATTTTGGTTTAAAAAATGTGAGTAAGGACTTCCCTGTGATCCAGTGGTTAAGAATCCACGTGCCAATGGAGGGGACACAGGTCTGATATGTTGTTCAGGAACATTCCAGATACCATGAGGTAATTAAGCCCATGCACCACAATAAGTGAACCAGCACACTCTAGAGCCCAACAGCTGCAGCTCCTCAGCCCGGCATACCTAGAACCCCTGCTCTACAATAAGAGGACCTGCTACAATGAAAAGCCCACACACTGCAACTAGGGAATACCTCCACCCAACTTTGCCACAACTAGAGAAAGCTCGAACACAACAATGAAGACCCAGCATAGCCCAAAAAAAAAAAAAAGCAAATATGAGTAAAAATGGACATTTCGAACTCAGTTTAAGGGAAGCAATGACCCATAGACACTTAAGGATGTCCTTGAATGAAAAGACAAGCTCTCATTTCACGTGGGATTGGGTACAACCATCTTAACCACTGTTGCATATAGTGCACTTCTTAAAAGCCTGGCACACCTGCCCCATCGAGTATCCCCAACGCCATCATGTTTCTTTCATTGTTTCCAATCCATCCATTTGATAACTAGAAAATAAGAATTCAGGTCACCAGAAAAAGTCAACTCGCTGCTAAGTGGCTGAGCGGAGTTGTTCATCCTAGGATCATCTGACACCAAAAGCCTGTCGAACAGAATACTCCTCCTGATCTGACATAGGCAACCGAGGTAGAAATTGATTGATGCATTGATGTCTAGCCTTAAATACTAAAAACATAGGAAGAAAGTCGCTGCATTTATTCAGTGTATCTTCTCATTTAACTTTGACAACATACCTGTGTGATAGGACTGCTTGACTATTTATCCCCTTCGACCCCTGAGGAGCTCCCAAGAGGCCACACAGTCCCCAAATTACCTCTCCACTTATCCAGACTCTGTAACAAGGTATGAGGGCTCAAAGACTTCAATGTCTGCCTCAAAGGGGAAAAGAACCACTTTTTCCTTTTCATTGTTTTAAGAAGCTGAACTCCCTTGAGTGCCTGCTATGTGCCAGACAGTGTTTTGTGAGTTGTGTGGCAGGAATTCTTTCTCTGCTCCTCCCATCAGACCTGAAAGGATGCTTGGCATCTCAGACAGGACTCCTAGGGTAGGACTACCCTAGAGCAGACATTGATTTCACTTCAGGGCACCGGCAGATCTCATAAGACAAGCCTTAGGAACACACGGGAACTGGAGAACGCAGGTCCAGCCTCAGGACATTTGAATTCTCACTTTTTAAAAAGCATTTCCCTGGCCAAATAAGCCTGTCTGTGAGCCTCACTTAGTCCCCTGTGTCTTTACCATCACCTCGAGGGACAGGTAGAGAGGTGGCCTGTAGCATCTGCTATTTGGTTTACAGAGCCTGGCAAGATCTTCCCTACTCTTATTTTAAGGGAATACCATTGATCCTCCCAGCTTGGGTATTCCAGAACCATCCATTCTACTGGAAAAAAAACTAACACAACAATGTTGGCTTTATATTTGACACCTTAAGGATGTCCTTGAATGAAAAGACAAGCTCTCATTTCACGTGGGATTGGGTACAACCATCTTAACCACTGTTGCATATAGTGCACTTCTTAAAAGCCTGGCACACCTGCCCCATCGAGTATCCCCAACGCCATCATGTTTCTTTCATTGTTTCCAATCCATCCATTTGATAACTAGAAAATAAGAATTCAGGTCACCAGAAAAAGTCAACTCGCTGCTAAGTGGCTGAGCGGAGTTGTTCATCCTAGGATCATCTGACACCAAAAGCCTGTCGAACAGAATACTCCTCCTGATCTGACATAGGCAACCGAGGTAGAAATTGATTGATGCATTGATGTCTAGCCTTAAATACTAAAAACATAGGAAGAAAGTCGCTGCATTTATTCAGTGTATCTTCTCATTTAACTTTGACAACATACCTGTGTGATAGGACTGCTTGACTATTTATCCCCTTCGACCCCTGAGGAGCTCCCAAGAGGCCACACAGTCCCCAAATTACCTCTCCACTTATCCAGACTCTGTAACAAGGTATGAGGGCTCAAAGACTTCAATGTCTGCCTCAAAGGGGAAAAGAACCACTTTTTCCTTTTCATTGTTTTAAGAAGCTGAACTCCCTTGAGTGCCTGCTATGTGCCAGACAGTGTTTTGTGAGTTGTGTGGCAGGAATTCTTTCTCTGCTCCTCCCATCAGACCTGAAAGGATGCTTGGCATCTCAGACAGGACTCCTAGGGTAGGACTACCCTAGAGCAGACATTGATTTCACTTCAGGGCACCGGCAGATCTCATAAGACAAGCCTTAGGAACACACGGGAACTGGAGAACGCAGGTCCAGCCTCAGGACATTTGAATTCTCACTTTTTAAAAAGCATTTCCCTGGCCAAATAAGCCTGTCTGTGAGCCTCACTTAGTCCCCTGTGTCTTTACCATCACCTCGAGGGACAGGTAGAGAGGTGGCCTGTAGCATCTGCTATTTGGTTTACAGAGCCTGGCAAGATCTTCCCTACTCTTATTTTAAGGGAATACCATTGATCCTCCCAGCTTGGGTATTCCAGAACCATCCATTCTACTTTCCTGCAGCTTCTAAAGTAGCTGCACAGTGCCCATGTTATTACAAGACCCTTAATTGTTATTAATTGCCGTCAGAGGTGATGATAATTAACATGCTCTAATGAAGTGCTAACCCACCATCCTGACGTGTGGATTTAACCTGTGCTTATTTAAGGAGGTGAACAAATTCAAGAGAGACCTTCATCCATTGGTGCTGAAAAAGGGGCGGGGGTGTATGAGTTAATCTGGAACCCCAAAGCCTCAGGCCCCTTCTTCGTGGGAAGCTCTCGCTGCCTGCGGCCTGTGCCTTCCTGCTTCCCGTCAGCTCTTCTGGCTCCCTGCTGCCAAACCAGCCTCGCCTGATCAGAACAGCAGGCTCCCTTGATGACATGCCAGCGCAGGCTTCAGACACCAATTACCATGCCACCAATGACAAATATGAAGGGGAAGAAAAAGCAGCAATGATCATTTAATAGATTTATTATGAAGACAAATGGCCTTTACATAAATCACCCTGCCTTATTGAAAAACCTCGCTTATTCAGACATGGAGACAACAATAGTTAATTTCAACATCATGGCAGCACAACCCCTGGGTGACCCCTGGGTGGCCTTCGGACCACTTGGAGGCATCTGCACAGCCTGAAACCAGTGGTCCCTTAGTGAGTTTCCCCGGACGATGACGGCTGTCAGCCCCCATGAACTGCTTTTCTGGATTCTAAGACACAGAAAGTGAGAGTCAGTCTGTGATTTTACACCATGTAGAAACTTCTAATAAACAGTCCGAAGAGGAGTGCATAAAAAGCACCATGCTTGTGAGAGTCAGTCTGTGATTTTACACCATGTAGAAACTTCTAATAAACAGTCCGAAGAGGAGTGCATAAAAAGCACCATGACAAGCACTGTCTATTTTCTTGGTAGTCATTTTGTTATCCACTCCACAGAAAAGTTTTCTTCTGGTCCTCTGTATGTATAAAATTATACACAAAGGCAGTGACAGAGCTACAAAATGCTTTGGTTAACAGAGCCTGGCAAGATCTTCCCTACTCTTATTTTAAGGGAATACCATTGATCCTCCCAGCTTGGGTATTCCAGAACCATCCATTCTACTTTCCTGCAGCTTCTAAAGTAGCTGCACAGTGCCCATGTTATTACAAGACCCTTAATTGTTATTAATTGCCGTCAGAGGTGATGATAATTAACATGCTCTAATGAAGTGCTAACCCACCATCCTGACGTGTGGATTTAACCTGTGCTTATTTAAGGAGGTGAACAAATTCAAGAGAGACCTTCATCCATTGGTGCTGAAAAAGGGGCGGGGGTGTATGAGTTAATCTGGAACCCCAAAGCCTCAGGCCCCTTCTTCGTGGGAAGCTCTCGCTGCCTGCGGCCTGTGCCTTCCTGCTTCCCGTCAGCTCTTCTGGCTCCCTGCTGCCAAACCAGCCTCGCCTGATCAGAACAGCAGGCTCCCTTGATGACATGCCAGCGCAGGCTTCAGACACCAATTACCATGCCACCAATGACAAATATGAAGGGGAAGAAAAAGCAGCAATGATCATTTAATAGATTTATTATGAAGACAAATGGCCTTTACATAAATCACCCTGCCTTATTGAAAAACCTCGCTTATTCAGACATGGAGACAACAATAGTTAATTTCAACATCATGGCAGCACAACCCCTGGGTGACCCCTGGGTGGCCTTCGGACCACTTGGAGGCATCTGCACAGCCTGAAACCAGTGGTCCCTTAGTGAGTTTCCCCGGACGATGACGGCTGTCAGCCCCCATGAACTGCTTTTCTGGATTCTAAGACACAGAAAGTGAGAGTCAGTCTGTGATTTTACACCATGTAGAAACTTCTAATAAACAGTCCGAAGAGGAGTGCATAAAAAGCACCATGCTTGTGAGAGTCAGTCTGTGATTTTACACCATGTAGAAACTTCTAATAAACAGTCCGAAGAGGAGTGCATAAAAAGCACCATGACAAGCACTGTCTATTTTCTTGGTAGTCATTTTGTTATCCACTCCACAGAAAAGTTTTCTTCTGGTCCTCTGTATGTATAAAATTATACACAAAGGCAGTGACAGAGCTACAAAATGCTTAAGAAATTGGCTTTGGAATCAGGTAGCCCCCACTGAGTGCTTCCCTGCTGGCTCAGATGGTAAAGAATCTGCTTGCAATGCAGGAGATCTGGGTTCAGTCCTTGGATTAGGAAGATCTTCTGGAGGACGGCACAGCTACCACTCCAGTATTCTTTCTTGGAGAATTCCCATGGATAAGAAGCCCAGCATGCCACAGTCGATGAGATCACAAAGAGTCAGGAACAGCCAAGTGACTAAGCACACAGAACAGCCCCCATTGAAGTTCGGAATCTACTGGACTGTAGTTCTGTGATCTTGGCCAAATTATGTAATCTTCCTAAGGCTCATCCCTTGGTCTATGAAACAGATAGTAGCTACTACACTGATTTGTTGTTGTAAGGAATAAGTTAAATAATATGTGATAAATACTTCAAAAATCATCCATGTGTTATCATGAAGAGATCATTTCCCCACCTGACACATGGATGTACTGAGGAAAATAAGCCTTGCACAGTTACCTTCCTTTATTTCCAAACCAGGAATCTCCCCCTTTTTCTTACATACCCACTGCCTTCTCCTAATTAGTAGCAACGTTTAACAACCTCAAAATGTATTATTTAAGATACAGGAGAACTATTTCAGAAATTGATTACAATCATGCACACTCACCTTGGTTCTGTTTTGTTCTTTTGCTGTGGATTTGTGTGTGTATCTATGTAAGGTGTACTTTTGTTGTTTTTTTTATATTGTGGTAAAAGCCACGTACTATAAGACATACTATTTTGACCATGCTCAACCCTACAGTTGAGTGGCACCAAGTCCATTCATATGGCTATGCAGCTCTCACATCATACATCTCCTGAATTTCTCACTTCCCTACATGAAAACTCTGTCCCTGTTAAACACTAACTTCCCACCTCCCACCCTCTCCCCCAAGTCTGGCATCTGCTAGTGCACTTTCTGACTCTAGGAGCAAATAAATACTGTTGCTGCATGTTTTTTTTGTTTGTTTTGTTTTGTTTTTTAAAGATCACCATGACAAGCACTGTCTATTTTCTTGGTAGTCATTTTGTTATCCACTCCACAGAAAAGTTTTCTTCTGGTCCTCTGTATGTATAAAATTATACACAAAGGCAGTGACAGAGCTACAAAATGCTTAAGAAATTGGCTTTGGAATCAGGTAGCCCCACTGAGTGCTTCCCTGCTGGCTCAGATGGTAAAGAATCTGCTTGCAATGCAGGAGATCTGGGTTCAGTCCTTGGATTAGGAAGATCTTCTGGAGGACGGCACAGCTACCACTCCAGTATTCTTTCTTGGAGAATTCCCATGGATAAGAAGCCCAGCATGCCACAGTCGATGAGATCACAAAGAGTCAGGAACAGCCAAGTGACTAAGCACACAGAACAGCCCCCATTGAAGTTCGGAATCTACTGGACTGTAGTTCTGTGATCTTGGCCAAATTATGTAATCTTCCTAAGGCTCATCCCTTGGTCTATGAAACAGATAGTAGCTACTACACTGATTTGTTGTTGTAAGGAATAAGTTAAATAATATGTGATAAATACTTCAAAAATCATCCATGTGTTATCATGAAGAGATCATTTCCCCACCTGACACATGGATGTACTGAGGAAAATAAGCCTTGCACAGTTACCTTCCTTTATTTCCAAACCAGGAATCTCCCCCTTTTTCTTACATACCCACTGCCTTCTCCTAATTAGTAGCAACGTTTAACAACCTCAAAATGTATTATTTAAGATACAGGAGAACTATTTCAGAAATTGATTACAATCATGCACACTCACCTTGGTTCTGTTTTGTTCTTTTGCTGTGGATTTGTGTGTGTATCTATGTAAGGTGTACTTTTGTTGTTTTTTTTATATTGTGGTAAAAGCCACGTACTATAAGACATACTATTTTGACCATGCTCAACCCTACAGTTGAGTGGCACCAAGTCCATTCATATGGCTATGCAGCTCTCACATCATACATCTCCTGAATTTCTCACTTCCCTACATGAAAACTCTGTCCCTGTTAAACACTAACTTCCCACCTCCCACCCTCTCCCCCAAGTCTGGCATCTGCTAGTGCACTTTCTGACTCTAGGAGCAAATAAATACTGTTGCTGCATGTTTTTTTTGTTTGTTTTGTTTTGTTTTTTAAAGATACTTGAGTATGAACCCCTGCCTCCCCAACCCCTTGTTTCTCATCATGTATTCTGGCCCCACACATCCGGGTTACTTCCACGAGTGCTAAAGACACTTGCATTTGGACCAAGGCCCACTAGTGTGCGCATGCCTGCTAAGTCACTTCAGTCCTGTCAGACTCTATGTGACCCCGTGGACTGCAGCCCCCTAGGCTCCTCTGGCCTTGGGATTCTCCAGGCTAGAATACTGGACTGAGTCGCCATGTCCTCCTCTAGGCCTACTGGTAGCTGGCAGCTAACGTTTTGCTCTATGTCTGTGTCTCTACACACAAACAACTCAAGAAAAGTAAGCAGATGATTGATTTGGTCAATCACCTGGTTAGTTCAACAGACATCTCGGTAAAGAAATAACTTGAAGGGCTACTCTGTTAGGCGATGGACTTGGCAGTGAAAGCACCCAAACACTGGAACTGGTTTGTGCTCACCTTCCAAGACAAGGCCCTCACAGTCCCAGTCAGCACTGAGACTCTCACTCAACACCAAAGAGCTGCAGCTGTTCTGCCTGTAATAAGCATTTCCTGAGCACCCACAGGCCAGTCGACCTGCCAGGTGCAGGGAGCAGGCCGTGGTGGATCACACTTGAACCTTGCACAGAGGGGTTATGGAATCACCTGGTCTAGGTGTGCTCAACCAGCAGACAAAACACACTCAGGGATCACATTGATCCTCCTCTCAAACCTCAGCAGGGATTGGAACCCCCTGGGGGAGCCCCATCCTTGGTCTGAAACTTTAAAAGTACTGGTGGGGAGAGGGAGCACCCTTCCGTGAAGAGACTACCAGTTTGTCATTCCCTCTCAAGGGCAATAAACTTGTTGAGGCAAAGGAAGAAAGACCTTTTATAGTTTTCAGGCCAATCCACACACCCCTTTAGCCTACACACACACACAGTCTCTCATATACACACACACATAAGTTCACTCTCTCTTCCACACACACACACACAAGCTCATTCTCTCTTATTCTTTCTTTCTCTCTCTCTCTCCCTCATGCACACACACATGCAAAACCAAGCCTTTGAACCCCAGGCAGAAAATGGGTATGAGAAACCAAGACAGCCTGTGCATTGTCTTGTCATGAGGAAGCTACAATCTGGAGCAGAAGGCCATGCAAACAAAGGCCGTGCCTTGTGTTGTTGCTGATGATTTGGAGCAGCAAGTGTGTCTGCTGGACTGCCCCTGCCCTCACCTATGGTACTGCAGCGGCTGCACTCTCCTCCCACTCCTTTCTTGCCTTGCCCCCGTGGATGGCATCCCTTTACCCACCCCTGCCACTAGAGTGAGGCAGAGGCAGGAAGGTGGGGCATGTACCTGCTGAGAATCCTCTGGTGCCAAGCCCTGTGTTTAGTTAGCCCCCAGAGCAAACCTGTGAAGACTGTATCCTTAGCTCCATTTTTTTAAAAAATTTGATTTATTTATTTATCTATTTTGGGCAGAGGTTGGGTTGGGGAGGGAGGGGAGTAGGCGGGCCACTTCTACTGGTCCTTCATTTCTCCATTTTCATCCATCTTTGTTCTTTGGTTCCTGTGGGCCTCCAATCACTGTGGCCTCTGTCGTTGCAGAGCGCGGGGTCTGGGCACATGTGCTCCAGAGCTCCGGCTCAGTGATTGGACACATCTGTCCAGCTGCTCCGTGGCACGTGGGATCTTCCCAGGCCAGGGATCGAACCGGCGCCCCTTGCACTGCAAGGTGGTGTCCTTACCCACTGGACCACCAGGGGAAGCCCTTAGCTCCATTTTTTTACATAATTTTATTTTTATTTGTTGATTGTTGTGGGTCATTGTTACTTCACAGGCTTTTAATCTAGTTGTGGCAGGCAGAGGCCACTTCCTAGTTGAAGTGCTTGGGCTTCTCACTGTGATGACTTCTCTTGTTGCAGAGCACAGGCTCTAGGGCACATGGGCTCCAGTGGCTGTGGCTTGCAGGTTCTAGAGCATAGGCTCAGAAGTTGTGCACATAGGCTTAGTTGCTCTGTGGCATGTGGTATCTTCCTAGAACAAGGTCAAACCCATGTTTCCTGCATTGGCAGGTGAATTCTTTACCACTGAGCCATAAGGGAAGTCCAGCTTTGTTTTATAGATTGGAAAGCAGAGACTCAGGTCAGAGGGTGTCACCAGACCACCTTACTTGGTGGCCTTTGAACCCCAGGCAGAAAATGGGTATGAGAAACCAAGACAGCCTGTGCATTGTCTTGTCATGAGGAAGCTACAATCTGGAGCAGAAGGCCATGCAAACAAAGGCCGTGCCTTGTGTTGTTGCTGATGATTTGGAGCAGCAAGTGTGTCTGCTGGACTGCCCCTGCCCTCACCTATGGTACTGCAGCGGCTGCACTCTCCTCCCACTCCTTTCTTGCCTTGCCCCCGTGGATGGCATCCCTTTACCCACCCCTGCCACTAGAGTGAGGCAGAGGCAGGAAGGTGGGGCATGTACCTGCTGAGAATCCTCTGGTGCCAAGCCCTGTGTTTAGTTAGCCCCCAGAGCAAACCTGTGAAGACTGTATCCTTAGCTCCATTTTTTTTAAAAAAAAGATTTATTTATTTATCTATTTTGGGCAGAGGTTGGGTTGGGGAGGGAGGGGAGTAGGCGGGCCACTTCTACTGGTCCTTCATTTCTCCATTTTCATCCATCTTTGTTCTTTGGTTCCTGTGGGCCTCCAATCACTGTGGCCTCTGTCGTTGCAGAGCGCGGGGTCTGGGCACATGTGCTCCAGAGCTCCGGCTCAGTGATTGGACACATCTGTCCAGCTGCTCCGTGGCACGTGGGATCTTCCCAGGCCAGGGATCGAACCGGCGCCCCTTGCACTGCAAGGTGGTGTCCTTACCCACTGGACCACCAGGGGAAGCCCTTAGCTCCATTTTTTTACATAATTTTATTTTTATTTGTTGATTGTTGTGGGTCATTGTTACTTCACAGGCTTTTAATCTAGTTGTGGCAGGCAGAGGCCACTTCCTAGTTGAAGTGCTTGGGCTTCTCACTGTGATGACTTCTCTTGTTGCAGAGCACAGGCTCTAGGGCACATGGGCTCCAGTGGCTGTGGCTTGCAGGTTCTAGAGCATAGGCTCAGAAGTTGTGCACATAGGCTTAGTTGCTCTGTGGCATGTGGTATCTTCCTAGAACAAGGTCAAACCCATGTTTCCTGCATTGGCAGGTGAATTCTTTACCACTGAGCCATAAGGGAAGTCCAGCTTTGTTTTATAGATTGGAAAGCAGAGACTCAGGTCAGAGGGTGTCACCAGACCACCTTACTTGTGGCAGAACTTGGATCTTCTTCCAGACCTACCTGACTCCAAGCCTCTTCTTTACCTCTCCATAGAAACTCCAGGAGGAGAGAAGAGACTTTCTAAAAGTAAAGGTGAAGGTAGCCTAATTCACTAAATCAGTCATGTTGATGAATAAGCATTTTTGGAGCATTAACCTCATACAAAACTAGCGTGTTCTTTGGAGTTCTGGAAACAAGCCTGGAGGGCAGGGACCTGGCTTTCTTGTTCATTCCTATAAATGGTTTAGTGAACAGGACAGATAAACAGATTCCCAACATCCCCTTTATTGATAACCTTTAAGACAAGTCCACAAATCTACTTTTAAGTGAGGGATAACTGGTTCCTTTTATAGGGAGACAGATAGTAATGAAGTCACAAGTTAATAGAGTACAAGGATTCTGGGATCTGTCCAGCTTTCCAGCCATTGTCCTCATCACTAACTTGGTCCTCTCTTGCTGTGATGATATCTGGTGGATTTCATTCCCTGTTCTGTCCCAGGGTGGAGCTCACTAACTCTCAAGCCTCAATCTCAAATCCATGAGGCTCTGGACCCAATTCTAGTCCCCTCTCTCCTTGAAATTCTCCTGTGCCTCCATTTTCCAAGCAGGGAGGATGGCAGTCTGATAAATCCAGGATTATATCTTCTGAGACTTTGACCGGGTCGCCCCACCTCTTTGACGCTCTGATTCTTCATCTCTAAAATGGAAGGAAGGGCTTACTAGCCTCCTAAGGATGCAGTTGGATAACAGAGAATACGGTAAAGGATGCTTCCAGCACCACACTGCACAGAGCAGATACTCAGTGAAAATTAATCCACCCCCTTCATTCCTCATGTCATAGCACTAGTCCATTCCACCAGTGTTTTGCTAACTGTTGCATACATGCTTGTCCTGTTTCATGAAAAGAAAACTTCTGGAACCGCTGTACATCATACTTTGGTCCTATGGGATATTACACCTTAGGCTTTCTGGAACCGCTGTACTACCATGACCACCATGAAGGAAGTCCAGCTTTGTTTTATAGATTGGAAAGCAGAGACTCAGGTCAGAGGGTGTCACCAGACCACCTTACTTGTGGCAGAACTTGGATCTTCTTCCAGACCTACCTGACTCCAAGCCTCTTCTTTACCTCTCCATAGAAACTCCAGGAGGAGAGAAGAGACTTTCTAAAAGTAAAGGTGAAGGTAGCCTAATTCACTAAATCAGTCATGTTGATGAATAAGCATTTTTGGAGCATTAACCTCATACAAAACTAGCGTGTTCTTTGGAGTTCTGGAAACAAGCCTGGAGGGCAGGGACCTGGCTTTCTTGTTCATTCCTATAAATGGTTTAGTGAACAGGACAGATAAACAGATTCCCAACATCCCCTTTATTGATAACCTTTAAGACAAGTCCACAAATCTACTTTTAAGTGAGGGATAACTGGTTCCTTTTATAGGGAGACAGATAGTAATGAAGTCACAAGTTAATAGAGTACAAGGATTCTGGGATCTGTCCAGCTTTCCAGCCATTGTCCTCATCACTAACTTGGTCCTCTCTTGCTGTGATGATATCTGGTGGATTTCATTCCCTGTTCTGTCCCAGGGTGGAGCTCACTAACTCTCAAGCCTCAATCTCAAATCCATGAGGCTCTGGACCCAATTCTAGTCCCCTCTCTCCTTGAAATTCTCCTGTGCCTCCATTTTCCAAGCAGGGAGGATGGCAGTCTGATAAATCCAGGATTATATCTTCTGAGACTTTGACCGGGTCGCCCCACCTCTTTGACGCTCTGATTCTTCATCTCTAAAATGGAAGGAAGGGCTTACTAGCCTCCTAAGGATGCAGTTGGATAACAGAGAATACGGTAAAGGATGCTTCCAGCACCACACTGCACAGAGCAGATACTCAGTGAAAATTAATCCACCCCCTTCATTCCTCATGTCATAGCACTAGTCCATTCCACCAGTGTTTTGCTAACTGTTGCATACATGCTTGTCCTGTTCCATGAAAAGAAAACTTCTGGAACCGCTGTACATCATACTTTGGTCCTATGGGATATTACACCTTAGGTTCTGAGGAGTCCTGCATGCAATAAATCAGTTTAACACCACTTTTTTTTTCTCAGTTATGCTTGACAAGATGAACACATTGCTTATTTAATTAACAGAAACATAGCATATTGTACATATTTTTGCAAAGGTTAACTTATTTATGAGATTTAGTTCTCATAATAGCTTTCTAAAAGGAGGTATTTTGTTATCCTGATTTTCAGTATGACTAAAGCATGGCACAGAGCAGTTAAGTCTTTTGCTCAAGGTCATACAGTTGTTGTAGAGCTAGGCTGCAGGCTGCCTCCAGAATTGATATGACTTTTTGAAATATTGTATTTACATACTTGGCTGCTTTGGGTCTTTGACATGGCATGTCAGATGTTCATTGTGTCATGTGGGGGCTTTTGTTGTGGGGCACCGGCTCTCTAGCTGTGGCGTGTGGGTCTTAGGGCTGTGGCACATGGGCTTAGATCTCCAGTAGCATGTGGGATCTTAGTTCCCCAACCAGAGATCAGACCCACATCCCCTGCATTGGAAGGGAGATTCTTAACCACTGGACCACCAGGGAAGTCCCCAGAATCTAAATTTTTGTCACTCCTCTCAGCTACCTCTCCAGTTTAACACACACACATGTGCATACACACACATCAATCCCACAATTTATAATAATGCTATGATTTGTATAATAGTGATCCCATGGACAACAGCCTGCTAGGCTCTTCTGACCATGGCATTCTCCAGACAAGAATACTGGTCTGGGTAGCCATTCCCTTCTCTAGTGAATCTTTCTGACCCAGGGATTGAACCTGGGTCTCCTACCTTGAAAGCAGATTCTCTACTGTCTGAGCCACCAGCGAAGGCCTAATTCCAGAAGATACAGTTTAAGAAAGGCTGCCTGAAGCTCTCTTCTGCTACCAGGTCTGAGCCACCTCCATCACTGAGTCCCTCCACAGAAGCCAGCAGCAGCCAAGTTCCCCCAGGGACAGCTGCATTGCTTTAGACGCCAGCTCCTCTCAGTGGAGAAAGCAAAGTACCAGAACCTGCAGGGGCTCCTTCCTGCCTTTACTGAAACATTCCCCAACAGCCCCGAGGGAAGCCTTCCCTACCAGTCTGCTACTCCTCTAGCATGTGTTATTTCCCATTTCAGTGCGCTTTGCAGCATAGATGGGTTTTTTGTTTCCTTTTCCTAAGGGTGATCTCCTCCCTGGGGTCCTCTGTCCCCAAGAAGTCCTTTGGTTGGCCCTGCTGTCTGCACCACACTCATACCACCTTGGGTCTAATCAGCAGGAAAGGCTGGGTTAATGTGGAAATTCTCAGATACTTAGTATGTTCTAAGTGCCCAGTTTTTTTTTTTTTTTTTTGGCCTCTTTTATTGATTTTTTTATCCATTTATTTTCATCCATCTTTATTCTTTGGCCTGTGTAGGCCTCCCATCGCAGTGGCCTCTTTCTTGTTGCAGAACTCTGGCTCTGGGCGCATGCACTCCCGAGTGCTGGCTCGTAATTGGACACAACCATCCAGCCACTCCGCAGAATGCAGGATCTTCCTGGTCCAGGGATTGAACTGGTGCCCTTTGCACTGCAAGGCAGACTCTTTATCCACTGGACCACCAGGGAAGCCCTAAGTGCTCAGTTTTGTGCTGGGAGACTGGAACCCACTAACTGGTCTCTCACGGCAGAGGACCCTCATGAACAGAGCACAGAAGGTGAGGCTTGGGAAAACGAGACCTGGAAATTTTTGCAACATGAATATCTCTCACTGTGCTTCCTCACCTCATGTCACAGCACAATCTCAAATTTCCTACAAAGTCATTTTTTAAGTAAATTGTCATGAAAGGAAGGACCTTAGGAATGTTCTAACTCAGGTTTGGCAAACAGGTTTTCTCTCCAGGGTCAATGTCGTGGATTGAAAGTGTTGACCACAGGGATTGAACCTGGGTCTCCTACCTTGAAAGCAGATTCTCTACTGTCTGAGCCACCAGCGAAGGCCTAATTCCAGAAGATACAGTTTAAGAAAGGCTGCCTGAAGCTCTCTTCTGCTACCAGGTCTGAGCCACCTCCATCACTGAGTCCCTCCACAGAAGCCAGCAGCAGCCAAGTTCCCCCAGGGACAGCTGCATTGCTTTAGACGCCAGCTCCTCTCAGTGGAGAAAGCAAAGTACCAGAACCTGCAGGGGCTCCTTCCTGCCTTTACTGAAACATTCCCCAACAGCCCCGAGGGAAGCCTTCCCTACCAGTCTGCTACTCCTCTAGCATGTGTTATTTCCCATTTCAGTGCGCTTTGCAGCATAGATGGGTTTTTTGTTTCCTTTTCCTAAGGGTGATCTCCTCCCTGGGGTCCTCTGTCCCCAAGAAGTCCTTTGGTTGGCCCTGCTGTCTGCACCACACTCATACCACCTTGGGTCTAATCAGCAGGAAAGGCTGGGTTAATGTGGAAATTCTCAGATACTTAGTATGTTCTAAGTGCCCAGTTTTTTTTTTTTTTTTTTGGCCTCTTTTATTGATTTTTTTATCCATTTATTTTCATCCATCTTTATTCTTTGGCCTGTGTAGGCCTCCCATCGCAGTGGCCTCTTTCTTGTTGCAGAACTCTGGCTCTGGGCGCATGCACTCCCGAGTGCTGGCTCGTAATTGGACACAACCATCCAGCCACTCCGCAGAATGCAGGATCTTCCTGGTCCAGGGATTGAACTGGTGCCCTTTGCACTGCAAGGCAGACTCTTTATCCACTGGACCACCAGGGAAGCCCTAAGTGCTCAGTTTTGTGCTGGGAGACTGGAACCCACTAACTGGTCTCTCACGGCAGAGGACCCTCATGAACAGAGCACAGAAGGTGAGGCTTGGGAAAACGAGACCTGGAAATTTTTGCAACATGAATATCTCTCACTGTGCTTCCTCACCTCATGTCACAGCACAATCTCAAATTTCCTACAAAGTCATTTTTTAAGTAAATTGTCATGAAAGGAAGGACCTTAGGAATGTTCTAACTCAGGTTTGGCAAACAGGTTTTCTCTCCAGGGTCAATGTCGTGGATTGAAAGTGTTGTTTGAACTGCCATGGTAATACTTTTAAGGCTGACTTTAAAGGGCAAGGATATTGTGATCCATTTAGTGGCATGTCTCTAGGGACTGGTCTAGGTTTGGAATCCTGAGAAGTCAAGCTTGAGACAAGGATTCTTGGAGAAACGATTTATCGAGGGAAGGCTCTCAGGAGAAGGGAAGAGCAAGCTTGAGCAGGGGAAGACAGCTAAGTAAAGATGTGAGCTTAGTTGAGGACTGACTGTCTATTGGAGCATGAATCTAGGCCACGGGACTGACCTCTTGCATGCTGGCTGTGACGCATTGACTGCAGCCAGTGGGGGCGATGATGGCAAACAACCTCCCAGCCCAGTGGCTCTCCCCAGCAGATGGCTATTCCGGGGGGTAGAGGAGGGGAGTGAGGAGCAGCTGTGAGTTATTAGCAGCCAACAGTCGGCAGCTGGGAGGTGGTTGCACCAGCCCAGTAAAGGGGGTCTGGGCAAGGCACCAAGAACACCCATTACTGGCACAGAATGAGAGAATAATGGTTCCCTGGCTGGTTAACACCCTTCATATAGCCCAGCCAGCTATTTTACAGGTGAGGAATCTGATGCCCAAAGAGAAGAGCTGGAGTTTTGACTTCCATACTACTTGCTTTCCATACTCCAGAATCTTCCGTGGTCTGACTTTGTACCGACTCTAGTCTTCTAGCATGCTTGGAGCAGCTGAGACTCCAGTCCTGCCCCTGCATGGTCCTCAAGCTTCAGATACTTCTCTTACTGCCATGCCTTTACTCCTGCACGGCTTCTCCTGTGGAAGCCTGCAAAACACCTTTCCTTCCCTCTCTACTGGGAAATTCTCTGGAGAAGGAAATGGCAACCCACTCCAGTATTCTTGCCTGGAAAATTCCATGGATGGAGAAGCCTAGTGAGCTACAGTCCATGGGATCTCAAATATGGATACAGGGGGCTTCCCTGATGGTGCAGTGGTGAGGAATCTGCCTGCAAGATACCTGGGTTCCATCCCTGGGTTGGGAGGTTCCCCCTGGAGGAGGACATGGCAACCCACCCTAGTGTTCTTGCCTGGAGAATTCCATAGATAGAGGAGCCTGGCAGGCTGCAGTCCATTGGATCACACAGAGTCAGACACAACTGAAGTGACTAAGCAGCAACAGAGCAGTTCTCAATACCCTGTAGACTCATTTCATAATACTGGAGCAGGAGGTCCATCACAGATTACCTATAGGATGTACTGTCCCTTTAAAAACCATCTGAAAATCTTTGTAGTCTCAGGGCAGGGGACCTATGGGTGCCCATGGATGATCTATACTGCCTACACTGCCATTATGGATGTCCTATAAGTATTTATGCAACATGATAGATTTCTTATAGAATCTCACAGATTACCTATGATAATTGCACCATGTTCAATAGTCATTCATTAGACTATCTATTATGTGCTTATTTTGTACCAGACCAGGTTGTGGAGAAACAAGGTGAATAACCCTTACAATGCCCCTGCCTGTATTCTAAGCAGTATCAAGCCTGTCAATACACAGGGTACTAATAAGTAATTTCAGGTGGCTTCAAGTGTCCTTGAGAGTGATTGGGCCAGAGACAAAATTCATAGGTCAAGGAAAGGCTTCTCTGTGGAGGCAACCCTTGAAGTGAGATCTGAACTGTGAGAAACAACCTCTTCAGGAAGGTGTTAGGAAGGAGCATCCCAGGAAGAAGAAACAACTAGTGTAATAGTCCAGAAGCAGGAATGAGCTTGATAATCAAAGAAAGTGTCAGGGTGTCCAGGGAATGGTGAGTGAGCAAGCAAGAGAATGATACAAAAACACTGAGCAAGGACTAAGGGTCAAGAAAGAAAAGCCCCAATGCCTTCCCTCAAGGAACTCACACTCTGTTTCTCATCACCACTTGTAGGAGGTAATAAGTAACATTACAGACCTGTGGATATTTATGGTGACCCTCTCCTGAGGGTATATATGGTATTGTTTCAGTGCTTACAGATGCCCTCGAAAATCAGGGGTGATGATGGTCTTTCACTGTGAATTGCCTTTAGGGGCATGGTACGTAATCTCAAGTTATTTAAGATGTTAAAGGTGACCAGTAAATTCTTATGATCTCAGAATAGGTCCCTTCATGTGTATTTGTAGGCAAACAATTTGGGATGCATCTACACGCACCTTGCAGATAACTAGTCTTGCAGATAACCTGAGGTCATCTTGATTCCATTGTAGACCCCTCAAATGCTTTTCATTTGCTAAAGCTCGCAAAATGTGTTTGCAGCACCACTAAGAATTGCTTGGAAATTATTTTTAAACCCAAGAATGTTCCCCAAAGAGGAATTTTTCTGTCACTCAGTTTTCTTTTATTGGTTAGCATGATAAATTAAAAGCAAGTATTTGATAGCCTAAGTAAGGATTAGGTACAGCTGCAAGTGACAGATACCCACAATAATAATGGTCTAAACAAGAAAGAAGACTCTCCTAGGAAAGTCTGAAGTCAACAATCTATGGGACCAATTTGAAAGTTTCACACTGGGACGTCCTCTGGGATCCAGGCTCTTTTCAGTTTCCTGGAAGATCCGCTACCCAAGGTGGCTCTCCAACCACTCCATCTACATCCCAAGTAGCAAGACAGAAAATGAAGGGAAGAAAAGGCAGACGGTGTGTGCTTAGTCTTTACAAAAATTTTCAAGAAACTATTTCAGCATATTTCTGTGTGCTGTTAGATGTTAGTCACACAGCCACAGTGCTCCAAGAAAGGCTGTACAATGAAGTCTTCATTCTCAGTGCTCATGTCCCCAGTGGAATATTCCCTCATTAAGGAGGACAAGGAGGTGGACAATGAAGAGCAATCAGTAGGGACAAAACTCATGTCACAAAATTCACATGAGTAGAAATGCCCCAACCCATTTGTTGCTAGCCCTAGCAAGTGTAGAAAAGACAGACAAATTAAATGTAAGAGAGGGGAGGATCAGCCCTAATGAGGTGGCTGGATCTAGAATGTATCATAAAAAGTGAAGTCAGTCAGAAAGAGAAGGACAAATACAGTATATTAACACATATATATGGAATCTAGTAGGATGGTGATGATGGCACACGCAGTGAAGCGATGGAAAGACAGACATGGACAGTGGACATATGGACATTGTGGGGAAGGATCAGAGGGTGAGAGGCGTAAAGGAAGTAGCATGAAGGCCTGTACTGTCATAACTAAAGAAAATAGCTCTAGTCATTGCTCTGTGAGAAAAGGGGATCCTTCAGGGGTGCTGTGTGATGGTAGGCAAACAATTTGGGATGCATCTACACGCACCTTGCAGATAACTAGTCTTGCAGATAACCTGAGGTCATCTTGATTCCATTGTAGACCCCTCAAATGCTTTTCATTTGCTAAAGCTCGCAAAATGTGTTTGCAGCACCACTAAGAATTGCTTGGAAATTATTTTTAAACCCAAGAATGTTCCCCAAAGAGGAATTTTTCTGTCACTCAGTTTTCTTTTATTGGTTAGCATGATAAATTAAAAGCAAGTATTTGATAGCCTAAGTAAGGATTAGGTACAGCTGCAAGTGACAGATACCCACAATAATAATGGTCTAAACAAGAAAGAAGACTCTCCTAGGAAAGTCTGAAGTCAACAATCTATGGGACCAATTTGAAAGTTTCACACTGGGACGTCCTCTGGGATCCAGGCTCTTTTCAGTTTCCTGGAAGATCCGCTACCCAAGGTGGCTCTCCAACCACTCCATCTACATCCCAAGTAGCAAGACAGAAAATGAAGGGAAGAAAAGGCAGACGGTGTGTGCTTAGTCTTTACAAAAATTTTCAAGAAACTATTTCAGCATATTTCTGTGTGCTGTTAGATGTTAGTCACACAGCCACAGTGCTCCAAGAAAGGCTGTACAATGAAGTCTTCATTCTCAGTGCTCATGTCCCCAGTGGAATATTCCCTCATTAAGGAGGACAAGGAGGTGGACAATGAAGAGCAATCAGTAGGGACAAAACTCATGTCACAAAATTCACATGAGTAGAAATGCCCCAACCCATTTGTTGCTAGCCCTAGCAAGTGTAGAAAAGACAGACAAATTAAATGTAAGAGAGGGGAGGATCAGCCCTAATGAGGTGGCTGGATCTAGAATGTATCATAAAAAGTGAAGTCAGTCAGAAAGAGAAGGACAAATACAGTATATTAACACATATATATGGAATCTAGTAGGATGGTGATGATGGCACACGCAGTGAAGCGATGGAAAGACAGACATGGACAGTGGACATATGGACATTGTGGGGAAGGATCAGAGGGTGAGAGGCGTAAAGGAAGTAGCATGAAGGCCTGTACTGTCATAACTAAAGAAAATAGCTCTAGTCATTGCTCTGTGAGAAAAGGGGATCCTTCAGGGGTGCTGTGTGATGGTCGGGAGGGGTGGGAAGGGATTAGTCATATACCTATGACTAATCTGGGAACATGCATATCTGTAAACAACAGAACTCTGTGAAAGTTAAAAGTAAAATAAAAGTTTAAAAAAAAAGGAAGAAAGTCAAAAAAAAAAAAAAGAGGGGAGGGAACCCAAAATATTGTCAACATAAAAGTTTTCCTGGTGTGGATATGAAAGCAACTTAAGCTTATTACCTACCATCGTTATCATCTCATAAAGAAAGTCTCTCTCACACACACACACAGATCTTTAAAAATCTTTAACTGGGGGCTTTCCTAGTAGTCCAGTGGGTAGAGAGTCCAGTCTGTTGCAGTGCAAGGGGCACCAGTTCGATCCCTGGCCCTGGGAGGATCCCACATGCCACAGAGCAGCTGGACCCATGTGTCCAACTGCAAGCCAGCACTCTGGAGCACATGTGCCCAGGGCCTGTGCTCTACAACAGGAGAGGCCACTGCAATGGGGGAGACCCACACAAGCCGAAGAATAAAGATGGATGAAAGTAAATATACAAAAAACCCAACAAAAGAGGCCAAGATTAATATATATATATATATATACACATATATACATATATATATATATATATATATATGTAATATTTAACTGGAGTAAATTCAGCTTTTGGTGAGGGGTGGGGCAAACTCATTTTCTGTTTCTGTTTCACTGAGGGCCAGCAAAACCTTCATCATAGACCAATATTATTAAACAATGCTTCAACCAGAAAGCATTTCTTTGAAACAGTATGATATTTTCTATTTCTAAAACCTTCCCTGAAGTTATAATAATCATGACCATTTATGATTTAGAGCACATTTTTGCTTTAGAGCACAAACCGTTAACCGACAGACCCCAAGCCAGATTCTATTCATAGATGCTATTTTTGACCTCTTCAGTATTTGTTTTTAAATTTGTTGTCAACATCTAAGGCTTAAGAGATTGCACTTTTTAAAATTGTATTTCTTATTTCTCTTAAAAAGTGGGAGGCACTGGCATGGGGCTTTGTTTCCACATGATCAGCCCCTAGCTGGATGCAGCTCTGTAGCAGCTGCCCCTTTAGATGGGATTATGCTTGCCAATTCATTACAGGTCCCACCTGGCCAGTGCCTTGCCCTTCTGCTACCTGCCAGGCCCCTATGGACATGTGAACTTGTGACTCCAAATGAGAGCTGCTTATGTGCTGGTATTTGTATATGTACTTCTGAACTTCACATCAACCAGAAAATATGTTATATCCCCATTTTTTTTAAGATTGAACAACAGAGGGGTGGGGGTGAGTTGCCCCAAACCAAAGCACTAATAGCTGCTTATCTGGAATTTGGACTCAGGCCTCCCTGGCTCCAAGGCCCGGGAGTGTGTTCTACTGTGCTACCCCGCCTTCCAGGGGCCTATGACCCACATCTCTGTCAATCCTCAAATAGGTAGAATTATTCATGCCATCTGGGTTAGAAGACTTCATTAGAATTAGCTGAGAAAATGTGGATTTCCTATTTCTCTTGCAGTATTCTTTTAGATTCCCTTTTTATATTTATTTTGAGGAAGAAAAAAGATTCCCGGGGAAGGAAGGATGGTTCAGAGGAGGCCAGAGCCATCTATCATGCAGACACAGCATGCATTTAAACAGCTCTGAGAACATAAATTGGTTACTTAATAGGCCCTGGCTAATCCATGGAGTGCAGAAGCCAAACTGCATTATGGGAAGTGGCTTCTGCATGTGGCGCCAGTGCATCCGGCAGGTCCCAGGGCAGCTGCTGAGGGAGGCTCCAGACCTCCCGCTCTCTCCCAGCTCCCAGTGCCTCATGGGAAGGAGTTTCCAGAGCATCAGGAGGCATTGGATCTTTTCAAACAGAAGGGTGCAGTTCTTTAAATGGGTATCATGACCATTTATGATTTAGAGCACATTTTGCTTTAGAGCACAAACCGTTAACCGACAGACCCCAAGCCAGATTCTATTCATAGATGCTATTTTGACCTCTTCAGTATTTGTTTTTAAATTTGTTGTCAACATCTAAGGCTTAAGAGATTGCACTTTTTAAAATTGTATTTCTTATTTCTCTTAAAAAGTGGGAGGCACTGGCATGGGGCTTTGTTTCCACATGATCAGCCCCTAGCTGGATGCAGCTCTGTAGCAGCTGCCCCTTTAGATGGGATTATGCTTGCCAATTCATTACAGGTCCCACCTGGCCAGTGCCTTGCCCTTCTGCTACCTGCCAGGCCCCTATGGACATGTGAACTTGTGACTCCAAATGAGAGCTGCTTATGTGCTGGTATTTGTATATGTACTTCTGAACTTCACATCAACCAGAAAATATGTTATATCCCCATTTTTTTTAAGATTGAACAACAGAGGGGTGGGGGTGAGTTGCCCCAAACCAAAGCACTAATAGCTGCTTATCTGGAATTTGGACTCAGGCCTCCCTGGCTCCAAGGCCCGGGAGTGTGTTCTACTGTGCTACCCCGCCTTCCAGGGGCCTATGACCCACATCTCTGTCAATCCTCAAATAGGTAGAATTATTCATGCCATCTGGGTTAGAAGACTTCATTAGAATTAGCTGAGAAAATGTGGATTTCCTATTTCTCTTGCAGTATTCTTTTAGATTCCCTTTTTATATTTATTTTTGAGGAAGAAAAAAAAAAAATTCCCGGGGAAGGAAGGATGGTTCAGAGGAGGCCAGAGCCATCTATCATGCAGACACAGCATGCATTTAAACAGCTCTGAGAACATAAATTGGTTACTTAATAGGCCCTGGCTAATCCATGGAGTGCAGAAGCCAAACTGCATTATGGGAAGTGGCTTCTGCATGTGGCGCCAGTGCATCCGGCAGGTCCCAGGGCAGCTGCTGAGGGAGGCTCCAGACCTCCCGCTCTCTCCCAGCTCCCAGTGCCTCATGGGAAGGAGTTTCCAGAGCATCAGGAGGCATTGGATCTTTTCATCAGAGATGCAGTTCTGAAATGGGATGTGAGTAAAACACATGAGTGTCTCTGAGCTGCTTTGCAATCACAACTGGACTTTCTTACTTGTAGCTACATGCTGGGAGCTTCCAGTCAGGTATGGAAAAGCAAAACATCCTGCCTCCTACTGTCCTCAACACACACCAGTCACTTTTCATTTAAAAGACTGTGTGCACTGGAAACATAGTCAACCATGACTACGCCAACTCTTTCCCGATCATTCGTCTTAACAAATGCACTACTGCTTCCTTCAGTTTATTGATTTGACTGCTGAGTGACAGGCAGGAAAGGGGATGGGCAGGCAGATGCAATAGTCAGAATCTTTGCCCTCAGGCCACTGTCAGTCTGGTATGGGAGACACAGGCAAACAGACTGTTCATGTGTTTGTTGTTGTTGTTGTTATTCCTCTTTTTAAATTTAAGTTTTATGTTAGAGTATAGTTCCTTCACAATTTTGTGTTAGTTTTAGGCGTACCTCAAAGTGATTCAGTTATAGCTATACATATATTCATTCTTTTTTAGATTCTTTTTCCATATAGGTCATTACAGAATGTTGAGGAGAACTCCCTGTGGGCAGGGACAGTAGGTCCTTGTTGGTTATCTATTTTATATATACTAGTGTATATATGTTGATCCCAAATCCTAATTTATCCCTCCCAGATTGCTCATGTTTTTATTCCTTGATTCAACAAAGGGCTTTGAATGCCTTCTTTCATCTAAGTACCCTGCTAAGTACTAATCTCTGTTTTTATAAAATGTACAACCTATTTCCCTTGTGGGGAAATATTTTATTAGTTTCCTAGGGCCACTGTAATAAAACACCACAAACTCTGTGGCTTAAAACAACGTGAACTTAACAGGAGTGTCTTTTCAAGCCTATTGTGTGGTCACAGTGAACGATAATTGGCAAACGTCTAAACTCAGTCTAGGAGGGAGAGCAGGTCAGTGGTGACAAAGTGCAATGACTAAATAAAGGGCTGAGGGTCAGAAACTGAGGACACACGGGGAGCCCTTCCTATGGGAGCCTGACAGAGTCTGGGTACTCAGTCAGTGCCTCATTCACTTGGCCACCTGCAAATGGTGCTAAATATGCTCCTGTCCAGAGTAATTATGTTTGTCCAAACTACATTATTTTTAAAATAAAGCAATTTCAAACAAACCGATCTTAAGTTTGAGATGTATGCAGAAATGACAAGACAAGATGTTTTAACATCTGGAGTGTAAAAAACTGGTGGAACCTGTATTTCTAAGTTTATTTTTTGACAATGCTCAAACTTTTGCAAAATATGTTGTTTTTTAAAATAGTGCTTTACATTTCTTCTGCCTTAGCATGTTGTACATTTAATATTCACAGAGTCCAGTAACTGTCCTGAATTTCTAGAGGAGGAAACATGCATCAATTTCTGTAAGCCAACCCAAGAAAAAGAGAAAAGAATGCAAAATTATTTTCTAATGAAAATGTCATTGTTGTTCGGTTGCTAAGTTATGTCCAGCTCTTAGAAACCCATGGACTGTAGCCTGCCAGGCTCCTCTGTCCATGGGATTCTCCTGGCAATACTGGAATGGAAGATTGCCATTTCCTTCTTTAGTAGTTCTTCCTGATCCGGGGATTGAATCCACACCTCCTGCATTGGCAGGTGTACTCTACCATTGAGCCACCAGGGAAGCCAAATGAACTATTAACCTTTGCTTTTAAATTGTATTTATTGCTTTGTAGGCTTCCACCTTCTGTTTCAGGGACTGTATAAATATCTACTGCTATACCACTGTGGGTGTGCTCAGTCATGTCCAACTGTTTGTGACCCATGGATTATAGCTCATCAGGCTCCTCTATCAATGGAGTCTTCCAGGAAAGAATACTGCCTACCAGGTGCTTCTGTCCATGGAATGCTCTAGGCAAGAGTACTGAGGCGTGTTGACATTTTCTACTCTAGGGGTTCTTCTAGACCTGAGGGTTGAACCCATATCCCGTGCATTTCCTTCATTGGCAGAAGGATTCTTTACCACTCCACTACCTGGGAAGCCAACAAATGCCTACAGGCTCCTCTGAGCAGAGAAGGAGAAATATAAATAGGCTTGGTATAAGGTCATAGGGAGTAGGGCTCTACTAAACTGTGTACTCAAAGGCATTCAGATTGCAATTTATATTTACAACTTGCATTTATGACACATAGTTTTAAAGGCAAATTCAAAGGGGTGAAGTAATTTCACTTGATCAATGTTTGTCCAAACTAATTATTTAAAATAAAGCAATTTCAAACAAACCGATCTTAAGTTTGAGATGTATGCAGAAATGACAAGACAAGATGTTTTAACATCTGGAGTGTAAAAAACTGGTGGAACCTGTATTTCTAAGTTTATTTTTTGACAATGCTCAAACTTTTGCAAAATATGTTGTTTTTTAAAATAGTGCTTTACATTTCTTCTGCCTTAGCATGTTGTACATTTAATATTCACAGAGTCCAGTAACTGTCCTGAATTTCTAGAGGAGGAAACATGCATCAATTTCTGTAAGCCAACCCAAGAAAAAGAGAAAAGAATGCAAAATTATTTTCTAATGAAAATGTCATTGTTGTTCGGTTGCTAAGTTATGTCCAGCTCTTAGAAACCCATGGACTGTAGCCTGCCAGGCTCCTCTGTCCATGGGATTCTCCTGGCAATACTGGAATGGAAGATTGCCATTTCCTTCTTTAGTAGTTCTTCCTGATCCGGGGATTGAATCCACACCTCCTGCATTGGCAGGTGTACTCTACCATTGAGCCACCAGGGAAGCCAAATGAACTATTAACCTTTGCTTTTAAATTGTATTTATTGCTTTGTAGGCTTCCACCTTCTGTTTCAGGGACTGTATAAATATCTACTGCTATACCACTGTGGGTGTGCTCAGTCATGTCCAACTGTTTGTGACCCATGGATTATAGCTCATCAGGCTCCTCTATCAATGGAGTCTTCCAGGAAAGAATACTGCCTACCAGGTGCTTCTGTCCATGGAATGCTCTAGGCAAGAGTACTGAGGCGTGTTGACATTTTCTACTCTAGGGGTTCTTCTAGACCTGAGGGTTGAACCCATATCCCGTGCATTTCCTTCATTGGCAGAAGGATTCTTTACCACTCCACTACCTGGGAAGCCAACAAATGCCTACAGGCTCCTCTGAGCAGAGAAGGAGAAATATAAATAGGCTTGGTATAAGGTCATAGGGAGTAGGGCTCTACTAAACTGTGTACTCAAAGGCATTCAGATTGCAATTTATATTTACAACTTGCATTTTTATGACACATAGTTTTATCAAGGCAGCATTAAGTTCAGTATTTATAAGGGTGATAGAAGTCAGGAATTTCTCCTTTTGGACAGATAAGGAAACTGAGGCAAGAGGGAACTGACTTGAAGCTTAGAAAAGAGCTTAACCACTAGGTAGCAGAATGCAAGGTGAAATTTAGAGCACATGTTTTGGAATCTGGGGACTTTATGAAGAACTTGCCTTTGCAACTTGGTTAGTTATGTCAGATTATAAATTTGCTTACCTTTACTGAGACTTACTTTCCCCTTCTGTGTAATGGGAACAATAACATCCACTTTGACAAATTGTTTGAATACCCAGTGTGATCATATCTAAGTATTTAGCCAGAGACATGGCATATCATAAACATTTAATAAATAGTGGTAAATTTAATAGTATTATTAATAAAAAGAAGAATAACTCAAGTCTATTCTAAGTATATGTTTTTTCCCATATCTTATCAAGCCCTTAGGCATGAAGATTCAAATGCTTGATTGGAAATACCTTCATGATTCTACCAGTAATGAAACCTAAGTCCACAGGGGCAATCCACCTCCCATCTTTTTTAATATCGACTCAACAAGTTGGTTTAATAATCAGACAGATATAAATTTGCACATAGGAGACAAAAATCATAGATTGTCAGAACTGGAGGTGACCTTTCTTTTCAAATGGAGAAATTTAACCAGAGAGTTAAATTATATATATGAATACAATAAATTACAATCATATATTATATATACTCAATTTTTATCTATGTATAGTTATTCTTGCACATAAATCATTTCTAGTCTTTATATTATATATATATATATATATATATATATATATATATATATGTATCACACATACACATACATGTATGTATTTTTATTAACTTCTCAGGAGAAAGGGTCTAGAGTAGAGAGACTTTTTTTCTGGGTATTAGGTTATTACATATTGCATAAATGAGGTACGGGGGAAGGAAAGGTGATAGCTGTCCAGAAATTCTCTTTTTGGCCTCTGTCCTGTCTGACAAATCTGAATCCTGAACCCTCCATGGTGCTACCGAGCTGATGAGCATCCTTGCCACCTGCAACCACTGCCCTAGGGTATAACTGAGCTCCTTGTTTGGGGACCTGTCATACAGCTACTTTCCAAATTTCTTAAATTTGTTCACATGGCTCATTGATTATTTACCATACCTTCCATTCTGATGTTACTCTTTTAATTTTAATGAGATCACTAGAAGAAGAAGAAATACATACGTGTGGTCAGGTGAAATTTATACATTGACAAGTTTTGTTCAAGCTGCTGAATGAAGTTTAAACAGGCTAGAGCTGAGCTCCAACTAAGAAGACCTATTACAGGGTAATGTGATGATTGGTCAAGAGTTAGTGAGGATCTGATCCAAGGCATGAGCTTTTGGAATAGATGGAGAAAGGTACATTTTGGTTACATTTTCAAGGTTGAATTTAAAAGATGTTGTGATGTCTAGTTTATATAACTGGGTAAACAATAACTTCTGAAAATGGGGAAGGCAAAAGGAAGAACAGATTCAAAGAGATAACAAGGAGTTAATTTCACCCCTGTTAAGTCATATCGGGCATCATAGAAAGTTAATGTTTGCACATAAAACCTGAAGAAGTCAGGAAAAATATGATGACTGGTAGAGAATGTTATTGGAGAAATATTCACAATTATAACTTTTAAACCTTTGTGACTGTGACCCAGTACAAACATACATATGTATTCACACACCCACATGTAACACAATGAACACAAGGTTCAAAAAAGCATAACTTTAAATTTGATATACTATGATAACTTATGTTATTCAATTTAATTTAAATAAAATTCTGGTCATAACCCACAACATTGATTGAATGACTCACCAATATATCATGAAAAATATTGGCCTACAAGGTATGGCTGACTGAAGATCTTTAGATGAAAATGCAAATCATGAATATGGTACCCACAGCCATCCATCAAGATAATGCTTTAGGGATTAAACTGTACATGTGTAGAAGAAAGCATCAGTGTTCAGTGATATTAATTGGCGAGAGAAGTTATCTATAAAGAGGCTGAGATTTCATACTATGAATAAGAAAACAAATGATTGCGCATAGGATAAGGGAATGAATGACTAGCCAGATTCTTTATTTATAAACATCTTGGGAAACCCATTAGATTTGGACAACCATGAAATGAATCCTCAGGCAAATGTGTGCCATAGTAAGAAGTGGAGCTTGCACCTGGAGTTAAGAAAAGATGTCCATGTAGTCTATGGAAGGCCTCTCCACTGAAATCAGGCTGCAGTACAGCATCGTCTCTCTGAAACCAGCCCTTTAAACATTACTATGGAGGTGGCCATTTCCCATGTAATAGTTGACTGCATATCAATTTCTGGGTAAATTTCTCTGTGACGTAGGGCCTCTGAGCCATGCTCAACTTGATTTGCATTGTATTTAACAATCATTTACTGAACCTCTGTTAGATGCAAGGTTATAGAAGAATATGGGGATGAGTAAGATGAAGCCTGCCCTCCACACCCTCACAGTCCTGCTGAGACGACAGAAACAGAAATAAATAACTCTGCTACAGGCTGGCCATGATGGATATTCCACTAGGTGCACAAAGGACAGTATGAGGTCAGAGGAAAAAAAAGTTATTTCTACTCAGCAAGCACTGCCTTCTTTATATCTTTCATTCTCAGACCTCACCTTCTCAGGGAATACCCTGACCACTCTGGCTACAGCATTGAGTGTTAACTTTGTCCCTTAGCTTGTTTTGTATTCTCCATGGCATTTCATCATCCTTTTTTTTTTTTCTTTTTTAATTTTGGCCTCTTTTTTATTTATTTATTTTTCATCCATCTTTATTCTTTGTCCTGTGTGGGCCTCCCATTGCAGTGGCCTCTTTTGTTGCAGAACACTGCCTCTGGGCGCATGCACCCCAGAGTGCTGGCTCATAATTGGTCCAGCTGCTCCGCTACGCGTGGGATCTTCCTGGGTCAGGGATCAAACCAGTGCCCCTTGCATCCCAAGGCAGATTCTTTACCCACTGGACCACCAGGGAAGCCCTGGCACTTCATCTTCTTATTAAGAATTGTCCTTATTTTTGTAACGAGATTTTATTTGGAAAGATTTGTCCAAGACACAACAGAGAAAAACAAATCATGACATCCAAAATCTAAGGTTCATTTATAAAAAATTCTAGTGGGAATGAATGACTAGCCAGATTCATTATTTATAAACATCTTGGGAAACCCATTAGATTTGGACAACCATGAAATGAATCCTCAGGCAAATGTGTGCCATAGTAAGAAGTGGAGCTTGCACCTGGAGTTAAGAAAAGATGTCCATGTAGTCTATGGAAGGCCTCTCCACTGAAATCAGGCTGCAGTACAGCATCGTCTCTCTGAAACCAGCCCTTTAAACATTACTATGGAGGTGGCCATTTCCCATGTAATAGTTGACTGCATATCAATTTCTGGGTAAATTTCTCTGTGACGTAGGGCCTCTGAGCCATGCTCAACTTGATTTGCATTGTATTTAACAATCATTTACTGAACCTCTGTTAGATGCAAGGTTATAGAAGAATATGGGGATGAGTAAGATGAAGCCTGCCCTCCACACCCTCACAGTCCTGCTGAGACGACAGAAACAGAAATAAATAACTCTGCTACAGGCTGGCCATGATGGATATTCCACTAGGTGCACAAAGGACAGTATGAGGTCAGAGGAAAAAAAAGTTATTTCTACTCAGCAAGCACTGCCTTCTTTATATCTTTCATTCTCAGACCTCACCTTCTCAGGGAATACCCTGACCACTCTGGCTACAGCATTGAGTGTTAACTTTGTCCCTTAGCTTGTTTTGTATTCTCCATGGCATTTCATCATCCTTTTTTTTTTTTCTTTTTTAATTTTGGCCTCTTTTTTATTTATTTATTTTTCATCCATCTTTATTCTTTGTCCTGTGTGGGCCTCCCATTGCAGTGGCCTCTTTTGTTGCAGAACACTGCCTCTGGGCGCATGCACCCCAGAGTGCTGGCTCATAATTGGTCCAGCTGCTCCGCTACGCGTGGGATCTTCCTGGGTCAGGGATCAAACCAGTGCCCCTTGCATCCCAAGGCAGATTCTTTACCCACTGGACCACCAGGGAAGCCCTGGCACTTCATCTTCTTATTAAGAATTGTCCTTATTTTTGTAACGAGATTTTATTTGGAAAGATTTGTCCAAGACACAACAGAGAAAAACAAATCATGACATCCAAAATCTAAGGGAAAAATTGCAAAAGAGACAGGCAAAGACCAGTGACACTGCTCTTAAATGGCTTACCGACATGAAAAACATTAAATTGTCAGGTTATCACAAGGTTAGAATAGGATTTGAGCAGAAGCATGGACCCTAATGAGTATGACTTCATGTGCACACCTGGAAAGGTGGCTATGTTGCAGAAATCTACTGGGTTTCCTTGGTGGCTCAGATGGTAAAGAATCCACCTGCAATGCAGGAGACAGTACCTGGGCTGGGAAGGTCCCCTGGAGAAGGGAATGGCAACCCATTCCAGTATTCTTTGCTGGAGAATCCCATGGACAGAGGAACCTAGCAGTCTACAATCCAAGAGGTCTCAAAGAGTTGGACACTTCTGAGCAACTAACACTTTCACTGAAGCATCACAAGTTACCCCAAAACTTAGTGGCTGCAAACAGTGTATTATTGCTATATTCTGTGATTCTGTGGACTCGTACTTTAGACAGGATACATTGGGGAAGGCTCTCATCTAGTAGGCAATGATGTCTGAGGTCACAACTCAGCAGCTGAAGGCTAGCCAGGAATCCAACTTGCTATCTGTCTGTCTCTTGCTCCCATCCCTCCATCAGATGGGTTATTACGGGCTTTTTTCTCCTTATTTTCTTTTATAAGTGAATTAGAAACAAATAAAAAAGCTTGCTATGGGGGCATCCCTGTTGGTTCAGTGGTAAAGAATCTGCCGCCAATGTAGAAGACACAAGTTTAATCCCTGGTCTGAGAGAATCCCACATGCCATGGAACAGCTGAGTCCATGGGCTTAACAACTATTAAGCCTGTGCTCTAGCATCCAGGAACCACAACTTCTGAAGTCTGCATGCCCCACACCCTGTGTTCCACAAGAGAAGCCCGTGCACTACAATGAAGAGTGGCCTCTGCTCACAGCAACTATGGAACTATGAGAACCACACAGCCAGAAATAAATAAATGAACATCATTTAAACATTTGCTAATTTTCCTTATAGCTTCATACTTGACAAAGCCAGAACATAATTCCTTATTTTTGTAACGAGATTTTATTTGGAAAGATTTGTCCAAGACACAACAGAGAAACAAATCATGACATCCAAAATCTAAGGGAAAAATTGCAAAAGAGACAGGCAAAGACCAGTGACACTGCTCTTAAATGGCTTACCGACATGAAAAACATTAAATTGTCAGGTTATCACAAGGTTAGAATAGGATTTGAGCAGAAGCATGGACCCTAATGAGTATGACTTCATGTGCACACCTGGAAAGGTGGCTATGTTGCAGAAATCTACTGGGTTTCCTTGGTGGCTCAGATGGTAAAGAATCCACCTGCAATGCAGGAGACAGTACCTGGGCTGGGAAGGTCCCCTGGAGAAGGGAATGGCAACCCATTCCAGTATTCTTTGCTGGAGAATCCCATGGACAGAGGAACCTAGCAGTCTACAATCCAAGAGGTCTCAAAGAGTTGGACACTTCTGAGCAACTAACACTTTCACTGAAGCATCACAAGTTACCCCAAAACTTAGTGGCTGCAAACAGTGTATTATTGCTATATTCTGTGATTCTGTGGACTCGTACTTTAGACAGGATACATTGGGGAAGGCTCTCATCTAGTAGGCAATGATGTCTGAGGTCACAACTCAGCAGCTGAAGGCTAGCCAGGAATCCAACTTGCTATCTGTCTGTCTCTTGCTCCCATCCCTCCATCAGATGGG
Source organism: Tragulus kanchil (assembly GCA_022376925.1). Taxonomy (NCBI): domain Eukaryota; kingdom Metazoa; phylum Chordata; class Mammalia; order Artiodactyla; family Tragulidae; genus Tragulus; species Tragulus kanchil. The sequence continues at coordinate 99,558,006 of JAIOJX010000032.1, forward strand.
TTATTACGGGCTTTTTTCTCCTTATTTTCTTTTATAAGTGAATTAGAAACAAATAAAAAAGCTTGCTATGGGGGCATCCCTGTTGGTTCAGTGGTAAAGAATCTGCCCGCCAATGTAGAAGACACAAGTTTAATCCCTGGTCTGAGAGAATCCCACATGCCATGGAACAGCTGAGTCCATGGGCTTAACAACTATTAAGCCTGTGCTCTAGCATCCAGGAACCACAACTTCTGAAGTCTGCATGCCCCACACCCTGTGTTCCACAAGAGAAGCCCGTGCACTACAATGAAGAGTGGCCTCTGCTCACAGCAACTATGGAACTATGAGAACCACACAGCCAGAAATAAATAAATGAACATCATTTAAACATTTGCTAATTTTCCTTATAGCTTCATACTTGACAAAGAGCATTCACGAACATAATTTCCAGCGGTCAACGCAATATCAAGGGGAACTTTGTCTCATTCACGAATGGGGATGTCAAGGCTCCATGGGTGAAAGCAGCTGGCCTCAGGGGAGATGCTGGAGCCAAGCCTTGAACCAGCCCTTGTAGGTCCATTTCCGGTGCTCACCTCACCCACATGCACCCTGTGTACAACCTTTCCCATCAGAGCCCTGAAGACTCATGGAGTCATACAAAGTGAGTGTGCAGAAAGCAGCAGCACATGGCTATTCAGGGCAGTGGAGGCTCCCTGGGGAGACGCCAGCAAGGGCTGACCTTGAGAAAATTATGACTCCAGCCAGAGAGAGAGGTATCAGCATTCATAGAGAGAATCCAGAATGAGGAGCACAGCGACTGCCGCGTTTAATACTGTGCACACACTTCTGATGAATATGTAAATGTGGCTGGTACCAGAAGCAGGAGGCGAATAACATTTACTAAACAGCAGTGTTAAACCACTCTGAAAGGGGTGTGTCAGGAGCATGGTAATGAAATTAATCCTCTTCACCTGTGAATTATCGGGGGCTTTGGGTTCTATCCAAAACCATCTGATTTGAGTTTGCTCTGCTTAGAGCCTCTTGCGGAAACTTGATCTTAATGGAGAATGAAGCTTCAGAAACCAATACAAAATAGGAAATGGCAAAAGACACAACTGTAAATTTGCACTATTAAAGGACAACAAAACAAGGGCTCCTCAGTGGTACCTGCCCCTCCAGGATGACTATTGTGGGGCATCTTAACGGCTGATGTGGATGACTCTCAAATGATTCATTAAACAAGAAGACTGATGATTGTGAAGATGGTCAGAGTGACCAGATGGAGCTGTTCTGCCTGAGAGAGGGCTCTACAGAGAAGGCACTGAGCTTGACTATTCAGTCCCTCCAGTGGCAGATGAGCCTGTCTCTTTAAAAAGAGAATTCCAGAGCAGATCTTAAAATGAGTATGAATAAAGATCACTTATTGATGGGCACTGAGCCAAGCACTGGGATTCAGAAACAAACATGTCACAAATTCTAGGCCCTCATTTATTCACTCAGTCTTTGGTGGGCCTTTGTTGTGTGTGGCTTCACAGGGTTCATATCCCCTTCTTTTGGAAATAACATTCGAAATTCCCTTTTGGGCTCAACCTTGTTCCCCTTAAGAGCAGTCAGAAGGACTGACATTTGAGATGCTCTGCTCTCCCTATCCAATCCAACTCTTTAGCAGTATTCAAATCTAGAGAGGTTTGCAGCAATGATGGGAAGAGAGGTGGGTAGGTTTTTCTGGTTGTGATTCATTAGTTCTTGCTTCTTAAGTCCTTATATCTGCCCTAGTCTCCATCCATACATGGGCGTGAGCTTTAATCTCACTGATATCCCCTCCTTAAATTTCCTTTCCATTTTGTATAGCCAAAATCCATTTCTGTTCCTTATAACCAAGGAATCCTAACAGACACCTCTGTATCCACTCATTAACTGTCCCTTCAGTAACTTCCAGCAGGGATGACTCAGATGCTGTCCTCAGGAAGCTCACCATCTAGGAGAGACAAACAAGTATGTAAAGTACTCTCTGCTATGGAATCTGGGCTGAAATCAGGACAAGAGCAGGGAAATAAAATGGAAACAGTATTTAGCAAATAAAATTCTCCTGAGGGGTGTGAGATGCCTTCACGGGGGTTGTGAGATCTGTTCTAACTTTTAAAGGGTGACTGTGGGTATACCAGCCATAAATGAGGAAGGTACCCCAGGCAGGGGGAGTCACAGACATAAAGTCTAGGCAGTGGTGATTGGAGCATAAGAGATTAATGGGGAGCAGATAGAAAATCAAGGAAAATAATCTTTATACTGTATTCAAAGCTTAATAGAAGCAATACTATTGACCTTGTTCTTTATGCAATGGATTTTGAGTCCCAAAATATTAAAGGACTTTCCCAAGGTCACACAGCTACAAAGCTTCACAAGACTTACTACTAATCCCATTTTTCATGTGCCTTCAGAACCAGATGGAATCAAAACTGGTTGTTCTGTCTGTTTCTGCATTTAAACTGGGTCAGCCCTCATGGTAAAAGATGATATATGGTTCATTTTCTTTTCTGTTTCCATTACTAGAAATTGGCAGAGTTCCTGGTACACAAAAGAAATCCAGTATGTTTGTTGAGTGAATGAATGAACAAATAGCTATCCATAACAGAAGCAATAGCCAACCTTTGCAGGGCATTTAATAGGTTACTTGAAGTCATAGAAACATCAGTCCTTCTGTCCATGTAGAAGAAATGACCTCATTTTTCCAGGATCTCCCTACCTTGGGCAGCAAATACCATCTCACTATCATCATCCCCATTTTTCAGTTAAAGAAACTGAAGCTCAGAAATTTAAGAGACTGTGCTAGTTAAATGCTGGGGACCTGCAAAGGCAGCCTGTGGAGTTTGGATGGGCTCCCTCAGGAAGTATAGAGACCCTGAAGATAGATAAACTGATAGGCTCTTTGTTGGAATAAAAGGCATTAATATGTATGCAGTTTTCTGTATCCAGTAGCAATGGAGGATGGAGGAATTGAGTCTCTATGCAGGGAAAGAGAAACAGAAGCACAGGTAACCAGGCATCATTAGGAAAAAAAAAAAAATCCCTTTTTAATTAAAATTAAATGTCCACTGTAAGGATAAAAAAAATGGTGAGCAACAAATACCCAAAGCCTTGTTTAATCACCTGTGATGAATTATAATTAGGATTTGAAAATTATTGAACTTTTTTCCCCCTGTTCACCTTGGAGCTCTGAAGGTGAATTTCAAAGAGTGCAGGAGGAATGAATATTAAAAAGTTTGTTTTATACTCGAACGCCACAGCTCCCATCTCATTTTCCCATTAAAGCTCAACTTTTGAAATTTTTCTCTGCTTTGCAATAATTACATCTTCAGCCTGACAACTCATTACATGACAATGCTTATGCTAATGTGATTCTATAGGTACTAGGGAAGGAAAGCTTGGCTTTTCAGCAATGGGAGTTTAAGAGGGTGGCATTCTCTCTTTGGTTCAGAGATGTCCTACCTAAACCCATCCCTACCCCAGCTCCAAGCACCTTGCGTTGAACATCCTGGATTCTTTTAAGGTTTCCTAATGACAAGCAGAGTTGGCTGTGGTACCCTTGTTCCCAGGCACCAGTAACAGGCGTATTTTATTGTATTGCATTGTATTTTACTTTATTTTAAAGCCTGCTTTATTGTAGAAAGACTAGAAATGAGGTTGTTTGCGTACATTTTTGTCTCAACAATGGGACAAGCCTATTTGACCTGCTCTCCCTATATAGTAGTGGCATTATCTTTTAATACTCGTAGTGTTATTCTGATGCATTTTGTTTCCAACTGTGACTCCATTCCCACTCTGTACCAGACCCTGAATGCGGTGAGAAAGAGAGAGAAAAGTGGGGATGGTGATCAGGGCTCCTCATATACACTCTTAGCTGCACTGAGCTTACAGCCTGTTGGATGACGCGGACACAACGACGGAGGAGACAGCACAGTTCTCGGTGAGCTGCTCCACATGCGAGTATAAATGTTACAGGAGGACTCAGACTCTGCCTGGGCTTAGTGGTACATGCAGGGAAGCTTCCCAAGAGGGTATCAATCAAGAGACTTGATTAAACCAGGAAGGAGGAGCCTCAGCAGGTCCCACTACTGGGGGAGGGGTGAGATACCCCGAGCACACCTGGCAAAGCCCTGGCCCAAAGCAAGAGCAGAGAGCTGGGAAGCTAGAAGTCACTTGGTAGGGCTGGAGAGTGGAATAGAGGATCAGGAGGAGCCGTGATGTTCAGGAAGTGGAGAGGAACATGGCGGGCAGACTCCCAAGGCAACACCCCCAGGCTGAGGACTGTGTGCAGCCTCAGGGCCACATGCAGTCAGCCGGCCAGCCAGCCAAATGCTTTTTTTTGCTGGGGAGTGAGTGACTTTGCTTTAAAATCCTTGGCGTCCCCCGCCACCCATTAAGCCCCTACTAACCATGTGTTCAACATACATTATCATAGAGAATCATCACAACAGACCTGTCAGCAGGTATTAGTATTTCCATGTCACTCTGCAGAACACGGAGGCTCAGCCGCATTTGGTCACGTGCTCAAGCACTTCACTGCTACTTGTCTGTGACGTGCCCCCAGGTGGGGAGAGCAGTGCAGCCCTGCACCAGGCAAGGCTGTTCCCAGCCCTTCCAGGAAGGATTCCAAAGCATCTTCAGCTTTCCTAGATTCCTTAGGGATCCCCATCTTGTGGTCTTTAAAGTTACAATTCTAACACAGAATTGTAGCCACGAGGGCCCTGCGTCAGGAGCCTGCTTTTAGTCTGGGCTCTGCTGTAAATTCATAGGTCATTCAATTTCAGCTTCTGTTTTCTCAGTTATGCTCTTGGGTGGGGAACCTAGGTTCCAATCCACTAGAAGAACTTCAAGGGAAGTTTCAACTCTCTTAAACAAAGGAATTTCACACAACCTGCCCTCACTCACTTTTGGCAGGTGCGAATCACATGACAGGTCTTGGGGGCTGCATAGAATTTAGAAAGCAGGAGAGGAGGAGGGAAGACATGTCTGAAAGGACCGAAGAGAAAAGTTTAGAGTTGTATTATTATATAAGGGTGCTACATCTCAGTGTGGAGTCTTGACCCACACCAGGTAGCTGAATTCCAGCTTCCGTGTAAGCTTCCCTACATGTACCACTAAGCCTCCAGGGGGAGGGACACAGAGCACAAAGGAAATCCTTCTGCAACCATCACCTCAGAGCGTATCAACTCCTACATGATGCTCAGACCCTGGATAAGAAACAGCCCTGTTGCAGTGGCCTGCCACGACCACACATCAGTCGGTCACTTACCTTGATTTCTTCCTCTTGTATGTCTTGGGCATGGCAGAAGGAAAAAAGGAAGTGCTCTCTGATTCCCTGCTTAGGGTAGAAAAGTGTCTTCTCAACTTTCACGTCCCTTCCCACTGCCCAATCTTTCTTCCCAAGATTACAACTCTTTGAGGCCAGATACAGTGTTCCTTCGTCTCTGTATTCCCTGGACAGGGCCTGGGACAGAGTTTACCACTGTAATAATAGACAACACTTCCCTGCGTGTTTGATCTCTTGCTGAGAAAGACAGGATGTTGCCAGGAGCTTTATACAGAGCATTTCACATAGAAAAAATCACTTTTTTAGCATTTGGTCACGTGCTCAAGCACTTCACTGCTACTTGTCTGTGACGTGCCCCCAGGTGGGGAGAGCAGTGCAGCCCTGCACCAGGCAAGGCTGTTCCCAGCCCTTCCAGGAAGGATTCCAAAGCATCTTCAGCTTTCCTAGATTCCTTAGGGATCCCCATCTTGTGGTCTTTAAAGTTACAATTCTAACACAGAATTGTAGCCACGAGGGCCCTGCGTCAGGAGCCTGCTTTTAGTCTGGGCTCTGCTGTAAATTCATAGGTCATTCAATTTCAGCTTCTGTTTTCTCAGTTATGCTCTTGGGTGGGGAACCTAGGTTCCAATCCACTAGAAGAACTTCAAGGGAAGTTTCAACTCTCTTAAACAAAGGAATTTCACACAACCTGCCCTCACTCACTTTTGGCAGGTGCGAATCACATGACAGGTCTTGGGGGCTGCATAGAATTTAGAAAGCAGGAGAGGAGGAGGGAAGACATGTCTGAAAGGACCGAAGAGAAAAGTTTAGAGTTGTATTATTATATAAGGGTGCTACATCTCAGTGTGGAGTCTTGACCCACACCAGGTAGCTGAATTCCAGCTTCCGTGTAAGCTTCCCTACATGTACCACTAAGCCTCCAGGGGGAGGGACACAGAGCACAAAGGAAATCCTTCTGCAACCATCACCTCAGAGCGTATCAACTCCTACATGATGCTCAGACCCTGGATAAGAAACAGCCCTGTTGCAGTGGCCTGCCACGACCACACATCAGTCGGTCACTTACCTTGATTTCTTCCTCTTGTATGTCTTGGGCATGGCAGAAGGAAAAAAGGAAGTGCTCTCTGATTCCCTGCTTAGGGTAGAAAAGTGTCTTCTCAACTTTCACGTCCCTTCCCACTGCCCAATCTTTCTTCCCAAGATTACAACTCTTTGAGGCCAGATACAGTGTTCCTTCGTCTCTGTATTCCCTGGACAGGGCCTGGGACAGAGTTTACCACTGTAATAATAGACAACACTTCCCTGCGTGTTTGATCTCTTGCTGAGAAAGACAGGATGTTGCCAGGAGCTTTATACAGAGCATTTCACATAATCCTTGAAAAACACCTATGAATGGGTGCTATTCTATTTTATAGCTGAAGAAAATATGTGTCAGTCGCTCAGTCATGTCTGACTCTTTGCGATTCCATGGACACCCACCAGGCTCTTTTGTCCATGAAATTCTCCAGGCAAGAATACTGGAGTGGGTTGCCATTTCCTTCTCCAGGAGGCTCAGAGAAATTAAGCAGTTTGGTGAAGGTCACACAGTATCAGTGTTGCAGTCAGAATTATCTGTGGTCCGAACACTGGCAGTATCTCCTGGCAGTGTGTTAGAAAAGTAAGCCCCCACCCCAGACATTCAGGATCTGAATTTCAACAAAATTACCAGATGATGTTGTGTAAATATCAAAGTTTAAAATGCACTGATCTTGAAAATGGGAAAAATTAGGTTCGCTGGGTGGAGAAATGTTCAAGTCCTGGCTGTACTGCCTACTGTGAATGGCAAAATGATATTGCTAAGCCTTGATTTCCATATCTGCATTAAGGGAAGAATAAAAGGCTACAAAGGTGGGAACTGTAAGGGTCCAAGGAGATTGCGCCTGCAAAACCTGGCCTTTCTAACAGTGCAGGGTTAATATTAGCATCCAGGATTCCCTTCTCTGAACCTTAGCTGATAAAATGCAAAAGGAAGGATTAGATTAAAGGATCTCTCTCTAATTTTGTAGGCTTGTGGATCCTGGGAACCTTGGGTGGAAATACCATTAGGCTCCCTAGGCTGTAAATATGTTACTCTGTGGTTTTCCTTCCACACACAGTGTTTGTATCAAGCTGCAGACAAAGCATTTTGCCCCCTCACTTTCTTCCCAGTGTTCCACACTAGGGAACTCTGACTGCCCTTGTTCCCAGCTCTGACTCCTGCTCTCCCATTTTTCTGCAAAAGATTTCAGGAAGAAGTGCATGTTGATTTGCTGTATGGCTTCTTGATTAGATGGCAGATTTGTAACCAGGGTGGATGTGACAATCAGGCAGGCTTTGATTAGACCTTTCTTATATGTAAATCCAGGTGGATAGGATAAGTGGCATTAGGCTGGAGCTGGCAACAAAGGTAGGAAGGAATCCCAGGTGACTGGAATTAAAGAACTGTCTGAGCTGGATGTTGGTGCGAATGATGTGAATTTCAAAGAGCCCGGGATAAACACTCACTTTAAAAAAAGGTAATTTATGCAGGAAGTCGTTGGAGAAGCCAGTTCTCTCATCCCAGAGAGTTTATAGAAGCCAGCAAAAAATGGTTAAGCACTGGAATGTAAACACTGGTAATTGGTAATTAATGGGCACACTTCCGAGGAAGGCATATGCCAAATTAAATTGATTGCTTGAATCATTCACCGATTCATTAAATACAATACATGTTTTTTGAGCTCCCATTGCATGCAGGCACTCTGCTAGGTACTGGAGACTCAGATAATAGGGTTAGAGTCAGCTTGTCAATGATGAGGATGGAGTGTGGCTTTAACAAGTAATTAGCCGTGATCTTCCTTCATTCCTTCAATTCTTGCTCTGGGTGGAACACAAGAAAAGGCTGAAGGATAAATGGGGAGGAAAACAGATCAAATCTCTGTCTTTGCACAGTTCATATTCTGACACTGCTCTAGCCTCGGTGCCTCAGACCATAAACACCTAGAAAGCATGCAGTGAGTTTCAAGAAAATATCTGCAAGCGACTCTATGAATATGTGCTTAGTTGTGTCCGATTCTGTGTGACCCCATGGACTGTCCATGGGCTCTTCTGTCCATGAGATTCTCCAGGCAAGGATACTGGAGTGGGTTGCCATTTCCACCTCTAGGGGATCTTCCCAACACAGGGATGGAACCCATGTTTCCTGTGTCTCCTACATTGCAGATGGATTCTTTACCCCAGTGCCACCTGGTGAGCCTACAGGTATTATGAATTGAGACAGAAATAAAAGTGTAATTAAGTTGTCTTATGTGCTAAGGATGCAGAGTACCCTGAAAAGACAAAACAGAGTGACTTAACCTGATGGGGCATCCAGAGAAGTCTTTCTCAAAGAAATGACACTTAAAATGACAGCTGAAGGTGAACAACAGTTAGATGTTAAATTTTAAGATTGTCTTATGTGTAAATCCAGGTGGAAGGAATCCCGGGGGTTGAAAAGAAGCTGAGCTGGATGTTGGTGCGAATGATGTGAATTTCAAAGAGCCCGGGATAAACACTCACTTTAAAAAAAGGTAATTTATGCAGGAAGTCGTTGGAGAAGCCAGTTCTCTCATCCCAGAGAGTTTATAGAAGCCAGCAAAAAATGGTTAAGCACTGGAATGTAAACACTGGTAATTGGTAATTAATGGGCACACTTCCGAGGAAGGCATATGCCAAATTAAATTGATTGCTTGAATCATTCACCGATTCATTAAATACAATACATGTTTTTTGAGCTCCCATTGCATGCAGGCACTCTGCTAGGTACTGGAGACTCAGATAATAGGGTTAGAGTCAGCTTGTCAATGATGAGGATGGAGTGTGGCTTTAACAAGTAATTAGCCGTGATCTTCCTTCATTCCTTCAATTCTTGCTCTGGGTGGAACACAAGAAAAGGCTGAAGGATAAATGGGGAGGAAAACAGATCAAATCTCTGTCTTTGCACAGTTCATATTCTGACACTGCTCTAGCCTCGGTGCCTCAGACCATAAACACCTAGAAAGCATGCAGTGAGTTTCAAGAAAATATCTGCAAGCGACTCTATGAATATGTGCTTAGTTGTGTCCGATTCTGTGTGACCCCATGGACTGTCCATGGGCTCTTCTGTCCATGAGATTCTCCAGGCAAGGATACTGGAGTGGGTTGCCATTTCCACCTCTAGGGGATCTTCCCAACACAGGGATGGAACCCATGTTTCCTGTGTCTCCTACATTGCAGATGGATTCTTTACCCCAGTGCCACCTGGTGAGCCTACAGGTATTATGAATTGAGACAGAAATAAAAGTGTAATTAAGTTGTCTTATGTGCTAAGGATGCAGAGTACCCTGAAAAGACAAAACAGAGTGACTTAACCTGATGGGGCATCCAGAGAAGTCTTTCTCAAAGAAATGACACTTAAAATGACAGCTGAAGGTGAACAACAGTTAGATGTAAGTATAGGGGACGGCTGGCCCTGGTTGGTGTGGACAGCCCACGTGACGGCAGAGGGGATCTAGCGTGCTTCCACTGAAGTGCTTGGACACCCACAGTGGGGCAGGTCGGGTTAAGTAGAGAGGGATGGGGAACAAGATGAAGTCAGGGAGAGGCAGGAACCAGATGATATCTAGGGTTTTAAGTCATGTTTAGAATTTGGGAATCAATGTGGAGCTTCCTATCAGGAACTCTGTGTGGTGAGACACACAATGGGCTTTCAGAAAAATGTTGAATGATGTATGTATCCTTTGGAATTCTCCGGTGAGAGACTATGTCTCCCAACAGTATCATTAGTATAAGCCAAAGGCAGGAAATAAGAACCTGTTAAAGTGCAACTATTCAACTCAGATTGGAACTTGAACCCGCTAGGTTTTTTGTTGTTTTTTTTGTTTTGTTTTGTTTTGCCTTTTGTTTTGCTGTGGACCATTGTTTAAGTCTTCATTGAATTTGTTCCAATATTGCTTCTGTGTTATGTTTTGGTTTGGTTTTTGACCAAGAGGCATGCAGGTCTTAGCTCTCTGACCAGGTTCACACCTGCACCCCCTGCATTGGAAGGTGAAGTCTTAACCACTGGACTGCCAAGGAAGTCCCCAAACACATGGTATTTAACTGAGAGCCCACATCTGGTTTCATGACTTAATGAAGCTTAGGTTCTTTTCCCATGGAATTCTTTCTGGGATGAGACAAAGTGATAAGTAAGAAATAAATTTAAAGAGAAACACACTTCACAGAGCGTGGGCTGTCTCAGAAGGTGAGAGCAGCCCCAGGGTATGGGGTTGTTAGTTTTTATGTTGTTGTTGTTCAGTCACTAAGTCATGTCTGACTCTTTACGAACCCATAGATTGCAGGTCACCAGGCTTCCTTGTCCTTCACTGTCTCCAAGAGTTTGCTCAAATTCATAGCCATTGAGTCAGTCATGAGGAAATTAACTCATCTGCCATCTTGATCTATTTTGTTCTAATCAATTCATGTCATGTCCTCGGGTGGTATTGTTATTTTAAAGGTTGTGCCCTGTTCCCTCCCCGCCCTGTTTCAAAAGATCATAGAAGTTCTTGCATGGAAACAAACAGCAAACAAGGCATCACATTTGGATTCAGAAAACCTGTTGGTGTGGCCCCGTGACGGCAGAGGGGATCTAGCGTGCTTCCACTGAAGTGCTTGGACACCCACAGTGGGGCAGGTCGGGTTAAGTAGAGAGGGATGGGGAACAAGATGAAGTCAGGGAGAGGCAGGAACCAGATGATATCTAGGGTTTTAAGTCATGTTTAGAATTTGGGAATCAATGTGGAGCTTCCTATCAGGAACTCTGTGTGGTGAGACACACAATGGGCTTTCAGAAAAATGTTGAATGATGTATGTATCCTTTGGAATTCTCCGGTGAGAGACTATGTCTCCCAACAGTATCATTAGTATAAGCCAAAGGCAGGAAATAAGAACCTGTTAAAGTGCAACTATTCAACTCAGATTGGAACTTGAACCCGCTAGGTTTTTTGTTGTTTTTTTTGTTTTGTTTTGTTTTGCCTTTTGTTTTGCTGTGGACCATTGTTTAAGTCTTCATTGAATTTGTTCCAATATTGCTTCTGTGTTATGTTTTGGTTTGGTTTTTGACCAAGAGGCATGCAGGTCTTAGCTCTCTGACCAGGTTCACACCTGCACCCCCTGCATTGGAAGGTGAAGTCTTAACCACTGGACTGCCAAGGAAGTCCCCAAACACATGGTATTTAACTGAGAGCCCACATCTGGTTTCATGACTTAATGAAGCTTAGGTTCTTTTCCCATGGAATTCTTTCTGGGATGAGACAAAGTGATAAGTAAGAAATAAATTTAAAGAGAAACACACTTCACAGAGCGTGGGCTGTCTCAGAAGGTGAGAGCAGCCCCAGGGTATGGGGTTGTTAGTTTTTATGTTGTTGTTGTTCAGTCACTAAGTCATGTCTGACTCTTTACGAACCCATAGATTGCAGGTCACCAGGCTTCCTTGTCCTTCACTGTCTCCAAGAGTTTGCTCAAATTCATAGCCATTGAGTCAGTCATGAGGAAATTAACTCATCTGCCATCTTGATCTATTTTGTTCTAATCAATTCATGTCATGTCCTCGGGTGGTATTGTTATTTTAAAGGTTGTGCCCTGTTCCCTCCCCGCCCTGTTTCAAAAAGATCATAGAAGTTCTTGCATGGAAAAACAAACAGCAAACAAGGCATCACATTTGGATTCAGAAAAACCTTTATTTGAATCACTGAATTGCCACTCAGTCATTTTGTCTGTGACCCTGTATCAAGCACTGAATGTCTCTAAGTCCCAAAGAGACAGGAGGTCTAAGTGAATCTGTGTGGGAAGGGCTTTGTCTCGTTCTTATGTGCTCACTTTCCTTTCTGTAGTTTGGCTCCATATTAAACTGGACTTAGTACCACACCAGGGTTACATTGAGATACTTGGGGATAAGATCCTGAAAACTTGGCGTCTTTCTAAAATTACAGTCCAGTCCTAAAGTATTCATTTGGAATGCACTTTAATGAAAGTAGAGAGAAACTTATTTTTTTAATTAGCAAATAAATTCAAAATAATGCATTTGGACTACTTGGAAATGTGTTAGAATCGCAGTTTTTCCCAACACCCAAACTTCTGGGGTTTAAAATTAAGAGAGTAAATTAAAATACTAGGTAAATAGTGTAATGCTATGGATTTCTCAGTTACTGAATTCTAACTGACTCTCTGGTTGCAGACTTCAGGTGACCCCAACCTAGCTGGCTGGTCTGGAGTGGGTGGAAGCTTCTGGGGACATTTGCAGCTGCAGAGGTTTGCTTTTATATGCAGCTCACAAGAATACTCTATGATATAGGGGATCATTGGTAAATTCTGCTTTTTTATTTTCATACAAAGGGAGCTTTCTTCAGGAAAGCAGACTGGCAAGACTTACCTGGATTTCTGTCTGCCTTTTATCTTCTGATCACTGAATCCCTCTTTTTTTATGGGAGTCTACTCCTTAAAGTTTACAATATAAATGCTTCTCATGGCTAGACACACATCTAAGCTTGACAGTCCAAACACCACTTTTTCCCTAACCAGATTGATTGGTTCAAGGATAGGTCAGTTACAGAAGCTCAGACTTTTAATTTTTCTGGAACCTGTAGGAAAGCAATACTCTGCTCTTTAAGATGCCTAGTTACAAAGACAGTGTCAACCGATAGCTGTTATCTTTGCTACCACATTCAGACAAGTCAGTCCAAGAAATGAGCAGAGCAGAGGATGCGCAGAACCGTTGTTGGAAATCTGAGTGATGCACTTTAAACCCTTCTGAAGTTGGTACCTGTGCCACACGACCGGCCAATAAAGCTGAGAGATGAGGAGTTAAGGCAAGGAATATGACTATTGGAAAAGGCAACTGACTGAGAAGATGGCAAACTAATGTCTCAAAATAACCATCCTGCAGGGGTCTGGGTGCCAGGTTCTTTTACAGAACAGAGATGGGGAGGAATTGAGGAAGTAAAGACCATTATCTTGCAAAAATGTCCTAGAATGGCCAGCCTCAGGGAGGGGATGTGTTGATCTCTTCAGGCAAAGGCCCAGGATTCCCCGAGGCAGGCATTATGTATGATTGTAATACTGAAAGTAATGAAACACAAGTGTTAAAGTCAAAGAAACAGATTCATCATGAAGTCAGAATTGACTATTCTTCCCAACGAGCAATAAAGCTAATTGCTCTCCTGAACTTCCCAGTCAAATGCCCCAATAAACATTTCTTCTACATATATGCTTTTTTATGTGCATGTGCTTAGTCACTCAATCATGCCCAATTCTTTGCAACCACATAGACTACAGCCCTCTCCATGGGGATTCACCAGGCAAGAATTCTGGAGTAGGTTGCCATGCTCTCTTCCAGGAGATCTTCCAAACCTAGGAATCAAGCCAGGTCTCCTGCAATGAAGGCAAATTCTTTATCATCTGAGCTATCAGGGAAGCCCATGGTTTTTATAGCTATATTGAATAATAATTGCCACACTATAATCTGCACATATTTTACATGTACAATTTGATAAAGTTTGACATTGCATACACTCAGGAAGCTACTCCACAATCACAATGATAAACATCCATGTGTACCTGTTGCATCCATGGTTCATAGCAGCATTAAGAGTGCATAAATACAATGTGGTATAAACTGTCGACTAAAAAATGATGAACGACTTGAGAGCTGTGGGTTAAGTTTTTTCCGGGGCACAATTAGGACTGTAGCCCAGGAGACAACACCTCAGATACAGGTGGGGGAAGATCAATATATATGGTTTTGTAAAAGGGGACATATAATATGAAATAACTTACTTAGATTTATCTGTGATTGTAAGTTCATTATCTAAAAGTGATACAGTTGTTAAACTGTGTTACTCTACTCCCTGTCAGTATTGGTTATTCCCTGTTAGTCTTTACTGAATGTAACCTGTACTGGTGAAGGAAGAAAGAAGCTGGCTGCCCTGACTGAACTGACTCCATCTTGAGGAAGAGGACTCCATGTTACACTTTCAGTGAACTCTGGACAGTGTTTGGACTGGGTAGCCATGGAGATGAAAAATTAACCGTCAGCTAGGCCTCCGGGGCTGGTGAGAACCTGACCAGGAAGACCTCATACCCAAGCCTCCCCTTGGCCATGAAAATGAAATATCTGTCACAAGATAAATTGCCATTTGTGATTTTAGTTAATTTACGTTATAGACAGGCTAAGCAATATGCTTAGATGATTTTCAATTGTACTATTGTGATTGTTACCAAATCAATTGTTACCAAATTTTCTTAGCGTCTCCTAGGCAACCTTAGAAGTTGGGGAGATGGGTTTGTGAACGTAGGCTTTAGGTATAAATGTGAGTCACTAGTTTTGCTCGGGGTCCTTGGCTAAATGAAGGCCTTGGACCTACTGGTGTAAAGCCAGTCTAATAAACCTCTTTTTCATCCACCACGAGCAGAGTTGGGTGCTTCACTGAGTGTGCCTCACAACAGTTTTGATGAAGGGGGAGTTCAGTACCAATAAACAGTCACTTTACAAATGGTTTTTGGTTAGTCACGAGGATCTGATGTCACTCTGAAGGGATTTAGTGCTTTTTTAAATATGAGGAGGTACAAGGATTGAGACCTAAAGTCTGTTCCTAAAAGCATCCACCTGTCTAAAGACCTGCTCCACCAGATTCCCTGGAGCAGAGTGCCTCACTCCACCCTGAACTGCCTCAAGGGGTGTTGAAGGTCAGCAGCTCCCAACAGAGCAGGGTTCAATTTCTGAAGAGGCAGTTGGCAAATGCCCTTGTTGTCCACTCATTGACGATGTAATTGATAAATGCCAATTTGTGGTTGACAAAACATACAATGGAATAGTACACTGCCTTAGAAATGGAATTCAACTGGCACAGAAGGGCAAATACTATATGATTCTACTCATGTGACATACTTAGGATAATCAGATTCATAGAGACTTTGGGCTTTTTTTTTTTTGAAATGTACAATGGCTTCATTATCTAAAAGTGATACAGTTGTTAAACTGTGTTACTCTACTCCCTGTCAGTATTGGTTATTCCTGTTAGTCTTTACTGAATGTAACCTGTACTGATGAAGGAAGAAAAAAGCTGGCTGCCCTGACTGAACTGACTCCATCTTGAGAAAGAGGACTCCATCTTACACTTTCAGTGAACTCTGGACTGTGTTTGAAATGTGTAGCCATGGAGATGAGACATTAACTGTCAACAAGGCCTCCAGGGCTAATGAGAATCTGACCAGGAAGACCTCATACCCAAGCCTTCCCTCAGCAATGAAAATGAAATATCTGTCACAAGATAAATTGCCATTTGTGATCTTAGTTAATTTACGTTATAGACAGGCTAAGCAATATGCTTAGATGATTTTCAATTGTACTATTGTGATTGTTACTAAATCAATTGTTACCAAATTTTCTTAGCGTCTCTAGGCAACCTTATAAGTTGGGGAGATGGGTTTGTGAACGTAGGCTTTAGGTATAAATGTGAGTCACTAGTTTTGCTCGGGGTCCTTGGCTAAATGAAGGCCTTGGACCTACTGGTGTAAAGCCAGTCTAATAAACCTCTTTTTCATCCACCACGAGCAGAGTTGGGTGCTTCACTGAGTGTGCCTCACAACAGTTTTGATGAAGGGGAGTTCAGTACCAATAAACAGTCACTTTACAAATGGTTTTGGTTAGTCACGAGGATCTGATGTCACTCTGAAGGATTTAGTGCTTTTTAAATATGAGGAGGTACAAGGATTGAGACCTAAAGTCTGTTCCTAAAAGCATCCACCTGTCTAAAGACCTGCTCCACCAGATTCCCTGGAGCAGAGTGCCTCACTCCACCCTGAACTGCCTCAAGGGGTGTTGAAGGTCAGCAGCTCCCAACAGAGCAGGGTTCAATTTCTGAAGAGGCAGTTGGCAAATGCCCTTGTTGTCCACTCATTGACGATGTAATTGATAAATGCCAATTTGTGGTTGACAAAACATACAATGGAATAGTACACTGCCTTAGAAATGGAATTCAACTGGCACAGAAGGGCAAATACTATATGATTCTACTCATGTGACATACTTAGGATAATCAGATTCATAGAGACAGAAAGTAGAATGGTGTTTGCCAAGGCCTAAGGGGATGGGGGAATAGGAAATTGTTGTTTAGTGGTTGTGGAATTTTAGTTTGGAAAAGAAAATAATTTTGGAGTTAGATGGTGGTTGTACAACAATGTGAACATACTCAGTGCCACTGAACTATGCACTTTAAAATGGTTGAGAGTTGTTACAGACTGAACTGTGTCCTTCCAAAATCCATGTTTGTGGTAGCTTAGTTGCTAAGGCATGTCTGATTCTTTGACCCCAGGGACGGTAGCCCTCCAGGTTCCTCTGTCCATGGAATTTCCCAGCCAAGAATACAAGAGTGGGCTGCCATTTCCTTCTCCAGGGAACCTTCTCGACCCAGGGATTGACTCCTGGGTCTCCTGCATTACAGGCAGATTCATTATCAACTGAGCCACCAGAGAATCCCACCAAATACATATACTGAAGCCCTAACCCTCAATGTGATTATATTGGAGATAGAGCCTTTAAGCAGGTTATTCAGGTTAGTGAGGTCATGAGTGGGACTCCAAAGCCAGTAGTGCTGGTGTCCTTTTAAAAAGCGACAGAAACATCAAAGCTCTCCCTCCGGGTTTGCAAAGAGGAAAGGCTGTATGAGGATGCAGCATGAAAAAGGCTATCTGTGAGCCAAGAAAGGAAGCCTCACCAAGAGATTGAATATGCCAGCACCTTGAACTTGGACTTTCAGCCTCTAGATGCATGAAAAAATAAGGTTCAGTTTAAGCCACAAATCTGTGATATTTTGTTATATGATATATTAAGCAGCTAGACTTGATGGATACAGATAGTAAATTATATATTAATACGTATTCTACCACAATTTTTAAAAAAATCTAGTTCGACTTGGTTTTCTATTGTGTATAACTCAAGGACTCCTTACTAGTATGGCAATCAATTTAATTTCATCCACTGCATAAAAAATCCTACATGGCTTCTTGTGTTAATTGGCATGCTGCTTTCTAAATTTTCAGTGAGATTTTGCTACTTTCTATCTATGGACATCCCAGGAAGCCACTGCACTGGCTGGCCTATTGATCTGGTTCTAAATTTCTTGGAAAAAGATGTAACCCTAGCATGCTCCAGAAATAGCCCTCTTGGCTTTGTTTAAATCCAGAAAGTTAAGCCTCGTATCCTTGATTCCTGTTCCCAGAGAACCTTCCCAGGAAGACATCCCCTAAGGCAGCCTTGCATAATGAGTATTCCCTCTCCTTGGAGCCTTCCTATTCCATTTCCAGATGTTCCTATTTGGAAAATCTCCCTTATCTATTTCTGTAAGTACCAGCACTCAGGAAGGGCCCAGCCCCACTGACAGCCCGAGGCTTTCTGCTAAAGGGATTTCACAGTATCAGGACCAACACCCCAGCCTATTAGATGGCAGAAAGCCTTTCAAGGCAAGTTGGAGCTTATTTGTAACTTATCTGAGAAAAACATCACAGAGTGTATTTGTAGCCAGGAAACCTCCAGTGAGAAAGCAGCAGATGAAATAACTTATTAGTCCGCTTCCTTCCCAAGATCCTCTAAAGAATGAAAAACTCCACTCCACATACTCATCAGAGCTTTTCTCTAGTCGGTTTCCCCAGGGCCCCTGACACCGCCAACATGAGCACAACTGTCTCAGGCAGATGTGCAGACAATGGCAAAATGAAAAGGCTATCTGTGAGCCAAGAAAGGAAGCCTCACCAAGAGATTGAATATGCCAGCACCTTGAACTTGGACTTTCAGCCTCTAGATGCATGAAAAAATAAGGTTCAGTTTAAGCCACAAATCTGTGATATTTTGTTATATGATATATTAAGCAGCTAGACTTGATGGATACAGATAGTAAATTATATATTAATACGTATTCTACCACAATTTTTAAAAAAATCTAGTTCGACTTGGTTTTCTATTGTGTATAACTCAAGGACTCCTTACTAGTATGGCAATCAATTTAATTTCATCCACTGCATAAAAAATCCTACATGGCTTCTTGTGTTAATTGGCATGCTGCTTTCTAAATTTTCAGTGAGATTTTGCTACTTTCTATCTATGGACATCCCAGGAAGCCACTGCACTGGCTGGCCTATTGATCTGGTTCTAAATTTCTTGGAAAAAGATGTAACCCTAGCATGCTCCAGAAATAGCCCTCTTGGCTTTGTTTAAATCCAGAAAGTTAAGCCTCGTATCCTTGATTCCTGTTCCCAGAGAACCTTCCCAGGAAGACATCCCCTAAGGCAGCCTTGCATAATGAGTATTCCCTCTCCTTGGAGCCTTCCTATTCCATTTCCAGATGTTCCTATTTGGAAAATCTCCCTTATCTATTTCTGTAAGTACCAGCACTCAGGAAGGGCCCAGCCCCACTGACAGCCCCGAGGCTTTCTGCTAAAGGGATTTCACAGTATCAGGACCAACACCCCAGCCTATTAGATGGCAGAAAGCCTTTCAAGGCAAGTTGGAGCTTATTTGTAACTTATCTGAGAAAAACATCACAGAGTGTATTTGTAGCCAGGAAACCTCCAGTGAGAAAGCAGCAGATGAAATAACTTATTAGTCCGCTTCCTTCCCAAGATCCTCTAAAGAATGAAAAACTCCACTCCACATACTCATCAGAGCTTTTTCTCTAGTCGGTTTCCCCAGGGCCCCTGACACCGCCAACATGAGCACAACTGTCTCAGGCAGATGTGCAGACAATGGCAAAATAATAGATTCTGTGTTCTGAGCATGTACTATGCACCAGGCACGATGAGAGGACTGTACTTGAGTTATTTCATTTATGACTTATAGGGACATTGTGAAGTGAACTTGTGAGTCTCATGTTACAGATGAAGAAACGGAGGGGCGTAAAGTACAAACAAACTGCTTGAATTTATTTACCGTGTCATTGGCCAGAGTCAGTGTTACCGAACTCTAGTCCAGCTGCTTGGCGCTTAAAAATCAACACCTGAGAGAGAGGCAGAAGTTGCTTTTAAATAAGAATGCCAGAGTCTGGGGAGATGGTGGATTTACGTACCCCCCAGACCATCACCTAAGACTCCTCTGGGTTGTAAACGTGTTTAAAGGGAAACGGGGGAAGGAATCTCAGTTTACCGTTGAGATGGGGGGTCAGAGTCATCATCATCCCCACTGCATGCAGGCTTCTCAGCATCATGTGATCTTTTTTAGATTCTGTCTTGCCACAACATTTGCTCATGAGATTATTAGAGGGAAAGCTAGGGAAAAGATCTGGTCATTTGCTAGTTTTTCTTCACCTCTCCTTTGATCTGCAGAAGGAACCAACAGGTTAGGCAAGGTATTGTGTGATCAAAAGATTTGAAAGGTTTGCTTGAGCCAGAGATAAGTATAGCATGGGGACTCCTGATTTAAAGTTAGCTACAATGTGGCTTTGCTTAAATTGGGAAGAGGAGAGGTTTCCTGCTAAAGATGGTTACCTTGCAAAGAGCTGCCTACAAACCCCTTTCTGTCAGATTATCATTCCATTTCAATGGGATTAAGGATGAAGTTCCATTTTCTGGAACTTCTTTATGCTAGGAAAGGACACCTTGAGTCCTTAGGGCGAAAGTTATCGACAGGGGTTTGAAGCATCTCTTTTCTGACAGTTTTAGTTGTCTTCTCACATATATGGGTAAAATGAGTTATAATAATTATTATTTTTTAATACTTTCACTTTTTTTTTTTTTTTTTGCATCAAAACCATCATTTATTTTTCATCCATCTTTATTCTTTGGCATGTGTGGGCCTCCGATCACAGTGGCCTCTCTTGTTGCAGAGCACTGGCTCTGGGTGCATGAGCTCCAGAGCGCTGGCTCATGATTGGACATACCGGCCCAGTAGCTCCTTGGCATGTGGGGTCTTCCTGGGCCAGGGATCGAACCGGTGCCTTGCATTGCAAGGCAGGCTCTTTATCCACTGGGGACCATCCAAAGGGAAGTACAAACAAACTGCTTGAATTTATTTACCGTGTCATTGGCCAGAGTCAGTGTTACCGAACTCTAGTCCAGCTGCTTGGCGCTTAAAAATCAACACCTGAGAGAGAGGCAGAAGTTGCTTTTAAATAAGAATGCCAGAGTCTGGGGAGATGGTGGATTTACGTACCCCCCAGACCATCACCTAAGACTCCTCTGGGTTGTAAACGTGTTTAAAGGGAAACGGGGGAAGGAATCTCAGTTTACCGTTGAGATGGGGGGTCAGAGTCATCATCATCCCCACTGCATGCAGGCTTCTCAGCATCATGTGATCTTTTTTAGATTCTGTCTTGCCACAACATTTGCTCATGAGATTATTAGAGGGAAAGCTAGGGAAAAGATCTGGTCATTTGCTAGTTTTTCTTCACCTCTCCTTTGATCTGCAGAAGGAACCAACAGGTTAGGCAAGGTATTGTGTGATCAAAAGATTTGAAAGGTTTGCTTGAGCCAGAGATAAGTATAGCATGGGGACTCCTGATTTAAAGTTAGCTACAATGTGGCTTTGCTTAAATTGGGAAGAGGAGAGGTTTCCTGCTAAAGATGGTTACCTTGCAAAGAGCTGCCTACAAACCCCTTTCTGTCAGATTATCATTCCATTTCAATGGGATTAAGGATGAAGTTCCATTTTCTGGAACTTCTTTATGCTAGGAAAGGACACCTTGAGTCCTTAGGGCGAAAGTTATCGACAGGGGTTTGAAGCATCTCTTTTCTGACAGTTTTAGTTGTCTTCTCACATATATGGGTAAAATGAGTTATAATAATTATTATTTTTTAATACTTTCACTTTTTTTTTTTTTTTTTTGCATCAAAACCATCATTTATTTTTCATCCATCTTTATTCTTTGGCATGTGTGGGCCTCCGATCACAGTGGCCTCTCTTGTTGCAGAGCACTGGCTCTGGGTGCATGAGCTCCAGAGCGCTGGCTCATGATTGGACATACCGGCCCAGTAGCTCCTTGGCATGTGGGGTCTTCCTGGGCCAGGGATCGAACCGGTGCCCCTTGCATTGCAAGGCAGGCTCTTTATCCACTGGACCACCAGGGAAGTCCCAAGCTACAATTATTTTCATGCCCACAAAGGTAAAGATTATTATGAGTGGTAGAGTTAATCCCATTCTCTTAAGGCCAGTTCTTTGAACAGTGCAAGCCATAGACTCAGTGTTGCTCAGGATCAAGTAGCTTATATCATGCCTGCAGTCTGGTCATCATGCTGTTAGCTTTTTCCCTCTGGTGGTAGTTCTAGTATTTGTAAAACAACTCACTGATGTTGATCGGAAACTGAGTCTGTGACTCTGTTGTCCTAATCCTTAACTGCTTGTACCTGCTCTTTTGTGACCCAGGTAGGCCTGGGAGATTTCAGGTTTTCTACAAACAATAGGCAGGGGACTTTGTACTTGAGCAGGAGTGGGAGAGAGGCTTGTACCGGGTTTTACTCCATTCCATCAGGATTTTAGCCTAGATCTATTTGCTTCCAAAACATATACCATTTCCCCTAGGACATACTGTCTCAGTTCAGAATTTCAGCTTTTGTAAGATAATTTGATCTTGATATTTCTGCACTTCGGTGTTGCCTTCCTACTTTTGCTTCATTCATTCATTCTTGATTGTGACTGGGGTGATGACCGTGAGAGTATATCCTGCATTCCCTGAGCATCTCACATGCACCTGCCACCAGCCCCTCTTCCTAAACGGTCTCTAATCCTTTTGTGTTCACTCAGCTGTGTCCAACTCATAGTGACCCCATGAACTGTAGCCCACCAGGCTCTTCTGTCCATGGGATTTTCCAGGCAAGAATCCTGGAGTTGGGTTGCCAGTTCCTACTTCAGAGATCTCCCTGACCCAGGAATCAAACCTGCGTCTCTTGCATTGACAGGCAGATTCTTTGCCACTGTACCACCTGGGAAGCCCCTAATCTTTATAGCATTCTGTAAGTAGGAGTTGATTTTCTCATTATGTAGATGATGGAGACTCAGAGAAAATAAAGGACTTGCCAAAGGTCATAGGCTCACTAAAGAACAGAGTGAATCTCACTCAGATGGGCCAGATTCCATGGCAGAGGTTCTCTGTGCTCAGTTGTGCTGCCTTCTGCCAAGAATATACCCCATTCAAGGGGCAATGCAACTCTCCCTGGGGTGGTGGGGCCAACGAGTTGTTTACAGGCAATAACATAACCTCCTCACAGTTTTCATAATCATTTACAAAGTGACTTCACCATCACCTGGCTGCATATCAGAAGCAGTTAAGAATTTCTTTTTTAAAAATAAATCAGGGGTTACCATGGGAGTAAGGGATGCATATATAGAGCACAGAGCATTTTTCAGACAGTGTAACTGCCCTAAAACTGACACTAAACTGATGGCTGTGCATCATTAGACATTTTGTCCAAACCTATGTCGATCCTAAAGGACATCAATATTCAAATATTCTGTGGAAGGACTGATGCTGAAGCTGAAGCTCCAGTACTCTGGCCACCTGATGCAGAGACAACTCATTGGGAAAGACCCTGATGATGGGAAAGAGTGCGGGCGGGAGGAGGAGAAGGGGGCAACAGAGGATGAGATGGTTAGACGGCTCAATGGACATGAGTTTGAGCAAACTCCAGGAGATAGTGAAGGAGGAGGAAGCCTGCGGTGCTGCAGTTCATGGAGTCACAAAGAGTCAGACAGGATTGAGTCAACAACAATGATTATATAAGGGCTTTTCTGGTGGCTCCATGTTACGTGCAGCACCTGCAATGCAGGAGAGACAGGTCCATGGACTTGATCCTTGGGTCAGGAAGATCCCCTGGGGGAGGGTATGGTAACCTACTCCAGTGCTCTTGTCTGAGAAATTCCACAGACCGAGGAGCCTGGTGTGCTACAGTCCTTGGGTTCTCAAGAGTTGGACATGGTTTAGTGACTAAACTACTGCCACCATAAAGTGCAAAGCATGAGAAGCAAGCCCTGATCAGTTGATGTCATGTCTTCTGGCTATGTCATTCTTTTAAAAGCTGTGCCTGCCCCCTCCCTTCCTGTTTCAGTTCCGTCTATCACTGTATAAACTCTCAACTTGCATATTATATGACTCTTCAAGTCATTATTTTGTTTGGGCATTTTCCTCTTACTGATGGGAAGATATTTTCATAGTTGTAATTGTATTGGTCACTTTTATTAGAGAAAATAAAGGTTCCAAAGGTCATAGGCTCACTAAAGAACAGAGTGAATCTCACTCAGATGGGCCAGATTCCATGGCAGAGGTTCTCTGTGCTCAGTTGTGCTGCCTTCTGCCAAGAATATACCCCATTCAAGGGGCAATGCAACTCTCCCTGGGGTGGTGGGGCCAACGAGTTGTTTACAGGCAATAACATAACCTCCTCACAGTTTTCATAATCATTTACAAAGTGACTTCACCATCACCTGGCTGCATATCAGAAGCAGTTAAGAATTTCTTTTTTAAAAATAAATCAGGGGTTACCATGGGAGTAAGGGATGCATATATAGAGCACAGAGCATTTTTCAGACAGTGTAACTGCCCTAAAACTGACACTAAACTGATGGCTGTGCATCATTAGACATTTTGTCCAAACCTATGTCGATCCTAAAGGACATCAATATTCAAATATTCTGTGGAAGGACTGATGCTGAAGCTGAAGCTCCAGTACTCTGGCCACCTGATGCAGAGACAACTCATTGGGAAAGACCCTGATGATGGGAAAGAGTGCGGGCGGGAGGAGGAGAAGGGGGCAACAGAGGATGAGATGGTTAGACGGCTCAATGGACATGAGTTTGAGCAAACTCCAGGAGATAGTGAAGGAGGAGGAAGCCTGCGGTGCTGCAGTTCATGGAGTCACAAAGAGTCAGACAGGATTGAGTCAACAACAATGATTATATAAGGGCTTTTCTGGTGGCTCCATGTTACGTGCAGCACCTGCAATGCAGGAGAGACAGGTCCATGGACTTGATCCTTGGGTCAGGAAGATCCCCTGGGGGAGGGTATGGTAACCTACTCCAGTGCTCTTGTCTGAGAAATTCCACAGACCGAGGAGCCTGGTGTGCTACAGTCCTTGGGTTCTCAAGAGTTGGACATGGTTTAGTGACTAAACTACTGCCACCATAAAGTGCAAAGCATGAGAAGCAAGCCCTGATCAGTTGATGTCATGTCTTCTGGCTATGTCATTCTTTTAAAAGCTGTGCCTGCCCCCTCCCTTCCTGTTTCAGTTCCGTCTATCACTGTATAAACTCTCAACTTGCATATTATATGACTCTTCAAGTCATTATTTTGTTTGGGCATTTTCCTCTTACTGATGGGAAGATATTTTCATAGTTGTAATTGTATTGGTCACTTTTATTTCTTCTTTTGAGACTTATGCTCACTTTTATATTGAAACTTGGCCTTCTGTTATTTATTTGTAGAAGATCTTTATATATCAAAGATATTCTTTAAATCTTAAAAATAATATCAATGATTTATCCTTTTAGCTTTCAAATATGCTATAGATATTTTATCCAGGTTGTTATTTGCTATTTGATTTTAGTTTAAATTGTTTCTTATCAAATCTATTCATGTTTTCTGGTGTCCCTTTTTGAAATGATGCTTCTACCATATTGCCCACCTCAACACCTTAAAAACAGAGAAATACTCATATGTATTTTTATCTCGCTATTTTGTTCTAGGATCTGTTTAGTGGTAATATGTAAGGTAATTATCTCTCCTCAATCAATGATGAACCAGTTTCCCCATACCTGTATTTAACAATCCAGATTTTCCTCCAGTTTTAAAATGTCTTCTTGAACATATGCTAAAATGTTACAAAATATTTGAATCTATTTTTGGCCTTTAAATTCTGTTACATTGGTCTGTCTATTTTGTTGAGGTTACATGTGAGCCATTGTTTCTCTTCCTGTACAAAATGTGTTGGTTCCAAATATTATATAAATAAGAAAATGAAAGAATTAATCTCCAAAATCTACAAGCAACTCAGACAACTCAGCACAGGAAAAATGAACAAACCAATCAAAAAATGGGAAAAAGATCTAAAGAGACACCTCTCCAAAGAGGACATACAGATGGCCCAAAAGCACATGAAACGATGCTCAACCTCGCTTATTATTAGAGAAATGCAAATTAAAACTACAATGAGATATCACCTCACACCCGTCATAATGGCCATCTTCAAAAAATCTGCAGACAATAAATGCGATGCTGGAGAGGGTGCGGAGAAAAGGGAACCCTCTTGCATTGCTGGTGGGAATGTAAATTGATACAGCCTCTATGGAAGACAGTATGGAGATTCCTTATAAAATTAAAAATAGAAGCACCCTATGACCCAGCAATCCCACTATTAGGCTTATATCCGGATGAAATCAAAACTGAAAGAAGCACCTGTACCCCAATGTTCATTGCAGCTCTCTATACAATAGCCAGAACATGGAAGCAACCTAGATGCCCATTGACGAATGAATGGATACAGAAGCTTGGATACATATATACAATGAAATACTACTCAGCTGTTAAAAGAAATGCAGAAGACTCAGTCCTAATGAAGTAGCTGGCTCTAGAACCTATCATCAAAAGTGAAGTAAGTCAAAAAGAGAAAGACAAATACAGTATGCTAACACACATATATGGAATCTAGTAGGATGGTCTTGATAACACACGCAGGGAACTCATGGAAAAACAGACAGAGCATAGACATAGGGACACTGTGGGGAAGAAATAGGGAGGGGGAGGCATGGAGGGAGTAACATGGAAACCTATACTGTCATGTGTGGAAAAGATAGCTATTGTAATTGTGCTAAGGGAATAGGAGTGCTTACAATGTCATGGGGCGATGGTCCGGAGGGGTGGGATGGGAGGAACTCGGGGGGTGGGGACCAGGAATATGCATATGACTGATCTGGGAACATACATGTCTGTGAACAACAAAACTCTGTAAAACCTTTAAAATAAAGAATTAAAAAAGAAAAGAAAAGAAAATGAGCCCCCAGATTTTCATTTTTGTGATGATTCAAGTGATTTTATTTGCCCTGTATCTCTTTCCCTAATGTAAGCAGATAAGAACACTCAGGTTTTTTCCTTGATGTACTCTAATGATGATAAGACTTTCGCCTTCTTTGTATTCAGGATTTTAATTCTCTGGTATTTACTGGGATGTCATTAATCATTTTAATCACAATAAACTCATTTGATAGTAATGTGAATGTCCTAAGAATTTAGATAGCACTTCCATTTTAATTTGCCAATAATTAACTTTACCACTATTTTATAGTGTTATCAGTGCTGGGAATCCTAAGAACTTTAAAAAAATAAACATACTTCCAGTGGAGAGTGCGGAGAAAAGGGAACCCTCTTGCATTGCTGGTGGGAATGTAAATTGATACAGCCTCTATGGAAGACAGTATGGAGATTCCTTATAAAATTAAAAATAGAAGCACCCTATGACCCAGCAATCCCACTATTAGGCTTATATCCGGATGAAATCAAAACTGAAAGAAGCACCTGTACCCCAATGTTCATTGCAGCTCTCTATACAATAGCCAGAACATGGAAGCAACCTAGATGCCCATTGACGAATGAATGGATACAGAAGCTTGGATACATATATACAATGAAATACTACTCAGCTGTTAAAAGAAATGCAGAAGACTCAGTCCTAATGAAGTAGCTGGCTCTAGAACCTATCATCAAAAGTGAAGTAAGTCAAAAAGAGAAAGACAAATACAGTATGCTAACACACATATATGGAATCTAGTAGGATGGTCTTGATAACACACGCAGGGAACTCATGGAAAAACAGACAGAGCATAGACATAGGGACACTGTGGGGAAGAAATAGGGAGGGGGAGGCATGGAGGGAGTAACATGGAAACCTATACTGTCATGTGTGGAAAAGATAGCTATTGTAATTGTGCTAAGGGAATAGGAGTGCTTACAATGTCATGGGGCGATGGTCCGGAGGGGTGGGATGGGAGGAACTCGGGGGGTGGGGACCAGGAATATGCATATGACTGATCTGGGAACATACATGTCTGTGAACAACAAAACTCTGTAAAACCTTTAAAATAAAGAATTAAAAAAGAAAAGAAAAGAAAATGAGCCCCCAGATTTTCATTTTTGTGATGATTCAAGTGATTTTATTTGCCCTGTATCTCTTTCCCTAATGTAAGCAGATAAGAACACTCAGGTTTTTTCCTTGATGTACTCTAATGATGATAAGACTTTCGCCTTCTTTGTATTCAGGATTTTAATTCTCTGGTATTTACTGGGATGTCATTAATCATTTTAATCACAATAAACTCATTTGATAGTAATGTGAATGTCCTAAGAATTTAGATAGCACTTCCATTTTAATTTGCCAATAATTAACTTTACCACTATTTTATAGTGTTATCAGTGCTGGGAATAGAACCTTGCAGATGAACTTTAAAAAAACAGGGGGAGGAGTATGGGGAGAAGCAGAGTTACAGAATACAGATGCTTCTGATTGGTCTTAGTGTAGTTATGAGAAGCACATTTCATGTCAAGTTGATGCTGCCCAAACATGGACATATAAAAATGACCCAAATGCTACCCCTGAGTCTCGACATTTTCCCCTCTTCCCTCGTAAGTCTTTCAGCAATGAAAGTTCCTGATAGGACTTTGTAAACCATTTAATACAGACAGATGTGAGAAACATGGAGGAAGACTTTTAGACGTGGAAAAGGAGAATAACAAAGTGGCTTCAGAAATCACAGATATAGTGAATAAGGAAATGGCCGTTGACCTTGCTGAGACCTTGATTCCTCATCAGGGAATTGAATAGTACTCAAGGGACTTCTCAGGCACTGGCCGGGTGCTCACACACAAGCATGATTTAGCACCCTGTATGTCTGATGTGTGTATTCAGTGTTCAAGTGTCAGCTTTAGTATTTATTACTTAGTGATCTTGGGCAAGTCTTTTGCCTACACTGAACCTCAGTTTCCTCAACCATGATATAGAAATAATCATACACTCTTGAATTAGAAGAAGAGAAAATATTAGAAGAATTAGAGAAAATATTTTTAAATGGCCAGTAGGGTTGCTGAAGTAGAACACTTCTTTTAAAACCATATCTTCATCCCTGAAATGATTATTATAATCTTGTGGTGAGGGACTGGAGGTAAAATGTAAAAGGTGGGAGAATTAAGCTGTAATGATTAGGCATTGAGTCTCAACTCTGCCCTATTTTTTTAGCTGTGTGACCTGGAAAAAACAATGAGATGATCTTTCTGGGATAGTCTCCTGACATATGAAATGGAGAATTGGTAATCCCACAGCAATCTGTGTCTCATAAATTACCTGGTGGTTGGTAGAGCTTTGAAAACCCTCTACATATTATTTGCCTTTCAAATGTGAGCTATTATTATGCCTTAGAGACCTCTTAGCAAGCCCTGAAGGCCTGTAGATGTGGTTAGCCCTGACTTTGAAATTATCTGATGAAAGAATTCTCACAGTCCCAGCAAAGAACAAGAAATAGCCACGGGGAGGCAATGTGAGTAAGATTTTAACTCACTTGGGAAGAACTTTCTAACAATGTGGTATGTGTGATAGCTTTCATTTGGTAAAATTTTCCAAATAACCTGAGCTGCCTGGTGAGAGACTGAGCTCTCCTTTGTTGGCCATGGTCTAATGGAAAGAGAGAGAGCCATCTGTCAAGGATGCCATAGGGTGGACAGTGGCACTGGTAGGAAATATACTCACTTAACAAACATTTAGTATTTTTGTCTCCAGCGTTCACCATATGCAGGAGTCTGTGATAGGCATCAAAGATGAACAAAATTTGATCCCAGAATGAGTTGGGATTGTTGGCTATTAGCAACAGAGAGCAATGGCTTTGTCTATCATTTTTTCAGAAAGGCGAGTTGTGGAGACTATTCTGAATATTGCAGAGTTAAGGATAGATTGAGCGTCTGAGGAAGTACAGAGGGGACAAGGACAGGCCAGCGGATCACAGAAGCAGGAACAAGTGGACTCTGTAGAAAGAATGATTTGGCTCAGGTTCTCTCAACATTTTATCACAGCATGTGACTTTCCTCAAGATTCTAATTCCCTGGTGAAAGATTCTGGCCTAATTTTCCTTACCTCCTGAAGGGAAGATGTGCATCTCTGTGTGTGTATGTGTTTGTGAGTAATGGAAATCTTTATCAGCCATTTAATCTGGATCACATGGAATGAGGTGGTGGCATAATTAATTCAATGAGAAGGGATTGGATTGCTGTTATCAAAATCATGAGTAGGGAATCCTGGCAAAGCCATAGATAAGACAGATATTGGTACATGCCTAGCCCTCAAGAGTCACAGTGCAATGGGGGACACACAAATAAACAGCAGTCGTGAAGAACTGCAGGCCCCCTGTGGAGGTTCCTAAGTAGCTCAGCCAGGCTTGGGGGTTCCTGAGGAGCACGGTTGATGCGAATTGTATTTTCAGAGAAGAGGAGGAAGTAGGTGAAAATGTTGGTGGAAGAGAAGAGGGTCTGTAGCTCCTTCTGATTCTAAGATAACGTGGTTCTAAGCACTGAACCCCCAGGAATCAGTAAGCCCTTGATATTTTGTGATGCTTTTCATGTTATGATTTTGGCTTTGTTTCCCCAATTAGACCATAAACTCTGTAAAGGTGAGGATCTATCTTATACACCTTGGGTCTCCTGTTCCTAGGTTGTATGCTTATTAGGCTGAACTCACACAGTCTCAGAGCCCTGGAATTAATCCTGCTTTCCATATTCCATGGTTGAGGAAATAGGAGTCCAATTGGCCCTGATAAGCTGCCCACAATCCCAAAGCTGATTCAAAGAGCAGAACTGAAGTGACATGTTCAAATGCTCTTAGAGAGTTTTATGAACCCTTTCTTGTTTTTTTAAAATAAGTGTTAGTTGCACATACTTAACTGGGTTATGTAATTACTTATAATATACATGCAATAATCATACATTTAATTAGGTCATAATCCTCATGGCTCAGTGGTAAAGAATCTACCTGCCAATTCAGGTGGCAGGTTCGATCCCTGGGTTGGGAAGATTCTCTGGAGAAGGAATGGCAACCCACTCCAGTATTCTTGCCTGGAAAATCCCTTGAATAGAGGAACCTGGCACACTATAGTCAATGGGGTTGCAAATGAGTCAGACACAACTTAATGACTAAATAACAATATATTATGTTCCCTGGCTGTGTCTAGCAGAGTGCTGGATATGGGGTGAGGGCAGGGAGAAGTGTTGAACATAGAGTCTCAACTGTGTAAGTGGAGCGGATCTTAGAAAATTAAGTGCCAAGAAAAAGAGTGTAGATGGATGAATTGGATGCATTCAAGGCTCAAGTCAAAGAAGAGTATCCAGACCATGAATAACCAGATAGTACATGCACCCTTGAAGGAAAGAACACACTACTCAGATCAAAGTCAGTTACTGTGCTCCAAGAGTGTGAGGATGCTGTCAGAACCTGTACATTTTTAAGTGAAGATAAAAACCTAGGTGTATGTCAAGGATCTTATAATTTTTTTAAATATTGCAAGAATCTAAAATGGTTGTAAGCATAGTACAGTGATATAATTTTTAAAATTCTCTTGATTTATGTTGTTCCTGCTTTAGAGGTTTCTCTAATTTGTCTGCTATTATGTCATAAGTCTTAATGGAGAAGTACTTGTTACAGAGGATGTGTCTTCCAATCAAGAAAAAGAAAATAGCAACTTGGGTCATTTGTCCTGGGGATGTACAGAAAGGAAGAAATTGACAAAAAATCACACAGAAAGATTCTGAGTCATCTCTCACCTCTACCTCCTGCTGTGTAGCCTCATCTTGACAAAAGGTAGAATAACAAGTGATAGAGCTACTATCCATGCAGGGTGAAATTTTGAACTCACACAGTCTCAGAGCCCTGGAATTAATCCTGCTTTCCATATTCCATGGTTGAGGAAATAGGAGTCCAATTGGCCCTGATAAGCTGCCCACAATCCCAAAGCTGATTCAAAGAGCAGAACTGAAGTGACATGTTCAAATGCTCTTAGAGAGTTTTATGAACCCTTTCTTGTTTTTTTAAAATAAGTGTTAGTTGCACATACTTAACTGGGTTATGTAATTACTTATAATATACATGCAATAATCATACATTTAATTAGGTCATAATCCTCATGGCTCAGTGGTAAAGAATCTACCTGCCAATTCAGGTGGCAGGTTCGATCCCTGGGTTGGGAAGATTCTCTGGAGAAGGAATGGCAACCCACTCCAGTATTCTTGCCTGGAAAATCCCTTGAATAGAGGAACCTGGCACACTATAGTCAATGGGGTTGCAAATGAGTCAGACACAACTTAATGACTAAATAACAATATATTATGTTCCCTGGCTGTGTCTAGCAGAGTGCTGGATATGGGGTGAGGGCAGGGAGAAGTGTTGAACATAGAGTCTCAACTGTGTAAGTGGAGCGGATCTTAGAAAATTAAGTGCCAAGAAAAAGAGTGTAGATGGATGAATTGGATGCATTCAAGGCTCAAGTCAAAGAAGAGTATCCAGACCATGAATAACCAGATAGTACATGCACCCTTGAAGGAAAGAACACACTACTCAGATCAAAGTCAGTTACTGTGCTCCAAGAGTGTGAGGATGCTGTCAGAACCTGTACATTTTTAAGTGAAGATAAAAACCTAGGTGTATGTCAAGGATCTTATAATTTTTTTAAATATTGCAAGAATCTAAAATGGTTGTAAGCATAGTACAGTGATATAATTTTTAAAATTCTCTTGATTTATGTTGTTCCTGCTTTAGAGGTTTCTCTAATTTGTCTGCTATTATGTCATAAGTCTTAATGGAGAAGTACTTGTTACAGAGGATGTGTCTTCCAATCAAGAAAAAGAAAATAGCAACTTGGGTCATTTGTCCTGGGGATGTACAGAAAGGAAGAAATTGACAAAAAATCACACAGAAAGATTCTGAGTCATCTCTCACCTCTACCTCCTGCTGTGTAGCCTCATCTTGACAAAAGGTAGAATAACAAGTGATAGAGCTACTATCCATGCAGGGTGAAAGGACTCAGGAATACAGGAAACCAGAGTCTACTCCTCTGGGAATTGCCTTGGAGAGACAGCAAGAACTCAGTATTTGACACCACGTTCCATAGGAGAGCATCATATTATATGTGTGTTTGGAGATGTCTCTAATAATACATCTAAGTACTATTCCTGCTTCCACATCACCTGTCCACACCCAGGACATCCCAGGGAGAGGATGTGAAGAGGTCCAGCACAGGAAGCTGGGAGAGAACTGGCCTCAGAAGTCACAAAATACAGGGATTCTGTCTAGTACCAAAGATTTCAGCTGTGGAGATAGCACAGTATTCCAAAGAACCAGAAAGACATGCTGCATCTTAGCAGGCTCTATACAGGGTCTAGGGCCACAATCTGCCCTTCAGTTCTACAGTAGATCTAGAGGAACCACACAGTTCTAAAGTCACAAGGGCATGCTAGTCCTTCTCCTGCACCCTTGGCCACTAGCATTTATAGAGGGAGCCAAGGTGACCAAAGAGACTCCCAGCCCAGAAGAGATGGAGGTGAGATTCACAGACAAGATTCCATTTTTCACCACGATTTCATGAAGGTAGAGGCCCATAAAGCAGTTAGAAGAGTTTTAGGAAGTACTAGAGTCACGTTTTCTTAGTATGTTTGGTTTTTATGAGGCTCAGGGAAACCCAAACACCACTGCCAGGCTGAATCTGGCCCATGGATAATTCAACCCCACATTTAATATAAGAAGAAACTGATGTCCAGAAAGGACAGATGTCAAGGGTCACAGGATGAGTCCATATCCTTTAGGATGAACTGGGTAAAAATATCTGAAAACGTTGGGGCTTACAATGTCATACAACTAGAATTATAGGGAAGGCACTTCCAAGGTCTGTTAACTCAGAAGCTTAATGATTTCAGTACTCTGAGTTCACTTTTCCAAACCTCCTGGCTTTCCACTTCATGGTCACAAGAAGTTCGCCCTGCTTTAGGCATCATGTCCTCACATGCCAGTATGCAGAAACAGGGAGTAAAAGGAATCTCATCAGGTTGGAAATTTTTTTCTTGAAACCTCCTTGCCCCTGCTTTGTCTCAATGGTCAGAATTGGGTCATGGACCCACTGCTAAAATAGTCACCTGCAAAAATGAATAAGACTTTGGTTGTCGACTTTGATCAGTAATGATTTACACTCTTTTTTTAAAAAAAACTTTTTAAAAAGTTTGTATTGGGGTATTGCTGATAAACAATGTTGCAGTAGTTTCAGGTGAGCAGTGAAGGGACTCAGCCATACATATACATGGATCTATTCTCCCCAAACCCCTCCTATCCAGGCTGTGCAGTGGCTTCTCCTGCTGCAGAGCACAGGCTCTAAGGCATGCAGGCTTAGTTGCCCTGTGGCATATGGGATCTTCCCGGACCAGGGATTGAACCCACGTCCCTTGCATTGGCAGGTGGATGCTTAACCACAGGACCACCAGGAAAGTCCCCTACACTTTGGTTTTGAGCCCACCTTCCCTGAGCAAATTGCTACTTTGTTATCTTTTTTAAAAAGTCAGAATTCTGTTAGTAAGGAAGGCAGGGATTAGCATGACTACTGGGGACACCTGCCCCTGTGATGAATCTAGAAGCACCTCCTGACACCTCTGATACCCAGCCAGGCTCCCACCCCCAGCACCCACAGAGGGATAGGCTCTGATCAACTCATAATGTTCACAGTTGACTGCAAAATTGATATTTGCTCTGTTCTCAGGAACATAGCAAAAATAACAGAGGATATTTTAATAGCCTTCTTAAATGAGCTACCGATCCAAATTTGAACTAAAATCTCTACCAACAAGATAAAGAGAAACATTTCCATCTTCCCTTTTTCCTATGCTTATCATGTCTTCTCCTTCCTATTCCTTAACCAAATATAACTGAGCTAACATAAATATTAAATATAACATTCATTATATGTTAAATATTATATTAAATGCAATAAATAGTTAATCAACTTTTAATATACATTGGTTTCATATAAATCTCACCACGATTCTGTGAGGTTAGTACCACCATCCTTACTTTATAGATTCTGACTTTGAAAAGGTTTAGGTATTAATAGTTTATCCACAGTCACTCAGCTGATAATAGTCCAACCAGCATTCACCTGGTGTAATTTACAGACAAAACCTGAGACTTTGTCCAGGAGAGTTCCCATTGTTTTCAAATATTTTGCAGATTTGGGGCACTCAAATATCCAGCACAACCCACTCCTTTGAAGCTCCTAGTGTTAAAAAAAAAAAAAAAAAAAAACATATTTAGGTCGTTCATTTTATTTTTTGTTCCCCCAGAGTTTTCTCTGAAGTGTTACACTAAAAATATGTCATTCTATTAATGTCTTTTTTATTCCCTTTTCCAATCCTCCAAAGCTTTATAAGATTTTACCTTTGTCAAGTGCAGAAATTGCCTTGATTTCTTAAAGTGACAAAATTATTCTTGGGTGTTTGACAAGGCGCTCCGCCAGCCTCGCAGATAAAACCAGCAGGCCCTTGAGTCTCGGAGGCATCTCTGCAGAGGTGGCCCAGAGACGGATCTAAAGGCTAGTAGACATCTCTCCTGCTTTGGCTAAGAATCTAATTTTCTTAGTCACGGCCCACTGTGGCAGGGTTAGGAAATGAAAATATCGTGATGTGAACATCAGGCAACCCTCCATTCCAATGCCAGCTCCATGGGGTTTTGGCTGCGTGATCCCAGGCAAGTATCCTTACTTCTCTGGGCTCTAAACCGTTTGTAAACCAATCACGATACGCCCACATCATAGTATTGCAATGTGAATTGATGCCGTGAGTGGGCCATAGCCTGATACCCAAATAGCAAATAACAGAGGATATTTTAATAGCCTTCTTAAATGAGCTACCGATCCAAATTTGAACTAAAATCTCTACCAACAAGATAAAGAGAAACATTTCCATCTTCCCTTTTTCCTATGCTTATCATGTCTTCTCCTTCCTATTCCTTAACCAAATATAACTGAGCTAACATAAATATTAAATATAACATTCATTATATGTTAAATATTATATTAAATGCAATAAATAGTTAATCAACTTTTAATATACATTGGTTTCATATAAATCTCACCACGATTCTGTGAGGTTAGTACCACCATCCTTACTTTATAGATTCTGACTTTGAAAAGGTTTAGGTATTAATAGTTTATCCACAGTCACTCAGCTGATAATAGTCCAACCAGCATTCACCTGGTGTAATTTACAGACAAAACCTGAGACTTTGTCCAGGAGAGTTCCCATTGTTTTCAAATATTTTGCAGATTTGGGGCACTCAAATATCCAGCACAACCCACTCCTTTGAAGCTCCTAGTGTTAAAAAAAAAAAAAAAAAAAAAACATATTTAGGTCGTTCATTTTACTTTTTGTTCCCCCAGAGTTTTCTCTGAAGTGTTACACTAAAAATATGTCATTCTATTAATGTCTTTTTTATTCCCTTTTCCAATCCTCCAAAGCTTTATAAGATTTTACCTTTGTCAAGTGCAGAAATTGCCTTGATTTCTTAAAGTGACAAAATTATTCTTGGGTGTTTGACAAGGCGCTCCGCCAGCCTCGCAGATAAAACCAGCAGGCCCTTGAGTCTCGGAGGCATCTCTGCAGAGGTGGCCCAGAGACGGATCTAAAGGCTAGTAGACATCTCTCCTGCTTTGGCTCAGAATCTAATTTTCTTAGTCACGGCCCACTGTGGCAGGGTTAGGAAATGAAAATATCGTGATGTGAACATCAGGCAACCCTCCATTCCAATGCCAGCTCCATGGGGTTTTGGCTGCGTGATCCCAGGCAAGTATCCTTACTTCTCTGGGCTCTAAACCGTTTGTAAACCAATCACGATAACGCCCACATCATAGTATTGTCAATGTGAATTGATGCCGTGAGTGGGCCATAAAGCACCAGTGTGATGCTTGGCATGTAACTGATGCTCAGAGACTAGTAGTAGCCATGATTATCGTCATTGGTCCAGGTTTCATGGCTGCAATCTCTGTACAGTGTGAGCATCTTCTCCTGCAACTACCCTTTCTTGATCAAACAGGGAGATCAGACAGAGGTGAAAGGAGAGGGGGTTTGGACTCCTAAATACAGACTGAATGCAAAGCCCCCAGAGTGACAGGATCTTGGCTTCATATGTGGAAACAGTTGGCATCATATAGAAGAGTGGGCTTCCCAGGTCCCCCAGTGGTAAAGAATCTACTTGCCATTCAGTAGCTGCAGGAGATGGAGGTTCAATCCCTGGGTTGGGAAGATCCCTTGGAGAAGGGAATGGCAGTCCACTCTGGTATTCTCACCTGGACAATCCCATGGACAGAGGAGCCTAGTGGGCTACAGTCCATGGGGTCACAAAGAGTTGGACATAACTGAAGTGACTTAGCATGCACACACAAAGAAGAGTAGGGCTTAGTTTATGTGGTTCCAAAAAAAACTCTGGTCAAAGGGTAGAAGGTATAGGAAAACAGATGTTAGGTGAGTATCAGGAAAATGGTTCTCACAGTCAAAAGGCCAGAGGTGAGTGAGGCTGCCTGAAGAGGCAGTGAACTCTGTCTCCTTGCAACTACACAAGTAGAAATGGACGACCACTTGTTATATAGTTTTGTGCTTGTGTATATACTGTGTTGGCCCAGATTTTCAAAACTGTGGTAAAATGCACATAACTTTGGGATTCACTTGTAGCTCAGCTGGTAAAGGATCCATCTGCAATGCAGGAGACTCTGGTTCAATTACTGAGTCAGGAAGTTCCCCTGGAGGAGGGAAAGGCTACCCACTCCAACATTCTTGCCTGGAGAATTCCATGGCTCGTCCATGGATCTGAAAGAATTGGACACAACTTTCACGCATGGCATTTGCCATCCTAGCCATTTTGAAGTATTTCCAAGTGGTTCAGGAATATTGCTGCTATATTATTTGTAACCAGTCGGGGTTTTGGCTGCGTGATCCCAGGCAAGTATCCTTACTTCTCTGGGCTCTAAACCGTTTGTAAACCAATCACGATAACGCCCACATCATAGTATTGTCAATGTGAATTGATGCCGTGAGTGGGCCATAAAGCACCAGTGTGATGCTTGGCATGTAACTGATGCTCAGAGACTAGTAGTAGCCATGATTATCGTCATTGGTCCAGGTTTCATGGCTGCAATCTCTGTACAGTGTGAGCATCTTCTCCTGCAACTACCCTTTCTTGATCAAACAGGGAGATCAGACAGAGGTGAAAGGAGAGGGGGTTTGGACTCCTAAATACAGACTGAATGCAAAGCCCCCAGAGTGACAGGATCTTGGCTTCATATGTGGAAACAGTTGGCATCATATAGAAGAGTGGGCTTCCCAGGTCCCCCAGTGGTAAAGAATCTACTTGCCATTCAGTAGCTGCAGGAGATGGAGGTTCAATCCCTGGGTTGGGAAGATCCCTTGGAGAAGGGAATGGCAGTCCACTCTGGTATTCTCACCTGGACAATCCCATGGACAGAGGAGCCTAGTGGGCTACAGTCCATGGGGTCACAAAGAGTTGGACATAACTGAAGTGACTTAGCATGCACACACAAAAGAAGAGTAGGGCTTAGTTTATGTGGTTCCAAAAAAAACTCTGGTCAAAGGGTAGAAGGTATAGGAAAACAGATGTTAGGTGAGTATCAGGAAAATGGTTCTCACAGTCAAAAGGCCAGAGGTGAGTGAGGCTGCCTGAAGAGGCAGTGAACTCTGTCTCCTTGCAACTACACAAGTAGAAATGGACGACCACTTGTTATATAGTTTTGTGCTTGTGTATATACTGTGTTGGCCCAGATTTTCAAAACTGTGGTAAAATGCACATAACTTTGGGATTCACTTGTAGCTCAGCTGGTAAAGGATCCATCTGCAATGCAGGAGACTCTGGTTCAATTACTGAGTCAGGAAGTTCCCCTGGAGGAGGGAAAGGCTACCCACTCCAACATTCTTGCCTGGAGAATTCCATGGCTCGTCCATGGATCTGAAAGAATTGGACACAACTTTCACGCATGGCATTTGCCATCCTAGCCATTTTGAAGTATTTCCAAGTGGTTCAGGAATATTGCTGCTATATTATTTGTAACCAGTCTCCAAGAACATTTTCATCTTGCAAAACTAAAGCTCTATAGCCATTAAACACCAACTCCCATTGACCCCTCCCCCAGCCCCTGGCAACTGCCATTTTGGTTTCAGTCTCTGTGGATTGGACTACTTAGGGTCTCATATAAGTGGAATTAGTTATACAGTATTTATCTTTTAGTGATGGACTCATTTCACTGACCAATAGCATCCTCACGATTCATCCATTTTGTGACACATACCAGAATTTACTTCCTCTTTAAGACTGAATAGTATCCCTTGTATGCATATGCCACATTTTTCTTCTTCATTCATCTGTCGATGGACACTTGTGTTGCTTCTACCTTTTGACACTTGGTGAATGATGCTGCTCTCAACATGGGTGTGTACATAACTCTTCAGTACTCTGCTTTTAGTCTTCTGGGCATACACCTGGAAGTGGAATTGCTAGGTCAGAGAGTAATTCGAGTGTTAATTTTTGAGGCACCACTAGCAACACACAAGTGTTCTACTGACAATGCACAAGTGTTCTATTTCTCTCCATCCATGTCAATGCTTAATGCTTTCTGGTTTTGAGGGTATAGTTGTTTGGTTCTGCATTTTCATACCAACTCTCCCAAGACCTTGTAATGTGATCATGTTGACCTGGTTTTGAGGACTTGGCTGAAGTTGGTCAGTTCTTTTTCTTTGATAACCAGTAAAATGTATACTCTTGACTGGCCTTCTCCTACTGGGCTCTCACACTCCAGGCTGCTCTCTTCCTGTCTTAGTCATCCTAGGGCCAGGTGCCAGACAACTAGGGACAATTCTGATGTCACACTAGCCCATCCTAAGTCCATTTGCCCTGCCTCACCCTATTTTTCTGGCCCCGTAAGGGTCCTTCACATGCCCCACAGTAAGGGTTCCTCTGCATGGAGTGCTGTATATAGTTTTGTGCTTGTGTATATACTGTGTTGGCCCCGATTTTCAAAACTGTGGTAAAATGCACATAACTTTGGGATTCACTTGTAGCTCAGCTGGTAAAGGATCCATCTGCAATGCAGGAGACTCTGGTTCAATTACTGAGTCAGGAAGTTCCCCTGGAGGAGGGAAAGGCTACCCACTCCAACATTCTTGCCTGGAGAATTCCATGGCTCGTCCATGGATCTGAAAGAATTGGACACAACTTTCACGCATGGCATTTGCCATCCTAGCCATTTTGAAGTATTTCCAAGTGGTTCAGGAATATTGCTGCTATATTATTTGTAACCAGTCTCCAAGAACATTTTCATCTTGCAAAACTAAAGCTCTATAGCCATTAAACACCAACTCCCATTGACCCCTCCCCCAGCCCCTGGCAACTGCCATTTTGGTTTCAGTCTCTGTGGATTGGACTACTTAGGGTCTCATATAAGTGGAATTAGTTATACAGTATTTATCTTTTAGTGATGGACTCATTTCACTGACCAATAGCATCCTCACGATTCATCCATTTTGTGACACATACCAGAATTTACTTCCTCTTTAAGACTGAATAGTATCCCTTGTATGCATATGCCACATTTTTCTTCTTCATTCATCTGTCGATGGACACTTGTGTTGCTTCTACCTTTTGACACTTGGTGAATGATGCTGCTCTCAACATGGGTGTGTACATAACTCTTCAGTACTCTGCTTTTAGTCTTCTGGGCATACACCTGGAAGTGGAATTGCTAGGTCAGAGAGTAATTCGAGTGTTAATTTTTGAGGCACCACTAGCAACACACAAGTGTTCTACTGACAATGCACAAGTGTTCTATTTCTCTCCATCCATGTCAATGCTTAATGCTTTCTGGTTTTGAGGGTATAGTTGTTTGGTTCTGCATTTTCATACCAACTCTCCCAAGACCTTGTAATGTGATCATGTTGACCTGGTTTTGAGGACTTGGCTGAAGTTGGTCAGTTCTTTTTCTTTGATAACCAGTAAAATGTATACTCTTGACTGGCCTTCTCCTACTGGGCTCTCACACTCCAGGCTGCTCTCTTCCTGTCTTAGTCATCCTAGGGCCAGGTGCCAGACAACTAGGGACAATTCTGATGTCACACTAGCCCATCCTAAGTCCATTTGCCCTGCCTCACCCTATTTTTCTGGCAGAAACCACAGTAAGGGTCCTTCACACATGCCCCACATCCCTCTGCCTGATGACTGACTGTGGTGCTTTGCTGAGTGGCTCTGCATGGAGTGCTGTATTGTCCCCAGACAACTGCAAGTGCACTCAAACCTTTAAATCTCTTGATCTTCATTGATTCTATGATGAAAACTCCTCTTCACGGGGAGGTAGCGGAGGCTTGGATGTTAAGGGACTGGATCAATGCTTCTCAAACCGCCCACTCTTAGACCACAGGGTCCCTCCTCTCCCTCCAACCCCCAGGACTGATTCAGTGGCCCAGAGGGAGTCTGTACTTGAACCAGCTGTCTGGTTGATTCTAGTGAGGAGGCTCATGGATCTGCTTTCCTCCAAACCCAAGATTCTGTAATTATTAAGAGAAGAAAATAGAACTAAAGGAACCAAAATAGTCATGTTAATTAGATCTGTATAGAGCTGTGGTTTATAAAGTGCTTCATCGTCTCCCCCTGAGCGCACCCTCCCAGCAGCCCTGTGGCATGGATCCTGTTCTGTTACTTCATTTGCATAGGAATCTGAGAGAGTCCCCAGGGTCAGAAGGCCAGGGAATGAAAGGGTAAGACTCTGAACTCTGATGGGTCTGTTTTCAAAGGCCAGTATCCTTCTACCACAGAATAAGGAAACCAGGATCTAAGGGGCCGCCAACACTGCAAATAAGGAAAAGAGAACAAACCTGCTAAAAATAAAACAAATATTCTGAATTTCAACTCCTTCTTAGTCACTGGCATGCTTGAATT
Organism: Tragulus kanchil; assembly: GCA_022376925.1. NCBI lineage: Eukaryota > Metazoa > Chordata > Mammalia > Artiodactyla > Tragulidae > Tragulus > Tragulus kanchil. Next base: position 99,599,317 of record JAIOJX010000032.1, read on the forward strand.
TATTAAACATCCAACTCTTCCTTACCAACCTGGGGGATGCAGTAGCTGCCCAGGCTCAAAGATATCAGGTGGGTCTAACCCCAAGGTCATTTCTAAAACACTGTATGGACTTTGAACCTGATGGTCAGCATCTCTAGCCCCCTGCCCCTTGGGAGGGCTGAACTTTTCTTTATTCTGGCAAATCCAACCCATCAAAAGAAGCTGATGCTTTGAATACAGACCAACTGCTTTCAGGGCGAATTATTCATTTATTCAGGCAGTGGTTTAGCAGCAGCAGGTAGCAAATTCTGACTGGGTGCCAAGGGCTTGACTGTCTCGCCTCAGAAACTTAGGAATAGAGTCAGAAATGTAGTTGCCAGTTCAAGGGTACGGACAGATGCAAATCCACACAAGCCCTCCTACCAGAAGCAAGTACCTATGTAGCAAAAGGATGGGGTGCTTTGCTGAGTGGCTCTGCATGGAGTGCTGTATTGTCCCCAGACAACTGCAAGTGCACTCAAACCTTTAAATCTCTTGATCTTCATTGATTCTATGATGAAAACTCCTCTTCACGGGGAGGTAGCGGAGGCTTGGATGTTAAGGGACTGGATCAATGCTTCTCAAACCGCCCACTCTTAGACCACAGGGTCCCTCCTCTCCCTCCAACCCCCAGGACTGATTCAGTGGCCCAGAGGGAGTCTGTACTTGAACCAGCTGTCTGGTTGATTCTAGTGAGGAGGCTCATGGATCTGCTTTCCTCCAAACCCAAGATTCTGTAATTATTAAGAGAAGAAAATAGAACTAAAGGAACCAAAATAGTCATGTTAATTAGATCTGTATAGAGCTGTGGTTTATAAAGTGCTTCATCGTCTCCCCCTGAGCGCACCCTCCCAGCAGCCCTGTGGCATGGATCCTGTTCTGTTACTTCATTTGCATAGGAATCTGAGAGAGTCCCCAGGGTCAGAAGGCCAGGGAATGAAAGGGTAAGACTCTGAACTCTGATGGGTCTGTTTTCAAAGGCCAGTATCCTTCTACCACAGAATAAGGAAACCAGGATCTAAGGGGCCGCCAACACTGCAAATAAGGAAAAGAGAACAAACCTGCTAAAAATAAAACAAATATTCTGAATTTCAACTCCTTCTTAGTCACTGGCATGCTTGAATTTATTAAACATCCAACTCTTCCTTACCAACCTGGGGGATGCAGTAGCTGCCCAGGCTCAAAGATATCAGGTGGGTCTAACCCCAAGGTCATTTCTAAAACACTGTATGGACTTTGAACCTGATGGTCAGCATCTCTAGCCCCCTGCCCCTTGGGAGGGCTGAACTTTTCTTTATTCTGGCAAATCCAACCCATCAAAAGAAGCTGATGCTTTGAATACAGACCAACTGCTTTCAGGGCGAATTATTCATTTATTCAGGCAGTGGTTTAGCAGCAGCAGGTAGCAAATTCTGACTGGGTGCCAAGGGCTTGACTGTCTCGCCTCAGAAACTTAGGAATAGAGTCAGAAATGTAGTTGCCAGTTCAAGGGTACGGACAGATGCAAATCCACACAAGCCCTCCTACCAGAAGCAAGTACCTATGTAGCAAAAGGATGGGGAACTAAATAAGGGGAGCATTATCAGTCAGCCTTGGGCTATGCATGCCGCTCCCTAATGTAGCAGCCATTGGCACACGTGAGGAGTTGGCTTCTTTAGGAGTGTGCAGTATATACTGAACACACCTGCACAGCAAGACAGGCTCAGATGGCCAAAAGGCTTGCCTCGTGTCCTCTATTCAGAAGTGGCAGAGCCAAGGGTGAGCTCCCTAGAAGATCAGTTCTGTGAAGATAAGCAGCCAGCCTGGAGCAGTGCTCTGACCACATCACTTCCACCTAATCCAGGCCTGCCTCTCACTCCAGGGGCACACAGCATTTTTCATTGAACTCAGGACAGACACTTAGTGGTCCCCTGTTTGGATTCAGCAGAGCTGGAAGATAAGACCTGGCAGTGAATCAATCCAAAGACCTGGACTGTGGATACCTCTTTTGTTGAAGAAGCCTGGCACCAGGAGCTACTTGATTGGCTAGGAAGTTCCAAAATAGAAGCATCTGAAGAAACTGCAGCCCGTCCCCTTACTCTGGCCGTGGAAGAGCCCTCTGGCACAATTTGATTTGCAAGCCCTGACATGACCTAATTTCACTCTGTTCATTTGCATGATAAATGAAAATACTGGAATGGGGGCCCCAGGGGCTCTCTCCCCTCCCTGGCAGGCACGTCCATCCCCTGGCTGCACAGTGTGGCAGTAGGAGGTGACATCTCTGCAGAACCCAATGCCAGACACCCTCATAGAGCCAGCTGGTACTTATTTCCTCTGCTGTTTGGGGAACATCTGTTCAAGGACCCCAAAGAAGAGGGAATTCACTGTCCCTTATATGAACTAAAGAAGTACAGATCCATTCTCCAGAGAATGTCAGCATCAAGAGTCATCGGAGGGACTGCCCTAGTGGCTCAGGGGTAAAGAATCCACCTGCCAGTGCAGGAGTCACCCATTTGATCCCTAGTCTGGAAAGATCTCTGGTCTGGAAAGATCCCTGGTCTGGAAAGATCCCACGTGCCAGGGGGCACCTGAGCCCACATGCCACAACTCCTGAAGCCTGCATGCACAAAGCCCATGCTGGGCCACAGAGAAGCCACCGCAATGAGAAGCCCGCACATCACTACAAAGACGCAGCACAGCCAAAAATCAATAAAATAATTTTTTTTTAATTGGAAGAAAAGTGTCATCAGAAAGCTTATATCATCCAGAGTCTGCTTTCACAAACTCTGATATAGCAAGTCTTGATGGAGTACAGAGTTCTGGGTTTTTAGCAACCTCTTCTACTCTCAGAACAAATTAAAATAAGAGTGGGTGAGAGCTGGCCTTGGGTTTAGCCATGCCCCACTTGAATGTTGGTCCAACCGCATGCCACGTGGTCTTTGAAAAGTCACATCTGTGAAGCTTCTGTTTCTTTTTTGTTGTTGTTTTTTGCCTCTGTTTCTTTTGGGAATAACAATATCAGCTTCATAGATGACGTGCACGTGTATGCTAAGTCACTTCAGCCATATCCAACTCTATGAGACCCCATGGACTACAGCCTGCCAGGCTCCTCTGTCCATGGGATTCTCCGAGCAGTAATACTGGAGTGGGCTACCATGCTCTTCTCCAGGAGATCTTCCCAACCCAGGGACTGAACCCACATCTCTTATGTCTCCTGCATTGGCAGGCAAGTTCTTTACTATTAGCGTGTTTATAAACAATTGAATTTTACAAAAATGATTGGTTTTCTTTTTAGCCACACACTGAATCTGGAGGCAGATGTTGTGGGTTCAAGGTCCCATATTGGCATTCCCTAATTTCCTGACCTCTCAAAGCTTCCGTTCTCTAGTCTATTAAATGGGAATCTTCCAAACACCCACCGTCCTGGGCTCTTGTGAAGACGAAATGCAAAGGATAAGGTGAAAAATGCAGCCCAAGGTACACAACACTTTGTAGATTTGCTATTGTTCATGTAATAGCAAGAAGGATGCAAGAAATAGCAAAGTGTCCCCCATCAGCAGCCCTGATGGGCTGCTTCCCCAAGCATTACAGACTCATTTCAATTGCAGCATCCATTTGTATGCAAACAATTATTGTGCAGTAGGCCTTCCCTGCGTGGAAAGTGCTAGCTGTGATCTCGTTTACATTATTAATTTGCTGAGTAAACCCTTTCGAGTCAAGTTCGTGTAGAGGTGAGCTGGGAAGCAGCTGCAGTAGCCAGTCCTGCCTTGGGGATGCAAAGGCCCCTCAGGCCAGTGTGGCAGATGGCCCAGCGTCCAGAGTGCTCACTCAGAGAGTGAAAGGCTTCAGGTTGGTGTCTTTGGCAGTCTTTGCTCATCTCCAAAAGCATCCTTTTCCTTAAGCATGTTTTTTTAATGTAAATCATTGTTTAAGTTTTGGCTGAATCTGTTACAATATTGTTTCTGTTTTATGTTCTGGTTTTCTTGGCCAGTGAGGCATGTGGTGTCTTAGCTCCATGACCAGGGATCAAACCCACACCCCGGGCATTGGAAGGTGAAATCTTAACCATTCGCCCACCAGGGGAGTCCCCCAAAACATCTTTGGTGTTTTAAATTTTTAAGCATTTATTATTTTTTGTTTCATTGTTTTAGATAACATGTTTACAATCTGTTGTTTCCTAGGGCTCACATAACAATGTGTCACAGATGGAATGGCAGAAAACTACAGAAATGTATTGTGTTAACAGTTCTGGAGGCCAGAAGTTCAAATGCATGGTGTGAACAGGACTCTGCTTTCTCGAAACCCTGTGGGGGAAAATCCTTCCTGTCCTACTCCTAGCTCCTGGGGTTTACCACAAGCCTGCGTATTCCTTAGCTTGTAAAAATCTCTCTTTGATCTTTGCCTCTGTCTTCAGATGGTCCTTTGTCCCCCTCTTGTAAGGATGGAAGTCATATTGGAATAAGGGCCCACCCTACTCCAGTATATCCTCAGCTGAACTTAATTCATTGCATCTGTGATGACTCTGTGCCCAAATAAGTTCACATTCTGAGAAACCAGGGGTTAAGACTTCAATTTATCTTTTTTTTGGGGTACACAATTCAACACATAATCCAACTTAACATACAGTTCTACTGGTATGATTATTGTCAGAATGTAAGCTTCATGAGAGCAAGGATGCTGTCATTTGTTTCCTCAATGTCTAGATCCATCAGAGTTTGGCCCATAAATTAACTCAGTAATGACCTGTTGGATTAAAGAATAATTCACACTCTGCAGTCCAGGGCAGGAGTATAAACATAAGGCTTTGGAAGGTTATACAGTCTTGGGTTCATATTTCAGCTAAAGTATTCTATTCTGTGATAGTTTCTTGTTTTAACTTTTTATTTTAGATTGGAGTACTATTTATTAGCTTTGTTGTATTTGTTTCAGCCATACCACAAAGTGATTCAGTTATACATCTATATGTATTACCACCTGTTGTTTTTCAAGTTCTCTTCCCAATTAGGATGTTACATATACAGCAGAGTCCCCTGTGCTATACACCAGGTCCTAGTTAGCTATATTTTGGCTGATTTTCAATATTGTTTCTGTTTTATGTTCTGGTTTTCTTGGCCAGTGAGGCATGTGGTGTCTTAGCTCCATGACCAGGGATCAAACCCACACCCGGCATTGGAAGGTGAAATCTTAACCATTCGCCCACCAGGGGAGTCCCCCAAAACATCTTTGGTGTTTTAAATTTTTAAGCATTTATTATTTTTTGTTTCATTGTTTTAGATAACATGTTTACAATCTGTTGTTTCCTAGGGCTCACATAACAATGTGTCACAGATGGAATGGCAGAAAACTACAGAAATGTATTGTGTTAACAGTTCTGGAGGCCAGAAGTTCAAATGCATGGTGTGAACAGGACTCTGCTTTCTCGAAACCCTGTGGGGGAAAATCCTTCCTGTCCTACTCCTAGCTCCTGGGGTTTACCACAAGCCTGCGTATTCCTTAGCTTGTAAAAATCTCTCTTTGATCTTTGCCTCTGTCTTCAGATGGTCCTTTGTCCCCCTCTTGTAAGGATGGAAGTCATATTGGAATAAGGGCCCACCCTACTCCAGTATATCCTCAGCTGAACTTAATTCATTGCATCTGTGATGACTCTGTGCCCAAATAAGTTCACATTCTGAGAAACCAGGGGTTAAGACTTCAATTTATCTTTTTTTTGGGGTACACAATTCAACACATAATCCAACTTAACATACAGTTCTACTGGTATGATTATTGTCAGAATGTAAGCTTCATGAGAGCAAGGATGCTGTCATTTGTTTCCTCAATGTCTAGATCCATCAGAGTTTGGCCCATAAATTAACTCAGTAATGACCTGTTGGATTAAAGAATAATTCACACTCTGCAGTCCAGGGCAGGAGTATAAACATAAGGCTTTGGAAGGTTATACAGTCTTGGGTTCATATTTCAGCTAAAGTATTCTATTCTGTGATAGTTTCTTGTTTTAACTTTTTATTTTAGATTGGAGTACTATTTATTAGCTTTGTTGTATTTGTTTCAGCCATACCACAAAGTGATTCAGTTATACATCTATATGTATTACCACCTGTTGTTTTTCAAGTTCTCTTCCCAATTAGGATGTTACATATACAGCAGAGTCCCCTGTGCTATACACCAGGTCCTAGTTAGCTATATTTTAAATATAGCAGTATCTACATGTCAGTCCCCAACTCCTTAACTATTCCTCTCTACTACCCTTTCTCCCTGCTAATATATATATATATATTCAGTGGAATGTTACTCAGCCATTAAAAGGAGCAAAATAATGCCATTTGACACAACACAGATGAACCTAGAGATTTTGTTAGAGTGAAGTCAGAGAAAGAGAAATACCATACAATATCATTTATAGGCAGAATCTTAAACAAAAGGGATACCAATAAACTTACTTACAAAACAGAAGCAGACTCACAGACTTAAAGAAGGAATTTGTGGAAGTGTTTTAGCCTCTTCAACTTTGTTTCTTCATTTCTACAGTAAATACAGCAACACATCACAACATTATTACTTTCATCAAATCTTTCTTAGGCTATGGCTGTAAATGGTTTGATATCCATTATCTACATCATGTGCCACCAATACCCAACATCCAGTTTCATCTCTTTCCAGCCTGTGACCTTGAACAAAATGTATCCTACATTTCATTTCCCAGTCCATATAGTGGGATTGAATAGCACCACCCAACCTAATTATAACCAGGGCAATGTATGTGAAAGCATTTTGGAAACTAACTAGATATAGTATTCTTACTGGGCTTCTCAATGGCACTAGTGGTAAAGAACCCACCTACTAATGCAGGACAAGTAAGAGACACAGGTTCAATCTCTGGGTTGGAAAATCCCCTGGAGGAGGGCACAACAACCCACTCTAATATTCTTTTCTGAAAAATCTCATGGACAGAGGAGCTTATCAGGTTACAGGGTCCCAAAGGTTTGGACATGACTGAAGTGACTTAGCATGCAGGGTTCTTAGTAGCAATTTCAAGGTACTGTTAATACAGTTTAACATTTATGTGGTCTTTTCATCAGATCCAAAGAGCTTCATTTTCATTTATGTTAGTAATTTCTTTTTACAGATTGACTGAAGCCCAGAGAGGCCATACCACAAAGTGATTCAGTTATACATCTATATGTATTACCACCTGTTGTTTTTCAAGTTCTCTTCCCAATTAGGATGTTACATATACAGCAGAGTCCCCTGTGCTATACACCAGGTCCTAGTTAGCTATATTTTAAATATAGCAGTATCTACATGTCAGTCCCCAACTCCTTAACTATTCCTCTCTACTACCCTTTCTCCCTGCTAATATATATATATATATTCAGTGGAATGTTACTCAGCCATTAAAAGGAGCAAAATAATGCCATTTGACACAACACAGATGAACCTAGAGATTTTGTTAGAGTGAAGTCAGAGAAAGAGAAATACCATACAATATCATTTATAGGCAGAATCTTAAACAAAAGGGATACCAATAAACTTACTTACAAAACAGAAGCAGACTCACAGACTTAAAGAAGGAATTTGTGGAAGTGTTTTAGCCTCTTCAACTTTGTTTCTTCATTTCTACAGTAAATACAGCAACACATCACAACATTATTACTTTCATCAAATCTTTCTTAGGCTATGGCTGTAAATGGTTTGATATCCATTATCTACATCATGTGCCACCAATACCCAACATCCAGTTTCATCTCTTTCCAGCCTGTGACCTTGAACAAAATGTATCCTACATTTCATTTCCCAGTCCATATAGTGGGATTGAATAGCACCACCCAACCTAATTATAACCAGGGCAATGTATGTGAAAGCATTTTGGAAACTAACTAGATATAGTATTCTTACTGGGCTTCTCAATGGCACTAGTGGTAAAGAACCCACCTACTAATGCAGGACAAGTAAGAGACACAGGTTCAATCTCTGGGTTGGAAAATCCCCTGGAGGAGGGCACAACAACCCACTCTAATATTCTTTTCTGAAAAATCTCATGGACAGAGGAGCTTATCAGGTTACAGGGTCCCAAAGGTTTGGACATGACTGAAGTGACTTAGCATGCAGGGTTCTTAGTAGCAATTTCAAGGTACTGTTAATACAGTTTAACATTTATGTGGTCTTTTCATCAGATCCAAAGAGCTTCATTTTCATTTATGTTAGTAATTTCTTTTTACAGATTGACTGAAGCCCAGAGAGGTTAAAAATTTTGCATAATATCACCGATCTACTTTCAAAACTCCTTGTGCCCCCTTTCATCTTGCTCCCTGTTTTCTGCCAACCTTGTGATTTTATAGAGACCCAGTACTGAGGCCAGCAGCCCCCTTTGTTTGGGTAAAGGTTAGAAGGGGATATCTGGCAGCCTCTCATCAGTCTGTTCATCTCCTCCTCCTTCTCCTCCTCCCCTATGAGGTATCTTTTTATGGATTAGGAGGAAGGGTATGGACCAAGCAGTCAGGAAACAAGAGTGGCAAAGCCTTCCTACCAGTTCTCTGCCCAGGGTTGCATGATCAGGTTTCCAGGTGTCGTGTATTGTTCCTAATGCCTGTCACCTGTGGGTTCATCTGAACCCAGTCCGTGAGCCAAGCTGACCCAGGGGACGTGACCCAGTATGAAGGCCTCCACCAGCAGCTAGGATCTAGCATCTCTTTTGTCACCTTAGGCCTTAGGCTCTAGTCTCAGTATCTGCCTGGACTATCAACCCCACGGCAGCTTCTCCTCCTAACTCCTATTTACCTTGATTACCCAGGACACAAGCCTGGTAAGGAACAAAGGATCCTGAAAACTCTCATGGCCTTTGAAATCAGATGAACCTGCATTTGAATCTTAGTCTGAAGCCATGTGATCTAAGAATGGTGCTTAACATCTTTGAAAGTATTTCCCTCATTTATAAGATGGAGGTTCAACGAGTATAAGGATTAAATGGGAGAACGTATGAATAGACCTTGGTTTGTGGCACCAAGCATGCTTATGGCTTCGTTCTCTGTCCTCCACTTGAACCAGAGTCTGCCTTGGTTCGCATTCCATGGAGCAGCAGCCCTGACAGGTGCTCAGTCATATCCCCCTTCTCTGTGCCTCCTACAAATCCTCCAACCATACCCTCTCTATCCCCTACCTCAGGCACTGGCTAGGGTCCTCAGGAAGTAAAAGGGCTGTTCCCACCTTACTGCAAGCATGCCTTTTTCCTGGGGACCTATGCTTCTGGATTCACCTCCCTCTACATATCAGAATCCACCAGAGTGAGGACCAAATTTGGAAGACTCCTTCGTAAATTGCAGTAGAGGTTTCTGGCATCTCCAGTCCTTGTCCTTCCAGAATCACCCCTTTCTTTCTTTCTGACCATCATGGAACATTCAGGGGGACTCAAATTCAAGCCAAGGATGGGGAGATCATCTCTTTCCCATCCTAGTAGTCAAGGAGAACTATTACTTATTCAGCCATTCCACTAAGACCTCCTCATTTATTCAACGAACCTTTGAAGAGCAAAGTATGCCAATATCTGTGTAGGGGCCGGGGAGTCTAAATGACCAAGGCGTTGGTGGCTGAACTCCCTGTAGAGGAGAGGTGTGACTGTGAGTGGCAGAGGCGGGAGGGGGCAGGGGCTGGGAGGAAAGGCCCAGCCCATCCAGGTGAGGCCCTGGCTCCTTCCTGCAGTAGCATTCCGCCCCGCCCCCTCCTTGGCTGCTCTGAGGCTTAGCAGCCCAGGGAATTGTTTCTGGGCTCCTTCAAGTGTCAAGGGTTTAAACAACAATGAATATGTATAGGACATGGTTAAGAGATTATCCTAATGTGTGTTTCAAGTCCATTGATGTCCAAACTCAGAGACAGATTCTGTCTGTTCAGGAGCAATTATATACCCTCGGAGTGTTGGAGAACAAACCACACTGTGGGCCCTGGATGGTGTTGTCCCTTTCACATTTTAGTCAGGTCTGAAAATATTGATATTTGAAGATTCTTCATGAGGCTCAGTGTGCATTCACTAATAAAAATCAATTATAATAACCTGATTATGTAAAAACTCCCTTTTATTGAAGGATTCTTATATGCCAGGCACAAAGCATTTACACAGGCTGACTCCTTTGGTCCTGACCTCAGTCCTGTGAGGGAGGTGGCACTCTTACCCCTGGTACAGAGGGAGAAAATGAGGCCAGACAATGGTTAGACGAGGGCAGTGTGAGGATTTGAACTCAGGCCTTCTGGCCCCGAAGCCCACACTCTTAAATTGAGTATATGTTTACACTGGGCACTTTGCAAGATTGTTTTCGTCAGTCCTCAGGGCAACTCTATGAGGAGAAATATGATTATTCCCATTTTCCAAATGAGAAGACAAAAGCTTAGTGGTTAGTGACTCATTTAAGACCCCTCTCCACTCTAGGACTTGCCATGGACTTCTCATTCTTCAACCATAAGAGCAGTCCTTTAGCACTGAAAATTATATTTTCCAGAGAACATCATTAATTCACTTGATTCTCTAAATGATCCTGTTGGAACACAAGGGGCAGAATGTGGTGGCTATTTGACAGTGAAGAGGAAGCCAGGGGTTTGAGGGGTGAGGTTCCTGCCCAGGTCACCTTGTTCCCTAAGCTAAAATCCAAGTCACTGGTTGCCTTTAGCACTGCTGTTTTCTGTTTTCTTCCCCTTTGTATTTTGGGAAAATGATCTCACCTCAGTTTTGGCTTTGAATTTTTTTAGATACGTTTAATCAGAATATTTTCCAACTTTTGGTGCCTTTGTTTTGGGCTTTCCCAGTGGTTCACTGGTAAAGAATCCACCCTGTCAAGGCAGGAGACCTGAGTTCAATCTCTAGGTCAGGAAGATCCCCTGGAGAAGGAAGTGGCAGCCCACTGGAGTGTTCTTGCCTGGAAAATCCCATGGACAGAGGAGCATGATGGGCTATAGTCCACAGGATGGCAAAGTGTTGGATGTGACTTAGCAACTAAACAACAGCAGCAGTGCCTTTATCACCTTGAAAATTAGAAACAGACATTTGCTTGCCATCTTCCAGCTCAAACATACTTTTCTCAGTTGGGAGAGGACCATAAACACAACTGCTGTAATATCTTAGAAAAACTTTAATGTACCTCCCTCAAATTCTCACAATGTAAAACAACTGGTCTATGCCATTTCTGTGCATTCTTAACTAATTTCTCAACTTCTGGGCCATAGGCCCACCCTGTATGCAATTATATACAAGTAGAAAACTGGGTACATAGACCTTGGTTTTGCCATCTGTGAAATGGCTGGTGATCATGACAGCTGAGTTGGGCTAGCAGTCGGGGCTGGATTACCTTAAGATACTTCTCTTCCTGCTGTTCAGTTACCGTAAAACATCCTGGTTCTTATTTACTTCGTTCTGTGTGTCATCCCTTCTCTGTTCGTGTTGGAATCCTCACCTCGACTCCCACCCCCAATAAAGGCATGGGACCTGCAACCACGGCATCATAGTTCAAAATACACAGTTAAGAAGCTGGTAGACAAACCAAATGATTTAACCGGGAGTGGAAATGAGGACTAAGCTCATTTCTAAGGTGGATGTAAAAGAATGAAAGATAATATCCTTGTCTGAGAAAATGGATTTCATATCCTGCTTGCCCAACATTTGTAAGTCCCACTGAAAAGACCTTGTTTCTCATTAAGGATCAGCACAGACGTGTGGGAAATGGCACTTCACTTGGACCAAGAAAGCCTACATTCATGTTGCAAGTCCCAGCTTTATGAGCACTGTACTGTGGACAAACCTTACTCTTAAGTATCACTGCTCCTGTCTGTGAGGCTCTCTTAAGGGGAAGAAACAGGTCTTTTCCTGCCTCTGAGCCCAGAGTGTGTGCTGTGCCTGACCGTGGGTCAGAGAGGTGCTCATTGGTGACCAGGGCTCCTCAGCAATTTAGGAAACAGTTGACCTCTGTCACCTCTGAAGACTTATTCAGACCTGACTACTGACATGTTTGCTGTTGAATTTCCTTGAGTACAGTGCTACAATCTGCGTTTTTATTTGCTCTTAAAAGAAAGAAAGGGAAGGAGGAAAGGTTGTAGAAGTAAGGGGGGAAAAGGAAGGAAACAAAAAGAAAGAAGCAGAAAGGAAAAAGATTGAAGGCTCCTGCAGAAGTGCTTTATGTAAATGTAATCTGAATCTAGCCCAACCCACCCATTCTGTTGTGACTCTGCTGAATGAGGTAAAACCAGTCCCACAAGTCTCCTCTCTGACACTTAGCCTCATCCATGAGTTTCCGCATTTCTAATATGTTCCATTTTGGAAAACCTTTCTAGAAGCTTTTCAGAATCCATTTTTAAGTAAACTTAAGAGTAATGCCATCAAAATTTTTGTAGGGTAGTGTTTTGTTAAAACAAACAAACAAACAAACAAAAAACCTTTAAGACTGAAAAAGCTAGAAAGTCTTCAGGAAAAAAAATGACAAGGAAATACCTCAGTACTATTTTATATATGCTTTAGTGTAAAATGTATGTATATTATTTATGTATAATTCCAGGGTTGCCTGGTGGTTCAGTGATAAAGAACCCGCTTGCCAGCACAAGAGACACAGGTTCAATGGATTCCTGGGTCAGGAAGATTCTAGGGAGAAGGAAATGACAACCCACTCCAGTATTCTTGCCTGGGAAATCCCATGAACAGAGGAGCCTGGCAGGCTAGAGCCCATGGGGTCTCAAAAAGAGGCAGACACAACTTATCTACTAAATAACAGCAACAAAAGAAAGTCATTGAAACTGTTCAGTGATGTAATTGGCTAGATGTCAATTAAGCTTGAGTGGATTAGGTTACATGCATGTAATGCACATATGTCAGATTATATAAATATATGCTATATAATAGATTCCATAAGATACAATCCTTATTTTAAGTATCACTGCTCCTGTCTGTGAGGCTCTCTTAAGGGGAAGAAACAGGTCTTTTCCTGCCTCTGAGCCCAGAGTGTGTGCTGTGCCTGACCGTGGGTCAGAGAGGTGCTCATTGGTGACCAGGGCTCCTCAGCAATTTAGGAAACAGTTGACCTCTGTCACCTCTGAAGACTTATTCAGACCTGACTACTGACATGTTTGCTGTTGAATTTCCTTGAGTACAGTGCTACAATCTGGTTTTGATTTGCTCTTAAAAGAAAGAAAGGGAAGGAGGAAAGGTTGTAGAAGTAAGGGGGGAAAAGGAAGGAAACAAAAAGAAAGAAGCAGAAAGGAAAAAGATTGAAGGCTCCTGCAGAAGTGCTTTATGTAAATGTAATCTGAATCTAGCCCAACCCACCCATTCTGTTGTGACTCTGCTGAATGAGGTAAAACCAGTCCCACAAGTCTCCTCTCTGACACTTAGCCTCATCCATGAGTTTCCGCATTTCTAATATGTTCCATTTTGGAAAACCTTTCTAGAAGCTTTTCAGAATCCATTTTTAAGTAAACTTAAGAGTAATGCCATCAAAATTTTTGTAGGGTAGTGTTTTGTTAAAACAAACAAACAAACAAACAAAAAACCTTTAAGACTGAAAAAGCTAGAAAGTCTTCAGGAAAAAAAATGACAAGGAAATACCTCAGTACTATTTTATATATGCTTTAGTGTAAAATGTATGTATATTATTTATGTATAATTCCAGGGTTGCCTGGTGGTTCAGTGATAAAGAACCCGCTTGCCAGCACAAGAGACACAGGTTCAATGGATTCCTGGGTCAGGAAGATTCTAGGGAGAAGGAAATGACAACCCACTCCAGTATTCTTGCCTGGGAAATCCCATGAACAGAGGAGCCTGGCAGGCTAGAGCCCATGGGGTCTCAAAAAGAGGCAGACACAACTTATCTACTAAATAACAGCAACAAAAGAAAGTCATTGAAACTGTTCAGTGATGTAATTGGCTAGATGTCAATTAAGCTTGAGTGGATTAGGTTACATGCATGTAATGCACATATGTCAGATTATATAAATATATGCTATATAATAGATTCCATAAGATACAATCCTTATTTTAAAAAACAGTTTTGTTCCAAGAGTTTAAAAGCATTATTTGCAATTCGAAACGTCTTTATGTTAACAAAGGCAATGCTGGTTAGGTATGCTGCTTTAGAAATCACAAAAGCATATTGCATCCATAATTGAACTGTGTAATGATAAAATCAGTGGTTCAAAACAGTACAAACATGTTGATTTATTGAGTACGACTTATGTGCCACAACTGTACTGAATGCATCACATACCTGATCTGACGCACTGATCACCCGCTAGGGAGGTATCATTAGCCTAATCACAAGTAAGAAGAACAAAGTTGGGGAATCTGTGACCTTCCCAGTTTACAGGGCTATCACATGACTGAGTGAAGAGGGGCTGTGTTTGTCCCACAAAGTTTTAAACACTTCTGCAAGATGAATGGATTTTATAGGCTTCCCCTTGCCCTCCTCCCGCTCAGAAGAAAAGGTATTTCCCTGTTGGAGGCCTTTCCTCTCCTGACTCTCACTGCCTTCTCCTCTCCCCTCCCTAGGGCTTCACTCCATCAAGTATCTCCTGTCTCAGTTTCTCTTTACATCTTCCTTCTCTACTAGCTGTTGCTTCTCAGCGGATAAATCTGCTCAAGTCTTTTTCATCCTGAATAAACAAGAAATGAAATGTCTCTTTGGACATTTGCCTCTGTGAGTGGCTGCTCTCTCTTTCCTGTTCTTCTCAGACAAGATTCCTTTTTTTTTTTTTTTGTAGAAGCCCTTCTCTTCTATTTTGTCTTTTTTAATTTTTTAATTGAAAGATAATTGCTTTACAGAATTTTGTTGTTTTCTGCCAAATATCAACATGAATCAGTCATAGGTATACATATATCCCCTTCTTCTTGAACCTCGCTCCCATGTCCCTTCCTGTCCCACCCCTCCAGGTTGTTACAGAGCCCCTGTTTGGGTTCCTTGGATCATACAGCAAATTCCCACTGGCTATCTATTTTACATATAGTGATATAAGTTTCCATGTTACTCTCTCCATGTAACTCACCCTCTCCTCCTTGCCACCCTCCCAACGTCCATAAATCTGTTCTCTGTGTCTGTTTCTCCATTGGTGCCCTGAAAATAAACTCATCAGCACCATCTTTCTAGATTCCATGCATATGCACTAGTATACGATATTTATCACCTAACCTCCTGTGACCCTCCCACCCGTGCCTGCCACCCCTGTCGTCTGGCTTCCATTGTGAGGATCCCCGAACTGTGTAATGATAAAATCAGTGGTTCAAAACAGTACAAACAGGGATTTATTGAGTACGACTTATGTGCCACAACTGTACTGAATGCATCACATACCTGATCTGACGCACTGATCACCCGCTAGGGAGGTATCATTAGCCTAATCACAAGTAAGAAGAACAAAGTTGGGGAATCTGTGACCTTCCCAGTTTACAGGGCTATCACATGACTGAGTGAAGAGGGGCTGTGTTTGTCCCACAAAGTTTTAAACACTTCTGCAAGATGAATGGATTTTATAGGCTTCCCCTTGCCCTCCTCCCGCTCAGAAGAAAAGGTATTTCCCTGTTGGAGGCCTTTCCTCTCCTGACTCTCACTGCCTTCTCCTCTCCCCTCCCTAGGGCTTCACTCCATCAAGTATCTCCTGTCTCAGTTTCTCTTTACATCTTCCTTCTCTACTAGCTGTTGCTTCTCAGCGGATAAATCTGCTCAAGTCTTTTTCATCCTGAATAAACAAGAAATGAAATGTCTCTTTGGACATTTGCCTCTGTGAGTGGCTGCTCTCTCTTTCCTGTTCTTCTCAGACAAGATTCCTTTTTTTTTTTTTTGTAGAAGCCCTTCTCTTCTATTTTGTCTTTTTTAATTTTTTAATTGAAAGATAATTGCTTTACAGAATTTTGTTGTTTTCTGCCAAATATCAACATGAATCAGTCATAGGTATACATATATCCCCTTCTTCTTGAACCTCGCTCCCATGTCCCTTCCTGTCCCACCCCTCCAGGTTGTTACAGAGCCCCTGTTTGGGTTCCTTGGATCATACAGCAAATTCCCACTGGCTATCTATTTTACATATAGTGATATAAGTTTCCATGTTACTCTCTCCATGTAACTCACCCTCTCCTCCTTGCCACCCTCCCAACGTCCATAAATCTGTTCTCTGTGTCTGTTTCTCCATTGGTGCCCTGAAAATAAACTCATCAGCACCATCTTTCTAGATTCCATGCATATGCACTAGTATACGATATTTATCACCTAACCTCCTGTGACCCTCCCACCCGTGCCTGCCACCCCTGTCGTCTGGCTTCCATTGTGAGGATCCCCAGCCCACTGCTCCCTAAGCACAGCGACACAGCCGGCCCCAGGGGGCACATGTGGTTCTCACCTTGCACCTGCTGCATTTGGCACTGAGTTCTCCCTTCTTCTGGAATGCCCTAGACCCACAGGTCTGTGGGTAGCACTGGCTCATCAGTGGTCTTCCTAGCAGTCCTGCTTCTTTGCGGCTGCCTCTTTCTTTAATTTTACTGAATGGGCTCCTGCTCTCATTGCCTTTATCACTGTTTACATTTCCTCACAGATGAACCTGATTCACTCACGCTTTCCAGTCGACCTTTTCCTTCCACTAAAAACTCTGAAGTCTGTCTTCATAATCCTAACAATCTGCTGGACACCTCCACATTAATGACCCATAGGCATTTCAAAGAATCAGATCTCAGCTCCTTACTCTGACCCTCATGACTGACCTGTGCCCTCCCCAGCCCTCCCCACTTCATCTCTGTTTCAGTGGACAATAGCATCAACCACCCCGTATTGGCCCAGATTCCTCATCCCTTCTCCCTTTCCCCACAAGCTTTGTATAGTCAGCCCCACTACTAAGTTCATCACCTTCTCTTCATCTCTCTTGTAATGACTTCATGGTCTGTGTCCTAGATGATCATCACAGAGCAGTTCTCCCACCTCCATTCTGCCATCACCAGTCTTTCCTCCATGGGCCTCTATGAATGAGCATACATTGGAATGCTTCGCTTCCCTATGTAAAATCTTCTAGAGCTCTAAATAACCTGCTCATTATCCCACCTGGGACTGGTCACCTCCCTGAGTCTCCAGCCTCATCACTCCCCACCGTGATCCTTCAGAGTGGCTCTCTCATAACAGTGATGTGATGGAAATATCCTGCACCCAAACTCTGGCTCCCAAGGCCACACCTTTACTCACACTGTCTTCTATCTGGAATGTTAGTCCCTCCCATCTGAAACTCACTTGTTCTCCAGTACATTTCTTAGCAATTTCTCTTCCAATAGCTATAACCAAACTTCCCCCAAAGTGGGCTGGAAGCCCTTCCTTTATACTGGCCATCAGCATTCTCCTCTACCATCACCACATCCACGTCGTCTGGCTTCCATTGTGAGGATCCCCAGCCCACTGCTCCCTAAGCACAGCGACACAGCCGGCCCCAGGGGGCACATGTGGTTCTCACCTTGCACCTGCTGCATTTGGCACTGAGTTCTCCCTTCTTCTGGAATGCCCTAGACCCACAGGTCTGTGGGTAGCACTGGCTCATCAGTGGTCTTCCTAGCAGTCCTGCTTCTTTGCGGCTGCCTCTTTCTTTAATTTTACTGAATGGGCTCCTGCTCTCATTGCCTTTATCACTGTTTACATTTCCTCACAGATGAACCTGATTCACTCACGCTTTCCAGTCGACCTTTTCCTTCCACTAAAAACTCTGAAGTCTGTCTTCATAATCCTAACAATCTGCTGGACACCTCCACATTAATGACCCATAGGCATTTCAAAGAATCAGATCTCAGCTCCTTACTCTGACCCTCATGACTGACCTGTGCCCTCCCCAGCCCTCCCCACTTCATCTCTGTTTCAGTGGACAATAGCATCAACCACCCCGTATTGGCCCAGATTCCTCATCCCTTCTCCCTTTCCCCACAAGCTTTGTATAGTCAGCCCCACTACTAAGTTCATCACCTTCTCTTCATCTCTCTTGTAATGACTTCATGGTCTGTGTCCTAGATGATCATCACAGAGCAGTTCTCCCACCTCCATTCTGCCATCACCAGTCTTTCCTCCATGGGCCTCTATGAATGAGCATACATTGGAATGCTTCGCTTCCCTATGTAAAATCTTCTAGAGCTCTAAATAACCTGCTCATTATCCCACCTGGGACTGGTCACCTCCCTGAGTCTCCAGCCTCATCACTCCCCACCGTGATCCTTCAGAGTGGCTCTCTCATAACAGTGATGTGATGGAAATATCCTGCACCCAAACTCTGGCTCCCAAGGCCACACCTTTACTCACACTGTCTTCTATCTGGAATGTTAGTCCCTCCCATCTGAAACTCACTTGTTCTCCAGTACATTTCTTAGCAATTTCTCTTCCAATAGCTATAACCAAACTTCCCCCAAAGTGGGCTGGAAGCCCTTCCTTTATACTGTGGACCCATCAGCATTCTCCTCTACCATCACCACATCCAGCGTTCAGTCCAGTTCATCTCAGTCCAGTCAGTCCTGTCTGACTCCTTGCGACCCCATGGACTGCAGCCTGCTAGACTTCCCTGTCTCTCTCCATCTCCCAGAGTGTGTTCAGACATGTCCAGTGTACAATGTTATAATTATTTCTCTTCCTGCCTGGCCTCCTAGACAGTGTGTTCATTGAAAGCAGGAATCCCACATTGCTCATTTCTATATTTCCAGTGTTGACCAAGGTGAGTGCTGGGTAAATTTTTGTTGGCCCCGGTTGTATTTTGAAATTAACACTAAATTCGGTGTTTTAGAATGAAAATGGATCCATGGCAGGTATTACAGTAGGGTCAGAGGATAAGCTAATTTGGGGATGTCTTAATTGTGAAGAAGACCTCTTCCTACCCACTCGGGCTGTGGCAGCGCTCACTGTGAAGCTAGAATACAGCAGCACTGCCATGAAGGCTCAGATCCATGGGGAGAATGTGGGAGGGGAGTGCCGGGAGGGAAGAAGCTTCAGGGAGGCTTTTCAACTACTCTGCTTTTCTCCCTTGCACTCTTTGTTGGAGAGTGTAACATACTTTCTCTGCTGGAGGAAGTCAGACTTTGCTAGTCGAACCTCTGCTTTGGAACATGACCTCAGCATTTGGCCCCTGGTTAATAATTAGGAGTGCCTGTTTCAATTCTTGGGGAAAAAAGTTCACTTCTCTACCACTTTTTGCCTATAAATTAATCCATCAAGAAGATGGCATTTCCTCCCAGCTCACACCACTTATGTAGACTCCTGGAGGCTTGAGTCTGAGTTGGGAGGCCCTAAAGAGTTCAGAAGCAGAGTTTTTAACTGGCAGGCTCACATTTGCATATAGAATGATGTTGGCGCAGGCAACAGAGGATCTCAGGTCTGTCTTTCTCTGCCCCATAACAGTGATGTGATGGAAATATCCTGCACCCAAACTCTGGCTCCCAAGGCCACACCTTTACTCACACTGTCTTCTATCTGGAATGTTAGTCCCTCCCATCTGAAACTCACTTGTTCTCCAGTACATTTCTTAGCAATTTCTCTTCCAATAGCTATAACCAAACTTCCCCCAAAGTGGGCTGGAAGCCCTTCCTTTATACTGTGGACCCATCAGCATTCTCCTCTACCATCACCACATCCAGCGTTCAGTCCAGTTCATCTCAGTCCAGTCAGTCCTGTCTGACTCCTTGCGACCCCATGGACTGCAGCCTGCTAGACTTCCCTGTCTCTCTCCATCTCCCAGAGTGTGTTCAGACATGTCCAGTGTACAATGTTATAATTATTTCTCTTCCTGCCTGGCCTCCTAGACAGTGTGTTCATTGAAAGCAGGAATCCCACATTGCTCATTTCTATATTTCCAGTGTTGACCAAGGTGAGTGCTGGGTAAATTTTTGTTGGCCCCGGTTGTATTTTGAAATTAACACTAAATTCGGTGTTTTAGAATGAAAATGGATCCATGGCAGGTATTACAGTAGGGTCAGAGGATAAGCTAATTTGGGGATGTCTTAATTGTGAAGAAGACCTCTTCCTACCCACTCGGGCTGTGGCAGCGCTCACTGTGAAGCTAGAATACAGCAGCACTGCCATGAAGGCTCAGATCCATGGGGAGAATGTGGGAGGGGAGTGCCGGGAGGGAAGAAGCTTCAGGGAGGCTTTTCAACTACTCTGCTTTTCTCCCTTGCACTCTTTGTTGGAGAGTGTAACATACTTTCTCTGCTGGAGGAAGTCAGACTTTGCTAGTCGAACCTCTGCTTTGGAACATGACCTCAGCATTTGGCCCCTGGTTAATAATTAGGAGTGCCTGTTTCAATTCTTGGGGAAAAAAGTTCACTTCTCTACCACTTTTTGCCTATAAATTAATCCATCAAGAAGATGGCATTTCCTCCCAGCTCACACCACTTATGTAGACTCCTGGAGGCTTGAGTCTGAGTTGGGAGGCCCTAAAGAGTTCAGAAGCAGAGTTTTTAACTGGCAGGCTCACATTTGCATATAGAATGATGTTGGCGCAGGCAACAGAGGGATCTCAGGTCTGTCTTTCTCTCAGGCAGCGCCCGTGTTCTCACTCTAAGAGAGGAAAGCTCAAGTGGTCGGTCAAGTTGCCTAAACTCTGTTTGTTAATTCTCCATTTTCATTTCTTTGAAGACTGCAATGAGTCTAAGTAATACGTGAGACTCAATTCAGCCTCCTTGTAATGCATTTAATTATTCATTCATTTATTCATCTATCATCATTACTATCATGTACCTGCTCTGTGCCACAGAACCAGTCCTCACAGAAGGGCAGGACTCTGCCAAGGGAGGGACTGGAATCCTGGCTCTGCATCTTTACAGCCATGTTTGTAGATACCTTCATGAGGTGAGGATAAGATAGTTGGGAAAACAATTCACTATTTACCAGTGGTGGAGATCAGGAATGCCAAATGGATGGCACACCCTCTAGACTTGTTCCCACTGTGCCCATGGAAGGTAATGAATGTTAATGGCATGCATTTTAGACACATTTGCTGTTCCCACTGTTGATAAGAAGGAGTGTGATGTAGTAAGAAGATATGGTATTAGGATAGTCACATGTAACTCTACCACTGTAGATGACTTTGGAAAAGACATTTAGTCTCTCTGAGCTTAAGCTTCCTCAACTGTAAAGTGAGACTAATGAATCTTTCAGGGTTATTCCCAAAGATTCTGTGAAATGATGTATGTAAAGTACCTTGTACTTTGGTGACAAGTAGGCACTTTGTAAATGTTACTCCCTTTCTTTTCTATACCACTGTTTTAATGCCTTTGAGGCATGCAAAGATGACTAAGATAAGATACTAAGTTTTGTGTTTTCAAACAGCATTTCTAGATACTTAAAACTAGTGGACAATATATATTCAACAGCAAGAAAGTAATGCCCTTGGGGAGCTTAGACAGAGAAATGTGGGCAAGAGAAGTCAAGATAAAGCTTTGGAGAGGAGCTAGAACAAATAAAAGACAGGTGAGATCAATGGACTGGATGAATGGATGATGGAGGCTAGCTGGCTGGCTGGATGGATGGTTAGGCAGACAGATAAGTTGATAGATGACAGACAGATTGATATAGGCAGACAGACAGACTTGTGTTAGAAGGACTCTTGGTATTATTAGGTAGATGAGAGGGATGATTGGTTAAATGGTATGTCAAACGGTGTAGCTGAGGCATGAATACTCAATAGAGAGTGATAAGTCTGTGTAGAAGGTTTACCAGATATAGTAAGAGAGATATATTCAGAATAGTAATTTAGTAGCAAATGGTATAGAATCAAAGAATCCTGTGCCTGAGATATCAATGAACTCAATTTCTGGTCCATGTAGGAGTCCTGTTAACAGCATCCCAGCACTAGCGATGTGGCCCCTGGGAGAGTAAGGCATTTAATATTTTCCATCCACCCCTCTGCAGATGACCTGCAATCCTGTTTACTGACCAGATTACTGACTTTGAGACCTCATGGGCTGTAGCCTACCAGGCTCTTCTATCCATGGGATTTCCCAGGCAAGAATGCTGGAGTGGATTTCTATTTACTACTCCAGAGGATCTTCCTCACAAGTGATCAGACCCACATCTCTTGCATATGCTACATTGGCAGGCAGGTTCCTTACAACTGAGCCACCTGGAAAGACGAAATAGTATTAGTCACTTCGTTGTGTCCAACTCTTTGCTTTTTCTGTATATTAACTGAAATCCTCTCAAGTGCCCTTGAGAAAGATGTTATCCTCATTGTATAGAACAAGCAGGTGCACAAATCATCCAGCTAATCAAGGAACTCAGAATCTGCATCAGGCCTTCAGGTCTCCAAAGCCTGCCAAGCCTGCCTAGCATCTAGCATGTATCTTTTCATGGAGAGGCCAGCTCTTTAGGTGTCAGTCTTGACTAGCCTGAACGCTCCCCTCCAAAGCCTTTCCTATCAAGAAAGAATGGTCCTGCCGATTTCCTAACATTGCAGAGCTCACATTACTTTTTTTTTTGGTGGTTGGTACTTAGAACCACCCA
This sequence comes from Tragulus kanchil, assembly GCA_022376925.1. Classification (NCBI taxonomy): domain Eukaryota; kingdom Metazoa; phylum Chordata; class Mammalia; order Artiodactyla; family Tragulidae; genus Tragulus; species Tragulus kanchil. Next base: position 99,621,777 of record JAIOJX010000032.1, read on the forward strand.
CTGTAAATCTCATTTCTGCTTAAATTCTGTTTCATAAACTCTTTCTTTGTTCCTTCTTTAAATTAGGAAGAATTACCAAAAGTTAATAGAAATTTTAAAGACTTGCTCTTGCTCTCATTCATGCTGACCTGAAAAAAGGTCTATTATCTATCCCATTGCACATCCAATGTCTCCCCTCCAGAAGATGTATTAGTGTCTTTAGCTATTCAAGGGATTCAACTGACTGAGCATAGTTGAGTCATTATAACTTGATTTATCAGGCTCTTAAAGATTGTCCTTGATGGACTCGGGGCCTGTCTGGAGACCAGCAAGGGAACCTCTCCAGGAGTCATGCCATCTGACCTTCAGGACTAGGCAAGCAGGAGATGATGTCATCATATTTGCCTTTGACTTAGAGGGATTCAAGAATACAATCCATTTTTTATAACTTCCTTTGCAGACGTCTATGCTCAAGCCTTGAGTTAACCAACAAATCCAGCAAATTCTTATTGCAAACCTACAACCTCTCAGACATTGTAGAAGATGTTGTGAATTTGAAAAGCCAAGATCCATTTCTTGTACTGAAAAAATTCACAGTTGCAGGGGGGAAGAAATGCCAGGCTATTTAATGACTCTGTCTTATCGGTGGTGAACACTGCTGTTGTAATGATCTGAACAAAGTGATGTAGGAACACAGACAATGAAAGGATATTGTCTATAATCGTCATAATATTAAGAATGTTAAGCTTTATTTGAATACCTTCAGTCGCAGGGACCTCAGTATTTCACAGTCTATTTCTTTGAGTGTCAATATAAGATACTGGTTAAGGATGTCAACTCTGCAACCACATCACTTGGCATGTTATTTAAGCTTGTTGTGTCTCAGTTTCTCCAATAATAACATGGGAAAATAACAGTACCTATCTTACGGGGCTATTGTGAGGATAAACTAATGCTCATGAGGTGCTTAAGGTAAAGCCTAGCACATAGTAAGTATGCATGTTAATATTAGCTATTATTGCTGAGAAGAAGAAATACTAAAAAATCTTCATACACTAAGTCTTAAAACTGCCTCAGTTTAATATCCATCCAGTAGACGCAGAGATGTACACTCTTGGGCAAAGCCTGAACCAGGCTCAAGCACTGCTCGGAAACATTCCAAGCTGGTTGGCCAAGTTGCAAAGGAAGAAAGATTCTATACTAGTCTTTTGAGAAGAAAATTCTACTGAGTCCTCATCACCTAATGTAATGACTTTGTATCCCATTGCACATCCAATGTCTCCTCCAGAAGATGTATTAGTGTCTTTAGCTATTCAAGGGATTCAACTGACTGAGCATAGTTGAGTCATTATAACTTGATTTATCAGGCTCTTAAAGATTGTCCTTGATGGACTCGGGGCCTGTCTGGAGACCAGCAAGGGAACCTCTCCAGGAGTCATGCCATCTGACCTTCAGGACTAGGCAAGCAGGAGATGATGTCATCATATTTGCCTTTGACTTAGAGGGATTCAAGAATACAATCCATTTTTTATAACTTCCTTTGCAGACGTCTATGCTCAAGCCTTGAGTTAACCAACAAATCCAGCAAATTCTTATTGCAAACCTACAACCTCTCAGACATTGTAGAAGATGTTGTGAATTTGAAAAGCCAAGATCCATTTCTTGTACTGAAAAAATTCACAGTTGCAGGGGGGAAGAAATGCCAGGCTATTTAATGACTCTGTCTTATCGGTGGTGAACACTGCTGTTGTAATGATCTGAACAAAGTGATGTAGGAACACAGACAATGAAAGGATATTGTCTATAATCGTCATAATATTAAGAATGTTAAGCTTTATTTGAATACCTTCAGTCGCAGGGACCTCAGTATTTCACAGTCTATTTCTTTGAGTGTCAATATAAGATACTGGTTAAGGATGTCAACTCTGCAACCACATCACTTGGCATGTTATTTAAGCTTGTTGTGTCTCAGTTTCTCCAATAATAACATGGGAAAATAACAGTACCTATCTTACGGGGCTATTGTGAGGATAAACTAATGCTCATGAGGTGCTTAAGGTAAAGCCTAGCACATAGTAAGTATGCATGTTAATATTAGCTATTATTGCTGAGAAGAAGAAATACTAAAAAATCTTCATACACTAAGTCTTAAAACTGCCTCAGTTTAATATCCATCCAGTAGACGCAGAGATGTACACTCTTGGGCAAAGCCTGAACCAGGCTCAAGCACTGCTCGGAAACATTCCAAGCTGGTTGGCCAAGTTGCAAAGGAAGAAAGATTCTATACTAGTCTTTTGAGAAGAAAATTCTACTGAGTCCTCATCACCTAATGTAATGACTTTGTGGACTCTCCTCATGAAAGATTAGAAAATCCAAAAATGGGATTTACTTGCAACTTTACTTGGATGGATTTACATTTCACAGCTGAAAAACTAGGCCCTTATTGGTACAAATTCCATATGTAAAAAGCTCTGCTGTTCGTACAATAGATGTTAGAAAGATCAGTTAAAAAAAACCCAAAAAACAAAAACACAGTTCCTTAATGTGAAGTTTAGAATGTGAACTCAGCTATGTGATTTAAATTTAAATCTCAGCTCTGCCACCTTCTAGATGTGTGACCTTGAGGAAATAACTTAAATTCACTGAGCTTAAAATTCCTCATCTATAAAATGAGATGATAATAATAATAACTGTCACAGAGTGTGCATGTGGGAAAATAGGTGAGATGATATTTTTAAGTTATTTGCCACAGAACATAGAATACAGGAAACAGCAAGTTAATATTGAGTACTTATTAATATCCTGTAAGCTCACAGTCTGATGAGAGGAGAGGAAGAGAGACAGATGGATGCATAAAAAACAACAATTATAACTATGTTGTATACATGTAGTGTACAACAGATAAGCACAGATAGGAGACAATGGAGAAGGAAAAAGCAGAAAGAAATTATCCTTGAGGAGATAATGCTGCATTTTGTGGTTTAGTTGCTAAATCGTCTCTGACTCTTTTGTGACCCCATGGACTGTAGCCCACCAGGCTCCTCTGTCCGTGGGATTTCCCAAGTAAGAATACTGGAGTGGGCTGCCGTTTTCTCCTCCAGGGCATCTTTCTGATCCAGGGATTGAACTGCCATTTCCTGTGTCTCCTGCATTGGGAGGCAGATTTCTTTACTGCTGAGCCACCAGGGAAATCCATAATGTTGCATTACATGGGTTGCGTATAGATGGATAAAAAAATTATTTTTTCTCTGTTTCTTATTTACTCATTCATTTAACAGAGTTGTGTGTGTGTGCTGGGTACTTTGTTGGAAGATTGGGAGTTATTTGCTTTTGGGGAAGACATAGCTCCCAAAGAGTATAAGCAAAGATGCAACAGTATAAACACAGTGCCTGAGAAAGGGTAAGATTGTTTTCATGGGAGGGAAGTAAGGTGAATGGAGAAAACAGAAGACTGGAATAGCAAGAGGCCTTGGAACATCAGACTTAGGGATGAGACCTTATTCTCTAGGCCAGTGGTTCTCAGCCAGGGTGATTTTGTTCACACAAGGGGACATTTGGTAATGTCTTGAAACATTTTGGTTGTCACGACTGGATGGGGGCTACTGACGTCTAGGGGGGAGAGGCCAGGATGCTGCTAAACATCCTGCCAGGCCCAGGACTGCACCCCCCACCACCACCATGCACACACACAAAAGAGAAATTTTAATGATGCTGAGTTTGAGAAACCCTGCTCTATGCACTGGTGAGATGGAGCAGATTGCAAAGCTGGGAGTGACAAGATCAGCTATGAATCTGATTCCTTTGGAGGAAGTATGGTAGTGGGAGATGCTGGAGTCAGGGGGACCAGAAGAGATAGATTTGACAGATTTTGGAAAGAGGTGCTGGTGAGACATGAAAGGAGACTGCTGATGTGAAAGATCTTGCCAGGGAATACCTAGCGGACAACGTCACATGGTCTGCTGAAACAATGCAGGAAAACACTAAGCATGGAAGAGAAACTCAGTCATCGCTACTATAGTTGTGTTTCATCCCAAATGTGTCTAAATAAACTTTCAATTTTGGATAGTTTTATATTACAGAAATCTAAAAACAGTACACAGAATTCCCATACAGACTTCCCCAGGTCTCCCCTAATGTTAGCATCTTATACAACCATGGTATATTTCAAGCTAAACTGTAGACTTACTATTAGCTTTCACCAGGTTTTCCACTTAATTCCAGGACATTGCACTTAGCTTCCATGTATTTTTATGTGCATATTTGTTTGTCGAAAAACATACACATTCACAGTGGTGAAAGTCACCTCTCCAGAATTCTTCTGAGCAGACCCAGATGAAGTGAGACTTTTGTACTTTGGTAACATCAGCTGTGGGCTTTACCCAGAGTTCTCACTAGCTACTGTCTTGGCAGGATATCAGCTCTGCAACCAACACTTTATTCTGTAAATGGAATTACTGCAGTAAGCAAACTCTTTCTTGAAAAGATTTTCTTTTAGAAGAATTAAAGATCTCATATGAGTAGTATACGATTCAAATGAAAAAAAGAAGCTTCAAATTTCAGGTACTCTTTTGAAAAAATTAATTCCCCCCAAAATTAACCTAGATTATAGAAACCAATTTTTGAGCCAGTTCAAACAGTTCAGAGTACCCAATGTATGTGTCTAATGTCTCTGAGATGACACTGCATTTTGACAACTTTGGCCTGTTCTGTCCTTGCCCTTGAGGTCTGCTCTCCCAGAGTAAGCTCAGAGAAACCAGGTGTGGGTAACTTACCACCTCCACCCTTGACCGTGGCTGCTTTCCTTCCCATGTCCTTTATCCCTTGGTCTCTATTCTGGTTCCTCTGTTTCCTGGCTTCATACTCCAAACCCTGATACCTACCCTAGTTCCTTTTACTTGTTTCTGTGTATTTTCATTTTTATACAAAACTATCCTATTAATTCACATTTGTTGGAGAAATTAGAGCCTACAGATATGCATAAAGGAAAAAATTGAAATTATTCCCAATCCTATTGATACTGATAGCCCTACATTCTGTTTTTTTTTTTTAATACACACACATATTTTCTCTCTAAATAGACTCCTACAGTGATAATAGCATAAAAATGCATAGCATCTGTGCCTATATCAGACCAGTTAATCCTTAAAATATTCCATGAAGGAAAACTATTATTATCGGCAGTTTACAGATGAGAAGACCAAGTGAATAATTAGCTTGTACTTAGTTCTGTCTTTGGTGGGTACCATGGATGATGGTCAGAGAGGCTGGACCATCCAGGGCTTTGAGGCCAACATTTGAAGGGGAAGAGCGATAGGATGGTCAGTCATCCTGGTTTGCTCAGGAATGAAGGGAGTTCTCAGGACGTGAACCTTTCCCTGTTAACCCCAGCAAAGCCCTAGGAGAACTGGACAGGTTGGTCACCCTAGATAGTCATTAACAATACAGATAAAGCCTATTGCCCTTAGGGAGTTTGCATCCTAGCAAAGAGAGACAGATTATAAACTGGTAAAGAAATAAACAAATGTGATATCAGGTGGATCCGGGCAATGGAGAAAATCAGGCAAAGAAAGAGGACAGAAGGGACTGGAAGGCGAGGGCTTGGGGAGTGGTCTATACTAGACTGAGTCATTGAGAAGTTCCAGTCTGAGACAGAAGGATAAGAAGAGAGAGTAACTTGCTGGGAAAATTCCAGGCAATGCAGCTCAAGCATCATGTGGGAGAGGACAGAGAGCCAAGGGTGAAATCTGAGAGTGGCCAGGGACCAGATCCCACAGGGCTAAGTGCCTTGGATGTCATTCCAAGAGAGAGAGCATGTTGGAAGGTTGGAGGAGAGAAGTAGAATTGTTGGATATCTTCTTCACAAGAACCACTCTGGTTGCTCTGTGAGAAGAGAGTGGAGGGGAGGAATGAGTGAAAGCAGGAAAGCTCATTGGGAAGCTCTTGCCATAATCTGAGAAAAGGACAAAATATGAATCAGAAAATGAGGGGCCTCCAACAGGACCGGAGCTAACATCCACCTGTCATCACTAGTGCAAACTGCTTAACTTCATTAGCCTTTAATCTTCTTATCTGTGGAGTGGGGATTAACAAATTGTGCAAGTTAAATGAAATCTTCTGTTGAAAAGGGACCAACAAAGTGCCTACTGTTCTATTGTGAACTTCATTAGCACTAAAATGCATAGCTTTGCCTATATCAGACCAGTTAATCCTTAAAATATTCCATGAAGGAAAACTATTATTATCGGCAGTTTACAGATGAGAAGACCAAGTGAATAATTAGCTTGTACTTAGTTCTGTCTTTGGTGGGTACCATGGATGATGGTCAGAGAGGCTGGACCATCCAGGGCTTTGAGGCCAACATTTGAAGGGGAAGAGCGATAGGATGGTCAGTCATCCTGGTTTGCTCAGGAATGAAGGGAGTTCTCAGGACGTGAACCTTTCCCTGTTAACCCCAGCAAAGCCCTAGGAGAACTGGACAGGTTGGTCACCCTAGATAGTCATTAACAATACAGATAAAGCCTATTGCCCTTAGGGAGTTTGCATCCTAGCAAAGAGAGACAGATTATAAACTGGTAAAGAAATAAACAAATGTGATATCAGGTGGATCCGGGCAATGGAGAAAATCAGGCAAAGAAAGAGGACAGAAGGGACTGGAAGGCGAGGGCTTGGGGAGTGGTCTATACTAGACTGAGTCATTGAGAAGTTCCAGTCTGAGACAGAAGGATAAGAAGAGAGAGTAACTTGCTGGGAAAATTCCAGGCAATGCAGCTCAAGCATCATGTGGGAGAGGACAGAGAGCCAAGGGTGAAATCTGAGAGTGGCCAGGGACCAGATCCCACAGGGCTAAGTGCCTTGGATGTCATTCCAAGAGAGAGAGCATGTTGGAAGGTTGGAGGAGAGAAGTAGAATTGTTGGATATCTTCTTCACAAGAACCACTCTGGTTGCTCTGTGAGAAGAGAGTGGAGGGGAGGAATGAGTGAAAGCAGGAAAGCTCATTGGGAAGCTCTTGCCATAATCTGAGAAAAGGACAAAATATGAATCAGAAAATGAGGGGCCTCCAACAGGACCGGAGCTAACATCCACCTGTCATCACTAGTGCAAACTGCTTAACTTCATTAGCCTTTAATCTTCTTATCTGTGGAGTGGGGATTAACAAATTGTGCAAGTTAAATGAAATCTTCTGTTGAAAAGGGACCAACAAAGTGCCTACTGTTCTATTGTGAAAACACTAGAATGCCATAGGCATTACAATGTTACATTGCTAATCTGATTTTTAAAGTTTATTTTATTTTATATTGGAGTACAGTTGATTTGCAATGTTAGTTTTAGGTGTACAGCAAAGTGACTCATATAGATAGATAGATATCCATTATTTCAGAATATTTTCCCATAGAACTTATTAAAAAATATTGAGTTTCATTCCCCATGCTATACACTATATCCTTTTTGGTTATGTATTTTATATATAGTTGTGGGAAGATCCCCTGGAGAAGAAAATGCCAACTCTCTCTGGTTTTCTTGTCTGATAAATCCCATGGACAGAGGAGCCTGGCAGGCTACAGTCCATGATATTGCAAGAGTCGGACATGACTTAGCAACTAAACCACTACCACCACCACTACCAGTTTGTATATGTTAATCCCAAACTCCTAATTATCCCTCCCTACCTCTACATTTTCCATTTGGTAACCCTAAATTTATTTTTGAAGTCTTTGAGTCTGTTTCTGTTTTGTAAATAAGTTTATTTGTATAAATCTTTTTTAGATTCCCCATATAAGTGCTATCATATGGTGTCTGTCTTTCTCTGATTTAATTCATTTAGTATTCATTTAGGATCATAATCTCTAAGCATATCCACCTTGCTACAGATGACTCATTATTAAAGCTAATGACTAGTCACACAGAGATGCAGGTTGCCTTGCACTGGTTGTAGTCTTCTACTTCTATCATTGTAGGTTTAGGCTCTTCTGATGTAGTTGTAAACATTAACAATTTCCAAAATATACTTAGTGGTTTATGTTCCTATATTGTTTTTCCTATGGTCTCTCTACTCAGGGATGCTGTTCTGTCTACCCCTATTCCAGTTCCACTTGGCCAAATACAAAGTCTCCTCTGAGGAAACTTCTGTAGGTCTTTTAATCCAGAGGAGTCAGCTGCTGCTTTCTCATTATTATCATACAATCTTGGCATTTCTAACTCGGTTATACCTGACAGCCTTTTATCATAGTTTTGCATATGCCCTTTTTCCCAGTTAAATGAAATCTTCTGTTGAAAAGGGACCAACAAAGTGCCTACTGTTCTATTGTGAAAACACTAGAATGCCATAGGCATTACAATGTTACATTGCTAATCTGATTTTTAAAGTTTATTTTATTTTATATTGGAGTACAGTTGATTTGCAATGTTAGTTTTAGGTGTACAGCAAAGTGACTCATATAGATAGATAGATATCCATTATTTCAGAATATTTTCCCATAGAACTTATTAAAAAATATTGAGTTTCATTCCCCATGCTATACACTATATCCTTTTTGGTTATGTATTTTATATATAGTTGTGGGAAGATCCCCTGGAGAAGAAAATGCCAACTCTCTCTGGTTTTCTTGTCTGATAAATCCCATGGACAGAGGAGCCTGGCAGGCTACAGTCCATGATATTGCAAGAGTCGGACATGACTTAGCAACTAAACCACTACCACCACCACTACCAGTTTGTATATGTTAATCCCAAACTCCTAATTATCCCTCCCTACCTCTACATTTTCCATTTGGTAACCCTAAATTTATTTTTGAAGTCTTTGAGTCTGTTTCTGTTTTGTAAATAAGTTTATTTGTATAAATCTTTTTTAGATTCCCCATATAAGTGCTATCATATGGTGTCTGTCTTTCTCTGATTTAATTCATTTAGTATTCATTTAGGATCATAATCTCTAAGCATATCCACCTTGCTACAGATGACTCATTATTAAAGCTAATGACTAGTCACACAGAGATGCAGGTTGCCTTGCACTGGTTGTAGTCTTCTACTTCTATCATTGTAGGTTTAGGCTCTTCTGATGTAGTTGTAAACATTAACAATTTCCAAAATATACTTAGTGGTTTATGTTCCTATATTGTTTTTCCTATGGTCTCTCTACTCAGGGATGCTGTTCTGTCTACCCCTATTCCAGTTCCACTTGGCCAAATACAAAGTCTCCTCTGAGGAAACTTCTGTAGGTCTTTTAATCCAGAGGAGTCAGCTGCTGCTTTCTCATTATTATCATACAATCTTGGCATTTCTAACTCGGTTATACCTGACAGCCTTTTATCATAGTTTTGCATATGCCCTTTTTCCCCATAAGGAAACTAGAGGTCAGGGGCAGCATTTATTTCATCTTGGATCTTACGAGGAAGGGAATGCTATCCACTATACAGCTCAGTCCCTGGCACATAGCAGAAACTTAAGAAATCCCCTACTACTCACCATAAGAAAGAATGAAATAGTGCAATGCCATTTGCAACAACATGGATGGACTTAGAGGTGATCATACCAAGTGAAGTAAGTCAGAAAAAGAAAGATACATATCAGGCTTCCCTGATATCTGGCTCAGTGATAGAGAGTCCCCCAGCCAATGTGGGAAACAGGGGTTCAACCCCTAACTGGGGAGGATCCCACATGCTGCAGAGCAACTGGGCCTCAATAGTTGTGGAGCAACTATTGAGCCTCTGCTCCAGAGCCTGGGAGCAACAACTAATAAAGCCCATTTGCTTTGCAACAAGAGAAGCCACAACTGTGAGAAGCCCATACCCAGCTAGAGAGGACTCCTGCTCTCTACACAGACTCCATGCGTAGTGAAGACTCCACGCAGCCAGAACTAACTAAATCAAATTATTAAAAATAAAGACAAATATCATATTATACCACATGTATATGGAACAAAAAATATATGATACAAATGCACTTACAAACAAGAAATAGACTCACAGACTGAAAACAAACTTATGGTTACCAAAGGGGAAATGTGGGAAGGAGAATAAATTAGAAGTTTGGGGTTAACATTTTCATGTTACTATATATATAAAATAGATCATCAATAGAGACCTACTCTATAGCAGGTTGCCTTGCACTGGTTGTAGTCTTCTACTTCTATCATTGTAGGTTTAGGCTCTTCTGATGTAGTTGTAAACATTAACAATTTCCAAAATATACTTAGTGGTTTATGTTCCTATATTGTTTTTCCTATGGTCTCTCTACTCAGGGATGCTGTTCTGTCTACCCCTATTCCAGTTCCACTTGGCCAAATACAAAGTCTCCTCTGAGGAAACTTCTGTAGGTCTTTTAATCCAGAGGAGTCAGCTGCTGCTTTCTCATTATTATCATACAATCTTGGCATTTCTAACTCGGTTATACCTGACAGCCTTTTATCATAGTTTTGCATATGCCCTTTTTCCCCATAAGGAAACTAGAGGTCAGGGGCAGCATTTATTTCATCTTGGATCTTACGAGGAAGGGAATGCTATCCACTATACAGCTCAGTCCCTGGCACATAGCAGAAACTTAAGAAATCCCTTACTACTCACCATAAGAAAGAATGAAATAGTGCCATTTGCAACAACATGGATGGACTTAGAGGTGATCATACCAAGTGAAGTAAGTCAGAAAAAGAAAGATACATATCAGGCTTCCCTGATATCTGGCTCAGTGATAGAGAGTCCCCCAGCCAATGTGGGAAACAGGGGTTCAACCCCTAACTGGGGAGGATCCCACATGCTGCAGAGCAACTGGGCCTCAATAGTTGTGGAGCAACTATTGAGCCTCTGCTCCAGAGCCTGGGAGCAACAACTAATAAAGCCCATTTGCTTTGCAACAAGAGAAGCCACAACTGTGAGAAGCCCATACCCAGCTAGAGAGGACTCCTGCTCTCTACACAGACTCCATGCGTAGTGAAGACTCCACGCAGCCAGAACTAACTAAATCAAATTATTAAAAATAAAGACAAATATCATATTATACCACATGTATATGGAACAAAAAATATATGATACAAATGCACTTACAAACAAGAAATAGACTCACAGACTGAAAACAAACTTATGGTTACCAAAGGGGAAATGTGGGAAGGAGAATAAATTAGAAGTTTGGGGTTAACATTTTCATGTTACTATATATATAAAATAGATCATCAATAGAGACCTACTCTATAGCATAGGAAACTATATTCAACATTTTATAATAGCCTATGGTACAAAAGAATCTGAAGAAAGAAAAATACATGCATCACGTAATCTCGGAAGTGACATACTATCTCTAATGCCACATCCTATTTCACACAGGCCCACCCTGATACCCTGGGGGAGGGATTCCACAGGGGTGTGGATACTGAAAGGCAGACATCCCTGGGACTGGGGGCTTGGAGGCCACCTACCACAAACAGCGATAATTTTCCCTGTGACTGTTGGGAATAAAAACCTAGGTGTTCTTAGCTTGTCCTGCTTAAGGGACTCTGATGGTCTCAGGTCACTCCCAGATAGACCCAGGGTCTCTGCAGTGGACACAGAGCTCTCCAGACCTATCTCCTGTCTACTTTCCCAGCCACATCCTCCTCCTCCCTTCTTGATACTTTAAGCTCCACCTCTATCAAACTCTTTGGTTTCCTGGCATTTGTCCATGCTTTCCTTCTGCTTGGAAGGCCCTTATTTTCACCACATGGTCAGCCTAGTAAGCTTTCATTCTTCCAACCATCCTCACATCCTGCCTCCCTCTGAGGGTTTCTCCGCTCATCTTCAGATAGCGTCTGTTGGTGGGGACGTCCTCTGTGCACAGACCCAGAATGCACTCCTCCCTTACACATCATATGGCACTAGAAGGATTTCCTTTGGGCCTTGACTTGGATTTAAGCCCTGACTCTGTATTGTATTGAGTGACTTCAGGAGAAAGGAAAAGACCAAACATTTATTACACTCCTTGAGAGCCAGCGACTACCTCAGACACTTTCTTAGACATTATCCTATTCCGTCACATACATTTTTCCACCTGGGGAAGTGATTGGACCTCCTTAGATTGCAGTTAACTCATTAATACCATGAGACTATTTCCCAAGTCTGCCCTGGACACTTCCACTCATCTGTGCTTGATATACCACCTCTCCTGCCCTGGGACACACTCTGCTCCATCTCCATGTGTTTTTTCTTCCACAGTTCCCTCGGGATCTAATCCCATCTTTATTCCTTTGGAGCTGGGCAACCTTAGGAAAGTTACTTAACTTCTCTGAAGCCAGAAAATAGCAGTAGCTAACAACCGCTGCTGATACTGTGTGAATCCTTCGTGAGTCTGTGATTGTCAGGCATCCCTGGAGTAGTGTCTGACACATGGAAGTGAAAGTGTTCGTGGCTCAGTCATGTCAGACTCTTTGTGACCTCATGGACTGTTGCTCACTGGGCTCACCTTCTCCAGGTGATCTTCCTAGCCTAGGGACTGACTTGGAGTCTCCTGAATTACAGGCAGATTCTCTACCATCTGAGCTACTTGTCTGATCCCTGTCTGACATCTGTAGGGCTCCCTAAATGGTGTTTCCCTGTCTTTCTTTCTTTCAGGACCAAAGCAAACATGCACCCAAATACCACTCACACCCTCCACCCAGAGCCCATTCTATTATGTCTCCCTTTCTCCTGTCAAGGCTACCATTTTCAAAAATGTAAGCACATGTCTCAGAAATTACTGAGGGGAAGGTGTGCATCTTGCCCTTCCAACGTGGAGGCAGGTCTCAGGAAAGTCACCCCTGTGACAATGACACTATGAAGCTGGGCTTGTTCGAACTTGCATGCAAGTCTTGATTTCTCTATTCACAATGAGAAAAAGAAAACTACCTGACAGGGCTAGATGGCAATACTGGTATTTTAAAAAGAGTCTCTAGGGACTTCCTGACGCTCCAATAGCAAAGACGCCAAGCTCCTCGCACAGGGGGCACAGGTTTGACCCCTGGTAAGGGTACTAGATCTCATAGGCTGCAACTAAAGCATTTTCATGGTACCACTAAAGCACTCACATCACGGAACTTCAACCTTTTTTTTAAAAAAAAGCTCCCAATATGCAAGAGCCATCCGTCACATACATTTTTCCACCTGGGGAAGTGATTGGACCTCCTTAGATTGCAGTTAACTCATTAATACCATGAGACTATTTCCCAAGTCTGCCCTGGACACTTCCACTCATCTGTGCTTGATATACCACCTCTCCTGCCCTGGGACACACTCTGCTCCATCTCCATGTGTTTTTTCTTCCACAGTTCCCTCGGGATCTAATCCCATCTTTATTCCTTTGGAGCTGGGCAACCTTAGGAAAGTTACTTAACTTCTCTGAAGCCAGAAAATAGCAGTAGCTAACAACCGCTGCTGATACTGTGTGAATCCTTCGTGAGTCTGTGATTGTCAGGCATCCCTGGAGTAGTGTCTGACACATGGAAGTGAAAGTGTTCGTGGCTCAGTCATGTCAGACTCTTTGTGACCTCATGGACTGTTGCTCACTGGGCTCACCTTCTCCAGGTGATCTTCCTAGCCTAGGGACTGACTTGGAGTCTCCTGAATTACAGGCAGATTCTCTACCATCTGAGCTACTTGTCTGATCCCTGTCTGACATCTGTAGGGCTCCCTAAATGGTGTTTCCCTGTCTTTCTTTCTTTCAGGACCAAAGCAAACATGCACCCAAATACCACTCACACCCTCCACCCAGAGCCCATTCTATTATGTCTCCCTTTCTCCTGTCAAGGCTACCATTTTCAAAAATGTAAGCACATGTCTCAGAAATTACTGAGGGGAAGGTGTGCATCTTGCCCTTCCAACGTGGAGGCAGGTCTCAGGAAAGTCACCCCTGTGACAATGACACTATGAAGCTGGGCTTGTTCGAACTTGCGCAAGTCTTGATTTCTCTATTCACAATGAGAAAAAGAAAACTACCTGACAGGGCTAGATGGCAATACTGGTATTTTAAAAAAGAGTCTCTAGGGACTTCCCTGACGCTCCAATAGCAAAGACGCCAAGCTCCTCGCACAGGGGGCCCAGGTTTGATCCCTGGTAAGGGTACTAGATCTCATAGGCTGCAACTAAAGCATTTTCATGGTACCACTAAAGCCCTCACACATCACGACAGAAACTTGGTACAACCCAATAAATAAATATTTTTTTAAAGATAAATAAAAAATTAAACAAGAGTCTACACCAGGACTTAGCATACAGTAGGTGGGGCTTCCTGGGTGGCGCTAGTGGTAAAAGAGCCTGCCTACCAATGTAGGAGAACTAAGAGACGCGGGCTTGATCTCTGGATCAGAAAGATGCCCTGGAGGAGGAAATGGCAACCCACTCCAGTATAGTCAATGGGAAAATCCCATGGACAGAGGAGCCTGGCAGGCTACAATCCATGGGATCACAGAGAGCTGGGCGCGACTAAAGTGACTTAGCACAGCACAGATTTCAGTGTGTTTTAAGCCATTTCTAGGACACACACACTGCCCTTGTATTTGTCAATAATTTAGGCTTCCCCGTTCAGCACAACCACACCTTAGCCACCCAAATATGGCCTTTTATTAGCATACAGCCTCACTCATTAGGCTCCATGCTGAAAACTAATTAGGTCTGAGTCTCATTTGCTGGCAATTATGTCACCTGTCCCTGGAAGTGCCAGGCTAACCCTTCAACATGCCAAGTTCACAATGAAGAGACTTCCTTCTCATGACTCACATCACGTAGCTTCATTATTTATGTACAAGTCGGAGGTGATCTTTGGCCTTTTAAAATTACATTTATTTTTATTGTCTTCTGTAATCCTATCATATTTTCAATTACCCACCCATTCATCTGGAAGCAGATTTCCCCCCTTTGACAGAAAAAAAACAAGTAATTTTACAAAGTAGCTCACATCTTTCTGTTCCAGTCAGAGAATCTCTTGGTTCAGCATTCTGTCCTCTGATTTCTCAGAGAATTTAGAGAAGAAAGGTAATTTCTTAGTAACAAAAAGATGCCCACTTTCCTTCCTTCTGTGTCAATTACATACACAGTGACTCAAAATAATTTGAAATCATATATTATTATTTTTGCCACAGCTTTGAATAGTAGCAGGAAACAGTCTTTATAGCATAAGTGCTTGAATCAGCTACTTTATTCTTTCAGGATTACAATTAAATCCCCTACTTCAAATCTAGAAACCCAGTCCCCTCCTGTTTTAGACTGTTATTTTAAAGCTTTTCAATGATTTTTATTCATTTGTTTGTTTCTCCAATTTATCTACTTATCCAAGGCAACAATAGGGTGGTGAAATGTTCATCCTAAAATATTTTTCAAAGAGAATCAGCATTCTGGTCATTAATTAGACAGCCTGTATAAGCTGAGCTAATGGTGAGTCTCCAGTGACTACTTCTCAAGAAAGCAGATACATTCCTTGAACGTTTGAGCACAGCTTGGCCGAGGTCTGAGAAATCACTGTGGGTGAAGGGAAGTTTGGGAAGTTCTCAGAGGCAGGCAGGTACATTACAACTGAAATGCTGAGGCTACAGTTTTGAAGGAGAACTTGAGCAAAACATATCTCCCCCTTGTTCTTTGTTTTATCCTAAGCTCATTGCCAGAGCATAACAGATGCTTCTTGGGTTTCTGTTCGAGATGGAGGGTTGGAGGGACAGTGGTTCCAAGTGAGCTGCCGTACCACAGTGAACGAGGAACTTGCTTTGCCGATCTGCCCCACTCAGTCATGGATGAAAAATACAGGTCAGAGCAGGGATACTGGACTCCCAAGGCCGTCAGTGGTAGAGCTGGGCCTAGCACACAGACCTTCTGCCTGACCCGGCCCTGTGCTCTGGCTGCTGGACATGCTGCCCTCTGTCCTGATATATTGAGTCACGGACCTTGTGCTCAAGTCAGAGTTGATAGAGGATATCTTCATCCATTCATTCTATTTCTTCTACCTTTAGAATAAAAAGGGGTGGTGGTGACAATAGTGGAATCGTGAGAGAACACAGTTAGCCAAGCCCACTTTTCACCTGTGGATAAATCCTGCAGGGAGGCAGGAAGCCAAGGATGCCAGCTGCTCAGAAAAGGGATGTGGAGTCAAAGAATAAGCAGCATCAAAACCAGAGGCAGAAACTGGGTCCCAGCCAGGACAGAAAAGCCATTGCAAAGTGTCAAATCATAAAGAATTCATTCAGCCCCTCCCGAGGCCTCTACTGTAGGCATAAGAGACATGGTGACTAAAAAGATGCCTTCAGAGAACTCATAGTCTACTGAAGGACTCAGAGAAGTGCAATGGGAACTACAGTGTAAGTAGTAAATGCTGGAGCAGAGTGATTTCCATCTTCAGCTACACCTGAGAATCACCCAAGAGCTTCTTAAAAAAAAAAAAAAAAGATACTTGGGCTGTACTAAAGCCAACAGAACCTAATTTTTGATGAAGGGAAGTTAACTTGTTATTTGCTAAATCTACATGTTTGATTGTAATACATATTGAGGGTTGGCCATGACTTCAAAAGAGGAAAGCCCAGGGTGATATGGGGACCATTATCTCAAACTGGGATGATCACAGCCATTGAATAACCTGGGGAGCATCATAAAAATTGATTTTTAAGTGCCCTTAAAGACCTCCTAAGTCAGAATTGCCAGAGACTGGAGACCTGGAATCTATCTTTTGGCAAAGCTTCTAAGGTGGTTCAGACGGCCAGTCAGGTGTAGGAATTCAATAGAAATAGAATGTGAACCATAGGTATAATTATATATTCTCTAGTAGCCACATGGAAAAGGTAAAAAGAAACAGGTACAATTAATTCTAATATTTTGTTTAAGGTAATGCATTCAAAATGTTATTATTTCATTTTGTGTATGATCAGGCCACTCAGGATGGCTGTTCTTCTGTTCTCTATACCGCCACTGCTTGACCAGTCGCTGCTTCACCTACACCCTACTCACTTGACTGACTTTCCGTCTTGATCAGAGAGTCTGATCAGTAAAGGCCTACATACTTGCCCTCTGGCCCCAGCTAGTGATTGTTCTAATCTTGAGATCCGAATATCTCCACTAGGGTGGCTTATCAAAGGAATGGTGAGGGGTTTCCCCTGGTAACTGAGAAACCAATCTAACGTCAGTTCTTCTATAACTAGGAACCTCCCTCCTTAGCAAAGATTGCTGCCATGTCTTGCCTGCTGTCTGCCATCCACAGTGGAGTGTTGCTCCAGGACCTGTTCACTTCAGACATGTAAGATCCCCAATCTGTTAAACCATTGATTTCTCTTTCACTGACTCTGGGCTCTTTTCTAGGTCTTAAGGCTGGGCAGCTACAGAGTTGGGTTGTAGCCCAACATCATGGGATTAAAAAACTTGCTTATCCTTTACCTTCTTTTTTTTTATGCTAGGTTTTTGAAGTCTGGTGTGTTTTTGACACTTGCTGCTCCAGATCACACTGTCCACTTGCCAAAGGCAGGACTGTGTGTGCTGCATTTCTGCATCTCCAGTACCTAGTGCCAGGCCCCATCTGGTGGAGGCATTGCTTTGGGACTTGGTCCGAGGTCTCTGCATTCTAACCAATGAAACCCCTATGAACTGAAGCACAGAGGCATGGAACAATGTGATGGGGGTTGGGCAAGGGGAAGATGGTATAGAATGGGAGAAGCAAGTTGTGTAGGAAGTGAGTCTGGGGAGGGAAGCAGGGCCCCATCCCAGAAAGCGAAGGTTTTGCAGGACATCTTAAGGAGTTTTGGGTTTCCTCAGCTGTGACCAGTGGCTCTCCTCTTCCCTTGGATAGTTTTTTTTTTTTTTTTTTTTTGTCTCATGAGCCTTCCACCAGGCTTTTTTCTCCATTATCATTACAATTTACTAATTTTAGAGTCATGAGCTAGTCAATGAGCTTTTCAAATTAATAAAGGCCAACTTACAGTCTTTCAGGTTATTTTGAAATTTTAAACCTTTATACATTATCAATTCAAAACCATAGTTTGAATTAAAAAAAAAAAAAAAAGATGACTAGACAAAACTTTATTTTTCCCTGTATTGTTCATTCGGTTAATCAGTGTGTACAAACTGCACCTACACTCCTTTGTTCCCTTAAAGGTGTCTGCGTCCTAATGCCCAGGGTCTGTGAATATGTTATGTGATGTGGCCAAGGGGAAATAAGGTTCTAGATGGAATTAAGTTTGCTTTTGTGCTAACTCTGAGATGAGAAAATTATACTGGACTAGCAGTGGGCCTAATATAATCACAAGGGGCTCTAGAAGTGCCAGAGGGAGGCAGAAGTGGGAGAACAAGAGAGATGACAACACGTGAAGGACTTGACTGGGCCTTGTTGGCTGTGAAATGGACCACCAAGCTTTAAACAAAGTAAATGTAAAGGACGTGCACTTCACTCAGTCATCTTCTTTATTTCTGTGAGATCAGAGCTCCAGGACCTCCAGGATGTGATAGGAGGTTTATCGGTTTGTTGAGACATGCCTTTGGGCAGGGTGACTAAGTGGGCCTCTTTTTGTTTGGAACCAGAGCAGTAATTAGGGGAGACTTTGCTGACTCTGAGAATCTGGTGAGCATATGCCTTTGCTGTTTAATTTCAACTTCAGATTTTGTCAGGGTCCTTAGAAGCCTCACTGTGGGCACATTAGATACATTTCAAGACAATAATAAAATGGATTTGAATTATCCCATCTGTTAGAATCCTTTCACAGAAATCTGTCCTGCTTTCTTGGCACTAGCAGACTGATCAAGTTTGTTATGGGATTTGTCACTGGCTGCCATCAAGTTCAGAGACCAACTGTTCCCATCCGGGGTCTTGATGATGTATTTTGTAGTGTAGTGGCACGTGGAACAATTGCAAGGCTGAAGTGCAACAGGGGAGATTAAAGTAAAACTCACAGTCTAGAGAGGTGCTGATACTTAATGGTCAAATGTGGACTGGCCCGGCCGTTTGCCAAGGGAAGTCTGGCCTAAAAGGCAAACTGCAGAGCTGATGAGGCCTTTACTGAACTGCAGGATGCCAAGTCATGCTGCAGAAGATCCCAGAGACATTTTGGTAGTATCTGAGGGGAGTCAAGGATAGCTTGAGTTTTCTCACTCCTAAGTCACGTCAGGCAGACACCATTTTATGAGTTTTATTTTTTGGATTTCATTGTAAGATTGCACTTAAAATTAATAAAGGCCTCCATTTCACCCTCAAAAACATAAAAAAGAAAAAACAAAACGATATACTATGTGGACAACAGAGAGTATTATGCCTGAGAGCCATCCCCAAGAATGTCCAAGAATGTATAATGATAGAATCCCATTAAGATAACAGATTCTGCAATGGTTACTTCAGGCAACTAGGTAGGAGGCACTGGAGATCTTGAATATTCATTCATTCCACAGATGGTTATTTTTCACCACTTATGACTTACATACAATGCTAGGCACTGGGAATATAGCTATGAATAAAGTAGCTGTGTTCCTTGCCCTCGTGTTATTTATTTTAGGGAATACAGACAATAAACATGAACATAAATAAATACAATTATCATGGCTTGAGGTTGGAAAATTAATGTGGTGACAGAAATAAAGGGGGAGAAATGCTACTTTTTGGTTCAAGGGTAAGGAATCTGCCTGCCATTGCAGGAGATGTGGGTTTGATCACTGGGTCAGAAAGTTCCTCTGAAGAAGGAAGTGAAAACCCACTCCAATATTCTTGCCTGGAGAATCCGATGGACAGAGGAGCTTGGCAGGCTATAGTCCATGGGGTTTCAAAGACTTGGACATGACTTAGCAACTAAACAACAACAAGTGCTAATTTAGAAAGGATGGTTGGAAAGTCTTCACTTAGTGCCCCTCAGCTGAACCCTAAAGCATATGATAAGCCAGCCAGGCAAAGAGCTTGGGAAACAGCATTCCAGGCTGTTAGAGAAATAGAACTGAGTGAGGTCTGAACAGAGCATTTGTATAAGATGAGTTGGAGCATAGAGAGGAGGCAGATCGTACAAGACCTCACAGGGCAAGGTTTTCTATAAATACAATGAGAAGTCTGGGGAAGGGGGAGTGAGGTTCTTTCATTTACATTTTTCAAAAACTGTTTCTTTCACCAGATGGCATTGGGAGGAAGTAAGGGCAAACAGAGCCCTTTTCCTAGAGACTGGTGTAGGCAGGTTACCAGGGCAGAGACTTTGGAAACGAGGAGCACAAGAGTTCAATTTTCAGAACCAAATGGAGCACAAGGAAAGTCTGCAGTAGGGTGAGCCCTCCATCATAAGTCAGGGGGTTGATGCCCAGGGTCAGATATGGCTGAAACCCCATCAGACCCCTACCTCAGGGGAGAATTGGTCCCACAGCCTGGAACAGGGCTGAGCTGAGGTCAACTGATTTGTAGCTCTTGGAGAGAGGAGGTCTGCAGAGTGTGCTGGAGGCCAGCCAGCATTTGGAACCAAGTGCTGCAACGAGCTTTAATCCACCTGGAGAGTGACTCCATACTGGCAGCCAACACAGACTCACATCACATCCACTTTCCCCACAAATTGCATCCACATTTTTGCAATTTGGTGTGTATTGATTTTCTCCGAAGGACCTCTTGTTGAGTTATTTAACTGCCACCATTGCAAAGGGCAGCAAGTAATTTTCAGAACAGACCCACTTCTTCTGAGAACTCCAATCCAGACCAGTCCTATAATTTCATTTCAGAGCACTCCTGGGTGATTATATTATCCAAATCTGGATGGTACTGCCGAATGAATGGTTCAACCATGAGGATAGAGATAACTGTCCATCTTCATCTCCATCTCAAAATAATTCTTTAAGTGGGAGTGAAGGCACAATGGAGATGTCCCTGGGAGACAAAGAGATAATGACGGAAACATTCTTTATGGTTCCACTTTAGGTAAAGATGAGCTGGCTGGAAAGTCTTCACTTAGTGCCCCTCAGCTGAACCCTAAAGCATATGATAAGCCAGCCAGGCAAAGAGCTTGGGAAACAGCATTCCAGGCTGTTAGAGAAATAGAACTGAGTGAGGTCTGAACAGAGCATTTGTATAAGATGAGTTGGAGCATAGAGAGGAGGCAGATCGTACAAGACCTCACAGGGCAAGGTTTTCTATAAATACAATGAGAAGTCTGGGGAAGGGGGAGTGAGGTTCTTTCATTTACATTTTTCAAAAACTGTTTCTTTCACCAGATGGCATTGGGAGGAAGTAAGGGCAAACAGAGCCCTTTTCCTAGAGACTGGTGTAGGCAGGTTACCAGGGCAGAGACTTTGGAAACGAGGAGCACAAGAGTTCAATTTTCAGAACCAAATGGAGCACAAGGAAAGTCTGCAGTAGGGTGAGCCCTCCATCATAAGTCAGGGGGTTGATGCCCAGGGTCAGATATGGCTGAAACCCCATCAGACCCCTACCTCAGGGGAGAATTGGTCCCACAGCCTGGAACAGGGCTGAGCTGAGGTCAACTGATTTGTAGCTCTTGGAGAGAGGAGTCTGCAGAGTGTGCTGGAGGCCAGCCAGCATTTGGAACCAAGTGCTGCAACGAGCTTTAATCCACCTGGAGAGTGACTCCATACTGGCAGCCAACACAGACTCACATCACATCCACTTTCCCCACAAATTGCATCCACATTTTTGCAATTTGGTGTGTATTGATTTTCTCCGAAGGACCTCTTGTTGAGTTATTTAACTGCCACCATTGCAAAGGGCAGCAAGTAATTTTCAGAACAGACCCACTTCTTCTGAGAACTCCAATCCAGACCAGTCCTATAATTTCATTTCAGAGCACTCCTGGGTGATTATATTATCCAAATCTGGATGGTACTGCCGAATGAATGGTTCAACCATGAGGATAGAGATAACTGTCCATCTTCATCTCCATCTCAAAATAATTCTTTAAGTGGGAGTGAAGGCACAATGGAGATGTCCCTGGGAGACAAAGAGATAATGACGGAAACATTCTTTATGGTTCCACTTTAGGTAAAGATGAGCTGGCTGGTCTCCTCAATATTTTCAATGCAGTTGGCTTCTCTGATTTTATGTGGGTATTCCTCAGATATTTTGACATTGCTCAAAGGGTTCGTGTAAAGCCTTAGACTCTTTTCTGGAAATTGCATTTGATCTAGTGCTGTTTTAAGAAAATAATCCTTTCTTATCTCCATCTATCTTATAGATGGAGATAAGAAATCTCCAGCATAATACCATCTATAAAATCATATTCACCAAAGGATATACTGTGATTCCTATTCTCTCTTTTTTACTGTATATGCGTTCTTTTTCACTTTTGCTGCCAGGAAGCCGGAATATAGATATAGAGTTCAATATTTTTAGGTTTAATCATAGTTGTCATATGATCCTAATGTTTGTATATATATATAGGTGCACACACACACACACACACATATATAATTTTATTTTTTTTCTGAATTTGCTATTTCTGTTATCTATTTATATTCACATATTCCTGGCCCTAATTATTTACCTCATTCTGCTTAATTTATTTCATTGTAAATATTTTAAGTCATCCAAAAATTTTTTTGTAAAGCAATAAGATGTAAAAAAAATAATGAAACTCTCCTGTTTTCATTCAGAATATCTTGTGAAGGTTTCATAAGAACATAAGTTCTATATAAGAATCCACAGATCCCACATGAGAAGCATACTCAATGCTGAGGTTTCCACACAAAGGGGGAAATCTGACTTTTCAAATATGATTGGAGCAAAAGGGCTATAATGTGGATTGATCAGAGCATTGGGAGTACCACGTCAACAAGATATGACCATATTAGGAGGGATAGAGAGTGTGGTGATATAAGTCATTATATCATAGGCCTTTGGAAACTTTACTAAGTGAAAGCATTTTGATACCATGAAAGAGATCTCTGGAGCTAGAAAGTCTGGGTTAGAATGTCAGCTGCCTCCCTTTTGAACTATATATACATTTTGGCATGTTATTGGACATCCTAGAGTCTCAGTTTTCTTATCTGTCAAAGGGGATAATGGTAGATATTGCCCAATGCTGTTGTTATGAAGACAGAATGAGTTAATACACATAAGGAAACAACACTAAGTGGTATAAACACTCAGTAAATCTTTACTGCTGTTACTATGGCGATTAGTCTCTTGCTTGGTAGTATACACTTTATTCTACTCCCACCATTATAGGAAAATGACATTTTTATTCCCCCATTAAAAATGTCTCAGGGCTTCCCTGGTGGTCCAGTGGGTAAAGAGTCCACCTTGCAGTGCAAGGGATCCCTGGCCCGGGAAGATCCCACACGCCGTGGAGCGGTTGGACCAGTGTGTCCAATTACAAGCCAGCACTCTGGAACGCATGTGCCCAGAGCCAGGGCTCTGCAACAAAAGAGGCTACTGCAATGGGAGGCTCACTCAGGCCAAAGAACAAAGATGGATGAAAATAAATAAATGAAAGACTAATAAAAAATGCCAAAAATTAACAACAACAACAACAAAAAATGAGTCTTAGACTAAGTGAGTTGCCCAAGTGCCAGAACCAGGTCCTTGGAGTCCAGCATGAATCTGTTTGACTTGAAAGACCATACTGCTCCCCATTTGATACACTGAACACATTCAACGTGATGGAGTCCACTGAAAACTCTTAGAGATGTTGGTTAAAATTTTTGTAAAACAATAAGATGTAAAAAAAATAATGAAACTCTCCTGTTTTCATTCAGAATATCTTGTGAAGGTTTCATAAGAACATAAGTTCTATATAAGAATCCACAGATCCCACATGAGAAGCATACTCAATGCTGAGGTTTCCACACAAAGGGGGAAATCTGACTTTTCAAATATGATTGGAGCAAAAGGGCTATAATGTGGATTGATCAGAGCATTGGGAGTACCACGTCAACAAGATATGACCATATTAGGAGGGATAGAGAGTGTGGTGATATAAGTCATTATATCATAGGCCTTTGGAAACTTTACTAAGTGAAAGCATTTTGATACCATGAAAGAGATCTCTGGAGCTAGAAAGTCTGGGTTAGAATGTCAGCTGCCTCCCTTTTGAACTATATATACATTTTTGGCATGTTATTGGACATCCTAGAGTCTCAGTTTTCTTATCTGTCAAAGGGGATAATGGTAGATATTGCCCAATGCTGTTGTTATGAAGACAGAATGAGTTAATACACATAAGGAAACAACACTAAGTGGTATAAACACTCAGTAAATCTTTACTGCTGTTACTATGGCGATTAGTCTCTTGCTTGGTAGTATACACTTTATTCTACTCCCACCATTATAGGAAAATGACATTTTTATTCCCCCATTAAAAATGTCTCAGGGCTTCCCTGGTGGTCCAGTGGGTAAAGAGTCCACCTTGCAGTGCAAGGGATCCCTGGCCCGGGAAGATCCCACACGCCGTGGAGCGGTTGGACCAGTGTGTCCAATTACAAGCCAGCACTCTGGAACGCATGTGCCCAGAGCCAGGGCTCTGCAACAAAAGAGGCTACTGCAATGGGAGGCTCACTCAGGCCAAAGAACAAAGATGGATGAAAATAAATAAATGAAAGACTAATAAAAAATGCCAAAAATTAACAACAACAACAACAAAAAATGAGTCTTAGACTAAGTGAGTTGCCCAAGTGCCAGAACCAGGTCCTTGGAGTCCAGCATGAATCTGTTTGACTTGAAAGACCATACTGCTCCCCATTTGATACACTGAACACATTCAACGTGATGGAGTCCACTGAAAAACTCTTAGAGATGTTGGTTGCAAACTGGATGGAAGCAAGTTTTCATAGTGATTCATTCACTGGAAAATTAGCTATGAGGGGATCAGTCATACTGCAAAGATAAGACTCCTTGCAGTCTCTGTCCTCAGGTAACTTCTAGACTAATAGAAAGAATGAATAAATCAAAAGAGAGTACATTGTGGAAAATGTCAGATCAAGGTACATACGATGACATAAGAGAATAAAGGGACAGAGCGTCTGATCCAGCTTCCTGGAATTGAATCCAGAAGATGACTATTAGTCCCAGGCACTTTCCACCACCCCACCAGCCCTTCATTAGAGATCACAGAACAGTAATTCTGCCCCTTTAAGAATCTCCACCTCATTATCATTATCCCCGCTCCTCTCTTACCCTTCCTTAACCTAGCAAAGCAAACCTAACTGCTGAAGGGTAATGTTACCTGGACCTCCACTGACATGCAGATTAAACCCTAATTTTTTAGGAATTTTGCAAGCTTGTTGTGAAACAGCCATTATTAAAAACTAAGTTAGGTGGACTTACATTTAAATAGATCATCTTGAAAACAAAGATAACTAATATGCAAAGCATATCACTTCTTTGTTATTTGACTGTACTTTACAACTATGAACTTGAGGTTACTTATGTCAATTATATGCATCTGGTGGAAAAGTCATAGCACGGGGAGCTTCTCAGAGCCCTTCCTAACACCACATTTGCCATGTCACATTAGTAGCTTGGAACCAGCCATGGTAGGATTTTGGATTGGTACAATGCAGGAATAAGAAAATGCTACAGATCAGAGCCAGTTAAGCATCTGCCTCTGTGTCACTGGTGGTCAACACACCTTTTCCTCCCTGCCCCCCACTTTCTTTAACAGTGATTTCATTTCTTCCCCTTCACTATGCCCACATCAGTCCCCTGATTGATCTATACTTTCATATTTCAGCTTTCTTATTTCCCTCAGGACATCGCTCCTTCCTCACACAGAATTTCTTCTGGCCTACAATATTTTCTACCTTGCCTTGGAAGTTGATATGCTGATGGATAAACTTCCTTTGATGTCAGGAAGTCTACTATCACCTAACTGACTACTAGGCAGTATTGCTGACTGTGCATCGTGATGTGGGCATCTAGTGATAGTGGTCATCTAGAGAAAGCTCCGCTGGTCATCAACACACAGTGGGAGCCTAGACTTAAGCCTGGACCTCAGGTCTCTGCCTTTGCTGTGTCCTGTTACCAAGATACTCTCCAGGGCACTCATTAGTGTTTTTTTGATGCCTTCCTTGATTTATTTAATTGGATTGCAGCACACCCTAAACATTTGAAAAGAATTCAAGCACAAGTTGCCAAGCCCTCTCTTAATGAACGTTCTGTATGACATTATTTGCCAAGAAAATCATTCCTTTGATAGAAATCAGGAGGTTGAATGAAGAAATCAAGACACCTATTTTTCTCTTGCTCTTCACAATATAACTATTTGTTTCCAGAAGTAGTATTTCTGTCTCTCTCCTTCCAGTCATGGTGGACACTTTGCCTAAGCATAAATGAAGTTAGCTGAATGGCTCTTCACTTATGTCATTCATATAATTTCTTACCACTGCATTCTATCATGTGTTAATGAGCGCAAGATCCTTGAGTTCTTTTATCAGCTAAATTCTTAAATCCTTTCTCCCAAGTGTGCAGATGGCATGTATTCTGTCCATAAAATCTATATTGGTTCATGTGCCCAAAGTGATGACAGGCAGCGTGGATCCTGGAGGGAACTGGTCCCCTGCATGTCACTGTTTACATAAGGCAGCATAGAGAGGAAAAAAGAACACAGACCATTAATCTCTTTCTTTACACAAAAGAAAGCTGAGACCTGGAAAGGTTGATATAGCAAAGGTTGCACAGTGAGTTATTTTTAAAGTGAATTTTAATAGTGATATCTTTAGCCTTGTAGCCCTCAACATTGTGTTGTTTTGCTAGCAATTTGTGCCATAATATTTGTACATACCTACTATTATCTACATCTCAGGGCATAGCATCATAAATTTATTCTGGATTATCTACTAATTGATGTATGATTTAATGATATAAGGGGCTGTGTTAGTTACTTATTGCTTCCTAGCAGCTAACAAAGTTCATGGTATAAAATAGATGTTCTGTACACTCAGATGTCTAATAAGCACTTAGTGTGTATTGCATTAGGTTTCCCAGGTGACACAGTGGTAAAGAATCCACCTGTCAGTGCAGGAGACACGGGTTCCATCCCAGGGTCCAGAAGACCCCCTGGAGTAGGAAATGGCAACCCAGAATTCTTGCCTATAAAATTCCATGGACAAAGGAGCCTGGCAGGCTCTAGTCCACGGGGCTGCAAAAAGTCAGACATGATTGAGTGTGCTGCACACAGCACAGCCTCAAATGAGTAGATAGCTGTGCATCTGTTTCCCAGCAAAAGGCATGAGGATATGTAGCTGTTGCTGTTTAGTCACTAAGTTGTGTCTGACTCTTTGGGACCCTATGGGCTTCCAGGCTTCTCTGTCCATGGGATTTTCCAGGCAAGAATACTAGAGTGGATTGCCATTTCTTTCTCTAGAGCAAATGTAGCTAGAGATGCCCAAGCATTGATCTGCAGAAATATTTTTCTCTCTCATGAACAAACAAAAAGGAAGAGTGAGAGTTACCATCACAAACACAACTTTGATTCTTTATTTGGTGGCTAGACTTTACAGGGGACCAAGATAAACTCCAGAATCAGTCTATCTGGGTTTGTTCTTAAGCACAGGTATATTTAGGCTTCCTGGGTGACTCAGTGATAAAGAACCCAGCTGCCAATGCAAGAGATACGAATTCAACCCCTTGGTTGGGCAGATCCTCTAGTGAGGGAAACAGAAACCCACTCTGGAATTCTTGTCCGGGAAATCCCATGGACAGAGGGGCCCGATTGGCTACAATCCATGGGGTCGCAAAAGAGTTAGACACAGCTTAGTGACTGACACAACAACAACATGAATATTTGATTGTTTTTATCATTCTGATAAGTTGAAGGTTTTAATTATTTTGATGAGATGCCTCTCTGTCTCTGGTAATACTGCTTATCTTGAAATATACTATATTAAATGTTTATATAGTCACACCAGTTTTCTTGTACACTGCATGTCTTGTTTCCTTTCTTCCACCTTCCACGTCTGTGTCATTATATGTAAAGAGAAATTTTTAAAGTGCATTTTTAAATAGTGACTATTAGCTCTTGTCTCATTACCAAGTCTAACAATCTTCGCTTTTTACATGGTGTTGACTCTACTTATATTTAACATAATTAAGGTAGAGTTGGATTTAAATCTGTCATCTCAGTTATTTGTTTTCTATTGTTCTATCTATACTTTGTTCTTTAATTCTTCTAGACTGACTTCCTTTGGTTAACCAAGTACTCTTGATATTTCAGTTTATCTCTATTAACTTTATCTCTATTTTTTGTATTAATTTTATAGCTTTCTATAGAAATTGCCTATGCACCTTGATTTATCACCGGCTACTTTCAAATAGTATTATATGACCTATATGTTATTTTATCAGTAATGTAAGACCCTAAACTGAATAATTCTATTCACCCCCATCTTTTTTCTGCGATTACTATTTGCCTCCTTTTTGGACTGACTTACCTTTCTGTGTTTGGCCCATTTTTCCAAATGCTTCAAAAGATCTCTCAAGTATTTAACCTTATCCAAAGAAGTTCATGGCTTAGAACTTTTCTTGTTCTATGGTTCTTTCTATATATGTGGTATCTTCTCATCCAAGCACATAATGAGAGTCCTTCTAAATTTTTTTTTAATCCTCCCTGCAGTATCTCTGCTTGAGTATATTTTGTGTTTCACATGGACTATTTCCTGTTGCATATTTTCTTCAGTGTCTAGTGCTAATTGACTGTTGGTTTGTATATAATCATGTGTGTGTGCACAATCACTCAGTTGTATCTGACTCTTTCAGACCCCTTGGACTGCAGCCCACCAGGCTCCTCTGTCCATGGGATTTCCCAGGCAAGAACTGGAGTGGGTAGCCATTCCTTTCTCCAGGGGACCTTCCAAACCTAGAGATTGAACTTGGGTCCTCCACATTTCAGGCAGATTCTTAACTGTCTGAGTCACCAAGCTTAGCCAGACCCCTTTTCACCACAGAACTTTATTCTTACGTGTCTTGGGATCCAGGACCACCAAATCCCAGCCTTTTCTAAGAGGCTTTGGGGTTAACGGACTGTCTTCACTTCGCTATCCCTTTTACAGGTACTCAGGGTTCAATTTCTGTCCTGTTGGCTCATTTCTAATCCATCTTCCAAAAATATGATGCTGTTCTCAGTACCAGCTCCTTTCTCCTCTCCTGTTCTCTTTCTTTGTATGTGCTTATTATTTGTATATACTAGGCTTGTCATTTGGGGCCAGTATTTTGGGAAAAAGTGGAGATAAATGCACCCATATTTGGCCCATTAGGTTCACCTGAAAACTCCTACCAGAGTAATTTTCAAAAATGAAGATTTGATCTTCAAATCATTCCCTTGCTCCAGATCCTTCAGAGCCTGCTTATAACTCTCAGTATGAGATGAATATGGTATAACTTACCAGACAAAAAAACTTCATGATAAGATACCTGCCTGCCTCTCAAGATTTATCACTGATTTCCTACATAGATGAGTCCAGTGGGATTGTCTGCCTGCCACCTTCTTTTGTGAAATTGCTCTTTTGTGCAAGAATCCCATCAGCATGGTTGTGAACAGATCTGTATTTTTCCAAAAATTGACCTTGGCACCCTCCTCATTGCTGACTGACTCAAGCTGAGCAGTGAACCCATGCCTTTTGCATTTTGAGAACATACAAAGCTCAGGGACTGTTGTAGCTATATTGCATATTCTCTAAGTCTGCAAAGCAGAAAAAACTTGTCTGGAGAGACTGAGGGAGAGGCCTTCCCAATGAGAACTTTGATTCTCTGATTTTAGTTCAGTTCTCAGTTCTATCTCCTCTTCTGCCCTTTGTTTTGGGGGACCTCTGACTGTCCTTGCAGTAAATTCCCTGCAAATGTAGAGCTCATAGTTAGTACTCAATATGTGATAACTGCTTTTATTCATTCTAGTCTCACTGAGTAATTCCTTCCAATTTCTGGAAAACAGAAATACATTTCATTCCCACATACATTCCTAATGTCCTCTGCCTGAATGTCCCTCCCTGCTTTTTTTCTGCTAGATGATTTTTATGCATATGACAAAATTCAGCACAAGGGCCTATTCTGGGAAGCTTTTCTTTCTTTCGTTTTTTTTTTTTTTTTTTTACAGATAACACTTACACTGAATCTCATAAGGACTCAGAGGATAACAGTATTTTTTTTTTTTTTAAGACTTATTTATTTATTTATTTTGGGCGGGGGTCTGGTTGGGGAGGGAGGGGAGCGGGCGGGCCACTTCTATTGGTCTTTCATTTCTCTATGTTCATCCGTCTTTGTTCTTTGGCTCCTGTGGGCCTCCCATCGCGGTGGCGTCTGTTGCTGCAGAGCGCTGGCTCTGGGCGCATGCGCTCCAGAGCTCCGGCTCGGTAATTGGACACATGGGTCCAGCCGCTCCGCGGCACGTGGGATCTTCCCAGGCCAGGGATCGAACAGGCGCCCCTTGCACTGCAAGGCGGTGTCCTTACCCACTGGACGACCAGGGGAAGCCCTCTAGGAAGCTTTTCTTAAATCTCCAGGCTACTTAACACATCTTTTTCTGAGTATCTTTCTATCATAATATGCATTACCAAATTTTGCCAAAGTTATTCATTTACTCTTCTCTCTTGATTGTGAGTTCCTTAGCAAGAGGAGCTGTAGTTACTTTGACCTTGTTTCCTCAGTATACGCAGAAAGAGAAAAACTAGGTTCATTAAGAGAACCATGCTGCCTGTTTTTAATTGATAAGAGTACTTAGAAACCCCCAAAAAGATGGAGCTGTATGTTACCTTTGACCTGTTTCCATTTTGAGAACATACAAAGCTCAGGGACTGTTGTAGCTATATTGCATATTCTCTAAGTCTGCAAAGCAGAAAAAACTTGTCTGGAGAGACTGAGGGAGAGGCCTTCCCAATGAGAACTTTGATTCTCTGATTTTAGTTCAGTTCTCAGTTCTATCTCCTCTTCTGCCCTTTGTTTTGGGGGACCTCTGACTGTCCTTGCAGTAAATTCCCTGCAAATGTAGAGCTCATAGTTAGTACTCAATATGTGATAACTGCTTTTATTCATTCTAGTCTCACTGAGTAATTCCTTCCAATTTCTGGAAAACAGAAATACATTTCATTCCCACATACATTCCTAATGTCCTCTGCCTGAATGTCCCTCCCTGCTTTTTTTCTGCTAGATGATTTTTATGCATATGACAAAATTCAGCACAAGGGCCTATTCTGGGAAGCTTTTCTTTCTTTCGTTTTTTTTTTTTTTTTTTAACAGATAACACTTACACTGAATCTCATAAGGACTCAGAGGATAACAGTAATTTTTTTTTTTTTAAGACTTATTTATTTATTTATTTTGGGCGGGGGTCTGGTTGGGGAGGGAGGGGAGCGGGCGGGCCACTTCTATTGGTCTTTCATTTCTCTATGTTCATCCGTCTTTGTTCTTTGGCTCCTGTGGGCCTCCCATCGCGGTGGCGTCTGTTGCTGCAGAGCGCTGGCTCTGGGCGCATGCGCTCCAGAGCTCCGGCTCGGTAATTGGACACATGGGTCCAGCCGCTCCGCGGCACGTGGGATCTTCCCAGGCCAGGGATCGAACAGGCGCCCCTTGCACTGCAAGGCGGTGTCCTTACCCACTGGACGACCAGGGGAAGCCCTCTAGGAAGCTTTTCTTAAATCTCCAGGCTACTTAACACATCTTTTTCTGAGTATCTTTCTATCATAATATGCATTACCAAATTTTGCCAAAGTTATTCATTTACTCTTCTCTCTTGATTGTGAGTTCCTTAGCAAGAGGAGCTGTAGTTACTTTGACCTTGTTTCCTCAGTATACGCAGAAAGAGAAAAACTAGGTTCATTAAGAGAACCATGCTGCCTGCTTTTAATTGATAAGAGTATAACAATATCTGATGCACTCTCCAAATAATTTCCTTCTTCTGATTGAAAGTGAAGTGAATGGTTAGTCACTCAGTTATGCCCAACTCTTTGCAAGCCCATGGATTGTAACCTTCCAGGCTTCTCTGTCCATGGGATTCTCCAGGCAAGAATACTGTAGTGGGTTGCCATTTCCTTCTCCAAGGGATCTCCCCAACCCAGGGATTGAACTCAGGTCTCTTGCATTGCAGGCAGATTCTTCACTGTCTGAGCCACCAGGGAAGCCCTTTATTCTGATTATTCTTTCCCAGGTGAGAGTCAACTTTGAAACCTAGTATAATTTTTACTTATTTTTCCTAATATTTTAATAAAACATAAGAATAATAGATTTTAAAGATATTCTCAGACTTTTTCTAGAATAAAATACTTGTATAAACTTACAGAAGAAGCATGGTCAAGGATTTTATTCTCTACCAATTAAGCAACCATATCAGAATAAGAAGCTGGTAGATAAGTGGTAAACATGTGTTGAACAAGAGAGAGGAAGTATGCAGGGTCTTTATTCTTTAAAATAACTGTGGGGCTAAAAATTAGGAAGGAATAAAATAAAAAATAAGGTTAAACCTTGTTGGGGCCTACTCTGCCCTTCTCATCATGCTAAGTGTTTCCATATCTATTAGGTTGACCAGAATATTCATTCAAGTTTTTTCGTTAACATCTTTTGGAAAAATCTGAATGAACTTTTTGACCAACCCAATACTTGCTTTTGGAGCTCACAAATCATCTTGAAAGGTGTTTAATTTAGGTGTTTTATACAAAGAAAAATCAGACTCAAAGAGGTATGAAACTTTTAAAAACCACACAGGTAGTTAGAAGCAAAAACAGAATTTAACTTAAAGTCATGGCACGTTGTTGTGAATTGATCTTTCCAAGTATTATATCTTTAAAGTACCTTTTCTCTTATATGAAGTTATACCTGGATGATAGGAATATGTGTTATTTACAGTCTTGTCATAGTTTTCTCATTTTATACAATGAGCATATATAATTTT
This sequence comes from Tragulus kanchil, assembly GCA_022376925.1. Classification (NCBI taxonomy): domain Eukaryota; kingdom Metazoa; phylum Chordata; class Mammalia; order Artiodactyla; family Tragulidae; genus Tragulus; species Tragulus kanchil. The sequence continues at coordinate 99,654,500 of JAIOJX010000032.1, forward strand.
ACAATTAAAAACTACATTTGTTTAAAAATAAAAAAATTATTTTTTTTCTTTTTAATTTTGGCCTCAATAGGTTCATTAAGAGAACCATGCTGCCTGCTTTTAATTGATAAGAGTATAACAATATCTGATGCACTCTCCAAATAATTTCCTTCTTCTGATTGAAAGTGAAGTGAATGGTTAGTCACTCAGTTATGCCCAACTCTTTGCAAGCCCATGGATTGTAACCTTCCAGGCTTCTCTGTCCATGGGATTCTCCAGGCAAGAATACTGTACTGAGTTGCCATTCTCTTCTCAGGGGATCTCCCCAACCCAGGGATTGAACTCAGGTCTCTTGCATTGCAGGCAGATTCTTCACTGTCTGAGCCACCAGGGAAGCCCTTTATTCTGATTATTCTTTCCCAGGTGAGAGTCAACTTTGAAACCTAGTATAATTTTTACTTATTTTTCCTAATATTTTAATAAAACATAAGAATAATAGATTTTAAAGATATTCTCAGACTTTTTCTAGAATAAAATACTTGTATAAACTTACAGAAGAAGCATGGTCAAGGATTTTATTCTCTACCAATTAAGCAACCATATCAGAATAAGAAGCTGGTAGATAAGTGGTAAACATGTGTTGAACAAGAGAGGGGAAGTATGCAGGGTCTTTATTCTTTAAAATAACTGTGGGGCTAAAAATTAGGAAGGAATAAAATAAAAAATAAGGTTAAACCTTGTTGGGGCCTACTCTGCCCTTCTCATCATGCTAAGTGTTTCCATATCTATTAGGTTGACCAGAATATTCATTCAAGTTTTTTCGTTAACATCTTTTGGAAAAATCTGAATGAACTTTTTGACCAACCCAATACTTGCTTTTGGAGCTCACAAATCATCTTGAAAGGTGTTTAATTTAGGTGTTTTATACAAAGAAAAATCAGACTCAAAGAGGTATGAAACTTTTAAAAACCACACAGGTAGTTAGAAGCAAAAACAGAATTTAACTTAAAGTCATGGCACGTTGTTGTGAATTGATCTTTCCAAGTATTATATCTTTAAAGTACCTTTTCTCTTATATGAAGTTATACCTGGATGATAGGAATATGTGTTATTTACAGTCTTGTCATAGTTTTCTCATTTTTATACAATGAGCATATATAATTTTTACAATTAAAAACTACATTTGTTTTTAAAGACGAAGAAACTCAAGAAAGTGAAATTATTTTTTTTTCTTTTTTAATTTTGGCCTCTTTTATTAGTCTTCCATTTACTTATTTTCATCCATCTTTTATTCTTAGCCCTGTGTGGGCCTCGCATGGCAGTTGGTCTCTCTCTTTGCAGACAGCCAGCTCTGGGTGCATATGTTCCAGAGTGCTGGCTTGCAATTGGACAGGCCAGCCCAGCCATTGCTACATGGGATCGTCCCTGGCCAGGGATGGAACCAAGGCCCCTTGCACTGCAAGGCGGACTCTTTACCCACTGAACCACCAGGGAAGCCCAAAAAATTACATTTTTTTTTTTTTTTTTTAAAAGCAATTCCCGGACATCTCAGGTGATCCAGTGGGCGGAGAGTCTGCCTTGAAGTACAGCAGGCACTTATTCGATCCCTGGCCAAGGAGAATCCCACGTGCTGAGGAACAGCTGGACTGGCTTGTCCAGTTGCCAGCCAGCGCTCTGGTGCGAGAGAGGCCACTGTGATGGGAGATCCACACATACCAAAAAGAGTAAAGATGGATGAAAAATAAGCAATGATGTAGAGGCAAAAACAAAAACAATTTCCTTAGATCCGTAGAAGTGACAGTGGATTATATTGCTTTAAACAGCTAAGTGTTAATTAGAAGGATCATTATATTTGATTAGTGTGCAGTAGGATATAGTACTCTGGCAATTTCCCCAAATCTTTGCTATTAGTTATCACACAAGCCTCCTAGACAACTTGTTTCTCAGCACCGATGGCTGTTTTCCCTCTGGGGGCTTTGATGTGGAGCAGCAGAGTGATCTACAACAACCTGGCTTGTCTAGGAGAGCCTTCTGACTCTCTGAGCTGCGGTTTCCTCATCTGAAAATGAAGCGTAAGATTCACACCTTGAAGCCTATGGGAGAATTGGAGGAGTTGATTATAGGGCCAACACATGAAGAGGACCCGCAGCAGAGCAGCAGAGGGAAATGGTCCAGCAAGATGCTTAGGAGCATGTCTGGGGTTCTAGCATCTGGGCCATTTGTTATGTGCATGCTAAGTCACTTCAGTCTTGTCCAGCTCTTTGTGACCCTCTGGGCTGTAGCCTGCCAGGCTCCTCTGTCCACGGAATTCTCCAGGCAAGAATGCTGGAGTGAGTTGCCATGCCCTCCTTCATGGGATCTCCCCAACCCAGGAATCAAACCCATGTCTCTTATGTCTCCTGTATTGACAGGCAGGTTCTTTACCACTAGTGCCACCTGAGAAGCCCTGTTTGTCATACAACCTTGAGAAAATTACTTAACTTCCTTGTCTCTGCTTCCTCATCTCTAAAATGGAGATAGTATTTATAGAGCTGATATAAGGAATAAAGTAATCTAAATAAAACCCTAGGAGCAGTGTCTGACCTCTAGTTCACTGGTAGTAACTATTAATAGTAGAAGTGAAATTATAGGAGCCATTGTTTATACTGAGAACTAGTATGAGAATGTCAGAGTTGTTCCTCCTAAGATAAATTGTTCCTCAGCTCCTGGGTCTACCACCTGGTGGGTAGGTGGTCTGATTGTATCACACGTGCACCATACCTACCCCCTTGTTGTGGCTGTCTTTGGATCAAATATCCTTTTAGATAGGTTCCAATCTCTTTGCTGATGGTTGTTCAGATGTTACTTGTGATTTTGTTGTTCTCATGAGAGGAGGTGAGCTCAGAGTCCTTCTACTCTGCCATCTTGTCCCACAGTCAAGAAATAGTTTTCTAACAATCCCATGTTTTAAAGTTTTCCCTCAGTCTGAGATGAACTGGAGCTGCTCTGGAGAGATGTCTCCGGAGTCACTTTTTTATTCAGTGTGTATTTACTTCAGGCAAGTACTTCTCCGTGCCCTGCACAGATAGTAGAAAGTCATAGCTTTCATTAGAGTAGGAGAGAAAGATAGCAGAGAGATAAACAACTAACAAATCAATAAACTAGATATTGTAGCCCGTCTTCAGAAACAGCATGCATTCTTACTCAAAAGTTGGTTCTGATATTGAAACTGATGATGCTGCACATATACCAACAAGGTATGAAATGATTAATTTTTCATGTAATAAGACTTTCTGGGGAGATTAGGGAAAGTGTCCCAAGATGGTCTGAAATGGTTTCAGAAGGTCAGGAAATGAGGTTGGTTTGGAAATTTTATAGTGGGTAGGAAGGAGACATGCGGTGAGGGTCTCGGCCCATGGGTAAATGATTATATGGTTTGAACCTCTCACCAACCCAAAGGAGGGCACACCCATAGTTTCTCATCAGCTTGTCCAGAAGTGGGGCAGAAGAAGGAGGACTGAGACTTAAAAGTCGTCAGCCTACATGAAAAACTGGAGCTGGACTGTTCATTACATCAGGTAGTTTCGGAGAGCTGTGAGTTCTGTTTTTAAAATATAGATTAATGCACTGATGATGGCCTGGAGTATGTAGGGAAAGGTAACATAAGGATAGTTTGGTTTCAGCCACAGAATCTCTGAAGAGGGTTTATTAGAGCTGACTCCTGAATGATAAGATCAAAAGCTAATTATTCAGAAGGGGATGTGATGCAAAGTCATGGAGAGGGACAAAGGCTAAGCAGAGTCCAGTGAAGAGACATGACAGGGTAAGAGAATGGAATGAGAAAGCTGAGAATCAGTTCCGGTGCTGATGCTGGTGACAACTATGACAACTGTTCTTATGTTTATGGTATGTCCGTGTTCTAGTTTCAGATGCCTGATTTTATGCAAGAGAGGGGTCTGTTTGACTCCGGCAGGAATGACACTATAAAGAAACAAATTTCTTGTGTTCAGTACAAGATGTCTTTATGGATGGTGAGAGCACCTTAATATGATGTTGTTCAGATGTTACTTGTGATTTTGTTGTTCTCATGAGAGGAGGTGAGCTCAGAGTCCTTCTACTCTGCCATCTTGTCCCACAGTCAAGAAATAGTTTTCTAACAATCCCATGTTTTAAAGTTTTCCCTCAGTCTGAGATGAACTGGAGCTGCTCTGGAGAGATGTCTCCGGAGTCACTTTTTTATTCAGTGTGTATTTACTTCAGGCAAGTACTTCTCCGTGCCCTGCACAGATAGTAGAAAGTCATAGCTTTCATTAGAGTAGGAGAGAAAGATAGCAGAGAGATAAACAACTAACAAATCAATAAACTAGATATTGTAGCCCGTCTTCAGAAACAGCATGCATTCTTACTCAAAAGTTGGTTCTGATATTGAAACTGATGATGCTGCACATATACCAACAAGGTATGAAATGATTAATTTTCATGTAATAAGACTTTCTGGGGAGATTAGGGAAAGTGTCCCAAGATGGTCTGAAATGGTTTCAGAAGGTCAGGAAATGAGGTTGGTTTGGAAATTTTATAGTGGGTAGGAAGGAGACATGCGGTGAGGGTCTCGGCCCATGGGTAAATGATTATATGGTTTGAACCTCTCACCAACCCAAAGGAGGGCACACCCATAGTTTCTCATCAGCTTGTCCAGAAGTGGGGCAGAAGAAGGAGGACTGAGACTTAAAAGTCGTCAGCCTACATGAAAAACTGGAGCTGGACTGTTCATTACATCAGGTAGTTTCGGAGAGCTGTGAGTTCTGTTTTTAAAATATAGATTAATGCACTGATGATGGCCTGGAGTATGTAGGGAAAGGTAACATAAGGATAGTTTGGTTTCAGCCACAGAATCTCTGAAGAGGGTTTATTAGAGCTGACTCCTGAATGATAAGATCAAAAGCTAATTATTCAGAAGGGGATGTGATGCAAAGTCATGGAGAGGGACAAAGGCTAAGCAGAGTCCAGTGAAGAGACATGACAGGGTAAGAGAATGGAATGAGAAAGCTGAGAATCAGTTCCGGTGCTGATGCTGGTGACAACTATGACAACTGTTCTTATGTTTATGGTATGTCCGTGTTCTAGTTTCAGATGCCTGATTTTATGCAAGAGAGGGGTCTGTTTGACTCCGGCAGGAATGACACTATAAAGAAACAAATTTCTTGTGTTCAGTACAAGAATGTCTTTATGGATGGTGAGAGCACCTTTAAGAGGTTATGAGTTTCCTGTTGCTGTTGGAGTGTCCAGAGAACCTGGATCCTATTGGCAAAGGAGATGCCATCTCTGGGGGTTTGGAGAGCTGGGCTAGGTGACCTGTAAGGCCAACGCATCTGTGTCAGCTCTGAGAGTCTGTTCTTCAGGAAACAAGGCCCTGAAAGAGGTAGACAGAAACGAAAGAGAAGAATGTGGGAAAACTGTGTCCTCTGTCATTGCTACACAGGTTGACCAATGCTGTGTTACTTCTAAGCACAGATCTCACCATAGCTATAGGGATTTCTGTTTAAACACTGCCAGATGAAGCCCAACTCTAGTTAGTGGCTTATTTGCATGTCAAATTAGGGTTCAAAGAAATGCAAATCTGAAAGCTTATTTGCTCACATAAATTTACCTTAGTAACCTGGAGGAAATTGTAAGGTTTAAAATTCTCAAACTGAAATTAATGGATAACTTTGGCCTCTCAATTCTCCTTTCCCTCACCTTTGGCCTTTTATATTCCTGTTTCAAATCACTCATATTCCATGAGCATTTAGGATGCCTCCTGTGTGGAAGACGCTGTGAAGAGAAGCAGGGGAAGCAGTCAAGACCCCTGCTTCCTGCCAGAGAAACCAGGCATAAAGAAACGAATGCTGTAACAATAGAGATACAAAAAAACAGGATAAGCAAGCAGGCAAGTACGCAAATGTTCAGTGTGATAATAGAGATACAGAAGTACAACAAAATAATTAATCAAATAAGTAAATGTAATAAGTAAATAAGCCAGTAAATAAATGGCACTTACTATAGGTCTGTCTCTGCCAGGGACTTTGAAACTAAAGGAGATATATTTTGGCAATCTGGAGAAATCAGAGAAAAACTTAATCAGACTTGTATTCACTTCCTCCTCTCCTCCACCTTTGACTAAGGCTGCAGACTCCTGGAACAGGCGATCATTTCTCATTCATCTTTTGCTTCCCAAGAACTGTAGGGTTCTCAATACTTCTTGAATGGGTGGATGGATACATAAGTGAGCAGCATTTGAGATGGACTCCAACTGGGGGTAGCATTTTAAGAGGGCAAGGTGATGGGAAAAACATTCTGAGGAAAATGACTCCGTGAGCAAAGGATCAGATGTGCAGAAATAGAAGCTGGCATTTACAGCAGCCCAGATGGTCCAATGTGGTGCTTTATTAGTTGCATGAAAGGAACAGCAGGAGGAAGAGCAGAAGGAAGGCTGGAGCCTTCTTGAGGGACTCGGAGAGTTACGGCGACAGTCTGAGCCCCATTCTGTAGGAGATTGGCAGTCGTTAGAAGTTTGTGAGCAATCAGATGACAAGATCAGAGGTGGATGGCTTTATTGTTCTCTACTCGTCATGGTAGAAGCAGTAGCTGTCATTGATGATTAAAGGACCATCTAGTGAGAGATCAAGTTTTAGAGAAAGTCAAAGAGCAATTACCTTGCTGGGGCGTGAATACAGCTTTATGTATTTATGAATCTGGAGGTTCAGGTCTTACGTCTCATTAATATTGCCGAGGAAATTGTAAGGTTTAAAATTCTCAAACTGAAATTAATGGATAACTTTGGCCTCTCAATTCTCCTTTCCCTCACCTTTGGCCTTTTATATTCCTGTTTCAAATCACTCATATTCCATGAGCATTTAGGATGCCTCCTGTGTGGAAGACGCTGTGAAGAGAAGCAGGGGAAGCAGTCAAGACCCCTGCTTCCTGCCAGAGAAACCAGGCATAAAGAAACGAATGCTGTAACAATAGAGATACAAAAAAACAGGATAAGCAAGCAGGCAAGTACGCAAATGTTCAGTGTGATAATAGAGATACAGAAGTACAACAAAATAATTAATCAAATAAGTAAATGTAATAAGTAAATAAGCCAGTAAATAAATGGCACTTACTATAGGTCTGTCTCTGCCAGGGACTTTGAAACTAAAGGAGATATATTTTGGCAATCTGGAGAAATCAGAGAAAAACTTAATCAGACTTGTATTCACTTCCTCCTCTCCTCCACCTTTGACTAAGGCTGCAGACTCCTGGAACAGGCGATCATTTCTCATTCATCTTTTGCTTCCCAAGAACTGTAGGGTTCTCAATACTTCTTGAATGGGTGGATGGATACATAAGTGAGCAGCATTTGAGATGGACTCCAACTGGGGGTAGCATTTTAAGAGGGCAAGGTGATGGGAAAAACATTCTGAGGAAAATGACTCCGTGAGCAAAGGATCAGATGTGCAGAAATAGAAGCTGGCATTTACAGCAGCCCAGATGGTCCAATGTGGTGCTTTATTAGTTGCATGAAAGGAACAGCAGGAGGAAGAGCAGAAGGAAGGCTGGAGCCTTCTTGAGGGACTCGGAGAGTTACGGCGACGAGTCTGAGCCCCATTCTGTAGGAGATTGGCAGTCGTTAGAAGTTTGTGAGCAATCAGATGACAAGATCAGAGGTGGATGGCTTTATTGTTCTCTACTCGTCATGGTAGAAGCAGTAGCTGTCATTGATGATTAAAGGACCATCTAGTGAGAGATCAAGTTTTAGAGAAAGTCAAAAGAGCAATTACCTTGCTGGGGCGTGAATACAGCTTTATGTATTTATGAATCTGGAGGTTCAGGTCTTACGTCTCATTAATATTGCCGATATAATCTCTTTTTCTCTCCTTTCCTGACTGTCGTGTCTGATATAGTTTTTCTTTAGAATCTTCGGTATTAATGTGTACATCTTAAGCTGTCATCTGGGGGACGTCTAACTGCACACTGTGTCTGATGAGAAGTCTTCCTCATTGGTCCCAGTATCCAGTCTCCAGTGTTTGCCTGAAGACCCCTTCCTCTTAAAGTGGTCCTCTCCCACGTACCCCACCCCAAAGCCTCACAGCTGTGAGAACTATAACACTTTAATGTATTAATCTATTTGTGTGAGTTCTTTCCATCATCTGTTCTTTGTGGAGCAAGACAAACATCCTTTTTTAAATTTTATTTATTTATTTATTTGGCTGCGTCAGGTCTTAGTTGTAGCATGTGGAATCTTTCCTTGTGGCACATGGACTTTCTAGTTGTGGCAGGTGGGCTTGTTGCCCTGCAGCCTATGGGATCTTAATTCCTCCACCATAGATCAAACCCATGTCCCCTGCATTGCAGGACAAATTCTTAATCACTGGACCACCAAGGAAGTCCCCAGACAGCATATGAATGAAATGACTTACACAGTTGATTGTAATTCCTTACACCTAGCAGCAGGATATGGCCTGTTGTGTTGAGCAGGTCTTCCATGGATAGATGGATGATCAGATGAAAGATAGGGACAGAAGAAAGAGAGAGTGAATTACACTTCCTGCTAGAAAACCAAATACAAAAAATCCCCAGTCCATCATTTCAGTCAGCACAAGAGCCTGTTAGACTGTAGATCTCCAGGAGGACAGGGACTGTGTTGTGCTTGTGACCTCTGTGGCCCCAAGACTTCACTCTGGACTTGAGACCATAAAGGTGATCCATGGGGATATTCAGTCAGATCAGAGCGATGGTTTGGGGCTCGTTAGAAGTTTGTGAGCAATCAGATGACAAGATCAGAGGTGGATGGCTTTATTGTTCTCTACTCGTCATGGTAGAAGCAGTAGCTGTCATTGATGATTAAAGGACCATCTAGTGAGAGATCAAGTTTTAGAGAAAGTCAAAAGAGCAATTACCTTGCTGGGGCGTGAATACAGCTTTATGTATTTATGAATCTGGAGGTTCAGGTCTTACGTCTCATTAATATTGCCGATATAATCTCTTTTTCTCTCCTTTCCTGACTGTCGTGTCTGATATAGTTTTTCTTTAGAATCTTCGGTATTAATGTGTACATCTTAAGCTGTCATCTGGGGGACGTCTAACTGCACACTGTGTCTGATGAGAAGTCTTCCTCATTGGTCCCAGTATCCAGTCTCCAGTGTTTGCCTGAAGACCCCTTCCTCTTAAAGTGGTCCTCTCCCACGTACCCCACCCCAAAGCCTCACAGCTGTGAGAACTATAACACTTTAATGTATTAATCTATTTGTGTGAGTTCTTTCCATCATCTGTTCTTTGTGGAGCAAGACAAACATCCTTTTTTAAATTTTATTTATTTATTTATTTGGCTGCGTCAGGTCTTAGTTGTAGCATGTGGAATCTTTCCTTGTGGCACATGGACTTTCTAGTTGTGGCAGGTGGGCTTGTTGCCCTGCAGCCTATGGGATCTTAATTCCTCCACCATAGATCAAACCCATGTCCCCTGCATTGCAGGACAAATTCTTAATCACTGGACCACCAAGGAAGTCCCCAGACAGCATATGAATGAAATGACTTACACAGTTGATTGTAATTCCTTACACCTAGCAGCAGGATATGGCCTGTTGTGTTGAGCAGGTCTTCCATGGATAGATGGATGATCAGATGAAAGATAGGGACAGAAGAAAGAGAGAGTGAATTACACTTCCTGCTAGAAAACCAAATACAAAAAATCCCCAGTCCATCATTTCAGTCAGCACAAGAGCCTGTTAGACTGTAGATCTCCAGGAGGACAGGGACTGTGTTGTGCTTGTGACCTCTGTGGCCCCAAGACTTCACTCTGGACTTGAGACCATAAAGGTGATCCATGAATATTCATTGAAGGAAAGAACAAAGGAGTCTATGGATGGTAACAGGATCACCTGACACTTCCCAGGAGCAATCTGGTTAATCATCTAACTCTCCCTGCCTTCAAGAAGGAGACGACTAGTGACCTTTAGGATCTAGCTGGTACTGATACTTTGCTTCAAGTCTGATGCGTGGCTTGGAGGCTTGAACACCAGCCATGCCTTTGGTTCCAAGGAAATGAAGGGGATTGCTGTGGTGGTTATAAGCTAACAAAGCTCACTCTATCCGTAAATAATTATTCAGTCTCATGGTGCTGTGATGTCTTACCCTTTTACTATTTCAGAGTAAGTCTGCATTGCCTCTTAAAACCAATGCCTAAATATCTGAACATACTGCTACAGGGTTTGGTTTTTAACCCTGAGCTGAAAAGGAAACCAAGTTTTTGGTTTAGTTTGGGTTGTTTTCTGCTTTATTTTGTTTTGTGTTTTTCTTTTCTTTCTCACAATAATCTCAATATTGTTGTGTGATTTTCTTGGTGTGTAAAGAGAGATAACCCTTAGTTTACATCCTTTCATGGGAAAGTTTTACAGCATGATACTTCAAGGGAAACTTATAGTTAATTAGAGAATGATAATAGAAGTAATTATATATGTTACAATGTGCCAGATGCTGTCTTCAATACCCTACACATAATAACTTGATCTGTGAAATTATCCTATGTAAGAAATATTTTTATCATATCTTTTACAAATGAGGAAATTGCGGGGCCTATGGGATCTTAATTCCTCCACCATAGATCAAACCCATGTCCCCTGCATTGCAGGACAAATTCTTAATCACTGGACCACCAAGGAAGTCCCCAGACAGCATATGAATGAAATGACTTACACAGTTGATTGTAATTCCTTACACCTAGCAGCAGGATATGGCCTGTTGTGTTGAGCAGGTCTTCCATGGATAGATGGATGATCAGATGAAAGATAGGGACAGAAGAAAGAGAGAGTGAATTACACTTCCTGCTAGAAAACCAAATACAAAAAATCCCCAGTCCATCATTTCAGTCAGCACAAGAGCCTGTTAGACTGTAGATCTCCAGGAGGACAGGGACTGTGTTGTGCTTGTGACCTCTGTGGCCCCAAGACTTCACTCTGGACTTGAGACCATAAAGGTGATCCATGAATATTCATTGAAGGAAAGAACAAAGGAGTCTATGGATGGTAACAGGATCACCTGACACTTCCCAGGAGCAATCTGGTTAATCATCTAACTCTCCCTGCCTTCAAGAAGGAGACGACTAGTGACCTTTAGGATCTAGCTGGTACTGATACTTTGCTTCAAGTCTGATGCGTGGCTTGGAGGCTTGAACACCAGCCATGCCTTTGGTTCCAAGGAAATGAAGGGGATTGCTGTGGTGGTTATAAGCTAACAAAGCTCACTCTATCCGTAAATAATTATTCAGTCTCATGGTGCTGTGATGTCTTACCCTTTTACTATTTCAGAGTAAGTCTGCATTGCCTCTTAAAACCAATGCCTAAATATCTGAACATACTGCTACAGGGTTTGGTTTTTAACCCTGAGCTGAAAAGGAAACCAAGTTTTTGGTTTAGTTTGGGTTGTTTTCTGCTTTATTTTGTTTTGTGTTTTTCTTTTCTTTCTCACAATAATCTCAATATTGTTGTGTGATTTTCTTGGTGTGTAAAGAGAGATAACCCTTAGTTTACATCCTTTCATGGGAAAGTTTTACAGCATGATACTTCAAGGGAAACTTATAGTTAATTAGAGAATGATAATAGAAGTAATTATATATGTTACAATGTGCCAGATGCTGTCTTCAATACCCTACACATAATAACTTGATCTTTGAAATTATCCTATGTAAGAAATATTTTTATCATATCTTTTACAAATGAGGAAATTGAGGCACAGAGAGGCCTACTTCCTTTTCCAAGGTCATAGACTATTAGGGATGGGACTAGCGTTTGAGCTCAGACAGTCTGGCTCTAGCATACCCTTCTCTGTATGATCTGGTATTGCCAGCTCTTTGATCTGACTTTTACTGTCTCAGTAACTTCCCCCTAAAAGCATAAACTTCACACTGGTTAATGTACTTGGCCTGTTTATGTCCAAATTATTTGGAAGTTCAAATTATAACTTTATGTCAGCGCATATCTAATGAACTCTAGCTATGTGCCATTCACTATTTTAGGCTCTAGATTTACATCACTGAACAAAAGACAGTTTCACTGATACCACAGAGGTTACATTCTAGCCTGGGGGGAAAGACCATAAGCAACAACAAGAGCAAGTGGAGATCTGCATTAGGTCAGCTGGGAAGAAGCTGGACAGAGCAAAGCCAAGAAAGAAAGAAGATAGGAAGTAACATGCAAAGGACCTCATTGAGAAAGTCGTGTTGTGTTAGGACACGAAGGTAGAAATGGAGTGAGACAGGTAGAAGCTGAGAGGAAGAGAGTGAGCCATAAGGAAGAGCAAGTGTGAAGGTTCTGGGGCTGGGCTGGGGGAAGGCTGAGAACACCAGCAGGGCAGGAGGGAAGGGAGAGCTTCAGAGACAGGAAGGAAAATGAGCATAGACCTTACAGTCAGAAAAACCAGCCCTTGACTGGGAGCTCAGCTACTGCTTGTGTCATCTTGACAGGTTGTGAATGTGTTGAGCTTCAGTTTTCTCATCTGCACAATGGGAGCACCATGTTGCTGTCAGAAACAAAGGAGAAAGTCTAACAAGGCTGACATAGAAATGGGAGATGCAGCCCTGGTCTGGCCTGTTGTTGTGGGTGTTCCCAAGATGTCCCCAGAGAAAGCCCCCATTTTGCCCACCATGAGATGGGTTGTACCCCAAGAGGCAGGGGGATGCCATCTCCATTGTCTCATGATGCTGTCCAAATACAATGCCCCAGGCACAAGCCGGGCATCTCATTTGCTTCCTTATTTGCTTCCAGCAGTCCGCAGTGAAAGCTGGGGTCCAGGCGATGCTTCCAGCAAGACTGTGCCACTGGCTGCCAAGCGAAGACTGCCTTGAGCTGTTACAAACAAATAAAGAAAAACACTTTCCAAGATGTAGGCCTTTTGTCTGTGTGAACAGGGACATGAGCAAATACCAGCATGTTTCAGTTTGCAATAGCTTCTGGAGTAATTGCTGGCACTGTTTTCCCTAATTACATAATGTCTCTCTTCTTTGGCAGTGACCTTGGTATTGTCTTTGGTGTGAAAAACATCCAGTCTGGGACTCTACACACTTCACCCACTTAGCTGTTTTGTGTACCTCCTTCTTGGAGGCATCCAACTCAACTTATTTTGCTCTTTTCTTTCCTGGCTGTTAATATGTATTATTAGGTTCAGAGAGTGTTTGGATAAACTTGTGGATGACAGATTTGTTTGTTCCACAAATATTTCTTAAACACCAATTCTGTTCCTACTGTTCCTAGTGGGGTTCTAGGTCCTGGGAATGTTCATACCTTAGAAAAACCCCTGCCCCAAGGAAGGTTGGAGAAACAGCTATGTAAGAAGTTAAAATGCAATAAGATAGAAGCTCTAAGTGTTAATATGCAATATTTGTTTTCTGCTTCTGATTTACTTCACTCTGTATGAGAGGCTCTAGGTGCATCAGCGTCTCCATAAATGACCCAATTTTGTTCCTTTATGGCTGAGTAATACCTGCCCCATGAACCTTAGCAGAGGAAGGGAGAGCTAGACAGGAAGGAAAATGAGCATAGACCTTACAGTCAGAAAAACCAGCCCTTGACTGGGAGCTCAGCTACTGCTTGTGTCATCTTGACAGGTTGTGAATGTGTTGAGCTTCAGTTTTCTCATCTGCACAATGGGAGCACCATGTTGCTGTCAGAAACAAAGGAGAAAGTCTAACAAGGCTGACATAGAAATGGGAGATGCAGCCCTGGTCTGGCCTGTTGTTGTGGGTGTTCCCAAGATGTCCCCAGAGAAAGCCCCCATTTTGCCCACCATGAGATGGGTTGTACCCCAAGAGGCAGGGGGATGCCATCTCCATTGTCTCATGATGCTGTCCAAATACAATGCCCCAGGCACAAGCCGGGCATCTCATTTGCTTCCTTATTTGCTTCCAGCAGTCCGCAGTGAAAGCTGGGGTCCAGGCGATGCTTCCAGCAAGACTGTGCCACTGGCTGCCAAGCGAAGACTGCCTTGAGCTGTTACAAACAAATAAAGAAAAACACTTTCCAAGATGTAGGCCTTTTGTCTGTGTGAACAGGGACATGAGCAAATACCAGCATGTTTCAGTTTGCAATAGCTTCTGGAGTAATTGCTGGCACTGTTTTCCCTAATTACATAATGTCTCTCTTCTTTGGCAGTGACCTTGGTATTGTCTTTGGTGTGAAAAACATCCAGTCTGGGACTCTACACACTTCACCCACTTAGCTGTTTTGTGTACCTCCTTCTTGGAGGCATCCAACTCAACTTATTTTGCTCTTTTCTTTCCTGGCTGTTAATATGTATTATTAGGTTCAGAGAGTGTTTGGATAAACTTGTGGATGACAGATTTGTTTGTTCCACAAATATTTCTTAAACACCAATTCTGTTCCTACTGTTCCTAGTGGGGTTCTAGGTCCTGGGAATGTTCATACCTTAGAAAAACCCCTGCCCCAAGGAAGGTTGGAGAAACAGCTATGTAAGAAGTTAAAATGCAATAAGATAGAAGCTCTAAGTGTTAATATGCAATATTTGTTTTTCTGCTTCTGATTTACTTCACTCTGTATGAGAGGCTCTAGGTGCATCAGCGTCTCCATAAATGACCCAATTTTGTTCCTTTTTATGGCTGAGTAATATCCCATTGTATATTTAATGCACATACGTTCAATCTAGAAAATGGTACAGATGAACCTGTAGGGCAGGAATAGAGATGCAGATGGAGAGAACAGACACATGGGCACAAGAGGTAGGAAGAGGGGTAGGATGAATTGGGAGATTGGAATCGGCATATATACACTACTTTGTACGAAGCAGATGGTCACTGCCTAGCACAGGGAGCTTAGTTCAGTGCTCTGTGGTGACCTAGACGGGTGGGATGGGTTGGTGGGGTAGTTAAAGGGGATATATGTATACGAATAGCTTATTCATTTGATTTTACAACAAAAACCAACACAACATTGTAAAGCAACTATGCCACAATTTTTATAAAAGATATAAGCTATAGCTTATATCTTAGAATGTGATCTTTGGAACTAGATTTAGATTTGAAGCCCTTGGTATGTGACCATGAATAAGTGGTTTGAATTCTCTGGGACTCAGTTACATTGTCTGTGTGAAAATTTCTGTCTCCCTATGTGGTTGTATAAGTTGGCAATATTTTTAAAGCCTTTGGTACTGCCTGTGGAATAGACTGATGCTCAATACACATCTGTGATTGTAATTATTGCTAGTGCTGTGATAGAGGTGGGGACACTAGGTGTGAAGGTGCAGAAGGAGGAAAGGGCACCTCCTAGAGGATTAGAAACACAGAGGAGCTGCTTCTTAGGATGAATCTGGATGATAAATGTAGCCTTGTCCAATGGAGAGGCATTCCAAGAGGTTATGTGGAGACTTGGAGATGAGAATATATCATTAGTTCATTTTAAAAAATAATAAATAACAGTGCCTCCTACCATGTGCTAGGCATTGGACTCAGTTTTTAGAAATATACAAATATTATGCAAAGTCTTGCTCTCCATGGAAGTTACAATCATCAATAGAAGACAGTCCATAAACTAGAAAGAAAAAAATGAGATATTGAATAAATGGTGGATAGCTTGCTGTGATCATGTTTATTAAGGAAAGAAGCAGAGGAATATGAAATAGGGCATTACATGTTATGATATTTTAGTGAAGGTGGTCATGACAGGGCTCTCTGAAGAAGAGATGGTTATGTCGAGCCTGAAGCATATGGCCATGGAAAGAGCCAATGACGAGCATTTCAGGCAGAGGAAACATCAAGTCCCATGGCCCAGAAGTGGGAAGGTCCTTGCTGGTGTTCATCAAAGGCAAGAAGATCTTTGATGACCAGGTAAAACATGCTGGTCTGGAAGAGGGGCTTTTGCTGGGGCCAGGGAAGCTTGCTTTTATTTTGTTTTACCAATGGCAAGCACAGGGAGCTTAGTTCAGTGCTCTGTGGTGACCTAGACGGTGGGATGGGTTGGTGGGGTAGTTAAAGGGTATATATGTATACGAATAGCTTATTCATTTGATTTTACAACAAAAACCAACACAACATTGTAAAGCAACTATGCCACAATTTTTATAAAAGATATAAGCTATAGCTTATATCTTAGAATGTGATCTTTGGAACTAGATTTAGATTTGAAGCCCTTGGTATGTGACCATGAATAAGTGGTTTGAATTCTCTGGGACTCAGTTACATTGTCTGTGTGAAAATTTCTGTCTCCCTATGTGGTTGTATAAGTTGGCAATATTTTTAAAGCCTTTGGTACTGCCTGTGGAATAGACTGATGCTCAATACACATCTGTGATTGTAATTATTGCTAGTGCTGTGATAGAGGTGGGGACACTAGGTGTGAAGGTGCAGAAGGAGGAAAGGGCACCTCCTAGAGGATTAGAAACACAGAGGAGCTGCTTCTTAGGATGAATCTGGATGATAAATGTAGCCTTGTCCAATGGAGAGGCATTCCAAGAGGTTATGTGGAGACTTGGAGATGAGAATATATCATTAGTTCATTTTAAAAAATAATAAATAACAGTGCCTCCTACCATGTGCTAGGCATTGGACTCAGTTTTTAGAAATATACAAATATTATGCAAAGTCTTGCTCTCCATGGAAGTTACAATCATCAATAGAAGACAGTCCATAAACTAGAAAGAAAAAATGAGATATTGAATAAATGGTGGATAGCTTGCTGTGATCATGTTTATTAAGGAAAGAAGCAGAGGAATATGAAATAGGGCATTACATGTTATGATATTTTAGTGAAGGTGGTCATGACAGGGCTCTCTGAAGAAGAGATGGTTATGTCGAGCCTGAAGCATATGGCCATGGAAAGAGCCAATGACGAGCATTTCAGGCAGAGGAAACATCAAGTCCCATGGCCCAGAAGTGGGAAGGTCCTTGCTGGTGTTCATCAAAGGCAAGAAGATCTTTGATGACCAGGTAAAACATGCTGGTCTGGAAGAGGGGCTTTTGCTGGGGCCAGGGAAGCTTGCTTTTATTTTTGTTTTTACCAATGGCAAGCAATGGGAAGAGTTTCCAGCATAGAAGGAACACAATCAAATTTATGTATTTATTCTGTGGGCCTACTGACTGCTATGTGGAGCATAGGTTGCAGAGGAGGAGAGTTATGCAGAAAACCAGTTAGGGAATATTGCAGTCATCCATTTGCTTTTAAAAAAAAAAAGGCAGGAGAGCATATTTGCTGGACAATGGGAATGAACAAGTAGAATGGGAGGTTAGTGATCCAAGATGAAAAGAGTAGGTCTAAAGGTTGTTGCAACCAGCTGAATTATTAATAGGTTGGTTAGTGGAGCTGAAGTGGAGATAGACTTAGGAAGGTCAGCCAATAGAGTTCAATTATAGATTCGATTGGGATAGAGACATTGTTGAAAAAGAGAGAAATCAAGCATGACTCCAAGGGGCTTTGCTTAAGCAGAAGTGCCATTTACTGAGAGGAGGATGAACTGGAAGATAACTGGTTTGGGTGGCTATGAAGAGCTTCACTGAAGACATAGGAAATTTAGGACATCAAGTTGAAAGCTCAGCGATGTCTAGGGATCAAGATATTCTTATTCTGTGCTGGCAATAGAAACTTGGGAGTCACTAGTGTTTAGATGGTGCTGACAGACTGGTTGAGCTCACTCAGGGAGAAAGTGTAGATACAAAAGACACAAGAGCCCCAGGATTCAGGAGAGGAAGAGGAGGAGCCAGTCAAGGAGACAAAGAAGGAGAAACCAGTGAAGAAAGAGTGAAACCAGGGTACTTAAACTGTGTGATCCAAGAGAGGAAAGCAATGCAAGCAGGCAGTGGTTATGTCTAGAGTCTCACCCATAGATAAAATGAAGATAGACAGAGAAAGGTGTCCATTGGATTGGGCAACATGGAGGCTGCTGGTGGCCTTGGAAGTGGTGAAGATGGAGACCAAATTGGAATGGATTAGAAATATGAATGGGAAAGGGAACTTCACTTGTGTCTTCAGGAATTTGTATAAGTTTAAAATTCTAAGTTAAAAAGACAAAATATCATCATTCCAAATTATGAAGCTGTGTATATGAATGTTTCTTTGTCTTTTTATATTTCTATTCTTATTTTACTTTTATTTTCTGCAAAATGAAAAGAGTAACGAAAGTAACACTATGAAAACAATAACACTAGACAATTTATTGGAGTAACTTGCTAGTTAAAGTTGCAAAAATATGGAGTAATACCAGGGAGTCAGGTGTGGGGACCAGGAGAAGTTTTCTGTTGTCGTATTTAAATGATAGATATGACAGCATGTTTGGTGGATGACTGATGATGCAGAAGAGAGACTTTGTGTAGAAAACCCAAGTCCTTGGAAAAGGAGAAGGCAGGGGATCCAGAAGTGGGTGGAATGTCCTGGTTTTGATAACTGTAAGGACACTGCACCCATGGGAGCAGGAGGAAAGACACAGAGTGCAGGTGCAGAGCTGGGTGGAGACGGGTTTGTAGCATTGTTGTGGAGAGTTGACAGAATGCTACGGTGATGTCTATTTGCAGTGAAGTATGAGGGGAGGTCATCCAATGCAAGTGTGAGTGGAGCGGAGATGAACTGGAATAAGTTTTGGGCTAGGGATCATAGGAAATTTAGGACATCAAGTTGAAAGCTCAGCGATGTCTAGGGATCAAGATATTCTTATTCTGTGCTGGCAATAGAAACTTGGGAGTCACTAGTGTTTAGATGGTGCTGACAGACTGGTTGAGCTCACTCAGGGAGAAAGTGTAGATACAAAAGACACAAGAGCCCCAGGATTCAGGAGAGGAAGAGGAGGAGCCAGTCAAGGAGACAAAGAAGGAGAAACCAGTGAAGAAAGAGTGAAACCAGGGTACTTAAACTGTGTGATCCAAGAGAGGAAAGCAATGCAAGCAGGCAGTGGTTATGTCTAGAGTCTCACCCATAGATAAAATGAAGATAGACAGAGAAAGGTGTCCATTGGATTGGGCAACATGGAGGCTGCTGGTGGCCTTGGAAGTGGTGAAGATGGAGACCAAATTGGAATGGATTAGAAATATGAATGGGAAAGGGAACTTCACTTGTGTCTTCAGGAATTTGTATAAGTTTAAAATTCTAAGTTAAAAAGACAAAATATCATCATTCCAAATTATGAAGCTGTGTATATGAATGTTTCTTTGTCTTTTTATATTTCTATTCTTATTTTACTTTTATTTTCTGCAAAATGAAAAGAGTAACGAAAGTAACACTATGAAAACAATAACACTAGACAATTTATTGGAGTAACTTGCTAGTTAAAGTTGCAAAAATATGGAGTAATACCAGGGAGTCAGGTGTGGGGACCAGGAGAAGTTTTCTGTTGTCGTATTTAAATGATAGATATGACAGCATGTTTGGTGGATGACTGATGATGCAGAAGAGAGACTTTGTGTAGAAAACCCAAGTCCTTGGAAAAGGAGAAGGCAGGGGATCCAGAAGTGGGTGGAATGTCCTGGTTTTGATAACTGTAAGGACACTGCACCCATGGGAGCAGGAGGAAAGACACAGAGTGCAGGTGCAGAGCTGGGTGGAGACGGGTTTGTAGCATTGTTGTGGAGAGTTGACAGAATGCTACGGTGATGTCTATTTGCAGTGAAGTATGAGGGGAGGTCATCAGCCAAGAGGGTGCAAGTGTGAGTGGAGATTCTGGAAAGTGTGGGGAGAATGAAAAAGTATGAAATGGCCGTGTCCAAGAATGGGGAAGTCAGTGTGCTGGGAAAGGAGTGAATAGAGTTGGGAATAAACCACACTTTTCTGACTTGTGGTATAGAATGGGTTCTATTCACTCAAGACTCTTCTCCTGAATGTCAGAATGTTTCACTGAATTCTGAGTGTGGTCCTTTGACATTGTAAAGTAAAAAAATGTAAAGTGGAAGTCACTCAGTTGTGTCCAGTTCTTTGGGACCCCATGGACTACAGCCAGCCAGTCTCCTCTGTCCATGGAATTTCCCAGGCAAGAACACTGGAGTGGCTTGTCATTCCCTTCTCCATGCGATCTTCCCAATGCAGAGATCAAACCCGGGTCACCTGCACTGCAGGCCCATTCTTTACTATCTGTTGTAGGACTACAATAAATACCCACTGAGTGCATTGTATAGGGGATGCTAGAGTGATTTTAAGGAAAAAGAAGACAGTAAGACTTACTGAGCTCGTGTCATAAGTACTGTGTTGGGCATTTCATCTCTAATATCCTAGAATGGGATCTTAGTGATGAGAAACTGAGGATCAAAGAAATTGTATAATACATTCACAATCACTCAATATGTGTGTGTGTGTTTTGTATGTGTATCTGTCTATATATACATATGTATAATATGTATACATATGTGAACATACATGCACACAGACACACATGCACTGTGCAAATGTACACACACATTTATTTCCTAATAAGATTCTGTCATTTCAAGGAACTTATAATCTAGGAATCTAGCCAAAGAGGAATTTTGTACACAAATGAATAGAACTGTGACCATCAAAATATAGTTGATGGGTCAAATCCAGCCCATCTGTTTGGTGGATGACTGATGATGCAGAAGAGAGACTTTGTGTAGAAAACCCAAGTCCTTGGAAAAGGAGAAGGCAGGGGATCCAGAAGTGGGTGGAATGTCCTGGTTTTGATAACTGTAAGGACACTGCACCCATGGGAGCAGGAGGAAAGACACAGAGTGCAGGTGCAGAGCTGGGTGGAGACGGGTTTGTAGCATTGTTGTGGAGAGTTGACAGAATGCTACGGTGATGTCTATTTGCAGTGAAGTATGAGGGGAGGTCATCAGCCAAGAGGGTGCAAGTGTGAGTGGAGATTCTGGAAAGTGTGGGGAGAATGAAAAAGTATGAAATGGCCGTGTCCAAGAATGGGGAAGTCAGTGTGCTGGGAAAGGAGTGAATAGAGTTGGGAATAAACCACACTTTTCTGACTTGTGGTATAGAATGGGTTCTATTCACTCAAGACTCTTCTCCTGAATGTCAGAATGTTTCACTGAATTCTGAGTGTGGTCCTTTGACATTGTAAAGTAAAAAAATGTAAAGTGGAAGTCACTCAGTTGTGTCCAGTTCTTTGGGACCCCATGGACTACAGCCAGCCAGTCTCCTCTGTCCATGGAATTTCCCAGGCAAGAACACTGGAGTGGCTTGTCATTCCCTTCTCCATGCGATCTTCCCAATGCAGAGATCAAACCCGGGTCACCTGCACTGCAGGCCCATTCTTTACTATCTGTTGTAGGACTACAATAAATACCCACTGAGTGCATTGTATAGGGGATGCTAGAGTGATTTTAAGGAAAAAGAAGACAGTAAGACTTACTGAGCTCGTGTCATAAGTACTGTGTTGGGCATTTCATCTCTAATATCCTAGAATGGGATCTTAGTGATGAGAAACTGAGGATCAAAGAAATTGTATAATACATTCACAATCACTCAATATGTGTGTGTGTGTTTTGTATGTGTATCTGTCTATATATACATATGTATAATATGTATACATATGTGAACATACATGCACACAGACACACATGCACTGTGCAAATGTACACACACATTTATTTCCTAATAAGATTCTGTCATTTCAAGGAACTTATAATCTAGGAATCTAGCCAAAGAGAGGAATTTTGTACACAAATGAATAGAACTGTGACCATCAAAATATAGTTGATGGGTCAAATCCAGCCCATCTAGGGCTGTTTTTTCACAAAGTTTAGTTGGAACACAGCCATGCCCATTTGTTTCCATATTGTTTTTGGCTGCTGCTGCTCTAAGCCTGCAATGTGAGTGGTTGCAATGGAGTCTGTATGTCCCACAAAGCCTTAAATACTTATCTGGGCCTTGATAGAAAAGAGTTTATCAACCCATAGGATCAAGTACAAGGGAAAAGGTGCTAAGACTGAGAATATGCAACCATTTGGGGTGGAGGGATCAAGAATTGCTTGAAGGAAACAGTGATCCTTGAATTTCCTCTTAATAAATTAATTCCTTCCTCCCACAAAAATATTTTAGTATCTCCTATATGCCTTGAGCACTGTTCTACGTGCTTAGGGTATAACAGTGAACAACATGGATAAACATCCCCACCCTTGTCAGCCATGCATTCCTTGTGGGTGTGTAGGATTTTGAGAGATGGGGTTAGAATGAAACTCACTGCTGCTGAAGCAGACCTGGGGCAAAGGCCACGATGGCTGGAATGTTCAGGGAAAGTTTCAGAAATAGAAAGTGGTCCAGGTTGACCCAAAGGATGAGAGACAGGCAAGCATGAAGGGACAGAATGTTTAACAATGACTTCAAAGTGCAGTTCTTAGACCATTAGCAGAATCAATCAGGGGAAAAAGTTCTTAGGAATCCTCTGAGTGCATTGTATAGGGATGCTAGAGTGATTTTAAGGAAAAAGAAGACAGTAAGACTTACTGAGCTCGTGTCATAAGTACTGTGTTGGGCATTTCATCTCTAATATCCTAGAATGGGATCTTAGTGATGAGAAACTGAGGATCAAAGAAATTGTATAATACATTCACAATCACTCAATATGTGTGTGTGTGTTTTGTATGTGTATCTGTCTATATATACATATGTATAATATGTATACATATGTGAACATACATGCACACAGACACACATGCACTGTGCAAATGTACACACACATTTATTTCCTAATAAGATTCTGTCATTTCAAGGAACTTATAATCTAGGAATCTAGCCAAAGAGAGGAATTTTGTACACAAATGAATAGAACTGTGACCATCAAAATATAGTTGATGGGTCAAATCCAGCCCATCTAGGGCTGTTTTTTCACAAAGTTTAGTTGGAACACAGCCATGCCCATTTGTTTCCATATTGTTTTTGGCTGCTGCTGCTCTAAGCCTGCAATGTGAGTGGTTGCAATGGAGTCTGTATGTCCCACAAAGCCTTAAATACTTATCTGGGCCTTGATAGAAAAGAGTTTATCAACCCATAGGATCAAGTACAAGGGAAAAGGTGCTAAGACTGAGAATATGCAACCATTTGGGGTGGAGGGATCAAGAATTGCTTGAAGGAAACAGTGATCCTTGAATTTCCTCTTAATAAATTAATTCCTTCCTCCCACAAAAATATTTTAGTATCTCCTATATGCCTTGAGCACTGTTCTACGTGCTTAGGGTATAACAGTGAACAACATGGATAAACATCCCCACCCTTGTCAGCCATGCATTCCTTGTGGGTGTGTAGGATTTTGAGAGATGGGGTTAGAATGAAACTCACTGCTGCTGAAGCAGACCTGGGGCAAAGGCCACGATGGCTGGAATGTTCAGGGAAAGTTTCAGAAATAGAAAGTGGTCCAGGTTGACCCAAAGGATGAGAGACAGGCAAGCATGAAGGGACAGAATGTTTAACAATGACTTCCAAAGTGCAGTTCTTAGACCATTAGCAGAATCAATCAGGGGGTTTGTGAAAAATAATGTTCTTAGGAATCCTCTGGTGGTCCAGTGCTTGGAAACTTGTGCTTTCACTACCAGGTCCCAGGGTCTAATTCCTGATCAGGGTTCTGGGATCCTGCAAGCCTCATAGCACAACAACAACAAAAAAGAAACGTGTTCTTGAGTCACAATTCAGACCTACTAAATCTTAATATGTAGGGATAGGACACAGGAATCTATTTAATAAGTTCTTCAGGAGATCCTTAGGATTTATGTTTTTGAATCATTCTAATAGATGTTCATTGAAATCAGACTCAGGAATATGTGTGTGTGTTTGTCTGAGTGTGTTTGTGTGAGTGTGTTTGTGTGTGTGTTGTGGTAGGGTGTCAGCAGAGGAAAGGAGACAGAAAAGGGATGAAGACCCTTCCCATTCAGGACAACTTAGAATCTCCTGCTGGAATTCAGATATGTCTGAGCACCTCTTAGAAACCAATGGGTAGGGCTTCCCCTGGTGTTCCAGTGGGTGGGGACACCGCCTTGCAGTGCAAGGGGCACCGGTTCAATCACTGGCCTGGGAAGATCCCATGTGCCACAGAGCGGCTGGACCGATGTGTCCAATTGCCGAGCCAGAGCTCTGGACCGCATGGGTCCAGAGCCGGCGCTCTGCAGCAACAGATGCCACCGCGATGGGAGGCCCACAGGAGCCAAAGAACAAAGACAAATGAAAATGGAGAAATGAAAGACCAATAGAAGTGGCCCGCCCGCTCCCCTCCTTCCCCAATCTGACCCCCGTCCAAAATAAATAAATAAATAAATCTTTAAAAAAAAAAAAAAAAGAAACCAATGGGTAAGGTCACTTGTAGATGTGGAAACCTATTTACAAAAGAGACCATGAAGCTTCCTGGAGCAGAGCTGAACTTTCAGAACAGAAGGAAAGAGAAGGACTTGGTTGCTGCAGATTCCCACTTGTTAGAGGGAAAGGATGATGATGAGTACATTGTGAGGACAGCTATCAGATTTAGCTTATAACTCAGGCCCTCACACCTTTCTTTCCAGGACAAAGCTGATAGAAAGCCAACTGAGTCCAAGTGTCTGCCCCATTACCATTAATACACTTGAGAGGTTCACAATTTAGGTGCAAACAGAACATGCACTAAAATAATAAACACAAAAGGTGAAATTAATGGGACCGGGTAGCCAGAAATAACATTGTGGGTGAGGTGGGTTATAACCTTTAATGGCAAACAGAAGAATGAATAAGCCTATCTAAAAAATAAACATTCACTTGAGCAGAGAGGCCCATAATCAGAAATAGCACAGGCATGCAGTAATAAGTGGATCAATTTGGCTGGAATAGAAAATTCATTTAGGGCAATAATAGGGGATAAGTCTGGAAAGGTTGTTTAGGGCCAGATGGGGAAGGGCCTTGAATGTCAAGATAAGGGCTTTGGCATTTATCCTGGAGGCAGTAGGGAGTCATGTAACTTTTTTAGCAGTGGGGCTACAGGCTTAGAGCTTCACTTTTGGGAAATTAAGCCAGTGGGAGGATAGAAGGATGATAGGATAGGGACGGGAGAGCCTGGAAGTGAGGAGACTAATTTGGAGATTGTTGAAAAGGCCCAGGTGAGAAATAATGAGGACCTGAATTAGATAGATGCAGCACGATCAGAGAGGAGGGGAAGAAAGAGCTTGCAGTTGAAGAGGAACATGGAGTGTGCCCAGGGAAATAGTCCAAGATCACTCTTAACTTCCCACCTGGATAACTGCAGTGACATTGGTGTAATTTATAGAAATTGGGAGAACAGGCATAGACAGGTGGGGAAAGTGTGGAGCCTATTGATTTGAAATGCAAGAGGGCCAACAATAAAAGTAGTTAAAAAGACAGGAACTTCATGGAGAGGTCCTTGGGGATGAGATTGGCATGGGCAGGGGTTCCCTTCCTTTGAGGTTGAATATAAGACCATTGATTGGACTCAATGTGATAAATCAACTGGATGTTGTTATTCTCTCTCTCTCTCCACACACACACTCACAGGGAGAGAAGGAGTCATATACTGGTTCAATACATATATACTTGAAAAAAAATCTTGAGTTGCATATATGTATAGAGACTAGTTTTGTTCACTTCACTCCGTGTGATAAAACTCATGCCAAAAGCCCAGGAAGGGCTTCCCCGGGTGGTCCAGTGGGTAAGGACACCACCTTGCAGTGCAGGGGGCGCCGGTTTGATCCCTGGCCTGAGAAGATCCCACGTGCTGCGGAGAGGCTGGACCCATGTTTCCAATTACTGAGCCGGAGCTCTGGAGCGCATGCGCCTAGAGCCGGCGCTCTGCAGCAACAGACGCCACCATGATGGGAGGCCCACAGGAGCCAAAGAACAAAGACGGATGAAAATAGAGAAATGAAAGATCAATAGAAGTGGTCCGGCCGCTCCCCTCCCTCCCCAACCTGACCTCCGCCCAAAATAAATAAATAAATAAATAAATCTTTAAAAAAAAAAAAAAGCCCAGGAAGAGTGGAAACCCTGATGATAACACAGTGTGAGTCCACCAGAGAAGAATAATCAAAACTTACTAGAAAGTAATTTCTTTTTCCAAGATTCATTTTTAAAGACTTAAAAAAGACTGATCAATGCTCCAATTGAAAAATTATAAATGAAGTTGGATATTGATGTAAAACTTTCTTCCAGTGTCTCCTTTATTTTACTTTTCAACAATACAATGGGAAATCAGATAGTTTCAGCAGTCCTGCTGGGCTCAGGATGATCTTGGCACATTGAGAAGGGCTTCCCCTAAGCACAAGTTATCAAGTTCAAAATGCAGTGAAAGTCTTCTCTCTGGAAAAGTAGAGTGGAAGATGAAATGTTCCAAAACTTTTTTCTTAGAATGGATGAGGAAATTTATCAAATTAAGTTGTTATTTCTAAAGCAAAAACTTCGAAATACAGAATATTAGTCAAGAAGCCTGAAAGTGCAGGAGTTTTGAAAGGAAATCATAAGTATTGAACACCTATGCGGTGCTAATCACTTAGACCTTCATCCTTATCTTGCATGATGACACCCTCTGGCTTCTCTGGCCACTTATACTCCTCAGGGAGAATCCTTCATGTCCTAGAGTCTCCATACAGTACAACCAAATGATCATGAGATTTGGAGGCAGATACTCCCAGGCTTGAATCCTGGTTCTGAGTGACCTTATGCAAATCTCTTAGTTTCTTTGAGACTCAATATTCTCATCTGTTGCTGTAAGAATTAAATTAGGGCTTCCCTGGTGGTCCAGTGGTTGGAGAATCTGCCTTGCAGTGCAAGGGGCACTGGTTTGATCACTGGCCCGGGAAAATCCCATATAGCTAGGAGTGGCTGGGCTGGTGTATCCAGTTGGGAGCCACCACTCTGGAGCGCATGTGCCCAGAGCCCGTGCTCTGCAGCAAGAGGGGCCACTGCAATGGGAGGCCTACACAGGCCAAAGAATAAAGATGGATGAAAAATAAATGATGACTTACAGGCAAAAAAAAAAAAAAAAAAAAAGGTAAAAGAAGTAAATTAGCTAATGAGTGAAATAGGGCTTCCCTGGAGGCTCAGTGGCAAAGAATCCACCTGCCAAGCAGGAGACTTGGCTTTGACCCCTGGATCAGAAAGATCCCCTGGAGAAGGAAATGGCGACCCACTCCAATAGGAAATCCCATTTACAGAGGAGTCTAATGACCTATAGTCCATGGGGTCACAAAAGAGTCATGGACACAACTTAGTAACTAAACAAGTGAAATATACCTTGCAGAGTGCCTGGCTTGTGATGGACTTAAAACTGTTTTTTCTTCCAGTGTCTCCTTTATTTTACTTTTCAACAATACAATGGGAAATCAGATAGTTTCAGCAGTCCTGCTGGGCTCAGGATGATCTTGGCACATTGAGAAGGGCTTCCCCTAAGCACAAGTTATCAAGTTCAAAATGCAGTGAAAGTCTTCTCTCTGGAAAAGTAGAGTGGAAGATGAAATGTTCCAAAACTTTTTTCTTAGAATGGATGAGGAAATTTATCAAATTAAGTTGTTATTTCTAAAGCAAAAACTTCGAAATACAGAATATTAGTCAAGAAGCCTGAAAGTGCAGGAGTTTTGAAAGGAAATCATAAGTATTGAACACCTATGCGGTGCTAATCACTTAGACCTTCATCCTTATCTTGCATGATGACACCCTCTGGCTTCTCTGGCCACTTATACTCCTCAGGGAGAATCCTTCATGTCCTAGAGTCTCCATACAGTACAACCAAATGATCATGAGATTTGGAGGCAGATACTCCCAGGCTTGAATCCTGGTTCTGAGTGACCTTATGCAAATCTCTTAGTTTCTTTGAGACTCAATATTCTCATCTGTTGCTGTAAGAATTAAATTAGGGCTTCCCTGGTGGTCCAGTGGTTGGAGAATCTGCCTTGCAGTGCAAGGGGCACTGGTTTGATCACTGGCCCGGGAAAATCCCATATAGCTAGGAGTGGCTGGGCTGGTGTATCCAGTTGGGAGCCACCACTCTGGAGCGCATGTGCCCAGAGCCCGTGCTCTGCAGCAAGAGGGGCCACTGCAATGGGAGGCCTACACAGGCCAAAGAATAAAGATGGATGAAAAATAAATGATGACTTACAGGCAAAAAAAAAAAAAAAAAAAAGGTAAAAGAAGTAAATTAGCTAATGAGTGAAATAGGGCTTCCCTGGAGGCTCAGTGGCAAAGAATCCACCTGCCAAGCAGGAGACTTGGCTTTGACCCCTGGATCAGAAAGATCCCCTGGAGAAGGAAATGGCGACCCACTCCAATAGGAAATCCCATTTACAGAGGAGTCTAATGACCTATAGTCCATGGGGTCACAAAAGAGTCATGGACACAACTTAGTAACTAAACAAGTGAAATATACCTTGCAGAGTGCCTGGCTTGTGATGGACACTAAAAAAATAAACTTATTTTAGGATGGCTTTATATTTACAGAAAGATTGTATAGAGAGTTCCTAAGTAATGCACAGCCAGTTTGCTCTACCGTTAACATCTTTTATTAGTTTGATACATTTGCCGTGATCAATGAACCAATTAATACATTATTAACAAAGTCTGTACTTTATTCAGATACCCCAAGTTTTTACCTAGTGTCCTTTTGATGTCTCAGAACCCTGCCCAGGATGCTATGTAACATTTGGTTCTCAGGTCTCTTCAGGGTCCTCTTGGCTGTGACAGCTTTGTCAGACTTTCCATGGTTTTAATGGCTTTAGCACTTTTGAGGAATACTGGTCAGGTATTTTGGAAAGTGTTTCTTGGTCCCTCAATTAGGGTTTGTCTATTTTTTTTTTCACAATCAGACTCGTGTTATAGATTTCGAGGGCTTTCCTTGGTGGCTCAGACAGTAAAGAATCTGCCTGCCATGCAGAATACTCAGGTTTGACCCCTGGGTCGGGAAGATCTTCTGCAGAAGGGAATGGCTGCCCACTCCAGTATTCTTGCCTGGAAGTTCCATGGACAGAGGAGTCCAGCACAGTATAGTCCATAGAGATTTAGACCACAAAGGTGACAAAGTGATGTGCCATTTTCATCATATGCCATCAAGTTAATGCTGTCCATGATCACCTGACTGAGAAGGCTTTTGCCTGGTTGCTCCACTCTGAAGCCATTCCTATTTGCTCCCTTTCCATACTGTATTCTACGGAAGAGATCACCATGCCCAGCCCAGACTTAAAGAGTATGGAGTTTTGCTCCACCTCTTTGAGGGTGAAGTATTTACATGAATTATTTGAAATTTGTCTGCAGAAGAGATTTTTCTATTCTCTCATTTATTTACACATTCAGTCACCTGTATAAAACATGAATATTTTATATTTTTCTAAAATCAATACTTGTATATCCCATTTACAGAGGAGTCTAATGACCTATAGTCCATGGGGTCACAAAAGAGTCATGGACACAACTTAGTAACTAAACAAGTGAAATATACCTTGCAGAGTGCCTGGCTTGTGATGGACACTAAAAAAATAAACTTATTTTAGGATGGCTTTATATTTACAGAAAGATTGTATAGAGAGTTCCTAAGTAATGCACAGCCAGTTTGCTCTACCGTTAACATCTTTTATTAGTTTGATACATTTGCCGTGATCAATGAACCAATTAATACATTATTAACAAAGTCTGTACTTTATTCAGATACCCCAAGTTTTTACCTAGTGTCCTTTTGATGTCTCAGAACCCTGCCCAGGATGCTATGTAACATTTGGTTCTCAGGTCTCTTCAGGGTCCTCTTGGCTGTGACAGCTTTGTCAGACTTTCCATGGTTTTAATGGCTTTAGCACTTTTGAGGAATACTGGTCAGGTATTTTGGAAAGTGTTTCTTGGTCCCTCAATTAGGGTTTGTCTATTTTTTTTTTCACAATCAGACTCGTGTTATAGATTTCGAGGGCTTTCCTTGGTGGCTCAGACAGTAAAGAATCTGCCTGCCATGCAGAATACTCAGGTTTGACCCCTGGGTCGGGAAGATCTTCTGCAGAAGGGAATGGCTGCCCACTCCAGTATTCTTGCCTGGAAGTTCCATGGACAGAGGAGTCCAGCACAGTATAGTCCATAGAGATTTAGACCACAAAGGTGACAAAGTGATGTGCCATTTTCATCATATGCCATCAAGTTAATGCTGTCCATGATCACCTGACTGAGAAGGCTTTTGCCTGGTTGCTCCACTCTGAAGCCATTCCTATTTGCTCCCTTTCCATACTGTATTCTACGGAAGAGATCACCATGCCCAGCCCGGACTTAAAGAGTATGGAGTTTTGCTCCACCTCTTTGAGGGTGAAGTATTTACATGAATTATTTGAAATTTGTCTGCAGAAGAGATTTTTCTATTCTCTCATTTATTTACACATTCAGTCACCTGTATATCAGGAAGGAGTCATGAATATTTTATATTTGTTCTAAAATCTAATACTTGTATTTATTTTGTTGCTTAAATTTTGTACTTAGGACCAATGAAAGTCATTTCAGTTGGCTTTTATGTCCCTTTGATACCATCCCATCGTGTGTGTGTTCTCCTTCATTTTGTTTTAGCACTTGTTTATGTTCTGGCACCATGAGTACTTCAGGCTCCTCTTACACATCGCCTGCCCCAGATGGAGATCAGCTATTCCTCCAAAGAATCCTAGTTCCTTTTATTGAAATGTATCATTTTTTAACATCAGTTGTTTTCTTATTTGTAAGGACACAATGCAGACACTAAGAATTCATTGTAAAAGTGTTAGACACTTAGTGTTTGCCATAAGAACTGTTGCTGTATTCTAAGTGTATTCTAAGCACTTTACATATGCTGAGTCCTTTAACCCTGGTAACCACCCTACTAAGTGGAGGTCCCATTATCATTCTCATTTCATGGAGAATAATGAGAGGATTCCTTCGCTATCCTGGGGCTCACCTTCTGGTGATGAAATAGACAAGCACAGAGTATTAGGAGCAGGAAAGAGGGGCACCCAATCCAGCTGTGGAATTGAGGAGAACTTTCTGGATGAAGTGACACCTAAGCCAAGTCTTGGTGGTCAGAAGGGAATTGTGAATAGAATTTGTGGAAATTCAACACGCCAGGAAGGGAAATAACCCCATGAGAGGGGACTGGTAAGCAGTCAGCCAGACATTGCCAGGCAGAGAATGAGTGACAGGGGGTTGACAATAAAGACAAGGGACCCAGTTTTAGAGTGTCATGTTTATTCTGCTAGGTTGAAGTTCTCTGTAAATGATGGGAAAGAGAGTGATATGGTAAGGTCAGAATTAGGGCTAATTTTAATATGGTGTGTGTGATAGGTAGGAGGAGTAAGACAATAGGTAACATGGCTCATTTGAGAAGGAATAGGAGGGACTTCCCTCTTGGAATGGTTGAGACTTCATCTTCCCAGTATCACGGAGAGATCACCATGCCCAGCCCGACTTAAAGAGTATGGAGTTTTGCTCCACCTCTTTGAGGGTGAAGTATTTACATGAATTATTTGAAATTTGTCTGCAGAAGAGATTTTTCTATTCTCTCATTTATTTACACATTCAGTCACCTGTATATCAGGAAGGAGTCATGAATATTTTATATTTGTTCTAAAATCTAATACTTGTATTTATTTTGTTGCTTAAATTTTGTACTTAGGACCAATGAAAGTCATTTCAGTTGGCTTTTATGTCCCTTTGATACCATCCCATCGTGTGTGTGTTCTCCTTCATTTTGTTTTAGCACTTGTTTATGTTCTGGCACCATGAGTACTTCAGGCTCCTCTTACACATCGCCTGCCCCAGATGGAGATCAGCTATTCCTCCAAAGAATCCTAGTTCCTTTTATTGAAATGTATCATTTTTTAACATCAGTTGTTTTCTTATTTGTAAGGACACAATGCAGACACTAAGAATTCATTGTAAAAGTGTTAGACACTTAGTGTTTGCCATAAGAACTGTTGCTGTATTCTAAGTGTATTCTAAGCACTTTACATATGCTGAGTCCTTTAACCCTGGTAACCACCCTACTAAGTGGAGGTCCCATTATCATTCTCATTTCATGGAGAATAATGAGAGGATTCCTTCGCTATCCTGGGGCTCACCTTCTGGTGATGAAATAGACAAGCACAGAGTATTAGGAGCAGGAAAGAGGGGCACCCAATCCAGCTGTGGAATTGAGGAGAACTTTCTGGATGAAGTGACACCTAAGCCAAGTCTTGGTGGTCAGAAGGGAATTGTGAATAGAATTTGTGGAAATTCAACACGCCAGGAAGGGAAATAACCCCATGAGAGGGGACTGGTAAGCAGTCAGCCAGACATTGCCAGGCAGAGAATGAGTGACAGGGGGTTGACAATAAAGACAAGGGACCCAGTTTTAGAGTGTCATGTTTATTCTGCTAGGTTGAAGTTCTCTGTAAATGATGGGAAAGAGAGAGTGATATGGTAAGGTCAGAATTAGGGCTAATTTTAATATGGTGTGTGTGATAGGTAGGAGGAGTAAGACAATAGGTAACATGGCTCATTTGAGAAGGAATAGGAGGGACTTCCCTCTTGGCCCAATGGTTGAGACTTCATCTTCCA
This sequence comes from Tragulus kanchil, assembly GCA_022376925.1. Classification (NCBI taxonomy): domain Eukaryota; kingdom Metazoa; phylum Chordata; class Mammalia; order Artiodactyla; family Tragulidae; genus Tragulus; species Tragulus kanchil. Next base: position 99,686,920 of record JAIOJX010000032.1, read on the forward strand.
ATGCAGGAGGTGTGGGTTCAATTCCTGATTGGGAAGCTAAGATCTCACATGCCTTGTGGACAAAACCCCAAAACATAATACAGAAGAATATTGCAACACATTCAGTAACGACTTTAAAAATGGTCCATATCAAAAAAAAAATATTTTTAAAAAAGAGGGAATAACAAAGGCCCAAGGGAAATGTTCTAGGGGTCACAAGCAGGGCTGTGTCAGTTCAAGAGAGAGAAATGAGTTGTGTTAAATTGGCAGGACCTAGAGATTGAGAAGCAGTAGGGCTCTTGCATTTCTTTTCCTTCTAGAAGGTACAGTCTGAGTTCTGGGACAACAAAAGAGAAGGGACCCAAAGAGAATGTTCTAAGGAGAAGTTCAGAAATTTGATGAGAGTAGCCTATGTTGTCAGTCTTGGAAATCTGAGTTTCCCGGAAAAGGAGCAAAGAGAAGGATTGTAACATTCTTGTATCACTGTGATTGCATTTATCTGCAAGAGTTAGCAAATGCAATTATTAATATATTAGAATGAATATGTGATTTTGGATCCAAACACGAAACTTTACCAAGATTGAATTCTACCTCTTCTTAGCTGGTCTATCTTGCCTAAGTCCCTGTGAGGTATAGTTTCCTCGTCAGTAAATGTAATACCTACATTCTATAGCAATGACAACTCTTCTTAGCTGGTCTATCATTGCCTAAGTCCTCTGTGAGGTCATAGTTGGCAGGGGCACCCAATCCAGCTGTGGAATTGAGGAGAACTTTCTGGATGAAGTGACACCTAAGCCAAGTCTTGGTGGTCAGAAGGGAATTGTGAATAGAATTTGTGGAAATTCAACACGCCAGGAAGGGAAATAACCCCATGAGAGGGGACTGGTAAGCAGTCAGCCAGACATTGCCAGGCAGAGAATGAGTGACAGGGGGTTGACAATAAAGACAAGGGACCCAGTTTTAGAGTGTCATGTTTATTCTGCTAGGTTGAAGTTCTCTGTAAATGATGGGAAAGAGAGAGTGATATGGTAAGGTCAGAATTAGGGCTAATTTTAATATGGTGTGTGTGATAGGTAGGAGGAGTAAGACAATAGGTAACATGGCTCATTTGAGAAGGAATAGGAGGGACTTCCCTCTTGGCCCAATGGTTGAGACTTCATCTTCCAATGCAGGAGGTGTGGGTTCAATTCCTGATTGGGAAGCTAAGATCTCACATGCCTTGTGGACAAAACCCCAAAACATAATACAGAAGAATATTGCAACACATTCAGTAACGACTTTAAAAATGGTCCATATCAAAAAAAAAATATTTTTAAAAAAGAGGGAATAACAAAGGCCCAAGGGAAATGTTCTAGGGGTCACAAGCAGGGCTGTGTCAGTTCAAGAGAGAGAAATGAGTTGTGTTAAATTGGCAGGACCTAGAGATTGAGAAGCAGTAGGGCTCTTGCATTTCTTTTCCTTCTAGAAGGTACAGTCTGAGTTCTGGGACAACAAAAGAGAAGGGACCCAAAGAGAATGTTCTAAGGAGAAGTTCAGAAATTTGATGAGAGTAGCCTATGTTGTCAGTCTTGGAAATCTGAGTTTCCCGGAAAAGGAGCAAAGAGAAGGATTGTAACATTCTTGTATCACTGTGATTGCATTTATCTGCAAGAGTTAGCAAATGCAATTATTAATATATTAGAATGAATATGTGATTTTGGATCCAAACACGAAACTTTACCAAGATTGAATTCTACCTCTTCTTAGCTGGTCTATCTTGCCTAAGTCCCTGTGAGGTATAGTTTCCTCGTCAGTAAATGTAATACCTACATTCTATAGCAATGACAACAGTTAATGCCTGTAATACTCTTGATCCATAGAACTGTGCTACCTATTATTATTAGTTCAAAATTGTCCATGACTTACTGTTTCATTTCTCATAAATTTCCTTTAATCTTTTAGCTATCTTTTGAGGGTACATTTTAGTATTTTCTCTTCATGTCAAGAAATTTAGACATAGAGAAGTGAGAGGATTTGTCCAAAATTAGAGATTGTCTAGAATAGATATTTGAACTCCAAGACTAGGACTCTCTCTACTAGGTTTTTGTCTGTCAGAAACTTGCTGAATACACAGTCAGTCTTTGGTCAATTATATCATTTATTCATTTAATGAACTTTTATTTAAAGTACTATTCTTTGGCAAACATCATTTTATGAACAGAATGTAGCAGGAACCAGATAAATAAAATCTCTCTTCATGGACTTGACATTCTGGTTGGAGTGCTGTATGAACAAACAGACAAATAAATAGAAAACCTAACGTCAGAGAAAGCCAAGTGTGATGAAAGAAGCCAAACAAAACTATGCCTAATCTGTAACATATTCTTTATTGATCCTACTTTAACTATTTCACCCAGATTAAATGTTCCACAGGTGATTACCCTACCTTTCTTTCGTTCATTTTAAGACCAGTGTTTCCTGTTGACACTGCAGTGAGAAAGAGCTGTGAGAGGAGCACTTGGAGCAGAGCAGTATAAATATTGGCAATAATCTTTCCTAAAAACACTAGCAAATGTTCTACCTCAATGTGGAACACAGTGCTTTTGATAAAGCATTTATGATTGTTGGCTTGAGTAAAGGAAGGAAGATGAAATGCAATGAAAAAGACCTGACTAGGGGAAAAACACAAGTTAAAAGATGTAACTTATTTCATCATTAGTAGCCTTTGAAGCATTCCAGTGTCTTTTTTTTTTTTTTACATGTATGTTCCCAGATCATTCATATGCATATCCCTGGACCCTCCCCCCACCCAGTTCCCCCCCTCCCATCCCTCCAGACCATCGCCCCAAGTGGTTGTAGGTACTCCTATTCCCCTAGCACAATGACAATAGCTATCTTTTCCACACATGACAGTATAGGTTTCCATGTTACTCCCTCCAGTGTCTTTTCTCCAGCTGTTTTCTGTTGTTTAATGAGAACCCATGATATATAAATTTTTTCATACTGCTATTCCATTAAACATTGTAACACAAGCACACTCCCAAAGCCCCCTTCCAACATAATTTGTAATACCTGCATGATATTCCATCACATAAGTATAGAACAATTCATTTAACCATTCCATTATTGTTTATTTTGCTTTTTCTTTTGGTGTATCAAGTTTTGGCACTGTGTTGGTATCTAGTTCTTTGAATGTATCATTCTAAAACTCAAATGCCCTAAAACAATATTTATTATTTCTCGTGTTTCTATAGGATAGCTGATTTGATTCTAATGGTTTACCTTGGACTCAAGCACTGGCTGTCAGCTAGAGGCTCAGTTGAGTTAGAAAGTTCAAGATGGCCGTATTCCTTGAGTGGCAGCTGGTGCTGGCTGAGCAGTGGCTGCCTCTCTGTTCCTCAGTGCTCATATCCTCTTAATAAACTAGACTGGCTTGCTTGCAAGGATGTCTCAGGGTGGCATGCAGAGAGGGCCATTAAAATTCCAAGTCCTCATAAAGTCTAGGTTCTAAAACTAGTGAAACTTCACTTCTGTCACGTTTTTTTGATCAAAACAAGTCTCACAACCAGTCCAAAATCAAGGGATAGAAAATCAGATCCTACCTCTGGATGACAGGACCACTGAAGTCACCTTACAAGGGAACACACATGCCAGGAAGTAAGGGATTCATGGCTGTTCGTCTTATGAGAGGTCACTACATAAAACACTGCAATGAACATTTCTATAAATTAAGTTTTATGTTTTAGGATCTAAAATGTTATTTAAATTATTAACCTGTAGATTTTTATTTATTAGGAAAAATATAAGATACATTTTAAAGTTCTTTATGTAAAGGCTATTTCTTTCCAGAATATACTTGGATAACCATTCACCAACTTTACTTTCTAAAAGAAGAATGCAATCGGTCAACCCTAAATTTTTAAAAACCTGTTAATTATAATGTTCCATCAGAATTGAAAGCAGGATTCTTTTCTAAAGGAATAAAGCAGCCCAGTGGCAACGAGTTAGAGTTTGCTATGTCTGATTACAGATAAAATTCTCCTTGGCATAAATGAAATCTTGGGTGAGGAGTTGGAGGCAGACCAGATTTCAGATCCATCTACCAAACAAATCCCTTGTGATTTGAATGTATGAATTTGTTGAGATTTCCTGATGGCTAACAATATGCCTTCATGTTAGCAATGACAAAAAACTAATAGCTGGGCATGGTATTAAAAAAAGGCCTCTTTTTCATGTAATTGAATTCTTCAATCTTGCACTGCATTCATTGAGAAGAACCCTTGGGATGAATTTCTTTGAAATCTCTGCCACTGATTTTATTTTCTGATATGTTGACCTTCTTCATCTCAAGACATGTTGCAAGATTGGCAGGCTTCGTTTTCTGTGCATCAGATACAGTAAAAGCTGTGTTAAGGCTCCTGCCGTTGAAATTTATTCAGTGTGGACGCTAATGAATAATTTTAAAGTGATCTAGTCTGCTTCATTCCTCTTTTTCTCATTTCTCTGGAAGGGGGAGCAATAACATCTCCTTAGCAAAGAGAACTAAAAAAATAATGACCACATCTCTCCTTCAGAACTTAGTCTGGTTTTCAGCTTGCTCTGTGTCTTATTTTGAGAAGCAAACCATAAATCTGTACCAAGGATAGTGGTGGTTATTATTTTTATTATTAATGAATGGATAAATGTCTTATTGGTAATTGCTCTGCCTAACTGCCCTCCACATACATCAATTTATACAATGTACTTAGTTACCATTTATCAGGCATCTACAACATGAAAAATACCTAACTGGGCATAGACAAAGCAGATGTGAATTAGTTTATGCCTCATCCTTTAAAAAGGTTCACAATCAAGTATAAAGGGTGATTGTGAACCAAATTGACCCAGGTAAGACTAAAACCTCATCTAAAAATAGTGCTCAAAATAAGAATGCATGAAAGAGAAAATGTCTTCCATCTAACCAGTAAACATAATGATAAATGCATGCTTTAGTCCACATGATGTCTATAACACGTTTGTCCAACCCTAAATTTTTAAAACCTGTTAATTATAATGTTCCATCAGAATTGAAAGCAGGATTCTTTTCTAAAGGAATAAAGCAGCCCAGTGGCAACGAGTTAGAGTTTGCTATGTCTGATTACAGATAAAATTCTCCTTGGCATAAATGAAATCTTGGGTGAGGAGTTGGAGGCAGACCAGATTTCAGATCCATCTACCAAACAAATCCCTTGTGATTTGAATGTATGAATTTGTTGAGATTTCCTGATGGCTAACAATATGCCTTCATGTTAGCAATGACAAAAAACTAATAGCTGGGCATGGTATTAAAAAAAGGCCTCTTTTTCATGTAATTGAATTCTTCAATCTTGCACTGCATTCATTGAGAAGAACCCTTGGGATGAATTTCTTTGAAATCTCTGCCACTGATTTTATTTTCTGATATGTTGACCTTCTTCATCTCAAGACATGTTGCAAGATTGGCAGGCTTCGTTTTCTGTGCATCAGATACAGTAAAAGCTGTGTTAAGGCTCCTGCCGTTGAAATTTATTCAGTGTGGACGCTAATGAATAATTTTAAAGTGATCTAGTCTGCTTCATTCCTCTTTTTCTCATTTCTCTGGAAGGGGGAGCAATAACATCTCCTTAGCAAAGAGAACTAAAAAAATAATGACCACATCTCTCCTTCAGAACTTAGTCTGGTTTTCAGCTTGCTCTGTGTCTTATTTTGAGAAGCAAACCATAAATCTGTACCAAGGATAGTGGTGGTTATTATTTTTATTATTAATGAATGGATAAATGTCTTATTGGTAATTGCTCTGCCTAACTGCCCTCCACATACATCAATTTATACAATGTACTTAGTTACCATTTATCAGGCATCTACAACATGAAAAATACCTAACTGGGCATAGACAAAGCAGATGTGAATTAGTTTATGCCTCATCCTTTAAAAAGGTTCACAATCAAGTATAAAGGGTGATTGTGAACCAAATTGACCCAGGTAAGACTAAAACCTCATCTAAAAATAGTGCTCAAAATAAGAATGCATGAAAGAGAAAATGTCTTCCATCTAACCAGTAAACATAATGATAAATGCATGCTTTAGTCCACATGATGTCTATAACACGTTTGTCACAATCTATGCCTCCCTTGCCTCTCCTGTTTTTCATTTTATTCTTGTAGAAAAACCCCAATCTGGAAAAAAAATGAGCCAGTCTTTACTTGTGTTTATAGCTGCACAGGTGACTGGAGGGTCACTTCAGTGGGCAGATTGGCATGACCACCAACCTCAAAAGGATCAGCATTTCCACACTATACTAATCTCTACAATAAATAGTACCTTCTTCCGTTTTTTCCTCCTATTATAACAGAGAAGAGTGATCTTCTGTTTTTTTAACCAGGCCAGTTTATTTACATAAGCTTTGAACCTTGTCCTTTGGAATGAAGTTCTTTCCCATAAACACGCTTGAGTCATCAGTTTTTTTTTTGTTTTTTTTTTAAAGATTTATTTATTTATTTATTTTGGGCAGGGGGTCAGGTTGGGGAGGGAGGGGAGCAGGCGGGCCACTTCTATTGGTCTTTCATTTCTCTATGTTCATCCGTCTTTGTTCTTTGGCTCCTGTGGGCCTCCCATCGCTGTGGCCTCTGTCATTGCAGAGCGCCGGCTCTGGGCGCATGTGCTCCAGAGCTCTGGCTCGGTAATTGGACACATGGGTCCAGCTGCTCCGCGGCACGGGGGATCTTCCCAGGCCACGGATCGAACCGGCGCCCTTTGCACTGCAAGACAGTGTCCTTACCCACTGGACCACCAGGGAAGCCCGAGTCATCAGTTTTAAGTCAATGGATACATAACCTTCTGGAGACCTCACCCATTCCCCCACCAATAAATTCTTTCCTCTGTCTGTCTCTTAACCTCCCACCTATTCATCTCAAAAGCACTTTATTTTATTGCCATCTCCATTTTAAATCTTTTACTTTCCCTTTGGCCTCTTTCAACCTGGATTCTTTCTGATTGTGTCACTTGAATGGCCCTCACTAATCAACAAGTGGTCTCAATTGCCCCGCCCCAGCACCCACTTCTTCCACCTCTCTGGCCTGTGTGCATACTCATGACAGCTTTGTTCATAGAATGCCTCTTCCTGCAAGATCAGTGGCATGCGTTTCTCCTGGTTTTCTCATTTCTGGCCACTCCTCTGTGCCCTCTCAGGTCCACCTTTTTATACCTCGCCATTAAATGATGGAGTTACATAAAGCACCATTGCAGGCCTCTTTTCAGACTGTCCTCTACCCTTTATACACCTGTAGCCTCAAGGACCACCTGTAAGTGCTCACATACATCTCCAATGCAGAGATACATCTTTCCTGAGCACCAGACCTACGTTTATTGCTATTTCATATCTGCATTTAGATACCTCAAAATAGCATTTATGACCTTGTCCTTTTCCAAGATTCTCCATCTCTTTGTTGCCACCTTTCAACATGCAAACAAAAGAAACACAAAACCTGAGTTATCCTCGACACACCTTCCTCCTCAATTCTGATCCCAGACAAAATCCCATTAAATTTAACTCTGAGATCTTGGACCATTCATTTTTTAAATTATCTATCTATCTATCTATTTATCTATCTGTCTATATGGAGTATAGTTGCTTTACAATGTTGTGTTATTTTCTACTGTACAGCAAAGTGAATCAGCCATATGTATATATGTATATCTCCTCCTTTATGGATTTCCTTCCCATTTAGATCACCAAAGAATATCGAGGAGAGTTCCCTGTGCTGTGCTGTAGGTTCTCATTAGTTACCTGTTTTATTTGTTGTTGTTGCTCAGTTCCTAAGTCATGCTCTTTCTGACCCCATGAACTGCAGCATGCCAGGCTTCAGTCCTTCACTATCTCTGGGAGTTTGCTCAAACTCATGTCCATTAAGTCAGTGATGCCATCTGTTGCCCCCTTCTCCTCTTGCCTTCAATCTTTACCAGCATCAGGGTCTTTTGCAATGAGTAGGCTCTTCATATCAGGTGGCCAGAGTATTGGAGCTTCAGCTTCAGCATCAGTCCTTCCAATGAGTATTCAGGCTTGATTTCCTTTAGAAAATATAGTATCAGTAGTTTATATATGTCAATCCCAAACTCCCAATTCATCCAAGCCCCCTTTCCCTTTCCCCCCTTGGCATCCATAGGTTTGTTCTCTATATCTGTGTCTCTCTTTCTGCATTTCTTTCCACTTTCACAGTCTCCATCCTAGTATGAACCACTGTTACTTCCTCTCAGTGACTATTGCAGTGACCTATAACTAGTCATTCTGATTCCTTCCTTACCTCTTTTCCATGTCATTCTTCTTACAACCACCAAATTGATCATTAAAAATATAAGAACTGAGTTTATCACTTTCATTATTAAAATCAGTGACTCTTCATGACCTACAAGATAAAGGTCAAAATCTTTAACGTGTCCTGAAAAGTCCTCCATATTCTGATTTCTACCCACTTCTCCATATTTCTGATACCTACCCACCCCCCATTGTTACCCCTTCTCATTGCTAGAGTGCATTATTGGTTTTTCCTCTATTGGAACCCCATCTTCCACTCCTTTCACCAAGTGTGCATTATTTATCCATCAGATTTATATGCAGAAATACTTCCTTGGGGAAATCTTCCCAGAATCTCAAGACTAGTTTGCATCTCCTGATTATATACTCTTATAATATATTTCTTTAATTATTTAATCAATGTCTGTGTCTACTACTGTACTAGAAACTACAGAGGAACTATCTGTTTGACTTATAATTATTTTTCCTAGGGCCTCTCTGAGCGCTTGGAACATAGTAGACATTCAACAACTGTTTTCATGGGACACACATGATGGCCAAGCATAGCTCTGGTGGTCACATGAGGATGAATGAAACAAAACTAGTCACTGCTTTTATGAACACTACATTATAGTGGAAGAGACATAATATGCAATAAATAAAATGCATAGCATTAGGAAATAATAAATAATTAGTCCCAAATTAACATATATATGCTACTATACATAAAATAGATTACCAACAAGGAACTACTGTGTAGTGTAGGAAACTATAGTCAATATTTTACAATAACCTATAATGGAAAAATTTTAAAATATGTATATATGCATACCTGAATCACTTTGCTGAATATCTGAAACTGGCACAACATTGTAACTCAATTATAGTTCAATTTCTTCTTGTTGGTGTTGGTTATTCCCTAAGTCGTCCCCAAGGCTTTGCAGTCCCATGAACTGTAGCCTGCCAGGATTCTCTGTCCATGGATTTCTCCAGGCAAAAATACTGGAATGGCTTGCTATTTCCTTCTTCAAGGGATCTTCCTGACCCAAGGGTCAAACTCAGGTCTCCTGCATTTCAAGCAGATTCTTTACCATCTGAACTGTAAGAAAACAGCAGAGCAAAGGAATTGAGAATATTAGGTGGTAGTGAATTGGGGCTCTTTTATTTAGGATCTACATGTAATTGGGATAGAGAATTTCTCTATGAAATGGTGGCATTTAAGAAGAGACTTGAATTAAGTGATAAGGCAGACCTCTAAAGGAGCAGGAGAAGAGCTCGTACAGACAGAGCAAAGGAATTGAATAGTGGTACCTACAAGATAAAGGTCAAAATCTTTAACGTGTCCTGAAAAGTCCTCCATATTCTGATTTCTACCCACTTCTCCATATTTCTGATACCTACCCACCCCCCATTGTTACCCCTTCTCATTGCTAGAGTGCATTATTGGTTTTTCCTCTATTGGAACCCCATCTTCCACTCCTTTCACCAAGTGTGCATTATTTATCCATCAGATTTATATGCAGAAATACTTCCTTGGGGAAATCTTCCCAGAATCTCAAGACTAGTTTGCATCTCCTGATTATATACTCTTATAATATATTTCTTTAATTATTTAATCAATGTCTGTGTCTACTACTGTACTAGAAACTACAGAGGAACTATCTGTTTGACTTATAATTATTTTTCCTAGGGCCTCTCTGAGCGCTTGGAACATAGTAGACATTCAACAACTGTTTTCATGGGACACACATGATGGCCAAGCATAGCTCTGGTGGTCACATGAGGATGAATGAAACAAAACTAGTCACTGCTTTTATGAACACTACATTATAGTGGAAGAGACATAATATGCAATAAATAAAATGCATAGCATTAGGAAATAATAAATAATTAGTCCCAAATTAACATATATATGCTACTATACATAAAATAGATTACCAACAAGGAACTACTGTGTAGTGTAGGAAACTATAGTCAATATTTTACAATAACCTATAATGGAAAAATTTTTTAAATATGTATATATGCATACCTGAATCACTTTGCTGAATATCTGAAACTGGCACAACATTGTAACTCAATTATAGTTCAATTTCTTCTTGTTGGTGTTGGTTATTCCCTAAGTCGTCCCCAAGGCTTTGCAGTCCCATGAACTGTAGCCTGCCAGGATTCTCTGTCCATGGATTTCTCCAGGCAAAAATACTGGAATGGCTTGCTATTTCCTTCTTCAAGGGATCTTCCTGACCCAAGGGTCAAACTCAGGTCTCCTGCATTTCAAGCAGATTCTTTACCATCTGAACTGTAAGAAAACAGCAGAGCAAAGGAATTGAGAATATTAGGTGGTAGTGAATTGGGGCTCTTTTATTTAGGATCTACATGATAATTGGGATAGAGAATTTCTCTATGAAATGGTGGCATTTAAGAAGAGACTTGAATTAAGTGATAAGGCAGACCTCTAAAGGAGCAGGAGAAGAGCTCTCTGTACAGACAGCAAGGACATGAGGATGAGTATATTTGTTCAATTCAGTTCTGTAATTCAGTGGTATCTGACTCTTTGCAAACTCGTGGACTGCAGCATGCTAGGCTTTCTAATCCTTCACTGACTTCCAGAGCTTGCTCAAACTCATATCCATTGACTTAGTGATGCCATCCAATCATCTCATCCTCTGTCATTCCCTTGTCCTTCTGCCTTCTATTTTTCCCAACATCAGGATCTTTTCCAGTGAGTCATCTCTTTGCATCAGTTGGTCAAAGTATTGTAGGTTCAACTTCAGCATCATTCAGGATTGGCTTCCTTTAGGATTGATGGGTCGGATCTCCTTGCAGTCCAAGGGTATATTTGAGGGGTAATGACAATATAAGTGTGGAGGAGAGATGAGAGTCACGTCAGTAGCAAAGGAGGTTGTAGAGGAGGTAGAAGCAGACCACAGAGCAGCAGAAAGTGTTTCCATTCAAAGATGCACTAGAAACTACAGAGGAACCATCTGTTTGATTTACAATTGTTTTTCCTATGGCCTCTCCGAGTTCTTGGAACATAGTAGACATTCAACAACTGTTTTCATGGGGCACACACGATGGCCCAGCATAGCTCTGGTGGTCACATGATGATGAACAAAGCAAAACTAGTCACTGCATTTATGAACCTTACATTATAGTGGAAGAGAGCTGTCCTCAGAGCTGGACACCATGTTGGGTGAAAACTATTGAAACAAGCGCATTTTCAGAGTCCAGATCTGCGGGCTCCAGCCCCAGTTCTGCCATCAGCAGATGAGTGGTGCTGAAAGCAAGTCATGGTCTCCCTGCTCTTTACTTCCTTATGTGATAAATGAGAGTTTGGGACTCTCTAATTTTATCATCTCTGATGTTATCTCAAGATGGGAAATCCTTTTTTTCTTTTTTTAAAATAAACATCATTTGATAAGAACTGAATTCAAGGTCTTAGTCTGTCACTATGATTTTCTTCCGAGTCTTCATTTTACTGTTTAAAACATAGAGATAGAAGAGCCTCCTCTCAGGATTTGCATGCCAACCTGAAGACATGGTGGGAGCGAGAGCTCTTTGTCAATTACAACATGCTTTCAAACCTGTAGCTAAAACTTTCTGAGGATTTCTAGAATAGCAGGCATTATTATAGGTTCTTTCTATCTGGCATTTCATCTACAAGCCAATCGTAGGAGGTAGATCTCTTTAACTGAGGCCAAGAGAGAGTAAAAACCTCAGGCAGTTAAATGGAGAGTTAGTTTTGCACACAGAGCTGCTCGGCATCAAGTCTTGAGGATGCTCATTAGAACACAGGATCCACATCTGTAAGTGCAGATGTGGGGTAGGGAACTGAAGAATAGTTTGAGATTCAGTCCCAGGAGCATTAATGATGTACATGAAATTTTGTTCACAGTGACACTGCATTTGTATTCCAGTAAATAAGACTACTTGAGCATCATTTAATCACAATAATGTTTTCCAGATGCTTATGAAACAAATACATTTTGTAACCCAGAGCTCATCAGGTGACAACAGTCATTCCTTCATTTATCCCTGGAGTACCTACTATGTCTTAAGTCATATGTAGTTACTAATAGGACAGATATGAAGATGTCTCCCTTGACCCTCCATAGTGTGGGTTTCTAAAGCAAGTGAGAAAGGGATTCCCTTGGTGGTCCAGTGGCTAAGACTCTGTGCTCCCAATGCAGAGGGCCTGGGATCAATCCCTAGTCAGGGAACTAGATCCCACATGCCACAACTAAAGATCTCATGTGCTACAACTTAGACCCAGAGGACCCAAATAAATAAACACATAAATATTAAAATAAATAAATAAAGCAAATACAGAAATAAAAAATGGCATCACTCAGTTGGTGTAAGCAGAGTCCTATGCAATGTTGAGTGAGAACTGATGGGAAGCCATGTAGGAATCCAAAAGAACTTTGCACAGACTGTGTGGCTCAGAGCTCAGATGCTTCCTTCCCCAAGATACAGAACTCACCAGCTCTAAGGAGAGCAGGATTATCATCTCTCTTACTTTGTACCCTATCTCATCCTGCATAAACCCTTATATACATATTTCACATTTTAATAGTTGGGAAATGTGGCCACCTCCTCGACTGGCTGGCATCCTATCATTGCTGCTGGCCAGCAGGATGTCGTCACTACCTCTGCTCCCACACCTCATCAGAGCTCATCCCACCATCACCTCTGCTGAGTTACGTGCATGGCTGTTACTACATGTGACGAGTAGAATTGACAAATTAAGGATTTTCAAAAATATTATCATACGATTCATCTTTTAAGTGAAATGTTACTTCTACTCACAAAAGCACAGAAACAGAGTTGCATGATAGAGGATAACCCGTGCATCCAAGAAATCTCTCAGTCGACATAAAATTCAAATTCTAAATAATATAGAAGTATTGTCATAACTTAATTGGCAGTATCATTTTTTTTTTCCTGTTCTTGTTCTGCTGCTAAGTTTTGCCCGACTTTTTGAGACCCCATGGACTGCAGCACACCAGGCTTCCCCATCCTTCACTGTCTCCCAGAGTTTACCCAAATTCATGCCATTGAGTCAGTGATGCCATCCAACCATCTCATCCTCACTCACCCCTTCTTCTCCTGTTTTCAGTCTTTTCCAGCATCAGGGTCTTTTCCAGTGAGTCAGCTCTTCACATCAGATGGCCAAAGTATTCAACTTCAGCATCAGTTCTTCCAATGAATATTCAGGATTGATTTCCTTTAGGATTGACTGGTTTGATCTCCTTGCTGTCCAAGGAACTCTCAAGAGTCTTCTCTGACCCCATACTTCGAAAGCATTCGTTTTCAGTGCTCAGCTTTTTGTGGTCCAGCTCACATTCATACATGATTAGTAGGAAAACCATAGCTTTGAGTAGATGGACCTTTGTTGGCAAAGTGATGTCTCTGCTTTTTAATACACTATTTAGGTTAGCCATGACTCTTCATCTAAGGAGCAAGTGTCTTTTAATCACATGGCTGCAGTCACTGTCTGCAGTGATTTTGGAGCCCAAGAATATGAAATATGTAGTAGTACATCTTATCACCAGTAGCTCTTAGATTAGATGAGATGTTGAATTTCAATTAAGCAAATCATGTCTTGTAATTTTTTTTTTCTTTGCCACGTGGAATCTTAGTTCCCTGACCAAGGATCAAACCCACACCCCCTATAGTAGAAGCATGGAGTCTTAACCACTGGACCACCAGGAAAGTCCCTGTATCTTGTGTTTTTTAAAGCTGTATTGAGGCACATTGAACTTGGGACCCACTTTATATAATTCACACTGTTTGGGTAACTCCTGCCATCCTATCCCTGTGCAGTTAATCCTTTAGCTGACCTCTAGGATTTTTTCCTAGTGTCCCTGCTGAGTTACGTGCATGGCTGTTACTACATGTGACGAGTAGAATTGACAAATTAAGGATTTTCAAAAATATTATCATACGATTCATCTTTTAAGTGAAATGTTACTTCTACTCACAAAAGCACAGAAACAGAGTTGCATGATAGAGGATAACCCGTGCATCCAAGAAATCTCTCAGTCGACATAAAATTCAAATTCTAAATAATATAGAAGTATTGTCATAACTTAATTGGCAGTATCATTTTTTTTTTCCTGTTCTTGTTCTGCTGCTAAGTTTTGCCCGACTTTTTGAGACCCCATGGACTGCAGCACACCAGGCTTCCCCATCCTTCACTGTCTCCCAGAGTTTACCCAAATTCATGCCATTGAGTCAGTGATGCCATCCAACCATCTCATCCTCACTCACCCCTTCTTCTCCTGTTTTCAGTCTTTTCCAGCATCAGGGTCTTTTCCAGTGAGTCAGCTCTTCACATCAGATGGCCAAAGTATTCAACTTCAGCATCAGTTCTTCCAATGAATATTCAGGATTGATTTCCTTTAGGATTGACTGGTTTGATCTCCTTGCTGTCCAAGGAACTCTCAAGAGTCTTCTCTGACCCCATACTTCGAAAGCATTCGTTTTTCAGTGCTCAGCTTTTTTGTGGTCCAGCTCACATTCATACATGATTAGTAGGAAAACCATAGCTTTGAGTAGATGGACCTTTGTTGGCAAAGTGATGTCTCTGCTTTTTAATACACTATTTAGGTTAGCCATGACTCTTCATCTAAGGAGCAAGTGTCTTTTAATCACATGGCTGCAGTCACTGTCTGCAGTGATTTTGGAGCCCAAGAATATGAAATATGTAGTAGTACATCTTATCACCAGTAGCTCTTAGATTAGATGAGATGTTGAATTTCAATTAAGCAAATCATGTCTTGTAATTTTTTTTTTCTTTGCCACGTGGAATCTTAGTTCCCTGACCAAGGATCAAACCCACACCCCCTATAGTAGAAGCATGGAGTCTTAACCACTGGACCACCAGGAAAGTCCCTGTATCTTGTGTTTTTTAAAGCTGTATTGAGGCACATTGAACTTGGGACCCACTTTATATAATTCACACTGTTTGGGTAACTCCTGCCATCCTATCCCTGTGCAGTTAATCCTTTAGCTGACCTCTAGGACTTTCTCCTTTTTCCCTAGTGTGATAGCACTGTGTTCAAATCAGCTTGGTGTTCCAGGCTGTTGCAAAGGTCTCTAATTGTGATTCAGTTACCTCATTTCTTTGGCAGAGCCTGTGTTGTCCATGTTGATGTTTCCTGGTCACCCAAGGATGATCTTATTATTTAAGTACATTATGTATAAGGAATTTCACAGCTGAAGCGAGGTACAGAATGACCTACTCTAAAACAAGAGCGATTAACAAGTTTGGAGCTGAGCCAGGCGTGAGAACAAGGTTGTTATTGGCATGATTTTAATCATGATAGACAATTAGCCAAGTTTAATTATATTGAGACGAAAAACCAGAATGAGTGGCAGTAATGAATTTTTCTGGGAACTCTCCTGTGTCTCCAACTCAAACTGGCTGACCTATAAAGGGTGGGAAATGATAAAAGATGTTTGCCCACATGGACAAGCTGTGTTTACCTCAAGGAATGTCTGTGTGGGGAAGAAGTGTGGAGGATGCCCCTTTCTGCAACACGGGACTCAACATGGGACCCAAATGGAATTCTCGAGTTCCACTGGTGTTTTTGCTTCAGGAAAGAGATGCAGAAGAGAGGAAACATATTTTAGCTGAACTTGGGCACATTAAATGTTAATGTAATTATGTAGCTGGGGATTCTTTAAATGTCGCCCGTGGCTGAAGTATGACTGTAGTTGTGTGTTAGCACTTTTTGGTGTTATAAAAGCTTACTATTTTCACTGACTTTGTCAAGCCCTGAAAGTCAATAGACTGTATGCTTTTAAATCACATGGCTGCAGTCACTGTCTGCAGTGATTTTGGAGCCCAAGAATATGAAATATGTAGTAGTACATCTTATCACCAGTAGCTCTTAGATTAGATGAGATGTTGAATTTCAATTAAGCAAATCATGTCTTGTAATTTTTTTTTTCTTTGCCACGTGGAATCTTAGTTCCCTGACCAAGGATCAAACCCACACCCCCTATAGTAGAAGCATGGAGTCTTAACCACTGGACCACCAGGAAAGTCCCTGTATCTTGTGTTTTTTAAAGCTGTATTGAGGCACATTGAACTTGGGACCCACTTTATATAATTCACACTGTTTGGGTAACTCCTGCCATCCTATCCCTGTGCAGTTAATCCTTTAGCTGACCTCTAGGACTTTCTCCTTTTTCCCTAGTGTGATAGCACTGTGTTCAAATCAGCTTGGTGTTCCAGGCTGTTGCAAAGGTCTCTAATTGTGATTCAGTTACCTCATTTCTTTGGCAGAGCCTGTGTTGTCCATGTTGATGTTTCCTGGTCACCCAAGGATGATCTTATTATTTAAGTACATTATGTATAAGGAATTTCACAGCTGAAGCGAGGTACAGAATGACCTACTCTAAAACAAGAGCGATTAACAAGTTTGGAGCTGAGCCAGGCGTGAGAACAAGGTTGTTATTGGCATGATTTTAATCATGATAGACAATTAGCCAAGTTTAATTATATTGAGACGAAAAACCAGAATGAGTGGCAGTAATGAATTTTTCTGGGAACTCTCCTGTGTCTCCAACTCAAACTGGCTGACCTATAAAGGGTGGGAAATGATAAAAGATGTTTGCCCACATGGACAAGCTGTGTTTACCTCAAGGAATGTCTGTGTGGGGAAGAAGTGTGGAGGATGCCCCTTTCTGCAACACGGGACTCAACATGGGACCCAAATGGAATTCTCAAGTTCCACTGGTGTTTTTGCTTCAGGAAAGAGATGCAGAAGAGAGGAAACATATTTTAGCTGAACTTGGGCACATTAAATGTTAATGTAATTATGTAGCTGGGGATTCTTTAAATGTCGCCCGTGGCTGAAGTATGACTGTAGTTGTGTGTTAGCACTTTTTGGTGTTATAAAAGCTTACTATTTTCACTGACTTTGTCAAGCCCAAATAGAACATTTGAAACTTCAATAGAGTCAGAAAGTGATTAGAATGTAAAAAATTTTTTTTAACAATTTGACACTCGTTGCCTCTAGGTTTAGAAATGGAATTTAATATGAAATTCCCCCTAAGTCTCCAGTCTCTTTTTCCATTATGGATTTTAATTGACTTCTTATAATTATAACACAAAAGAAAGAAAAGTTGTAGAGAAGCATTGAAATCTCTATAGTTCATATAGTTCTTTAGAGTTCACCAAAGATACTGATCTTTCTTCCTCACACCAAACACACACACACACAGAGGCACAGACTTGGGAAGATGAGCTTGTTTCACCGTAAAGATAAAGAGGCTAAGCCTCAGGGGGTTGTAACTTAGCTCAGTCAAATGGCAGAAATATACACAAGGCTTCTGATTCTGAGACCAGGTTTTTAAAAATGATAAAGAAGAAGAAAATGAAAGGAAGAGAAGGAAAGAGAAAGAACGGATGAAGGAGGGGGCAGGGAAGAAAGAGAAAAAAAAGGAGTAACTTTCAGATAGAGTTTGAGATGGATCTTTCCAGTATCATGGACGTTCTCAATGGGAAAGCAAGTCGAAGTGAGTGTAGATCTGAGCTATGACTAAATCAGTCTGCCATTTCTCCCCCTTCTCTTTTTCTCTTTCTTTCATCTTTCCCTCTCTTACTTCCTTGTACTCAGTACTTTTACTGGAGATCTCCTGTATTTCCAGGAATAGTAATTGCCAAGTAAATTCTGTTTGTATCCTGTGATGAATGAAACATCTCTTAACATTTTCAGTCCTTGTAGTCAGTACTTATGTACTAATCCCTCTATGTATCCATATTATTCATGGACAAGCTGTGTTACCTCAAGGAATGTCTGTGTGGGGAAGAAGTGGAGGATGCCCCTTTCTGCAACACGGGACTCAACATGGGACCCAAATGGAATTCTCAAGTTCCACTGGTGTTTTTGCTTCAGGAAAGAGATGCAGAAGAGAGGAAACATATTTTAGCTGAACTTGGGCACATTAAATGTTAATGTAATTATGTAGCTGGGGATTCTTTAAATGTCGCCCGTGGCTGAAGTATGACTGTAGTTGTGTGTTAGCACTTTTTGGTGTTATAAAAGCTTACTATTTTCACTGACTTTGTCAAGCCCAAATAGAACATTTGAAACTTCAATAGAGTCAGAAAGTGATTAGAATGTAAAAAAAAATTTTTAACAATTTGACACTCGTTGCCTCTAGGTTTAGAAATGGAATTTAATATGAAATTCCCCCTAAGTCTCCAGTCTCTTTTTCCATTATGGATTTTAATTGACTTCTTATAATTATAACACAAAAGAAAGAAAAGTTGTAGAGAAGCATTGAAATCTCTATAGTTCATATAGTTCTTTAGAGTTCACCAAAGATACTGATCTTTCTTCCTCACACCAAACACACACACACACAGAGGCACAGACTTGGGAAGATGAGCTTGTTTCACCGTAAAGATAAAGAGGCTAAGCCTCAGGGGGTTGTAACTTAGCTCAGTCAAATGGCAGAAATATACACAAGGCTTCTGATTCTGAGACCAGGTTTTTAAAAATGATAAAGAAGAAGAAAATGAAAGGAAGAGAAGGAAAGAGAAAGAACGGATGAAGGAGGGGGCAGGGAAGAAAGAGAAAAAAAAGGAGTAACTTTCAGATAGAGTTTGAGATGGATCTTTCCAGTATCATGGACGTTCTCAATGGGAAAGCAAGTCGAAGTGAGTGTAGATCTGAGCTATGACTAAATCAGTCTGCCATTTCTCCCCCTTCTCTTTTTCTCTTTCTTTCATCTTTCCCTTTCTTACTTCCTTGTACTCAGTACTTTTACTGGAGATCTCCTGTATTTCCAGGAATAGTAATTGCCAAGTAAATTCTGTTTGTATCCTGTGATGAATGAAACATCTCTTAACATTTTTTCAGTCCTTTTGTAGGTCAGTCAGCTTGAGTGGAGACACAGAGAAACATGATACAAAATTAAATCCCATATACATATGCCCATATCCATATTATTCATAATCATAATTTTACCCCAAAGTGGAGGCAACCCAAATATCCACTAGCAGATGAATGTATGAACAAAATGTGGTAGATACATACAATACAATAGCATATAGCCTTTGAAAGGAAGGAAATTCTGACACATGCTACAACATGGATGAGAACATTATGCTACATGAGAAGAGGTGGTTATAAAGGGGCAAATACTCTATGTTTCTGATTATAGGGGATGCCTACAGTAGTCATATTCATAGAGTCAGAAAGTAGAATGGTGGTTGACAGGGGCTGGAGGAGTGGGGCTGGGGAGTTATTGTTTAATGGCACAGAGTTTGAGTCTGGGGAAGATGAAAAAGTTGTGCAGAAGATGGTGGTGATATTTGTATGATGATGTGTGTGTACATAATGCCCATTGAACTAGATATGTAAAAATGGTTAAATTAATAAAAATTTTTGCTATGTACAGTTTTCCATAAAGAACATTTGATCAGGCTTCCCTGGTGGTCCAGCGTGTAAAGAGTCCACCTTACAGTGCAAGGGGCGCTGGTTCGACCCTGGCCTGGGAAGAGCCTAAATTCCGCGGAGCAGTGTGTCCAATTACTGAGCTGGAGCTCTCGAGTGCATGCGCCTGAAGCCAGTGCTCTGCAAGGAGAGAGGTCACTGCGATGGGAGGCTCACACAGACCAAAGAAAAAGGTGGATGAAAATAAATAAATGGAAGACCAATAAAAGAGGCCAAAAAAAATTGATCCCTAATGTTCAGCGGGGGCCCTGAACTCTGTACTAACAGGCCCTGGTTGGGAGACAGGTTGCAGTGTGACACATGACACTTGCTCCGATAGTGGGAATCACAGGGTGGCCTGAGGATATCACCCAGCCTAAGAATCTCCACAGGGCAAGAAATTATTCTGTGAATCATGCTTGGCAGATGCATGAATTAGGTCTGAAAGAAACTCTAATTTCTCCAAGCAAAGTCAAGGGTCCAAGGTGGATGGTCATTCCATACAAACAGAGCCACGCAGAGGCTCCCGAGAGCCTGACGTTGTTTCGGAGATGCAAGAAATCCTCGGTGCCTTGAGGCCGCAGTTCAAGGAGATTTATCTACTTTGACCATGTATCCGCTCCTCCTCCTAGAGCATTAAACTTACTGGCCCAGTGGGTCAAAAACGTATTTGAAACCTGGGTCTTTCTTTTTGAAAAGTCAATTCTCCTAGGCTCTGGAGTTGTGCTGTCCTGTATGATGGCTACTTAATTTAAACCTAATTCATTGAAATTAATGATTCTGTTACTCAGTCACACTAGCCACATTTCAAGGATTATGACTAACATTTCAAGTGCGGCTAGTGACAACCAATATATAAATATAACAGCCAGTGTAAATACAGAGGATTTTCATCATAACAGAAAGTTCTTTAGAACAACCCTGCTTCAAAGTTTACAAAACTGTTTGTTCATTGCCCATTGATTTTTTTATGAGTATGACCATCATACAAAATCCTGACATTCTTATTTTGTAGAAAAGGAAACTGTAGCTTAGGGAGGCTGTACCTCACTTGGTGGTTTCATCAAGCAGCGATGCTGGAACATAAAGTTCTCTGGTCCTCTAAGCCCACAATACCCCAAATTGATCCATAACCTCCTCCTGCCTTTTGCCTTTTCTCCACTCCTGTTCAACCTTGAGATTATTCTTCCAAAAAGGCCACTTTTCATGAAGTCATGTATGTAGTTTTCTTTGTCAGCTGGAGAAAATACAGATCCCTTAGTTTGACAATCAAGGCCTTCCACAAATTATAATAAGTAGTTTGCAGTTTCTTCTTCTTCCTTTTCCTCTTTCCATACTCATCTCTGCGTCAGATAAAGTCACATTCCAGCCTTGACCTTTGCTGATGTCTTACTAACAGGCCCTGGTTGGGAGACAGGTTGCAGTGTGACACATGACACTTGCTCCGATAGTGGGAATCACAGGGTGGCCTGAGGATATCACCCAGCCTAAGAATCTCCACAGGGCAAGAAATTATTCTGTGAATCATGCTTGGCAGATGCATGAATTAGGTCTGAAAGAAACTCTAATTTCTCCAAGCAAAGTCAAGGGTCCAAGGTGGATGGTCATTCCATACAAACAGAGCCACGCAGAGGCTCCCGAGAGCCTGACGTTGTTTCGGAGATGCAAGAAATCCTCGGTGCCTTGAGGCCGCAGTTCAAGGAGATTTATCTACTTTGACCATGTATCCGCTCCTCCTCCTAGAGCATTAAACTTACTGGCCCAGTGGGTCAAAAACGTATTTGAAACCTGGGTCTTTCTTTTTGAAAAGTCAATTCTCCTAGGCTCTGGAGTTGTGCTGTCCTGTATGATGGCTACTTAATTTAAACCTAATTCATTGAAATTAATGATTCTGTTACTCAGTCACACTAGCCACATTTCAAGGATTATGACTAACATTTCAAGTGCGGCTAGTGACAACCAATATATAAATATAACAGCCAGTGTAAATACAGAGGATTTTCATCATAACAGAAAGTTCTTTAGAACAACCCTGCTTCAAAGTTTACAAAACTGTTTGTTCATTGCCCATTGATTTTTTTATGAGTATGACCATCATACAAAATCCTGACATTCTTATTTTGTAGAAAAGGAAACTGTAGCTTAGGGAGGCTGTACCTCACTTGGTGGTTTCATCAAGCAGCGATGCTGGAACATAAAGTTCTCTGGTCCTCTAAGCCCACAATACCCCAAATTGATCCATAACCTCCTCCTGCCTTTTGCCTTTTCTCCACTCCTGTTCAACCTTGAGATTATTCTTCCAAAAAGGCCACTTTTCATGAAGTCATGTATGTAGTTTTCTTTGTCAGCTGGAGAAAATACAGATCCCTTAGTTTGACAATCAAGGCCTTCCACAAATTATAATAAGTAGTTTGCAGTTTCTTCTTCTTCCTTTTCCTCTTTTTCCATACTCATCTCTGCTCAAAGTACAGAATATATGAGTCACATTCCAGCCTTGACCTTTGCTGTGTAGGTAGTCTTTCTGGACTACTAATCTTTTCCTCTATGTCCATTGGAATCTCACTGAATTTTCTAGTTCATGACTAATTTATTTTGGAAAACCTTACTTGATCACTCTCAATCAGGACTGAAAAGAGTTCCTGTTCCTCTCTTGTCAGAAAGCATCTCAAATGTTGCTCCATGGGACACTATTTCTCAGCTCTCTTTTCCTATGTGGCACTGACCATGAAGGACCTCATGTGGATCAAATTCCTTATTTTGTTTTTTCTTCTTTTTAAAATTTATTTTTAATTGGAAGAAACTGCTGTGTAACACAGGGAGCTCTGCTCAGTGCTCTGATGACCTAGAGGGTTGGACTCGTGGTGGGCAGTTGTTGGGTGGGGGGGAGGCATGGCTTAGTTCTTTATGAACTATGTTTCAAGTATAGACCCTTCTTCATAGCTGTTCTGAACTACGCTGTTATACTTACTGGATTTATCTTGTCCATGTTTTGTCTGACTATGGCTTCACCTGCTATCTGCCAGCCTTTGTACTGGCACCATCTCAATTTTCCTATGTTGTCTTTCCACCCTGTGAGTTAGATAGCACTGTTACTGTTTTACCCATGAGGTAACTGAGGCTCAGTAAACTTCTCTCAGTAAATTGAGAAGTAAACTTCTCATAAATATGTGAAGTGACAAGGTCAGAATTTGAACCCTGGTCCACTTGTCTCCAAAGTCTAGCCTTTCTTCTTTGTTATAGTACAAATTTTTTCTGCACTCGTATAGATACTTCCAGCTATTATAGTGAATAGGCAGGGGTTGTGACCTTCTCAGCTTTGGAAAATTTCTACCTGTAAATTCTATTCAACACATAATAAAAAAGAATCTGTTATAGTTACTCCAGAACTCTGTAAGTTCCTGTTATATCAACTTTCCATCTTGGATATGGCATCAGATTTTCAATATTATAGGGAGAGGGAGGGCCATACACTTCAAAGCTCTTGCCTTGGCATGAAGAAACTCCATAACTCATTGTTTAGACACCATCTGAATAGCAGTGGTTATGGGTTTTGACTTTCTGTTAAATGAATTACATTTTCCATCAGAAACATGGTAGCTTCTCCAGACATTATTAATGGATTCTCTAGTTTGTAGGCGGAAACCAAAACAAATGGTCTGCTGTATAGCATGATGGTATAAGAGAACACAATCACAGGAGAACTTTATGGGATGTGATTTTTTTTTATTCATAAAGGTCCTAGAGAACTAAAATTCCAAGAAGCCAAATCATGTGTATACATTAAAAATATCATGGAAAACTATGGTGCATGGAGTTATAGTCACGAAGTTGATGATTATTGCTGCCACATGGCAACCAAAGTGAGCAGTCAGGAGTCAGAAAGCATAAGTCCTGGTCTCAGATCTTCTACCAACTAACTGTGCACCCTTGAAATTGTCACTTAACTCGGGTCTCTTCTAGAAGTTTCATCTTCTAAAACACAGTAATGTTAGTTGAATAAATGAGCAAACTGAAAAATGAAGGTATTGGGAGAGATACTCTAAAATTTCTCCCATGCTAATGGTTTATGAATCATACTTTCAATTTAGATACATTTCAAAAAAGTGTGCTGAATAAAGGAGGAGGCTTGTGTCTTAAATTATGGTATCTAATCAGTTTAAATACATAAAGAAAATAATTGCACACTTTAATTTCGCACTGTCAAAGTTTCTTGGTCCTCTATTAGGGCAAGAAAAGACCCTGAGTGGTCAGACACTTCAGAACAACAGTCAGTTAAACAGAAGGGCTAACTGGTGAATTTAGACACACATGTAATTAGACTGCAGAACAGACTGAGGGGTCATGGCTGATGGAGGCTTTGGGAATTTGGTGGGGAAAATGGAGCCTGAATGGGAGATTGAGGAATTGTGATTGGCTTTTTTTGAAAAGATCCTTAGAGACCAATCTATTTCCTAATTCCCAATCTCCCCAGAGATGGTTTAATGTGCCTCTTTCTAAGGAGAAAATTTGATTACCTAGAAGATATAGTATCACTGCTTTGATATGCCTACCAACAGTGCACATCAGAGAGAAGAATATGCTTTCTTTTGTAGCCAACTGTGTTTCTCCACCATATATTGAAGGGACTGGGCCATGATGTTTATCTGTTTTATTTTACAATTTTGTCTGTGTCTCAGTGCAAATAATCTGAAAGATCTGAAGGACTGATAACTTTATCCTAGTAATGCCCTGGAAATAAAATGACCAATAACAGAAATCATGGAACTACATAGGAACCTAGAGGAGGCAGCTTTTTCTGACCATCCACTTTCACCAGTTGTCAGTAATGATGGCCCTGAACATTCAAACAATTTGTCTAGGCGTCAGCCTCTAAATAACTGGAGGGCTTCCAGTCACATGCGTTTGGTTTATTTTTTTGCTAATTATAAGTTTAGGATTTGCCTTTTGATAACAAGCAAAATGACAAAAAAAAAAAGAGTTGAACTTTTTAAGTGTCCAGATTGTGCCATGTGGCAAACAGGTATTATCTTTACACTTCAAAAAATATATTATTTCCATTTTGTAAATAAGGAACTTGAAGTTCAGAAATCAAAATAATTTATTCCAAATCACCAACTAGTGAAAGTCTAGTTATAAATTATATTCTTATATAATATCAGGCAGTGCAACACCTATAAAATTTTAAATGTGCATACCAACTGACCCAAGAATTCATTCTAAGACAGCCTAATTATACTCCATGCACCCATGAACCCACTGGAATAAAAAGATATCCACAACAGAAATCAAAGTTGTAGCTTGTGAGTGCATCTGTGTAAGGATGCTTATTATACACTGTCTATAACAGAAAAAAGATGGATACAAGTTTAATATTCTTCAGTATAGTATAATATAGTTCTTTGGTACTATAGTGGTTACATATATTGAGACAGTTTCTATTATGGAATGTTACTCAGCTGTTAAAATGATGTGTTTATTCTGTAGGTATTGATCTAAGAAAATGTTCAGATTGTGGGCATACGGAGAGGGATTTTTAGTATTATGATAAAGGTATAGGAAGCTAAAGGTTGATGACCAGACTACTCTTTTTCTTTTTCTTCTTTTTTCTCTTTAGGGGGGGTGGGTGGGCCGCTTCTATTGGTCTTTCATTTGTCTATTTTTCATCCATCGTTGTTCTTTGGCTGTGTGGGCCTCCCATCGCGGTGGAATATGCTCTTTGTAGCCAACTGTGTTTCTCCACCATATATTGAAGGGACTGGGCCATGATGTTTATCTGTTTTATTTTACAATTTTGTCTGTGTCTCAGTGCAAATAATCTGAAAGATCTGAAGGACTGATAACTTTATCCTAGTAATGCCCTGGAAATAAAATGACCAATAACAGAAATCATGGAACTACATAGGAACCTAGAGGAGGCAGCTTTTTCTGACCATCCACTTTCACCAGTTGTCAGTAATGATGGCCCTGAACATTCAAACAATTTGTCTAGGCGTCAGCCTCTAAATAACTGGAGGGCTTCCAGTCACATGCGTTTGGTTTATTTTTTTGCTAATTATAAGTTTAGGATTTGCCTTTTGATAACAAGCAAAATGACAAAAAAAAAAAGAGTTGAACTTTTTAAGTGTCCAGATTGTGCCATGTGGCAAACAGGTATTATCTTTACACTTCAAAAAATATATTATTTCCATTTTGTAAATAAGGAACTTGAAGTTCAGAAATCAAAATAATTTATTCCAAATCACCAACTAGTGAAAGTCTAGTTATAAATTATATTCTTATATAATATCAGGCAGTGCAACACCTATAAAATTTTAAATGTGCATACCAACTGACCCAAGAATTCATTCTAAGACAGCCTAATTATACTCCATGCACCCATGAACCCACTGGAATAAAAAGATATCCACAACAGAAATCAAAGTTGTAGCTTGTGAGTGCATCTGTGTAAGGATGCTTATTATACACTGTCTATAACAGAAAAAAGATGGATACAAGTTTAATATTCTTCAGTATAGTATAATATAGTTCTTTGGTACTATAGTGGTTACATATATTGAGACAGTTTCTATTATGGAATGTTACTCAGCTGTTAAAATGATGTGTTTATTCTGTAGGTATTGATCTAAGAAAATGTTCAGATTGTGGGCATACGGAGAGGGATTTTTAGTATTATGATAAAGGTATAGGAAGCTAAAGGTTGATGACCAGACTACTCTTTTTCTTTTTCTTCTTTTTTCTCTTTAGGGGGGGTGGGTGGGCCGCTTCTATTGGTCTTTCATTTGTCTATTTTTCATCCATCGTTGTTCTTTGGCTGTGTGGGCCTCCCATCGCGGTGGCCTCTGTTGTCTCAGAGCACCAGCTCTGGGCACATGCACCCCAGAGCTCCAGCTAGGCAATTGGGCACATTGGTCCAGCTGCTCCGCGGCACGTGGGATCCTCCCAGGCCAGGGATCGAACCAGCACCCCTCGCACTGCAAGGCGGTGTCCTTACCCACTGGACCACCAGGGAAGTCCCAGACTATTCTTGATGCCACCTTGGCTTCATCTGGTTCCAGCTGGTTTTTATCTCGTCCTGGCAGCTGTGCCCCTTCTTCATTTTTCTAGCAGTTGTCCTGCCCCTTTCCCTCCTGTCTCAGAAGGAGACTGTTAGCAGCAGACTGTTGTCATTGTATACATGGGAGAGGTGGGAGAGAACATCAGCAAGCCTGAGTCCCTGAGTAAATAACCAGGGGGTGAGAGCCAGAGCCACCACATATGAAAACCAAGGACCAGAACCAGAACAGAGCTTTATCCCAAGACAGGCACACAGTCCGGAGTAGAGTGGGCATCTGTGCAAGGTCAGGACAGGAAGCAGTGGGAAGCTCTGAACAGTTGCTTTGACCCTGCTGGCAGTCCTTGGCTGAGGCTGCAACTGTTGGTGAGAGGCTCCCGTGGGCACCCACCCAGGCCAGAGAGGAGTGAGAGGCATCACCGTCTGCCCTCTACCCTGCATCCTTCTCTCTGGGTCCCCTCCATCATCCCTAAAAGCCGCGCTTCCAGACTTGAGCCCATTGGGAGGCTGGGCTTGCTCTCCAAGCTCCTTCTCAGGACACCTGTGATTTCATGGATTTTGGAGGCTTCTGGGGCCTCTTAAAATGATGTGTTTATTTTTTGAAAGGTACATATTGAGACAGTTTCTATTATGGAATGTTACTCAGCTGTTAAAATGATGTGTTTATTCTGTAGGTATTGATCTAAGAAAATGTTCAGATTGTGGGCATACGGAGAGGGATTTTTAGTATTATGATAAAGGTATAGGAAGCTAAAGGTTGATGACCAGACTACTCTTTTTCTTTTTCTTCTTTTTTCTCTTTAGGGGTGGGTGGGCCGCTTCTATTGGTCTTTCATTTGTCTATTTTTCATCCATCGTTGTTCTTTGGCTGTGTGGGCCTCCCATCGCGGTGGCCTCTGTTGTCTCAGAGCACCAGCTCTGGGCACATGCACCCCAGAGCTCCAGCTAGGCAATTGGGCACATTGGTCCAGCTGCTCCGCGGCACGTGGGATCCTCCCCGGCCAGGGATCGAACCAGCGCCCCTCGCACTGCAAGGCGGTGTCCTTACCCACTGGACCACCAGGGAAGTCCCAGACTATTCTTGATGCCACCTTGGCTTCATCTGGTTCCAGCTGGTTTTTATCTCGTCCTGGCAGCTGTGCCCCTTCTTCATTTTTCTAGCAGTTGTCCTGCCCCTTTCCCTCCTGTCTCAGAAGGAGACTGTTAGCAGCAGACTGTTGTCATTGTATACATGGGAGAGGTGGGAGAGAACATCAGCAAGCCTGAGTCCCTGAGTAAATAACCAGGGGGTGAGAGCCAGAGCCACCACATATGAAAACCAAGGACCAGAACCAGAACAGAGCTTTATCCCAAGACAGGCACACAGTCCGGAGTAGAGTGGGCATCTGTGCAAGGTCAGGACAGGAAGCAGTGGGAAGCTCTGAACAGTTGCTTTGACCCTGCTGGCAGTCCTTGGCTGAGGCTGCAACTGTTGGTGAGAGGCTCCCGTGGGCACCCACCCAGGCCAGAGAGGAGTGAGAGGCATCACCGTCTGCCCTCTACCCTGCATCCTTCTCTCTGGGTCCCCTCCATCATCCCTAAAAGCCGCGCTTCCAGACTTGAGCCCATTGGGAGGCTGGGCTTGCTCTCCAAGCTCCTTCTCAGGACACCTGTGATTTCATGGAGGCTTCTGGCTCTTCAGGTCTTTGCAGGCTTCCTGGGGGGCCCTGTCCCTGTCAGTTAAGGGGTCGCAGAGTACAGAGGGCCCTAACCTCTGATGTCTCCTCTTTCCTTTCTTCCCCAAAGTGGCTCAGACACAGCCTGTTTTAGATTTGTCTTCCATGCTATCCCATGAAGATGTGTCATCTTCTCCCAACTCCGCTGAGGAATAGCCCATTCCCTCTGCATCTCCTTCATTGTTGTCCCTGAAGAAAGTCCACGGTCTCATGCCTTTGAGTCATTTTACCATAATTGATCAGGAGGAGAGTAACAAAGCAAAAAAATTAATACAAAACTCTAAAACTATTATCTTGGTCTTTAGTTCTACAGTCCCTTGTTTTTGGGAGTGACGTTTCCCTCAGACCCCCGCTGTTGGTCTGAAGTTTGTTACCATTCCAGGAAGTTCTTACTTTTCACAACAGAAGCAATTAAGACAGTACAGTAGGTATGAATGACATGGCTTCTCAAAAATCCGATGGCCCTCCCCCTGGCTCTGAATCCCACCTATGACACCCCTTTGGGGTACAAACTCCCTGAAAGCAATAAAAATTACAGCCAGGGTCTCCTTTGTTGGGAATTTAATAGTAAATCCTAAAAGAGACAAAGTCAACTCTGAAGACTAGCAAAGCAACATTTAACATACGTGCACTAAGTAGCCCACATAAAATCTGGACCTCAATGTGGGCCAGAGTGATGTCCCAGGGCCCCTGAGTGTTAATCAAATGTTTGTAAATTGCATGTAGTTGAACAGTGCTTTGGGAGCGCATGATTTACAACAATCCTTGGGAATCCTCTAGTGCTAAAACTAATTAACCCTAATTCATCTGTTTTGTAAATCTGAATTTACTTCCAAGGTTAGAGTGTTTGGAGAATAAAAGACTAGAAAAGTACAGTTAATTAGGGAAGGCTTCCTGGAGAGGGTGAGCCAGAGCCAAATCTTAGAGGAGGCACTGATCACAGATCCCTATAAAAGATGCAAGGAAGTAAGGCAATATTTCAGTCAAGGGCAGTCTTATAGCTAGCAGCAATGGACCTTCCTGTTAATAACAATTAAAACATCTCTTGTGGTTGTATCATCATTTACAGTTTTCAAGGGCTTTCTTGCACATCACAGAGATGGCAGCAACAATGAGAATTTACAAGTGCCTGCAGGACACCAGTGCTAAGGACTTAATTGCGTTTTCACAGTTATCCTACCAACATCCCATTGGGCTTGGTGTTACTATCTCCTCTTTCCAGAAAAGGAAACTGAAGCTCAGGGAGCAAAAAGTCACACATGTGGCATCACAGTCAACTGGTAAACAGAAGAAACATCTAAATTCAGATCTGCCTGACCCTGTGGTTCTGTTCATATCATCCTCTTGGACTTAGAGAAGGATGGAGAAGGGAAGGCAGGGCAGAGAAGGACGAAGGAGGGTCACAAATGTGTGGCAACACAAACACAACCAGACCTTGGAGATACTTACATATTCAGTTCCAGACTACCATTCCAGGAAGTTCTTACTTTTCACAACAGAAGCAATTAAGACAGTACAGTAGGTATGAATGACATGGCTTCTCAAAAATCCGATGGCCCTCCCCCTGGCTCTGAATCCCACCTATGACACCCCTTTGGGGTACAAACTCCCTGAAAGCAATAAAAATTACAGCCAGGGTCTCCTTTGTTGGGAATTTAATAGTAAATCCTAAAAGAGACAAAGTCAACTCTGAAGACTAGCAAAGCAACATTTAACATACGTGCACTAAGTAGCCCACATAAAATCTGGACCTCAATGTGGGCCAGAGTGATGTCCCAGGGCCCCTGAGTGTTAATCAAATGTTTGTAAATTGCATGTAGTTGAACAGTGCTTTGGGAGCGCATGATTTACAACAATCCTTGGGAATCCTCTAGTGCTAAAACTAATTAACCCTAATTCATCTGTTTTGTAAATCTGAATTTACTTCCAAGGTTAGAGTGTTTGGAGAATAAAAGACTAGAAAAGTACAGTTAATTAGGGAAGGCTTCCTGGAGAGGGTGAGCCAGAGCCAAATCTTAGAGGAGGCACTGATCACAGATCCCTATAAAAGATGCAAGGAAGTAAGGCAATATTTCAGTCAAGGGCAGTCTTATAGCTAGCAGCAATGGACCTTCCTGTTAATAACAATTAAAACATCTCTTGTGGTTGTATCATCATTTACAGTTTTCAAGGGCTTTCTTGCACATCACAGAGATGGCAGCAACAATGAGAATTTACAAGTGCCTGCAGGACACCAGTGCTAAGGACTTAATTGCGTTTTCACAGTTATCCTACCAACATCCCATTGGGCTTGGTGTTACTATCTCCTCTTTCCAGAAAAGGAAACTGAAGCTCAGGGAGCAAAAAGTCACACATGTGGCATCACAGTCAACTGGTAAACAGAAGAAACATCTAAATTCAGATCTGCCTGACCCTGTGGTTCTGTTCATATCATCCTCTTGGACTTAGAGAAGGATGGAGAAGGGAAGGCAGGGCAGAGAAGGACGAAGGAGGGTCACAAATGTGTGGCAACACAAACACAACCAGACCTTGGAGATACTTACATATTCAGTTCCAGACTACCACAATAAAGTGGATGTTACAGTAACAAGAGGTGCATATATTTTTTCATTTCCCAATGCTTATAAAAATTATGTTCACACTACTGTTGTTGGTTAAGCGTGTGATAGGATTATGTCAAAAAAAATCAAAGCTACATGTGTTAATTTTCAAAGACTTTACTGCTAAAAATTATTAACCATCATCAGAGTCTTCAGTGAGTCAGACTCTTTTGGCCAGTGGGGGATCTTGCCTTGATGATAATAACTGCTGATTAATCAGGGTGGTGGTTGCTGAAGGTTGAGTTAGCTACGGCAATTTCTTAAAATATGACAATGATGAAATTTGCCATATAATTGACCCTTCCTCTCACGAACAATATCTCTGTAGCAAGCAATGCTAATTGATAGATTTTGCCCACATGAGAACTTCTTCCAAAACTGGAATCAGTCTTCTCGAATCCTGCCACTGTTTCATCAATTAAGTTTATGGAATCTAAATTATATGTTGTCAATTCAACAATCTCTACAGCATCTTCACCAGGAGTAGAATTCATCTCAAGAAACCACTTTCTTTGATCATTTATAAGAAGTAACTCCTCATCAGTTTAAGTTTAATCATAAGATTGCAGCAATTTAATCATACCTTCGGGCTCTACTTCTAATTCTAGTTCTACCACATCTGCAACTTCCTGTACTAAAGTCTTGAAACTCTTGAAGTCATCCATGAAGACTGAACTCAACTTCTTTCAAACTGCTGTTAGTGTTGACGTTTTAACCTCCTCCCATGAATCTCAAATGTTTGTGATGACATCTACAATAGTGAATCCTTTCTAGAAGGATTTCAATTTACTTTGCTTGAATCCATCAGAGGAACCACCGTCTATGGCAGCTGTAGCCTTACAAGCTTATTGCTTACATAAGAAGAAGTGAAAGTTGAGATTACTCCTCAGTCCACAGGCTGCAGAATGGATGCTGTGTTAATAGGCGTGAAAACAACCTTAATCTTATTGTACAACTCCTTCAGAGCTCTCACATTGTCAATGAGCAGTAAAAATTTGAAAAGAATCGTTTTTTCTGAGAAGTATGTATCAGTTGTGGGCTTTAAATGTTCCATAAACCCTGTTGTCAACGGATGTGCTGTCATCCAGGCTTTGCTGTTCCATTTATAGCACAGGCAGAATAGATTCAGAATAATTCTTAAGGGATAGAATTTTATTCTAGGATTTTCAGAATGGTAAATGAGCATTGACTTCAACTTAAAGTTACCAGCAACTAGCCCCTCAAAATGAGTCGCTTGTCCTTTGAAGCTTTGAATCCACTCTTTGACTTCTCTCCATCTATGCAAGGTCTTGATGTCATTTTTTTCCAAGAGGAGGCAAGTTTGTCTACAGTGAAAATCTGATGTTTAGTGTAGCTACCTTTATTACCTTAGCTACATCTTCTGGATAACTTACTGCTACTTCCACATCAAATTTGTTGCTTCACCTAGCACTTTTATGTTCTGGAGATGACTGCTTTCCTTATGCCTCGAGAACCAACCTCTACTGGCTTCAGACTTTTCTTCTGCAGCATCCTCACCTCTTTCATCTCTCCTACGATTAAAGAGAGTTAGGGCCTTGCTCTGGGTAAGGCTTTGACTTAAGGGAATGTTGTGACTGGTTTGATCTATCTAAACCACTAAAACTTTCCCCTGTCAGCAGTAAGGCTGTTTCACTTTCTTATCATTCATGTGTTCACTGGAGGAGCACTTTTCATTTATTTCAAGAACTTTTCCTTTGCATTCACAGCTTGACTGGTGCAAGAATCCTCTCTCTCAGCCTGTCTTGGCTTTCAACATGCCTTCTTATTTATTTTTAATTTTTAATTTTTTGGGGGGGGAGGACGAGTGGGCCACTTCTATTGGTCTTCATTTATTCAGTTTTATCCATCTTTGCCCTTTGGCCTGTGTGGGCCTCCCATTGCAGTGGCCTCTGTTGTCACAGAGCACCAGCTCTGAGTGCATGCGCTTCAGAGCTCCGGCTCGGTAGTTGGACACATCGGTCCAGCCGCTCTGCGGCACGTGGAATCTTCCCAGGCCAGAGATCAAACTGGCGCCCCTTGCACTGCAAGGTGGTGTCCTTACCCACTGGACCACCAGGGAAGCCCTCAACAGGCCTTCTTCATTGAGCTTAATTGTTCCATAAACACCTGAGAAGTATGTATCAGTTGTGGGCTTTAAATGTTCCATAAACCCTGTTGTCAACGGATGTGCTGTCATCCAGGCTTTGCTGTTCCATTTATAGCACAGGCAGAATAGATTCAGAATAATTCTTAAGGGATAGAATTTTATTCTAGGATTTTCAGAATGGTAAATGAGCATTGACTTCAACTTAAAGTTACCAGCAACTAGCCCCTCAAAATGAGTCGCTTGTCCTTTGAAGCTTTGAATCCACTCTTTGACTTCTCTCCATCTATGCAAGGTCTTGATGTCATTTTTTTCCAAGAGGAGGCAAGTTTGTCTACAGTGAAAATCTGATGTTTAGTGTAGCTACCTTTATTACCTTAGCTACATCTTCTGGATAACTTACTGCTACTTCCACATCAAATTTGTTGCTTCACCTAGCACTTTTATGTTCTGGAGATGACTGCTTTCCTTATGCCTCGAGAACCAACCTCTACTGGCTTCAGACTTTTCTTCTGCAGCATCCTCACCTCTTTCATCTCTCCTACGATTAAAGAGAGTTAGGGCCTTGCTCTGGGTAAGGCTTTGACTTAAGGGAATGTTGTGACTGGTTTGATCTATCTAAACCACTAAAACTTTCCCCTGTCAGCAGTAAGGCTGTTTCACTTTCTTATCATTCATGTGTTCACTGGAGGAGCACTTTTCATTTATTTCAAGAACTTTTCCTTTGCATTCACAGCTTGACTGGTGCAAGAATCCTCTCTCTCAGCCTGTCTTGGCTTTCAACATGCCTTCTTATTTATTTTTAATTTTTAATTTTTTTGGGGGGGGGAGGACGAGTGGGCCACTTCTATTGGTCTTCATTTATTCAGTTTTATCCATCTTTGCCCTTTGGCCTGTGTGGGCCTCCCATTGCAGTGGCCTCTGTTGTCACAGAGCACCAGCTCTGAGTGCATGCGCTTCAGAGCTCCGGCTCGGTAGTTGGACACATCGGTCCAGCCGCTCTGCGGCACGTGGAATCTTCCCAGGCCAGAGATCAAACTGGCGCCCCTTGCACTGCAAGGTGGTGTCCTTACCCACTGGACCACCAGGGAAGCCCTCAACAGGCCTTCTTCATTGAGCTTAATTGTTTCTGGTTGTTTTTTTTTCTGACAAGTTTCTTTTTGTTTCAAGATATCAGTATAATTTTCAGTCTAAGATCTTTCATAAACAAAAATATTTTATTTCCATCAAATGAGCAAAGTGTGTTTTTCTAGTTTTTGATTTAAAAGGAGAGATGTGTGACTCTTCCTTTCACCTCAACACATATGGCCATTGTAGGATTATTAGCTGGGCTGGTTTTCAATACTGTTGTGTCTCTAGAAATAGAGAGACCTGAGGAGAGGGAGAGTCTTGAGGGCATGGCCGATTGGTGGAGCAGTCAGAACACACAGCAGTTATCAATCGTTTGCTGTCTTATGTGGGTGCAGTTTGTGATTCTCCAAATCAGTTACAGTAATATCAAAGATCACTAATCACAGCTCACCATAACCTATAGATTGACACTGAAAAAGTCTGAAATATGGTGAGAATTAGGAAAAGGGACACAGAGACACAAAGTGAGCAAATGCTTTTGGAAGAATGGTGCTGATAGGTTTGCGTGATGCGGGGTTGCCCCAGACATTCAATTTGATTTAAAAATGCAGTATCTGTGAAGTGAAACAAAGCAAAGCACAATAAAACAAGGTGTGCTTGTGCTAATAATGTACCTCCTCCTAGCCAGTACCAAGCACGATGCTAAGCACTTTACATACGTTATCTCCTTTTGATATGTGTCAATTCCTGTTTAACCATCAGGAGGCTGAAGATCAGAGGATACGTGATGCACGTTCCACTGCTAGTGAAAAACAACAAAAGTTTCATCCAAAGAGGAAGGTCTTGACCAAGGACTCCTCAGTTCCATGTTCCAGGCCTCCTTGCCTGGGACCCAGCGTGTATAGCATGGTATCCTTGCCCTCAGGAGTTCACTGCCTAGAATCTGAGGAAAGGTCTGGAAGCAGCACATTTCAGTCAGTTGCAATGTGGAGGGAAGAGTCACAGGAAGAGGGTGGCACAGAGGAGCGTGCTCTGTTGAGCCTGTGGGTTTGTAGTCGGCATTTGTCATCCCAGTTTTACAGAAGAGAAGGTCAAGTTGCCTACAGTTTTGATGTGTTCAAGTTGCAGAAATGACAAGAAGCAGTGTCGGAACTTTATCTCAAGTTCCAGCTCTCTGCCTCAGAGGTCAGTACCCAGTTCTTAGACTTTTCTGTGATTATCCAGGAAACGTTAGCATTTTGTTTTTGAGATAATTTGTTTACCAGCAGCATAGAGGCATTTTGTATCTATAGCACCAATCCCTAGAAACACTTCTTTTTCTCACTCTCTCTCATTCTTCAAGAAACCTTAGAATAAATTCCCAGTTTTCTCCCACCTTCCCTCTCATGGCTGTTCATTTACAGTCTCGACTCTTCCTGGCTCCTCCTCTTCCAGACCTTAAAATGCTAAGTGGATAACTCATGAGACCTTACCATACAGCACAAGAAACTTACTCAGTGCTCTGAGGTGACCTAATGGGAAGGAAATCTCAAAAAGAGGGAATGCAAGTATGTGTATAACTGATCCACTTTGCTGTACAGCAACAATTAACACAGTATTGTAAAGCAACTAAACTCCAATAAAAATTAGTTTTAAAATGCTAGGCTTCCCAGGTGGCACTAGTGGTAAAGAATATACATGCCAATGTAGGAGACCAGAGTTCAATCCTTCTGTCAGGAAGATCCCCTGGAGAAGGAAATGAGCACTCCAGTATTCTTGCCTGGAAAATTCCATGGGCAGGGAAGCCTTGTGGGCTACAGTCGATGGGGTTACAAAGAGGTGGATATGACTGAGCACACACACACACACACACATACACACACACACACATACACACACACACAGAGGAAAGCCCAAGGCTCCATTCTGAGCTCTCTTCTCCCATTTCTCTCTCCTTGGGCCTTCTTAGCTGGCCACATGTGACTTTAAAAGTTCACAACTTCCAAATATATGCCTTCAGCCCAGACTGCTTCCCTAAGCTCCAGGCTGCCTACACCATGCCTCACTCCCAAACCTGCTCCTTCCCTGGGCTTCCCCCCCTAGTAGATAGAAGCATCATTTGAACTGTTACACATTCGCCACACCCCGCCCCCCAAAATAGCTTCAATCACATTAGTTCTTACCACTTCCAGGCCTCTTTCACTAACCAGGTCATTGTCTTTTCTTACTTGAACTGGACAATTTGGACAATTCCTATCAACTACTCTCTGGTCTCCTTCAATTGCCTCCTCCTTACATGCTGTTTTCTACATGCAGCCAGATTGGTATTTGCAACATGCAAATCATATCATTTATGAATTCCCTACCCCAAACACATACAACAGAAGCCCTTATCCATGATTTCACTTTCTGCAATTTTAGTTATTCACAGTCAGGCGTGGTCCAAAAATATTAAACGGAAAAGTTCGCAAAGAAACATTTCATCAGTTTTGAAGTGTACACTCTGCTGAGTAGCTTCATGAAATAGGGCAGCATCCCAGTTCATCCAGTGCAGGACCTCAATTGTCCCTTTGTTCCTTAGTAGTCATTCCTAGTTATCAGGTTGACTGTTCTGGTTTCTCAGTGCTTGTGTTTAAGTAAACCGCACTTCGCTTAATAATGACCGCAAAGCCCAAGAGTAGTGCTTCTGCAGATGGCTAGTCCCTTTGCTGCCCACTGGAAACTATCACAGCATTGTTAATCACTCCAGTATAAAATAAAAAGTTTAAAAGCAAAGAGCAGTAGTGCTGGCAATTCGGCTATGCCAAAGAGAAATTTTATAATGCTTCCTTTAATTGAAAAGGGGAATGTTTTCAACAAGGAAAGAAAACAAAATTGTATGCCAAGGTCATGAAGGTCCAATCTTCTGTTCGTGAAATTGTGAGGGAGGAAAAGGAAATTTATGCTAATTTTTCTGTCACATCTCAACCCACAAAAGTTACAGCCACAGTGTGTGGTGAAGGCTTAAGAGGGAAAAGGCCTCAATGCGTATGATAAGATATTTTGAGAGAAAGACCATATTTATGTAACATTTATCACAATGTACTGTTATAATTGTTCTATTTTCTTATTTATTGTTGATCTCTTACTGTGCTTGATGTAGTCCTTGGTGACTCAGTGATAAAGAATGGGCAGGAGACACTGATTCGATCCCTGGTTTGGGAAGATCCCCTGGAGAAGGAAATGGCAAGCTCCTCCGGTATTCTTGACTGGGAAATCCCATGGACAGAGGTGCCTCCTTTCACAAAAAAGTCAGACATGACTTAGCAACTAAGCAGCAACAGCAGCAAGGTATAAATTAAACGTTATCAGAGCTATGTGTGTATGTATAGGAAACAGCTTAGTTTCTACAGGGTTTGGTACTATGGTGCTATATATGGTTTCAGGCATCCATGGAGGTTTTGGAATGTATCCCCCCTGGGGTAAGGGAGGATTTCTGTATTCAAGAAAGTCTAATGTTACTCATTATATTTAAATAAAGTCCAGACAACTTACCTGGCCCCTGAGGCGCATCGTGACCTGCCCCCGCACCCCACTACCTATTTCCCCAGCTCTCCTCATCTCTGGCTCTGCTCCTGACAGTGACCTTTAGACTGTTCTTTGATTACTTGAAGATCATTCCTACCTCAGGCTTTTCCTCTCAAGTGTTTCCCGACCTTGCATGCTTCTTTCTGAGACCTTGTATAGTGTGTTCTTTAGCATCCTTCTGGTTTATGCTCATATTTGCCCATCTTTTCCCCACTCCCATCCTGTGTGTTTCATATCATCCTGTTCCCACCATCAACATGGCACTATCATCACAGAGACTGTTTTGACTAATGCATGGATTGATTTTCCAGTCTATTGTCCATTTTACCTCCAACATACATGCTGCGCAAGGGCAGGGATTGTATCTGCCTTCTCCACTGCCAAGTTCCACTGTCTAGAATAATGCTTGTTTCTTTCTTTTTACCTCTGCATGTTTTAAAGTTGAGATTAGTAGGTACATCTGATTTATAGCCTACTTGTTATATTTAACACCTTGGAAGCAATTCTCCACATTGTATCCAATAGTTCACATAATAAATGCTCCATAGACATTAATTTCCTTCTTCTATCTTGATTTCCTTCCTGAAAAACAGTTAAAAAGGTACCCACACTGTGCCGTGGTTTCTGTTTAGCTGAGACAGAACAGTCTTTCTGCAAGACTTTGAAAGATGTAAGCAAGTTATTAACCTTTTTAGACCTCAATGTCTTTATCTATGAAATGGGAATAATAAAATCTGCCTTGCTTTATTTACAGCATTGTGCAAGGCTATAATAAGATATGAGAGCAAATGTCTCATTAGATATTGGGGTGAATGTCTTTTATTAAAAAATAAAAGACATAGCACTGTACAAGGGGAGTAAAATTTACAGGAGAAAAGATGACATCAAATCATTTGTAAAGTGATTTGAAATTCGTGAATAAAAAGCTATTGACAGTGATTCTCTACTGAGCCAGACATGTCCTAATGTTTGTATTTAATATGCCAAACAGTTGCCAATGCCTAATTCTAGGTTCGTACCCTGCAATAGCTTTCTTTTCTTTTTTTTTTTTTGATACAACTTTCAGCTGGAAAACTGGGGTCAATTATTTTTAGTCATTTCTTCAGCCTGTCTCATTAGCAAAGTACTTTGAGGTAATGACTTGGGCATATTTGATGATTGTTCATTTTGAAAGATGTCATTTTCAGACTTTTCTGAAAGTTTCAAATCTGCCTGTGGGAGATCTGTTTTAAGCCAAAATGTCATTTCGGATTCAAGCCTACATACTGCCTTACACTTGGACCTTATAAATGTTTCACAGCACCTGCATTTTTTATCATGGCCCTTGCAAGTGAACTTGGATTCCTTGTGCCTCACCTCCACTCTGTCTGAAGGGAAGAAAGTAATATTTTTAAATGGCTTTTTTTCCTATTCATCAGAGCAGATAAAATTCCCCAATTATTTCCCCTTGTGCATAGATATTTATATTAATATTTTAATGAATGGGGTTTTTATAGTGTTATTCATGAGCCCATGTATTAAATTTAAAACAAATGTGTCCTAAAATAAATCTGTAATCCATGTTTAATACCTGAAACTAGATTCATGTTGACTTAATTTCTTTGGTCATAAAAGAAATTTATGAAATGACTCCATTTTTTCATCCATTCAACAAACATTTTAACAGGCTTATTGAATATGTCCTTTGTTATCTCTTAATCCTTATAATATGGCAATGTATATAATATTGTTGACATCATCATTTCCTCATAATGTGGATGAGAAAACTGAGAAGCAACATAGTCAAGACACAGATAGTTCTCTGCTACAGTTCAAGGTCTGAGGCTTGGGCAGAAGATACTACCTGACTAAAATCCCTGGGGTAAGCAGCTTGGGAGAGAACCACAGATACAACACACAGTAGCATAAGAGAGAGAGAGAAAGAGACAGAGACATAGAGGCAAGACTTTGTAGAAACATAAAATGAAGATGGATTTGATCAGGAAGAGTATAGGTTATAGCTCCCTAACTTTGCTTCACTTAGGCATCATCTAAAAATCTGTAAATAAGACTGATGTCCGGCTTCTACTGCCCAGACATTGTGATTTCACTGGTATAGGATGCAATCTGGGAATCAAAAAATTTTAGAAGTTTTTCCATATGATCCTAACATACAGCAAATATTTGGAGACACTAGTACAGTTGGTGTGTGATGTGCTGTGGACCTTAAATAAACCACACTACTCCATTTTGTCCATCATAGTTTCTTGATGTCCCAGTGGATTGTGCTGGTTTCTAGGTCTTGGGATGGACAAAATGTTTACATATGGAAAATGCAAGCCTCAAACTTTATTAGAGGAAGAAAAGCAGCAGGTTTTAATGGGAAGTTGTTCAGTTGCTAAGTCATGTCTGACTGCTAGTGACCTCATGAACTGCAGCACACCAGGCTTGCCTATTCTTCACTATCTTCTGGAGTTTGCTCAAACTCATGCCCATTGAGTCAGTGACGCCATCCAATCATCTCATCCTCTGTCACCCACTTCTCATGCCCTCAGTCTTTCCCATCATCAGGCTCTTTTCCAGTGAGTCAGCCCTTAGCATCAGGTGGTCCAAGTATTGAAGCTTCAGCTTCAGCATCAGTCCTTCTAATGAATATTAGGGTTGATTTCCTTTAGAATTGACTGATTTGATCTCCCTGTAGTCCAAATGACTCTCAAGAGTCTTCTCCAACATCACAATTCAAAAGCATCAATTCTTTGGTACTCAGTCTTCTTTTTTGGTCCTACTCTCACATCCTTACATGATGACCAGAAAAAACATAGCTTTAACTCTACAGATCTTCGTCAGGAAAGTGATGTCTCTTCTTTTTAATACACTGTTTAGGCTTGTCACAGCTTTTCTTCCAAAGAGCAAGTATCTTCTGATTTTGTGGCTGCAGTCACCATTCACAGTGATTTTGGAAACCAAGAAAAAGCCGACACTGTTTCTACTTTTTCCCCATCTGTTTGCCAGGAAGAAATGGGAACATATGCTATGACCTTCATTTTTTTGAATGTTGAGGTTTACGCCCTCTTTTGCACTGTCTTCTTTCACCTTCATCAAGAGGCTCTTTAACTCCTCTTTACTTTCTGCCATTTCAGTGGTATCTTAATGGGAAGAAGGCAGGCTTTAGCCAGTCTGTTTCTCTGAGCTTCAGCTTCCTGGTCTCCAGCACGGTGCCCATCTACTAGGTTTATTGTAAGAATTAAATTAGTTACATTGAAATCCCTTGCATCTAATAATATCAGGATCTTTGGATTTCTCAAGTGGCACTAGTGGTAAGAACCCACTTCATTGTAGAGACATAAGGAAGTCATAGTTTCTTGATGTCCCAGTGGATTGTGCTGGTTTCTAGGTCTTGGGATGGACAAAATGTTTACATATGGAAAATGCAAGCCTCAAACTTTATTAGAGGAAGAAAAGCAGCAGGTTTTAATGGGAAGTTGTTCAGTTGCTAAGTCATGTCTGACTGCTAGTGACCTCATGAACTGCAGCACACCAGGCTTGCCTATTCTTCACTATCTTCTGGAGTTTGCTCAAACTCATGCCCATTGAGTCAGTGACGCCATCCAATCATCTCATCCTCTGTCACCCACTTCTCATGCCCTCAGTCTTTCCCATCATCAGGCTCTTTTCCAGTGAGTCAGCCCTTAGCATCAGGTGGTCCAAGTATTGAAGCTTCAGCTTCAGCATCAGTCCTTCTAATGAATATTAGGGTTGATTTCCTTTAGAATTGACTGATTTGATCTCCCTGTAGTCCAAATGACTCTCAAGAGTCTTCTCCAACATCACAATTCAAAAGCATCAATTCTTTGGTACTCAGTCTTCTTTTTTGGTCCTACTCTCACATCCTTACATGATGACCAGAAAAAACATAGCTTTAACTCTACAGATCTTCGTCAGGAAAGTGATGTCTCTTCTTTTTAATACACTGTTTAGGCTTGTCACAGCTTTTCTTCCAAAGAGCAAGTATCTTCTGATTTTGTGGCTGCAGTCACCATTCACAGTGATTTTGGAAACCAAGAAAAGCCGACACTGTTTCTACTTTTTCCCCATCTGTTTGCCAGGAAGAAATGGGAACATATGCTATGACCTTCATTTTTTTGAATGTTGAGGTTTACGCCCTCTTTTGC
The DNA here is from genome assembly GCA_022376925.1 of Tragulus kanchil. Classification (NCBI taxonomy): domain Eukaryota; kingdom Metazoa; phylum Chordata; class Mammalia; order Artiodactyla; family Tragulidae; genus Tragulus; species Tragulus kanchil. The sequence goes on from JAIOJX010000032.1 coordinate 99,728,880, forward strand.
ACTGTCTTCTTTCACCTTCATCAAGAGGCTCTTTAACTCCTCTTTACTTTCTGCCATTTCAGTGGTATCTTAATGGGAAGAAGGCAGGCTTTAGCCAGTCTGTTTCTCTGAGCTTCAGCTTCCTGGTCTCCAGCACGGTGCCCATCTACTAGGTTTATTGTAAGAATTAAATTAGTTACATTGAAATCCCTTGCATCTAATAATATCAGGATCTTTGGATTTCTCAAGTGGCACTAGTGGTAAAGAACCCACTTGCCATTTGCAGGAGACATAAGGGACTTGGGTTCAATCCCTGGGTCTGAAAGATGTTCTGGAGGAAGGCATGGCAACCCACTCCAGTATTCTCTCAAGAATTTCAGAGGACCCTGATGGGCTACAGTCCATAGGATTTCAAGGAGTCACACATGACTGAAGTGATTTAACATGCATACATCTGGACTTTTAGTCAGTTATTTGAAAAAAAATAATAAGTTCAAAAAGGTGTGAAAGTGTTAGTCACTCAGTCATGTCCAATTCTTTTTAACATTGACTGTAGTCTGCCAGGTTCCTCTGTCCATGGAATTCTCCACACAAGAATACCAAAGTGAGTTGCCATTCCCTTCTCCAGGGAAAGCAGATGGAGCAGATAGTATTTTCCAAAGATGGCCAGACTGATCTCATCCCATGTGGTCTACTTATAACACTGACACTTGTCTGTCTGAGGCAGGTTCCATGCTATTTCCCCTTGCATGCATATCTGTATATGCTCTGATGGGTAGATTACAGTGGAAAGGACGCATGTGAGATTAGATTGTAAAAAGCAATAAAGCTTTTACTTGGTTTACTCTTTTTTCTGATCTCTGCCTTGGGAGTCCAGAACTGACTTGTAAGAACTCTGGCTCCCCTGAGGACACCATGCTGGAGGTATCATGTGGAGAAGCCCTGCAGAGAGAGAAAAAGACAGATCCCCTACTGTGCCAGCCTGAGGCTGTCTTCCCAGCTTCACTTGCCAGATGTGAATGGACTATCTCACACATGACCCCCTCCCACGACCGTGCAGCCACCCCAGCTGTCATGGAGTGCAGCAGAGGCAAGCTGTCGCACCTAGCATTGCCCCAAATGCCAATTCATTGGCAAAAATGAGTACTATTGCTACTTTAAGCCTCTGTTTATGTTTTACTCTGCTGCATTAGGTAACCAGAATATCAGTGACTAATAAAGATAATCTGTACAGACATTAAATAGTTCAATTCAAAATAAATATAAAAATTATTTTCTTCGGCAATCTTCTAATCTAGAGCCAAGAGTTTTTCTCAGAGGATATGCCCCCACTGACCAGACTCCTGGCATGACCCATATGTATGAAGCATTTTCAACTGTTTTCCAATGTCATTTTCTTTAAAATAGAATGTGTTAAACAACACTTTAAAATTTTTACCACTTTCTTCTATCTTTTATAGTTGTCCTATTCCAATTTAATTCAACATTTTACTAGACAGTTCATTTATTTTATCAAGTCTTTCCAAAGATTTCAACTTAGATTTCATAAAAAGAAATATTTTCATGAATATATTAATCTCTATGCATGTTACTTAGTAGATTACAGGATAAAAAAATAAAAGTATAATTTGAGTAAAGAAATATATGGTGAGCATATAGTTCATCTAATGTGAACAGAAGTACACAGATGTTCTAAGGAAAAATCTGCAAGCCACTCATGGTCTTTATATATACTATTTACTAGACATATCAAAAATATGGGAACCCTATTAATCTAACAGTTTAAGTGAAGTTTGTTTATGAGACCTTCTAACATAATATATATAAAAGCACTTGCATTCAGTAAGCAATATTAAATGCTAGTTTCTCTAACCATTAAATTCTAATTTTCCAAAAACCTTGCTTGCAAATAGTCCCTGGCATCAAGTATCAGCAGATAATTTTAGCAAAGTAGCCTTTGATAACTACTTAAATTTCATACTATTTCAGAAAATGCATTATATTTCTATTTATTAAAAATCATTTCCCATGGGTTAGAGTTCAGATCTGGCACATAATATTTTCAAATCATTCGCTAAAAATGAAATTCATCATGACAAACCTCTCTAGTACTGTAACTACCAAACGCTCTTACCTTTGGAAAGCAGATCTACTCATACAGCCCTGAGATCCTGGGCTTTCTCCAGACCCAGCCAAATCTTTACAACTGTAAAGAGAATAGAGGTCCAATATCCTGGGAAAGGCACTGAATTTGAGGAGGAGGTATGCAATTGACCTTCAAGTTTATCATAATGAAACGAGCAGTCATTCAGAGTTTTAATCAATGCATAGCTCCATGACCCCCTCCTAGACCCTCCAAAGCCATCCTGTGCATAGTCACCAAAGAGATCACTCAGACCCTCAAAGCTGATTGTGTCTAAACTCCATCTTTTTAATCTAGAGCCAAGAGTTTTCTCAGAGGATATGTCCCCACTGACCAGACTCCTGGCATGACCCATATGTATGAAGCATTTTCAACTGTTTTCCAATGTCATTTTCTTTAAAATAGAATGTGTTAAACAACACTTTAAAATTTTTACCACTTTCTTCTATCTTTTATAGTTGTCCTATTCCAATTTAATTCAACATTTTACTAGACAGTTCATTTATTTTATCAAGTCTTTCCAAAGATTTCAACTTAGATTTCATAAAAAGAAATATTTTCATGAATATATTAATCTCTATGCATGTTACTTAGTAGATTACAGGATAAAAAAATAAAAGTATAATTTGAGTAAAGAAATATATGGTGAGCATATAGTTCATCTAATGTGAACAGAAGTACACAGATGTTCTAAGGAAAAATCTGCAAGCCACTCATGGTCTTTATATATACTATTTACTAGACATATCAAAAATATGGGAACCCTATTAATCTAACAGTTTAAGTGAAGTTTGTTTATGAGACCTTCTAACATAATATATATAAAAGCACTTGCATTCAGTAAGCAATATTAAATGCTAGTTTCTCTAACCATTAAATTCTAATTTTCCAAAAACCTTGCTTGCAAATAGTCCCTGGCATCAAGTATCAGCAGATAATTTTAGCAAAGTAGCCTTTGATAACTACTTAAATTTCATACTATTTCAGAAAATGCATTATATTTCTATTTATTAAAAATCATTTCCCATGGGTTAGAGTTCAGATCTGGCACATAATATTTTCAAATCATTCGCTAAAAATGAAATTCATCATGACAAACCTCTCTAGTACTGTAACTACCAAACGCTCTTACCTTTGGAAAGCAGATCTACTCATACAGCCCTGAGATCCTGGGCTTTCTCCAGACCCAGCCAAATCTTTACAACTGTAAAGAGAATAGAGGTCCAATATCCTGGGAAAGGCACTGAATTTGAGGAGGAGGTATGCAATTGACCTTCAAGTTTATCATAATGAAACGAGCAGTCATTCAGAGTTTTAATCAATGCATAGCTCCATGACGTCCCTCCAGTCCTAGACCCTCCAAAGCCATCCTGTGCATAGTCACCAAAGAGATCACTCAGACCCTCAAAGCTGATTGTGTCTAAACTCCACAGTGGCTCCTCAGCACCTGCAGATCAAGTTGGGCCTGGATAACCTGGTTTATGAGGGTCTTTAATATTTATTTTAATCACACACACATATATTCTTTTTCATATTCTTTTCCATTATGATTTATCAAGGGTATTGAGTCTAGTTCCCTGTGCTATACAATAGAACCTTGTTTACCCACTCTATATATGATGGTTAATAGCTGCTAATCCCAAACTCAAAATCCTTCCATCTACTCCTCCTTTCCTTTGGCAACCACAAGTTTGTTCTCTATGTCTGTGATTTCCATTTCATAGATAGGTTCATTTATGTCATATTTTAGATTCCACATATAAGTAATATCATATGATATTTGTCATTTTCTGCCTGATTGACTTCATTTAATATTATAACTTCTAGATCCATCCATGTTGTTGCAAATGGCATGATTTCATTCTTTTTTTATGGTTGAGTAATATTCTATTGTGTATATGTGCCACATCTTCCTTATCCATTCTTCTGTCCATGGGCATTTAGGTTGTTTCTATGTCTTGGCTGTTATTAATATTGCTCCTCTGGACACAGGCGTGGATGTATCTTTCTGAATTATAGTTTTGTCTGGGTCTAGATGCGGGCATAGGTGTTGCTGGATCATATGGCAGCTCTATCTTTAGTTTTTTGGGACACTTCCTTCCTTTTTTCCACATGACTATACCAATTTACATTCCCACCAAACCTTTCTTTAATATTTATTTATTATTTATTTATATGACTACACTGTGTTTTAGTTGTGGCATGTGGGATCTTTAGTTGCAGACGTGAATTCTCAGTTGGGGCATATGGGATCTAGTTCCCTGACCCAGGATTGAAACTGAGCCCCCTGCCTTGGGAGCTTGGAATCTTAGTCATTGGACCACCAGGGAAGTTTTTCACTAAGCTTTTTATATGAGGGTCTTCAGGAAAAAGACCCTGACTTTCTTTTCTACTTCATCTGTAACTACTCTTATTCATGTTAGGACCTAGAGACAGGAACAATGTGTAATATAATCAGGTTTCGTTCCTTTCATGCCCAAAATTTCAGCTACATAAAACCATAGCTCTTACCATGTTCTAAAATACATGCTTTCCAGACTGTGAGTCTTGACCCACTAAAAGGTCACAAAATTAACTCAGTAGATTTCAACTAATATTTTTAAAAAATTAGAATGGAATGGAGTAAATCACAGTGTATTAGACACAGTAAGAGTAAGTATTGTTTTACTTAAACTGTGGTTTTAACTATGTGTGTGTGGTAAATTGTAATGTCAAGTGTATTTTTACTACTTTTTTAATCAGAATACTGAAAACCTAACACATCACAACAATTTTGCGTTGTTTGCTCCACCTGGAAGGCCTTCTCCTTGTAATATGTTTGTTTCTCCAAGAAATTTCAAGTCACTGTTCAAGACACAACTTTTGTGAAACCTTTGTCAGACTTTTGCTAAGTGTCAGATACAGAGCTAAATTTTAGATGTTATTTACTCATTTCATCTTCAGAACAAATCTCTAAGGTTGGAGCTAATATTATTCTCACTTTGTTGTTGTTGTTCAGTTGGTAAGTCATGTTTGACTGTAACCCCATGGACTGCAGCACACCAGACTTCCCTGTCCTTCACTATCTCCAGGAGTTTGCTCAAACTCATGTCCATTGAGTTAGTGATGCCATCCAACCATTTAATCCTCTGTCACCTCCTTCTCCTTCTGCTCGCAATCTCCCAACATCAGAGTCTTTTCCAATGAGTCGTTTCTTCACATCAGGTGGCCAAAGTATTAGAGCTTCAGCATCAGACCTTCCAATGAATATTCAGAGTTAATTTATTTAAAATTGACAGGTTTGATATCTTTGCTGTCCAAGGGACTCTCAAAAGAGTCTTCTCCAGCCTCACATTTAGAAAGTATCAGTTCTTCAGCACTCAGCCTTCTTTATGGTCCAACTGTCACATCCATGCATAGCCGCTGGAAAAAAGGATAACTTTGACTATACAGAACTTTGTCAACAAAATGATGTCTCTGTCAGTGCTTGTCACAGTTTTTCTTCCAAGGAGCAAACGTCTTTTAATTTTGTAGCTGCAGTCACTGCCTGTAATGATGGTGGAGCCCCCAAAAATAAAGTCTGCCCCCTTTTCCATGTTTTCCCTATTTATTTGTTGTGACGTTGTGGGACTGGATGTCATGATCTTAATTTTTTGAATGTTGAGTTTTAAACCAGCCTTTTCACTCTCCTCTTTCACCACCATCAAGAAACTCTTTAGTTCCTCTTTGCTTTGTGCCATTAGGGTGGTATCATCTCAGGTTGTTGATATTCCCACTTTACAGATAGGGAAATTATAAGTGACCACTGCATTGAGTAAATTGCCTGAGGTCACACAAATACTTAGTGGTCAGGCTGGGATTTGAACCTAAGGCCTTAGATCCATAGCCTAAACTCTTAGCCATTACATTGAAGAGATTCTCCCTAAAACACCAGGGCTGAGTCCAGGAGTTTTTTCTGGGCCTCCTGGCACATAGTCTTCAAGACAGCACTTTCTACATGGTATTGTAATTATCTTCTTCCATCTCTGTCTCCCCCACTAAGTTATAAAATCCACGAGAACATGAACTTGTCCTCCTCCTCTGTTTTGCTTTCTGACCATGCACATATCTGCATGCCACCCAGAAATCACTCAATACAGATTAAATAAGTGAGTGACAATGGGAGAGAGTGTTACCATTTCACAGATGAAGACTGATATTTATCCAAGAGAAAGCCTGTCCCATTATTCTCTTTGGCCTCTTTCTATTATAATGAACATAGTAACACAATTTAGCAGAAGTGATCATTTTTAATGAATGTCAGGGAGATCTTCACAAAGAATGAGAAATTTTATAGATAGATAAAGAACTCATGGGAATGTTACACATTATATAAAATGTGCATTTTTTCATTTTGTATTCTTGAGTACACAGTTTATAGGCATGCTTGAGAAGCTAGTGTATCCTAGATACAGTTTGATATAGTTTATTAACTCATTCCTTCATTCAGCACATATTTTTGAGCCAAGCCCAATGGCTTATCCTAGAATATAGAGATAACAAGGTGCAATTCTTCCCCTCAAGGAGTTCACAGTCTATACTGAAGCTGAGTGAAGAGATAGGTGATTATAATATGATTTTGACTAGTATTACCTAGCAGTTAAGAGCGAGAATTTAACAGGCAATCATGGATCTGTAAGAAGTATTTAACTAGAAAGAAATATCCTATTATAAGTGATGAAAGTGTTTTTGTTCCCGAAGAAATTCATCAGTTGGGCAGAAGTCCTGCACTCTAACCCTGAGAGCAAGTAACACCTTGAATGCTTCAGTTAGCTTCTTCAGAGCCTGAGTTTTCTCATCACATAGAACTGCTGTCAGATCATGTGGATAAAGCACATTGTACTTTATAGTAAGTGCAGTCTGATGGCCAATAATAACACTTTTTTAAATATGTGTGACCTCCAGCAAGTTATTTGACATTCCTCTGTCTGTCATGGTTTCCTTAGCCAAAGGTTACACCTACATATCTGAATGCTAATTGTTGGTTGGACATTCTCCATGGAAAAAGAGGTAGGCTGTACCATCTTGTGATGCCTCCTTGCTTCCTGGACTGGGGGCCCAGGCCAGTGTCCTTCTTACTTATCTTTCATTTCCCTGTTGAGCACAGGCTACAACCTCCCTTCTCCTAGACCCAATGCTTCCCTTCCTAATGTCCCAACATTTCCAGATATCAGAGCATCTAGCATCATTAAGATACATATTTAAGGATATTTTCATGTCCTGGCATTGTCAAACACACCCTAGATGCCCTGTGTTTTTATCTGCCTCAAGAACTAAAGTTGCTGAAGAATTAATTTGTAATGAAATGTTACTTTTTTAAAGAAAACACAATTTAGCAGAAGTGATCATTTTAATGAATGTCAGGGAGATCTTCACAAAGAATGAGAAATTTTATAGATAGATAAAGAACTCATGGGAATGTTACACATTATATAAAATGTGCATTTTTTCATTTTGTATTCTTGAGTACACAGTTTATAGGCATGCTTGAGAAGCTAGTGTATCCTAGATACAGTTTGATATAGTTTATTAACTCATTCCTTCATTCAGCACATATTTTTGAGCCAAGCCCAATGGCTTATCCTAGAATATAGAGATAACAAGGTGCAATTCTTCCCCTCAAGGAGTTCACAGTCTATACTGAAGCTGAGTGAAGAGATAGGTGATTATAATATGATTTTGACTAGTATTACCTAGCAGTTAAGAGCGAGAATTTAACAGGCAATCATGGATCTGTAAGAAGTATTTAACTAGAAAGAAATATCCTATTATAAGTGATGAAAGTGTTTTTGTTCCCGAAGAAATTCATCAGTTGGGCAGAAGTCCTGCACTCTAACCCTGAGAGCAAGTAACACCTTGAATGCTTCAGTTAGCTTCTTCAGAGCCTGAGTTTTCTCATCACATAGAACTGCTGTCAGATCATGTGGATAAAGCACATTGTACTTTATAGTAAGTGCAGTCTGATGGCCAATAATAACACTTTTTTAAATATGTGTGACCTCCAGCAAGTTATTTGACATTCCTCTGTCTGTCATGGTTTCCTTAGCCAAAGGTTACACCTACATATCTGAATGCTAATTGTTGGTTGGACATTCTCCATGGAAAAAGAGGTAGGCTGTACCATCTTGTGATGCCTCCTTGCTTCCTGGACTGGGGGCCCAGGCCAGTGTCCTTCTTACTTATCTTTCATTTCCCTGTTGAGCACAGGCTACAACCTCCCTTCTCCTAGACCCAATGCTTCCCTTCCTAATGTCCCAACATTTCCAGATATCAGAGCATCTAGCATCATTAAGATACATATTTAAGGATATTTTCATGTCCTGGCATTGTCAAACACACCCTAGATGCCCTGTGTTTTTATCTGCCTCAAGAACTAAAGTTGCTGAAGAATTATTTTGTTGTAATGGATCCCTCTCCTTATAAAGAATTTCTTTTTTTTTTTGCTCAACTATTGGATTCCATGATGAATACAAACACTTTTATCTCTTATATAGGATGTGTCCTTCTGGCTACATACTTTCCTACAGAGTCATGAAGCCAAACCTCTTCTCCCTCACTCTTCTGACCTAAGCTTATAGTGTCCTGTGACACAAACAATGGGGATACCAGGTTCCTACTTCCTAATGGAAGCAAAAAGGGAACCCATATTCTTAAATTTTGTGTTGCCTCTTTTTAGATTAATTAAGGTTTGGTCTATTTAGCAGACACTGATGAGGGGAGGGGAGTGAGGGGAGATGGTCTTGTTTCCATGGTTGTGCAAATGGAAGCAACCCAGAAGCACCACTAATATTCCTAGCACAATATCTCCCAAGTCATGACAACTGAATCATCAAGGGTCAGAATCTTGTTTAATTTTATTATGTACTTGCAAGAGCCTGCTATAATAAATTTTAAAACTACAAGTTTAGCTGTTTGAATTGCTCAGATTATACACTTGGTATTATCATTACTCCAGCATTTTAAGAGGAAAAAAAGCATGCAAGTACTTTCAATAGATCAATATCCCATTAATGTGGTTACTTATAAAACTGTAAACGTATAAACTGCTTAATGGTTTTTCCCTAAATACTTCCTGAAATCTAATGATGTGCATTGTTCTTTTATTGTATGTTGATAGTAAATCTCGAACACATTCCTACTTTTTAAGAATAGAAACTGTATTTTTTCTCTCTCCACTGTGGACATCTTGTCTTTAGGAATACAGTAGACATTTTTATGGCTAATATGTTTAAAGGAAAATCTATAGAAATGGATAGACAGATTAACTGTTATTTAGTGATGATAGAGATCAAGGTCAATACAGACACCTTCATGGATATTCAAGGTACTCAGATCAGATGCATTGGTCGCAAGACATGATTTCATGTAGCCTCATTTTGTATAATTTACTGAGCACCTCAAAGGGCTTCCCAGGTGGCACTAGTGGTAAAGAACCTGTCTGCCAATGCAAGAAGCATAAGAGACATGGGTTCAATCCCTGGGTCAGGAAGATCCCCTGAAGGGAGGAAGTGGCAACCCACTCCAGTATTCCTCCCTAGAAAATTCCACTTACAGAGGAGCCTTGTGGCCTACAGTCCATGGGGTGGCTAAGAGTCAGGCACAATTGAGCATCTGAGCACACACAGCACACTCAATTTGAGCATGTGGCTACCCATCAACTCTTCTCCCTCACTCTTCTGACCTAAGCTTATAGTGTCCTGTGACACAAACAATGGGGATACCAGGTTCCTACTTCCTAATGGAAGCAAAAGGAACCCATATTCTTAAATTTTGTGTTGCCTCTTTTTAGATTAATTAAGGTTTGGTCTATTTAGCAGACACTGATGAGGGGAGGGGAGTGAGGGGAGATGGTCTTGTTTCCATGGTTGTGCAAATGGAAGCAACCCAGAAGCACCACTAATATTCCTAGCACAATATCTCCCAAGTCATGACAACTGAATCATCAAGGGTCAGAATCTTGTTTAATTTTATTATGTACTTGCAAGAGCCTGCTATAATAAATTTTAAAACTACAAGTTTAGCTGTTTGAATTGCTCAGATTATACACTTGGTATTATCATTACTCCAGCATTTTAAGAGGAAAAAGCATGCAAGTACTTTCAATAGATCAATATCCCATTAATGTGGTTACTTATAAAACTGTAAACGTATAAACTGCTTAATGGTTTTTCCCTAAATACTTCCTGAAATCTAATGATGTGCATTGTTCTTTTATTGTATGTTGATAGTAAATCTGCGAACACATTCCTACTTTTTAAGAATAGAAACTGTATTTTTTCTCTCTCCACTGTGGACATCTTGTCTTTAGGAATACAGTAGACATTTTTATGGCTAATATGTTTAAAGGAAAATCTATAGAAATGGATAGACAGATTAACTGTTATTTAGTGATGATAGAGATCAAGGTCAATACAGACACCTTCATGGATATTCAAGGTACTCAGATCAGATGCATTGGTCGCAAGACATGATTTCATGTAGCCTCATTTTGTATAATTTACTGAGCACCTCAAAGGGCTTCCCAGGTGGCACTAGTGGTAAAGAACCTGTCTGCCAATGCAAGAAGCATAAGAGACATGGGTTCAATCCCTGGGTCAGGAAGATCCCCTGAAGGGAGGAAGTGGCAACCCACTCCAGTATTCCTCCCTAGAAAATTCCACTTACAGAGGAGCCTTGTGGCCTACAGTCCATGGGGTGGCTAAGAGTCAGGCACAATTGAGCATCTGAGCACACACAGCACACTCAAAGTGTTAGGCCTTGTCTTAAAGGTTTCAGCTGTGTGGGTGCTAAAATGATAATAGCTACTATAATGGAATATTTTACCCATGGTGAGCAGTGTGCAAACTGGCTTATCATTTAAATTTTACAACTCTGTCTTTAGTTAATTCCCTAGAATCAGAGGCTTAAGAAGGAGATTGTTATGCAAACGATTGATGGGAGTGTGCCCAGCCTACATTCAGGGCAGCTGGAGGATGGTGCCCTGCTCAGGTACCAACAGCATTTACTACACACCACTTTTTTTAAATGAGGAAACTATGACACAGTAGTGACTAGAGTCATTTTAGTAGAGTCGAATTTGATCCCAGATCTGTCAGAGGGCAAGTTCTCCACCACTTTGCCTCCACTATAAAAGCAATCTGAGTGGTAACTTTTACCCTAAATCCTGTGCAGAGTCCAGAAGTAAAACAGAGGAGAGCCTGCGATGACCTTCCCAGAGAGGTCAAGGATTTCAGTGCTGCATGAAGAAATTAAGCAAACCCTTCCTGCTCTGTACATTAGATTAGAAGACTCTTCTTAAACCCAAACTCATAAAGGGAAGGAAGGATTTTAGTGCATTTTTTGCTGCAGAATTGAATTCCTTTGTGCACCATAAATATAAATGTGTGAACATGCTAAGCAAAATGCTAAGAGGAGGGGTTTTTTTTCTAAGTAAAAATACGTCCCTAATTAAATCAAGCTGGTAACAGCTTTGCCTTTCTTCCCCTGGAATGACCCTCCACGGGCCTTAGAAGTTAAGAGGTGAGTACCGTTTTCCCTATAGCTGACCTGTACTAAAACTGCAAAGGCAAGAACCTGGTTGAGGTGCAGGGAATGTGCAGGGAATTCCTCAGGGAATGTGAACCTCAAATGTGCAGGGAAGAGAACCAACCTAGGGGGGACTCAGACAGTCTGTATCTCTGGACTCCACTGTCTCATCTTCAGAAAGAAGATAATATCTTCCCTAGTCTCCTGCTTCCTCTGGTTTTAACTGCTATCACGCTTTCTTCTCTGCAATCTGAATTTTTTCTTTTGAGTGACTCTATCTCCCCAGCCTACACTCTAGGCACTTCCTAGTCATGGTTACATTTCTCATACATATACCTTGATGAGTACCTGCATTTACATTGAACGCATCTAAAATGGCTTTTAGCTCTGTCTCAAGCAGTGTATAGGGTCTTCCCCAGTGGCTCAGTGATAAAGAATCTGCCTGCAATGCAGGAGACCCAGGTTTGATCCCTGGGTCAGGAAGATCTTCTGGAATAGGAAGTAGCAACACATTCCAGTATTCTTATCTGGAAAATTCCATGGACAGAAGAGCCTGGTGGCCTACAGTCCATGGAGTTGCAAAGAGTTGGACATGACTAAGCAACTAAACAATAACAACAAAGGGGCACATAATACAGATATATAACGATGTGGGAGGCGACCAGTCAAATATGTGCATCCCAATTCTAATTCCAAATATTGGTCAACAGTTATGAAGGGCATTTGACATTTGGCTTTATGAATTAAGGAAATTTTAACTTCATTTTTGGAGAGAACACTATTATTTTGTACCTACACAGGAAATAGTCATTTCACAGAGTGCCTGACTCTCTGTGTCCCCATTTGAAAAGAATGGCTTTGCTTCACATGTAATTTTAGCCATCACCATCATCATCACATTGAATGTGGATGATAGATCCTATCACCTTGTAACATGAAACTATCTTACTGATCTTCCTTTGGAATTTGATACATCACCTTCTCCTTAAATCTAGCAGGAGGGAGGGGATGGAGGGTGGAGAGAGGAGGGATAAAAGAAGAAGAAACTACGGAACTCTCTGCTCCTTTGGTTCAGCTTTAGTATGGTGATTAGATGAGTGTTTGCCTTGTCGCAGATCAATTATTTTGAGGACTCAGAATGTCTTGCTATGTCTTGAATTGTGCTGATGGTTTTTAAGTAGGCCATAAAAATTCCTGTGAATGATTTGTTTAATTATTGTCTTGCTCCTCATTTACATTTTTATCTAAAACTCTGAGAACTGAAATCTGTATTCAATTCCATTTCCTGTAAGCTACAATTCGCCTTGTGGAGAGAAATATCTGGACTGCGTTTTATAAATGGAATAACATCAGCCACACAGAGTGAAATCTCTGTGGGGTTGCTCTGGTGACCAGAGACAGGGCTCTTTCTTGCTGGTTTTCCTAGGCTTTAAGACACTATTTGATACTGTAACTCATTTACGTCATTAGAGACATTGTGGAGGTTAAATGTGTTCAGGCTTCGCGTTTCTGGGTTCTTTTTGTTTATTTTTCAAAGAAGGCCTCAAAAGCTCCTTCTTATTTATTTATTGGCTGCAGTGGGTCTTTGTTGTTGCAGAGGGCTTTCTCTAGTTGCATTGAGATGGGAGGGGCTACTCCCTAGTTGCAGGGTGCAGGGTGCTCATTGCAATGGCTTCTCTTGTTCTGGAGCATGGGCTGTCATGGCTAACGCCTTGCATTGAGATGTGGCAGGGCTACTAAGGCTCTTTGTCTGGCAATGCTGAGCTTTATGGGACCAAATTCCCAATTCTAATTCCAACTCTTGGTCAACAGTTATGAAGGGCATTTGACATTTGGCTTTATGAATTAAGGAAATTTTAACTTCATTTTTGGAGAGAACACTATTATTTTGTACCTACACAGGAAATAGTCATTTCACAGAGTGCCTGACTCTCTGTGTCCCCATTTGAAAAGAATGGCTTTGCTTCACATGTAATTTTAGCCATCACCATCATCATCACATTGAATGTGGATGATAGATCCTATCACCTTGTAACATGAAACTATCTTACTGATCTTCCTTTGGAATTTGATACATCACCTTCTCCTTAAATCTAGCAGGAGGGAGGGGATGGAGGGTGGAGAGAGGAGGGATAAAAGAAGAAGAAACTACGGAACTCTCTGCTCCTTTGGTTCAGCTTTAGTATGGTGATTAGATGAGTGTTTGCCTTGTCGCAGATCAATTATTTTGAGGACTCAGAATGTCTTGCTATGTCTTGAATTGTGCTGATGGTTTTTAAGTAGGCCATAAAAATTCCTGTGAATGATTTGTTTAATTATTGTCTTGCTCCTCATTTACATTTTTATCTAAAACTCTGAGAACTGAAATCTGTATTCAATTCCATTTCCTGTAAGCTACAATTCGCCTTGTGGAGAGAAATATCTGGACTGCGTTTTATAAATGGAATAACATCAGCCACACAGAGTGAAATCTCTGTGGGGTTGCTCTGGTGACCAGAGACAGGGCTCTTTCTTGCTGGTTTTCCTAGGCTTTAAGACACTATTTGATACTGTAACTCATTTACGTCATTAGAGACATTGTGGAGGTTAAATGTGTTCAGGCTTCGCGTTTCTGGGTTCTTTTTGTTTATTTTTCAAAGAAGGCCTCAAAAGCTCCTTCTTATTTATTTATTGGCTGCAGTGGGTCTTTGTTGTTGCAGAGGGCTTTCTCTAGTTGCATTGAGATGGGAGGGGCTACTCCCTAGTTGCAGGGTGCAGGGTGCTCATTGCAATGGCTTCTCTTGTTCTGGAGCATGGGCTGTAGGCACACAGCCTTCAGTAGTTGCTGCACAAGGCTCAGTAGTTGTGGGTCATGGCTTAACTGCCTTGAGGCATAGGGAATCTTCCTGGACCAGGGACCTAACCTGTGTCCCCTGCATTGGCAGGCAGATTCTTTACAACTGGACCACCAGGGAAGTCTGAGAATAAGGAATTCTGACCCACTACATAACAAGATTCTTTAGGAGATGCTCCCTTCTCTGATGCATAAGTGACCAAATGAAAAGGAGCATATTCAGCTCATAAGGCCTTACTGGAGAAGCCTTCAGCACCATCCCGTTTCTACTGCAAAATCTGTAGTGAGCAAAAGTGGAAAGAACATACAAAATGATGGAATGCTGCTTTATACACATTTCTGTGCAGTTCAGTACAAGAGCTTTTGAAATCCTGGAGTTTTGACTGATAGGAAAACTGTGAAGAAGTAAAATTCTAGGGGTGAAAAGCTGCAGTTGAAAAAGAAACAAAGCAAAACATGCTTGAGATACGTCTGGCCCAACTGCTAAGATTGCACATGTTGATGAAAATATTATGAGTGTACATGGGAGTCAGATTTGTAGGAAGGAAAAAAACCAGATCATTTCTCCAACCTCACCATAGACACTGAACTCCAGTGGGGGAAGATGTCTGCCCACAGACTTCCATGAGTCAATGGCAGATCCAGGACAAGAAATAGCAAATCTTGATTCCAAGTCCAATGTTCTTCTGCCCTCAAACCACTATAAATGTGACAAATTATCTTATTAGTTTAGCCTAGTTCAGCATTTCCTCAAGTGTGGGATGTTAATAGGTGTTACATGAAATAATGGTTTCATGGTCAAATGAGTATAGAAAATGCTGTTAAATAAAATTAAACACATTTCTTCATTTCAGGCTTCTCTGAACCTTTAATATGTTAATATTTATTGTGACTCTCGAAGGGAGAGATCAAATATATAGCACTTCCCAAACTTATTTGACCATAGAAACCTCTTTTTCCACAGAATAACTCATGGAGACACTTTGAGAAGTTGTGGTTTTGCTGGCAAAATTTGATATCATTGTGCCAGTCAAGACTCCCTAGTTGCAGGGTGCAGGGTGCTCATTGCATCCTTTTTCTGGAGCATGGGCTGTAGGCACACAGCCTTCAGTAGTTGCTGCACAAGGCTCAGTAGTTGTGGGTCATGGCTTAACTGCCTTGAGGCATAGGGAATCTTCCTGGACCAGGGACCTAACCTGTGTCCCCTGCATTGGCAGGCAGATTCTTTACAACTGGACCACCAGGGAAGTCTGAGAATAAGGAATTCTGACCCACTACATAACAAGATTCTTTAGGAGATGCTCCCTTCTCTGATGCATAAGTGACCAAATGAAAAGGAGCATATTCAGCTCATAAGGCCTTACTGGAGAAGCCTTCAGCACCATCCCGTTTCTACTGCAAAATCTGTAGTGAGCAAAAGTGGAAAGAACATACAAAATGATGGAATGCTGCTTTATACACATTTCTGTGCAGTTCAGTACAAGAGCTTTTGAAATTCCTGGAGTTTTGACTGATAGGAAAACTGTGAAGAAGTAAAATTCTAGGGGTGAAAAGCTGCAGTTGAAAAAGAAACAAAGCAAAACATGCTTGAGATACGTCTGGCCCAACTGCTAAGATTGCACATGTTGATGAAAATATTATGAGTGTACATGGGAGTCAGATTTGTAGGAAGGAAAAAAACCAGATCATTTCTCCAACCTCACCATAGACACTGAACTCCAGTGGGGGAAGATGTCTGCCCACAGACTTCCATGAGTCAATGGCAGATCCAGGACAAGAAATAGCAAATCTTGATTCCAAGTCCAATGTTCTTCTGCCCTCAAACCACTATAAATGTGACAAATTATCTTATTAGTTTAGCCTAGTTCAGCATTTCCTCAAGTGTGGGATGTTAATAGGTGTTACATGAAATAATGGTTTCATGGTCAAATGAGTATAGAAAATGCTGTTAAATAAAATTAAACACATTTCTTCATTTCAGGCTTCTCTGAACCTTTAATATGTTAATATTTATTGTGACTCTCGAAGGGAGAGATCAAATATATAGCACTTCCCAAACTTATTTGACCATAGAAACCTCTTTTTCCACAGAATAACTCATGGAGACACTTTGAGAAGTTGTGGTTTTGCTGGCAAAATTTGATATCATTGTGCCAGTCAAGATACTGCTGGAATTATAATTCAACCTAGATGGTTTAAATGATGTTACTAACAAAGGGACTTAAGATCTGAGAAAAGTTAAAGAAATCAATAGTGGAAGCATTCAGGCAGGGGTAAGCAGTGCAGGAAGCATTAGCACTGCTTTAAGGAGCAAGGACAGGAGCCTGGTGCAAGCTCTATAGTGGAGTTTGGGCTGTTGGTGGTATCTAGCATCTCAGAAAGAAATGGCTTCCGCCAGGGGCATAGTGATGGGTGAGGGAGGGAGTAGGAAAGAAATGGTGAAAATATATCCCAACTCCTTAATCCTTTTCCCCTCTGATTCACTGATGCCCTACCATTGGCCAAATGTGACTAGAAGCCAGCCAGTGATGTGAGCCTGGATGTTGCAGTCTCTAGGCTCATCTTCTCAAACTCAGAAATATGCCATGCACTTACCTAGGTGCTTCTCATATGCTGATCATTTCTTAAATTTCGCAACAGGCCTATACTGTAGGAATCATAGTGTGTGTTAATCGCTCAGTCATGCCTGACTCTTTGCAATCCCATGGGCTATAGCCTGCCAGGTTCCTCTATCCATGGAATTCTCTAGACAAGAATACTGGAGTAGGTAGCCATGTCCTTCTCCAGTAGGAATCATACCCACTTACAAATGAAGAAACTGACATAAATTCAGGTAGCTAGTAAGAGATGGATTCAGCCCCAGGTTTATCTCTCTGACTTCCATTTAAACACATTGCTGAGCCAGAAAATATCAGACTTTCAATGAAAGCTTAAAGAACTTGCAGAAGGAGTTTTTCATCTTCAACTTTGAGCAATTTCATCTTATCAGTAATATGGTTAATCCTCTAACAGAATGAATGGCTTTAATTTGGAAGGTTTTTTCTCCTGCAAAAGCAGGGACCTCATTTTATTCATCTTTGTAATCCCAGACCTTAGCACAGTGCCCAACATTGAGTTAATATTTGTTGAATAAATGCAAGAATGAATGCATGAGTGAGTGAACTGTCTATCAGCATTCCAAGGATGTTTTCTCAGAGCTCTGTTGGGACAGAGTTGGCCTATCAATCTATTTTTAAATGTTCTGGCTTGTTTGAAATGGGAATTTGTCCATATTGAGCATCTGTTCATGCTTTATTTTTTTTGGATGGCTATGATACATTTCTCCTTACCACCCTCAAATACACACAGTAAACACACACATGGGTGTACACACCTATGTATTGCCTTGCTGTCTCTATCTCTGCCATGTTAATCTTTTCTGTTTAGGGCCACCCAATCTATGTGATTCACCTTTAAAAAGTATTGATAGTAAAGATTCCTAAACCATATGCCAAAATTTCCCTCAGAATCCTATAAGTAGCTCCTTGTTGCTCATCACCTTAATACACATACCTCTTGAATATAATTGGAAAGTATAATTTCCATCCTAAAATTCCAATTTTTATGTACTCTAGTTCAAGGAACCTTTCTCCACCAACTGTTTCAGGATGAACTGTCATATCAGATCAGGTTGGAATTATCTCTGTAAGAAACTATAGTCATTCTTCTCTTCACAACTTTATCCACGCATGCTCCTCACAGAAATGCCCTTTCTCTTTTTTGTGGTCATTCATCTATTCATTCATTCATTCATTCACTCATTCACTCATTGAGCTCTTTACCAAATGTCAAGTACTATCATGCTAAAGTAGTACGTTAAGTGTAAGATCTTTCATGGGAACCTGACACACTCAACAGGGAATGAGGAAATAAAGGACTGAGTCCAAAGTATAGGGGCAGGGAGTCCCTGGAACTTGGGAACAGTGTCTCTTTCAAGTGCTTAGTACCTTGTGGGAGCTCAACAAATGCTTATGAATGAACGAATGAAGTAACATCTGAACAAGGCTTTAAAGACTGTCTACCTCAAGAACTAGCTCAAGGTCTTCTCCCTGTCTACTCTGAAATAAAATGCTCTTACAGTTCCCAAAACGTTCTATCAAACTTGCTGCCTTGTATTGTTCTATACTGTATCCATTCATTAACAGTGTGAGCATTAGTTAACTGTGATCATAACTTAAAACTCTGTTTTTTCCTCACATACCGTCTATCATGGTGCTAGGGATACAATAAATGTGAGAAAATGATTTGGTATTCCGTTGAATTGGTTCTAATAGGATTGAAATGTTTGTATATATACATCCATTTGGAAATAGTAACTTTGAATAACATTTTAGGGTGTATAATATGAGTCCCTTTTAGGAAACCTTCCTAAGGCAGTGTGACAAATGCCCTGGAGATATTCTTACAATATAGATTCTGAGTCTATGAGGTATCACCTGTGGTTCTTTGTTTCTAAGATATCCCTAAGTGTTGGTGATATTGGTCCATCAAGTATACTTTTAGTAGCAAGATGGTAGAGTGAAAATGAATAGAAAGTAACTCTTGTTCTCTTCATATAATATCTCAGACACTGTTCAAGCCTCTTTAGATACAATAGCTCAGTGATTTTCATATTACATTCACAGATGGATTAAGTTTAGATTACATGAAGTCATTTTTAAATATACAAATTCCCAAGACCCACTTTTAGACATTCAGATTCAGAGGAGGTCTTTAGTAAAGAAGAATCAATAATTTTTTAAAAGCTCCAAGGTGATTCTCATACACTATGGTAGTCAGAATTCTAAAAATGGCTTTTAGTGTCCCTGTTCTTGTGTATTCCCCTCCTCCTCTGAGTGTGGTTGGAACCTGTATACACAATGAGATATCATTCTCATGATTACATGATTACATCACATTCTAAGGCAAAAGGAGGATTACGTGAGTCTAAGCTAATCTCTCAGACTCTTTAAAAGCAGAGTTTTTTCTGGTTTGTGGCAAAAGAAGTTGGAGAGGTTTCAAAAGTCAGAAATCAATGCACTGTGTATATATGTGACTATAATATGGAGAGGGTCATGTGAGAAGGAACACAGGTAGTCTTAGGGCTGAGAGCGGATGTGCTGAATAAGTACAGTTCCCTGAACAAGGCTTTAAAGACTGTCTACCTCAAGAACTAGCTCAAGGTCTTCTCCCTGTCTACTCTGAAATAAAATGCTCTTACAGTTCCCAAAACGTTCTATCAAACTTGCTGCCTTGTATTGTTCTATACTGTATCCATTCATTAACAGTGTGAGCATTAGTTAACTGTGATCATAACTTAAAACTCTGTTTTTTCCTCACATACCGTCTATCATGGTGCTAGGGATACAATAAATGTGAGAAAATGATTTGGTATTCCGTTGAATTGGTTCTAATAGGATTGAAATGTTTGTATATATACATCCATTTGGAAATAGTAACTTTGAATAACATTTTAGGGTGTATAATATGAGTCCCTTTTAGGAAACCTTCCTAAGGCAGTGTGACAAATGCCCTGGAGATATTCTTACAATATAGATTCTGAGTCTATGAGGTATCACCTGTGGTTCTTTGTTTCTAAGATATCCCTAAGTGTTGGTGATATTGGTCCATCAAGTATACTTTTAGTAGCAAGATGGTAGAGTGAAAATGAATAGAAAGTAACTCTTGTTCTCTTCATATAATATCTCAGACACTGTTCAAGCCTCTTTAGATACAATAGCTCAGTGATTTTCATATTACATTCACAGATGGATTAA
Organism: Tragulus kanchil; assembly: GCA_022376925.1. Lineage (NCBI taxonomy): Eukaryota > Metazoa > Chordata > Mammalia > Artiodactyla > Tragulidae > Tragulus > Tragulus kanchil. The sequence goes on from JAIOJX010000032.1 coordinate 99,749,173, forward strand.
GTTTAGATTACATGAAGTCATTTTTAAATATACAAATTCCCAAGACCCACTTTTAGACATTCAGATTCAGAGGAGGTCTTTAGTAAAGAAGAATCAATAATTTTTTAAAAGCTCCAAGGTGATTCTCATACACTATGGTAGTCAGAATTCTAAAAATGGCTTTTAGTGTCCCTGTTCTTGTGTATTCCCCTCCTCCTCTGAGTGTGGTTGGAACCTGTATACACAATGAGATATCATTCTCATGATTACATGATTACATCACATTCTAAGGCAAAAGGAGGATTACGTGAGTCTAAGCTAATCTCTCAGACTCTTTAAAAGCAGAGTTTTTTCTGGTTTGTGGCAAAAGAAGTTGGAGAGGTTTCAAAAGTCAGAAATCAATGCACTGTGTATATATGTGACTATAATATGGAGAGGGTCATGTGAGAAGGAACACAGGTAGTCTTAGGGCTGAGAGCGGAGCCTGTCAGCAGCCAGTAAGGAGACAGGAACTTCAGTCCTACAGCCACATGGAACTGAACTTTGCCAACAACCTGAAGGGGCTTGGAAGCTGATTCCTCCCTAGAGCCTCCAGATAAAAGGCCAGTCTGGATGACATCCTGACTGAGACCCAAAGCAGAAAACATAGCCAAACCTGCTCAGACTTCTCAACTACAGAACTCTGAGAGAATAAACGGATGTCAGCTGGTAAATGTGTAGTAGTTTGTTTTGCAGAAACCAGTAACTGATGCAAAAACATTCAGACTGGGCAGTGACTACATGATGTAATATGATCCTCCCCACAGCTCTGATACCTAAATGTTATTATCCCCACATTACAGGTGATTAGGTGCACTCAGAGGGCCTATCTTCTTTATCCACAATCTCATGCCTAATGGGAAAACAATTAGGGAGCAGGAAATCAAGCATATAGGAGATCAGAAGACTGGAAGAAGCTAAAGAGGAAAGACCTCAGTCAGTAGACATGGGAAAATTGAGTCCTATTTCTTTGATATGAAATTGCAAATGCCAGTCTGCTTTCTCCAAAAGATAGTGGAATGGTTTGAACAGATAAGGGAGAGTTGGGATATTATTTTGAACTTAATTTAGACACAATTCATGGGTTGGAGATGACTGGACCATCAGATTCTCCTGACACCAGCTCTGAAGGCTGGCACTGCAATCAGTGTATCGGCGGAGCAAACAGCTGGTCTTGGTCCTTGAATAGGACATTCAGATTAAAGGGTCATATCAATAATTTTTAAAAGCTCCAAGGTGATTCTCATACACTATGGTAGTCAGAATTCTAAAAATGGCTTTTAGTGTCCCTGTTCTTGTGTATTCCCCTCCTCCTCTGAGTGTGGTTGGAACCTGTATACACAATGAGATATCATTCTCATGATTACATGATTACATCACATTCTAAGGCAAAAGGAGGATTACGTGAGTCTAAGCTAATCTCTCAGACTCTTTAAAAGCAGAGTTTTTTCTGGTTTGTGGCAAAAGAAGTTGGAGAGGTTTCAAAAGTCAGAAATCAATGCACTGTGTATATATGTGACTATAATATGGAGAGGGTCATGTGAGAAGGAACACAGGTAGTCTTAGGGCTGAGAGCGGAGCCTGTCAGCAGCCAGTAAGGAGACAGGAACTTCAGTCCTACAGCCACATGGAACTGAACTTTGCCAACAACCTGAAGGGGCTTGGAAGCTGATTCCTCCCTAGAGCCTCCAGATAAAAGGCCAGTCTGGATGACATCCTGACTGAGACCCAAAGCAGAAAACATAGCCAAACCTGCTCAGACTTCTCAACTACAGAACTCTGAGAGAATAAACGGATGTCAGCTGGTAAATGTGTAGTAGTTTGTTTTGCAGAAACCAGTAACTGATGCAAAAACATTCAGACTGGGCAGTGACTACATGATGTAATATGATCCTCCCCACAGCTCTGATACCTAAATGTTATTATCCCCACATTACAGGTGATTAGGTGCACTCAGAGGGCCTATCTTCTTTATCCACAATCTCATGCCTAATGGGAAAACAATTAGGGAGCAGGAAATCAAGCATATAGGAGATCAGAAGACTGGAAGAAGCTAAAGAGGAAAGACCTCAGTCAGTAGACATGGGAAAATTGAGTCCTATTTCTTTGATATGAAATTGCAAATGCCAGTCTGCTTTCTCCAAAAGATAGTGGAATGGTTTGAACAGATAAGGGAGAGTTGGGATATTCTTTTGAACTTAATTTAGACAGAATTCATGGGTTGGAGATGACTGGACCATCAGATTCTCCTGACACCAGCTCTGAAGGCTGGCACTGCAATCAGTGTATCGGGGCGCTGGGAGCAAACAGCTGGTCTTGGTCCTTGACCAGGGTCTTCCATCCTCCTGGCTCACTAGAGATAAAGAGAACATTTAGGGAAGGCCTCGATGGTGTTTCATTCAAGAACAGCACTTAAGAGTGTGGTAATGACAGCTGGGATATAAAACTGAGTCTCGATGAAGTTCTGTCCTCTGGCAATTGAATCAGGAGAATTTACGTCTGCTAAAGGTATGAGGTGTGAGGTCTGCTTGCCTCAGCCTGGCCTCTTCTTCCAGTTTTCCCTCTGTTCTCTCAGACACTGACTAAACAGGAAGATTCATCCATTCGCTCATTTATCCATCCTGCCTACACACATATATTAGACTCCTCCTGTTGTGTCCTGTGAGAAGCAGAGGCAACTGGACTGCGTCAGACAGCACTTTAAGCCCCAAACAAACAGTATCTTCTCTTCAGAAAGAATGAAAAGAAAAATCTATCCCCAATTCTGATCCTAGCTTTTGAAAATAGTTTTTAAGTCTATGACTCTGTTTGCATAGGCAAATTCCAAAAGTATTTAATAAAAAATTCTGCAGGAATCCGTACAAGAATGAATTATGTATCTCTTCCAAGTAGAGACTGTGCTGGCTTCACTTACTGAACGTTCATTCATGTCATTCATTCTTTTGTTCAGAGAATATATACTAGGGACCTTTTGTGTGGTACCCAGGGATGCAAAGGTACAAAGCCGAAAGAAACAAAGTTTCATCTGCAAAATCTAGCACTGAGCACCAAAATATGTTAGCAGTACTAACACATTAAATGTGTAGTCTAATGGAGGGAAACATATGTCCCTAGCAGTGAACTCTCATTTGTAAAAATATAACCTAAAACCCAGAGGACTGAGCAAGGAGATTTTTCTGCTGGACCGAGCTTTTTCTTATTTAATCTCCTTGTAAAGCCCTCACTTTCCATTTCTGCAGCCACTCCATCAGGAATTTTGATGAACTGAGGGACAGAAAGTCTATCTGTATGTAAAAAAGCTGAGGTATTGCAGAGTGCCTTTTGGATTTTTCCTCTGACAAGTGGTTGGCATCTGCTAACAACACTTCTTTTCTTGAGCTTTGTAACATTGCCAGACTGAAAACTGAGCTTTGAAAAAGGAGAAGGAACTGTTAACAAATGCCTTTGTTATCCCCAGAATTGATTATTGTACAGTGGTTCGTGGGAAAAAAAAAAAAAACTTGATGTGTATCTTGTCTCAATATTTACCTGCTCCTCCCAGGAAATATTGTGCTAAGAGAAATCCCCTGCAGTACAACAAATGTCAACTTGCCTAAGATAACTGTTGCAATCCACCAGTCGATTGTCCTTTTCCCATCTGTGGAAACAGTATGATAAGACCTCAGGAAGAGTTTCTTATTAAGCGCTTGGAGATCTTTTGAATTTGATGGCTGCCTAAAATGTTATGCATACCTTTTCCCACTTCTTTCATCTGAGAAATATTTTTTGCAACCTTCTATGGGCTAGTCCCTTTTCTGAACTCTTGGAAAATACTAGTGAAAGAAAAAAAAAAAAAAGAACCCAAGGCAGAATGGACTTCATGGAGATTATGGCTGGTGGAGGAGAGGAAGATTCTATAAGCAATACTGGCACCTGATGATGAGCCAAGATTTCAGAGAACCTGTGCTATAAGAAAGAATGCTATAGTGGTATAGCTATTTTGAGAAAGTGATATTCAAACTAAAATCAGAAACATAGGTGGGAGTAGGAGTTATTGAGCCACTTGAAGAGGGGCGATGGAGTGGAGACCAGTGAAAAACAGGGAGAAGACAATTTCTGAAAAAAAGGGTATAGCACATAAAAGAGAATGAAAGAGAGCAACTAAGTTCCTTAACTTCACTAAGCTCCAGTGTGTCCATCTTTAAAATGGGGTGATGATAAAGCCCATATTTATAGTTTTGTAAAGGTTAATTAGATAGTCCATTCAAGCATTTAGTTCAGTGTTTTTTAGTAAGCACTCATGAAAGGTTAGCTAGTATTTATTCACTTATTGAGGAACCAAGAAAAATTCATAATCAGGATAGCTGGGCTTCTTAGATTTTCTCCTGATCTTGTACACCAGGCTTCCTCTACAGCCAGAGGATAGCCTGTGTTGTACATAAGCTCTCTGATGTAGAGATGTAGCAACTATATGTGTGTATCTAACTCAAATTATTGGTTCTTTGCAAGCTAGTGTTATGTCTTATTTATGCCATATCAACACATATATACAGTGCCTGGCACAAAATAGTTTCTCAGTAGATATTTCATGAATGAATGAATAAATAGAAGATATTAGAAACAATAGGATGGGATAGGATAAGATAGAATCCTATTGAATTTTAGTGCCGATTTCAGTGCTGCAGGAAATTCAAAGAATACCTCTTTAATTCAATCACTAAGATATTTACTTTGCAATGGCTATTAGAAAACTCTGCTGCTTCAGGACTCTAAAAGTCTAAAGCAGCAGAAACGTAAGAAGCACACTCATCCTAGAGATCTTCCCTCCTATCTCTTAGAATAAATTTGGGACATTACTTTTCTTCTCTATACCTCCCTTGAGGCAAAAATGTACAGCCAGAGTGTATTGCCTGTTCAGTCAGTCGTGTCTGAGTCTCTGTGACCCTTTAGACTGGAGCCCATCAGACTCCTCTGTCCATTTTTCAGGCAAGAATACTGGTGTGGGTTGCCATTTTCTTCTCCAGGGGATGTTCCCAACCCAGGGATCAAACCCACATCTCCTGTGTCTCCAGTATTACAGATGGATTCTTTACCACTGAGCTACTAGAAAAGCCTAGAGAGTATTAACCTAACAATAAACATCTAAGACCTCCAAAATAGAAACCCTTATTATATTGCTATTTCAAGAATTATATGTATATAATTTTATAATAAGCCTGTTGAAAACAGTTAAAATATACCCATCATCACAATCATGGTACCTTTTCACTTTGTTATAAACTACACATTGTATCCCATACAATCCACCGTCATTAACCTTGTTCTAAAAATGGGAAGATTGAGGCTCATGATAGCCAAGGTAACTGCCCAGGGTAACACAGCTTGTAAGAGGTATAACCGGTACTTGAATCTTGACAGGGGCCTGCATATGCAGAGACAGCAAGGGATGAATGCCTTCTAAAGATAAGCTATGAAGCCCTTCCCTGGAGAAGGAAATGGCAATGCACTCCAGTATTCTTGCCTGGAGAATTCTAGAGACAAAGAAGCCTGGTGGGCTACGGTCCATGGTGTCGCAAAGAGTCGGACATGACTGAGCGACTAACACACTAACACTATGAAGCCTGTGCTATCTTTGAGTTTGGTAAACATATTCATTTTATATTTTATATTGAATTTTACTCTTTTTCTCCTTGATTTAATAGTTCTTCCTCACTTGTCCATTTATCTGAATCCTTCTCTCACTTGGGATTTCCTTTTAAGTTTTACCTCCTCCAAACTCCTTTCTTGAATATGCCAAGCCAGACTGATGACAGCATGCTCTGCACTCTCTGTTCCTCAGCTGTCAGGTTTGTGTTGCTGGCTTAGTGCTTTCAAAATTCTGTGTTAGGTACATAGTTATATTTTTATTTATCTTCTCAGATTAATATCAAACCACCAAATATTAGTCCTCAAAGGCCCCTTACTCTGAGTTCAAATTTTAGCTCCATCACTCTTGAGCTGTGTGACATTTGCCTGTTATTTGACTTCTCCTGTGCTTTGGTTCCTCTTTTAAAATATGGAAACAGTACTAGCTTTCATAGCGTTATTGTAAGGAGGAAGTAAGTGAACACATGTCATACATCTGAGAGGCTTCAGGAGTTGCAAACTACTTTCTCAGGCCCACAGTTAAAGACACAGAACTCATTCTTTAAATTAAGCTGAATCTAAGGAAAGAAGATACTGGAGTTCCACCTGTTTTACCCACCTGCCTTTGGGCCACCCTTACCCCTCCAGAATTCTTTGAGCTCCAAAGAGCATCCAACATTCTTTATGGAATGAAAAACAGAGGCCTAAACAGGTGAACTGACTTGTCTAAGCTCACACAGCCAATTATTGGCAGTGAGATCTGGCCTCAGGTCCAGTGTTCTCAGCTACCCGCTTCAATCCGTGTCTTACCATCTTTGTGTATTCCTTTCTCCTCTACCTACATCTCCCTCAACAAAAAGCTGCACATGATTTTATTCATCTACCGAGGATATACATGACTAAGACTGGCCCCTACATTTCTGGAGCCCACACTCCTGGGGTAGGTGATGGGAAAAGATAGAAACAGGACAGGTAGTTACACTGGGATAACTAACCCAGCCTTGAGCAAAATGTGAAAGATGAATGTGAGGTAAAGGCACACTGAGCAGCTGGGGGCATTTGTGGCAAAGGACACAGCTTGGGCAAACACACGAGGGCAGGGAACAGCTTGACATCCATGAGGAACTGCCAGCAGTTTCCTTTTCCTCCTAGATCGTGAAGCACAAGACCGGAAGTGGGGAGAGACAGGCCTGGAGAGTAAGTCAGGGGTCACATACTTGGGAAGCTTGGTGGAGGGGCATGGTGTTTGCCATGCTAGATCATCTGTAGACTGATTTGGGTTCCCAGAACTACATATTTTAATTTGAAGTTGAGTGGATTATGTTTGAGAGGACAAAAGTAAAACAAGCCGTGTTTTGAAAGAAGCTGTAAAACAGAGTATTAGCAAACACACACGGGTGTCTTCTCAAGTGATTATATTTTTATTTATCTTCTCAGATTTCAAACCACCAAATATTAGTCCTCAAAGGCCTTACTCTGAGTTCAAATTTTAGCTCCATCACTCTTGAGCTGTGTGACATTTGCCTGTTATTTGACTTCTCCTGTGCTTTGGTTCCTCTTTTAAAATATGGAAACAGTACTAGCTTTCATAGCGTTATTGTAAGGAGGAAGTAAGTGAACACATGTCATACATCTGAGAGGCTTCAGGAGTTGCAAACTACTTTCTCAGGCCCACAGTTAAAGACACAGAACTCATTCTTTAAATTAAGCTGAATCTAAGGAAAGAAGATACTGGAGTTCCACCTGTTTTACCCACCTGCCTTTGGGCCACCCTTACCCCTCCAGAATTCTTTGAGCTCCAAAGAGCATCCAACATTCTTTATGGAATGAAAAACAGAGGCCTAAACAGGTGAACTGACTTGTCTAAGCTCACACAGCCAATTATTGGCAGTGAGATCTGGCCTCAGGTCCAGTGTTCTCAGCTACCCGCTTCAATCCGTGTCTTACCATCTTTGTGTATTCCTTTCTCCTCTACCTACATCTCCCTCAACAAAAAGCTGCACATGATTTTATTCATCTACCGAGGATATACATGACTAAGACTGGCCCCTACATTTCTGGAGCCCACACTCCTGGGGTAGGTGATGGGAAAAGATAGAAACAGGACAGGTAGTTACACTGGGATAACTAACCCAGCCTTGAGCAAAATGTGAAAGATGAATGTGAGGTAAAGGCACACTGAGCAGCTGGGGGCATTTGTGGCAAAGGACACAGCTTGGGCAAACACACGAGGGCAGGGAACAGCTTGACATCCATGAGGAACTGCCAGCAGTTTCCTTTTCCTCCTAGATCGTGAAGCACAAGACCGGAAGTGGGGAGAGACAGGCCTGGAGAGTAAGTCAGGGGTCACATACTTGGGAAGCTTGGTGGAGGGGCATGGTGTTTGCCATGCTAGATCATCTGTAGACTGATTTGGGTTCCCAGAACTACATATTTTAATTTGAAGTTGAGTGGATTATGTTTGAGAGGACAAAAAGTAAAACAAGCCGTGTTTTGAAAGAAGCTGTAAAACAGAGTATTAGCAAACACACACGGGTGTCTTCTCAAGTGATGGAAAAGGAAAAATTCTCTTCAATATTAGGCCAGCACAGAAGTGCTGAGAGTCAACAAAATAAAGACATTGAGCAATCGCTCCGGGTGTTGCTGTGGAATAGATCCACTGTGATAAATGGAGATTCAGTCATAAGGAGCGTTCCCAGAGCCCAAACAAAGCGACCTTAGTTAACACCACTTGTGCTCCATTTCTATCTGAGAAAAAGTTTTTCAAATCAGATAAGGTGAAAATTCTACAGAGCTTGAAAAGAGACAGTTGAACTGATGTGCTTAGCTCTGGCCAGATATGGGGACTGATGGCGTGAGTTCCACCTTCCCTGTGGTCTGCAGGGCCTACCCAGTGCGACTGGGGCCGGAGTGTGTAAGGAGAGAGGAGTGAAGGGCCTGCACGGTGGCAACAAGGAGTCCTGGCAGCTAGAGTCTATTTATTAGTGTCTCTGCTCCTCCCCTGCTGTTATATTAATATAATGAATTGTGCACAGGTGCATCAAATGAGGTTTAGATGATCACTGGGAGTTTTGTTACCCAAACAGGCCAAATTAGAAAGAGCAGATGCATCAGGCAAACTGCAGTCCCTTAGCAGAAGTACAAAGCTTGAATGAATGAAGGTCAGTGCTCACATTTGGCCTTGATGGCCTTCAGAGCAGCGGGATTTAGGCCCCTGTTGACTCTTGCTTGCTAGAAAGTATTCTCTGCCTTCACTGTTGCGGGGCTAGGGCGGATGGGGTCAGTGTCCTAAGGAAATTGTCCTCTCTCCATGCCCAAATAATAATGAGAATAAGAATGATGACCTCACTGTGTGGTTCAGCACAAAGACTCCAGGACAAAGGGATGAACGCAGGCTGACATCATCCTGTGTTATGCTCCCCACAACCTGTTAGGCTCTGCTCCCCCAGACAGGACACTTTTTCTAACTGGCACTAAGCTTCTGTCTGCTCAGGGAATGGTGAATTCTATGCACACGTTTTCAGAAGGAGTGAATTTTTCTAACCCTTGCAAAGTGTTGTATGAGCTAGTGATGGCTCCACAAACATTACCTCTAACCCTTACAGCAGCCCTGTAAAGTGGGCATGGTATTAGGATCTCCATATTATAGATTAGAAAACTGAGGACCACAGAAATTTAGCAGCATGGTGAGAGTTCCATGTGGAGCAAGGATTTGATCTGAAGCGAATTCTTGCTTCCTCTACTGCCTTAACCTAAAATAAAACAGTTTTTTCCCCTTCATCTCTAGGAAGATGATTGACAAAGTGGGGAGAGAGAAAACACTGGCACAGTAGTGAAAGAGGAGCGCTGTGGTCAAGAAGTCTAAGTTTGACCTTTGTTCTGCATGAGACTTGTTTTAGATCGTGGAACCAATGACTTGATTCCTATTTCTTCAGGTAACATGAGCATTGCACTGTTCAGCTGATTGCCAGCACCTCTTCTGGGTTCACATTCAAGAAGCCCAATGGGATTTTCCTTCGATTCATTCTTTTTCTTGTAAAAGAATATTAAGAATATATAAACTTCATATATTTTGGAGGGGGATCTGGCAACATATACTCAAAGCCATAAAAATGTTCACGCATTCCCTTATGCACAAAAATTACATTTCTGGAGACTAGCCGAGAAAATTATAAAAGAAGAAAAGGGCTCTGAGTGCACCATTGTGGCATTTGTCATTATGACAAACCACCAACATTTAAATGCCCAACAATAGGAGGATGTTTCTATAAATCATACTGTATACTTGTGATGGTGTGTTTTACCATCATAACATACCAAGTATGATGTCTCTCCAAGAAGAAATATACATATGTCTTTTGAAATAAAACTGAGTAGAAAATAGGGAATTTAGAATTGTATATAAGCTATATTACAGGTATAAAAGTCATTTAAAGACTGATCGACTGAAGGAGAACACAATATAGAATAGTGTATTTTGGTGATAGGTTTACAAGTAGCTTGCAAAAATTAATTTAAAATCTCACTATCACTTTGCTCAAAGGCATTTCAAAATTTTTTTTGATTGCATGCCCAGGACACTTTTTCTAACTGGCACTAAGCTTCTGTCTGCTCAGGGAATGGTGAATTCTATGCACACGTTTTCAGAAGGAGTGAATTTTTCTAACCCTTGCAAAGTGTTGTATGAGCTAGTGATGGCTCCACAAACATTACCTCTAACCCTTACAGCAGCCCTGTAAAGTGGGCATGGTATTAGGATCTCCATATTATAGATTAGAAAACTGAGGACCACAGAAATTTAGCAGCATGGTGAGAGTTCCATGTGGAGCAAGGATTTGATCTGAAGCGAATTCTTGCTTCCTCTACTGCCTTAACCTAAAATAAAACAGTTTTTTCCCCTTCATCTCTAGGAAGATGATTGACAAAGTGGGGAGAGAGAAAACACTGGCACAGTAGTGAAAGAGGAGCGCTGTGGTCAAGAAGTCTAAGTTTGACCTTTGTTCTGCATGAGACTTGTTTTAGATCGTGGAACCAATGACTTGATTCCTATTTCTTCAGGTAACATGAGCATTGCACTGTTCAGCTGATTGCCAGCACCTCTTCTGGGTTCACATTCAAGAAGCCCAATGGGATTTTCCTTCGATTCATTCTTTTTCTTGTAAAAGAATATTAAGAATATATAAACTTCATATATTTTGGAGGGGGATCTGGCAACATATACTCAAAGCCATAAAAATGTTCACGCATTCCCTTATGCACAAAAATTACATTTCTGGAGACTAGCCGAGAAAATTATAAAAGAAGAAAAGGGCTCTGAGTGCACCATTGTGGCATTTGTCATTATGACAAACCACCAACATTTAAATGCCCAACAATAGGAGGATGTTTCTATAAATCATACTGTATACTTGTGATGGTGTGTTTTACCATCATAACATACCAAGTATGATGTCTCTCCAAGAAGAAATATACATATGTCTTTTTGAAATAAAACTGAGTAGAAAATAGGGAATTTAGAATTGTATATAAGCTATATTACAGGTATAAAAGTCATTTAAAGACTGATCGACTGAAGGAGAACACAATATAGAATAGTGTATTTTGGTGATAGGTTTACAAGTAGCTTGCAAAAATTAATTTAAAATCTCACTATCACTTTGCTCAAAGGCATTTCATCGATACATGTTGAATTATATATTTCTCTTGTGATTATAAAAAGTGGTGCTTATTATATCCATGCTGGAAGTTCAAAAAAGTATAAGAAAAGGGAAAATATTCAAGTTCTACTGATCACAGTTGGGTTTCTGTGGTGGCACAGATGGTAAAGAATCCACCTGCAATGCAAGAGACCCAGATTCAATCCTTGGGTTGGGAAGACCCCCTAGAGAAGGGAATGGCTGCCTTCTCTAGTATTCTTTCCTCGAAAATTCCATTACAGAGGGACCTGGAGGGCTACAGTCCATGGGATCACAAAGAGTCGGACACAAATGAGCAACTAACATGTTCACACTTTATGGAGAAGGAAATGGAAACCCACTCTGGTGTTCTTGCCTGGGAAATCCCATGGACAGAAGAGCTTGGCAAGCTGTAATCCATGAGGTCATAAAGAGTCAGACACAATTTAGGGACTACACCACCATCACTGATCATGCTCAATCTATTTTGAGATTTTGGTCTCTTTTAAACATTGATCATGGTTTTTCTTTGTATAGGTAGAACATCCTCCATATGAATCTAAAATTGCCTTTTTTCTATGAATTTGTCTTGTTTTTCTATGTCATTAAAAAGGTTTATAAACACTTAATGTATTATTTTATCTCATTTAATTTTTTAAAGGTAGAGCAAAGAGTTTTTTTTTTTTCACATGACTCAAAGACAACTAGCTTTGGCAAATCTATTATAAAAAAAAGTATTAGGTGCACATGTAATAGTTAAGATTACATGACTGCATTTATAATCATTTTTTAATTTCTAAAAAAATTAATTGAACTATACATTTTTAAATATTACAAGTTTTAACACAATCTTGAATATAGTTCCCTCTGCAATACAGTCAGTCCTTGTTGTTTCTCTATTTATATACAATAGTGTGTATCTAATAATTCCAAACTCCTAATATATCCCACTCTACCACTTTTCCCATTGGTAATCATGTTTGTTTTTTTCTGTGAGTCTATTTCTGTTTTATAAATAAGTTCATTTGTATAGTATTTTAGATTGGATATATAAGTGATATCATAAGGTATTTGTCTTTCTCTCTGACTTAGTTTCACCCTGTCTGGGTCCATCCATGTTATGACAAATGGCACAATTTCATTCTTTTTATGGCTGAGTAATATTCTGTTGCTTCTTTATCAAGGATTTTTAAAATAGGGGTACATAAGTGGCATATAATTTGAACACTTGCACATCTTTCTTTTGCCTTTATATATTAAGACAGCTTATCTCAGGATACATATCTTGTGCTGCAACTTTTTATTCTGAGAAGAATTTGGATTTTATCTTACTGACTTCTAGTTGAAGTGTTGAACACAGGTCTTAGGCTAACTTGCAGTTTATCATGTCAAAGAAAATGGGACTCTTATGTCTGTTCATAGACTAATTAGTATTTTTATATTTATAATTTAAAATTATTGTCTGTGTTGTTTAATCTATCAGTTTAAGTTTGACAAATTTGTCTCATAGGATAAACAGAAATTTGGTTGTTTAAAGCTTACAATATAGTTACATATATATTCATGAAAAATTGGAATGGCTTAAAAAACATTAAATTACTCATGATGATGTGATGGACCACTATAAAAATATTTTGGAATCCTTAAGGCAACAGGAAAATGTTTGTGAAACATTGTTAATTTAAAAAAAAAGCTACAAAAATATGTATATTACATGTACGTATAAATGTGTACACATTTCATGCTTATATCTGTATTCCATATAGACATATTTATGTACTAACTATCTTACTGGAAGGGAATCACACACAGACACAAATGCCATATAGACAAATAGACACAAACATAATAGTATTTATCGCAATTTATTAGTAAGACGGTGTAAACTGCCATTCTTTCCAGGTTTTATATAGATGTGGGTCTGTTGTTAGCTGATTTTAAAATGCAGCAAACTTTTGTAATTTGTAGATAACAGAGTGGTTGTTATTTAGCTCTTTTTCTCTCTGGAAAGTTTTCCTCAATTATATTTTAAATTACTGCTTCTTTTTCAGTTGTTCTCATTTATTCTTGTTTTTATGAGTTTTTGGCTTTTCTGTCTTTATTAGAAGGTTGACAGAGATTTTCTCCAGCTACTTTTCTAATGTTCTTTTAAACCAGGAAATCTTTGACTATTAAGATTCATATAATAATTTCATTTTGATCTTGATAATCCTCAGACAGTTCTACATGTAATTTTCTCTACTGTCCTCCATTTTTATTATCTTCTCATTATTTTGATTGGCCTTTGCCCTTTTTTACCTCTGGAAGTTTTTCAATATTGTCCTCTTCATTGCAAAGTCCATCTTCCTTCGTGTTCATTCTGTTTTTTACAACTTCCTGTGTAGGCTTTAGTTTTAACGTCTTTAGTATACTTCTGTCCTTCTATCTTGTGGCTTTGGTTCTGGTTTCATGAAGATCATACCTTCTTGCATACATTGAGGATGCCAAATACATTTCCAAAATTATTCCTTCTTGAGTCCCAGCAATAGATCATTTTCAGAAGTCTTCTGAATATATAATTCCATTTCTCTTATTCTGCAGTACATTTTTTTACAGTCTCCGTATTCACATTGGTGTTTTCTATTTTTTCATCCTTTAACAGAAAAGATCTATTCAGACCTAGTGTTTGCCAACAAATGTGATATGTGGATTGCCCTTGACCTCAATTTCTGTCCAGTGACATGCTGGTCTATTCCTTAAACAGATCTGCCATGGGTGGCAGATTATGCACGGGGTGCCTCATACAACTCTGGTGTTTGACACATGTTTGTTTAGTGCCATGGAGACAGGTTCTTCCCTCTTGCCCTCTTCTCCAGAGTCCCAGGTGAAGTGTATATGAACATCAGTTCCCAGGATTCACAGCGACAGGACTACATGTTTCCTCTTTGCTCATCTCTGGCAATTTTACAGTTTTACTTTTGGAAATCACGCCTCCTTGGATTCACTGCACTACCATTAACATTTTGTCTTTCTTCCTGATTCCAATTTTGTATTTTTCATTCTGGGAATTACAGTTTGGAGTGGTTATAAAAAGAATTCTAATAAGGAAAGTCAGGAAGGACACTCTGGGCTCTACTTTTATCTTTTGAAAGTAGAACCCATTAGGAGAAGAGTGTCTGCCCAGTTTTCAAGTTGAAACAGATTTTACTTTTTGGAATCACAGTGGCGATAACTGGTAAGGGCTGAAGAAGCATCTTTTCTAAGATCAGATGGGAATGACAGGCTTGGAGCACTGATTACATTTTAAACAGTTTAATGCTTGTAGTTAATGAGCAATTCTTGAATAATTTGTCAGTATCTTGACACTGGTTATTGGTGTGTTTTTATGAGTTTTGGAATGTCTGTGTTTGTTGGAAGACTGACAGAGGTTTTCTCCAACTACTTTTCTAGTACTATTTTAAACCAGAAGCCTCTGACTATTAAGATTTATATAAAAACTTCATTTTAATCTTGAGTATAAGTGCAAATATAGTAAGACATTTTTATTTAAAATTTCCTCAGTAATTTGAACTCTAATACAGTGTCCTGTGTGATCCAGGGGATCCGATACCTCAAAGCCATCAACATTTGCAGTCTTTCAAATTATAACTGATTTGATTTCTCCAGCAGTCCCAGACTCTGCTAATAGTGAGAGATGCTGTATTTTTTTTTCAGTTATGTTTGGCAGTTTCTTCATTACAAATCAAGTAGTCATTAGCAGATCTGACTTCCTTATATGAAAAACTGTTGAAGAAACCGAATGTTTCACCTTTAAAAGGAAAAAGAAACACTTGAGAGCTCTCAAATATTTCAGTATTTGAAATGCCACCATGCATCAGAGAATAAGTTTACTATGTATAATTCTAGGGAGTAAAAAGAGGGGAACAACTTTCAGTATTAGATTGTAAGCTCCTGAAGGATCTTGTTGGAGTTCGTTCATTGTATCTATAGCCTTAACCACAATAGATACTTGATAAATGTTCATCAAGTGAATGTTGTAAATCATTTAAAAGACATTTGAGGGCAATGAATTCAGATGCAGAATGAGTCATCATCTGACAGCGATGTTCTGTAAGGAATTCCTGATTGGAGAAAGCAGAGGTACTGGATCAACCTAAGTTTCTCTCAACTGTAAGTTCTGTGACTCAAGGCCCTACCTGCAGTTGAGAACAGAGGGTCTTTTATTTATATATTTAATTAGATCATGAATGATACAGGATGGTGAGCTGAGTCCAGACCATGCTTTCCTGTCCCAGCTTAGCTGGTTATGATGCTTTGGGTAAATCACTTTACTGTGAGCCAGTAGTTTAGGTCTCTGTTATACTGCTTGGATGGTTAACATAAAATCTCCTAGTTTTCTGCCTATAGCTCATTCTCCACTGTTCAGTTTGCGGATCTTTGTAAAACCAACTCTTACCATTAGTGGTGCAGTGGTGAAGAATCCGCCTGCCAGTGCAGGAGACATGGGTTCAATCCCTGGATTGGGACAATCCCTTAGAAATAGCAACCCACTCCAGTATTCCTGCCTCAAAAATTCTATGGACCAAGGAGCCTGGTGGGTTACAGTCCATGAGATCACAAAGAGTTAGACGCAATTGAGCAGGCTAGCACACACTTACACACACACACACACTCACACACACACACACCCCATAACACTCTTCCCCATGCCTTAAGTGTAAAGTCCAAACTCTTATGTAATGACGAAGAGATACAACTCCAGAATTAGACTCTGTACATTTGTATTTTGATGCTGTTAATCCCCAACCATGTGACTGTGGGTAGCAAAATGTGCCTCAGCTTTCTTATTTGTAAATTTCAGATAATGAATATTATTACATTTGGTTTATGAGAATTACATTATACCATATACATACAGTATAGATACTTAGGTAAATTGATAGATAGATTCGATAGATAGATAGATGTGATACAATGAAACACACAAAGTAAAGAAAGGTTGGCTGCTCCATGAACAGATCCATCCGAACCTATTCCAGTGCACCTTTTCACTGCACCCCTTAGAAACTACTTCACTCCCCTACACAACATGGTCCTTAATTGATATTCATTGTCTCTATAGCCTTACCCACAATAGATACTTGATAAATGTTCATCAAGTGAATGTTGTAAATCATTTAAAAGACATTTGAGGGCAATGAATTCAGATGCAGAATGAGTCATCATCTGACAGCGATGTTCTGTAAGGAATTCCTGATTGGAGAAAGCAGAGGTACTGGATCAACCTAAGTTTCTCTCAACTGTAAGTTCTGTGACTCAAGGCCCTACCTGCAGTTGAGAACAGAGGGTCTTTTATTTATATATTTAATTAGATCATGAATGATACAGGATGGTGAGCTGAGTCCAGACCATGCTTTCCTGTCCCAGCTTAGCTGGTTATGATGCTTTGGGTAAATCACTTTACTGTGAGCCAGTAGTTTAGGTCTCTGTTATACTGCTTGGATGGTTAACATAAAATCTCCTAGTTTTCTGCCTATAGCTCATTCTCCACTGTTCAGTTTGCGGATCTTTGTAAAACCAACTCTTACCATTAGTGGTGCAGTGGTGAAGAATCCGCCTGCCAGTGCAGGAGACATGGGTTCAATCCCTGGATTGGGACAATCCCTTAGAAATAGCAACCCACTCCAGTATTCCTGCCTCAAAAATTCTATGGACCAAGGAGCCTGGTGGGTTACAGTCCATGAGATCACAAAGAGTTAGACGCAATTGAGCAGGCTAGCACACACTTACACACACACACACTCACACACACACACACCCCATAACACTCTTCCCCATGCCTTAAGTGTAAAGTCCAAACTCTTATGTAATGACGAAGAGATACAACTCCAGAATTAGACTCTGTACATTTGTATTTTGATGCTGTTAATCCCCAACCATGTGACTGTGGGTAGCAAAATGTGCCTCAGCTTTCTTATTTGTAAATTTCAGATAATGAATATTATTACATTTGGTTTATGAGAATTACATTATACCATATACATACAGTATAGATACTTAGGTAAATTGATAGATAGATTCGATAGATAGATAGATGTGATACAATGAAACACACAAAGTAAAGAAAGGTTGGCTGCTCCATGAACAGATCCATCCGAACCTATTCCAGTGCACCTTTTCACTGCACCCCCTTAGAAACTACTTCACTCCCCTACACACACAAACAATGCTCCTTAATTGAAACATGCTTTTCCCTGTACCTGAACTCTCCTTGATTCTTCTGGATGGTCATCCCTTTTCATCTTTCAAGATCCAGATGTGCATCTCCCCCTCCTCTTTCCCTAGTTGTCCCCACTAGATGAAGTTGTCCTCCCTTTTCTTTGTATCAATTACTGTTCTTCTTACATGTCTTTATTAAAACACTTGCAGCACAGTATTGTCATAATTTGATTATATTCTACCTTCTATGCCAGACTGATCTCTTTGAAAGTAGATAATTTTTTGTTTGTTCATTTTAGAATTCCCAGCACTCAACTTAATTTTGAGTGCCTGACAGGCACACAGTAAAGGTCTATGAATGAGCAGAAGAATGAACAGAGTCTCATATGCTGGCATCTCTAGCCATAAAAGGGACTTTCCCTCCCATTGCAACAGCTAACTATTCTCTTCAACTAATTATCATCTTGGTTTATGGAGAGTTGCTTCATTCCCCCTTAACAGCCCTTCTAGGAAAGTTGGGAATTATCCCTGTGATTATAAAATAGGAAAAAATAGGAACCACATTCACTATCAATCACTTGATGATCTGAAGAATAAGAGTTAAGAATAACTCAGCAAACCTAACTCAGAAGCACCTTAGCAAAAGTGTGTGATCATTCAGGTAACTGGCTTTTAAGCATCTCTCTTCTAGGCTGCAAAGGAGATTAGATATAGAGGGAGACTCTGGCAAGAATCTTGGAGATGCTGCTTTCACAAGGAGTCAAGAACCAGCAGAGTTAAAAAGATTATCTTCTTCCTAAAGACACCATTTCCTAATCAGTAGGATTTTGTTTTCCTTCTTTCATGTGTTTGTAGAAATAAAGTCATGTCTACCATAAGCAGCTATAACTTTTTTTAAATGAGATAAACTAAAAATACATACAATGCCACATAATACACTTACATCTTAGGTTGTAATTAATGTAAATTATGCAAGATTCATATACAATGTGATTAGACTGCTCTAGCACATCATTTATGATTGAATTCACAAAGAAGCTGATTAAATGAGAAAACTGATTTATGTCGCCATTCTCTCTTTTTTTTTTTGGTTATGTTTTCAGTAAAAACATGTCTGAGGACTTAAAGAAATTAGATTATGGAGTTGGAGTTGTAGTTCAAGGTATTCATGCCGCTCTTTAACCTTTTTCTTACAGATCAGCTAACCTGTAAAACCACATATTTTCTGACAGTCTGTTGTGGGATAAGTTTCAGTAAAACAACACAAGGCTCTTGGAGCTTCAAAATACCAACACATGGATAATTCACCAACTCACAGAAGAGATTCCTGCCACACCCCCGCACTGTCCCCCCACCACCCGGCTTCTTGATTGGCTAGGGGCATTTTCTTGAATCTTATCTAAAAAGCATTTCAGCAGATTTGACGAGATATGGATACAGCACTCAACTTAATTTTGAGTGCCTGACAGGCACACAGTAAAGGTCTATGAATGAGCAGAAGAATGAACAGAGTCTCATATGCTGGCATCTCTAGCCATAAAAGGGACTTTCCCTCCCATTGCAACAGCTAACTATTCTCTTCAACTAATTATCATCTTGGTTTATGGAGAGTTGCTTCATTCCCCCTTAACAGCCCTTCTAGGAAAGTTGGGAATTATCCCTGTGATTATAAAATAGGAAAAATAGGAACCACATTCACTATCAATCACTTGATGATCTGAAGAATAAGAGTTAAGAATAACTCAGCAAACCTAACTCAGAAGCACCTTAGCAAAAGTGTGTGATCATTCAGGTAACTGGCTTTTAAGCATCTCTCTTCTAGGCTGCAAAGGAGATTAGATATAGAGGGAGACTCTGGCAAGAATCTTGGAGATGCTGCTTTCACAAGGAGTCAAGAACCAGCAGAGTTAAAAAGATTATCTTCTTCCTAAAGACACCATTTCCTAATCAGTAGGATTTTGTTTTTCTTCTTTCATGTGTTTGTAGAAATAAAGTCATGTCTACCATAAGCAGCTATAACTTTTTTTAAATGAGATAAACTAAAAATACATACAATGCCACATAATACACTTACATCTTAGGTTGTAATTAATGTAAATTATGCAAGATTCATATACAATGTGATTAGACTGCTCTAGCACATCATTTATGATTGAATTCACAAAGAAGCTGATTAAATGAGAAAACTGATTTATGTCGCCATTCTCTCTTTTTTTTTTTGGTTATGTTTTCAGTAAAAACATGTCTGAGGACTTAAAGAAATTAGATTATGGAGTTGGAGTTGTAGTTCAAGGTATTCATGCCGCTCTTTAACCTTTTTCTTACAGATCAGCTAACCTGTAAAACCACATATTTTCTGACAGTCTGTTGTGGGATAAGTTTCAGTAAAACAACACAAGGCTCTTGGAGCTTCAAAATACCAACACATGGATAATTCACCAACTCACAGAAGAGATTCCCTGCCACACCCCCCCGCACTGTCCCCCCACCACCCGGCTTATTGATTGGCTAGGGGCATTTTCTTGAATCTTATCTAAAAAGCATTTCAGCAGATTTGCCGAGATATGGATACAGAAAGTACATATGTGGTTAAATTGTTTCCTTACTTGTAATTCAAGAGGCAGAACAGAATATAAACTTCAGAATAAAAAAAATAATTGAAGCACTTTCTCATTTATTAAAAGAACACACTTTGTAAACTGATGATAAATATTCACAGACATAACTCTCATCTTCTAGACAATAAGATTCTTCATGGCCCATGTCTGCATCTTCTTGATTTCCTTCTGTCTAACTCCTTCCCAGGTAATCAACTCCTAAATTCGTATACAATATGCTTACCTTCCTCTTGTCTTCCTCCTCCCTCCCTACTTTCATTGCTTCCTCCTCCCTCCCTCCTTCCCCCTCTTCCAAGTTTATGGCCCTGCTCTGGACCAGGCATTGAATGCAATGATGCATAGGTCAGAGTAGGTATGGTCTCTAGTTATAAGATGCCTACACAACTCCTTTACATTATGTATTTTCTTCACCAGTGCAATGAAATGTTCACATTGTTCCAAGTAGAGCTTGGGGCATAGGCTAGTACAAGTTTAAGAGCAGAAAGAGGGTTGACCAGAAACAATGGCCATATCATTAGGCCTTTTTAACCTTTATAGGAATTTTACAAGTCTGAAAATGTACTTGCTCAGGCTAAGTCAAGAGACAATGTGCCTGCTGGGAATATGGGGGAGGGTAGTATTGTCCTGAAAACTTGGCTCCAAGATATATGACTCCTTGCTTACTGTTTAACTCTCCTCGGTTTCTACATCTGCAGAAAAAGGCAACACTGTAGTACCTAGCTTGCAGGGTTATTGAGAAAAGTCTGGGGAATAATGAATGTGCTTGGTCCATCCTAGAGGCTCAGGAAATGTTTGTTTCTGAGCCTCTTCCCTTCCTGCAAGTTGACAGCATGCTTCCGAAGCAAGGAAATACCTATTTGGATTTTTTCTATTAACAGTAACTGCCCACACTGGCTCCTGAGCTGTCTACTCAATATTGTAGCCAGGAATAATTGGATTAGGGCTTCTCAGGAATGGCATTTCAAAAACAAACACTCTTCTTGAAATGCTTCCTGCATTCTGTTTGCTAAACACAGAATATCCTGGCGTTTGATAGTCTGGTTCAGTTACACATTTTAAGTCTTTGCATCAAAGTGATGCCTTCAGGAAGTGGAAGTGGGGTGGGTTATGGGATGTGATAGGGACCTCAATGAACTGTTTGTGTTCTGGGAGCACTGACGCTGTGGAGAGAGAGCAATGGTTTTAGAGTCGGACAGACCAGAGTTTGGATTCTTACTTTTCCCCATGAGCTATGTAGTGTTGCAAACGTCACTTTGCGCTCTGTGTTGTCGATATGAGTGGGCTGGAAGGATGTCAGACTACCAGAAAGTAGATACTAGTTTTCTCTTTTTGTTTGGGATCCTTGGACTCAGAAGCTGAGCTTCCTCTCCTTCCTTGGCAGGGGCTCCAGGCTGTGTAATTTCATTCACAAAGCTTTCATCTCATCTGATGTGCCACTGCACTGTCGTGTGAGTAATTAATGAGCCCTTTTGCATTTTTAGAAGCTAGACAGTCCTCCTAAAAACCAAGACGAGGCACCAGTGTCAGAGTTTCAGTCACTTCAGTGCTAAGCTTCAGTTGTGTCTGACTCTGTGACCCCCCATGGACAGTAGCTTGCCAGGCTCCTCTGTCCAACAGATTTTCCAGGCAAGAATATTGGATTGAGTTGCCATTTCCTACTTCAGGGGATCTTCTCAATGCAGGGATTGAACCTGAGTCTCTTGTGTTTCCTGACGATTGGGGTATGGGTTCTTTACCACTAGTGCCACCTGGGAAACCCCATGTCTTGTGCTTTTATTGACCAGTGTCAGAGTTTAGCACTGGTCAATAGATGAGCAAAGGATATTCAGTCAAGCAAGACCCTCTCCCATTCCTTAAAACACCAAAGCAGAGCAGTCTTCTCTCTTCCACCGGTGAGGATGTGGAAAAGAGCACAGACTCTAGAACCAGACTGAGTTAAAATCCTGGCTCTGTTACTCATGGTGAGCCCTTGAATTAGTCAGCTGGTTTCTGCTCCTCATCGTTTTATCATTGATAAAATAGAAATAACAACAGTGAGAGTTTCCCCTGTGATGAAAAAAATCATAATTGGATTAGGGCTTCTCAGGAATGGCATTTCAAAAACAAACACTCTTCTTGAAATGCTTCCTGCATTCTGTTTGCTAAACACAGAATATCCTGGCGTTTGATAGTCTGGTTCAGTTACACATTTTAAGTCTTTGCATCAAAGTGATGCCTTCAGGAAGTGGAAGTGGGGTGGGTTATGGGATGTGATAGGGACCTCAATGAACTGTTTGTGTTCTGGGAGCACTGACGCTGTGGAGAGAGAGCAATGGTTTTAGAGTCGGACAGACCAGAGTTTGGATTCTTACTTTTCCCCATGAGCTATGTAGTGTTGCAAACGTCACTTTGCGCTCTGTGTTGTCGATATGAGTGGGCTGGAAGGATGTCAGACTACCAGAAAGTAGATACTAGTTTTCTCTTTTTGTTTGGGATCCTTGGACTCAGAAGCTGAGCTTCCTCTCCTTCCTTGGCAGGGGCTCCAGGCTGTGTAATTTCATTCACAAAGCTTTCATCTCATCTGATGTGCCACTGCACTGTCGTGTGAGTAATTAATGAGCCCTTTTGCATTTTTAGAAGCTAGACAGTCCTCCTAAAAACCAAGACGAGGCACCAGTGTCAGAGTTTCAGTCACTTCAGTGCTAAGCTTCAGTTGTGTCTGACTCTGTGACCCCCCATGGACAGTAGCTTGCCAGGCTCCTCTGTCCAACAGATTTTCCAGGCAAGAATATTGGATTGAGTTGCCATTTCCTACTTCAGGGGATCTTCTCAATGCAGGGATTGAACCTGAGTCTCTTGTGTTTCCTGACGATTGGGGTATGGGTTCTTTACCACTAGTGCCACCTGGGAAACCCCATGTCTTGTGCTTTTATTGACCAGTGTCAGAGTTTAGCACTGGTCAATAGATGAGCAAAGGATATTCAGTCAAGCAAGACCCTCTCCCATTCCTTAAAACACCAAAGCAGAGCAGTCTTCTCTCTTCCACCGGTGAGGATGTGGAAAAGAGCACAGACTCTAGAACCAGACTGAGTTAAAATCCTGGCTCTGTTACTCATGGTGAGCCCTTGAATTAGTCAGCTGGTTTCTGCTCCTCATCGTTTTATCATTGATAAAATAGAAATAACAACAGTGAGAGCTGCTTTCTAGAGCTACTGTGATGATCAAATGAATTAGTGCATTTTAAAAATATTTAGAATAGTGGTCTCTGAATACTAGGATTCTTATTATCTGTAGTCATTGTGATATCATAAAAAGAGTGCATGACCTGAAGCTGGCGGTGTGGACTTAAGTCTGGAACCTCTGCTTACAAGCAGTAGGATCTCTGTTGAGTTACATGCAGTCCCTGAGTCTCCTGTTCCTTGAATGAAAGATAGGGATCATAATCCCCACCGCACCTACTGGAAAGAGTTATTAATATGTGTTGGTAAACAGAACTGGTTGTAAGATGCTATCCTAGCCTAAGGAGTAAGGCAGACTGTCTGAGGGTCCAACTCTTAAAGTGGCATGTATCAGATCAAAGCAGAAATATACAACATTGCCTCAGTGGAACAGGATCCCTCTCCTAAGCCAGAACAAAGCTGAAGTTATACTTCACTAGTTTGGGGCAGTGGGGTAGAGGTAGGGTGTTGTTCAGTTGCTAAGCTGTGTCCAACTCTTTATGACCCCGTGGGCAACAGCACTCCAGGCTTCTCTGTTCTTGACTTCACCCAGATTTTGCTCAAATTCATGCTCATGATGTCAGTGATGCCATCCAACCATCTTGTATCAGTCAAAAGGAGACCCTAAGGAGAGAGGCATGAGGATGATCACCCAAGGTGCCCTCTAGGCACTAAACAGGAGGAAGATGGGGTCTTCTCAATGCAGGGATTGAACCTGAGTCTCTTGTGTTTCCTGACGATTGGGGTATGGGTTCTTTACCACTAGTGCCACCTGGGAAACCCCATGTCTTGTGCTTTTATTGACCAGTGTCAGAGTTTAGCACTGGTCAATAGATGAGCAAAGGATATTCAGTCAAGCAAGACCCTCTCCCATTCCTTAAAACACCAAAGCAGAGCAGTCTTCTCTCTTCCACCGGTGAGGATGTGGAAAAGAGCACAGACTCTAGAACCAGACTGAGTTAAAATCCTGGCTCTGTTACTCATGGTGAGCCCTTGAATTAGTCAGCTGGTTTCTGCTCCTCATCGTTTTATCATTGATAAAATAGAAATAACAACAGTGAGAGCTGCTTTCTAGAGCTACTGTGATGATCAAATGAATTAGTGCATTTTAAAAATATTTAGAATAGTGGTCTCTGAATACTAGGATTCTTATTATCTGTAGTCATTGTGATATCATAAAAAGAGTGCATGACCTGAAGCTGGCGGTGTGGACTTAAGTCTGGAACCTCTGCTTACAAGCAGTAGGATCTCTGTTGAGTTACATGCAGTCCCTGAGTCTCCTGTTCCTTGAATGAAAAATAGGGATGATAATTCCCACCGCACCTACTGGAAAGAGTTATTAATATGTGTTGGTAAACAGAACTGGTTGTAAGATGCTATCCTAGCCTAAGGAGTAAGGCAGACTGTCTGAGGGTCCAACTCTTAAAGTGGCATGTATCAGATCAAAGCAGAAATATACAACATTGCCTCAGTGGAACAGGATCCCTCTCCTAAGCCAGAACAAAGCTGAAGTTATACTTCACTAGTTTGGGGCAGTGGGGTAGGGGTAGGGGTGTTGTTCAGTTGCTAAGCTGTGTCCAACTCTTTATGACCCCGTGGGCAACAGCACTCCAGGCTTCTCTGTTCTTGACTTCACCCAGATTTTGCTCAAATTCATGCTCATGATGTCAGTGATGCCATCCAACCATCTTGTATCAGTCAAAAGGAGACCCTAAGGAGAGAGGCATGAGGATGATCACCCAAGGTGCCCCTCTAGGCACTAAACAGGAGGAAGATGGGGATCTAGCACAAAGATCACCACCCGCACCCCACCCCCTGCCTCTACCGGGTTCAATCCTGGTGCTGGTTCTATCCTTGGAGTGAGATGAAAAGCTCAAGTTGTCTTCTCTACTTATCAGCTACATTATTCGCGGCAACGTATTTCATCTCTCTGAGCGTTAGCTTTCTCATCTTGAACATCAATGACCTCTGAATAACATGGCTGTCCTGGAACAAAATGCCCTGACTATGCTGATTGAATGCTTACCACCCACTGGCAGTTTTACCTCTCAGCCTAAAACCTTCAGCTGGAATTTAAGTGCATTCATCTGCCTCTTGTGAGGTTTGTTATCATGAGGTAAAAACTCTTTCCTAGTCTGCTCACTTCTAAGATGCAACAAGATTTAGTTTCTGACTTTAAGTCTCAGGGTCTGAGGTTAATTTAGGATAAAAAGTGTTACCTGAAGTAAATGCTCCCTGATAAGGCCTGTGGACAGCCTGCCACTTTCTCTCTGCATGATGATGTGGACATATGTGCCTTCTTTTGAGGCTCTGCTGGTGGACTTGAGGGTCTCAAACTTTGATAAATGGAAAGGATTTTATAGACTATAAACCACTTCGTACACATAAGGTGGGGTGTGGTTTTGAAGGCAGGGCATTGCTGATAGGAGCCTTAGTTTCAGGGTGCAAAGTGGACCTCCCAGTGGATGATAGATGCCAAAATAAGGTGATCCCTTAAGAAGAGTTCCAGTGGACAGTTCCACCATTGCCTACCCCTCCCCACGAGGATTTGGAGGAAAAAAAAGAAAGAAACCTTCATTTTTAATATCAAATCCTCCCTGCTGATTCCATGAAGGCCTGGAAACAGCAGGTAACAATGTGTAAGTGACTTTGAATTAAGACTGAACTCTCTGTGTCCTTCGCTTCTCCCTCAAATGTGGAATGATTTTCTAAGAATTTAATTATCTAAGAACACAGCATCAAAGCTGTTAGACCCTTGTTAGTGTTAATTCAAACTTAATGTGCATGAGATTTAGAGATCTTGGATACTGGGAAAATGATTTCAATTTAAATAGCCCTCTTTGTCCTACACATCACAAAACATCTTTTAAGATAGTTTTTTTTTTTTTTTTTTTTTAATAGAATACTGTAACCCAGGTCTCTCCCACTAAAAAAAGATTCTCACTACAGAGAAATCAGATGTTCTACAAATCAGCAGGAAGTGGAAGGAAGAACAAATATGGGCTTTGGTGCCTAGAAACTGAAGTTCAAATCTTAGAGGCTCACCTCTTTCGATGTGTCTGTGGACAGAAGCTTAACTTCTTTGAACTTCGCTGAATTAACCTCTCAGCAAGGACTGGGAGCTGACAAGTGTGGGGAGTTTCCCATGTGGGACAAATGCTGGGGCGTGTCTGGAAATGGGTGGTCTTAGTGGAGCCTGGAACCTAGAATTAGCTGATCCATCCTAGGGCAAGGAGGAGAGGTGTAATGAATGCTGGCCTGAAAGACTTCTGTCTATTAGGTTCCATGACCTGCAATTAACTCATGGCTAATATAAAACAAGAAACATGACTTCTTAGGAAAACAAACTTCTTTCCAAAGAATTATGATATGTTCATTGAAATATATATCACATGTGTTGACTGCAGGATAACTGGATAACAGAAACCAGCCGATCCTACAGAAACACATTTATTTCAAAAATGTGAGCTAAGCCCCGTGGCATAATAATTCCTTTGAGAGACATAAAGGAATCATCTGTTATTGTAATCTAGAAGTATTGCTTTAGGTAAATTGAAGTTCATTATTTTAAAGTAGAACTTTATATGTGTATAATTAATTTTAAATCAGTGTTCCTGGCTTACACTGCTCTCATTCATGTCTTAAAAGAATTTGATATATCCACTCTGATGGAACAGTATTCCTGCCTTATTAACAACTTACATTTTTATGGTCTATGATAAGTATCACTTTTCCAATAAATACGGGGGTTTAGGAATCGCCTGAATGCAGAGGTTCAGGATCAGGTAATTTCCCGGGTCAAGAAGATCCCTGGAGAAGGTTCCCCAATGGTAAAGAACGCTGCCCTGCAGGAGGTTCAGGAGATGCACCTTTTATGAAATTTGATTTAGAGATCTTGGATACTGGGAAAATGATTTCAATTTAAATAGCCCTCTTTGTCCTACACATCACAAAACATCTTTTAAGATAGTTTTTTTTTTTTTTAATAGAATACTGTAACCCAGGTCTCTCCCACTAAAAAAAGATTCTCACTACAGAGAAATCAGATGTTCTACAAATCAGCAGGAAGTGGAAGGAAGAACAAATATGGGCTTTGGTGCCTAGAAACTGAAGTTCAAATCTTAGAGGCTCACCTCTTTCGATGTGTCTGTGGACAGAAGCTTAACTTCTTTGAACTTCGCTGAATTAACCTCTCAGCAAGGACTGGGAGCTGACAAGTGTGGGGAGTTTCCCATGTGGGACAAATGCAGGGGCGTGTCTGGAAGTGGGTGGTCTTAGTGGAGCCTGGAACCTAGAATTAGCTGATCCATCCTAGGGCAAGGAGGAGAGGTGTAATGAATGCTGGCCTGAAAGACTTCTGTCTATTAGGTTCCATGACCTGCAATTAACTCATGGCTAATATAAAACAAGAAACATGACTTCTTAGGAAAACAAACTTCTTTCCAAAGAATTATGATATGTTCATTGAAATATATATCACATGTGTTGACTGCAGGATAACTGGATAACAGAAACCAGCCGATCCTACAGAAACACATTTATTTCAAAAATGTGAGCTAAGCCCCGTGGCATAATAATTCCTTTGAGAGACATAAAGGAATCATCTGTTATTGTAATCTAGAAGTATTGCTTTAGGTAAATTGAAGTTCATTATTTTAAAGTAGAACTTTATATGTGTATAATTAATTTTAAATCAGTGTTCCTGGCTTACACTGCTCTCATTCATGTCTTAAAAGAATTTGATATATCCACTCTGATGGAACAGTATTCCTGCCTTATTAACAACTTACATTTTTATGGTCTATGATAAGTATCACTTTTCCAATAAATACGTGAGGTTGTGGGGCTTCCCCAATGAGTAAAGAATCCGCCTGCAATGCAGGAGGTTCAGGAGATGCAGGTTCAATTCCTGGGTCAAGAAGATCCCCTGGAGAAGGAAATGGCTACCTGCTCCAGAAGGATGCCATAGAGAGAGAGGCCTGGTGGATTGCAGTCCATGGGAGCACAAGGAGTCGGGATGAGTCCAGGGCAGAATATCTTATCCATTTTTATAAATAAATAACTTCAGTCCCAGAGAGAATAGGAGCCTTTTTCAGAGCCACAAAATGGAGTAGTAGAACCCAAATAGGAACCCGTAACTTCTGATTGCAAATTTAGTATTCTTTTCAATAATAACAAAAAATTACAATGGACCCACCGCGAGCTAGATTATTGGTTGACAGTTTATTCCCTCATAACTTCAAGTTTCTCTTTGCCATCGTCCTCAAATCTAGAACCTCGTGTAGCCTTCTCTTTGGTTCTCCCCTATCGAGAGCTTTGTTCATAAAATAATATTCAATGTTAGTCATTTACACTTTAGTATTGTGGTCTCTCTTCTCCAGTCTTTTACACTTCAGTCATTATCTTCCAGTTGAATAACAGAAAGAGTATTTCTCCTATTAAAATAATTCCAGGAGCATAAGATGCTCCAGTAGTTTCCTTCTAAGGATTTTTATTTGGAACCCCTAGTACAAAAAACAACCGGCAATATATCCATGAACCTAATATGGAAAGTGTCTTTTAACACAGTATTGTGAGCTCCCTAAAGAATGTGATCATAGCTGTCTTGTTGACTATTGCATACCCCATGGTTGGACACAACATTTTGTATATTTAAGACTAAAAACTAACCGGCAATATATCCATGAACCTAAATGCAAAATAAAGGAATCATCTGTTATTGTAATCTAGAAGTATTGCTTTAGGTAAATTGAAGTTCATTATTTTAAAGTAGAACTTTATATGTGTATAATTAATTTTAAATCAGTGTTCCTGGCTTACACTGCTCTCATTCATGTCTTAAAAGAATTTGATATATCCACTCTGATGGAACAGTATTCCTGCCTTATTAGCAACTTACATTTTTATGGTCTATGATAAGTATCACTTTTCCAATAAATACGTGAGGTTGTGGGGCTTCCCCAATGAGTAAAGAATCCGCCTGCAATGCAGGAGGTTCAGGAGATGCAGGTTCAATTCCTGGGTCAAGAAGATCCCCTGGAGAAGGAAATGGCTACCTGCTCCAGAAGGATGCCATAGAGAGAGGCCTGGTGGATTGCAGTCCATGGGAGCACAAGGAGTCGGGATGAGTCCAGGGCAGAATATCTTATCCATTTTTATAAATAAATAACTTCAGTCCCAGAGAGAATAGGAGCCTTTTTCAGAGCCACAAAATGGAGTAGTAGAACCCAAATAGGAACCCGTAACTTCTGATTGCAAATTTAGTATTCTTTTCAATAATAACAAAAAATTACAATGGACCCACCGCGAGCTAGATTATTGGTTGACAGTTTATTCCCTCATAACTTCAAGTTTCTCTTTGCCATCGTCCTCAAATCTAGAACCTCGTGTAGCCTTCTCTTTGGTTCTCCCCTATCGAGAGCTTTGTTCATAAAATAATATTCAATGTTAGTCATTTACACTTTAGTATTGTGGTCTCTCTTCTCCAGTCTTTTACACTTCAGTCATTATCTTCCAGTTGAATAACAGAAAGAGTATTTCTCCTATTAAAATAATTCCAGGAGCATAAGATGCTCCAGTAGTTTCCTTCTAAGGATTTTTATTTGGAACCCCTAGTACAAAAAACAACCGGCAATATATCCATGAACCTAATATGGAAAGTGTCTTTTAACACAGTATTGTGAGCTCCCTAAAGAATGTGATCATAGCTGTCTTGTTGACTATTGCATACCCCATGGTTGGACATACAACATTTTGTATATTTAAGACTCTAAATAATTCCAAAATGAATGTATTCAGCCTAGAGATACAGCAACTCATGTCACGTACGTCACATTTTCATAAATTGAGGAAAATGACACTAAATGACATAGCTGAATAAAGTTTCACAGCATTGATAAGATTAGAAAAAGAGTTTTTAAAGACACCTAAATAGTTCATTCTCTGCCTAGGAACCACTTAACAGTATTAAGTCCAAAAGAAACTAAAATGGGAAAATTGGAAGTGGGAGGTATGTTCCAGCTGATATAGTGGCAAAAGGGATC
Source organism: Tragulus kanchil (assembly GCA_022376925.1). NCBI lineage: Eukaryota > Metazoa > Chordata > Mammalia > Artiodactyla > Tragulidae > Tragulus > Tragulus kanchil. Next base: position 99,779,526 of record JAIOJX010000032.1, read on the forward strand.
TTCACAAGATGGCACATCTAGAATCTCTTGGTTTTTAGTCACAATTTTAATGTAATGTTTGTATTTTTATACCGTTGTATGACAAGTAAGATTCTGATTTGCCTTCATGGTCTATCATATTTCTTTCTTTTTTTTAAATTTTGGCCTCTTTTATTGGTCTTTATTTATTTTCACCCATCTTTGTTCTTTGGTCTGTGTGGGCCTCCCACTGCAGTGGCCTCTCCTGTAGCAGAGTACTGGCTCTGGATGCATGCACTCCAGAGCGCTGGCTCGTAATTGGACACACCAGTCCAGCCACTCCACAGGCATGTGGGATCTTCCCAGGCCAGGGATCGAACCAGCGCCCTTTGCACTGCAAGGTGGACTCTTTACCCACTGGACCACCAGGGAAGCCCCTATCATATCTCTTATATTTACACTTTTCTCCTTTGAAATGCAGGGTTTTTATGTGGGGCTGTCTGATGGGGACTTTTTATAACATGGGTGGCAGAGTTATACCTCCCCTCCTGAACTGGACAGTGGCCTCTGACCCCAATATCAGAGAGCAAAATATTTATCCAAGACAAGTTTAGGCACTGTTCCTCAAGAAGAATCAAACAAAAGTTGAGCAAAAAGAAAAAAAAGATCATGAATGAATGTCCTATTAAAAAAAGAGACTTAAGATCAGAAGTGGGAAAGTGAGAACTTGCCAACATTTGAAGTATAATGTAAATGAGAGTCAGTGATTGAGAACTGAGGTTAGTAACAATGCAATATCAATTCTTAATCAGTGTTTTCAGAATTGTGTGCATGTTTAGGAGTGGGCTTGATAGTATGAAGGAATATGCTATTTGTTCAGTTGCTCAGTCATGTCCGACTCTTTGCGACTGCATGGAATGTAGCCCACCAGACTCCTCTGTCCATGGGATTTTCCAGGCAAGAATACTGGAGTGGGTTGCTATTTCCTACTCCAGGGAATTATCCTGACCCAGGGATCAAACCCACACCTCTTACATCTTCCACATTAGCAGGCAGATTCTTTACCATTGTGCCAACTAGGAAGCCCAGTATGAAGGAATAGGATGTATCAAAGTGTGTCCTCTATCAGTTTTGCTTTCTTTCTATGGAAACCTCAAAATAAATGAAAATACTCTGCTCCATGATAGCAAGGATATTATCTTAAACAACAATTTGGCTTTTAGTGTCTTATGCTCAACAATGTTTACTGAGTTAATTAATCCATCAAAGAAGACAAACTCAGTGACTGCTTATTCACTACAATAATACCACATGCAAATGTTATTAAAGATTGACTTACTTTGAATCTAACTGTAGGTTGCTGTAGAGTTTTTCCCCTATAACTACTTTATTGTCCAGTAGAGGAGAGTAATTACATATGTCTTAACTGGTTTGATTTTTTTGTGTATTTTGTATTTTATTTTTTCCAAAAGGAAAAAAAGTAAAATCAATATCTGAATTCAAGGCACACTTCTAAGATGGGTGCATTAATGTAACTAAACTCAGTGATTCACATATATACCCCTATGTACCTATGCAAAACTGTTGGGACATATAGACTGCTATTCTTACGTGCTACTGGGTGATTCATGATTTGTCAAGGCTCCTAATTATCTGAGAACACTTAACGGGTTATTGCTGGCATAACTCAAGGAAGCTGTCTGAAAACCTTCAGTCTGACATCTCTGCAGAAGTAAATAATATCATGGAGATCCTTTATAATTGTTTATTTGTTTGTTTGTTTTTTACAAAAGATTATATGAACATTTTTTTATTTATTTTCTTTCATTGTATTTTGTTTTCTAATTTATACTCTGCCTCATTCTAAAAGGATACTGAGGAAGCAAGTTGAGTTATATATGGATTTTCAGTTGCTTTATTCAGAGGATATAGAACAAGTTTCTGAAAGTGTAGTCCAGCTCTTACCACTTCTCCACTGAGCCCTCAATGACTCCTGCAACCTAAAGGATTCTGCCTGGTGCCAGCCAACATGTTAGGAAATCTTGATAAGAGATGCTGCTGCAGACTGGGCAGGTGCTTGCCATGGTGATCCCTTAGCACTAGATTAAAGACACTGGGTTTCCTTTGGCAAAAAAAACACTTAGCTTTTGACTAGGAAGCCCAGTATGAAGGAATAGGATGTATCAAAGTGTGTCCTCTATCAGTTTTGCTTTCTTTCTATGGAAACCTCAAAATAAATGAAAATACTCTGCTCCATGATAGCAAGGATATTATCTTAAACAACAATTTGGCTTTTAGTGTCTTATGCTCAACAATTTTACTGAGTTAATTAATCCATCAAAGAAGACAAACTCAGTGACTGCTTATTCACTACAATAATACCACATGCAAATGTTATTAAAGATTGACTTACTTTGAATCTAACTGTAGGTTGCTGTAGAGTTTTTCCCCTATAACTACTTTATTGTCCAGTAGAGGAGAGTAATTACATATGTCTTAACTGGTTTGATTTTTTTGTGTATTTTGTATTTTATTTTTTCCAAAAGGAAAAAAAGTAAAATCAATATCTGAATTCAAGGCACACTTCTAAGATGGGTGCATTAATGTAACTAAACTCAGTGATTCACATATATACCCCTATGTACCTATGCAAAACTGTTGGGACATATAGACTGCTATTCTTACGTGCTACTGGGTGATTCATGATTTGTCAAGGCTCCTAATTATCTGAGAACACTTAACGGGTTATTGCTGGCATAACTCAAGGAAGCTGTCTGAAAACCTTCAGTCTGACATCTCTGCAGAAGTAAATAATATCATGGAGATCCTTTATAATTGTTTATTTGTTTGTTTGTTTTTTACAAAAGATTATATGAACATTTTTTTATTTATTTTCTTTCATTGTATTTTGTTTTCTAATTTATACTCTGCCTCATTCTAAAAGGATACTGAGGAAGCAAGTTGAGTTATATATGGATTTTCAGTTGCTTTATTCAGAGGATATAGAACAAGTTTCTGAAAGTGTAGTCCAGCTCTTACCACTTCTCCACTGAGCCCTCAATGACTCCTGCAACCTAAAGGATTCTGCCTGGTGCCAGCCAACATGTTAGGAAATCTTGATAAGAGATGCTGCTGCAGACTGGGCAGGTGCTTGCCATGGTGATCCCTTAGCACTAGATTAAAGACACTGGGTTTTATCCTGCAGCTATTGGAGAGCTTTTAAATGATTTTAAATAAGGGCATGATATAATCAATCACATTTGAGTTTCACATTATATAAGCATCATACAGTATTCCTTTCTGGGAATCTAGTTCTTTATTGATCTTTCTGAAAATAAAACCCACAGAAGGGGTAGATCTTCCTCTAAAGACTATGCAATACATTGAGAGAGTAACAAACCACGTGCAAATGTGAGCACAAATAAAGGTAGAACAGTCATATCTCATCTGGGCAGTGGCCACATGGCTGCCCAGGGAGAGATAAATCTTCACAAGGATTTCTCTTTGGAACTTCTGTGAGAATTTGATCAGTGTCACTAGAAAGGAATTAGTTGGAGAGGCCCTTTGAGTAGTAAAGAATCTGGTGGGTGAGTGGCTAAGGGAGGGATAACCTTTGTCCTAATAGACTCACAAAGTCCCCTTCTTTTGAAGCCTTTCTGATCACACTCCCACCCTAAAATAACTCTAGAGAAGCAGGGAGGCATTTCAAGCACTTAATGGTTACCTGTGTTATAGTATTTAGGACACTATTTTACAAAATGACCTGTTTACTGATCTTTCTCTCCCATTATTCTGTGAGTTGCTTTGGAACAGGATTAGTCTTTCATTTCTTTATCCTCAGTGTCTAACTCAATGCATCGTTCACAAGGGGGCCACTGAGGGATCTTTTTAAATAAATGAACATATGACTGATAAAACTATAGACTTTAAAAATGGAACCAGACACGATTGTTTAGAGGAATAGATTTCAAGTGAGACTTTGAAGGTTCCAGCCCCAAGGATAGTTAGGGATGTAATGGGTAAACTTCCATAGATGTGCATAATTAAGAATTGATCTGCAGCTGGGAATAGAACTAAATGACTTTCTGAATTCCTCCAACTATAACTAGATTTTCCAAATGTAGTCATACATAATAAACCCAAGGACATAATATGATGGATTCTAGAAACATCATCATACAGTTCATTTTATAGACAGGTATTAATGGTGCATCTACATGGGGATGGACTTTTTCCTAGAAAATATATACAGTTAATTCTTATAGCAGTATTCAGAAGGGCGGGGCTGCAGACTGGGCAGGTGCTTGCCATGGTGATCCCTTAGCACTAGATTAAAGACACTGGGTTTTATCCTGCAGCTATTGGAGAGCTTTTAAATGATTTTAAATAAGGGCATGATATAATCAATCACATTTGAGTTTCACATTATATAAGCATCATACAGTATTCCTTTCTGGGAATCTAGTTCTTTATTGATCTTTCTGAAAATAAAACCCACAGAAGGGGTAGATCTTCCTCTAAAGACTATGCAATACATTGAGAGAGTAACAAACCACGTGCAAATGTGAGCACAAATAAAGGTAGAACAGTCATATCTCATCTGGGCAGTGGCCACATGGCTGCCCAGGGAGAGATAAATCTTCACAAGGATTTCTCTTTGGAACTTCTGTGAGAATTTGATCAGTGTCACTAGAAAGGAATTAGTTGGAGAGGCCCTTTGAGTAGTAAAGAATCTGGTGGGTGAGTGGCTAAGGGAGGGATAACCTTTGTCCTAATAGACTCACAAAGTCCCCTTCTTTTGAAGCCTTTCTGATCACACTCCCACCCTAAAATAACTCTAGAGAAGCAGGGAGGCATTTCAAGCACTTAATGGTTACCTGTGTTATAGTATTTAGGACACTATTTTACAAAATGACCTGTTTACTGATCTTTCTCTCCCATTATTCTGTGAGTTGCTTTGGAACAGGATTAGTCTTTCATTTCTTTATCCTCAGTGTCTAACTCAATGCATCGTTCACAAGGGGGCCACTGAGGGATCTTTTTAAATAAATGAACATATGACTGATAAAACTATAGACTTTAAAAATGGAACCAGACACGATTGTTTAGAGGAATAGATTTCAAGTGAGACTTTGAAGGTTCCAGCCCCAAGGATAGTTAGGGATGTAATGGGTAAACTTCCATAGATGTGCATAATTAAGAATTGATCTGCAGCTGGGAATAGAACTAAATGACTTTCTGAATTCCTCCAACTATAACTAGATTTTCCAAATGTAGTCATACATAATAAACCCAAGGACATAATATGATGGATTCTAGAAACATCATCATACAGTTCATTTTATAGACAGGTATTAATGGTGCATCTACATGGGGATGGACTGACTGGAGACAAAGTGATGAAAATGAACATGAGTTTTCAAATCAGATGATATAGATTGGCATCAGTACTTTTGTCTCAATATAGATATATCTTATTGAAGTATAATTGACTTAACAATGTTTCAGGTGTGCAGCAAAGTGATTCAGTTATACAAATACCCATATATTATTTTTGAAATTATTTTCCATCATAGGTTATTACAAGATATTGACTATAGTTTCCTGTTCTATACAGTTTGTTGCCTGTTGCATATATATTTTTTATTTTATTTTTTGGGAAGTGGGGGTGGGGAGGGACAAGGGCGGGCGGGCTACTTCTATTGGTCTTTCATTTATCTATTTTCATCCATCTTTGTTCTTTGGCCAGTGTGGGCCTCCCTTCACGGTGGCTTCTGTTGTTGCAGAGCGCCGGCTCTGGGCGCATGCGCTCCAGAGCTCCGGCTCGGTGATTCGACACATCAGTCCAGCCGCTCCGCGGCACGTGGGATCTTCTCAGGCCACGGACCGAACCGGCGCCCCTGCATATATACTTTTTAATTAGAAATCTAGCATTCTATTCATAATAAGTCAAACAAGTAGAATCAAAACTTCACAATTTATTTAGGCAAAAACTTCTCTAAGTTTTCTAAAATATATATAATATATATATAGTATGTATAAAAAAGCTTTTCTAGTACCCTTGATAAAAGCTTGAGGTAGAACATGAAAAAAGAAGAAATGGAGACATTAGAAAAGATAATCTAAATGAAATGGGAACTCCGAATATAAAATTGAAAAAGTGAAACTAGATAAAAGTAAAAGATTGTCATATAGTCCAGCTGTTTCTAAACATGACTACTGACTAGAAACATATTTGGAGCTCTGGAGAAAAAAAGCAACACCTGGACATTTGTAGTTTTCAAAAAAATTCAAGATAATTCTGATATGCACATGGCTTTTAAAAAGTGATTATAGGTTTTCTATTAGATTGTAGTTTTAATGATATAGAGTTCTGTAATTTTTCTGTTCACCAATCATGATACAATGGTATTATGTGAGTAATAGTTACATAATGACAATAGTAAAAGATGTTTATTAATTTTCATAATCAATAGCCAGACAAAAAAATAAAAGATAATTACAATTACAGGCCATAATGGGAACATGAGTAGCTTAACAGTATAAAATAGTTGCATACAGTCTGGGGGTGCAGGCAGTGAGGAAGTCAGTTCGTCCACCCAGCCTGTCTAGGTCTTTGGGGTGGTGCATTTCATCCATTTACCTTTAAGGTAGTTATCAATATGTATGATCCTATTATCTTTTTCTTCATTGTTTTGGGTTTATTTTCTGTAGCTCTTTTCCTTCTCTTACATTTCCTGCCTAGAGATGTTCCTTTTCGCATTTGTTGTAAATCTGCTTTACTTCTGGTGTAGTCTCTTAACTTTTCTGTGTCTGGAAAGCTTTTGATTTTTCTATCAAATCTGAAGGGCATCAGTACTTGTTTAATTAATACCTCAGTGACTGGATGGATGGTGGATGGGTGAGTGAATGATACATGAATAAGTTATGTTAGTTGCCTGTAATCATAAAATTAGATTGCTGAAATAAATACAGAAATTCTGATTTCCAGACCTGTATTGGGTTCCCATGTAGAAGAAGAAGAAGGCAAGGATTGTCTCAAGATATCTTTTCTATATTGATAGAAACAGATGCAGTGTGTTCTGCCATGTACCAGGTAGTCTAAGAGAAAGCTTCTATTTAAACTGCAATCACTAGAGACCCCTAAAGTGGAGTTAATACCTAGGTTAGAAATTAAGTAGGGGGCTTCCCTGATGGTCCAGTGGGTAAAGAGTCTGCCCTGCAGTGCAAGGGGCACCGGTTCCATCCCTGGCACAAGAAGATTCCACATGCCGCAGAGGAGCTGGGCTGGTGTGTCCAATTAAGACCCAGCACTCTAAACCGCATGTGCCCAGAGCCAGCGTTCTGCAACGGGAGAGGCCACTGCGATGGGAGGCCCACACAGGCCAAAGAATTAAGATGGACAGTTATAAATAAATGAAGGACCAATAGAAAAAAAAGGCCAAAAAAAAAAAAGAATAGCCATTGTAGAAATTAAGTAGGAAAGACCTTGTTCTGAAGTGATTTGATTTATTCTATGCATTTTAATATATTTTGGGATAAATTCCTAAATGCAGAGATAATTCTCGATAAGTTCTTAAATATTTAATGCCAGTAATGAAATGATTACTTTGCTAGTGGTTCAGACAGTAAATAATCCACCTGCAATGCGGGAGACCTGGGTTCAATCCCTGAGTTGGGAAAACTCCCTAGAGAGGGAATGGCTACCTAGTGCAGTATTCTTGCCTGGAGAATTCCATGGCTTATCCATGGGTTATCAAGAGTCAAGCATGACTGAGCAACTTTCACATTCAATGAAATCATGTGCTGGGAAAGCTTGAAGGAAGAGGGAAAAAGAGGGTAACAGAGGATGAAATGGTTGGATGGTATCACAAATTCAATGGATATGAACTTGGGCAAACTCTAGGGGGTAGTGAGGGACAGGGAAGACTGGCATGCTGCAGTCCATGGGGTTGCAGAGTCAGAGATGACTTGTTAACTGAACAACAACATCAAGTGAAATCATCATTACATCAAGTGAAATGTAATAGGAAATGCCTACTTGGTGTTGATATTCCCTCTTGGATTCCTCGGAATTTGAATAGGGATAAAATTTTTTAGCTTACAATTCTTGGGCTTTAGTTCAATATTTATTTCAATTTCAGTGTAGACCTACACCCACTAACTAGTTTATGGCAATGAATGCTGGCATCTTTATCTAACAACACAGTGGATGATTTTAATGCAAATGATGCAACTGTATTTAGGTAAGATATTCCAGTAGATGTCAGTATATTAATTTTATAAATAAATGCAATTTCCTGCACCCCGAGCCTGCTGTGTGGCCATGGGTAGGTCAGATGACTTTTCTCAGCTCTACTGATCCTAAGCTTTATATTTACGTTTATTTTGCATAATTGAACTCTGAAAGTGTTATATGCCTATTTGTCTACAAAATAAGATCCAACTTGATAGAATTCAATAAATAATTTGAACATTTACTGTATTCTATTCACCATGGTAAATTCCAGTATATAATGGTGAATGCATATGATATTTGTTCAATGAATGCTCACCTGTTCATTTATCCAACACATAGTCATTGTTCAGCATTATGAGTATATAACTGACTGGATTAGATTCGCAGGGTTGCTGGAACAAATTACCATGAACTTGGTGGCTTAAAACAATGGGTATTGGGCTTCCCTGGTGGTCCAGTGGGTAAGGACACCGCCTTGCAGTGCAAGGGGCGCCGGTTCGATCCCTGGCCTGGGAAGATCCCATGTGCTGCGGAGCAGCTGGACCGATGTGTTCAACTACCGAGCCGGAGCTCTGGAGCACCTGTGCCCAGAGCCGGTGCTCTGCGACAATAGAGGCCACTGTGATGGGAGGCCTACACAGGCCAAAGAACAAAGATGGATGAAAATAGATAAATGAAAGACCAATAGAAATGGCCCATCCGCTCCCTCCTTCCCCACCCCACTCCCCTCCCCACCCCAGCCCCCAAAATAAATAAAACAGACAAACAAACAAACAAAGATGGGTATTTATTTTCTCATAGTTCAGGAAGCCAAAAGTTCAAAATCAATGTGTGTTTAGGGAAATATCTGTTCCTTACCTCTTCCAGTTCCTTGTGACTGCAGTCATCCCTTGGCTGTGGCCACAACATTCCAATCTGCCTGTGTGATCACACTGTCTCCTCCTCTTCTCTGTCTCTTCTCTACATATGTCTTATAAGGACACTTGTAATTGGATTTAGGAGCCATTTGTATAATCCGGGATTGTCTTCTTATCTCAAGATCCTAACTTGAATACCAAGACTACAAAAATTCTTTCCAAATAAGGCCACATTCACAGATTCCTGGGATTAGGATGTGGACATATATTTTGGGGAGATATCATTCAATCTACTGCAGTGACCAAACATAAAAACAACAAGCAAACAGTATTATTTCTTTGCCCTCATGGAGTTTGTAGTCTACTTGGGGAAATGGACATTAAGTCAAGACATAATTATAAAACATGTTATAGATAGCTATAAGTAGTAATTGTATATTGTAATTAGGTCTATGGAGGGAAATTATAGGGTACCTAGAAACAGTTTAACCAGGGACATTATTAAGGATGGGGGTCAGGTCAGATCTCTGAACAAGTTACATTTAAGCTGACCTTCAATGACTGTGTAGGAGTTGGGGAATGGGAAGAGGCTGTCAGATTGGGAGAGACAATTCCAACAAACAAAGCATTAGTTACCAAGGCCCTGAGATGCGGATTTGTGAATAAAATGATGTGAAAGAAGGCTGTTGTAGCTGGAGTGTACTGAGCAGGGGAGAGTGGAGGATGGTGAATCTGGGTCAGATCAGGGAGGGCCTGGAGAGCTTTTATCAGGACTTATGGAAACCTAAGTACAATGAGGAGCTATTGATGTATTTTAAGTTTTATTGATTTATTTATTTTTGGCTATTCTCGGTTTTCACTGCTGCTGCAGGCTCTTCTCTAGCTGCAGGGAATGGGGGCTACTCTCTAGTGGAGGTGAGCAGGTTTCTTATTGCGGTGACTTCTCTTGCAGTGGAACTCGGGTCCTAGAGCACATGGGCTTCAATAGTTGTGGCACATGGTCTCAATAGTTACAGCTCTGACGCTCTAGAGCACAGGCTCCATAGTTGTGGCTCACGGGTTTAGTTGCTTCACAGCATGTGGGATCCTCCCGGATCAGGGATCCAACCCATGTCTCCTGTCTTGGCAGGGAAACTCTTTACCACTGAGCTATTGGGGAAGCGACTATTGATGTATTTTAAATGGAGGATTTGAATTGACTTTTTAAATGTTACTGCAGCTAATATTTGGAATTTGTATCCTAGGGAAGCAAGATTAAAATCAGGAGAAAAGGAAATTCTACATAAGAGGTGACTATAGCTCTGGTCCAGGGTGATAGCAGGAGAGATGAGGGAAGTGAATGAATTAGAGTTACACATGGCAGGTAGAGCTCACATGGGTTGGAGAAGGACTAACTATGCATAAATGGGGCAGGGGGAAGCTTTAAGGATGAATTTCAGTCAGTTGGAGGGACAGGCATTAAATAAATGACATTAGCAGACATTTGTTATAGATAGCTATAAGTAGTAATTGTATATTGTAATTAGGTCTATGGAGGGAAATTATAGGGTACCTAGAAACAGTTTAACCAGGGACATTATTAAGGATGGGGGTCAGGTCAGATCTCTGAACAAGTTACATTTAAGCTGACCTTCAATGACTGTGTAGGAGTTGGGGAATGGGAAGAGGCTGTCAGATTGGGAGAGACAATTCCAACAAACAAAGCATTAGTTACCAAGGCCCTGAGATGCGGATTTGTGAATAAAATGATGTGAAAGAAGGCTGTTGTAGCTGGAGTGTACTGAGCAGGGGAGAGTGGAGGATGGTGAATCTGGGTCAGATCAGGGAGGGCCTGGAGAGCTTTTATCAGGACTTATGGAAACCTAAGTACAATGAGGAGCTATTGATGTATTTTAAGTTTTATTGATTTATTTATTTTTGGCTATTCTCGGTTTTCACTGCTGCTGCAGGCTCTTCTCTAGCTGCAGGGAATGGGGGCTACTCTCTAGTGGAGGTGAGCAGGTTTCTTATTGCGGTGACTTCTCTTGCAGTGGAACTCGGGTCCTAGAGCACATGGGCTTCAATAGTTGTGGCACATGGTCTCAATAGTTACAGCTCTGACGCTCTAGAGCACAGGCTCCATAGTTGTGGCTCACGGGTTTAGTTGCTTCACAGCATGTGGGATCCTCCCGGATCAGGGATCCAACCCATGTCTCCTGTCTTGGCAGGGAAACTCTTTACCACTGAGCTATTGGGGAAGCGACTATTGATGTATTTTAAATGGAGGATTTGAATTGACTTTTTAAATGTTACTGCAGCTAATATTTGGAATTTGTATCCTAGGGAAGCAAGATTAAAATCAGGAGAAAAGGAAATTCTACATAAGAGGTGACTATAGCTCTGGTCCAGGGTGATAGCAGGAGAGATGAGGGAAGTGAATGAATTAGAGTTACACATGGCAGGTAGAGCTCACATGGGTTGGAGAAGGACTAACTATGCATAAATGGGGCAGGGGGAAGCTTTAAGGATGAATTTCAGTCAGTTGGAGGGACAGGCATTAAATAAATGACCATAATAGAGGGATTCATAAGGTGGTTCAATAATACAGATGAGAAAACTTGTGATAGTGCCTGGAACATGGTGGGGATGAGATGAGTAGAAGGCCAAAGTTTGAATCGGGTTTCAAAAACTGTTAGGCAAGGGGTGGAAAAGAGCATTTCATATAGAGGAGCAGCACAAGGAAGAATACCCAGAGATACAAAGGTACATGATGTGTTCAGGGAGCAAGGAGGATCCCTTGGAGGGCAGCATGCAAGTGAATGTTTGTGTTCCCAACTGCATCTCTCTTTTTTTTTTTTTTAAGATTTATTTATTTATTTACTTTGGGCGAGGGTCGGGTTGGGGAGGGAGGGGAGTGGGCGGGCCACTTCTATTGGTCTTTCATTTCTCTATTTTCATTTGTCTTCGTTCTTTGGCTCCTGTGGGCCTCCCATTGCAGTGGCGTCTGTCGTTGCAGAGCACCAGCTCTGGGTGCATGCGCTCCAAAGCTCCGGCTCGGTGATTCGACACATCAGTCCAGCCGCTCCCCGGCACGTGGGATCTTCCCAGGCCAGGGATCGAACCAGTGCCCCCTGCACTGCAAGGCGGTGTCCTTACCCACTGGACCACCAGGGGAAGCCCCAACTGCATCTTTTAATATTTACTCCTTTGGGAAAAGTAGTACCTTGATTTTTTCTATGAAATGTCTGTCCTACTGTAAACCCATTTGTACTGAATGTGATGACCTTAGACAGCACCAGTAAACCAGCCACTACAGACTCACATGTTCTTAAACTGTGCAAACATTATGGCTGAGCTAATCCAGATATGAAAGTTGCCCAATGACTGTTGCTTTTTTAAGAATTTGGCAGGAAATGTTAACTTTATTCTGGAAGTAACATCATGTGGCAATGATAGACTTGTTTAGTTTTTATTTTAAGTGAATACTCAAGATGTCAGGCTCTTTTATTCTCAGTGTACATAAGTAGGGTGGTTGGGTAGGGGTGTTATGCAAGAAAAGTAGGGACGGAGTGGAAGGAAATACCTGAAGTCACAGTGGTTTTGATACATTACTCAAAAGATGTTTTTAAGGCTTCTTTTTCATTCTCAGTGATGTAGCATGGAAGGATGATGAGTAGAAGGCCAAAAGTTTGGAATCGGAGAAAACTTGTGATAGTGCCTGAACATGGTGGGGATGAGATGAGTAGAAGGCCAAAGTTTGAATCGGGTTTCAAAAACTGTTAGGCAAGGGGTGGAAAAGAGCATTTCATATAGAGGAGCAGCACAAGGAAGAATACCCAGAGATACAAAGGTACATGATGTGTTCAGGGAGCAAGGAGGATCCCTTGGAGGGCAGCATGCAAGTGAATGTTTGTGTTCCCAACTGCATCTCTCTTTTTTTTTTTTTTAAGATTTATTTATTTATTTACTTTGGGCGAGGGTCGGGTTGGGGAGGGAGGGGAGTGGGCGGGCCACTTCTATTGGTCTTTCATTTCTCTATTTTCATTTGTCTTCGTTCTTTGGCTCCTGTGGGCCTCCCATTGCAGTGGCGTCTGTCGTTGCAGAGCACCAGCTCTGGGTGCATGCGCTCCAAAGCTCCGGCTCGGTGATTCGACACATCAGTCCAGCCGCTCCCCGGCACGTGGGATCTTCCCAGGCCAGGGATCGAACCAGTGCCCCCTGCACTGCAAGGCGGTGTCCTTACCCACTGGACCACCAGGGGAAGCCCCAACTGCATCTTTTAATATTTACTCCTTTGGGAAAAGTAGTACCTTGATTTTTTCTATGAAATGTCTGTCCTACTGTAAACCCATTTGTACTGAATGTGATGACCTTAGACAGCACCAGTAAACCAGCCACTACAGACTCACATGTTCTTAAACTGTGCAAACATTATGGCTGAGCTAATCCAGATATGAAAGTTGCCCAATGACTGTTGCTTTTTTAAGAATTTGGCAGGAAATGTTAACTTTATTCTGGAAGTAACATCATGTGGCAATGATAGACTTGTTTAGTTTTTATTTTAAGTGAATACTCAAGATGTCAGGCTCTTTTATTCTCAGTGTACATAAGTAGGGTGGTTGGGTAGGGGTGTTATGCAAGAAAAAGTAGGGGACGGAGTGGAAGGAAATACCTGAAGTCACAGTGGTTTTGATACATTACTCTGCCTTCTTTCTGCTATTAGAATGATGAGTACATCACAGATTCAACTCTTTCCCTCAAATGTTCAAAGCATTCTGATAGTTTCCTTTCACCTGTATCAGTAGTTTCCAGAATAGTTTCCATTGGTTCTCATGTGGCAAATGACATTCACAGAGGTGGCAGTCTTCCACAGGTTAAGGCACAGATCATGGATACTTCTGGGCATGCCAGCTGTGTTTCTACCCTTTATCTCCCATGCAAGAAAACCTTTTGATAGGGACAGAGTAGAATAGGTAGGTGGTTGTAGAGTCCTAGTATGGGATGGTAGGTAGAAGGGAAACACCTGAGAAAGGTTGGGAGGCCAGTGAGTTGACGATAACTCAGGAGAGCTGGTCCTTGTTCAGTAAAACAGGCTCGACTGGGTATAAACAGCTGATGAAGGAGGAGCTGGCGAAGAAGCAACCAATGATGTATGTCCTGCATCTGCATCTATTTGAGGGGGGCAGTCTTCTACCATCCTATACATACTGCTGCCCACTCAGAGGAGAGCAGAGCAGAGCTTTCCTGCCTGCCCACTTGCACCTCTTACAAGTACCCTATCCTAATAAATCCACTTCTTGCCTATAACTCTGGCTCTCACTGAATTCCTTCTGCATTGAGGCATGAAGAACCTGAGCCTCAGAGGGTCCAGACATTGGGTGAGTGCTGGATTAAGTCCCGGTCACGTGGGTTCGAGTCCCAGACAGGGTTTTGGCCAGGATTGAGTCCTGACTACGTGGATTCACATCCCAAGCAGGATTTTGGCTGGGGTTAAGCCTTAGTCACGTGGGTTTGAGTCCCAAACCAGGTTTTGGCTAGGTTCAAACCCCAGTCACGTGGGTTCAAGTCCCAAACAGGGTTTTGGCTAGAATTCAAGCTCCAGCCACGTGGGTTCAAGTCCCAAGCAGGGTTTGATCAGGTCTGGGCCCTGGGTTTAAGTCTCAAATCGAAGTCAAACCCTTTCACTTTGGGAATGCAAGAGCATAGAGTGACCTTTTTATAGGGATAACCTTGAATCCCATGTGTTTTAATGTAACACCCAAGTAAATGTTTGCAGATATAAGGAATTTCATGATCAATGATAATTGACTTTTGAGAAAAGAAGCTCATTCAAATGGGGGAAAAAAAAATCTACCAATGTCTTAATGCTTATCATGCTTAGCATAGCAAGGGCATTTTTAAGGGACTGAATATTAGAATTGGCAAGGGTGTTACCAAAGCTTTTCATGACTATACGCTGGAATGTGGGTGCTTATCCCGAGAGTCACTTTTCTAGAGATGAATGAGTAAACCAGAGAGAGAGAGAGAGCGCTGTGTGTAAATTAATGTTTACTATTGCAGCCTCTACATATTGATAGCCACTGATTTATTGAATCACCATATACCAAGTTGAATGACAAACATTTACAAACATTATTTAATAATTAAAATAGATACTAGACTCATCAATCTGCATTTTATAGGACAGGTAAGTGCAATTTACAGGAGAGTTAAAGAATGCACCCAAATTCAAATCCGTGTAGCATCAGAACTGATGTTAGAAAGGAAGCTCTAGTTTAAAATTGTATGATCTTAATCACTATTCATGTTTTATTTTATATTTATAAACACAATAAAACTGCTACCTGGGGCATGTATAGAAGAGACTATGTTTCTCATCACACTTGGAGATATCCCTTAGAGAATAGCAATGGCTAACAAAGGCTTTCCACCATGTTTTTTTCTCCCCAAGGCACAGAAAGGCAGACAGAAACCATGGAGAACTTGCCTTGGCATCCTTTGACAAAATTCCACAAACCATACTCCTACCTTTCTTCCTCCTTTCTTTCTTTCCTCCCTCATTCCTTCCCTCCCTTCCCTCCATCCCTCGCACTCCTTTCTCCTCCCATCCAACCCTTTCCATCCCCTCCCTCCCTGCCTTCCTTCCTCCCTTCCTTTTCCTCTGTCATCCATTCTCCTGTCTCTTCATAACTCCCAGTTAGATAGTGATCTAAGCATTCTTAATTATAAGGTGTTCCCGTCTCTTTATAAAGTGTTCCTTTTTTTACCTCATGTTTCCAATCCTGATCCCAGTGACAGTGATACATCTCTTCTCGTCGTCCTTTTATAGGGATAACCTTGAATCCCATGTGTTTTAATGTAACACCCAAGTAAATGTTTGCAGATATAAGGAATTTCATGATCAATGATAATTGACTTTTGAGAAAAGAAGCTCATTCAAATGGGGGAAAAAAAAATCTACCAATGTCTTAATGCTTATCATGCTTAGCATAGCAAGGGCATTTTTAAGGGACTGAATATTAGAATTGGCAAGGGTGTTACCAAAGCTTTTCATGACTATACGCTGGAATGTGGGTGCTTATCCCGAGAGTCACTTTTCTAGAGATGAATGAGTAAACCAGAGAGAGAGAGAGAGCGCTGTGTGTAAATTAATGTTTACTATTGCAGCCTCTACATATTGATAGCCACTGATTTATTGAATCACCATATACCAAGTTGAATGACAAACATTTACAAACATTATTTAATAATTAAAATAGATACTAGACTCATCAATCTGCATTTTATAGGACAGGTAAGTGCAATTTACAGGAGAGTTAAAGAATGCACCCAAATTCAAATCCGTGTAGCATCAGAACTGATGTTAGAAAGGAAGCTCTAGTTTAAAATTGTATGATCTTAATCACTATTCATGTTTTATTTTATATTTATAAACACAATAAAACTGCTACCTGGGGCATGTATAGAAGAGACTATGTTTCTCATCACACTTGGAGATATCCCTTAGAGAATAGCAATGGCTAACAAAGGCTTTCCACCATGTTTTTTTCTCCCCAAGGCACAGAAAGGCAGACAGAAACCATGGAGAACTTGCCTTGGCATCCTTTGACAAAATTCCACAAACCATACTCCTACCTTTCTTCCTCCTTTCTTTCTTTCCTCCCTCATTCCTTCCCTCCCTTCCCTCCATCCCTCGCACTCCCTTTCTCCTCCCATCCAACCCTTTCCATCCCCTCCCTCCCTGCCTTCCTTCCTCCCTTCCTTTTCCTCTGTCATCCATTCTCCTGTCTCTTCATAACTCCCAGTTAGATAGTGATCTAAGCATTCTTAATTATAAGGTGTTCCCGTCTCTTTATAAAGTGTTCCTTATATGTTTTTGATTGATGACTGCTCAGTAGTGGAATTACAACCACATCAGCTGAATCACCCTCAACATTAGTGCAGTGACAGATGTTATATACATCTCTTTCTCTCTGTCGTTTATAAGGAGCTTAGCATCTACTCTAAGAGATTACAGTCTCTTTGGGGGATCTAGACATGTGGAAAATGGCTCCAACACATGGCAAGGGATCAGGATTATAAACAGGCACAACATATAAAGGAAACAAAAAGAGAGAATGATTGGGGAGGGGGAGGAACTTCATTTAAATTAGACCCTGCAGACTGGGAAGGATTTCAATAAATGAGAATGGGAAAGAGCAATCCTGGAGAAGAGAACAGCATTAACATAGTAATGGAGGTAGACATGTAGAAGTTGTGGTCAGGAAAAGATCCGTCATCAGTTGTGGGTTGATGAGGGATATATGTGTATGCTGCCAGAATATTTTAAGATGGATTATGACAACATAGAGGAATGAACTTTTCTGTTTTTAATCACAGAAGCTTTTGCTCGACTTGAAATTTTGGTGTCATATTTGTTAAAAGTCACTCATTTCCTTCTTTAGTTCATCATCATTTTCATGGTTGTCATAATCACCATTATCAAGCTTTATGATTGTGTAGCTTTTTACAAGTCCTCATTCATGACTTCATTACATCTTTAATACCTCTTCATTGAGTTGATGGCATGGTTTTGGTAGAAAGTAATGAAAACTGCAAATAATGCTGGTTAATACAATAAAAAGGATATATTGCCTCATGTTATTGATCAGATAATGCTGGCTTTAAGCAGTGACTCAGTGATGTGACAGGATGGGATTTCTTTTGCTTTCTCTGCTCTGAGCTCTTCGGGTCCTCCTTTCTCATAAAGGCTGTTCCCTTTAGAAGTTCACACTGTTGCTTACTGGTTATTTTTATTATTTTTTTTTTCTCATTAAACTTTTTTTTAATGGTCTCAAATTCTGTGACAGATCTTTTTGGTCAAGTTGTTTCATTAAAAATTACTGATTTTAAAAACTAATAACTTGAAACTGCCACACACAAAAACGTATGGTCCACAAAAACATTCTCCTTTCCTTCTGAAGATTTTACGATGCATTGTTATCATTAACCAGTCTTTTACTATTAAACTTAAATGGCCAGTTGAGACAAACAGTTCTGAGACCGTTCTTCCAGCACTGATTAAGACTGGGATGGTAGGTAATGGGGATAATATTCATTTAGCCTTCTGAGCTTTCTGGGCAGACTTGGTGACCTTGCCAGCTCCAGCTGCCTTCTTGTCCACTGCTTTGATGACACCGACAGCAACCGTCTGCCTCATGTCACGCACAGCAAAACGGCCCAGGGGAGGATAGTCGGAGTAGCTCTCCACACACATGGGCTTGCCAGGAACCATATCAATGATGGCAGCATCATCAGATTTCAAGAATTTCGGGCCATCTTCCAGCTTTGTCCCAGAACAACGGTCAATCTTCTCCTTCAGCTCAGCAAACTTGCAAGCAATGTGAGCTGTGTGGCAATCTAGCATAGGTGCATAGCCAGCACTGATTTGGCCTGGATGGTTCAAAATAATCACCTGAGCTGTGAAGCCAGCTGCCTCCATCGGTGGGTTGTTTTTGCTGTTACCAGCCACATTGCCATGGCAAACATCTTTGACAGACATGTTCTTGACATTGAAGCCCACGTTGTCCCCAGGAAGGGCTTCACTCAAAGCTTCATGGTGCATTTCAACAGACTTCACTTCAGTTGTTACATTGACTGGAGCAAAAGTGACCACTATCCCAGGTTTGAGAACACCAGTCTCCATGCGGCCCACAGGGACAGTACCAATACCACCAAATTTTGTAGACGTCCTGGAGTGGCAAACGCAAGGGTTTGTCAGTTGGGCGAGTTGGTGGCAGGATGCAATCCAGAGCTTCAAGCAGGGTGGTCCCACTGGCGTTGCCATCCTTATGGGTGACTGTCCATCCCTTGAACCATGGCATGTTAGCACTTGGCTCCAGCATGTCACTGTTCCAGCCAGAAACTGTCACAAATGCTACTGTGTCAGGGTTGTAGCCAATTTTCTTAATGTAGGTGCTGACTTCCTTAACAATTTCCTTGTATCTCTTCTGGCTGTAGGGTGGCTCAGTGGAATCCATTTTGTTAACTCCAACAATGAGTTGTTTACACCCAGAGTGTAAGCCAGAAGGGCATGCTCATGGGTCTGCCCATTCTTGGAGATACCGGCCTCAAATTCACCAACACCAGTAGCAACAATCAGGACAGCACAGTCAACCTGGGATGTGCCTGTTATCATGTTTTTGATGAAGTCTCTGTGCCCTGGGGCATCAATGATGGTGACATAGTACTTGCTGGTCTCAAATTTCCACAGGGAGATGTCAATGGTGATATCACGCTCATGTTCAGCCTTCAGTTTGTCCAAGACCCAGGCATACTTGAAGAAGCCCTTTCCCATCTTGGCAGCCTCCTTCTCAGACTTTTCAATAGTTCTCTTGTCTATCCCACCACATTTGTAGATCAGATGGCCAGTCATAGTAGACTTCCCTGAATCTACGTGTCCGATGAGGACGATGTTGATGTGGTCTTTTCCTTTCCCATTTTGGCTTAAAGGTTTTAATGGTGGTTTTCACGACACCTGTGTCCTGGTGGCAAACCCATTGTGGAAAAAAAAGCTCCTGGTTATTTTTGCCTCAGTATTTCCAGCAGAAATCTGGATGGGCAAGGTTAAGTTTTCTGCCAACCCCTGAATCAGCTTGTCTGGTCAAGGGGATGGAGTGTGATGAAGAGTGTTGATTGGCTGAGCTTGGATCCTTAGCTCCAACCCAGAGCTATAGGTAGAATCAGCTTCCAAGAAGTCACATTCTTCCCTAAATGGAAATTGAAAGTTTTAGGAAGGAAGAATGGAGTGGATGTGGGTGGGATAAACACTAAAGAGGGAATTCAAAATATCCTTGAGAGAAATACAGGTACTTTTATTGCCATTTTGTAGCTGAGGAGTAGACACTTATAGTCTTGTTAGTTGTGCAGAGATAAAATATTCTCCTTTTCTCAGAAGTTATATTCACTTATAGAAAAAAAAAACTCTGTATATGTTGTTATAGGACTCCAGAAGGTAAAGGAATGTTACAATCCCATCCACGGTCTTTCACCCCCTTCTTGTTCTGCCTTGCATCTTTCCCAGCACTGAGGTCTTTTCCAATGAGTTGACTCTTCACATCAGGTGACCAGTGTGAAAGACATGGCAGACAAGTGACTTAGGCTATGACTCTGACCAAGTTATTAAACTTCTCTTGTTGTTGTCATTCATTTGCTAAGTCCTGTATGACTCTTTGTGACCTCATGGAATGTAGCACTCCAGGCTCCTCTATCCTCCACCGTCTCCAGGAATTTGCTTTAATTCATGTCTATTGAGTCAGTGATGCTATCTCATCATCTCATCCTCTGTCTCCCTCTCCTCTTTTTGGCTTCAATCTCTCCTAGCATCAGGATCTTTTCTAATGAGTTGTCTTTTTGCATCAGGTGGGCAAAATATTGAAGCTTCAGCTTCCAAACAAAATCTTTAGGATGGACTGGTTTGATCTCCTTGCAGTCCAATGGATTCTCATAGTAGACTTCCCTGAATCTACGTGTCCGATGAGGACGATGTTGATGTGGTCTTTTCCTTTCCCATTTTGGCTTAAAGGTTTTAATGGTGGTTTTCACGACACCTGTGTCCTGGTGGCAAACCCATTGTGGAAAAAAAAGCTCCTGGTTATTTTTGCCTCAGTATTTCCAGCAGAAATCTGGATGGGCAAGGTTAAGTTTTCTGCCAACCCCTGAATCAGCTTGTCTGGTCAAGGGGATGGAGTGTGATGAAGAGTGTTGATTGGCTGAGCTTGGATCCTTAGCTCCAACCCAGAGCTATAGGTAGAATCAGCTTCCAAGAAGTCACATTCTTCCCTAAATGGAAATTGAAAGTTTTAGGAAGGAAGAATGGAGT
This sequence comes from Tragulus kanchil, assembly GCA_022376925.1. Lineage (NCBI taxonomy): Eukaryota > Metazoa > Chordata > Mammalia > Artiodactyla > Tragulidae > Tragulus > Tragulus kanchil. The sequence continues at coordinate 99,800,419 of JAIOJX010000032.1, forward strand.
GGATGTGGGTGGGATAAACACTAAAGAGGGAATTCAAAATATCCTTGAGAGAAATACAGGTACTTTTATTGCCATTTTGTAGCTGAGGAGTAGACACTTATAGTCTTGTTAGTTGTGCAGAGATAAAATATTCTCCTTTTCTCAGAAGTTATATTCACTTATAGAAAAAAAAAACTCTGTATATGTTGTTATAGGACTCCAGAAGGTAAAGGAATGTTACAATCCCATCCACGGTCTTTCACCCCCTTCTTGTTCTGCCTTGCATCTTTCCCAGCACTGAGGTCTTTTCCAATGAGTTGACTCTTCACATCAGGTGACCAGTGTGAAAGACATGGCAGACAAGTGACTTAGGCTATGACTCTGACCAAGTTATTAAACTTCTCTTGTTGTTGTCATTCATTTGCTAAGTCCTGTATGACTCTTTGTGACCTCATGGAATGTAGCACTCCAGGCTCCTCTATCCTCCACCGTCTCCAGGAATTTGCTTTAATTCATGTCTATTGAGTCAGTGATGCTATCTCATCATCTCATCCTCTGTCTCCCTCTCCTCTTTTTGGCTTCAATCTCTCCTAGCATCAGGATCTTTTCTAATGAGTTGTCTTTTTGCATCAGGTGGGCAAAATATTGAAGCTTCAGCTTCAGCACAGTCCTTCCAGTGAATATTCCCTTTAGGATGGACTGGTTTGATCTCCTTGCAGTCCAATGGATTCTCAAGAGTCTTCTCCATCACCACAAGTTAAAAACACCAGTTCTTCAGCACTCAGCCTTGTTTATGGACCAAAATTCTCTTACCTTCCTTTTTTTTCTTGAGAGTGGGGGGAGAGTAGGGGTGGAAAGTAGAGGTAAGAGTAACACCTAATTCACAGGGTTGTTGAGACGATGAAATGGGACATTTGCCAATCCAGGTGACCAAATGCCTTTCCATTCATTATGCATTTAATTTTTACAATTTCCAGGGAATTAACCAAGAACATCCAGTCTAATGATAAAATTCCTAGGCTGGTAAATTTCCCCTGGTTGTTAGCTACAGGAAACACCAGATCCCAGTCTTGTAATTCCAAGCCTTACCCACTGTCTTTCCACTGTACTATGCCACTGATTAATGAGATCCCCAGCTCTCTGTGTCTTTGCCTTGTAGTTAACAGGATCCACATTGAGGGAACTACACATGCAAATTACTATTCGCATGAAAATGGGTAATTATTATTTTTTACATTTGCATCATCACAGATAATCTTTTTGTTAGACATTCTTTAGCAATGAATGACTGAACTAGAGGGCTTGCAGTTCATTCAGACGGTCATTAATTCTAAATAAGAAATTCATTTACTGTCACTCATGTTGCTTAAACAATGCAAAGCAAAGAGTGAGTGCAGAGCAATTTCAGACTGTAAAGGCTGGGACGGAAGCTGGAAATCACCTAACCCAACCTTTTAATTTACATATGAGCGAAATGAGGGCCTGAATAGAGAAGCTTTTGGAAATCTATGACTCTGACCAAGTTATTAAACTTCTCTTGTTGTTGTCATTCATTTGCTAAGTCCTGTATGACTCTTTGTGACCTCATGGAATGTAGCACTCCAGGCTCCTCTATCCTCCACCGTCTCCAGGAATTTGCTTTAATTCATGTCTATTGAGTCAGTGATGCTATCTCATCATCTCATCCTCTGTCTCCCTCTCCTCTTTTTGGCTTCAATCTCTCCTAGCATCAGGATCTTTTCTAATGAGTTGTCTTTTTGCATCAGGTGGGCAAAATATTGAAGCTTCAGCTTCAGCACAGTCCTTCCAGTGAATATTCCCTTTAGGATGGACTGGTTTGATCTCCTTGCAGTCCAATGGATTCTCAAGAGTCTTCTCCATCACCACAAGTTAAAAACACCAGTTCTTCAGCACTCAGCCTTGTTTATGGACCAAAATTCTCTTACCTTCCTTTTTTTTCTTGAGAGTGGGGGGAGAGTAGGGGTGGAAAGTAGAGGTAAGAGTAACACCTAATTCACAGGGTTGTTGAGACGATGAAATGGGACATTTGCCAATCCAGGTGACCAAATGCCTTTCCATTCATTATGCATTTAATTTTTACAATTTCCAGGGAATTAACCAAGAACATCCAGTCTAATGATAAAATTCCTAGGCTGGTAAATTTCCCCTGGTTGTTAGCTACAGGAAACACCAGATCCCAGTCTTGTAATTCCAAGCCTTACCCACTGTCTTTCCACTGTACTATGCCACTGATTAATGAGATCCCCAGCTCTCTGTGTCTTTGCCTTGTAGTTAACAGGATCCACATTGAGGGAACTACACATGCAAATTACTATTCGCATGAAAATGGGTAATTATTATTTTTTACATTTGCATCATCACAGATAATCTTTTTGTTAGACATTCTTTAGCAATGAATGACTGAACTAGAGGGCTTGCAGTTCATTCAGACGGTCATTAATTCTAAATAAGAAATTCATTTACTGTCACTCATGTTGCTTAAACAATGCAAAGCAAAGAGTGAGTGCAGAGCAATTTCAGACTGTAAAGGCTGGGACGGAAGCTGGAAATCACCTAACCCAACCTTTTAATTTACATATGAGCGAAATGAGGGCCTGAATAGAGAAGGTCATACAATTAATTAGTGGCAGAGCTGGGACTAGCATGCATTTTCTTTACTTCATGCCAGAGTCTTGCCATTAAAGCATGAATGCTGATGATTGGACTGCTATTTGGTTAGGAATTCCCTGATTATTTAAAACACATTGAAGGCTTAGGATAGAGACACTTAATGTGCTAAAGGTTCCAAAATGAAAATATATGAAGAATCTTTCACAAATTCCCTTGTGATATATTAATTTTAATCTTCATTATTTCACCAAGGCACTTGTAGAGGGAAAAAAACAAGTATCTGTATCTAATAAATGGTCTCATTTGAGTCCTGCCGATGTAAAGGTAAGAACTAAAAACATTTTACATTAAAACAGAGCAAATTGCTTATGGTTACCATTGCATAATGAAGGAACACAATAAAGAATTAAGTTCAAATTACTTATCAGGTCTCTTCCATTTTCTAAGTTTTTAAAGTAGAAAATTGCACAGTATAATTACAGTAAGTTAATTTGCATTCATATTACAATTCAATGAGCAATTACATTCTTTTTTATTAAAAAAATATTTTATAAAGTGTGATTTGCATCAGTATGTTTCCAGGAAAGAGTGGTGACTTTTCCCTTGTGAGGTTTTCATACACATTCAACCATGAAGCCTGTATCTTCTCGTATAAAGTTACAGCCTCTTATTGGCTTTTTGGGACAGGAAAGGAAAGAACCATTGGAAATGTGACTATGGTTTTTGACAAGAAATCTTCAAGGCATCATAGTAATCAGGATTTGGAAGGAAAACATAAATCTTATTGCTCAAGACTTCTTTATTACATTCAGTTCCTCCATCTGAAGCTTGAATTTCTTCATCAAACTCCTGCCAAGCCATCAGCCAACCTATATTTGATTAACTCCTGTGCTAGGAAATTCTTTGCCTCTGATGACACCCATATCATCCAGATCAGTGCTTTCATTTTGTGGAATATGCTCAATTTTGGCTAATTATTCTTGTATTAGTGTACTTTAAAGCGTGCTTTAAAAACTACACATTCATAGCTTTGGCAGTGCTATTTTCAACATACAGCATTCTTTTTATATTGAATAGAACATTTTCATGACTTGAAATATCGGCACAGATACCTGTGTTGGGCCATCATAATACTATTGTTCAATCGCCAAGTCCTATCCAACTCTTTGTGATCCTGTGAACTGCAGCACCCTAGGCTTTCCTGTCCTTCACTATCTCCTGGAGTTTGTTCAAACTCATGTCCATTGAGTCACTGATGCCATCCAGCCATTCATGGTCTTTCGTCCCCTTCTTGTCCTGCCTTTCATCTTTCCCAGCATCAGGGTCTTTTCTAAAGAGTTGGCTCTTCACATCACATGGCCAAAATATTGGAGCTTTAGCTTCAGCACCAGTCCCTTCAGTGAATATTCAGGGTTGATTTCCTTTAGGATTGACTGGTTTAATCTCCTTGCAGTTGAAGGGACTCTCAAGAGTCTTCTTCAACATCACAGTTTGAAAGCATCCATTCTTTGGCTCTCAGCCTTCTTTATGGTCCAACTCTCACATCCATACATGACTACTGGAAAAACTATAGTTTTGAATATATGAACTTTTGTTGGCAAAATTATGCCTCTGCTTTTTAATATACTATCTAGGTTTGTCATAGCTTTTCTTCCAAGGAACAAGCATCTTTTAATTTTATGACTGGGGTCACCATCCATAGTGATTTTGGAGCTGAAGAAAATAAAATCTGCTGGGGAATTGAATGGAAATGTTTCCATTTTCCCCCCATCTTTTTGCACGAAGTGATGGAGTCAGATGCCATGATCTTAGGTTTTTTTTTTTTTGGGGGGGGGCCACTTTTATTGGTCTTTCATTTATTTATTTTCATCTATCTTTGTTCTTTGGCCGGCATGGGCCTCCCATCACAGTGGCTTCTCTTGTTGCAGAGAACCAACTCTGGGTGCACACACTCCAGAGCACTGGCTCGTAATTGGACACATCAGTCCAGCTGCTCCATGACATGTGGGATCTTCCCAGGCCAGGGATTGAACCGACATCCCTTGCACTGCAAGGCGGACTCTTTACCCACTGGACCACCAGAGAAGCCTCGCTCTTAGTTTTTTGAATGTTGCCTTTTAAGTAATGTTGTTCCCATAAAGATGTGGGGTCTGATAGGCTGTTGCTCTTTCTCTGTGTCTGCTGTTTTAAACATTGTTTACATTAAGATAAAGTAGACATATATTGATATACATAGATCATAATAATAGTTTGATCAGTTTTGACAAAAGTGTCTATGTTAACCAATTCTACATTAAAGATACAGCATATTCCAGAAAGCACCTTTTGCCCCTTTCCAGGCAATGCCCCTTCACAGAGGCTACTACTGTTCTTTTTTAAAATTTTTTATAAATGATAGCATTTACTTATTCTTTTAACAGCAAGCCATTGAAAATAATGAAATGTTGAGTTTCTGTTGTCCAGCAAAGTGAATCAGCTATACGTATACATATACCCCCTCTCCTCTGGGTTTTCTTCCCACTAAGGTCACCACAGAGCACTGCGTAGAGGTCCCTAAGCTATACTGTAGGTTCTCGTTAGCTATGTATTTTATACGTAGTATCAATAGTGTATATATGTCAATCCCCATCTCCCAGTACATCTCATTCTCCCTTTCCCACATGGTATCAATACATTTATTCTCTTTGCCTGTGTCTCTATTTCTGTTCTTCAAATAAGATCATCTATACCATTTTTGTATATTCCACATATATGCATTAATATATTTGTTTTTATTATCATATTATAATTTTTCTTATCATACATATATTTGCCTGGTTTTGATCTTCATATAGGTGGAATCATTATAGTGTCAACATTTGACTCTAGTTTCTTTCAGTTCTTTAAAAAACATTTATCCGTGTTGCTGTACATTATCAGTAGTTTATTTTTTCTTAATTAGTTGTATTCTACAGTATGGATAGTCTAATTTGTTTATCTGTTCTACTGTGGAAAGGTATTTGTGTTGTTTCTAGTTTGATTTATTAAAAAAAGTTGCTATAAACATTTGTGTGTGTGTGTGTTTGTATACATGTTTTATTTCTCTTGGGTAAACGCCTAGGAGTAGAAGCCTACAAGTGCCCAAAGTACATGTATCCTTATTGTTACTGTTTAGTCACTAAATCCTTTCCAACTCTTTTGCAACCCCAGTGGACTCCAGCCCTCCAGTTCCTCTGTCCAAGGAATTTCCCAGACAAGAATACTGGAGTAGGTTGCCATTTCTGTTACCATTTCTTCAAGGGATCTTCCTAATCCAGGGACTGAACCCATGACTTCTGCATTGTCAGGTGGACTTTCTTTCTTTTTTTTTTTTAATTTTATTTATTTATCTTTTTTGGTGGAGGGGAGGTGGGGTGACTCGGACCAGGGGGATGGGCAGGCCACTTCTATTGGTCTTTCATTTTTCCATTTTCATCCGTCTTTGTTCTTTTGGCTCCTGTGGGCCTCCCATTGTGGTGGCCTCTGTTGTCGCAGAGTGCTAGCTCTGGGCACATGCGCGCCAGAGCTCCACTCGGTAATTGGACACATCGGTCCAGCCGCTCCGCGGCAAGTGGGATCTTCCCAGACCAGGGATCGAACCGGCGCCCCTTGCACTGCAAGGCAGTGTCCTTACCCAGTGGACCACCAGGGGAAGCCACTAAGCTACCTGGGAACCCAGATGTACGCCTGACTTGATAAAAAAAAGTGCCAAGCAGTTTTTCAAAGTTGAGATGCCATTCCTTATGATCGATGATGTTTTGTACCTTTATACATGCATATTGTTGTTGTTGTTCAGTCACTAAGTTGTATTCAACTCTTTGCAACCCCATGAACCACACCATTTTTGTATATTCAATTTGCATTAATATATTTGTTTTTATTATCATATTATAATTTTTCTTATCATACATATATTTGCCTGGTTTTGATCTTCATATAGGTGGAATCATTATAGTGTCAACATTTGACTCTGTTTCTTTCAGTTCTTTAAAAAACATTTATCCGTGTTGCTGTACATTATCAGTAGTTTATTTTTTCTTAATTAGTTGTATTCTACAGTATGGATAGTCTAATTTGTTTATCTGTTCTACTGTGGAAAGGTATTTGTGTTGTTTCTAGTTTGATTTATTAAAAAAAGTTGCTATAAACATTTGTGTGTGTGTGTGTTTGTATACATGTTTTATTTCTCTTGGGTAAACGCCTAGGAGTAGAAGCCTACAAGTGCCCAAAGTACATGTATCCTTATTGTTACTGTTTAGTCACTAAATCCTTTCCAACTCTTTTGCAACCCCAGTGGACTCCAGCCCTCCAGTTCCTCTGTCCAAGGAATTTCCCAGACAAGAATACTGGAGTAGGTTGCCATTTCTGTTACCATTTCTTCAAGGGATCTTCCTAATCCAGGGACTGAACCCATGACTTCTGCATTGTCAGGTGGACTTTCTTTCTTTTTTTTTTTTAATTTTATTTATTTATCTTTTTTGGTGGAGGGGAGGTGGGGTGGGGGGGGAGGGGGATGGGCAGGCCACTTCTATTGGTCTTTCATTTTTCCATTTTCATCCGTCTTTGTTCTTTTGGCTCCTGTGGGCCTCCCATTGTGGTGGCCTCTGTTGTCGCAGAGTGCTAGCTCTGGGCACATGCGCGCCAGAGCTCCACTCGGTAATTGGACACATCAGTCCAACCTCTCCACGGCACATGGGATCTTCCCAGACCAGGGATCGAACCGGCGCCCCTTGCACTGCAAGGCAGTGTCCTTACCCAGTGGACCACCAGGGGAAGCCACTAAGCTACCTGGGAACCCAGATGTACGCCTGACTTGATAAAAAAAAAAAAAAGTGCCAAGCAGTTTTTCAAAGTTGAGATGCCATTCCTTATGATCGATGATGTTTTGTACCTTTATACATGCATATTGTTGTTGTTGTTCAGTCACTAAGTTGTATTCAACTCTTTGCAACCCCATGAACCACACCACGCTCCCTTGTCCTTCACTGTCTCCCAGAGTTTACTCAAAGTCATGTCTATGGAGTTGGACATGACTATTCAGTAATTCTGCTTTTGTAAAGTGTTAAAGTGTTCTGTCTATTTTAGTTAAGTTGTCTTTTTATTGTTAATTAATAGTAGCTTTTTATTTTGGGGGGATTTAAGTTTTTTGTCAGATACATGTTTTATGAGTATCTTCTCAAGGTTTGTTGTTTACCATTCACTTTCTTAATGTTGCCTTTTGATCAGCACATGTTTTGAATTTTGATAAGGTCCAATTGATCTGTTTTTCTTCATGTTCAGTGATTTTTCTGTCTCTAGGAAATCTGTGCTTCCCTCCATAACATGAAGATATTCTCTAGTGTTCTTCTGTAGAACTGTTATCATTTTAACAATTGTATTTTGGTCTATATATGGTATGAAAAGGGTTTCAAGGTTTATTTTTCCTCGTGTTTGTCCAACAGCTTTTCCAATACCATGTTTTAAAGACTTTTCTTAATGAGTTACATTGGCATCATTGTAAAAAATATGTCAATCAATGGCCTATATGTTAGTCTATTTCTGAGTCTTTATTTTTACTATGTTCCAATTTATCTATCCTTAATGCCGATACCATACTGTTTTGACTAGTATAGCTTTATAATAAATCTTGAAATCAGGTCGGGTAAGCTTTCTAATTTTCTCTACTTTATCAGGATTATTTTGATTATTCCATGTCCCTTTGCATTACCATAAACATTTTAGAATTGGCTTATCAACTTCTTGGAAGAGTATGCAGAGATTTCTATTGGGATTCAGCTAAGTGTACAGTTCAGTTTGGGGGAGATGTTGATATCAACATTGAGTTTTCCAAATCATGGACATGCCTTTCCATTTGGGGGCTCTTCTGTAAGTGTTTTCATTAACATTTTGTAAGTTTGGGTGGAGAAAACTTGCAGAAATTTTGTTCAATTTACTCCCAAGTATTTTTGAGGTGCTCTCATAAATGGCATCCAAAGTTTTTCATTTTCCAGCTGCCTGCCTGACTGCATTATTTTGGATAAGATATTTGTCCTCTCTGAATTTATTTCTGACCAGTAAAATGTGAGTTCATGTTATTAGAAGGAGGTCAGGTGTAAATATATATAAATAGGTTTAGGGGTTCTTTTGTTATTGATCTTAAAAAGGATAACTCAGAAAGTCCATAATGCAATACTTGGTATATCAGAAAGAACTCTTTTGCTCAGAAATGACAAAAAAAAAAAAAAATAACCCAAACTGGCTTAAGTAATACAGGGACTATTTTGGCTCCCATAACTGAAAAATATGGTGGGGAATTTGGTAGTTTGGCTCAGGCGTGGTTAAACTAAAGCCCTTCAACAATCCCCTCATAAATGTCTATTTTCCCATCTCTTAGTCTTATTTTTGTCTCTGGTAGTTTCCTTATCCAAAGGCTTCCATTATGGAATGGGTTTCTGCAGCTATAGACTTCCCAGTGTCCAGTTCAATGGTAGAGAGAAAGCACTCTTCCCAGTTGCTCTGTCCAAAGTACACAGACTACTCTTTGACCATCCCTGAATTGTGGCCATGAAGTGGGTTGCACCTGTCCATCCCTTGAGCTGGGGGTAAAGTCAGCTCTCCAAGGACTAAATAGAAATATATATTATTGAGTTGGGGAATGGTCCCCAAGAAAATCTGATAAGAAAGAGGAATAGGTCCAAAGAAGCAAACTACACATGTGTGTCATATCTTTAACATAGTAGCCACAAAATGCATGTCAGCCGTATCATACTGTGTGGTCTTCTTCTCTGCCTCTGACACTATCAAGGAATCAGGGATAATTATTTTCTGATAGCTTTTAGTCTACTTCTGTTTTCAAGCACTCATATGGCCTCAAGCTTTAGTTTATGAGAGAATAAATTGGGGATTTGTAGTGAAACTTAAGAGCCCTTTGACAATCACTCTAGCTTTCCATGTTGTTTCTACTGTGCGTTTAGCTAAAGATAACAGATGGGAGGCCTAAAGAATTGGACAATAGAGGCAGAAATTTTGTTCAATTTACTCCCAAGTATTTTTGAGGTGCTCTCATAAATGGCATCCAAAGTTTTTCATTTTCCAGCTGCCTGCCTGACTGCATTATTTTGGATAAGATATTTGTCCTCTCTGAATTTATTTCTGACCAGTAAAATGTGAGTTCATGTTATTAGAAGGAGGTCAGGTGTAAATATATATAAATAGGTTTAGGGGTTCTTTTGTTATTGATCTTAAAAAGGATAACTCAGAAAGTCCATAATGCAATACTTGGTATATCAGAAAGAACTCTTTTGCTCAGAAATGACAAAAAAAAAAAAAAAATAACCCAAACTGGCTTAAGTAATACAGGGACTATTTTGGCTCCCATAACTGAAAAATATGGTGGGGAATTTGGTAGTTTGGCTCAGGCGTGGTTAAACTAAAGCCCTTCAACAATCCCCTCATAAATGTCTATTTTCCCATCTCTTAGTCTTATTTTTGTCTCTGGTAGTTTCCTTATCCAAAGGCTTCCATTATGGAATGGGTTTCTGCAGCTATAGACTTCCCAGTGTCCAGTTCAATGGTAGAGAGAAAGCACTCTTCCCAGTTGCTCTGTCCAAAGTACACAGACTACTCTTTGACCATCCCTGAATTGTGGCCATGAAGTGGGTTGCACCTGTCCATCCCTTGAGCTGGGGGTAAAGTCAGCTCTCCAAGGACTAAATAGAAATATATATTATTGAGTTGGGGAATGGTCCCCAAGAAAATCTGATAAGAAAGAGGAATAGGTCCAAAGAAGCAAACTACACATGTGTGTCATATCTTTAACATAGTAGCCACAAAATGCATGTCAGCCGTATCATACTGTGTGGTCTTCTTCTCTGCCTCTGACACTATCTAGGAATCAGGGATAATTATTTTTCTGATAGCTTTTAGTCTACTTCTGTTTTTAAGCACTCATATGACCTCAAGCTTTACTTTATGAGAGAATAAATTGGGGATTTGTAGTGAAACTTAAGAGCCCTTTGACAATCACTTTAGCTTTCCATGTTGTTTCTACTGTGCGTTTAGCTAAAGATAACAGATGGGAGGCCTAAATACAATTGCAGGATTCCTACTCTCCTCCACCCCCTCCTTGGAAAAAAGAAAGGATTGCTATTTATATTGACTGCAAACCAAAGTCAAGTTTAGTACTATTGCCACACAACCTTTCCCTAGAGTCAAGCAAAGCCAGCATCATGAAAGAAGGGAACCTCTCTTTAATTGGCGTCATAGAAAATGGTTTTTCATTGCTTTTTTGACCTCGCAAGAGAAGTAGTGATTGGATGTTTTACTTGTGTGTCCAGAAATTACTTGAAAAGTATCTGAAGTAGAGTTAATGAACGGTTTGCAAAGTATCTTTTTTTCTGCCATTTTTTTCCTTTAAAATGGACCTCTTGACTCTCACACTAAATTCATATGTCCTGAATGTAGCAAATAAGCCTTTTTGCCATTTGTTTATGTTGCTTCTTTAGAGTCAGATGTGTGTGTGTGTGTGTGTGTGTGTGTGTGTGTGTTTACATATGTGCATCCTACTCTTCACCACCCCATGGACCATAACTGCTCAGGCTCTTCTGTCCATAGAATTATCCATGGCAAGAGTAATGGATCAGGTTGCCATTTCTTTCTCTAGGAGATCTTCCCAACCCAGGGACTGAACCTGGGTCTCTTGCTTCTCCTGTATTGGCAGCCAAATTCTTTGCCACAAGTGCCACCTGGGAAGCCATGGAATCGATTATAGCCGCACCTAGAGAACATCTGTATCTTTGTAAATTCTCTTTTCTTTGTCCAAAATACCTTTTCCTACTTCATCTGATTACTCAGTTATTTTTCAAGATGGTGTCACTTTCTTTGTGAAGTCTTAACATCTTACTCGGGGTCAAATGCCCAGATCTGATGCCTCTCTAGCATCCCACATAGAGCACTATCACTATCATAGCATTTATTGTGATGCAAGGTAACGATGAGTTACTTTCACAGGCCTCTAAGTTGTTTAAGAGTAAGTTTTTGTTTGTTTGTTTGTTTTCTTTCTTGGCTAATGCCCATGTGCTTAATATAGAATAAACAATCATTAAATATTTTTTGAATAAACAGAATCTGAGTGTGACCATGAGTTTGAATGAAAGGGACCATGAGAAGCTTATCTACCTGTGGTGTTGACCTTTGAAAATTTGTGCATTCTGTGTATCAGTAGACTTTGAACATATGATGTTTCCAATAAGCTGGGCAGAAATGTTCCTGCTGAATGTTATTCAAAATTTTATTAATTTGAGAGCTTTATTTGAAGAGAAACATTAGCATATTCCTGGCATATGTAAGAACGTTTACTGTTTTGTCCAGAAAAAAATCATGAAAGAAGGGAACCTCTCTTTAATTGGCGTCATAGAAAATGGTTTTTCATTGCTTTTTTGACCTCGCAAGAGAAGTAGTGATTGGATGTTTTACTTGTGTGTCCAGAAATTACTTGAAAAGTATCTGAAGTAGAGTTAATGAACGGTTTGCAAAGTATCTTTTTTTCTGCCATTTTTTTCCTTTAAAATGGACCTCTTGACTCTCACACTAAATTCATATGTCCTGAATGTAGCAAATAAGCCTTTTTGCCATTTGTTTATGTTGCTTCTTTAGAGTCAGATGTGTGTGTGTGTGTGTGTGTGTGTGTGTGTGTGTTTACATATGTGCATCCTACTCTTCACCACCCCATGGACCATAACTGCTCAGGCTCTTCTGTCCATAGAATTATCCATGGCAAGAGTAATGGATCAGGTTGCCATTTCTTTCTCTAGGAGATCTTCCCAACCCAGGGACTGAACCTGGGTCTCTTGCTTCTCCTGTATTGGCAGCCAAATTCTTTGCCACAAGTGCCACCTGGGAAGCCATGGAATCGATTATAGCCGCACCTAGAGAACATCTGTATCTTTGTAAATTCTCTTTTCTTTGTCCAAAATACCTTTTCCTACTTCATCTGATTACTCAGTTATTTTTCAAGATGGTGTCACTTTCTTTGTGAAGTCTTAACATCTTACTCGGGGTCAAATGCCCAGATCTGATGCCTCTCTAGCATCCCACATAGAGCACTATCACTATCATAGCATTTATTGTGATGCAAGGTAACGATGAGTTACTTTCACAGGCCTCTAAGTTGTTTAAGAGTAAGTTTTTGTTTGTTTTCTTTCTTGGCTAATGCCCATGTGCTTAATATAGAATAAACAATCATTAAATATTTTTTGAATAAACAGAATCTGAGTGTGACCATGAGTTTGAATGAAAGGGACCATGAGAAGCTTATCTACCTGTGGTGTTGACCTTTGAAAATTTGTGCATTCTGTGTATCAGTAGACTTTGAACATATGATGTTTCCAATAAGCTGGGCAGAAATGTTCCTGCTGAATGTTATTCAAAATTTTATTAATTTGAGAGCTTTATTTGAAGAGAAACATTAGCATATTCCTGGCATATGTAAGAACTACAAACTATTTAATAAATAGTACCTACGTGATAATTTGTGTTTGAAACCTCCAGAGCTTACAGTGCAAATTCATTTTATTATATTCATCCGACGAGAGGTGTATTTGAAATGACTGTAGGAAGTTTAAATAATGTATACTACACAAAATGAGCTACTTTTCATCCTTTTCTTCTGAGGAGTGATTATTGCTAGTTGGATTTATGATTTCTGACATTTGGTTTTGTCTTCAATTGCAGAGCCGTCTCAAACAGGACTTATGTAGGGTGCCCTTCTGGGTGTCTTAAGAATCATGTGCATAGGGATGAATTACGTGAAGTTCAATAAAACTCCCTTCTGCCCATCTGCATGCTACTCATGCCCATGGATTTTATTCAATTGACTCAGGGCTCTTCAAAGGCAGGGTCTGTTTCTGATTTATCATCGTTATTTCCAGTGCCTCCCACAATGCCTGATATATAGCATGGACTCCATAAATGCTCGTTGATTTAAAGTGAACTATTTGGAATTGTTCTGGAATGAGAATCAATGTTTACTGAGTGACTTATTCAATGCTAGCCATGTTCAATATGTTTTTCCATTTAAAGCTTGCACAGTCTCATGAAGCAGGTATCACTATTGCAGAACTGAGAATTTTGAAGTTCAGAGAGGTAAGTAATTTATCAAAGATGTTTCTGGATTCAGTACACACTAAGAGAAGTACTTCACTACGTGGACTGTCATGAAGGTTAAATGAGTTAACAAATGGAAAGCACTCAGAATGGTGGCTGGAATCCTGTACTATAATAAGCCCTGCATACATCTTTGTTTTTCTCATTGCTTTGCTATTTAAATATTTTTGAATAAACAGAATCTGAGTGTGACCATGAGTTTGAATGAAAGGGACCATGAGAAGCTTATCTACCTGTGGTGTTGACCTTTGAAAATTTGTGCATTCTGTGTATCAGTAGACTTTGAACATATGATGTTTCCAATAAGCTGGGCAGAAATGTTCCTGCTGAATGTTATTCAAAATTTTATTAATTTGAGAGCTTTATTTGAAGAGAAACATTAGCATATTCCTGGCATATGTAAGAACTACAAACTATTTAATAAATAGTACCTACGTGATAATTTGTGTTTGAAACCTCCAGAGCTTACAGTGCAAATTCATTTTATTATATTCATCCGACGAGAGGTGTATTTGAAATGACTGTAGGAAGTTTAAATAATGTATACTACACAAAATGAGCTACTTTTCATCCTTTTCTTCTGAGGAGTGATTATTGCTAGTTGGATTTATGATTTCTGACATTTGGTTTTGTCTTCAATTGCAGAGCCGTCTCAAACAGGACTTATGTAGGGTGCCCTTCTGGGTGTCTTAAGAATCATGTGCATAGGGATGAATTACGTGAAGTTCAATAAAACTCCCTTCTGCCCATCTGCATGCTACTCATGCCCATGGATTTTATTCAATTGACTCAGGGCTCTTCAAAGGCAGGGTCTGTTTCTGATTTATCATCGTTATTTCCAGTGCCTCCCACAATGCCTGATATATAGCATGGACTCCATAAATGCTCGTTGATTTAAAGTGAACTATTTGGAATTGTTCTGGAATGAGAATCAATGTTTACTGAGTGACTTATTCAATGCTAGCCATGTTCAATATGTTTTTCCATTTAAAGCTTGCACAGTCTCATGAAGCAGGTATCACTATTGCAGAACTGAGAATTTTGAAGTTCAGAGAGGTAAGTAATTTATCAAAGATGTTTCTGGATTCAGTACACACTAAGAGAAGTACTTCACTACGTGGACTGTCATGAAGGTTAAATGAGTTAACAAATGGAAAGCACTCAGAATGGTGGCTGGAATCCTGTACTATAATAAGCCCTGCATACATCTTTGTTTTTCTCATTGCTTTGCTATTTCTCTAGGTAGATGATAAAGGGATGTTTGTTGTTTTTTTCTTATGTCACACACAATACAAACTATATTGTTATTTAAAGGAGAAGAATAAATATACCCTAGTAGTTAGGTGAGTTGTTTCTTGACATCTTTGGCATTAAAAACTTAAAATGGTACTTTAAGATTTGATTTGGTTTAACTCTGAAGACCATTAGGTATTTGCTGGGCAACCTGTTTGCAATTACAATCTGTATAACTCTCTCCCAGCTTGGCGCTGGGAACAGCTGTAGATTGTTGTCCCTGTCAGATTTAAGAGGAATTTTCTGAGTGTGCCTGGTGGATATTCTCCAATGCTGGAAAGAACATTTTACATGAATGTCTTCCATTTTTATCACTCAGCCACTCAGTGTCAGGTATTCTCTTCACAGTCTGTAATCATAACCTCATTTGAAAAGAGAACAAAGTGGAAAGGAGGTGGGTGAAATCCATAGCACTCAAAGGCAGGTCCTTAAGATGTATGTAAATAGTTTCGATATTTCACAGCTGTCTCAAGCATTGAGAAACTTCAGTGTTTTGGGGGAGAGTCAATGAAGTTAGACCTACGTGCAGTCACCTAAGGTCTGACGTTTGTCTCAGAAGAAGCACATACCGGTTTTCTACACCCTCTTTCCCTATTTCAGTGAGACCTTCTGTGATTTGTTCACATCCCCTGGTTTTCTTTATACTGAGGTCAGACTCTGGATGGAGGTCTGTCTTTATGGAGGAGGAAACTGAAATGTGTTATTAATAAGGTTCTCTGGTGAGCCTAAACTTCCTACTAATGTATCTTGACTGTTCTGTAAAAGGTCCTGCCACTTTCTAGACTTTAGAAAGGCTGGAGAGACTTGACTCACTTTCTCTGATCCCCACCAGTACACTGACTGGTCATAGCCAGAGGTAAATAGGAACAGCGGCCCACCTGTGCGACCTCCCTCCCCACCTGTTGGGAGTTCCCACCCATCAACTTTTCTCCCAAGACTGCACCCTGCCAATGACCTCACACGTTTTTCCTGTCTCTATGTAAATTGCTATCTTTTCAGGAGGAGCATGACAGCCTCTGTTTGCTGGGGCCTCCATTTGTACAGAAGCTGTTATTATGGAATAAGTTTAATGGGTCGTGAATTTTGTGGAGGCAAAGGAGGGTCTTTCGTTGACTTTGTATGTACCAGCCATGGACCTACTGGCTCTGCAAGGAGTGCATTAGGAAATTTACCCTAGTAGTTAACTCTTTTGGCAAAAAAATGGTACTTTAAGATTTGATTTGGTTTAACTCTGAAGACCATTAGGTATTTGCTGGGCAACCTGTTTGCAATTACAATCTGTATAACTCTCTCCCAGCTTGGCGCTGGGAACAGCTGTAGATTGTTGTCCCTGTCAGATTTAAGAGGAATTTTCTGAGTGTGCCTGGTGGATATTCTCCAATGCTGGAAAGAACATTTTACATGAATGTCTTCCATTTTTATCACTCAGCCACTCAGTGTCAGGTATTCTCTTCACAGTCTGTAATCATAACCTCATTTGAAAAGAGAACAAAGTGGAAAGGAGGTGGGTGAAATCCATAGCACTCAAAGGCAGGTCCTTAAGATGTATGTAAATAGTTTCGATATTTCACAGCTGTCTCAAGCATTGAGAAACTTCAGTGTTTTGGGGGAGAGTCAATGAAGTTAGACCTACGTGCAGTCACCTAAGGTCTGACGTTTGTCTCAGAAGAAGCACATACCGGTTTTCTACACCCTCTTTCCCTATTTCAGTGAGACCTTCTGTGATTTGTTCACATCCCCTGGTTTTCTTTATACTGAGGTCAGACTCTGGATGGAGGTCTGTCTTTATGGAGGAGGAAACTGAAATGTGTTATTAATAAGGTTCTCTGGTGAGCCTAAACTTCCTACTAATGTATCTTGACTGTTCTGTAAAAGGTCCTGCCACTTTCTAGACTTTAGAAAGGCTGGAGAGACTTGACTCACTTTCTCTGATCCCCACCAGTACACTGACTGGTCATAGCCAGAGGTAAATAGGAACAGCGGCCCACCTGTGCGACCTCCCTCCCCACCTGTTGGGAGTTCCCACCCATCAACTTTTCTCCCAAGACTGCACCCTGCCAATGACCTCACACGTTTTTCCTGTCTCTATGTAAATTGCTATCTTTTCAGGAGGAGCATGACAGCCTCTGTTTGCTGGGGCCTCCATTTGTACAGAAGCTGTTATTATGGAATAAGTTTAATGGGTCGTGAATTTTGTGGAGGCAAAGGAGGGTCTTTCGTTGACTTTGTATGTACCAGCCATGGACCTACTGGCTCTGCAAGGAGTGCATTAGGCTAAATATTTTTAGCCCATTGACTCTGGAAGTAATAACCCTAAATGCTTCATTAAATTTTCATGGGTGAGTGATGGAAACTATGTGGGGTTGGGGAGATGGGGACAAAACCCCAATCAGCCACATTAGCTTCATTATTACCCAGTTGCAGGACAGGAGTGTGGCCCTTAAGAAGAGTAAACATAACCTTCTAAAGGAATTGTGACAGTATTTTCTTTCCTACGCCATGCTCCAACAGTGCAGGACTTGACTGAATTTATTTCCCTTCCACACCTGGAATTCAGGACTCCAGAGATGGTGCGCAGACCGGCATTCACTGGAGTTTGATCCAGTCTCATGGCTGAGGCATTTATTTTCAGATTGACACACAGTTTTCTGCAGTTTGGCAGATCCTGGTAAGCTAAGACCACAGAAGCACGGAGCAATTGACTGCATCCTGGCTGGGGCCTTCTTCTGCGCCTGTCCTAATCTGAGGATTGTTTATTCCAGGGTATTCTGATAACCAGAGGTGCAAGGGAAGAAAGCGGGGTAGGCGTTAGGGGTTAACGGGGGCTTGATCCCGCCCTAGGACTCGGAATAGCGTGACCAATGCATGCCTCTTCCCTTTCCCTTGCCCAACTTTGCCTGTGAAGCCTCAGTGAAGACAGGAGTGTACGAGCAAGGGTCGACCGCTTGGGAACTAGCGCCCCCTCCTGCGAAGGGGTGGGGCACACGCCCACGCCGGACCTGCCCTGGAGTTTTCTTTCCTTTTTTTACAACACTGCGCTCTTTCCATTTGGGTCTGCGTGTTTGTAGAAGCTCATCTTATAAAGAGGAGCCCTAGGGAATAATGGGGAGGCCAGGCGGAGGCGGCTACGTTGGGAGTTCCCACTCATCAACTTTTCTCCCAAGACTGCACCCTGCCAATGACCTCACACGTTTTTCCTGTCTCTATGTAAATTGCTATCTTTTCAGGAGGAGCATGACAGCCTCTGTTTGCTGGGGCCTCCATTTGTACAGAAGCTGTTATTATGGAATAAGTTTAATGGGTCGTGAATTTTGTGGAGGCAAAGGAGGGTCTTTCGTTGACTTTGTATGTACCAGCCATGGACCTACTGGCTCTGCAAGGAGTGCATTAGGCTAAATATTTTTAGCCCATTGACTCTGGAAGTAATAACCCTAAATGCTTCATTAAATTTTCATGGGTGAGTGATGGAAACTATGTGGGGTTGGGGAGATGGGGACAAAACCCCAATCAGCCACATTAGCTTCATTATTACCCAGTTGCAGGACAGGAGTGTGGCCCTTAAGAAGAGTAAACATAACCTTCTAAAGGAATTGTGACAGTATTTTCTTTCCTACGCCATGCTCCAACAGTGCAGGACTTGACTGAATTTATTTCCCTTCCACACCTGGAATTCAGGACTCCAGAGATGGTGCGCAGACCGGCATTCACTGGAGTTTGATCCAGTCTCATGGCTGAGGCATTTATTTTCAGATTGACACACAGTTTTCTGCAGTTTGGCAGATCCTGGTAAGCTAAGACCACAGAAGCACGGAGCAATTGACTGCATCCTGGCTGGGGCCTTCTTCTGCGCCTGTCCTAATCTGAGGATTGTTTATTCCAGGGTATTCTGATAACCAGAGGTGCAAGGGAAGAAAGCGGGGTAGGCGTTAGGGGTTAACGGGGGCTTGATCCCGCCCTAGGACTCGGAATAGCGTGACCAATGCATGCCTCTTCCCTTTCCCTTGCCCAACTTTGCCTGTGAAGCCTCAGTGAAGACAGGAGTGTACGAGCAAGGGTCGACCGCTTGGGAACTAGCGCCCCCTCCTGCGAAGGGGAGTGGGGCCACACGCCCACGCCGGACCTGCCCTGGAGTTTTCTTTCCTTTTTTTTTTTTTTACAACACTGCGCTCTTTCCATTTGGGTCTGCGCGTGTTTGTAGAAGCTCATCTCATAAAGAGGAGCCCCTAGGGAATAATGGGGGAGGCCAGGCGGAGGCGGCTACTGGCACTGGTGAGTGGCAAAAACAGTGGATACCTTGTGAAAATTCCGAGTCTGTGGCTTTCACCCCTCTCCGCCCACGTACTCGCAGCGGAACCCGGGGCCCTGGGCTCAGTTCTGCCCCATCTGCGCCGGGATGGGGAGTGAGCGCCCGGGCTCTAGAGGCTCGGCTGCGAACCGCGGCGCCCCCGTTCGCTCGCTCTTCCTCCTCCTCCCCACCTCGACACCGCTAAGCTTTCGGAGCGCGCTCGGGCGGCGCACAGAACACCCGGGAGGGAGAAGAGCGGGAGCCCGGAGGCAGGGCGCGCGGCGGCCCGGGAGCGGGCAGGTGAGCGGCGCGGAAGGCGCGGGGCTGGCGGGGAGGGCGCGCGAGAGGAGGCGGGTCTGTGCGCGGGGCGGTCTCCTCCCCCTGCTCTGACGCGGGGCCCCCGACTCCCGCGGAGGATGGACCGAGCTCGGCGCTCGTCCGGGCTTCCCCGGGCTGGAGAGCGCGCCTGAGTGCCGCCGCCCGCCGGGCATGGGGAGCCGCTTCCTGGGCGGCTGCGGTTGCGGAGGAGGATGCTTTCAGCGAGCAGAGGTGAGGCACGGCGGGAGGTTCGCGGCCGCCCCGGAGTTCAGCACCGAGAGGTGTCGGGCGCGGAGGCAGCGCCCGGATGCCCGGGAGGCTCCCCCGGGGCTCCTGGGCGCGGAGGAAGGCTCGAGAGGCGCTCCTCTCGGCAGCGTGGCTAGGAGTGCGTCAGGGATAGAGACTGCGGTTTTCCTCCTCCTTCCTCCACTTGCTGGTGGGCGACTCTGCTCCTTCCTTCTGGGTCTCCCCCGACCACCCCTAACCTCGCTACTTCTGACCTCGTTCAGCTGTCTTTTTAGTCTTGCTAACCCAACACACTCCCCTGTCTCTCTTGGATCCCTTGCATCCTCCTATCTCCGCGGCTCCGGCTTTAGCCACCCACGAGTCTTCCTTCTCCCACTCCAAAACCCACCCGGTACTCGAGCCCTTTCCCACACGCGCTCCCGGCGCCCCAGGTCGGACCCTCTTCCTTGCTCCGCCAAAGCCCCTAGGGAATAATGGGGGAGGCCAGGCGGAGGCGGCTACTGGCACTGGTGAGTGGCAAAAACAGTGGATACCTTGTGAAAATTCCGAGTCTGTGGCTTTCACCCCTCTCCGCCCACGTACTCGCAGCGGAACCCGGGGCCCTGGGCTCAGTTCTGCCCCATCTGCGCCGGGATGGGGAGTGAGCGCCCGGGCTCTAGAGGCTCGGCTGCGAACCGCGGCGCCCCCGTTCGCTCGCTCTTCCTCCTCCTCCCCACCTCGACACCGCTAAGCTTTCGGAGCGCGCTCGGGCGGCGCACAGAACACCCGGGAGGGAGAAGAGCGGGAGCCCGGAGGCAGGGCGCGCGGCGGCCCGGGAGCGGGCAGGTGAGCGGCGCGGAAGGCGCGGGGCTGGCGGGGAGGGCGCGCGAGAGGAGGCGGGTCTGTGCGCGGGGCGGTCTCCTCCCCCTGCTCTGACGCGGGGCCCCCGACTCCCGCGGAGGATGGACCGAGCTCGGCGCTCGTCCGGGCTTCCCCGGGCTGGAGAGCGCGCCTGAGTGCCGCCGCCCGCCGGGCATGGGGAGCCGCTTCCTGGGCGGCTGCGGTTGCGGAGGAGGATGCTTTCAGCGAGCAGAGGTGAGGCACGGCGGGAGGTTCGCGGCCGCCCCGGAGTTCAGCACCGAGAGGTGTCGGGCGCGGAGGCAGCGCCCGGATGCCCGGGAGGCTCCCCCGGGGCTCCTGGGCGCGGAGGAAGGCTCGAGAGGCGCTCCTCTCGGCAGCGTGGCTAGGAGTGCGTCAGGGATAGAGACTGCGGTTTTCCTCCTCCTTCCTCCACTTGCTGGTGGGCGACTCTGCTCCTTCCTTCTGGGTCTCCCCCGACCACCCCTAACCTCGCTACTTCTGACCTCGTTCAGCTGTCTTTTTAGTCTTGCTAACCCAACACACTCCCCTGTCTCTCTTGGATCCCTTGCATCCTCCTATCTCCGCGGCTCCGGCTTTAGCCACCCACGAGTCTTCCTTCTCCCACTCCAAAACCCACCCGGTACTCCGAGCCCTTTCCCACACGCGCTCCCGGCGCCCCCAGGTCGGACCCTCTTCCTTGCTCCGCCAAAGCCGGCTTTCACTTTCCTACTCCTCGACTGCGCTGCGGTTCGGCCCCGACCAGTCGAAACACCAGATGTATCCCTACGCTTTCGTACACACCATCAGAGCTGGACCCTGAGTCTCCTCTGAACCCCTCTCTTCCCGAGTCTTGCATACACTTGGTTCTTTGCTGCTGCCCCCTCCGTTCCACTCCCAAGCCCCTGTCACCTCTCCTCCCGACTTGCCCCTCTCTGCTCCAGACTCGACGCTCTGCCTCGACCCCAAAGCTTAGTCCTCCCCCAGTCCCCATCTGGGGAAACTTTACAATCCGTCTGGTTCGATTCATAAAAGAGCCCGAGAAGTGGGGCTTAACAGCCAAGAGAGCCTCGAGCCAGGGCGTCAGGGATCGGGGGAGGTCGTGCCTTGGCGTCGTCGGAAAGGAGCTGAAGGCTGCGTATACTAAGTAAATTTCAGAACCCTGGTAGCTGCAGTCGGGACTCTACGCCCTACATTGTGTCGTCCCGCGGAGTATTATTGTGACCCCTGGTGGGAGGGCGCGTGTATTCTGTGCACTTTTTAAAGCACTTTGTGTGTGTATAAGTGCTGGTGAACGGGACGGAGGGGACACGAAGGGTTGCCCGAAGAGGTTGCTACCGCTTGGCTCCTGCGTGGCTCTCTCCCGGACCCGATGTTTCTCTCCGCGTAAAGTACTCTCCACCTCCAACTGCAACACACAATCCCTCATTGTTGGGGGTCTGCCTGGGCACTTCCGCCTGGGCTTGGAAAATTTGGAGGCATGGGGTGGGGGCGGGGCGGCCGGGGGCGCCGGGCGACCGCGGTCTGGTTCTCGGCGGCAGTGGCGGAGGCGAACGGCGTGGAGAGCGCCGCGGCAAGGGCATCCGTGCGCTCCGGCGCGTGTCCGGAGGGTGGAGTGTGCGCCCGCGTGGGTCGGCGTCTGCGTGTGCGTTAGGATGCTGGCGCACACCTGGGCTTTAGCTCGTTTAGAAAGAGAGGCGAGTGGAGAGGCTGCGGACGCCAGTGCGTGTTTGGCTCTCCCGAGCTGGGCTGGCGGGCGAGTCCTGGGAGTAGGATGCTACAGTGCAGCCCTAAACACGCCGGCGGGGCCGGGAGCAAGGATCCGTCGCTGTCGCTTCTTACTCCCTCCTGCTCCCCTCCCGCTGGCCTGTTCAACACACTTTCAAAATGTTGATGGTTTTGAATAAAGGCCTTGTGGGGGTTCCGCTGACACTTTATCAGACGTAACATGTTTTCGAGTAATCATATAAATTAAAGGTGGCTTGCTTTCAGAGGCACCTAATTATCCGGTTCACGTTTGTACATTTATGTGCCAATTATAGGTCTTTGGGAAATTCATAAAATTATAAACCATCCCCACCCCCTGAATTAGCACCCATTGTTTTTATTATCTCAACGATGAGTGATTCTGGATGGAACTCTGAATTGCACAGACAAGATAAAGGAGGAGGGGGGAGTGGAGAGATTGAGTGGAATAGGGACACTTCGCAGCTTCTCTCAGCTTCTCCCCAGCCCTTCCCACCCCCCAGCCCCCATCTCCTTCACATTCTTCCCCACAAGGCTTGGTGACCATTCTGGGATCTGAAAGGGATCAGAGATTTTCTTGATTTCCTATTGAGAAGGGCGACCTAATCAAAGCTGTATAAAAGTCAACTTCTAAGCAATCAGAAATTGTCTGCTGATGTCCTTGATTGAAACCCCAGCATTCAAATGGAGTATTTGAAGAACTCGCAGAAATGGCTTTTGAAGCGCTATTGTTCTTTTCTATACACAGAGGCTCTCTCAGGTTTAGGAAGTTCAAAATGCGGCGATTTGAAAGACTGACATTGTAACTATTTGGCAGTGCTGGGAGGATCGGCTCGGCTGGGATGAGAGGAGAGGCCGAGGTGGGGAGTACAAACGTGTTGTTACTATCTTCTTGGGAATCGCCCGCTTATCAAGTGGGAATTCAGTTCTGCGCATCAAGTTGTCAATTGAATCTCTCCTAAAGCAGATTTAGATGTTTCTTTTTTCTCTTCCTTAGGGTGGTGGTTTACTTAAGGTCTGAATAGGCATATCTGAAACATTTAATCATGTTCATTGTATTCAACAATAAAATCTGAGTAAAAATTACTTATTGTTGATGGATCTCATCTCGCAAGCTGTTTCACAGTATGTTTCATTTGCAAGACAGACCATTGTGTGAGGCTGCAGGGGAGAGATGCTATCACTTATTGTTCATTTTCTCCCAAAGCCAGGGAGGGGTCCGTCTAGTAAACACTTAAATTAAAAGGCCTTGTGGGGGTTCCGCTGACACTTTATCAGACGTAACATGTTTTCGAGTAATCATATAAATTAAAGGTGGCTTGCTTTCAGAGGCACCTAATTATCCGGTTCACGTTTGTACATTTATGTGCCAATTATAGGTCTTTGGGAAATTCATAAAATTATAAACCATCCCCACCCCCTGAATTAGCACCCATTGTTTTTATTATCTCAACGATGAGTGATTCTGGATGGAACTCTGAATTGCACAGACAAGATAAAGGAGGAGGGGGGAGTGGAGAGATTGAGTGGAATAGGGACACTTCGCAGCTTCTCTCAGCTTCTCCCCAGCCCTTCCCACCCCCCAGCCCCCATCTCCTTCACATTCTTCCCCACAAGGCTTGGTGACCATTCTGGGATCTGAAAGGGATCAGAGATTTTCTTGATTTCCTATTGAGAAGGGCGACCTAATCAAAGCTGTATAAAAGTCAACTTCTAAGCAATCAGAAATTGTCTGCTGATGTCCTTGATTGAAACCCCAGCATTCAAATGGAGTATTTGAAGAACTCGCAGAAATGGCTTTTGAAGCGCTATTGTTCTTTTCTATACACAGAGGCTCTCTCAGGTTTAGGAAGTTCAAAATGCGGCGATTTGAAAGACTGACATTGTAACTATTTGGCAGTGCTGGGAGGATCGGCTCGGCTGGGATGAGAGGAGAGGCCGAGGTGGGGAGTACAAACGTGTTGTTACTATCTTCTTGGGAATCGCCCGCTTATCAAGTGGGAATTCAGTTCTGCGCATCAAGTTGTCAATTGAATCTCTCCTAAAGCAGATTTAGATGTTTCTTTTTTCTCTTCCTTAGGGTGGTGGTTTACTTAAGGTCTGAATAGGCATATCTGAAACATTTAATCATGTTCATTGTATTCAACAATAAAATCTGAGTAAAAATTACTTATTGTTGATGGATCTCATCTCGCAAGCTGTTTCACAGTATGTTTCATTTGCAAGACAGACCATTGTGTGAGGCTGCAGGGGAGAGATGCTATCACTTATTGTTCATTTTCTCCCAAAGCCAGGGAGGGGTCCACTGCTTCTGCTCCCCTCTGCCCTCTAAAGAAATGTTTCTTAAACGGTGGGTGTTGGGCTTGGTCCCTGATAGTAAGTACCTCTCTTAAGGATTGCCTTTAGTGAATTTCAGGTACCTGGAGCAACCCTGCAGGAAGAGGAAAACTCTCATTGAGGCAGCATTATTTTTGATAATTCACTGAAGTCAAACATTTTGTTTTTTGCTGGAGTTTAATCCCTCTCTCAAGCTGATAAAGCTAACAAAGCAAGAAAAATCACAGTTTATGTCTTTTAAATGGCACTTTATAAAATTGCATGCATTGAAAGCCGCTGTCAGGAACTTTAAGTGTTACTCAGGGCTAACTAACAAAAATGTTCACTGGTTAAGTGATTGAGGATGGATCACTTGACCTCTCAGAAGCTCAGTTTCAGCATTTGTGCCACAGGGACGATATTCTTTACTTTGTGGGGCTGTGAGCGATTCTCTGGAGAAAAAAATGTCTCATGGGGCACTGACTCCATAGCAGGATTTCAGAATGATACCTTTTAGTTCTGCTAAGGAGAGAGGAGGTATTTGGAATTGGGAGGGCAGATGGAATCCAAATGTACTGGATTAGCATGTCCCCTCTTATTATAATAAAAAAAAATAGGAATGATTAACCTTTATGGAACTTTTACTAAGAACCAGATACTGTCTTAAGCATTTAGCATTCATTAACTTATTTAATCCTTCACTAACTCTACTACTAGGAAGTAGATTCTCTTCTTCTCATTTGATTAATAAGGAAACTGATCATTCAGAAAGAGCTGGGCACTGAGAGAGTCGGTAATAGGCCCAAAGTCACACAGCATCTAATACAATTTAAATACAAGCACTCAGTCCTAACTAAGTCATGTTATCTCTGAGTGTGGAGGTGATCTCAACTGGTGGTTGTTACATTTAAAGGGGAGTAATAGTTGCTTTCCCAGGTGGCGCAGTGGTCAAGAATTTGCCTGTCGATGCAGAAGACACAAGAGACTCGGGTTCCATCCCTGGGTCAGGGAGATCCTTGGAGGAAGACATGGCAACCCACTCCAGTGTTCTTGCCTGGACAGTCCCATGGTCAGAGGAACCTGGTGGGCTACTGTCCATGGGGTCGCAAAAGGTGCACGACTGAACACAGCACAGCTGATTTTAGTGAAATAGTTAGATTTCCTGTAGGAGTGAACTACCTCAGGGTGTTTGTTTTCTTTAGCCCACAGGACAGTAGGCTGATGATGGACATTTTGAGCACTTCTGACATTGTGACAGGTGTAGGTTCACATATGTCTGCTGTGTTAGCATATTCAGTAACTGGGTGGGCAGCGATGGTGTTACTGCTGTTGGTGGTTACCAGTGGAGGTAAGCAGAGATTCTCAAAATTAAGAGATGGTATAACAGGTGGTGAGAAGTCTGGACTCAGGTGCTAGGCTAGCTGGGTTCAGACCCTGGCTCCCCAACTCTGCCTGCTGGGTGACACTGACCACCTTACCTAACTTGTATATGCTTCAGTGGTTTTTATAATAAAGTAACTACCTACCATCTAAGACTTGCGAGGATTATAGGAATTATTATAACAGCAAGTGCTTAGAACAG
Source organism: Tragulus kanchil (assembly GCA_022376925.1). NCBI lineage: Eukaryota > Metazoa > Chordata > Mammalia > Artiodactyla > Tragulidae > Tragulus > Tragulus kanchil. Next base: position 99,826,812 of record JAIOJX010000032.1, read on the forward strand.
TACTCAGCACATGAAGTTATTTAACTGTTAATGTTACCCTTCAAAGGAGAGAAAAATCCTTTCCCTTGAAAATAAAAAGCTTTCTGTTTCTCATGGATGTCCTAAGGCTTAAATATCCTGAGTATTGGTCTTTCATTTATCTATTTGCTAACCAGAAGATAGAGCAAAGAGAGATATTTAAGGATTTCAGGCAAAGATTTTGTTTTATATAGCTTATTAGAAGTATTTTCTCCAGCATTTTCCCTCTTTGTGAAGGGGATAATGAAATCTTCATAATGCTAAAATATTTTTCATTGCACTTTTCAAAGTCACACAGCATCTAATACAATTTAAATACAAGCACTCAGTCCTAACTAAGTCATGTTATCTCTGAGTGTGGAGGTGATCTCAACTGGTGGTTGTTACATTTAAAGGGGAGTAATAGTTGCTTTCCCAGGTGGCGCAGTGGTCAAGAATTTGCCTGTCGATGCAGAAGACACAAGAGACTCGGGTTCCATCCCTGGGTCAGGGAGATCCTTGGAGGAAGACATGGCAACCCACTCCAGTGTTCTTGCCTGGACAGTCCCATGGTCAGAGGAACCTGGTGGGCTACTGTCCATGGGGTCGCAAAAGGTGCACGACTGAACACAGCACAGCTGATTTTAGTGAAATAGTTAGATTTCCTGTAGGAGTGAACTACCTCAGGGTGTTTGTTTTCTTTAGCCCACAGGACAGTAGGCTGATGATGGACATTTTGAGCACTTCTGACATTGTGACAGGTGTAGGTTCACATATGTCTGCTGTGTTAGCATATTCAGTAACTGGGTGGGCAGCGATGGTGTTACTGCTGTTGGTGGTTACCAGTGGAGGTAAGCAGAGATTCTCAAAATTAAGAGATGGTATAACAGGTGGTGAGAAGTCTGGACTCAGGTGCTAGGCTAGCTGGGTTCAGACCCTGGCTCCCCAACTCTGCCTGCTGGGTGACACTGACCACCTTACCTAACTTGTATATGCTTCAGTGGTTTTTATAATAAAGTAACTACCTACCATCTAAGACTTGCGAGGATTATAGGAATTATTATAACAGCAAGTGCTTAGAACAGTACTCAGCACATGAAGTTATTTAACTGTTAATGTTACCCTTCAAAGGAGAGAAAAATCCTTTCCCTTGAAAATAAAAAGCTTTCTGTTTCTCATGGATGTCCTAAGGCTTAAATATCCTGAGTATTGGCCTTTATTTATGTATTTGCTAACCAGAAGATAGAGCAAAAGAGAGATATTTAAGGATTTCAGGCAAAGATTTTGTTTTATATAGCTTATTAGAAGTATTTTCTCCAGCATTTTCCCTCTTTGTGAAGGGGATAATGAAATCTTCATAATGCTAAAATATCTTCATTTCATTGCACTTTTCAGTGGTTATTTTCTTTAAAAACTATTTTAATTGGAGGATATTTACAATATTGTGATAGTTTTTGCCTTACGTCAGCATGAAGCAGCCATAGGTGTACATGTATCCCTTCATTCTGAGCCCTCCCCTCCCACCATCCTCTCCCTATCCCTCTAGGCTGTCACAGAGCATCAGCTTTGGGTGCCCTGTTTAGTGCATCAAACTTGCACTGACTCTCTATCTTACATATGGTAGTGTATACATTTCAATGCTATTCTCTCAAATCATCCCACCCTCTCCCTCTCCCATTGAGTTGGAAAGTCTGTCCTTTACTGTCTGTGTCTCCTTTGCTGCCCTGCACATAGGATCGTTGACACCATCTTTCTATATTCCATATATATGCATCACTATATGGTATTTGTCTTTATCTTTCTAGCTTACTTCACTCTGTATAATAGGCCCAAGGCTCAGCCGCCTCATTAGAGCTGACTCAAGTGTGTTCCTTTTTAATTTTGGCCTTTTTTTTTAAAATTGGTTATCCATTTATTCATTTTCTTCCATCTTCACTCTTTGGCCTGTGTGGGCCTCCCATTGCAGTGACCTCTCTCGGTGCAGAGCTCCGGCTCTGGGCACATGTGCTCCAGAGCGCTGGCTCGTAATTGGACGCACCGGTCCAGCCGCTCCGCGGTACGTGGGATCTTCCTGGGGCAAGGGATGGAAGGCTCTGCAAGACAGACTCTACCCACTGGACCACCAGGGAAGCCCCACAAGTGTGTTCCTTTTTATAGCTGAGTAATATTCCACTGTGTATATGTACCACTACTTCCTTATCTGTTTATCTGCCGATGGACATCTAGGTTGCTTCCATGTGTTAATTAGCAGTTACTTGACAGGAAATAAAATAACTGTGGATAGATCAAAGTCTTGGAGTAGTCAGTTCTTCCCAGTTTACAGATTGGAAAGTAAATCAGACTTGAGGTGATGCAAAACTGTGTAGCTGAGAGGTGCTATCAGAACCCAGAATTCTTTGTCCAGTGCCCCTTCTTCTAGACCTGTCTCCTGTACCAGGATAGAGCTGTGGCCTGAAATATAAATAGAACTGGAGAAGAAAGAATGAAAGAAGGGGTGAGTGTCACTAGCTAAGAGCAGAAGCCAGCCAGATGCTCTGTACTGAAAAGAAAAAAGTGTCCAGCAGGAAAAGGAAAATCCCTTCTCTGGGGTTATATCCATGAAAGACTAGCACAGAACTCAGTCTGTGAATGTGTATCAGGATATGAAACTGTGTACAAAAAAAGAAAAAAATTGTCAGTTGATCACCTGAATGAATACTTCTAGGTTGAAGACTAAATCATCAGGTTTCTTTTTTCTGTGAGGTGCTGTTTGTATTTCTGTGCCATTGAGTCCATATATATGGAGAGGCTTTGGTTTGGGAATTATTAAACTCCTCTGGCTTCTGTTTCATGAAATATGCAGCATGTTCTATTGGAAAGAAATTACCAGCTTGCTTTTTTTATTATTATTTTATTTTAACTTGACATATAACTAATCTACAGTGCCAAGGGGGGATTCTCATAAAGAGAAAAGACAACAGAAATAATATGGTCCTGAACAGGAAAACTCACAGATGAAGTAGTGAAAGTTTGTGGCAGCAAACATGGGTTGTTTGGCTTAGGGGATGCAATTAGACGAGGTAATGTAACAGAGAGATAGGACCTTCAGAGTGAACCCAAGTCAGCCGTGCTGATCACCTAGCGTGAGTCTTGGAAAATTACTAACCCTTTGTATCAGCTGTAAGCATCGTGCCAATTTCTGACTGTTGGTCTGTGTCTCAGCTTGACCTATCCGTTCAGTCTTTGTCAGTTAAGCATCTCTTTCTCTTCCTTTGCATTAGGTTTTTCCCAATCTTTATCTCTTTTTCATTCTTTATGTCTGTTTTTTTCCTATTCTTGGTAGTGTCATAATCAACCATAACAGCTGAACATTATGGATACGCATGAGAAGTATCTGGAAAATCGAGGCCACTCAGGTCCTGATCTGAACATCACCCCTCTGTCCATGCAACACATCTTACTTGTACCTACTTTGTTCCTTACTTGTACCTACTTTGTACCTGGCTTTGGTTCAGTGCTAAGCATTGTGGGCAGTTCCAAGATGCAATGGTGCAGTCTCTGCCATCTGCACAACTGGTCTCTCATATCAGTAGCTGATACAGCATGAGGCGTGGTACAGAGGATATCTGTGCAGCAGCACTGGAAGCTTCCAGAGGAGGAATTGTTTCTCCCTGGAGAAAGGAAAGGATGGTGAAGGCTTCACAGAAGAGATTTCATTTCAGTGGGAAGCTAAAGGTTGACCAGGAGTTTCTGAGGAGCTGACGACATTCCAGGAAAAAATAGATGGGGAAAGACAGGTGAGCAAGAAGCTTCACCATGGAGTCGGGGGGTAGGCATCCTGCTGAGACTGGCTCTCATGCAGCATGGGTGGCAGAGAGGCGTTATTTTATCCCAATACAAAGTGTTTTTGGTATTAAAAAAATGAATTTAAAAAGGGGAAATGGATTATTTTGTGGAGAAAATTTTCAAATCCTATTCTGGAAAACTGTCTACTAGGATGGTTATGAGTATCTTAAAGTATTCAGAGGGAAATATGCATGCATGCTCAAAAATATTTGGGAAGAGTTGAATTCTATATTGTACTATCAGTAAGACAGAGAATTTACTGACATAGTAAAGCTTCAGAGATGTACTGCAGTAAACAAACTCATGTACGTCATTAAGAATTTTTCAAATTTGTTTGCTCTAGACTCTTTGATTTCCAGGAGCCTCTCTCAGTGTCTCATGAGATAGATTGGAGAGAATATTTGTAGCTAAGCACATATGATATTTAAGCAGAACAGTTAATTTGATCGAGAAAGTAATGTATTCAGTTTGAAATATAGAATAGTATATTTAAGACATAGGCAAATGTGTAAATAACAGTGCAGTAGAAAACTCTGTCCCTACAACTCAGCTTAAGAAAGCAAGCCATCTAAATACAGTTAAAAGCTCTTAGTAACCTCTCCCCCATCTGATCTTCTTCCCTCCTGCTGGAGGTAATTACTATTCTACATTTGGTATTTATCATTCCATATAATTCTTTTGAATGTGCTTTTCAGAAGAACAGACTTAAAAAGTAATTACATTGAATTCTCATCCAGTTTCTAGCTAGTCATTCCAGAGGAAGAAATAGTACTTTGTTGAATGAAGGTCCAGGAAAGGAATTGATAAGCTCTTTAGGGAGAGGAAAGATACGGCTTCTCCTTTTAAACAACTGTGCCTGGATTGTGGTAGATGCTCAGTAAGTTTATGCTGAATTGAATTAAATGTGTGTACTGTCATGTGGCTCATTAAGCTCATGTGGATAAAAACCTTGGGGTAAATTGTTTTCCATTCACAGCATTGTATCGGAATTCTTTGTGATCAACAATCTTGAAAACACAGATTTTCTTTTGGTGGCAGTTCTTCATTTTGTAATCTGGATTTGGAAATGAACACTAATAATCAGCTGTTGAAAGTTACCTCTGTTTTCAAAATAGCTTTTGAAATCATTAACAATAACAACTTACTGAAGTCTGTACTGTGGAAATAGCTGACTTGGCAAAAGTATCTACTTCCCTCAGAGAAACAATGATAACTAGAAATGCTTTTTAACCAAAAAGGAAGTTTATCAGTTGATACTGAATAAGTGCTCAGTACTTGGACACTGGAGACCTTGAAGGTTTATGAGGATCCCAGAGAAGTAACTTACTTTCAGTACTTAAGTTTTGGAATTAGGCATCATTATGCCAATGAAACATCCTTCTTGACAGAAGTGAGGGACATCCTCTTGAAAAAGCTCTCACGTCACCTAAAACCATATAATATTTCATTGACATTTCCTTTTTTATGGGCCTCCCTGGTGGCTCAGCTTGTAAGGAATCTGGACAGAGGAGCCTAGCGGGCTATAGTCCATGAGATTGCAAACAGTCAGACACAACTGAGCGACTAACTCTTTTGCTTTTTCACTTTTCCTTTTTTATTCACCTCGCCTATATTCATCTATTACTGTATACACGTCAACAGGTAGAGCGAATGTTAGACTACTGTTGAAGGATGTATGGTAGAAAGAATGGGAGGGGAAAGAAAGTGGCAGATTTATAGGCTCCCTGTGAGCAGCTTTTGGCACTAAGTCATGGTTCTATGAAAGATAGTGGATTAGCTTTTCCCATAGGGTTCAATGTTGATTATAGCTATGAATCTACTCCTAGGATTATCTATCTTTGACTTGGCCAGTTCAGATTTTTCCTAATAGATTTGGAAGTAACAGTAAAAATCCCAGCAGGTGGCAGGATGAGAATCAGCTTTGTGTGAATGATCATAAATGATGCAGACACTGCCCAGAGAGTAAGGAAGAGAAACCAAGTGATGCTGTTCCCTTGGGATTGCCCGGTGGTGCCCATGCATTTGACCATGGCATGTGGCGGTACTTGTCCTTAGTCTTAGCACATGTTATTTTGACATGTTATGTTTATTACATGCATGCTCACAAAATTTCTAAATATAAAACACAGCCATTCAAATGTATTCAAGTTAGACCAGAAGTGCCGGTAATCCAATTGTGGATGAAGTCAAAGATAGGCTAGCCATATGCTGCGTCTAAGCTACAGCATGAATTGTTAGAACTTAGTTCCAATGAATGCAAAAGGTTACTGTAATTTATTCCTTGGGGAAGCTGAATAGATTTATAGGCCACATACAAGTTGGATTCTTGCCAACCTTCTGCTATCTAACTTCTTAATTTTAATGTAGTGGAATTTATCAATCTTTTATGGTTAGTACTTTTTATGTCTTGTTTAAGAAAAGCCTTTTTAAAAACCCTGATGTTGTAAAGATATTCTCCTTTATTATCTTCTAAAAGCTTTATTGTTTTATCTTCACATTTAAGCGCTATAATCTGTGGTGTGTGTATGTGTGTGGTATGAGGTAGGAATTTATTCTGTTTATTCTAGTTTTCTTCCATATGGGGGAAAAATCATCCTGTCATTTAATATTAGTTTATAGGCATTATTTGGTCAACTTTTTTTGACCCAAACCACATTTTTTATTATTATAACTTCACAAAAAGTCTTGGTGTTTGGCAGGACAAACTCCCCACAATGTCCTTCTTCAAAAGTAAGTTGGCCTTTCTTGGCCTTTTGTGTTCCATGTACTGTATACACGCCAACAGGTAGAGCGAATGTTAGACTACTGTTGAAGGATGTATGGTAGAAAGAATGGGAGGGAAAGAAAGTGGCAGATTTATAGGCTCCTGTGAGCAGCTTTTGGCACTAAGTCATGGTTCTATGAAAGATAGTGGATTAGCTTTTCCCATAGGGTTCAATGTTGATTATAGCTATGAATCTACTCCTAGGATTATCTATCTTTGACTTGGCCAGTTCAGATTTTTCCTAATAGATTTGGAAGTAACAGTAAAAATCCCAGCAGGTGGCAGGATGAGAATCAGCTTTGTGTGAATGATCATAAATGATGCAGACACTGCCCAGAGAGTAAGGAAGAGAAACCAAGTGATGCTGTTCCCTTGGGATTGCCCGGTGGTGCCCATGCATTTGACCATGGCATGTGGCGGTACTTGTCCTTAGTCTTAGCACATGTTATTTTGACATGTTATGTTTATTACATGCATGCTCACAAAATTTCTAAATATAAAACACAGCCATTCAAATGTATTCAAGTTAGACCAGAAGTGCCGGTAATCCAATTGTGGATGAAGTCAAAGATAGGCTAGCCATATGCTGCGTCTAAGCTACAGCATGAATTGTTAGAACTTAGTTCCAATGAATGCAAAAGGTTACTGTAATTTATTCCTTGGGGAAGCTGAATAGATTTATAGGCCACATACAAGTTGGATTCTTGCCAACCTTCTGCTATCTAACTTCTTAATTTTAATGTAGTGGAATTTATCAATCTTTTATGGTTAGTACTTTTTATGTCTTGTTTAAGAAAAGCCTTTTTAAAAACCCTGATGTTGTAAAGATATTCTCCTTTATTATCTTCTAAAAGCTTTATTGTTTTATCTTCACATTTAAGCGCTATAATCTGTGGTGTGTGTATGTGTGTGGTATGAGGTAGGAATTTATTCTGTTTATTCTAGTTTTCTTCCATATGGGGGAAAAATCATCCTGTCATTTAATATTAGTTTATAGGCATTATTTGGTCAACTTTTTTTGACCCAAACCACATTTTTTATTATTATAACTTCACAAAAAGTCTTGGTGTTTGGCAGGACAAACTCCCCACAATGTCCTTCTTCAAAAGTAAGTTGGCCTTTCTTGGCCTTTTGTGTTCCATGTACAATATTTAAAATTTTTTATTGGTGTGTAGTCTATTTACAGTGTTGTGTTAGTGTCAGGTATATGACAAAATTGAACCAGTTGTACATATACACATATCCACTCTTTTTTGTTCAGATTCTTTGCCCATATAGGCTATCACAGGGTATTGAGAAGATTTCCCTGTGCTATATAGCATGTTCTTATTAGTTATCTATTTCATATACGGTAGTGTGTATATGTCAATCCAGTCTCCCAATTTCTCCGTCTCCTTATGACCCCCAGGCAACCATGAGCTTATTTTCTGCACCTGTGATTTGTACTTCTGTTTTGTAAACCAGTTCATTTGTACCGTTTTTTAAAATTCCACATGTAAGTGATATCATGTTGTCTTTCCCTAACTTCATCCACTGTGGCAATCTCTAGGTCCATCCGTGTTATGCAAATGGCATTATTTTGTTCTTTTTTGTGGCTGACATATACATTTTATCATTACCTTTTAAACCTATACTAAAATACTTCTTGAGATTTGATTGGAGTTATTACTTGAATTCATAGATTAATTCAGGGAAATGACATCATTGTGATGTTGAACTTTTCTTCCCATAAGCATAATATTTCATTTATTTAGTTCTTGTTTAGTGTCTTTACATACAAATTATAATTTTCTTCATAAAGGTACGCACTCTTTCATTAGGCTTATTTTCAGAGGCTTTGTATTTTTGGAGTTGCTATTGTAAGTGCCATCTTTAAAATATAACTTCTAGTTATGCAATAGTCTTCATCCTACTTTACCTATATTTCTTATTCTGGCTGGTGTGGGGTAAAGGGGAGGAGGAAAAACTGGTGGCTATGAGTGCTTACTAAACACAGGTTTCCTTTTGTTTAAATGAATTTTTATTGGAGTATAGTTGCTTTCCCATGCTGTGTTAGTTTCTAATGCACAGGAAAATGAATCAGCTGTATACACACACATATATCCTCTCCCTTTTGGAATTCCTTCCTAGTACTCAGAATTAAAACTAGTTTGTTCACATATGCTGATTTAATGGAACGGTCTCACAGGAAGGGCTCTGGGTGGCTTAGCACTGCCCTTGGCTGGGTCCCGGCCAGCCTTCTCAAACCTCCAGTGAAGAGGGTCCTTTGTTCCAGTGGGACTGTGGGCTGTAAAAGTCAGGATTGTGGCTAATGAGGGGCGATCACCCCGAGGGGTGATCAGTCACTCACCTGGTCCAGGAGGCAGAGGCCTTCAAAAGACGTCTCCTGTTTCCCCCAGGAGCATGAGGGGTTGTGCAGAGGTTGGCACAGCCCTCCCCTGGGTAGCCCCACTACGTCACGTGATAACAGGATTTAGGTCAGAGTTTGGCTCCTGACATGTGGGCCTGGCCCTTCAGGCAGGCTGGAGTCGTCGGGCTGCCTGAGGGACAAAGTTTGGCTGGTAGCTACAGTCTCCTTGGCCTTTTGAGGCTGATATCAGGTCAGCGAATTTATGATTCCTACTTTCAGACAAGGAGCCAGAAGTATAGGCAAATTAAAAGGCGTGTGCACACAACCTTGCTGAGCGGGAGGAAGATCGGGTCTCCCTGCAGCTGTGCCAGTGCTCTTTCTTGCACTGCATGCTCACACACGGGTCCCCACGCGGCCGGCTTTTTGAGGCCCCATGGACTGGAGCCCGCCAGACTCCTCTGCCCATGAAAATCTCCAGGCAAGAATACTGGAGTGGAGTACCATTTCCTGCTTCAGGGAATCTTTCTGACCCAGGGATCAAACCTGTGTCTTGCACCTCCCACATTGGCAGGTGGATTCTTTTACCACTAGTGTCACCTGGGAAGTCCAAGATCCTCATATGTGATGATATAGTGAAATATTGAAGCTTTTTTTTCACTTAAGGAAACCCCATTATGCGTGGAAACTGTAATGTACACCTGTCCAGAGAGGGCGAATGGGAGACCATCTGATTGTCGCCTATGGGATGGTTGTTACCTGACAGTCATTCTTCTCTCTCTGTTGCTTTGTCTGTCTGTCTATCTGGACTCCTTATGCTATTAATTCTTTCATAAGCTTACTTCCACGTATTACTTTCCAGTCAAATAATATTCATATTTAGGATCTAGGAAAAAAATACCCATTTTTATCTGTAGGTAGCCTTAAGACATCAGTGTTACTGAAATTTCAAATTCCTCTCCTCCTTGCCAGGTGCGGTAGGTCTTTTGTTCCAGTGGGACTGTGGGCTGTAAAAGTCAGGATTGTGGCTAATGAGGGGCGATCACCCGAGGGGTGATCAGTCACCACCTGGTCCAGGAGGCAGAGGCCTTCAAAAGACGTCTCCTGTTTCCCCAGGAGCATGAGGGGTTGTGCAGAGGTTGGCACACCCCTCCCTGGGTAGCCCCACTACGTCACGTGATAACAGGATTTAGGTCAGAGTTTGGCTCCTGACATGTGGGCCTGGCCCTTCAGGCAGGCTGGAGTCGTCGGGCTGCCTGAGGGACAAAGTTTGGCTGGTAGCTACAGTCTCCTTGGCCTTTTGAGGCTGATATCAGGTCAGCGAATTTATGATTCCTACTTTCAGACAAGGAGCCAGAAGTATAGGCAAATTAAAAGGCGTGTGCACACAACCTTGCTGAGCGGGAGGAAGATCGGGTCTCCTGCAGCTGTGCCAGTGCTCTTTCTTGCACTGCATGCTCACACACGGGTCCCCACGCGGCCGGCTTTTTGAGGCCCCATGGACTGGAGCCCGCCAGACTCCTCTGCCCATGAAAATCTCCAGGCAAGAATACTGGAGTGGAGTACCATTTCCTGCTTCAGGGAATCTTTCTGACCCAGGGATCAAACCTGTGTCTTGCACCTCCCACATTGGCAGGTGGATTCTTTTACCACTAGTGTCACCTGGGAAGTCCAAGATCCTCATATGTGATGATATAGTGAAATATTGAAGCTTTTTTTTCACTTAAGGAAACCCCATTATGCGTGGAAACTGTAATGTACACCTGTCCAGAGAGGGCGAATGGGAGACCATCTGATTGTCGCCTATGGGATGGTTGTTACCTGACAGTCATTCTTCTCTCTCTGTTGCTTTGTCTGTCTGTCTATCTGGACTCCCTTATGCTATTAATTCTTTCATAAGCTTACTTCCACGTATTACTTTCCAGTCAAATAATATTCATATTTAGGATCTAGGAAAAAAATACCCATTTTTATCTGTAGGTACCCTTAAGACATCAGTGTTACTGAAATTTCAAATTCCTCTCCTCCCCTTGCCAGGTGCGGTAGGTCTTTTCCCTTTCCTCACATTCTGTTGTCAGCATGTTCCATTGTATTTTCTGGAATGAAGGTAGTACATACCACACGAGGTTAGGGTGATATAAAAGAGGATATATCAAAGAAAGCAAGATCAAGGGACTAAAAATCTGACCCCTTGGCTCACCTGCTAACACTATAAATTTTCTCCGAGCTATGTATGAGAGGTCATTGTAGTGAGGTCAGGTGTTACACTCTATACATTTGACCGCTCTAGATGGATCAGGGGAGAAGGAAGTCTTGACTTGTTTGAGTGACTATAAGTCAACATGCCAGGAGGAAGAGGGCTGGGTACTAAGCTAATGGTGCCCTCTTCAGAAATATAAAGGCCATTGCCATATACACACAAGGACCTACTATATAATACAGAGAACTCTGCTCACTGTTCTGTAATAACATAAATGAGAGAAGACTTTGCGAAAGAGTGTTAGTTGCTTGGTCGTGTCTGACTCTTTGCAACCCCCATGGGCAAAAGCCTGCTAGGCTCCTCTGTCCATGGAATTTTTCAATCAAGAATACTGGAGTGTGTAGCCTTTCCGTTCTCCAGGGGATCTTCCCAACCCAGGGATTGAACTCATGTCTCCTGCATTGCAGGAAGATTCTTTATCGTCTGAGTCACCAGAGAAGCCCAAAAATACTGTAGTGGGTAGACTATCCCTTTTCCAGGCAGTTTTTCCAATCCAGAAATTGAACCAGGGTTTCCTGCATTGCAGGCAGATTCTTTACCACGTGAGCAATCAGGGAAGCCCTTAGAAAGAATGGATACCTGTAAAACTGAATCGCTTTGCTGTACACCTGAAACTAATACAGCATTATTAATCGGCTATGCTCCCAATATGAAATAAAATTTTTAAAAAAATTAAGGTCCTACACCGTAGGCTCAGTCTAATTTGATGCTTCCGTTTGTCTGCCTCTCCCAGGCAGATGTATCTTTCTCAGGCTGCCTGAGCCCTGGACTCTACCAAGTACACTCTTCATTACATCATTTTTTCTACTTCATGTCTGTTGATCTGGACTTCTCTAAAGTTGAGAGTCTCTCAAGGGCTCTCTCAACTGAATCTCATATTCGATATGCGTGGCCTGTTGATAAAATTCACTTTAAATACTTGCTACCTTTAATTTTAAAGGCTACCATAGTGCCTTTGCAGTAGAGGAAGCATGTCCCCTTAGCAAGCTAAACTATTTTGAGTCTATGAAAACAAAATAGAGCTTTCTGTTGTAATTTTGAAGAGTTTCTTTTGGGACATGTTTTAGCTCCTTTTATTCCAAAACTGTGCCTGTCCTGTCTTGTGCTTGACTTATTCCTTCTCCTTCTTTCTTTCCTTCCTTTTTCTCCTTTTTTTTTTTTTTTTGTAAATCAAATCAAAGAAGTTGCATGAAATCAACAGCAAGGGCTGCTTAACCTCCTGTTCTGCAGTGTGATTTCATAGTTACTGGAATGGGCAGCATTCCCTCTCTTTCTCAGATTATTTCAATGGAGGAGGAGGAATTCAGGGAGTAGTTGGGAGGTGAACTTTGTGGTTCCTTGTCAATTCCCTTAGTAGTGTAAGGATTTCATGTGGGTGACTAGTCACTTTGTGAATGATCTGTAGCCAGTTTAAAATCATAGTGTAAAGATTGAAACTCTGCCAGCCACACTTGGCACAACCAGTGGGTTAGGGCTGGAGAGTGCCTCTCTGTTTTATCTTTCAGCACACTCAAAACAGTATCAGCTGCGTTACCACCACTTCAAGCAGAATTTAATAATTTTAACAATAAGCTCTGTATCAGTAAGAATCTAGGCAGGAGACACATACCAGGTATCGTCAGTTCAGTTTAGTCACGTAATCGTGTCCAACTCTTTGTGATCCCTTGCAGCATGCCAGGCTTCCCCGTTTTTCACCATTTCTGGGAGCTTTCTCAAACTCATGTTCGTTGAGTTGGTGACGCCATGCAACCATCTCATCCTCTGTTGTCTCCTTCTCCTTCTGCCTTCTATTTTTTCCTAACATCAAGGTCTTTTCCAGTAAATCGTCTCTTCTCATCAGATGGTCAAAGTATTAGAGTTTCAGCTTTAACATCAGTCCTTTCAATGAATATTCAGGGTTGATTTCCTTCAGGATTGACTGGTTTGGTCTCCTTGCTGTCCAAGGGACTCTCAAGAGTCTTCTCCAACACTACAGTCCGAAGGCATCAATTCTTCAGTGCTCAGCCTTCTTTATGCTCCAACTCTCACATTCATACATGACTACTGGGAAAACCAGGTACCTTAATTGGAAGAATTTAATACAGGGAACTAGTAACAGATGTTGGAACTGCCGAAAGTGTGACAGGGACATGAGATGCACATTAGTGTGAGTTGGAAGCCCGCCTGCTTCTAGATCTCAGTCTGTAGGCACTAAGAGAGTAGATGGTGTTACCAGAACCCAGGGTTGGGGCTACTGAAAACGTAACCAAGGCTGCATAAGAGTGGTGCCACACAGGGCTGGGCCCACAGAGGAGACTCTGCCACAGCAGTCACCTTGAAGCAGAAAGTGGAGTAGGGGGCTTCCCTTGCAGTCTAGTGGTTAAGGCTTTGCCTTCTAATGCAGGGGGAGTGGGCTTGATCACTTGTTAGGGATCTAAGGGGCTTCCCAAGTGATGCTGGTGGTAAAGAATCCACCTGCCAATGCAGGAGACGCCAGTTAGGTCTCTGGGTTGGGGAAGGTCCTCTGAAGTAGGAAATGGCAAATCTGTTCCGGTATTCTTGCCTGGAAAATTTCATGAGCAGAAGAGCCTTGTGGGCTACAATTCATGGGGTTGCAAAGACTCAGGCATGACTGAACGCACACACAAGGAACTAAGATCCTGCATGCCTTACAACCAAACAGCCAACATATAAAACGGAAGCAATAACAAGTTAAATGGTCCATCATGAAAAAAAAAAAATCTTAGTCACGTAATCGTGTCCAACTCTTTGTGATCCCTTGCAGCATGCCAGGCTTCCCCGTTTTTCACCATTTCTGGGAGCTTTCTCAAACTCATGTCCATTGAGTTGGTGAGCCATGCAACCATCTCATCCTCTGTTGTCTCCTTCTCCTTCTGCCTTCTATTTTTTCCTAACATCAAGGTCTTTTCCAGTAAATCGTCTCTTCTCATCAGATGGTCAAAGTATTAGAGTTTCAGCTTTAACATCAGTCCTTTCAATGAATATTCAGGGTTGATTTCCTTCAGGATTGACTGGTTTGGTCTCCTTGCTGTCCAAGGGACTCTCAAGAGTCTTCTCCAACACTACAGTCCGAAGGCATCAATTCTTCAGTGCTCAGCCTTCTTTATGCTCCAACTCTCACATTCATACATGACTACTGGGAAAACCAGGTACCTTAATTGGAAGAATTTAATACAGGGAACTAGTAACAGATGTTGGAACTGCCGAAAGTGTGACAGGGACATGAGATGCACATTAGTGTGAGTTGGAAGCCCGCCTGCTTCTAGATCTCAGTCTGTAGGCACTAAGAGAGTAGATGGTGTTACCAGAACCCAGGGTTGGGGCTACTGAAAACGTAACCAAGGCTGCATAAGAGTGGTGCCACACAGGGCTGGGCCCACAGAGGAGACTCTGCCACAGCAGTCACCTTGAAGCAGAAAGTGGAGTAGGGGGCTTCCCTTGCAGTCTAGTGGTTAAGGCTTTGCCTTCTAATGCAGGGGGAGTGGGCTTGATCACTTGTTAGGGATCTAAGGGGCTTCCCAAGTGATGCTGGTGGTAAAGAATCCACCTGCCAATGCAGGAGACGCCAGTTAGGTCTCTGGGTTGGGGAAGGTCCTCTGAAGTAGGAAATGGCAAATCTGTTCCGGTATTCTTGCCTGGAAAATTTCATGAGCAGAAGAGCCTTGTGGGCTACAATTCATGGGGTTGCAAAGACTCAGGCATGACTGAACGCACACACAAGGAACTAAGATCCTGCATGCCTTACAACCAAACAGCCAACATATAAAACGGAAGCAATAACAAGTTAAATGGTCCATCATGAAAAAAAAAAAATCTTAAAAAAGAGAGGGAAACCCTTGCTCCTCCTCTTCCTTCTTGATCCTTCCTGTCTCCTGCCATCGTTCCCATTCAGTGAGCCTCACTGGAAGTTAATTGGTGAGAACACCTGGGAAATGTAATTGGGATCAGCTTTATGCCACACTCACCAGAGTGGGGAGTGGAAGGCCAAGAGTAGATCTGAGAGAAACAGGCAAAGAACTACTAGTTCATATGCCAGGGAAATAAATCTTATAACAGCATTTATAAATATTGTAGAGCTAAAGAGAAACAACATCATTCTTTTTCTTCCCCCTCCTTCCACCTCAGCCCAGGCATCCTCCCTTGCAGAAAATTGAGAGTGATTCCGCGGGCAACTGAATGTCTGTCTTTTCAGGGTGAATTGTGTTGATGTTGAGTGTTTGTGTGCTCTTCTGAGGAGGACAACAGAGTAGGATTATAAGGCTCAGAATACTCAAGGTTTTTTTTTTTTTTCTCTTGTTGTTGTTAAGTAATTGATTTAGTGGCAAAATCTGACATATCCTGAAGATCCTTAGAATCCTTGGTGCTCCCTCTGTGAGTAGTCATACAGTGAATGGCTCTCAAAGCATCGGTGGATTTGCTTACAGGGTGCCACCCCGAACCCAGCTCGGCGTATTACAAATACAAAGTAAATGTATGGTGTAATAAAGGCTGCCTTTCTGAAATGCAAAATAAAGCCTGCATTCTGAACATAGAATACCCAGGGTATTTGTATAAGGTATGTGGCCCTATATCTTAACATGACAGAGGGAGAATGAATAGAAATGTGGACACTCATAGGCAGCTATTAGGGCAGTGCTGATGGTAAACAGCCCAGCCCCTCTGGAATCATGGAATACCCCAGCTGAATGTGCCCCTGCAGAACTGCCCACTCTTTCTATAGATGAGAAATCTATCACTCAGGCTGGAGACTTGGACAGTATGTCACAGGGTCACCAAAGGGAGAATTGTGAAGCTGGAACTATTGATTGCCCCTTTGCAATGAATGAATTTTAGTGAGTGAATTTTAGGTCTGGTTCTTTGGTTACTTAAACATTTAAATCCTTGGCACTGAGATGGAATGAAGGAAGCCAGAAAATGAAATATATAGGTAAATCTAACCGCTCACACATGCACAGTTCAGATATCTTCTCCTTTGATTTTAAGAGCAGTTCTATCCAATACACAGGAAGGCTATTACTGTCCCCATTTTACAGATGGCCAAACCAAGGAGACTTGGCCAGTAATTCACTCTGAGCCCTGAACTCTCAGAGCCTCAATGGAACATTGGGTTCCTACAGGGCTGTTTTGTAGATCAAAAAGAAGTGATACTTAAGGGGGGGTTCCCTGGTGGTCCAGTGGTTAGGACTCTGTACTTTCATTTACAAGGGAGGTCCCAAGTTCAATCCCAGGTAGAGGGACTAAGATCCCACAAGCCACGTGACATAGCCAGAAAAAAAAGAAAAAAGACACCCACAACCCAATTAGAAGTCAGCCTGGTGCATGCGGGCTTGTGACAAGCCGTGGTTCCATTCTCTCCCCTCAGACAAGTGAAACAGATGGCACAGCACAACAGCTATTTCCTTTGAAAAGGACATGGTTCAGTATAAACAAGAGAGCTCAGGAGTTGAATGATAAAAGCCCTGCTCTCTCCATGCCCTCTTCCCTTTTCTTCAGCCTTCAGAGGAGGGGCTTGAAATCAGTCATTGGCTGTGACCCTCCTATCAGCCACACAGTTCAGGAGACAGTGTTACATTTTGTTGCCTCCAAATCCAGCTGGAAAGGAGACTACCATGGCCACAGACACAATTTGCTGCAGAAAGCAACTTTGTTTCTTACCGGCACCCATGGGACTTGGTCATATTTCAAGTTCGATGGGCACAATAAAATCTTCTTTTTTTCTCTGAATATTTTGCAAGATTAATAAAGCAGCATTCTTTGGGAAGTTTATTAATCCATAACTTACAGAAAACTCTACAGGGAGGAGATATGAGATATGTTCTGTAGGTGAAGACATCAGGCCTGCTTCCCCAACCCCAGAATGGAGTTATGTGTGCATTATTCAACCAGGTGTCTTCTGGGTGCATTCCAGGTCACTAATGTGATGGTGATTTTGTCTTGGGCATGATCTAAACAGCATTTTTAAAAATTTTATTTTAAATTGGAAGGGTGTGAAAGAGTCCACAGTCCTTGGGTTATGATCCTTTCTATCCTCTTGGCTGCATATCAGCTACGTTAGTCATAAAGGCATGCTTCTGCACCAACCCAATTTTCCTTTTAGTGGAAGGCTATTACTGTCCCCATTTTACAGATGGCCAAACCAAGGAGACTTGGCCAGTAATTCACTCTGAGCCCTGAACTCTCAGAGCCTCAATGGAACATTGGGTTCCTACAGGGCTGTTTTGTAGATCAAAAAGAAGTGATACTTAAGGGGGGGTTCCCTGGTGGTCCAGTGGTTAGGACTCTGTACTTTCATTTACAAGGGAGGTCCCAAGTTCAATCCCAGGTAGAGGGACTAAGATCCCACAAGCCACGTGACATAGCCAGAAAAAAAAGAAAAAAGACACCCACAACCCAATTAGAAGTCAGCCTGGTGCATGCGGGCTTGTGACAAGCCGTGGTTCCATTCTCTCCCCTCAGACAAGTGAAACAGATGGCACAGCACAACAGCTATTTCCTTTGAAAAGGACATGGTTCAGTATAAACAAGAGAGCTCAGGAGTTGAATGATAAAAGCCCTGCTCTCTCCATGCCCTCTTCCCTTTTCTTCAGCCTTCAGAGGAGGGGCTTGAAATCAGTCATTGGCTGTGACCCTCCTATCAGCCACACAGTTCAGGAGACAGTGTTACATTTTGTTGCCTCCAAATCCAGCTGGAAAGGAGACTACCATGGCCACAGACACAATTTGCTGCAGAAAGCAACTTTGTTTCTTACCGGCACCCATGGGACTTGGTCATATTTCAAGTTCGATGGGCACAATAAAATCTTCTTTTTCTCTGAATATTTTGCAAGATTAATAAAGCAGCATTCTTTGGGGAAGTTTATTAATCCATAACTTACAGAAAACTCTACAGGGAGGAGATATGAGATATGTTCTGTAGGTGAAGACATCAGGCCTGCTTCCCCCCAACCCCCAGAATGGAGTTATGTGTGCATTATTCAACCAGGTGTCTTCTGGGTGCATTCCAGGTCACTAATGTGATGGTGATTTTGTCTTGGGCATGATCTAAACAGCATTTTTTAAAAAAATTTTATTTTTAAATTGGAAGGGTGTGAAAGAGTCCACAGTCCTTGGGTTATGATCCTTTCTATCCTCTTGGCTGCATATCAGCTACGTTAGTCATAAAGGCATGCTTCTGCACCCAGACTCTTCTGCTGCATGCACTGGGTTTCTGCTCTTTGTCAGTGGAGATGGTGGTGCTGGGAGCAATGGTGACGGTGGGGATGAGGAAGATGATGGGAATGCAGAGGGTAATAGCTCACTCCTTGTAGGAGTGATGATTTATGGGAAAGGGCGTGGGACTCTATCACTTCATCCATTTACTCAACATTTTTGAGCCCTTTCAGGATACAAAGGTGGGCTTCTTCTTTTATCTTTTTTTCTTTTTTTATAAAAAACACACATTTCTTTCTCAAGATCTGAGATGAGTCTAGGTAACAGAAATAAACATATAATAATATAGCAAAGTATGGCCTCCAATAGAATTGGTTGTGATGAAAAATATGATAGAAGGATGGATTTTGCCAGGGTAGGAAAGGGTGAGCATTTTAGCTAAGCATTCAGAAAATGGCTTAGAATTTGCTGGTGTGTCTTTGGTGCAATAACTGTGTTCTGAGAGCTGTGTTGGACATATGGAGTGAACATGAGAGGCTCCAGTTGCCTGTATTATGTATACAGTCCCCTGGGAAAATGGAAAACCATCGAAGGCAGAAGGAAGCACACAGACTGGGGTACCATGACAGAGGGAGAGGTGCGCATTTTGGTGAACAAGGAGCCCTGCATACATTGGTACAAATGGATCACAAAGTGATGGGGTAGCAGGAGCCAGAGAAAGTCAATCTGGGCCAGTAAGTGGGGTCTGTTCATGGAGCTTCTCTTCACCAGATGTTGGGCAGGAGGTTGTGGTTGGGTAGATGGTGGCAAAATAGACTTTGCTTTGTGAAACCTTCTCTGTAATGCCCTCACTTCTCTTGCCTGGGTTCAGAGGGCAGTCTGTGGAGAAATATGGCTGTGTTTATTTAGGCAAAATGAGGACCGCTGGTGTGGTGCGTTTCATGGTCTTTCAGTTGTCTCCTATTAGAAGAACTGCAGGTTCAGATGCCTGCAAGGGCCACACAGTGGAAGTGAGCTGGTGGAATTGTCTGGAGTGAGGGGGGCGGGACGCTGGTGAAGCCATGGTCCCTTGCAAAGTTGACCTCACGTATCAGCTACGTTAGTCATAAAGGCATGCTTCTGCACCCAGACTCTTCTGCTGCATGCACTGGGTTTCTGCTCTTTGTCAGTGGAGATGGTGGTGCTGGGAGCAATGGTGACGGTGGGGATGAGGAAGATGATGGGAATGCAGAGGGTAATAGCTCACTCCTTGTAGGAGTGATGATTTATGGGAAAGGGCGTGGGACTCTATCACTTCATCCATTTACTCAACATTTTTGAGCCCTTTCAGGATACAAAGGTGGGCTTCTTCTTTTATCTTTTTTTCTTTTTTTATAAAAAACACACATTTCTTTCTCAAGATCTGAGATGAGTCTAGGTAACAGAAATAAACATATAATAATATAGCAAAGTATGGCCTCCAATAGAATTGGTTGTGATGAAAAATATGATAGAAGGATGGATTTTGCCAGGGTAGGAAAGGGTGAGCATTTTAGCTAAGCATTCAGAAAATGGCTTAGAATTTGCTGGTGTGTCTTTGGTGCAATAACTGTGTTCTGAGAGCTGTGTTGGACATATGGAGTGAACATGAGAGGCTCCAGTTGCCTGTATTATGTATACAGTCCCCTGGGAAAATGGAAAACCATCGAAGGCAGAAGGAAGCACACAGACTGGGGTACCATGACAGAGGGAGAGGTGCGCATTTTGGTGAACAAGGAGCCCTGCATACATTGGTACAAATGGATCACAAAGTGATGGGGTAGCAGGAGCCAGAGAAAGTCAATCTGGGCCAGTAAGTGGGGTCTGTTCATGGAGCTTCTCTTCACCAGATGTTGGGCAGGAGGTTGTGGTTGGGTAGATGGTGGCAAAATAGACTTTGCTTTGTGAAACCTTCTCTGTAATGCCCTCACTTCTCTTGCCTGGGTTCAGAGGGCAGTCTGTGGAGAAATATGGCTGTGTTTATTTAGGCAAAATGAGGACCGCTGGTGTGGTGCGTTTCATGGTCTTTCAGTTGTCTCCTATTAGAAGAACTGCAGGTTCAGATGCCTGCAAGGGCCACACAGTGGAAGTGAGCTGGTGGAATTGTCTGGAGTGAGGGGGGCGGGACGCTGGTGAAGCCACTGTTCAGCTCCAGCTGAGGGTTGCAATAGGTGAGTGCCAGACCTCACTGTAAAGCACGTCTTCAGTTTTTCAAAGAAAAGTTGGAGACTTTTCTTTAATGAGAAATTTCACTATTGAAGGGGATCCGGCAGGGGTGCTGTGAGATGGCCTGGAGGGATGGGATGGCAGGGGTGGGGGTTTGGGAGGGGGTTGGAGGAGGGATGGGGGCCAGGGATATACTTATGACTAATCTAGGATTATACTTATCTGTAAACAACAAAACACTGTAAAAGTAAAAAGTAAAATAAATTCCACCGTTGAAAATTTTGGGAGTATGATTTAAAATGTGGGACTATGTCAGCAGAAGTTAAATAGCCTGTGGACTTTCAGCTCATAAACTACCCATTGGTGAATTTTGGCCGATTCTTTGTAATTAGTATGTTATTAATATACTAACTACATAAATCTCCCTCAAATGGAAGTTCAGTCGGTATACCGAGGGATAAATTGGGCCATCTTTAGGTAGTGTCTGCCAGACAGTTGAATGGTGGCAATCATTTCTTATTTATTCATGTTCTCTCAGTCACCTTGTTTGTTGCTAACCAGCATCCATGGCAGTTGTGGTGTTTTCTTCGCTGTTTGTTGGGCAGCACAGAGCTTTGTATCTGTCTGTGTCTACAGCTGCCTTAATTAAGCTTGTTATGTGCTGCTACCAAGGCAAATCCCTGTAGTGAGTCAAATGAGTAGTTTTAGGGTCTGAAAATGACAGTGTTCTGTGGCTTTCTCATTCAGGGTTGAGACTCCTAACCACTAAAATATGCACATTTCAAACCAGAGTGAGAACATGAGCAACTTAGTAGTTACAATGGAATTGAATGACTGTCATAAATATTTATTTATCTTTTTCATAGCTGGCATAAAAATGTTAGGATATAAAAAAGTTGTTCAGTATAAAAACAACAGAAAATTCATTGGCTATACATCTCCTGGATGCGTGTGTCTCTTTGGGTTTTCATTAGTGTCTAGCAATATACTTTGAGAAATTAGATTTGAGCCGAAGCTTCAGAAGAATATGAAAGCTTCTCGTGTTCATAATTAACCCGTTTTCAGTGAGGATCCATTGCACACTGCCGTCTCATTTTAACCATATTGTGGCCATGGTCCACTTTTTGAAAGGAAAAGAAATCTGTGTTTATTCAATCTGGAAAACACAAAAATTATAAAAGAGAAAAAAGTCCCTCATGATATTTCTACCCAGAGGCAATCACTGTTAGTGTATTAGCATTATAGAGATAAAGAAGCTGTGTTTTGAGGTCAGAGCAACATGAATTTTAGTCCAGGTGCTTCAGTTTCTTTCCTCTTGAAACCTCTTATTTTTCTCCCATCCAAGTACTAACCAGACTCGACCCTGCTTAGCTTTTGAGATCAGATGAGATTGGGCATATTGAAACCTTTCATTTTTCTCATCTGTGAAATAGAAATAAAAATGATACCTATTTTATCTGCAGTGCTTATTATTAAACCAAATAATGCATATTAAGCATTTAGCACATGACTTGCCATATAGAAAACACTTGAATGTGAGCAATTACATTTTCTTTTTGCTATAAACATTTTAAGTTGTGGAGTTCATAAAAAGTAGCCATCAAAACATTATTTTTTTCTCATAAAAATAAAATGTCTAATGTTTCCATATGTCTTAAAATATACTCTCTAAATGTCCTCTTTCCTAGTGGTACACAGTAGGTTCTGTGTTTTTATATTATTGAAGGATAGTTAATTTATAATGTTGCGTTAGCTTCAGTTGTATAGCAAAGTAATTCAGATGCACACACACACACACACACACACACATATATGTATATATGTATGTTCTTTTTCAGATTCTTTTCCATTATGTTTCAGGATGCTGAATATCAATCTCTGTGCTATACAGTGGTTCTTTGTTGTTCATTTATTTTATACCTAGTAGTGTATCAACCAGTCCCACATTCCTAACTTACCTCTACTTTGCTATTCCATCTTATAACCATAAGCTTCTTTTCTAGTCTGCGAGTCTTCTGCTGTGTTGTAAGTAAGTTCATTTGCCATTTTTTAGACTCCACAGATGAGTGATATTATATGATATTTGTCACTTGGTCTGAATTAATATTGTGATCTCTGGGTCCATCCATGTGAATGCACATGGCATTATTTCAGTCTTTTTTATGGCTGAGTAATATTTCATTGTGCATGTGTACCACATCTTCTTTATCCTTTCCTCTGTCTGTGGACATTTAGGTTGCTTTCATATCTTTAGCTATTGTAAATAGTGCTGCTATGAATATTGGGGTGCGTGTATGTTTTCAGATTAGACTTTTTTCTGGATATATGCCCCGAACTTGGATTTCTAGATGATTTGGCAACTCTATTTTTAGGTTTTAAAGGAGCCTTCCTATTGTTCTCCATAGTGGCTGTATCAGTTTACATTCCCACCAACAGCATAGGAGAGTTCCCCTTTCTCCACATTCTCTTTAGCATTTATTATTTGTAGAACTTTTAATGATGGCCATTCTGACTGGCATGAGGTGATAACTCATTGTAGTTTTTTTTCGTTGTAGTTTTAATTTGCATTTCTCTAATAATTAATGATGTTGAGCATTATTTCACATGCCTCTTGGCTATCACTATGTTTTCTTTGGCGAAATGTCTATATCTGAATGTCCTCTTTACGTTTTATGATATATCATTAACATGCCATGTCAACATTTAGCTTTTACCCTTGCATATTTAAGTTGTTGCTCATTCTTTTTTATTATAAATAATTTTTTGATGAGTATTTCCATTTGTCAGTCTTTTGTGGCAGTTCGATTTTTTCCTTAGTATAGTGACTGCCTCCTCCATCTGGAAATGGGGAGAATTCCCACCAGCATTCTTCACTGAAACTTTTGGCGACGATGGCAGTGGGTCTTTGCACCATCCAGTATAGAAGCCACAAGACATACCTGACTCTCTGCATCTGAATGCTAGTATGACTGAGAAACTGAATTAAAAACTTTTTATTAACATTATTTAATTTTAGTTTAATCTTTCAGGGCTGTTGGCTGACATGCTGGACAGCATGGGGTCATACGGTTCTGGTTCAAAGAGTAGAGTGGACTTAGGCTGGGATTTTGTTCTTTAGGCAGACATCCACAGATGAGTTAGCTTTGTCTTTTGGTCTTTTAATCTCTGATACAGTCTCAGTATGCTGCATTTTCCCTTTCTGTGTGTTTCTTTCTCTTTTTTTTTTTTTTTTTTTTGACAGGAGGTTGGTATAGGGTGCCTCACGTGTCTATTGTCATGTTCAGTTGGACGTGTGAGTTGATTCTTAAATATGGACTGCTTATAGTGACTTCCTTTGAAATAATACAGTATAGAAAGTAGATAAAAAAAGGATGACTTTACTGTGGCAAACCCTGACAAATAGTACATTAACCAGGTGATTGAGGATAATACCAATTAGGGTGAGTTGTGTTAATAGATTTACCTTTGATGTGATGTGATGAAGATGATACTGTACCTCTTCAGTTTTCCTCCCCAGAATATATAACCCCAATCTAATTATGACAAATCCCACTTGAGGGACATTCTGCAAAATACTTGGCCATTACTTCCTAAAGCTGTGGGGGTTATCAAAAATAAGCACCATTGGATAACTGTCACAGTCATGAGTTATAATGGCTAAGTGTTTTGTGATATCATGGGTGAGATTCTAGAACAAGGAACAAGGAGAAGGACATTACATAGCAAGTAACGAAATATTAATAAAATGTGAACTTTTGTTAATAATAATCTACTGGTTCAGCAGTTGGTTCATCAGTTGCAACAAATGTACTAGTGTAAGTGAGTTGAAAATGCTAACTGTGTGGGGACTCTTCAGGTTGCCAGTGACAGGAATCTAGCTTAGTGTGACTGCAGGCTAAATGGGGATTTCTCTGCTCACATAGCTAAGAGTACGTGTGGTCTAGCTGTAGTCATGGTTAGAGATGAGCACCCCATCACCTCTGTTTCCACCTGCCAGCTTGACTTTCTCTGCTCTGGCTTTGTTAGAAGCCTAACAAAACAGTGGCAGAGATGGCCCCCAGCCATCGGAGCTTACATCCTACCAGTTTAGCAACCCTGGCACAAAGGAAGAAGGGTTTTCCGCATCTGAAAGGGGGTTGGTGATCAGTGGACTTACTCTGATCCCTGCATTCATACGGTTCTGGTTCAAAGAGTAGAGTGGACTTAGGCTGGGATTTTGTTCTTTAGGCAGACATCCACAGATGAGTTAGCTTTGTCTTTTGGTCTTTTAATCTCTGATACAGTCTCAGTATGCTGCATTTTCCCTTTCTGTGTGTTTCTTTTTTTTTTTTTTTTTTTGACAGGAGGTTGGTATAGGGTGCCTCACGTGTCTATTGTCATGTTCAGTTGGACGTGTGAGTTGATTCTTAAATATGGACTGCTTATAGTGACTTCCTTTGAAATAATACAGTATAGAAAGTAGATAAAAAAAGGATGACTTTACTGTGGCAAACCCTGACAAATAGTACATTAACCAGGTGATTGAGGATAATACCAATTAGGGTGAGTTGTGTTAATAGATTTACCTTTGATGTGATGTGATGAAGATGATACTGTACCTCTTCAGTTTTCCTCCCCAGAATATATAACCCCAATCTAATTATGACAAATCCCACTTGAGGGACATTCTGCAAAATACTTGGCCATTACTTCCTAAAGCTGTGGGGGTTATCAAAAATAAGCACCATTGGATAACTGTCACAGTCATGAGTTATAATGGCTAAGTGTTTTGTGATATCATGGGTGAGATTCTAGAACAAGGAACAAGGAGAAGGACATTACATAGCAAGTAACGAAATATTAATAAAATGTGAACTTTTGTTAATAATAATCTACTGGTTCAGCAGTTGGTTCATCAGTTGCAACAAATGTACTAGTGTAAGTGAGTTGAAAATGCTAACTGTGTGGGGACTCTTCAGGTTGCCAGTGACAGGAATCTAGCTTAGTGTGACTGCAGGCTAAATGGGGATTTCTCTGCTCACATAGCTAAGAGTACGTGTGGTCTAGCTGTAGTCATGGTTAGAGATGAGCACCCCATCACCTCTGTTTCCACCTGCCAGCTTGACTTTCTCTGCTCTGGCTTTGTTAGAAGCCTAACAAAACAGTGGCAGAGATGGCCCCCAGCCATCGGAGCTTACATCCTACCAGTTTAGCAACCCTGGCACAAAGGAAGAAGGGTTTTCCCAGCAGATCTGCAAAACAGGCTGGAGTTGGTGATCAGTGGACTTACTCTGATCCCTGCATTCATCTCTGTGGTCAGGGCTCGGGAGGTCAAATTCCTTCCCATTGGCCAGTATTGGACCCAAGGACCGCCTCCAGAGCCACAGGGTGGGGTCAGTCAGGCCCACCAAACTGTTGGGTTGGCCAAGGGTTCTTCTGTATTTTTCCATAATACCTTACAGAAAAACCCAAACAAACTTTTTGGCCCACCCAGTACGTACATGGACTGAAACTGAGATGAGATGATTCCTCAGAAGAAAACCAGGGTGGGAAATGTGTACTTGGCAGGCACAGGCTACACTGTTGCTGCTCATTGCACTGTGTCTTTGAAGCATTCTGAGTTCCCTGATTCTCTTAAGAAAAGCCAGTCGAGATTTTCTGGCTTGTGGGTTGCTGTCAGTTCACCTAACTGGCTTCTGTCACTTAACGGGACCATTCTCCTATCTGGAGGAGGGTTCTTAGATGTCTCCCAGGTATGAAAGCACTGGGATCTTGGGATTCTGCCTGGTCTTGCTCTGCCTGTGTTTATGACAGTGTACTCTCTAGATAATTCTTCCTCTCTAGAAGCTGGGTAACTGTGCCCCAGAGAGTTAACAAGGTAAGTAAATCGATGCATCTATTGTGATTAGTTTTCTTTATGAATAAGGTGAAAGATACATTGCCTAAGAAGTGTCTGAATCAAAGCTGATGGGATTTGCATGTCAGACTCCAGGTAATCTAGGAATCTGGTAGCAAGTGGGCACTTCAGTCCCCAGCTGGTGTATTGAAGCAATATCTTGGGACTTAGGAGTGTAATTAAACCATGCCTATTAGTAATTACAAAAAGGGAGACGCACTGCCCTTAAACGTGACTGTAACGTAACAGATCTTCATAAAAGCAGGAAGCTATTTATTTGCATCAGCAAAGTCCATGTAGAA
Source organism: Tragulus kanchil (assembly GCA_022376925.1). Taxonomy (NCBI): domain Eukaryota; kingdom Metazoa; phylum Chordata; class Mammalia; order Artiodactyla; family Tragulidae; genus Tragulus; species Tragulus kanchil. The sequence continues at coordinate 99,853,515 of JAIOJX010000032.1, forward strand.
AATATTTTATTAATACTCCAATTTTCTGATTCAGCCCTTTGTGTGAGAAAAATATGAAATTCAGCCCTTACATCCTACCAGTTTAGCAACCCTGGCACAAAGGAAGAAGGGTTTTCCCAGCAGATCTGCAAAACAGGCTGGAGTTGGTGATCAGTGGACTTACTCTGATCCCTGCATTCATCTCTGTGGTCAGGGCTCGGGAGGTCAAATTCCTTCCCATTGGCCAGTATTGGACCCAAGGACCGCCTCTAGAGCCACAGGGTGGGGTCAGTCAGGCCCACCAAACTGTTGGGTTGGCCAAGGGTTCTTCTGTATTTTTCCATAATACCTTACAGAAAAACCCAAACAAACTTTTTGGCCCACCCAGTACGTACATGGACTGAAACTGAGATGAGATGATTCCTCAGAAGAAAACCAGGGTGGGAAATGTGTACTTGGCAGGCACAGGCTACACTGTTGCTGCTCATTGCACTGTGTCTTTGAAGCATTCTGAGTTCCCCTGATTCTCTTAAGAAAAGCCAGTCGAGATTTTCTGGCTTGTGGGTTGCTGTCAGTTCACCTAACTGGCTTCTGTCACTTAACGGGACCATTCTCCTATCTGGAGGAGGGTTCTTAGATGTCTCCCAGGTATGAAAGCACTGGGATCTTGGGATTCTGCCTGGTCTTGCTCTGCCTGTGTTTATGACAGTGTACTCTCTAGATAATTCTTCCTCTCTAGAAGCTGGGTAACTGTGCCCCAGAGAGTTAACAAGGTAAGTAAATCGATGCATCTATTGTGATTAGTTTTCTTTATGAATAAGGTGAAAGATACATTGCCTAAGAAGTGTCTGAATCAAAGCTGATGGGATTTGCATGTCAGACTCCAGGTAATCTAGGAATCTGGTAGCAAGTGGGCACTTCAGTCCCCAGCTGGTGTATTGAAGCAATATCTTGGGACTTAGGAGTGTAATTAAACCATGCCTATTAGTAATTACAAAAAGGGAGACGCACTGCCCTTAAACGTGACTGTAACGTAACAGATCTTCATAAAAGCAGGAAGCTATTTATTTGCATCAGCAAAGTCCATGTAGAAAATATTTTATTAATACTCCAATTTTCTGATTCAGCCCTTTGTGTGAGAAAAATATGGTGACTTAAACAGTTTCCTTTTTACTGCTTGTGCTCAGACTCATAAGAGAGGTTGAAATTTCATAGCACTATTCATGGCAATTTTCCTTTAAACTCTCCAGCATAAAGTGTATCAGCAAATTAATATTCCCTGCCTGTAAGATGAAATTGACCTCACAGGTATAAGTTCATTTCTTGTCCTAACATCTACTGTACCGTGAAATTAAGGGTCTTTTCCTTATCTATCTATATATTTTTACTTCGTTTTCATTGTGGCAGGAGTGGCCTTAGGGACCTCCATCCAGATATTGTGTCACCCTTAACATATCATCAATTTTTAACTAGTTAGTCATTATTGTGTAAAGATGCAGCCAGTGTCAGGAGCACAATTGGCTTGCTTTTTTTTAGTGCTGTTTTATTCCAGCTGGAGTCATAGACAAGCTCTCTATATGTAAAGGGGGCTGAAAGCATGGAGCCCAGTCTTGGGGAAATTCTGTAGGAACCTCCACTGAGTTGCCTGTGCTGAGTTGCATTACCTGTGCAGGTAAAAGAAATGCTAACAGGCTGTGTAGCAGACGATTCCTAGGACATAATAAGACATATAGGTTATGTGATCAGGTGAGTAAAATGCTCTGGTGTCCTTGAACTACTTATTTGACTTCTCTGGACCTACTCGGCTGAGAAAGAAGACTTCAATGTCTAAGATCCACTAGAGGTGGATCCACTCTTCACTGCAAGTCTCTAATGTTACACATCTGGAATCTTTGTTCATGTGGAATAATACCTAATGACTCTTGTGTTGTTCAGGGATACACACACAGACACACAACACGCACGCACACACACACACACACACACACACACTTGTCTTCTGCCTCAAAAACTCTTCTAGATTCCCTAACCAAGACTCTGTCTCTGTTCTTCTGTACTTTTCACACATGAAATTGTTATCTCAGAACTGGCAGGTTTTGGTGTCTTGGCTGCACTGCAAGGCTGAGTTCCTTGAGTGGAGATGTTTTTTTTTTTTTTTTTTAAATATGTTTTCCCATATATGAAAGGTATTTTGCAATGAGACATACCATAAATATTTTGCAGCCAGATCTTAGGGCTCTTAGAGAGGAAGACAAAAACAAATACAAATATGACTGAAAAGGCAAGGGATTCCTATACAGTTGTAAAATTGCTTAGATATTAATACATAGGCCATGTAAATTCAGTAGTTTCTTAGGGAGATTTCATTTTAATGTATATGAAATGCCGAATGTTTGCAGTCGAGTGGAGAGGTAAATCATTTCATGCCCATAATGAAATCCTTTTATACATTTCCGATTACTCAGCGCCTCATGGTGGAGCTATGCTATGTTACTTCTCATCATGTCAAAATGCAGCCTTTTGGGTGGTAAGGTCATTCTGGTGCTTTTAAGAAAGAAAAGAGAGCTCCCACCATCCTCACCAGGGTTTTGGGGTTTTGAGATTGGCTTCTTTTAGTGCTGTTTTATTCCAGCTGGAGTCATAGACAAGCTCTCTATATGGGGCTGAAAGCATGGAGCCCAGTCTTGGGGAAATTCTGTAGGAACCTCCACTGAGTTGCCTGTGCTGAGTTGCATTACCTGTGCAGGTAAAAGAAATGCTAACAGGCTGTGTAGCAGACGATTCCTAGGACATAATAAGACATATAGGTTATGTGATCAGGTGAGTAAAATGCTCTGGTGTCCTTGAACTACTTATTTGACTTCTCTGGACCTACTCGGCTGAGAAAGAAGACTTCAATGTCTAAGATCCACTAGAGGTGGATCCACTCTTCACTGCAAGTCTCTAATGTTACACATCTGGAATCTTTGTTCATGTGGAATAATACCTAATGACTCTTGTGTTGTTCAGGGATACACACACAGACACACAACACGCACGCACACACACACACACACACACACACACACTTGTCTTCTGCCTCAAAAACTCTTCTAGATTCCCTAACCAAGACTCTGTCTCTGTTCTTCTGTACTTTTCACACATGAAATTGTTATCTCAGAACTGGCAGGTTTTGGTGTCTTGGCTGCACTGCAAGGCTGAGTTCCTTGAGTGGAGATGTTTTTTTTTTTTTTTTTTAAATATGTTTTCCCATATATGAAAGGTATTTTGCAATGAGACATACCATAAATATTTTGCAGCCAGATCTTAGGGCTCTTAGAGAGGAAGACAAAAACAAATACAAATATGACTGAAAAGGCAAGGGATTCCTATACAGTTGTAAAATTGCTTAGATATTAATACATAGGCCATGTAAATTCAGTAGTTTCTTAGGGAGATTTCATTTTAATGTATATGAAATGCCGAATGTTTGCAGTCGAGTGGAGAGGTAAATCATTTCATGCCCATAATGAAATCCTTTTATACATTTCCGATTACTCAGCGCCTCATGGTGGAGCTATGCTATGTTACTTCTCATCATGTCAAAATGCAGCCTTTTGGGTGGTAAGGTCATTCTGGTGCTTTTAAGAAAGAAAAGAGAGCTCCCACCATCCTCACCAGGGTTTTGAGGTTTTGAGATTGTTTTTGCATGGAGAGCCAGTCTGCAGAGAGCAAGACAATGTGAATACATCTCCCCAAATCAATGAAAATTGTGCTGTCCTCTAGAAAATTAGGTTAGAGCCACATCAACATCAGTGCCTAAGACTGAATAAATCCCATTTCGTGATTGCCCCGTGTATGAATTGTGTAATGTGTCTAGATGGGCACGGGCTAAGATTGCCTCTCTCTCTTCGGCATTACTAAATGGTAATGCAGTGGATTCATGTGACGAGAAGTGTCTCAAATAAACAGCCCAGGCTACATGAGGTAATTTCAGGCCCACACTCAGGAAGTCTCCATGGACCAGTGTTAAGAGGTGACTGCTAACCAGAGACAATGGGAAAAAACAGTCTTTGTGGCTTGTACTTTTTTTTTTTTTTAATCTTGCTTAATATAGAGTCATGAGTATGTTGACCATGTTTTTGGAAAGAACCTTTGATTTGCTGCTTCCAGATGAGGGATCCATGGGCAGGTCAGGCATATTTTCATAACTTTTGTACATTCAGCTACTTGAAATAAATGTTTACTAAAGACAGGATAGGCTACCCACTCCAGGATTCTTGGACTTTCCTTGTGGCTCAGCTGGTAAAGAATCTGCCTGCAGTGTGGGAGACATGGGTTTGATCTCTGGGTTAGGAAGACCCCTTGGAAAAGGGAATGGCTACCCACTCTAGTATTCTCGCCTGGAGGATTCCGTGGCCTGTCCATGGGGTTGCATACAGTTGGACACAACTGAGCAATTTTACGTAATGTGCCAAGCACTTCTTTAGATAGAAAGAATGGGACAGTGAGGCTTTCAGAAAGAAAACATTTCCACAAGACTGAAAGCCTGCTGTTTTGTTTTTTTGTTTTTTTGTTTTTTCATTCTACCTTAAGTGTACCTGAAAAATAAAGACTTTGGCATTGATGCATGGTACTGATTTCTTGCACAGACTTACAAACACTGAGAGATGGTGTTTCAGGTGATGGTCATACCAGGAGAGGCACTCTCGCAGGGATGGGACCTTGGAACTGCCAAATGCTGGTGCTGTTTTAAATTTGAAAGAAATGTAAATGGTGACTCCTAAGGCCCTCTTTGCTCCTAATCCAATGTCAACTACTCACACAGTGAGTGCTGGTCCAAGGCAGCCACGTGGTCAGTGAGCGAGTAGCCTAAGCACTGGGGAGGTGAGACAGGCAGTGGTACTCCCACACTGTCCATTTTAAACAGTTATTTATTTTTTTCAGTTCAGGTCTGTCTCCTAACATCTTAGACTTGCTGCATCTTCACTTCTTTGTAGCAAGGCAGGAACCTTGGAGTTAATTGAGTCCATTTGACTTCTTATGGCTTCAGCTAATGTGTATTATTTCTCTGCCTTGAGTATGAATGATGAGCTTTCCTGGGGAAGCAACAATAAATTCCATCCAAGATATGCAGTTTACTAGCTATGTGACCTTGGGTGAATTTCTTTACTTCTCTTAGTCTCACTCTTCTGATCTGTAAAATGGGGGCTTTTAACCTTTCACATTCTTGAATGTATAGATAGGATTCTGATATTTCTGTGCTTGTTAGCCCAGTGAGCTGAGGAGAGGCATTTGGGTCATGGGTGCTTTTATAGGCTACTGGAATTCTCACACTTGGCCCACCTTCTAAACCATATGTATAATATCCAAGTAAATATGCCTGTCAGAGTCCTGATTCATTTCACAAAATGATATAAGCCTAGAATCTCAGGCTTGAGTTAATGTTAAAATGTTGTTTAATTAGGGCAGTCCCCTTTGGAGAACAGAAAGCTATGCTATCTGTCTATTTATCATGCTCTTCTCCTAACTCAGTATTTATTTATCATAAGAATATGCTCTAAGCTTGGTTCTCTGCACTGAGCTAAGAAAACAAAGATAAGATACAGTTTGTCTATAAATCTCTCCTCATTCTCCACAAAGGAAAAAGAAACTTTTACTCCAAGCCAGTTGTTCCTCAATTTACTGCTTTTTGGATTTTGTTTGGCTGGTAAGATGTTTATGGTGAGTTGGCAATCCCAGTAGAAAAGAAGGGAGGACAGGTTTTCTAAGCTCTGACTGTTGCACACATCTTTAGTCACTTACTGTTAACCTAGGAAGGGAGCTGGTAGGAAGACTTGTGGAAAAGCCTCCTTAGAGACAAAAGGCCCACCAGGAGCCAAACAGCATTTCCTGGGATATAGAACTTCAATACTGGATGAGCACGTTCAGAACTCTAACCCACCTTCAAGTCAGTGTTCACGGAAAGTAAAAGGCCACACAGAGAATGCGATGTAATTGGGAACCCCACAGGGAGTGGGACAGAATCCAGGAAGCCTTGAAAAGCCTCAGTGGAGCTGGTCCCCAAGCCCAGTGCCAACATCTCCAGCCTCCCCAACAGAAGCTGGCATACCTGTAGTTAAAACAGTTTGTTTTGAAACAAAGATCAGAGGCATTTGTCTCTGACTTGTAAACATAGAGTGTTTTTGCCTTGCATTTTAAGACAGAAAAGAAATAAATTTTCTTAAAACTCCCAGCTGAAATGTTGGAAGTGGGAAAGGCCATTTGTAGTTGAGAAGTGTGTGAAATGCCAGTTGACATACTGACTGTTTCTCAAGAAGGCTTCTAGAAAGGAGACAAATATTGCAAAACAAACAAAAAATAGTTATGTCACATGCATCATTAAAAACTCATTTTCTACTCAGTTCTCTTATCTTCCTTTTCCCCACCACTGCCTGCCAAGCTCCTCCCCATCCATCAAAGCCCTGGTTCACTGCCCTCCCCTCTCTGAGGGCTTTCTAGGTCTTCATGGACAGCATGGATGGCTCTCCTGATGACACTCCATGGCACCAGCATTAGGTTCCCTCCCTATTCTAGTTGTTAATAAACATGACAGTCACCTCCATAAGTATGTGTCCCAAGCACAGGGACTGTGTCTCTTTATAATCTTCTCCCCTGTCTTCGGACCCTACTCAGAGAGGGAAGGCACTCAGTGATGGTCGTGTAATGAATAAATGGAAAACTCTCAATATCCAGTGCTTCTGGTAAACACAGTCACCGTGTGGACGTCATTTTTGACGAGAACAGCTTCAGCAGGGATTGAGAGAAAGTGTATGACAGCCAGGTTGGCAGATAACATAGAGACCACAGAGCCAGTATGTCAGGCTTAAAACAGATCTTCAGGCCTGAGAAGGGTTGATTGAATCAACCAAGGTAAGGTTTGAAAGAGCAAAATGCAAAGTCTTGGACTTAATGTGCAAACTATTAATATTAATAGCAAAAGAGAATGTAATGGATATCTAGCTGTTCTTAAAGAAGTGGGGGAGGGAGAACTGATTTAAGTTAATACCTGTATGGGTGTGAGAGTTGGGCCCTAAAGAAGGCTGAATGCCCAAGTATTGATGCGTTCAAACTGGTGCTGGAGATGACTCTTGAGAGTCCCTTGGACGTCAAGGAGATCTAACCAGTCCATTCTAAGGAAATAAGCCCTCAATAGTCATCGGAGGGATTGATGCTGAAGCTGAAGCTCCAGTACTTTGGCCACCTGATTTGAGGAGCTGACTCATTGGAAAAGACCTTGACACTGGGAAAGATTGAGGGCTAGAGAATAAGACGGTTGGATGGCATCACTGACTCAATATGCGTGAGTTTGAGCAAACCCCAAGAGATGGTGAAGGACTGGGAAGCCTCATGTGCTGCAGTCGCAAAGGGTCTCATGGGGTCTCAAAGAGACAGGACCTAACCACTAAACAGCAACGAATAGCAGCAACCATACATGTCACCAGTAGGCTCCTTGAAATGCCTGGTGACTCTTGTGGTAGATTAATAGAAGTATTCATTACCTAAAGAAGAAGTTTTGAATTTTCGTCTTTGTTCTCAGGAGGCCAGTCAGAAGTTAAGTAAGGTAGATATATCTGTCTCACATAAACTCCATGAATGTGGCATGGTATCTTTTCTCTCAGCTCCTTTCCTCAGAGCCCTGCAATGGGCACGCAATGTAGTTGGTTAGAAAAATATTGGGAAACAGTAATTGATCACACCAGTGTGTATCTGAAAGAAGAATATTGAATGATCAAAAATAAAACAAAACTGTTCCTCAAACATTAGAGAAGTAATAGAAGCAACCAGAGAGATCTCTACTTTGAAAAATACTCATTGTCAGGGATGGTGTATGGGGGGAAGGTGGAGTGTCATCCCTGTCTTCGAGTATTTTGAACACTGCTATCAGTAAACTTTTTCATAATCTAAAGATCACATTTCCCAAGCCACATTCCAGGAAAAATCAGATCCATAAAAGCTTTCTTTGATCAAATAAGTCTGGGAAACTGCCCATGATGTCTGCCTCTTGCAGGTTCATAATGCACATGTTAAAGAATAGGAGAACTCCCACTGGAAGGAAACACGCTTTAAAACTCAGTGCATTGAGTTTTTTTGACATGGGACCCCTCCCTGTTCTTCTAGAACTACTATTAAAATAGTGTCCATTTTGAACCATGCTGCTCTGAGTGCATGGTCAAGCCCTCCTTTCCAGAAGCAGCTATAAAGAAGATTCGTTGAAAAGCATTTCCTTCTCTCATCTCTAATTCTAAACTAACAAAAGGGGTGAGGTTCGTCCAGCTCAGTCTCTTTTGCTGTTCCTTAAGAAAAGGATAAATCTGAGGCTAGTTCAGGACCTGAAAGTAACCTATTTTGTCAAGGTTTAAGGTTCAGTAAACAGCGATTGAGATCTCTTGTATTTCAGACTACCACAAAAGCTGTTTTTGTACCTCAAGACTAGAGGCTAATGTAATCGTATGTTTCCATCGGTTTTCCGAAGTGCTCTGCTTTCAGCAGTTTGTCTTTGCAACACAAGGCCCACTGGGTCTGCCGTTGATCTGATAGAAAAAGGGGAAAGTAATTTGACCTGTGTTAGTGAAATGATTGCTTTGAATAAAGCTCTACCTGGGTCAGCCCAGAGTCTGGTAAGATCAAAGGCAATGGTCTCAATTGTGTTCTGTCTTTGCACCACCTTTGATAAAGGCAGACAGATACACCCACTCAAATAAGCAAATCACAAGAGGGTGGGACATTGAGAACCACTTGTCTAGGCTAATGGCCAAAGCAGGAAAGGAGTAGGAGCAAATTCTTGAATCAGGTTTCACTCTCATGTGTACACACACACACACACACACACACACACACACTAGGATGTCATCTCTCTATATATATATAATTCAGTCATCTATCTCAGGGGCCGGCAAACTTTTTCTGAAAGGAACCAGTTAGTAAATACTTTTGGCCCAGCAGGCCATGGAGTCTATATAGAGTCTTTGTTGCTGTTCCTTAACTCTGCCTCTATAGCTCAAAAGTAACCATAGACAATACACAAATGAATGTGTTCTGATATGTGTGTGTTCATCACTCAAATCATGTCTGACACTTTGAAACCCCATGGACTGTAGCCTACCAGGCTCCTCTGTCCATAGAATTTTCCAGGCAAGAGTATTGGAGTGGGTTGCCATTTCCTTCTCCAGGGGATCTTCCTTACCCATGGATCAAACCCAGGTCTCCTGCATTACAGGCAGATTCTTTTGTGTCTAAGACTTAACAAAAACAGGCAGCAAACCAAATTTAGCTCACTGGATGGAGTTTGTAGAACCCTAGTCTATCTTGTTGATAATTAATATAAGCACCAGTTATAGGCAGTTTCTGAAATGCTTGCCTGAATCAGATCCTTAGACTGAAGTGGAACTTCAGGAAAACCAAAAGTCTTTTAATGAATCACAATAAGTAATGGTTTACTCTAGACAAGTCATTTTTGCTAGTATTGAGTTGCTGGCTCAGTCTGTAAAGGATCTGCTGCAATGCAGGAGACCCAGGGTGGGGAAGACCCCCTGGAAAAGGAAATGGCAGCCCACTCTAGTATTCTTGCCTGAGAAATCCCATGGACAGAGGAGCCTAGTGGGCTACAGTCCATGGGGATGCAAGAGCTGGATACGGCTTAGGGACTAAACCACCACCATGATTTTAAATCATCATTGAGGTGTCACAGCACCCATTGAGTTAGGTGCTATTATGACCATCTGAATTTTGAGTAAGAATCTGAATTTTGAGTAAGAAACTCAGTCTGAGGAGTTAGCCTGCCAGAGGTCACACGGGGACGATGTGGCTGATCCTCACTGTGCAGCCCCAGGGACTCGTTCCAAGGCCTTTGCTCTTCTTCCAGTGCCAGACTGTCTCTAGGGGTAATGTCGGGAAAAACTGATCTTCCTGGTTAATAGACCAACACAGTGCTCCCTGGACATCACAAAGCTCCCAGGTCTGGAAGATCCTCTTGAGGAGGGCATGGCAGTCCACTCCAGTATTCTTGCCTGAAGAATCCCATAGACAGAGGAGTCTGGAGGGCTGCGGTTCATAGGGTTGCAAAGAGTCAGACATGACTGAAGCAACTTAGCATGTCTCTATAGCTCATGACCTTATTGTCTTCACCTTTGCCTCTCCAGGCCTGTGTGCAGTGTCCTTCAGCCACATAGATCTTCTGGCTGCTTCTGGAACATGCCCAAGCCCTCTCACACATGCAGGTTTTTACTCCATATAAAGGGAGTACATTCTCGGCCATCTTTCCCTTCCTCACCACATATACTTTACTTTCAAGACCCACACAATGTATCTCCTCCTCTTTTTTCTAAAATTCCTCTGAGCAGAGTGAATTCCTATCTGCTTTTTCTTCCAAGAGCTTAGTATAAGCTAAACTTGAAACAAAGAATAAAGATCGTGATTGGAGTTACTTCGGGTATGGACTCTATATTTTACTTTATTTTTTTTAAGTTGACATCTTTGTTTTCTGTTCAGATTTTTTTAAGTGTTTTTTTTTTTTTTTTGGAGGCCTCACCATGTGGCATCCAAGTTCCCCCACTGGGGATTGAACCTACGACCCTTATGGTGGAGTCACAGTGTCTTAACCACTGGAGCACCCTTTTTTTTTGAAATCGGTGTTGTATCTGCCAATGGGGGGTCCCTAAAAGGAAATGGCAGCCCACTCTAGTATTCTTGAGAAATCCCATGGACAGAGGAGCCTAGTGGGCTACAGTCCATGGGGATGCAAGAGCTGGATACGGCTTAGGGACTAAACCACCACCATGATTTTAAATCATCATTGAGGTGTCACAGCACCCATTGAGTTAGGTGCTATTATGACCATCTGAATTTTGAGTAAGAAACTCAGTCTGAGGAGTTAGCCTGCCAGAGGTCACACGGGGACGATGTGGCTGATCCTCACTGTGCAGCCCCAGGGACTCGTTCCAAGGCCTTTGCTCTTCTTCCAGTGCCAGACTGTCTCTAGGGGTAATGTGGGGAAAAAACTGATCTTCCTGGTTAATAGACCAACACAGTGCTCCCTGGACATCACAAAGCTCCCAGGTCTGGAAGATCCTCTTGAGGAGGGCATGGCAGTCCACTCCAGTATTCTTGCCTGAAGAATCCCATAGACAGAGGAGTCTGGAGGGCTGCGGTTCATAGGGTTGCAAAGAGTCAGACATGACTGAAGCAACTTAGCATGTCTCTATAGCTCATGACCTTATTGTCTTCACCTTTGCCTCTCCAGGCCTGTGTGCAGTGTCCTTCAGCCACATAGATCTTCTGGCTGCTTCTGGAACATGCCCAAGCCCTCTCACACATGCAGGTTTTTACTCCATATAAAGGGAGTACATTCTCGGCCATCTTTCCCTTCCTCACCACATATACTTTACTTTCAAGACCCACACAATGTATCTCCTCCTCTTTTTTCTAAAATTCCTCTGAGCAGAGTGAATTCCTATCTGCTTTTTCTTCCAAGAGCTTAGTATAAGCTAAACTTGAAACAAAGAATAAAGATCGTGATTGGAGTTACTTCGGGTATGGACTCTATATTTTACTTTATTTTTTTTAAGTTGACATCTTTGTTTTCTGTTCAGATTTTTTTAAGTGTTTTTTTTTTTTTTTTTGGAGGCCTCACCATGTGGCATCCAAGTTCCCCCACTGGGGATTGAACCTACGACCCTTATGGTGGAGTCACAGTGTCTTAACCACTGGAGCACCTGGGAAGCTGCTGTATTTTACTTTAAAAATGCAGTTTTTCAGCAACTCAAGTTGCATCCTCTGTGTGTACATGTGTGTATTTTTTCCTCTGTCTGTATGGCTGATGAATACTTCACATGTCTTAAATCAAGTTATTTTTACTTACTTGCATCAAGCCATCTCTGGGGTCATGAACTGTTTACCAGCATAGTAAGTGTTCAGTAAATGATGGTTGTTAAGTCAATAAATGAACCATGAAACATTCAGGACCCATGCTCATAGAGATTCAAACTGAACACAATACTTAGAAGCATTCATTAATTGATATTTTGAGTATGCCTCCCATATGCCAAGCGGCGAGCTAGATCTTGAGGGTACAGCAGCCAACTACATGACTTGATTGTTTCTTTTGATTATCTTATATGTGATTGATTCTGTAATAAACACCTGGGAGTTACTGTATTCGTTAGTGCTCCATCCTTTTTACACCACACGTGATGTAGACGTAACAGATGCTTCTGTTGAAACCTCTTCTTTGTTCATGCCTCTCTGAGTGTATTTTGTATCCCTCTTGTCTCTTACCAAGCATAGTATTGAGTTATTTACTTTTGAATTACTGAACATTCTTGAAACTAAAAATGTAGGGCTAGCGTGTTATTTTTTAATGGGTTTTGGCTGTGGGCAGGGAACCTGGGTTAAAATCCCAGCTCTGTCACTCACGGTCTGTGGTAAAGATCAGTGAGTTCCTCCTGCCCAGCAGGAGGAAAAGCGTGGTCACCAGGAACATGAAGAAAGAACTTTAATTATTTGCAGGAAATGATCAGGCAGATCTGTAGAGATGAGAGGAATGCCATTTGAGAGGGTGTGTGAGCCTTGGGGCATGCAGATGTGGCGGGGAAACAGCCACAGCTGGAGAAAGAAAACTGGGTATTTGGTTATCCTGAGAGCAGACATCCTTAATGACACTAGCCATGGACTGTAGTAAGCATGGTAAAATTTTGTGAGCAGAAAATTGGGAAAACACAACAAAAAATGAACTTTCTAAAGGTCGAGCTCGGTTGAAAAATGAAAAGGACCAAAGCTGGCTTTTCTTTATCTTTCTCCTTGATTCCTCCTGATCTCATTCTTGAGGGGACAGTGAAGTTATCTGTACAGGACCCTGGCAAGGGAAGATTTGAAAGGAGAAAGAACTTCATACAGAATAAGGGCTGTGATTCATAAAAGGGTTACACTGACAATAACCAGGCTTGATTAATTGCACCATGGGGATCACTTCAGGACACATGCAGGCAGGACATAAGTGTTCAGGAGTTAGGGAGGTCCAGGTGATGTTCACGTGAGGGGATGAGTCATGGTTATTTTGGTGTCCAATGAGAGCTGCTGGAATCGAAATGAGTATCTTAGCAGTATACTTTTATAGACTTTGTCTGATTTATCCTCTGGAGCCTCCCCATGAGGGTAGATGTTAAAATCTCCATTACAGGCAGAAATTGAGGGCCAAGTTAAATGATTTGTCTGAAGGTCACATGAGTACTGAGTAACATAGATCGAACTTAAATCTCATCAGGCCTTCTGATTCAAACTCCGTATCCTTTTCACTATGATGAGCTTCTGGAGGAATGTTATGGTGCATTTAAGAGGGCCACGCGAGGGCTTTCCTGGTGGTCCAGTGAGTAAAGAGTCTGCCTTGCAGTGCAAGGGGCATCTGTTTCATCCCTGACCTGGGAAGATCCCATGTGCCATGATGCGGCTGGACCAGTGTGTCCAATTATAAGTGGGCACTCTGGAGCGCATGCACCAAGAGCTGGAGTTCTGCAACGAGGGAGGCCACTGCTATGGGGGGCCCACACTGGTCAAAGAGTAAAAAGATGGATGAAAATAAATGGATAAAATAGTCAATTAAAAGAGCCCAAAATTAGAAAAACAACAACAAAAAGATGAGGGCCATGTGGGGCCCAAACCTTTATTGAGTGTCCTGTGACTTGTTAAAGACAATTTGGTATGTGTTAATAGTACTACTTAAAGCAACAGATCACAGAGACAGTATTGGTGTTCAGAGCATTGGCTTTGGGGTTTGCACTCTAGCCCTCCACAAGAAATTGTACGACTTTGAATGAATGAATTTGCATGTTTGTTGCCTTCTTACTGCCTATTGAGGCATAAGTGAGTTAATGTAGCTAAAGAAATCAGAAGGTTTTTGGAGGATGGTGTATTAGCTATTAGTTTTATTGTTCTTTATTGTCATGCTGATTTATATTGGGACAGCTGGGCATCCAACTGAATGTGTCAAGGCAAGTGTAGGACTAGTTACTCAGCTTCCATTTAATTCGAAGAACAATTGAATTATAATTGGCACAGTGTTAGAAATTACCTGTTGGTTCAGAAATGATCTGCGTTATACAGTCCAGGTACTTGCTGGCTCCTGCCTTGTGTCACTTCTCCCTCTCTCCATCTCTTCTTTGTGTCTTTGTTGACTTGACCAGAAGGACGATGGAATGAAAGAGAAGAGATAATAAGCGTTATTGGTGTGGCCAAAGTGTTCACTTGGGTTTTTCATAGGATCTTATAGAAAACCCAAACATAATTTTTGGACAACCCAGTTATCTATCTAAAATGGGCATTCCCAACCCAAGGACTTCATATGCGAGGCATGGCAGCAAGATCTACCATAATGTATTTCCCCTGGCTGTACCCACAAAGTGGTCCAGTGCTCCTGTCTGCGGTGAGCTTAGGTGGTGGAGGGTAGAGGGATGTGCGCTTGCAGTTGGAGGCAGGGACCAGATTCCGGAGTGTCTTGTATTCCCTCCTGGAGAGTTTAGACTCTGTTGAAAAGTCACAGGAAGCTATTGGGGCCTTGTCATCTGGGGAATTAATTGATTGCATTTGCTTTTTGGAATCCGTTGCGAGGGGAGGGTGTGAAGGGCAGATGGAAATTGACAAGAAAGAAGTCAGTGATGTGGGTGATGGGTGTCGAGAGAAATAATTAGGAGCAGAGCCAAGATAGTGACAACGGGAGTGGGGAGAGGGTGAATAGAAATTAGCTTTGAAGGGGAATTTGAATTTGCATGTTTGTTGCCTTAAAGCAACAGATCACAGAGACAGTATTGGTGTTCAGAGCATTGGCTTTGGGGTTTGCACTCTAGCCCTCCACAAGAAATTGTACGACTTTGAATGAATGAATTTGCATGTTTGTTGCCTTCTTACTGCCTATTGAGGCATAAGTGAGTTAATGTAGCTAAAGAAATCAGAAGGTTTTTGGAGGATGGTGTATTAGCTATTAGTTTTATTGTTCTTTATTGTCATGCTGATTTATATTGGGACAGCTGGGCATCCAACTGAATGTGTCAAGGCAAGTGTAGGACTAGTTACTCAGCTTCCATTTAATTCGAAGAACAATTGAATTATAATTGGCACAGTGTTAGAAATTACCTGTTGGTTCAGAAATGATCTGCGTTATACAGTCCAGGTACTTGCTGGCTCCTGCCTTGTGTCACTTCTCCCTCTCTCCATCTCTTCTTTGTGTCTTTGTTGACTTGACCAGAAGGACGATGGAATGAAAGAGAAGAGATAATAAGCGTTATTGGTGTGGCCAAAGTGTTCACTTGGGTTTTTCATAGGATCTTATAGAAAACCCAAACATAATTTTTGGACAACCCAGTTATCTATCTAAAATGGGCATTCCCAACCCAAGGACTTCATATGCGAGGCATGGCAGCAAGATCTACCATAATGTATTTCCCCTGGCTGTACCCACAAAGTGGTCCAGTGCTCCTGTCTGCGGTGAGCTTAGGTGGTGGAGGGTAGAGGGATGTGCGCTTGCAGTTGGAGGCAGGGACCAGATTCCGGAGTGTCTTGTATTCCCTCCTGGAGAGTTTAGACTCTGTTGAAAAGTCACAGGAAGCTATTGGGGCCTTGTCATCTGGGGAATTAATTGATTGCATTTGCTTTTTGGAATCCGTTGCGAGGGGAGGGTGTGAAGGGCAGATGGAAATTGACAAGAAAGAAGTCAGTGATGTGGGTGAGGGGTGTCGGAGAGAAATAATTAGGAGCAGAGCCAAGATAGTGACAACGGGAGTGGGGAGGAGAGGGTGTGTACATTTGGGGTGCAGAAAACAAGGTTCCGACTCTGTCTCCTATTTAAAATAAGATGAAGGGTTCAGGCATGAATTGACAGTTACCCTTGTGGTGTAAAAGGATATCTTTGAAAGTTTTTCTAAAAGGATGACATTAAAAGGAGGCAAGCGCAGCTGGAACAGCTTCAAGGGCCCTGAAGGAAAGAGGGAGCAAAACAGAGCTGGCGACACATTGTTGCAGCAGTCAGAGTGCACAGGGGAAGGAGAAGCTCGTGAGTGGGAGCAAAATTCAGTGAGGATGCGAGGCGAAGGGTCACAGAGAAGGACTATGATACAGTAATGAGGGATAAACAAGGGGCATACGAAGAAAAGCAGAAGCGGAATTGAACTGTGTCTGTGGCGAGCTGGGCACACTTGATCACTTCAGAGAGGGCTGTCTGTCTGAAATGCACAGGAGAGAAAAGAAAGCGGAGGGGAAAAAAGAGCCTTCAGTGAGGAGGCAGAGGCTAAAGCAGACGGAGAGGGCAGGCCAGCTCTAAGTAGAACCATAGTTGTAGAAGGTGGAAAGAGACACAGGAGAGGGGAGGGAGCCTGGAGCTTGGGATGGAGATGGTGAGCAGTCAGAGGCAGCTCGAGAAGGGAGAGGGAGTACAAAGATGCTTTGAGAAGTTGAAGATCTCATCACTCCAGGAAAGAAAACCTGCAAGTGGGCCTGGGAACACGAGGAGCAACAAATTCCAAAGGCCCAAGGAGCTATGGCAAAGGAGAAGCTGTTGTACTTTCAGCACAAGGAACAAGGCTGTCAAGGGTGATGGAGATGTTCCGAGTGAGTCAGGACCACAGGGCTGGCCAGTAGGAGAGAAATTGTCTGGGCATAGGGTTCTTGTTTAATAAACATTGGATGGATGGGTGGAGGGACGTCTCTGTTGACAGATGTCCCATCCTGGGGTATGTCTACTCAGAAGGGGAGGGCGATCACCTGAACGAATGCACGGGACCCACAGGAGAAGCATGGAAGGGGAGATGAGAGGTCTTCACTGCATGACGGGAGAAGTCCTGGTGGGAGGGCGCTCCAGTGGTCCTTTGAGGTCCCGGAAATGGACAGCAGGTAAATCTTGGAAGCTTTGGCTTTGAATCGGTTGTATGACCTGAAGAAGAGGGTGGAGTGGATATATCAGCAGCTGATGGGACAGGGGCTTTATTGTAGAGACCTCATTTCAAACCTGTTCCTTGCTTTTCTAGTGGAGTGACTTGGGGCCGGGCATTTGACCTCAGAGCCTTAGTTTCCTCGTGGGTTTGTAGTGTTATTGTGACATTTAAAAGAGGAATGATGTGTGCGTCCGTGTGTGTGTACACATACATACTGAACATGATCTAGTGAGAGTACATTGTATCACTAAAAACAAAGGTATGAAGTTCAGAAGTCAAAGGTGGCCCAATGACTGTTTCTACTGTTCCTTTTGGATAAGGTGTAATTCTGATACTACTGCTGATGCTAACCCAACAGCCACCTCCTCCTCCTGCTGGGCACCCTTCCTGGGGCATTGCCCTCTGCCCAGCTCCAAGCTGCTCCGTGACACATAGCTTCCCAGTCAGTCCTCATGATGACTTGCAGAGCTGGGTGGTATGATACCCATTTTCCAGATGAGGTAACGGAGGCTCGTGGAGGTTAAATGACTTGCCTGATGTCTCACCTAGTAAGTGGAAGAGCCAGACACACACCCTGGTCGGACTAAATTCAGAGCCTTACTCTCCGTCTGAAAACGTTTGGGGAGGAGAGTAGAGAACTGGATAGGATCCTTAGAAAATATTGTCAGGCCATTCATGCGGATGCCCTGGCTGAGATCCCTGTGCCTCCCCACCCCCTAGCCAGTTCACTAGGAAATTCTCTGTGGCCTCTGGGAGAGAGAGAGCCCCCGTGATCCAAAGGAAGCAGCTCACAACCCTGCTCCTAAAGGAAGAGAGAGCAGGGCTGTTCTGCAGCTTAGCGCTGCGTGGACATCAGGTGTCAGAAGGTGGAAGAGGTAGAACCAGTGGACCGTGTTGGTGGTCTTTCTTCATGGGAGGACTGATGTGGAAGATGACATCCTGTAATGTTAAAAAAGTAGAAAAATTCACCTGCACGGGACCCACAGGAGAAGCATGGAAGGGAGATGAGAGGTCTTCACTCATGACGGAGAAGTCCTGGTGGGAGGGCGCTCCAGTGGTCCTTTGAGGTCCCGGAAATGGACAGCAGGTAAATCTTGGAAGCTTTGGCTTTGAATCGGTTGTATGACCTGAAGAAGAGGGTGGAGTGGATATATCAGCAGCTGATGGGACAGGGGCTTTATTGTAGAGACCTCATTTCAAACCTGTTCCTTGCTTTTCTAGTGGAGTGACTTGGGGCCGGGCATTTGACCTCAGAGCCTTAGTTTCCTCGTGGGTTTGTAGTGTTATTGTGACATTTAAAAGAGGAATGATGTGTGCGTCCGTGTGTGTGTACACATACATACTGAACATGATCTAGTGAGAGTACATTGTATCACTAAAAACAAAGGTATGAAGTTCAGAAGTCAAAGGTGGCCCAATGACTGTTTCTACTGTTCCTTTTGGATAAGGTGTAATTCTGATACTACTGCTGATGCTAACCCAACAGCCACCTCCTCCTCCTGCTGGGCACCCTTCCTGGGGCATTGCCCTCTGCCCAGCTCCAAGCTGCTCCGTGACACATAGCTTCCCAGTCAGTCCTCATGATGACTTGCAGAGCTGGGTGGTATGATACCCATTTTCCAGATGAGGTAACGGAGGCTCGTGGAGGTTAAATGACTTGCCTGATGTCTCACCTAGTAAGTGGAAGAGCCAGACACACACCCTGGTCGGACTAAATTCAGAGCCTTACTCTCCGCCCTGAAAGCGTTTGGGGAGGAGAGTAGAGAACTGGATAGGATCCTTAGAAAATATTGTCAGGCCATTCATGCGGATGCCCTGGCTGAGATCCCTGTGCCTCCCCACCCCCTAGCCAGTTCACTAGGAAATTCTCTGTGGCCTCTGGGAGAGAGAGAGCCCCCGTGATCCAAAGGAAGCAGCTCACAACCCTGCTCCTAAAGGAAGAGAGAGCAGGGCTGTTCTGCAGCTTAGCGCTGCGTGGACATCAGGTGTCAGAAGGTGGAAGAGGTAGAACCAGTGGACCGTGTTGGTGGTCTTTCTTCATGGGAGGACTGATGTGGAAGATGACATCCTGTAATGTTAAAAAGTAGAAAAATTCATACTTGTAAAGAGAAGATGACAAGGAATGAGGCTTCATCTGTGAAGAAGGGGAAAACAGTCTCAGGAGGGAGCACTGAACTGAACGGAGTGACCCTTGGTGACTGGTGTGGTCTTTGTAGTCTCAGTTTGTCCATTTGCAAAGTGAAGGAGTTGATCCATTATGTCTCTAGGGCCCTTTCTAGTTCTCATGGGCTCTATAATACAGAAAATACAGCAGGTTCTAGTCATTCTCTGGTTCTTTTGTCATGAGGTTTTGAGTACCTTGTCCTTAAGTGGTCTCTGTTAAAGCTGGTAGGACTTTTGGGCCATCCTTCTTATGGAGATAAGCTAGGCAGGACCTTTCTTTCAAGGGGCCTAAGTTGTGGAGACAGAAAACACGTGGACATTCTATTGCCCTGTATAATTATAAACTGTCTGACTTACTAGCCTGGAGGCTGTTTGAGAACAGTAGGACTTTGCTTTATCTTTAACCCCTATCCCCACCCCCTGTGTGGAACAGTGCCTGTTAAATGGCTGATGAAAGAGTAAATAAATGGATGAGTACCATCCATACCAGTTACAAACGGCTAACTTCAAATGACACCGCAGTTCAGCTAGGTAGAGCCATCCTTTCTCCTTCATTATGTTGTATATACAGACACCAGGCAAGTCAGTCATTCACATGAGACCTCACAGCCAAGGGGTGACGACACAGTTCACCTCAGAACCTTGACTGTCGCTGACTATAACCCATGCTCTTAACTCTCTGGAATGAGCATCTCAAGAGGAGGCTGAGGACACCGATAAATCCCTCCCAAAGGTAGCAATCTGTAAACCATCTGATTCTTTGGAAGCAAAAGAAAATCAGTGATGAATGAAGCATTGGTGGGCTGTCTCCATGGCACCTTGCCATTCTGGGAACGCCTCTAATGGGAAACGCCACCTTCTGGCTGGAGTTCCATTGTACTTTGTTCTAACCCTGTAACTTTTCAGCCCCTTGTCTTTCTCTTGCCTTGCCTTGAAGCCTGAATTCCACCCTTACCAAGGTTTTTACTCTTTCCCAGAGTTTGTCATGCTGTCTCCTACCTCTGGATTTTGTACTCTTTGAAATGTAATCACAGGTTTTTGTCTCTGACTCCTCAACTCTGTGAGTCTCTTTGTAGGCAGAGACTGCATCTTATCAACTAAGAGCTGGCATATGGTAGGTGCTAAGTAAATGTTTGTTGAATGATTACATTGCAGATGATTCTAAAGGTGGTTTTTCCATGCCCAGAACCTGCATGGAGAAATGAACTTGTGAAGCTCATTTCAGACATATACCTTGTTTAATACAGGCTCAGCCGTGTCTGTGGCCATGAATTTCTCTGCAATTCAGAGGAACTGAAAGGACATAACAAATCCAAGAAGAATTGATGTGAAACGTCCAGATTCAAGGTTGCCCTCCTTCTCCTGTTTCAAAACATAGTACCATATTTTATTTGTGTCGATTTGAATGTTTGAATGGTGGTAATCTATCAGTACTTCATCTGGGCAGGGGGATGCACAGTCCGCCACAGACATACTGCAGAATGGTGTCCTGCAACCACTGTGGACCATGGGCCGTCTGCATGGAGGACCTAGGTGGGACCAGTCTAATCACACAACTCCTTAAGAGCTGAGGAGGTTCCTGGCTGCAAAGAATCAGGGAGATGGCCGTGTGGGAAGGACTCAACCTGCCATTGCTGACTTTGTAGTAGAGATAAGAAGGGGCCACAAGCTAAGGAGTCATTGGCCTCTGGAAGCTAGGAACAGCGAGGAAATGGAACTCTCCATTGGAGGCTCCAAAAGGCAAGGCAGCCCTCTTGACAGTTGATTGTATTTCAGTGAGACTGTTGCTGGACTTCTACAGCACTGGACCTAATCACAGTTGCGTTGTTTGAAGGCATTAACATTTGTGGTCATTTGTTAGGGCAACAGTAGAAAACTAATAGACCACTCAGCAAATATTTGTTGAAAGAATGTACAAGTGAACATCCTGTCAACCCAGATAGGTATGTGTTCGTCCTCATTAAGAGGGAACAGACTCAGCAAGGTGAAGCCACTTGGCCAGTGGCTCAGAGCAGGTGATTGTCTCCATGGCACCTTGCCATTCTGGGAACGCCTCTAATGGGAAACGCCACCTTCTGGCTGGAGTTCCATTGTACTTTGTTCTAACCCTGTAACTTTTCAGCCCTTGTCTTTCTCTTGCCTTGCCTTGAAGCCTGAATTCCACCCTTACCAAGGTTTTTACTCTTTCCCAGAGTTTGTCATGCTGTCTCCTACCTCTGGATTTTGTACTCTTTGAAATGTAATCACAGGTTTTTGTCTCTGACTCCTCAACTCTGTGAGTCTCTTTGTAGGCAGAGACTGCATCTTATCAACTAAGAGCTGGCATATGGTAGGTGCTAAGTAAATGTTTGTTGAATGATTACATTGCAGATGATTCTAAAGGTGGTTTTTCCATGCCCAGAACCTGCATGGAGAAATGAACTTGTGAAGCTCATTTCAGACATATACCTTGTTTAATACAGGCTCAGCCGTGTCTGTGGCCATGAATTTCTCTGCAATTCAGAGGAACTGAAAGGACATAACAAATCCAACGAAGAATTGATGTGAAACATCCAGATTCAAGGTTGCCCTCCTTCTCCTGTTTCAAAACATAGTACCATATTTTATTTGTGTCGATTTGAATGTTTGAATGGTGGTAATCTATCAGTACTTCATCTGGGCAGGGGGATGCACAGTCCGCCACAGACATACTGCAGAATGGTGTCCTGCAACCACTGTGGACCATGGGCCGTCTGCATGGAGGACCTAGGTGGGACCAGTCTAATCACACAACTCCTTAAGAGCTGAGGAGGTTCCTGGCTGCAAAGAATCAGGGAGATGGCCGTGTGGGAAGGACTCAACCTGCCATTGCTGACTTTGTAGTAGAGATAAGAAGGGGCCACAAGCTAAGGAGTCATTGGCCTCTGGAAGCTAGGAACAGCGAGGAAATGGAACTCTCCATTGGAGGCTCCAAAAGGCAAGGCAGCCCTCTTGACAGTTGATTGTATTTCAGTGAGACTGTTGCTGGACTTCTACAGCACTGGACCTAATCACAGTTGCGTTGTTTGAAGGCATTAACATTTGTGGTCATTTGTTAGGGCAACAGTAGAAAACTAATAGACCACTCAGCAAATATTTGTTGAAAGAATGTACAAGTGAACATCCTGTCAACCCAGATAGGTATGTGTTCGTCCTCATTAAGAGGGAACAGACTCAGCAAGGTGAAGCCACTTGGCCAGTGGCTCAGAGCAGGTGATTAGCAGAGTGAGATCTCTGACTCTCAGCCATCTCCCTTGTGAATGTGTGAGGGTGTTCTTTTGCTGTTGATCTTTCCAGCCACACACGGCAAGTTGCCTGTTGGTTCATCCGCAGATGAGGTGGGCAACAGTGTGGGTGTGCCCCTTGGCTGAGAGGAGCAAAAGAAAATGAAAACATTATTACACTTGAGAGGCGTAATGAAAAGCCTCAGCCTCAGAGCACATGCTCTTGACAAACAAACAAACAAGTAAGAGTGCCATCCAACAACTTCTTTGCTGGTACCTACAAGAAGCAGCCACATCTGCCTTCAACATCTCATTTCGGGTCAGGGCATCCCAGGACCAGGGGCTCTTGTTAGATCTGAGAAAGCAGTGAGCTAAAAATTTAATTTCACACCCTTGGATCTGAGAGAAACCTTGAAAGCAGTGCCCAGTTGTTAATATGAAAGGGTTGGTAGGGGCCATGGAGCTGTGAAGGCGTATTCTTTGAGAATGGGGTGTACAGACACCACAGGCTTATTTCAGTGGATTTTGGAGCCTCTGTACATGGCGAACGAGCCAAGACAGATGGTGTGTACAGGAGAAAATAGTGGGGAGGCTGGTTTCCTCATAAAAATTTTCCGTGAAAAGCCTTGCTAGGCTGCAGTGGGGTTGAAGTAACAGAGACCAAGCAAGAGAACACAGTGAGCAATCTGCATGAGTGACATGTACGACTCTGCCACACAAGGCGGTACTTAATCTACAGGCATTGACACATCATCAGTATTTTAAGAGTAACATGTTCTATATAAAAATACTCAAGAGCCTTTTGCTTTATGCTCTGGCCCCCAAAATGATTACACGATCTCCACACCTCGGTGTGAGAAGCCTGGATTGATTGCCCAAGGATTGATTGCCCAAGGCTTGATTCCTGCATTTCTGTTTCTCTCTCATTTGACAGGTAGCAGTATCCATTTGTTCCATTATCTTCCGAGTTTGAATTGGAAAAATAAGCTAAATCAGAGCAGTCTTTCTTGAGTTATAAAACCAGCCATGTGAAGATGCTCTGAATGCTGTTCAGCTTGTACGTAACTAAGAGCCAGCTCCTCATGGTAATTTTGCAGGTGATTAGCCTGTCGCATCGAAGCATCCCTTTGGGAATGACAACGGAACACAAGGTTGTAGGTTTTTTTTGCAATAAGCAGGTTACCCCGGAGGTTTGCTTTCTCTTCCTACCCCTCTTCCTCCTGGAAGTCTCTGAAATGAAAATATTTTAGGAGAGGGACGAAACAAGCTTGGGAGAGGGAGAGGATATTCATAGTCATCAAGTCTTTTCATTTCAGGTGTCATCAGCAGGCTGTTATGCCTATGCTAGGGCTGAGGTATGGAGGAGGACTTAGACATGGCCTCTCTGCTAGGAATGCCCTTTGATTGTGCATTTGACAAATTCTTCTTCATCTTGTGTGTCATAAATCAAAGGCTGCCTCCTCTGTGAAGCCTTTCTTGATTTTTCTCACCAGACACAGACCTTAACTCCTGCTATAAAATGTTCCTTTGTGTGCTTGTCACCAGTTTATGTATTTCACCACTAGACTTAGACCTGTGTGAGCAGAGAGAACTGTTATTTCACATTTGTAACGCTAGTGCTGGTATGCAATAACAACAGTAATAAATACATTCTTGTTATTATTATTAACATTATCATTATGTCACAGGCTTTCTGTCCCACTGTTTGTCTGAATTATCGGAATTGCTATTCACTTATTAAAAACATATTCAGCATGTAGAATCATTTTGCTGTAGAGCAGAAATTAATATAATGTTGTAAATCAACTCTACTTCAATTAAAGAAACAACCTAGACAAAGTCACTTTACCAGAAGTTAGTGTCTTTTAATTATCATCCTGTGATAACAACTGTTTAAAACACTTGTTTACATATATAGAGCATAGCAAAAATAGTTTTTAAGAGTTGTGGTAAACTGATTTCCTCTTATCATATGCATATAAGTTGACTGGCCTAAACTGTTTGGAAATCAGGAGAATACTTTTTTTTAAAGTCTCACGAGGATTTTCTGAGTGCCAGGATATATGAATAACATAGGTATGATTTTTGAAAAACTGTTCCCTCATTTTATAATAGTATGAATCTATACCAAACTAAGAAAAATCAGTATGAAAAGACATAGGGTGTTGTAAGGACAAGGATGGTGTATGATATTTTGGAAAAAGTGTACTAGACAGTATGGTAACATAAATGATTCTGTCGTAGCTGCTGTTTATTAGGACCTACTCTGGACTAGGTGACTTACTTATTTAATACCATATCAGCTTTACAGCAGCATCAAGGAAAGATAAAGCCTAAGAGCTTTAGGTCAGACGGTTTTACTCTTCAGCTTGTTATTAATTTCTCTGGGGATTGATTTCATATCTATAAAATGGAGACATTAATACCTGCTTCACATGGTTGTGGGATACCTGTACAATGGAGACATTAATACCTGCTTCACATGACTGTGGGATTAAATGAAATAGGAACCATGTGTATCACCTCTTAATTGTTGTTTTTTCAGTTGCTAAGTCATGTCTGACTGTAACGCCTTGGACTGCAGCACACCAGGCTTCCCTGTCCTTCACCATCTCCCAGGTTTGCTCAAACTCATGTCCATTGAGTCAGTAATGCCATCCAGCCATCTCACCCTCTGTCACCTCCTTCTCCTCCTGCTCTCAGTCTTTCCCAACATCAACGTCTTTTACAATGAGTCAGCTCTTCGCATCAGGTGGCCAAAGTATTGGAGCTTCAGCTTCAGCATTAGTCCTTCCAATGTGAGTATTCAGGGTTGATTTCCATTAGGATTGACTGGTTTGATCTCCATGCAGTCCAAGAGACTCTCAAGGGTCTTCTCCAGGGCCATAATTCAAAAGCATCAGTTCTTGGTGTTCAACCTTCTTTATGGCCCAATTCTTATATATGTACATGAGTACTGGAAAACCCATAGCCTTCACTATACAGACCTTTATCAGCAAAATTATGTCTTTGCTTTTCAGTACACTGTCTAGGTTTGTCCTAGCCTCTCTTCCAAGGATCAAGCATCTTTTAATTTTGTGCCTTCAGTCCCTGTTCGCAGTGATTTTCTGAGTGCCAGGATATATGAATAACATAGGTATGATTTTTGAAAAACTGTTCCCTCATTTTATAATAGTATGAATCTATACCAAACTAAGAAAATCAGTATGAAAAGACATAGGGTGTTGTAAGGACAAGGATGGTGTATGATATTTTGGAAAAAGTGTACTAGACAGTATGGTAACATAAATGATTCTGTCGTAGCTGCTGTTTATTAGGACCTACTCTGGACTAGGTGACTTACTTATTTAATACCATATCAGCTTTACAGCAGCATCAAGGAAAGATAAAGCCTAAGAGCTTTAGGTCAGACGGTTTTACTCTTCAGCTTGTTATTAATTTCTCTGGGGATTGATTTCATATCTATAAAATGGAGACATTAATACCTGCTTCACATGGTTGTGGGATACCTGTACAATGGAGACATTAATACCTGCTTCACATGACTGTGGGATTAAATGAAATAGGAACCATGTGTATCACCTCTTAATTGTTGTTTTTTCAGTTGCTAAGTCATGTCTGACTGTAACGCCTTGGACTGCAGCACACCAGGCTTCCCTGTCCTTCACCATCTCCCAGGTTTGCTCAAACTCATGTCCATTGAGTCAGTAATGCCATCCAGCCATCTCACCCTCTGTCACCTCCTTCTCCTCCTGCTCTCAGTCTTTCCCAACATCAACGTCTTTTACAATGAGTCAGCTCTTCGCATCAGGTGGCCAAAGTATTGGAGCTTCAGCTTCAGCATTAGTCCTTCCAATGTGAGTATTCAGGGTTGATTTCCATTAGGATTGACTGGTTTGATCTCCATGCAGTCCAAGAGACTCTCAAGGGTCTTCTCCAGGGCCATAATTCAAAAGCATCAGTTCTTGGTGTTCAACCTTCTTTATGGCCCAATTCTTATATATGTACATGAGTACTGGAAAACCCATAGCCTTCACTATACAGACCTTTATCAGCAAAATTATGTCTTTGCTTTTCAGTACACTGTCTAGGTTTGTCCTAGCCTCTCTTCCAAGGATCAAGCATCTTTTAATTTTGTGCCTTCAGTCACTGTTCGCAGTGATTTTTGAGTTCAAATAAATAAAATCTGCCAGTTTCCACTTTTTCCCGTCTATTTGCCATGAAGTGATGGAATGGGATGTTATGATCCTAGTTTTTTGAATATTGAGTTTTAAGCCAGCTTTTTCACTCTCCTCATTTACCCTTACCATGAGGATCTTTAATTCCTCTTTGCTTTCAGCCATAAAGGTGGTGTCATCTGCATATCTGAGGTTATTAATATTTCTCCTGGCAATCTTGATTCTGGCTTGTGATTCATCCAGCCCGGCATTTTGCATAATGTATTCTGCATAGAAGGTAAATAAGCAGAGTGACAATATACAGCCTTTCCGTACTCTTTTCCCAGTTTTGAACCAGTCCATTGTTCCTTGTCTGGGTCTAACTCTTGCTTCCTGACTTGCGTACAGCGCCTCCTAGGTGCACAATATGTTGAATGGTCTTCTCAATCTTGGCACATTTTAACTTATTAACAAAAAATGATGGAAGCAATAACTAGGCTTAAATGAGTGTTTACTATTTACCAAACACTTTTCTGTGAACTTCATGTGGATTTACACGTTAAGTAGTATCACTGTTTCCATTTGGCAGTTGGCAAAACTGGGACCAGAATGGTGAGATAATTTATCCCAAATTAGGTATTCCTGAGTGATGGAGTTCTAAAGCAAGTCTGTGACCTTCACCACAAAGGTTTGATTTCTTGGTTCTATGCCTCAGTATTTTCTATCGGCCATTTTTAGGTATTGGAGCTTCAGCTTCAGCATTAGTCCTTCCAATGTGAGTATTCAGGGTTGATTTCCATTAGGATTGACTGGTTTGATCTCCATGCAGTCCAAGAGACTCTCAAGGGTCTTCTCCAGGGCCATAATTCAAAAGCATCAGTTCTTGGTGTTCAACCTTCTTTATGGCCCAATTCTTATATATGTACATGAGTACTGGAAAACCCATAGCCTTCACTATACAGACCTTTATCAGCAAAATTATGTCTTTGCTTTTCAGTACACTGTCTAGGTTTGTCCTAGCCTCTCTTCCAAGGATCAAGCATCTTTTAATTTTGTGCCTTCAGTCACTGTTCGCAGTGATTTTTGAGTTCAAATAAATAAAATCTGCCAGTTTCCACTTTTTCCCGTCTATTTGCCATGAAGTGATGGAATGGGATGTTATGATCCTAGTTTTTTGAATATTGAGTTTTAAGCCAGCTTTTTCACTCTCCTCATTTACCCTTACCATGAGGATCTTTAATTCCTCTTTGCTTTCAGCCATAAAGGTGGTGTCATCTGCATATCTGAGGTTATTAATATTTCTCCTGGCAATCTTGATTCTGGCTTGTGATTCATCCAGCCCGGCATTTTGCATAATGTATTCTGCATAGAAGGTAAATAAGCAGAGTGACAATATACAGCCTTTCCGTACTCTTTTCCCAGTTTTGAACCAGTCCATTGTTCCTTGTCTGGGTCTAACTCTTGCTTCCTGACTTGCGTACAGCGCCTCCTAGGTGCACAATATGTTGAATGGTCTTCTCAATCTTGGCACATTTTAACTTATTAACAAAAAATGATGGAAGCAATAACTAGGCTTAAATGAGTGTTTACTATTTACCAAACACTTTTCTGTGAACTTCATGTGGATTTACACGTTAAGTAGTATCACTGTTTCCATTTGGCAGTTGGAAAAACTGGGACCAGAATGGTGAGATAATTTATCCCAAATTAGGTATTCCTGAGTGATGGAGTTCTAAAGCAAGTCTGTGACCTTCACCACAAAGGTTTGATTTCTTGGTTCTATGCCTCAGTATCTCTGTTTGCTCAATGGAGTCAGTGATGTCAATGTGTGACTTGGAGATTCACCTTTATCCAATGAGTGATGCTTAATTTATCCTCATTTTGCGTGATTTGGGACGGGGTTGTTCCAGCTGGTGAATTAAGGAGACAGCACTGTTTTTCCCTGGGGGCACTGCTTGTGGAGGTCTCACGTCTGTTTCCAACCATAGGAAGCAGTTGCTAACGGGTAGTGATCACGCTGTCACTAAAGCAGCTAAGCCATTCCTGGGGCAGAAGATCCAGTCTGTCTTTATTCTAAAAAATGTTTATTGCAAACCTGCTTGTGAGCCGTAG
Source organism: Tragulus kanchil (assembly GCA_022376925.1). Taxonomy (NCBI): domain Eukaryota; kingdom Metazoa; phylum Chordata; class Mammalia; order Artiodactyla; family Tragulidae; genus Tragulus; species Tragulus kanchil. Next base: position 99,882,102 of record JAIOJX010000032.1, read on the forward strand.
TATTAATTTCATTCTGAGTATGTGATTTTTGCTTTGTAGCCTCATTAGGTATGTTGGTTCATCCTTAGTCTGGAAGAGAGGTTTGGGCAAATAACTCCTGGCTTCAGAGCTTCAGATGCAATGAAATGTGATGGAGCTCATAAATCTATCTCCTATTTTAAGGGATCTTAAAGATCATATACATCACATGTTTTCTTTTTGCTTATTTGTTTTGTATGTTAAGCAGTGAGATTCCATCCATAACTCTATTCTATGAAATTGGTAAAGACCTGGAAAGGGTTCTCAGCTAGCAGCCCCTCCTTACAACCTCCTCACCCTCACCTTCAGAGACCCTCCTGATAGGCCCTGAGACAACTGCACAAAATCACCCTCAGGGGGCTTCCCTGGTGGTCTAGTGGATAAGGACACCACCTTGCAGTGCAAGGGGTGCCAGTTCAATCCCTGGCCTGGGTAGATTCCATGTGCCATGGAGCGGCTGGACCAATGTGTCCAACTACCGAGCCAGAGCTCTGGAGTGCATGCACCCACAGCTGGTGCTCTGCAGCAAGAGAGGCCACTGCGATGGGAGGCCCACACGGGCCAAAGAACAAAGATGGATGATACTAGACAAATGAAAGACCAGTGGAAGTGGCCTGCCCAGCCCCCTCCCTCCCCACCCCTGCCAAAATAAATAAATAAATAAATGATTAAAAAAATATATCACCCTCAGGCCACGCATGTCACAGTGTGGAAACTCCAGATGAGTTTCAGCCCCCAAGAAGCATAGCTCGGCTGGCGACAGAGGCAGTGTGGCGAAGCAGGGTTTTTTTGACATTTCTTCCAGTGAGCTTCTCATTCTTCCAGCATTCATTTACTTTACAAGGGAAGCTAATCAAAGGTAGAAAATGCTTCAAGTAGCGACCATTTCAGTAAAGCAGTGACAGCCTCACATGTTCCCCTTTTGGGTTCATGAAAAAGGCTGTTAAACATATGTTCTTAACCCACCTCCAAGTTGCTGAGGCATGCTGTGCCGTGATGCCAAAGTCAGTGCATCCCAGTGACTCCGTCTCCCTAATGCATTGCTAAAAATACGGAAACTCACATGAAAGCATATGTTGCCGTTCGCCTTTGATTTGGGCACAGATCATCCAAGTGTGAAAACAGAATGAGTCGCGCCCTCCTCCTCGTGCTCGGATTTTGCACATCTGCACTGTACTTAGGGGGGCAATTATAACTTACATTTTATAGGGCATGGCAGTTTCGGAAAGACACTTAATACCCAATATCTCATGTGATGATTAGGGGAGACGTTTCAGTGTAGGCAGAGTTATGTGACTTTGTTTATACCCATTTCGGAGTTGAGAAGGCCATTTAGACTTGAGCCTCCTGTGCCCCAGGATTTTCAACAAGGTCTTCAACTCTAAAACTGTTCTCGTTACTTTGCTGGTGGCCTCCCTCTCATTTTTACGCTGCGGTGGAATGTTCCCAGTTTCTGTTGTTGTTGCCAAACTCACCTTGTGACGGTGAGTGATGACATCATGGCTATTTCAGTTGTTAATTATGGGGAGACACTTGCTCTCTGGCAGAGGAGCTGCAGATGTGCAATGCCAGGATGGAATTGTTTTCAAAGATTTGGGGGAGTGTGCTGAACATCGTCCGTTTGTCCCACTGGGTCCTGCCTCCACCCCGCTCTGGGTTCTGGGAGGTGGACCTCTGCAGCTCTGTGAACATGCCAGTCTCTGGCTTCTGTTTTGTTTGGTGGGTGCCTACATGAGTCGGAGGCTGATGAAAGGCCCTGAGTAAGGATGGGGACTTGATTCTCCATCTCTCCCCCTTCAGGCTCACTGCAGGCTGGCTGTTTGTTCCACCAGAGGCCACAAACCCATAGAATGACCTTCTCCACCAAGCCTCTTGGTATGAAGTTCTAGTAACCACTCCCCCATCCCTTCAAGCTTTGGGGTTGTAGCAGCTCCTCAAGAACAGCCCCTAGCCCTACTGTCCTGCCCTGTCCCCTTGTGGATTCCCTGTAGGGTTACATGTACCTTTGCACTTAGTCTTTCTGTCACCTGCTATGGTCACCCAATGTGAGGAGGTCTGCACCCCTAGAGATACTGAAAAGGCTGTTAAACTTTTAACCCACCTCCAAGTTGCTGAGGCATGCTGTGCCGTGATGCCAAAGTCAGTGCATCCCAGTGACTCGTCTCCCTAATGCATTGCTAAAAATACGGAAACTCACATGAAAGCATATGTTGCCGTTCGCCTTTGATTTGGGCACAGATCATCCAAGTGTGAAAACAGAATGAGTCGCGCCCTCCTCCTCGTGCTCGGATTTTGCACATCTGCACTGTACTTAGGGGGGCAATTATAACTTACATTTTATAGGGCATGGCAGTTTCGGAAAGACACTTAATACCCAATATCTCATGTGATGATTAGGGGAGACGTTTCAGTGTAGGCAGAGTTATGTGACTTTGTTTATACCCATTTCGGAGTTGAGAAGGCCATTTAGACTTGAGCCTCCTGTGCCCCAGGATTTTCAACAAGGTCTTCAACTCTAAAACTGTTCTCGTTACTTTGCTGGTGGCCTCCCTCTCATTTTTACGCTGCGGTGGAATGTTCCCAGTTTCTGTTGTTGTTGCCAAACTCACCTTGTGACGGTGAGTGATGACATCATGGCTATTTCAGTTGTTAATTATGGGGAGACACTTGCTCTCTGGCAGAGGAGCTGCAGATGTGCAATGCCAGGATGGAATTGTTTTCAAAGATTTGGGGGAGTGTGCTGAACATCGTCCGTTTGTCCCACTGGGTCCTGCCTCCACCCCGCTCTGGGTTCTGGGAGGTGGACCTCTGCAGCTCTGTGAACATGCCAGTCTCTGGCTTCTGTTTTGTTTGGTGGGTGCCTACATGAGTCGGAGGCTGATGAAAGGCCCTGAGTAAGGATGGGGACTTGATTCTCCATCTCTCCCCCTTCAGGCTCACTGCAGGCTGGCTGTTTGTTCCACCAGAGGCCACAAACCCATAGAATGACCTTCTCCACCAAGCCTCTTGGTATGAAGTTCTAGTAACCACTCCCCCATCCCTTCAAGCTTTGGGGTTGTAGCAGCTCCTCAAGAACAGCCCCTAGCCCTACTGTCCTGCCCTGTCCCCTTGTGGATTCCCTGTAGGGTTACATGTACCTTTGCACTTAGTCTTTCTGTCACCTGCTATGGTCACCCAATGTGAGGAGGTCTGCTAGACTTTGCTGGGCCTTGACTGCCAGAGATTTCTTACATAACATAGCATCAACTATAATGGTTTATATTTTGAGTCTTTGAGTCACTAAGAGGGAAGTTTTACTGGGCAAAAGTCCCCTACATTACCTTCTAGGTAAATTCCCTATTCCTAACTTTCAAATACACCATTGGCAGTAACTAAAGTTGAAGACTATATATGTGGATGCCTATGATTCTTAGATTTTATATGGATACAGATCACTAAGCAGAGGGGATTGTCAGAATTGTCAGTTACTGGGTACCTTTCCCTGAAGAATCTGACCTGTGGACAAGGATTGGGGCTCCAGTGACTTCATTTTTAACAAGACCTGCTGGTGAATTTGCTGTTGGTAGACCCTAGACCACCTTTGAGAAACACTTCAGTAATACTGCTTACCAGTTTTTGGCCTTTTAACTCTATCAGATTCCATAATCAAGTTCATGTCTTCCAGGTGGACTTCACATAATTCCCTGAGATTCTGCGTTCTTGCGGGTGTATCTGCATGTGTGCACGTGCTTAAGGGAAATTTTGTCGAAAAGAACATTAAGTTAGCTAGTGCCCTGTCTTTTCCCTTAATAAAACTAGTTGATGATGGTAGTTTCTCAGTAGACTTTGTGTTTTGATGAGCCTCTTTGTCTTAGAACAGTTTTGTATTTCTCCATCCATCTGTCCATTCACTCATTCATGACCCATGTATTGAGCATCTACTATATGCCAGATACTTTGGTAGGTACCAGAGTTTAGAAGAAGCTGTCCCTGTCTTCAAGAAGCTCACAAGTAGCTGAAAGCAACCATGTGGAAAATGGCTATTCATTTATTCATCCATCAGATTTTTTATAAATGCCAGGAGTGTTTGGGGCCCTGGGGATACAGTGATCTTGGTATGAAGTTCTAGTAACCACTCCCCCATCCCTTCAAGCTTTGGGGTTGTAGCAGCTCCTCAAGAACAGCCCCTAGCCCTACTGTCCTGCCCTGTCCCCTTGTGGATTCCCTGTAGGGTTACATGTACCTTTGCACTTAGTCTTTCTGTCACCTGCTATGGTCACCCAATGTGAGGAGGTCTGCTAGACTTTGCTGGGCCTTGACTGCCAGAGATTTCTTACATAACATAGCATCAACTATAATGGTTTATATTTTGAGTCTTTGAGTCACTAAGAGGGAAGTTTTACTGGGCAAAAGTCCCCTACATTACCTTCTAGGTAAATTCCCTATTCCTAACTTTCAAATACACCATTGGCAGTAACTAAAGTTGAAGACTATATATGTGGATGCCTATGATTCTTAGATTTTATATGGATACAGATCACTAAGCAGAGGGGATTGTCAGAATTGTCAGTTACTGGGTACCTTTCCCTGAAGAATCTGACCTGTGGACAAGGATTGGGGCTCCAGTGACTTCATTTTTAACAAGACCTGCTGGTGAATTTGCTGTTGGTAGACCCTAGACCACCTTTGAGAAACACTTCAGTAATACTGCTTACCAGTTTTTGGCCTTTTAACTCTATCAGATTCCATAATCAAGTTCATGTCTTCCAGGTGGACTTCACATAATTCCCTGAGATTCTGCGTTCTTGCGGGTGTATCTGCATGTGTGCACGTGCTTAAGGGAAATTTTGTCGAAAAGAACATTAAGTTAGCTAGTGCCCTGTCTTTTCCCTTAATAAAACTAGTTGATGATGGTAGTTTCTCAGTAGACTTTGTGTTTTGATGAGCCTCTTTGTCTTAGAACAGTTTTGTATTTCTCCATCCATCTGTCCATTCACTCATTCATGACCCATGTATTGAGCATCTACTATATGCCAGATACTTTGGTAGGTACCAGAGTTTAGAAGAAGCTGTCCCTGTCTTCAAGAAGCTCACAAGTAGCTGAAAGCAACCATGTGGAAAATGGCTATTCATTTATTCATCCATCAGATATTTATTGAGTCAGCGACTCAATAAATGCCAGGAGTGTTTGGGGCCCTGGGGATACAGTGATGAGTAAAACAGTCCAGCATCCCTGTGTTCATGGAGTTCAAACATTTGCAGTTTATACTGATTCTCTATAAGTAGACTGTATGGTGAGAAACAAAGGATGGAGTTTTTCCTCACACCTACAGGGGGCTAATGGACCTTCCCAAGCTCGAGCAGTGTAGGCTTTATTCCACCAGGCAGTACCAGCCTCCTGTGACAGTTCCCAGCAGTGAGTGAGACCAGACCAAAGGAGTGTGAATCTCTGACCTTTGATCCAATCACTGTAAATATCTGATGGCAGATTAGAGAAACCCAGGCCTGGGAGTAAAATGGGCCCAACCAGCAGCTGCATGCTTCAAAGCTGCAGTGCTTTGCCGCCAACTGTGGCAAAGCTGTTTATATTGGGAAATTGTTAAGAAAAGTAGCAGATTTTCTGGGTAGGGTGGACGTGGAAGGCAAGATGGTAGAGTTACAAAGGGGACACTGGACTTTCTGTGTTACTGTTGGACCACTTGCAGTCCACCCCTCCCCATGCTTCATTTATTCCTCTGTTAGCACACTCATCATGGTGTGTGACATCCGTGTCCCTGCCTCCACACTTATATAAACTCTCGAAAGACTGGGGCCATGATCAGGTCATCTTTCTATCCCTGGAAGCTACAGAAGGTGGTACATAAAACATCAGTTGAATGAAGATAATGGATAGAACAGCTCCTTATTCAATACCTTCTGTCTTGCGGGTACTGTGTTAGATTCAAAGGAGGTGGAAGTGAGTACCTGCAGGTAACTTCAGCCCTACTGGCAGGGTCCTCAGGGTGATGGCAGAGATCACAGGAGCTGCTGTCACCTCTGGGACAGCCTAGTGTGGTGGTTGAGGAGGGGATGGGGCTGAGTGGTCCAGAGTTTTGGGCTCTTGAGTCAAGTGGCTTGAATTCAATACTTGCTTTGAATATTTGCTAGGTCTTGGGACTGGCCATGTGGCATATTCTTGTCTGTGCCTCAGTTTCCCTGTCTGACCAGCCTCCTAGGGGTCTGATAGGATAAAATGTGCAAATCTACATAGAGACCTTAGTGTAGTACCTGGGAGAGAGCAAGTCCTAAGAATTTGGAAGCATTTCTACTATAGACAGAATCTTGTAATCTCCCCACCAAGTCATGTTTGATACCTGACCCCTAGTGTGATATTTGGACGGGTAGTGGTTTATACTTGATTCTCTATAAGTAGACTGTATGGTGAGAAACAAAGGATGGAGTTTTTCCTCACACCTACAGGGGGCTAATGGACCTTCCCAAGCTCGAGCAGTGTAGGCTTTATTCCACCAGGCAGTACCAGCCTCCTGTGACAGTTCCCAGCAGTGAGTGAGACCAGACCAAAGGAGTGTGAATCTCTGACCTTTGATCCAATCACTGTAAATATCTGATGGCAGATTAGAGAAACCCAGGCCTGGGAGTAAAATGGGCCCAACCAGCAGCTGCATGCTTCAAAGCTGCAGTGCTTTGCCGCCAACTGTGGCAAAGCTGTTTATATTGGGAAATTGTTAAGAAAAGTAGCAGATTTTCTGGGTAGGGTGGACGTGGAAGGCAAGATGGTAGAGTTACAAAGGGGACACTGGACTTTCTGTGTTACTGTTGGACCACTTGCAGTCCACCCCTCCCCATGCTTCATTTATTCCTCTGTTAGCACACTCATCATGGTGTGTGACATCCGTGTCCCTGCCTCCACACTTATATAAACTCTCGAAAGACTGGGGCCATGATCAGGTCATCTTTCTATCCCTGGAAGCTACAGAAGGTGGTACATAAAACATCAGTTGAATGAAGATAATGGATAGAACAGCTCCTTATTCAATACCTTCTGTCTTGCGGGTACTGTGTTAGATTCAAAGGAGGTGGAAGTGAGTACCTGCAGGTAACTTCAGCCCTACTGGCAGGGTCCTCAGGGTGATGGCAGAGATCACAGGAGCTGCTGTCACCTCTGGGACAGCCTAGTGTGGTGGTTGAGGAGGGGATGGGGCTGAGTGGTCCAGAGTTTTGGGCTCTTGAGTCAAGTGGCTTGAATTCAATACTTGCTTTGAATATTTGCTAGGTCTTGGGACTGGCCATGTGGCATATTCTTGTCTGTGCCTCAGTTTCCCTGTCTGACCAGCCTCCTAGGGGTCTGATAGGATAAAATGTGCAAATCTACATAGAGACCTTAGTGTAGTACCTGGGAGAGAGCAAGTCCTAAGAATTTGGAAGCATTTCTACTATAGACAGAATCTTGTACTCTCCCCACCAAGTCATGTTTGATACCTGACCCCTAGTGTGATATTTGGACGTGGGACTTTGGCTTGGTAGTTGGGTCATGAAGGTGGAACCCTGATGACTGAGATTTGTGCCTTTAACTAAGAGGCCCCAGAAAGATGCGTGTCCCCTTTCTGCAGGTGAGGACACAGCAAAAAGACAGACTGCCCACTCACTAGAAAGGGAACCTGTCAGACACCACATTTACTGGTGGTGTCTTGAGCTTGCAACTTCTTTCTTCTGTGAGAAATAAATTTCTGTTGTTTAAGCCATGCAGTCTCTGGTGCTGTATTATAGCATCCTGAGCAGACCAGCACAATGGCCTTTGTCAGCAGAATTGGAAGTAGGTCTCACCTCTGCAACTTCCTGTCTCTGTGGCCTGAGGCAAGGATGTCACCTCAGTCTCCACCACTCCTTAAGAGGTGCTCACCATGTCGCAGGCCTTGAGGGACAGTTCTAAGGGCCAGAACTTAGCATGGTAGTAAGGATTAATATCAATCATAGAATAATCTGTTTGTTCATTCATTCAACATGTGTTTACTGTTACAGTTTTTATTGATTGGTTGGTTTGTGTGTTTTACTTTGTCATGAGTACACTGGGCAAACTTTAGGAGATAGTGAGGGCCAGGGAGGCCTGGTGTGCTGCAGTCCATAGGGTTGCTAAGAGTCAGACATAACTTTGTGAATGAATAACAACAAAAACGGACTCCTTAGCTGTGGTGGAGAAAATGAGTGGGAGAAGATACAGCCACCTGCATGCATAAAGGGATTCTCTTAGGGTAGGTTTGAGACTAAGCCAACGGGAACCCCTTTGTCCCCATCAGCTGCTGCATGTGCCATCCTGTGACATAGCCAAGGATAAAAGGGTCTATCAGGGTGACGGAACACCCCCTAAATGAAGGTACCATCATTTCAGATTAGTATCTCCAAAACCAAGCAGAACTCTGTGACCTGGGACAGAGTGGCAACTCATAGCAGGACCTACCTACTACCTACTAAGAGATGGGATGCTGAGCCCTGTGGGAATTTAGGGAGGACTTTCAGCCTTCCAGCCCTAATAGGCGGGCTTGTAGCTACACTCCCAGGATGAGGCAGAGCCCCCCAAGTGCTGGCTGTATATTAAATCTTCTGCAATAAATACTATGCACAGGCCAGTTCCAAATCAATTACATCATCTCGGGAAGTGTAATTTAGGTGTTGGATGAAAGATCCCTAAGGAACTCTAATGTGCCGTCAGGGTTGATACCTACCCAGGCGGAACCTTCAGTGGGACCCAGGTTGTCTGATTTGAGAGGAGAGGCTAAAGAGCCGATGCGGTCAGAGGCTGTGGAGAGAATCGGCCGTGTCTCTCGGAAAGGTTAAAGCTCTTTGCAACTTAAAAACTTCATTTTTTATTTCCAAATAATGCAGCCCTGAATTTAGTCAACGTCATTGGGAAGGCGATTTGCCCTGGGATAAATTTCTTTTTGTGTCAAATATTAGCGGTATGGCAATTTGTATGATCATTTACTTCCATCAAAAGTTTGCTTTCCAGGCAAGAAATAATACTATTGTTAATTTAGATGTTTAAAACAAATTAATAAAGGTTTACATGTTCTTGATTTATCAGTGATTCATGCATTGAAACGACAAAACTTTGTTCTGTTAGGTGATCCATATTATAATGGCTTTGATAAAAATGCGTATCTGTCCTTAGGACTTTTGTGTTGCTTTTCTTGTTCACTTTCTGCCAAAATCTTTAGCCTTACCATCAATCATAAAATAATTCACTTGTTCACTCAATCAACAAATGTTTACTTTTAAAAGTGTTGGTTGGTTGGATGCTTCCTGTGTTTTAATTTGTCACGAATATACTTAGCATGCCTGTGTCAGCACATTCAAATACCTGGAAAGGAACTTGTCTTCCTGGGCATGCGATAGCAAGGCTTTTCAAGCCAGAATTTTACTCAGTTTAGAAAAAAAAGCACATACTGCTTTTTTTCTTTTTTTTTTTTTCCTATGGGATATGCTTCTTGAAGGGGTCTGAATAGGCTGCAAAAATTATATCGAGTTCTTTAATATTCCTTTAAGTACCTTCTGGTGTGCGTTTCCGAATGGTGCTGCTTTAAATGAAGGTACCATCATTTCAGATTAGTATCTCCAAAACCAAGCAGAACTCTGTGACCTGGGACAGAGTGGCAACTCATAGCAGGACCTACCTACTACCTACTAAGAGATGGGATGCTGAGCCCTGTGGGAATTTAGGAGGACTTTCAGCCTTCCAGCCCTAATAGGCGGGCTTGTAGCTACACTCCCAGGATGAGGCAGAGCCCCCCAAGTGCTGGCTGTATATTAAATCTTCTGCAATAAATACTATGCACAGGCCAGTTCCAAATCAATTACATCATCTCGGGAAGTGTAATTTAGGTGTTGGATGAAAGATCCCTAAGGAACTCTAATGTGCCGTCAGGGTTGATACCTACCCAGGCGGAACCTTCAGTGGGACCCAGGTTGTCTGATTTGAGAGGAGAGGCTAAAGAGCCGATGCGGTCAGAGGCTGTGGAGAGAATCGGCCGTGTCTCTCGGAAAGGTTAAAGCTCTTTGCAACTTAAAAACTTCATTTTTTATTTCCAAATAATGCAGCCCTGAATTTAGTCAACGTCATTGGGAAGGCGATTTGCCCTGGGATAAATTTCTTTTGTATCAAATATTAGCGGTATGGCAATTTGTATGATCATTTACTTCCATCAAAAGTTTGCTTTCCAGGCAAGAAATAATACTATTGTTAATTTAGATGTTTAAAACAAATTAATAAAGGTTTACATGTTCTTGATTTATCAGTGATTCATGCATTGAAACGACAAAACTTTGTTCTGTTAGGTGATCCATATTATAATGGCTTTGATAAAAATGCGTATCTGTCCTTAGGACTTTTGTGTTGCTTTTCTTGTTCACTTTCTGCCAAAATCTTTAGCCTTACCATCAATCATAAAATAATTCACTTGTTCACTCAATCAACAAATGTTTACTTTTAAAAGTGTTGGTTGGTTGGATGCTTCCTGTGTTTTAATTTGTCACGAATATACTTAGCATGCCTGTGTCAGCACATTCAAATACCTGGAAAGGAACTTGTCTTCCTGGGCATGCGATAGCAAGGCTTTTCAAGCCAGAATTTTACTCAGTTTAGAAAAAAAAGCACATACTGCTTTTTTTCTTTTTTTTTTTTTCCTATGGGATATGCTTCTTGAAGGGGTCTGAATAGGCTGCAAAAATTATATCGAGTTCTTTAATATTCCTTTAAGTACCTTCTGATGTACGTTTCAGAATGGTGCTGCAGATATAAAATTTGTAGTGGGAAGAAATGAACCTAAATTTTATAAGAATCCAGCGATTATGTTCTTGAAATGTTCGTGCCGCTGCCGGTGGCAAGGGGAGCCACCCACCCTAATTTATTCTCCTTGGACCAGAATTTGCAACTGCTGATTTTCTTTCATCCACTTTTGCTAATAGAGTCAGGAAGTAATTTTCAGATGTGGAAACAGTAGTTCATAGATGATAGAAGTAGAGGTTGGACAATTTGGGAAGTAGATAAAAACTTACATAGTTGAGAAGTTGAGATCTCTTTGGACCACTCCACCTTGCTTTGCACTGTTCTCTGTTATTTTCCATTAAGTTACAGATGTTTTCAGCTGGGACTGGAGGGCTGTACTAGGAGTAGGACTGTTTCTGTTAAACACGCCTACACACACACACACACACACTCTCTCTCTCTCTCTCCTCTCTTCCAGGGAAGCTGATATGCTCTTAACTGCTCACTTGGCTTATCAGCCGAGCTGTGTGTTGTTACAATTTTTATTGTTGCTGAGCATCATTAAAGAGTCATGGAAGCTGGTCAGAGGAGGCAAAGGGATGGTGCAAACAGACCAGCAGCTAAATATGTCAATCAGTGGACATCTTGATTTATTTGTAAGGTAGCGATGGAAGAGGAAAGAGATTGAATTTTGCTTGTAAAGGGGATGAATGAAAAAGTGTATTATACGTTCATCTTAAAGGTCATATGTATGAGTGGAGAGAGTTCTTGAGGACAATATCATATTATTACAAGATAATCTGCCATATATACTGTGCATGTCGGCACTCTGAAAGCAAAATTATATATATATTTTTCTTTCTGGGCTCTTCAGCCTTGATAGAAAAAAAAAAAAAAAAAACTTAGAAACTTAGATATATTTTCTTGAAGTCAGGGGCTGTGACAATCCTTTCAGGGAACTTGTGTGCCAGAACATGCGGTGTTAAGTCAGCTGGAGGTCATCACCGTTTTTACTAGGTGATTATAGTATAAATATGAGTTGGGTCTCAATCCTAAATGGATCCTTTATGTGTGTTTCTGAAGGTTCTGGTGGCTCCAAAGTGCTGAATTCCAAACTGGAATATTGATTGTCTAATGCTTGAATTACAGCCTTTTTCAAATCTTGAAGGAGACCTCAGGGCCCATGTGTCTTTCTGGAGATAAGTTCTCCTAACTGAGAGGTGTAAGGTCTAAACAGTGGGTCCCACAAGGTGGAAAACTGAAGGCAAACTGGGGTAGTGTTCTCCCCCTGGCAAATCAGGAGGTATTATACACACCATTTTATGGCATATATAAGAGAAATTGTCATAATTTGTAAATGTCCCTGAATTTCCTCTCAGGTAAATCAAACATTAATGCATCCTGCAAATGTTTATTATTTCCATGCAGATCTGCCTGAATAGTTTTTCTTCGATCCTTTAGAATTTTTTTTAACCTAACCACAGGCATCTTTCCTCACTTTTCTAATTCTCTAAATGTCCCTGAGTTTTAAAGTTTAACCCTAACATTTTTAGAGTGGCCAAACATACCTTCGTCAGGATTTCTCACTCTTAGTGTTGTGCTCAGTCGCACGGTTATGTCTGACTCTTTGCAACCGCATGGACTGTAGCCCGCCAGGCTCTTCTGTCCATGGGATTTTCCAGGCAAGAATACCGAAGTGGATTGCCTTTCCCTCCGCCAAGAGATCTTCTCGAGTCAGGGAAGATCTCTTGCATCTTCTGCATTGGCAGGCAGATTCTTTACCACAGTGCCACCTGGGAAGCCCTTCAGCCTCAGTACCATTGACATTTTGTTCCAGATGATTTTTGTCTGTACTTTATAGGACGGTTTGCAGCAACCTTGGCCTGTACCCAGTAGATGTCAGTAGCATCTTCTCCCATCACTTCTGACAACCAAAATTATCTTCAGATGGTGTCCTTTGCGAGGGTAAAAGAGCCCCTGGTTGAGATGACTGCCTTAACGTGGATCCCTTTAACATTCTAAACATAAAGGAAGTGACATCGCTTGAGAGTTTAAAAGGAGAGGCAAAAGCAAATCCCAGGGTTAAAAACCCTTCTGTGTTCTTATGTTGACTTCTGTTTGGGCAAATGAGGCCTAAGGTCAGGGCTGGCTGTGAATGTTCTGAATTCCCAGGGTACAGGACTACACGTCAGGTAATGGCCTCCCAGGAACTACTTGCTGGATGAATAAGATAAACCAGTCATCTGTCACTGAATATGTATTTAGCATCCATAAACATATGCTTTTATCTATTTATGTATATGCATGTATATGTATGTATGTTTTTCCATGTAAACTTGGCTGAGAGTTTTTAATACTCTTTTCTGTCCCAGCATCTGAATGACCAGCACAAAGCAGATACATGGTAGGTTAAAAGATTGAAATGGTTACCTTTCTCAGGTAAATCAAACATTAATGCATCCTGCAAATGTTTATTATTTCCATGCAGATCTGCCTGAATAGTTTTTCTTCGATCCTTTAGAATTTTTTTTAACCTAACCACAGGCATCTTTCCTCACTTTTCTAATTCTCTAAATGTCCCTGAGTTTTAAAGTTTAACCCTAACATTTTTAGAGTGGCCAAACATACCTTCGTCAGGATTTCTCACTCTTAGTGTTGTGCTCAGTCGCACGGTTATGTCTGACTCTTTGCAACCGCATGGACTGTAGCCCGCCAGGCTCTTCTGTCCATGGGATTTTCCAGGCAAGAATACCGAAGTGGATTGCCTTTCCCTCCGCCAAGAGATCTTCTCGAGTCAGGGAAGATCTCTTGCATCTTCTGCATTGGCAGGCAGATTCTTTACCACAGTGCCACCTGGGAAGCCCTTCAGCCTCAGTACCATTGACATTTTGTTCCAGATGATTTTTGTCTGTACTTTATAGGACAGTTTGCAGCAACCTTGGCCTGTACCCAGTAGATGTCAGTAGCATTTTCCTCCCATCACTTCTGACAACCAAAATTATCTTCAGATGGTGTCCTTTGCGAGGGTAAAAGAGCCCCTGGTTGAGATGACTGCCTTAACGTGGATCCCTTTAACATTCTAAACATAAAGGAAGTGACATCGCTTGAGAGTTTAAAAGGAGAGGCAAAAGCAAATCCCAGGGTTAAAAACCCTTCTGTGTTCTTATGTTGACTTCTGTTTGGGCAAATGAGGCCTAAGGTCAGGGCTGGCTGTGAATGTTCTGAATTCCCAGGGTACAGGACTACACGTCAGGTAATGGCCTCCCAGGAACTACTTGCTGGATGAATAAGATAAACCAGTCATCTGTCACTGAATATGTATTTAGCATCCATAAACATATGCTTTTATCTATTTATGTATATGCATGTATATGTATGTATGTTTTTCCATGTAAACTTGGCTGAGAGTTTTTAATACTCTTTTCTGTCCCAGCATCTGAATGACCAGCACAAAGCAGATACATGGTAGGTATAGATTGAATGGCTACCTTGCATCTGAAAAGTATATTAAAATGATGAATTAACAGAACATTCATAGATGGCCAGTATAGATTCATTTTTGTAGCAATTGGAACAGTCTGAGTTTGTATATGGGGTGCTCCACAAATAGATACCTAAGAGGCAGGATATTTTGCCTTCTTTGAACTCTACACTCGATGCCTTGGGGGCCCATGTCCAAGAAGGTCTGTTGAGACTTTTTTAATCCACACTGGAAAGACAGAGAATGTTCTGGTTCAGTGGGGGATGAATTATTTCATTTTACACTCACAGATCATCCCAGCTGTGCACAGAGCTGCTTCTGATTCCCAGAATGCCCCTTGGCTGCCCTACCAGAGCTATGGCCCAATCTCACCACGATGACTTTATTTCCAAGACCTACATTTAAAGTTGTAAACCAGTCAGAGCATCACAACCCTTTCCAAGATTGATGCTGAAACAGCACAAACGTTTACTATTATTGGAAGGTATTTGAGGTCACTTTTTAAACTTTAGATTTAAATTCATTCTGTAGGCTTGACCATGACAGGGTGTGATTTTTAAAAGGACCGTAAAAAACATTTACAAGGTACAGTGGATTTCTAGGTCAGGGCTCAAGGCTTGAGGAGGAAACTGGAATCAAATGGCATTTCAGTTAAAATCGGAAAACATGGTTGAAATGACCTGGTTCAGCCTTCATGACTCACAGATAAGGAAATCATTGGGAGATGATATGACTTATCCAAGGGCACAGATTTGTTTCTGCTTTTTGGGTTGTCTTTTAAATATATCTCATTTTTCCCACCCCTACTCCAGTAGAATTAGTCTCAGATCAATATGCATAGATAAGCAGTGATTTTCCTCGACTGTTAAAATGTTGGACTTATATATGATAATTTAAAAATTGTCAAGTACAACTATTTTACTTTGTGAATAAACAGAAGTTCATAAAAAGATACTTATGCTATTAGTATTTTTTTTTTAAAAGATAATTACTAGCTAAGCTGCAAGTTGAATCCAGGAATCCTTTCCGTTGAGTTTTCCTTTCATAAAGCATGCAGCTTTCTTCTTATCTTAGTTTGTGCTCCCACGGTTGCAATCATTTGTTAGCTGATATTTCCTGGGCAGTTGTTTACACTGGACAACAAGACACAGTGGTTAGCAGGACATGGTCTCTATCTTCAGGAGCTCACATTTGGTGAAGAGGCTTGAGAAACGATTCGACAATGTCGGCTGAGCACAATATTCAAGATAAGAAGACTGTGTTTTCTTATGAAGGCAGTGAAGGTTCTTGTTGGAGGTGACATGAGCAACCAGGGAATGTGGTGGCCCCTGCAGGTAGAATGGTCTTCATCATCGGGGCTGGGAGCAGCGCTGAACCAAAAAGAAAGCCTGGAGAGAGAGTTAGTTAGCATAGTGCCATGCAAGAACACAGGCCTTGATTCAAGACCTGCCTTCCTAACTTCTTAGTTGAATGATGCTGGTTCAATCATTCATTGAGCTCATTCTCATTTGGGCATAATGAAGGTGCTCATTAATTATAAGCCTTACTTTTGTTATACTCACATATCAACTTTTTTGAGTGCTGGCTCCCCAGCCTTGTATGTGGATGCTCATCTTGACTACATGAGGTACCCCTGTGTTTCAGAGGAGGAAGTTTCCCAGTGGGTTCAGAGTAGAGCCTTCACCCAGAGCACAAGGTTAGAGCCTGTAGTGGCTCTGGGAGTGTAAGAATCTGCTGAGGGTTCAATGGGCTGATACCATCACAGGGAAATGTAGACTATGTGAACGTTTGTTGTTCTATATCATAATATTTCCTCTAAATCCACGTGGTAAGACCTTGCTTGGGGATGTATGTATACATCACTTGTATTTCGTATCCACAAATTTTCTATTCATGATGGATGGTAAAATGGGGAAAAGGAAAATATTTACTGAAAGTGTCAAGTTCATGGTCTTGGAAAAGAGAAATATTTTTCCCTCACGTTTTAATTATTTCATCTTAGATAATCCCTTGACTTTATCTTGATATTTTTATGAATTTCATTTTAAATTAATTTGGGGGGTATAATAGCTTTACAGTGTTAGTTTCTGATATAGAGTGAAGTGAATCAGCTATACATATATGCCCAGATATATGTCCTCTTTTCTTGGATTTCCTTCCCATTTTGTTCACTGCAGAGCTTGAGTAGAGTTCCCTGTGCTACAGTAGATTATCATTAGTTATGAATAATGTATATATGTCAATTCTAATCTCCCGATTCATCCAATCTCCCCACTTTCCCCCTTAGTATCCATACATTTGCTCTCTACCTCTGTGTCTCTATTTCTGCTCTACAAATAAGTTCATCTGGATCATTTTTTTTAATTTAATTTTTTAAAATTTTGTGCAGAGTTTTGTTCTTCACAGACATATGTTCTCAGATCTGTTATATGCAGATCCCTGGCATCCTCCCCCCTCCCAGTCCCCACCATCCCACCCCTCCCGGCCCCCACCATCCCACCCCTCCCGGCCATCCCACTGCACCCCTGCAGGATCTCCTGTTCCTGCAGCGCAATGACAATAGCTATCTTTTTCACACATGATAGTAGAGGTTTCCATGTTACTCCCTCTATGCCTCCCATCCCCTGTTCACTCCCCATAATGACCATAAGTCTATTCTCTGTGTCTGCTTTTCCATCGCTTCACTGCTTGTGTTACCATTAGCCTCTTACTAGATTCCATATATATATGTGTTAGTATACTGTATTTGCCTCTACTTGACTTTTTAATAGGTTCTTCACCCAGAGCACAAGGTTAGAGCCTGTAGTGGCTCTGGGAGTGTAAGAATCTGCTGAGGGTTCAATGGGCTGATACCATCACAGGGAAATGTAGACTATGTGAACGTTTGTTGTTCTATATCATAATATTTCCTCTAAATCCACGTGGTAAGACCTTGCTTGGGGATGTATGTATACATCACTTGTATTTCGTATCCACAAATTTTCTATTCATGATGGATGGTAAAATGGGGAAAAGGAAAATATTTACTGAAAGTGTCAAGTTCATGGTCTTGGAAAAGAGAAATATTTTTCCCTCACGTTTTAATTATTTCATCTTAGATAATCCCTTGACTTTATCTTGATATTTTTATGAATTTCATTTTAAATTAATTTGGGGGGTATAATAGCTTTACAGTGTTAGTTTCTGATATAGAGTGAAGTGAATCAGCTATACATATATGCCCAGATATATGTCCTCTTTTCTTGGATTTCCTTCCCATTTTGTTCACTGCAGAGCTTGAGTAGAGTTCCCTGTGCTACAGTAGATTATCATTAGTTATGAATAATGTATATATGTCAATTCTAATCTCCCGATTCATCCAATCTCCCCACTTTCCCCCTTAGTATCCATACATTTGCTCTCTACCTCTGTGTCTCTATTTCTGCTCTACAAATAAGTTCATCTGGATCATTTTTTTTAATTTAATTTTTTAAAATTTTGTGCAGAGTTTTGTTCTTCACAGACATATGTTCTCAGATCTGTTATATGCAGATCCCTGGCATCCTCCCCCCTCCCAGTCCCCACCATCCCACCCTCCCGGCCCCCACCATCCCACCCCTCCCGGCCATCCCACTGCACCCCTGCAGGATCTCCTGTTCCTGCAGCGCAATGACAATAGCTATCTTTTTCACACATGATAGTAGAGGTTTCCATGTTACTCCCTCTATGCCTCCCATCCCCTGTTCACTCCCCATAATGACCATAAGTCTATTCTCTGTGTCTGCTTTTCCATCGCTTCACTGCTTGTGTTACCATTAGCCTCTTACTAGATTCCATATATATATGTGTTAGTATACTGTATTTGTCTTTCTCTTTTTGATTTACTTGACTTTTTATAATAGGTTCTAGATCCATGCACCTCATTAGGGCTGATTCTTCTGCATTTCTTTTTATAGCTGAGAAGTACTCCATTGTATATAAGTACCAGAGTTTTGTTTATCCATTCATTTGTTGATGGATATCTAGATTGCTTCCATATTCTAGCTATTGTATAGAGATCTGCAGTGAACATTGGGGTACAGGTGCTTCTTTAAAGAGTTTGATTTCATCAGAGTATAAGCCTAATAGTGGGATTCCTGGGTCTTAAGGTGCTTTTATATTTAGTTTTTAAAGGAATCTCCATAGTGTCTTCCATAGCGGCTGTATCAATTTACATTCCCACCTGTAATGCAGGAGTGTTCCCTTTTCTCCGCACTTCTCCGGCATTGTCTGTAGATTTCTTGACGATGGCCATTCTGATTGGTGTGAGGTGATATCTCAATGTAGATTTGATTTGCATTTCTCTAATAATAAGCGAGGTTGAGCATTGTTTCATGTGCTTTTTGGCCATCTGTATGTCCTCTTTGGTGAGATGTCTCTTTTGATCTTTTTCCCATTTTTTGACAGGGTTGTTCATTTTTCTGGTGCTGAGTTGTCTGAATTGCTTTTAGATTTTAGAGATTAATTCTTTGTCTATTATTTCATTTGCTATGATTTTCTCCCATTCTGTGGGTGGTCTGTTCACCATTTTTGTAATTTCTTTTGCTGTACAAAAGCTTTTAAGTTTCATGAGGTCCCACATGTTACTTTTTGGTTTTAGTTCTGCTATTTTAGTAGGCGGGTCATGGAAGATCTTGCTTTGGTTTGTGTCCTTGAGTGTTTTGCCTATATTCTCCTCTAAGAGTTTGATGGTTTTTGGTCTTACATTTAGGTCTTTTGACTTGATCTTAGTGTATGGTGTCAGGGAATGTTCCAACTTCATTTTTTTGCATGTAGCTATCCAATTTTCCCAGCACCATTTTTTGAAGAGGCTGTCTTTGTTGCATTTTATATTTTCACCTCCTTTGTCAAAAATAAGGTATCCATAGGTATGTGGGTTTATCTCTGGGTCTCTATCTTGTTCCAAAGTTAGGGAGGCTGATCCCTCCAGCTCAATTCTTCTTTCTCAGAATTGCTTGTGCTATTCAGGGTCTTTTGTGTTTCCATATGAACTGTGTTATTCTTTGGTCTAGTACTGTGAAGAATGTCATTGGTAGTTTGATAGGGATCACATTGAATCTGTAGATGATATTTGGTAGTATGGTCATTTTCACAGTATTGATTCTTCCGACCCAGGAACATGGGATATCTCTCCATCTGTTTAAGTCTTCTTTAATTTCTCTCATGAATGTCTTGTAATTTTCTGTGTACAGTTCTTTTGTTTCTTTGGTTAGGTTTATTCCTAGATATTTTATTCTATTGGTGGCAGTGGTGAAGGGGATTGCCTCTTTGACTTTGTTTTCTGATTTTTCATTGTTTGTATATAGGAATGCTGGTGATTTCTGTGTATTGATTTTTTTTTAAAAGATTTATTTATTTATTTATTTTGGGCGGGGGTCGGGTTGGGGAGGGAGGGGAGCGGATGGGCCACTTCTATTGGTCTTTCATTTCTCTATTTTCATCTGTCTTTGTTCTTTGGCTCCTGTGGGCCTCCCATCGCGGTGGCCTCTGTTGTCACAGAGCGCCGGCTCTGGGCGCATGCGCTCCAGAGCTCCGGCTCGGTAATTGGACACATGGGTCCAGCGCTCCGCGGCACGTGGGATCTTCCCAGGCCCAGGATCGAACTGGCGCCCTTTGCCCTGCAAGGCGATGTCCTTACCCACTGGACCACCAGGGGAAGCCCTGTGTATTGATTTTGAATCCCGTGACGTTGCTGCATTCGTTGATTAGCTCTAGTAGTTTTCTAATAGTTTCTTTGGGGTTTTCTATGTATAATATCATGTCGTCTGCAAATAGAGTTTTACATCTTTCCCAATCTGGGTTCCTTTTACTTCTTTTTCTTCTCTTATTGTTTGTTGTTGCTAGAACGTCCAGGACTATGTTGAATAATAGTGGTGAAAGTGGACACCCCTTTCTTGTTCCTGATCTTAGAGGGAATGCTTTCAGTTTTTCACCATTGAGGATAATGTTTGCTGTGGGTTTCTCATACATGGCTTTGTCTATGTTGAGTTAGGTTCCTTCTATGTCCATTTTTTGAAGAGTTTTTATCATAAATGGGTGTTGGATTTTGTCTAAGGCTTTTTCTGCATCTGTTGAGATTATCATGTGATTTTTGTCTCTCAATTTGTTGATATGGTGTATCACATTAATTGATTTGTGGATATTGAGGATTCTTATATGCCTGGGATGAACCCGACTTGATCATGATGTATGAGTTTTTTTGATGTGTTGTTGAATTCTGTTTGCTAGGATTTTGTTGAGGATTTTGGCATCCAAATTCATCAGTGAAATTGGTCTATAATTTTCTTTTTTTGTGCTGTCTTTGCCTGATTTTGGTATAAGGGTAATGGCGGCCTTGTAGAATGTGTTTGGAAGTGTTCCTTCCTGTGCAATTTTTTGAAAGAGTATTAGAAGGACAGGCATTAGCTCTTCTTTAAATGTTTGGTATAATTTACCTGTGAAGCCATCCGGCCCTGGGCTTTTATTTTTTGGGTAGATTTTTGATCACAAAGTCGATTTCTGAACTTGTGATTGGTTTGTTCATAGTTCCTATTTCCTCCTCATTCAATCTTGGCAGATTAATCTTTTCTAAGAAACTGTCCATTTCCTCCAGGTTGTTCAGTTTGTTGCCATAGAGTTGTTCATAATAGTCTCTTATAGTCCTTTGGATTTCTGCATTATCTGTTGTAATCTCTACTTTTTCATTTTTGATTTTGTTGATCTGGTTCTTCTCTTTTTCCTGATGAGTCTGGCCAATGATTTGTCAATTTTGTTTATCTTTTTGAAAAATCAGCTTTTTGATTTATTTATCTTTACTATTGTTTCTTTGTTTCTTTTCATTTATTTCTGCTCTGATCTTTATGATTTTTCTCCTGCTAACTTTGGGGTGTTTTTGTTCTTCTTTCTATAGTTGTTTTAAGTGTAGGGTTAGGTCGTCTGTTTGGTATTTTTCTTGTTTCTTGAAGTAGGATTGTATTGCTATAAATTTCCCTCTTAGTACTGCCTTTGTGGTATCCCATAAGTTTTGCACTGTCGTGTGTTCATTGTCATTTTATTCTGGGAATTTTTTTTATTTCTCCTTTGATTTGGTAGTCAGTTTGTTTTTTAGGTATGTGTTGTTTAATCTCCATGTGCCTGTGTTTTTACCAGTTTTTGCTTGTGGTTGATACCTAGTCTCATTGCATTGTGGTCAGTGTAGATGGTTGATATAATTTCAGTTTTCTTGAACTAATTGAGGTTTGATTTGTGGCCCAACATGTGGTCTATCCTGGAGAATGTTCCATGAGCACTTGAGAGGAAACTGTATTCTTCTGCTTTTGGATGGAATGTCCTAAAGATATCCATGAGGTCCATCTCTTCTAGTGTGGCATTTAAGGCTTGTGTTTCTTTATTAATTTTCTGTTTTGATGATCTGTCCATTGGAGTGAGAGGAGTGTTAAAATCTCCTACTATTATTGTGTTATTATTGATTTCTTCTTTTATGTCTGAAAGTGTTTGTGGCTGCATAGATATTCATGACTGTTATGTCTTCCTTGTGGATAGATCCCTTGATCATGATGTAGTGACCTGCCTTGTCTCTTACAGTCTTCTTTAAAGTCTGTTTTGTCTGATATGAGGATTGCTACTCCAGCTTTCTTTTGATTTCCATTTGCATGGAATATCTTTTTCCAGCCTCTCACTTTCAGTCTATGTGTGTCGTTAGGTCTGAAATAGGTTTCTTGTAAACAGCATGTATATGGGTCTTGCTTTTGAATGCATTCAGCTGGTCTGTGTCTTTTGGTTGGAGCATTTAGTCTGTTTGCATTCAAAGTAATTATTGATAGGAATATTCCTATTTTCATCTTCTTAGATGATTGTGGTTTGATTTGTAAGACTTCTCCTACTCTTGTATTTATTGGCTATATCAGGCCCTTTAACACTTGTTATAGGGCTGGTACAGAATTTTTTTAGCTTTTGCTTGTCTGCAATGCTTCTGACTTCTCCATCATTTCTGAATGAGATCCTTGCTACGTAGAGAATTCTTGGTTGTAGGTTATTCTCTTTTAGCTGTTTCTCTGTGTCTCGCCATTCTCTTCTGGCCTGCATAGTTTCTGTTGATAGATCAGTGGTTAAACGTATGGGGTTTCTTTTGTAAGTTATTTGTTGTTTGTTCCTTGCTGCTTTAAGTATTCCGTCCTTATATTTAGTCTGTGTTAGCTTAATTAATATGTGCCTTGGTGTGTTTCTTCTGGGGTTTATCCTGTATGAAAACTCTTTGTGCTTCTTGGACTTGGTTGACTATTTCCTTTCCCATGCTGGGGAAGTTTTCAACTATAATCTCTTCAAGAATTTTTTCATAGCCTTTCTTTCCCTCTTCTTCTGGGACCCCTATAATTCTAATGTTGTTGCATTTGATATTGTCCCATAGGTCTCTGAGGCTATCCTCAGATCTTTTTATTCTTTGTGCTTTGTTGCTCACTTATCCATTCTTCTGCCTCTGATACTCTATTGTTGAGACCTTCTATAGTATTTTTGAGTTCAGCAATTGAGTTGTTTGTCTCTATTTGTTTGTTTTTCATTTCTTGTATGTCTCTTCTCAGTGCACTAATTCCTCTAATATTCTGTTTTCGGAGTTTCGGATCCTTACTAGTATCGCTCTCCTGAATTCTCTTTCTGACAATTTGTCTATCTCATCTTCTGTCATTTGCAATTGTGTTTCTCTGACTTGTTGCTTTATTTGTGTGGTGTTTCTCTGTCTTTTCATTTTTATGTTAATTTTTGTTTCTTTGTGTGTGTCTGTGTAATGGAGGTCTTTACCCCCCTGGCTGCATCATTGAATTCTCCCTTCCTTTTGGTTTCTGTCCTTGAAGAAGGGTTTGGTGGTTTGTGTCTTAGGTTTTGTTGGGTCTTGTTTGCAGGTGAATAATCTCCAATGTTGTATGTTCTTTGATAGTGTAGGGTCTTGGAGTCAGGGCTTCCACTCTGAGGATCCTTGGTTTGATCTCTGGCCGGGGATGGTAGGCTCTCTGTCAGGTTTGCTATGACATTCAGTGGTATTAATTCAAATATAGACATATGAGGAACAACAGGTGCATCCCTGGCAGATGACAGTCATAAAATCATGCAAATATTTTCTAACATAATTGAAAAAATACATACATACACATTAATAAATACAACTGAACATTCGTAAAGGGATAAAGTACAGGAAATTTGTCAGGCAAATGGCACAATCAAAGATGGTACCTGGCCGTTAAACTCTAAATTAATTAAAACAGTGGCTGGAAAAACAGATCCAGAGCAAGGTCTCAGATGGGAATATTGCAATGAAAGCAGTTTTTAACTAAGACATGTGTTGGGAGAAGGAGGAGAGTGTATGGGTAATGAGAAGGAATAGCTTCGTATTGCAAGGATTTTGTAGGGTTAGGTAATAGAGATTAGTATGTAGTAGAGTTTAGTACAACTGGAAGAGGGCATTAGAGACAGCAAGATAGGAAATATTTATAGAGAGGATAGTAGTAGATATAAAAAGATTTCACAGAGCATAGAGAGAGGAAGCTGTGGTAAGAGAAAAAGAAAAAGAAAAAAAAATTATTTTAAAAATAAAAAAAAATTTAAAAAATAAAAAAGTACTGTCCCTGGTTTTTATCTTCTCATCTGCGTGTGAACCTTCTACCAGTTTGCTCTTGATGCTGTCCCAGATTTCCCTAGTCTGTACTGGTGGGAGTTGGTTGTGGGGGCTGGATGGCTGCTTATGTCTTAGGTTTCAGTGAGGGTCAGGCTTTTTTGTAGTCAGGACCCTTGCAGAACCGGTTGATCTGATTTCTGTTCTGCTTTCAGGCAAACAAAGGGTCTGCAGCCAAGTAGCTGACGCATGTCCTTCTGCCCCCGATACTGGCCAGGGGAGGGCACGGTGGGCGGTCCCCAGTCGATTGGGCGGTCGGAGTTTGCGCCCCTGGGCTCTGTGCTGGAGGGGGTTCCACAGTTCTATTGCGTACACCCTGGTAGCCTTCAGTCTCTACTCCATTCCCGGTGCCTCTGATGCAATCCTGCAGCTGGTGGGACTGAGCGCTTCTCGGCCCGGATCTTGTTCCGGATGCCCAGCTTCCTTGCGGCAGCTCTGGGGCTGCGCGAGCTAGTTCGAACTGCTGGTGCATTGCGGTCCAGCAGGACTAAGCCTCACTGTTTGCCCTAACACAGGCGGCCTCTTCGCCATCTGTCTTGAGCCGGGCTTCTGGACTTCTACCCGCGGGAGATTTCCCTGGTCTGTTTCCCGTGCCCTGCTAGGGTTCAGTCTCAGGCTCACCTGGCGCTCAGCGTCCCTGTCACAGTACTGGCCCCGGCGGGATTCTCACACTGAGTGCTGCTTTCTGTCATCCCGCCTGGGGTGTGGGGGCTCCGGGATCTGTTGGAGCTCCGGAAAGTTCAGGCTGCACGCTCTCTGTCCCTTGTAGAACTGAGAGCTTCTTTTTTTCGTCTAGAGGCTGGTTTCTTGGTGGTGTTTCATTTCTTAATTAGTTCTGGTGATTCTGTTGGGGAGCTGGTGAGATCCTCCTCTCATTCCTTCGCCATCTTGCCCGCCTTTCATCTGAATCTTTTTTATAGATTCCACATTTAAGCTATGTTATAGGGTAATTTGTTTTTCCTCTTTCTGACACTTCACTCTGTGTGACGGTCTCTATGGCCATTCACATCTCTGCAAATGGCACTATTTTGTCCCTTTTTATGGCTGACTCTTAGTGCTCTGTATGTATGTGTCTCTTCTTTATCCGTTCCTCTGTCGATGGACGTTTAGAGTGCTCCCATGTCATGGCTACTGTAACAGTACTGAAGTGAACTTTGGGGTGCCTGTATTGTTTTTTGAATTGTGGTTTTCTCTGTATATATATACAGGGGTAGGATTGCTGGGTCAGCTAGTAGTTCTGTTTTGGGCAATTTTTCTGGCACCACGATGAAACAAATGTAATATTCACTTTTTTAGAATCCCAAGATATTTCCTTTCAACCCCTACTCACTGTCCTCTCCCATAAAATGTGACTTTTTCTTAGTGAATTTCTAATGCCAGCCTTTGTCTAGTTTTGGGAGGTGAGAGGAAAATACCTCTTGGGTATGCTTGCCCGTATGCAATGGAAATACAAGTGTATGGCATGATACTTGAGACTCAGACTGACAAGGCTTCTTGGGTAGCTGCATTTTGGGGGAGCATTTGTTGTTTTGCTGACTTGATTCTCACTGCAGTCTGCGGAGACAGACGTGATTGCCTTCATTTTACAGAGGAGGAGATGGAGACATGCCAATACGAGTAACAACAGTCCTACAATCTTCAAACAACTGGTGCCCCAGTAGGTCTCTGGACACATGGTGTTGCTTAGGTCTCCAAGCAAATAAGGCATCTCGCACTGGTAGGAAACTGTCTTTCACACTCCATGGTACTTGCTTTTTTCCAGGGCACCGTTTTCTGTGAGCTTTGTGTAGTCATTTTACATTTCTGCCCTTCTCTTCCCGTCTCTTCTAAGAGATGCTCAGAGTAACCCTAGGGGTTAAAAACACAGGTGCTAGAGTCAACAGTCTGGATCTTGGCTCTGTTGCTCCACGAATGTGTGATGTTGGACAGATTCCATCATTTGGAGCCTTAGTTTTTGAAGTGAGGATAATAACGATATCAACCTATTGATATTACTGTCAAGAAGCAAGTTAATTTACATAGGTATAATGCTTAGAATAGTATCTCACATATGATAAGCTCTTTCTATATGTATTTGCTACTCTAATAATGGAGCTGTCATTATTTTCCATTCATACATTTAATAAGCCACTGCCATGTGCCAGACACCGTGCTCGATGATGGGGTGGATTCCTGGTGTCCCTTTCAGCTCTGATGTTCCGTGATGGATGTAAACAGCCAGACCTTCCATCACGGGTGGAAGCACTGTATGGTTCGCTTCGGGGGACATTCTGACTCTCTGCTTACAAATCGTTATGTGTGAAATGAAAATGCATTTAGCTCTTACTTTCTTTTACCCATCTTTTTCACGTAGGTGGATTGTATTTTACTACCTAATTAAGAGTAATGGAAAAAATGGAAGGGAGCACATTTGTAGTTGATGTGTGGGCTGAAATTTCCGAATGAGAAAATCCCAAGATATTTCCTTTCAACCCCTACTCACTGTCCTCTCCCATAAAATGTGACTTTTTCTTAGTGAATTTCTAATGCCAGCCTTTGTCTAGTTTTGGGAGGTGAGAGGAAAATACCTCTTGGGTATGCTTGCCCGTATGCAATGGAAATACAAGTGTATGGCATGATACTTGAGACTCAGACTGACAAGGCTTCTTGGGTAGCTGCATTTTGGGGGAGCATTTGTTGTTTTGCTGACTTGATTCTCACTGCAGTCTGCGGAGACAGACGTGATTGCCTTCATTTTACAGAGGAGGAGATGGAGACATGCCAATACGAGTAACAACAGTCCTACAATCTTCAAACAACTGGTGCCCCAGTAGGTCTCTGGACACATGGTGTTGCTTAGGTCTCCAAGCAAATAAGGCATCTCGCACTGGTAGGAAACTGTCTTTCACACTCCATGGTACTTGCTTTTTTCCAGGGCACCGTTTTCTGTGAGCTTTGTGTAGTCATTTTACATTTCTGCCCTTCTCTTCCCGTCTCTTCTAAGAGATGCTCAGAGTAACCCTAGGGGTTAAAACACAGGTGCTAGAGTCAACAGTCTGGATCTTGGCTCTGTTGCTCCACGAATGTGTGATGTTGGACAGATTCCATCATTTGGAGCCTTAGTTTTTGAAGTGAGGATAATAACGATATCAACCTATTGATATTACTGTCAAGAAGCAAGTTAATTTACATAGGTATAATGCTTAGAATAGTATCTCACATATGATAAGCTCTTTCTATATGTATTTGCTACTCTAATAATGGAGCTGTCATTATTTTCCATTCATACATTTAATAAGCCACTGCCATGTGCCAGACACCGTGCTCGATGATGGGGTGGATTCCTGGTGTCCCTTTCAGCTCTGATGTTCCGTGATGGATGTAAACAGCCAGACCTTCCATCACGGGTGGAAGCACTGTATGGTTCGCTTCGGGGGACATTCTGACTCTCTGCTTACAAATCGTTATGTGTGAAATGAAAAATGCATTTAGCTCTTACTTTCTTTTACCCATCTTTTTCACGTAGGTGGATTGTATTTTACTACCTAATTAAGAGTAATGGAAAAAAAATGGAAGGGAGCACATTTGTAGTTGATGTGTGGGCTGAAATTTCCTGAGATGAGAAACAAACTCATAAACAAGAAAGACAATAGCACTATTTAAATGAGAAAATCCACGGATAGCAGCACACGGAGTAATGCTGTTTTGCTATCTGGGGGCTGGGAGAAGGAAAGCATGCACATCTTTGCACATATTTGCACACAGTGTCCTTTGGGAAGATTGGTCCTACAAAGAGCAGGACACATTTGGATATGAAAATTATTTTCAGCTCATCATATTAGCATCGTCCTATCTTTCTGCACACCTTTTCCACTGCTGTATGCATCAAAGATAAGTCCGGGACCTCACGCAAGCCAGATCAAAAGGGGATAAACTGGAGGGACTTAGTCTGTTTCCTCTCTTTGGAAACTAGCACGTAAACACCAGTTTCTCCTTTCTGTCAGTTTATAGAACTTAGAGATGCATGCTGGCAAGAGCCTGTACTTTAGGGTTAGATTAGGACCCCAGCTCTTTTAATTATGCCTGGGAAATGCTGAGCAAGACATCTTTCTGAGGCTCTTTCCCTCTATGGGGAGCAGAATTACACTTGGCCTGATACCCAAAGCCTGGTACAGTGGGAAGTACATGGGCTTTGCAGACAAAGAGATCCCACCTGACTCATGGCCCCTCCTCTTTTTTTTTTTTTAAAGATTTATTTATTTATTTTTGACTATTGTGGGTTTGGTCTGCTGCCACAGGCTCTTCTCTAGTTGCAGGGAGTGGGGGCTACTCTCTAGTTGACGTGAACAGGCTTCTTGTTGCAGTGACTTGTTGTAGAGCTCAGGCTCTAAGGTACACGGGCTTCAGTAGTTGTGGCACATGGGCTCAATAGTTACAGCTCTGAGGCGCTAGAGCACAGGCTCCATAGTTGTGGCTCACAGGCTGAGTTGCTCCACAACTCAGCCAGTGAGTTGCTGAGTTGCTCCAGATTTTCCCGGATCAGGGATCGAACTCGTATCTCCTGCATTGGCAGGCAAACACTTTAACACTGAGCTCCCAGGGAAGCCCGGCCCCTCCTCTTTGCTGCACTGCTCAGACCCTGGTCTCGTCGTTTCCTGGTTTTCACAGTATTAGGCTGTTGCAGGGTCCAATGGTGTATCATGTGTTTGGTTGGGATGTAGTGGTGGATTTAGATTAAACTGCTGGTTTCCCCTTAGACTTTTTATTTTTTTAATCTCAAAGTGCAGAATATGTGCAAAATAGCCTGTGACCATATATATGGATAATTAATGAACAATAAGCAAATAAAATAAAACCCCGGATACCCACTCCCCAGGCCACAAAAGAGAATACCATGAGTCTCCAGAAGCTTCCCAAGGTCTGCTCCTAGATAGTATCTTCCTGTCTGCTTCCCAGGTAACTTCTAGCCTGAACTTTATGTTACTCATTTCTTTAATGTCTTTTCATAGGTTTCCCTAAACAATTTGTTATTTGATTTCATTTTTTCTGCTTTTAAACTTTATATAAATGTGATCATATTGTAAAACACTTTTGTATTTCCACAATCTCTTGCTATCTGTGCATGCAGATAGAGTTCATTAATTTTTTGCAGCTGTGTACTATTCTGTTTCTAGGCTATCTCTTTATCTTACTTAGCAATTAGTGGCATTTGGTTAGCTTCTATGTTTTTTACTGCTGTGAAATAAGGTACTATTCATATTGTTCTGTCCCTTTGATTCTGAAGCTGGAATGGTCTTTACAGAGTGTTTATTTTATTTTATTTTTATTTTTTTTTTGGAGGTGGGGGTCACTTCTATTGGTCTTTCATTTATTCATTTTCATTCATCTTTTTTCTTTGGCCTGTGTGGGCCTCTCATCGCAGTGGCCTCTGTTGTCGCAGAGTCTCGACTCTGGGTGCATGCGCTCCAGAGCTCCGGCTCAGTAGTTGCGCACATTGGTCCAGCTGCTCCGCGGCATGTGGAACCCTCCCAGGCCAGGGTTCAAACTGGCACCTCTTGCACTGCAAAGTGGTGTCCTTACCCACTGGACCACCATGGAAGCCCCAGACTGTTTATTTTTGATGCGTAAGGTTCTACTCTTAGGACCTCTCATTTTGTTTACTGGACTCAGACTTAGCAGGGCAAAGCTTTCAGAGAGGACAGCCTGCTTGTGTGGTCAGTCTGTTCTTGGGCTTTGCTTTGGCCTGCTTCATTCTCCTGACCCAGAGTGTAGCATGTTCTGCAGCTGCTTCCTTGTTTTTCTTAGTGTGCCATTTCTTCAGAGCAATATGCCGATGCTTGTGTTGCAGAAGAGGCGGAGGAACAAGATACTGAGTCTTGGGTGCTTTGGTCCTTACTTTCTTGTCTTCCTTATTTAGGGGCTTTCTCACAACATTCAGGCAGACCTCATCTTTTTCAGAGAGATGGGAAAGTCTGCAGAGTCTGCTAGTGTATTTGGACCCCAGGCCACGAGGCATAGTAGTATCAGTGAGTCCAGAAATATCCTTCTCTTTCTCTTTGATGATGATCAAATTGAGAACATTCAGGTTGACATCCATAATACAACCTCGTACAGATTTGTGCTTTCTTTCTCTTTTCGTCCTTGGTCTGTAGTAGGAATGTCCCTTCCTCAGTAGAAGGTGATCTAGCCCATGGGTCAGGACACCCTGCTCCATGGGGAAGCCTTGTTTGTCGTTCCTACCACTGATTCAGACCACAGAACCCTTCCATTCTTCACAAGAGCAGTCGGCAGCAACTTCTGTGGTCATATGTGTCTCATGAAGGGCGCTATGTTTCTGTTCATCATCCACTGCAGTGAGTTTCTGGCAGCCGCTGGGCGGGAAAAAGATGTTCAGCTTCATCCTGAAGCGGCCGACTGCCTCCGAGACACCACAAAAAAGAGCTGGACGTTTCTCTTTTTTCCCCCTAAATAAAGATGCTGCACTTCTTTATATATGTATGGCTGCATTGGGTCTTCATTGCTGTGTGCAGGCTTTCTCTGGTTGCAGCATGTGGGGGCCATTCTTCATTGCAGTGTGCAGGCTTCTCTTTGCAGTGGTTTCAGTAGTTGTGGCTCATGGGCTTAGTTGCTCTGCAGCATGTGGAATCTTCCCAGACCAGGGATTGAAGCACTGTCCCGTGCATGGGCAGGTGGATTCTTAACCCCTGGGCCGCCAGAGAAGCCTAAGAGAGTTTATTCTCATATCTTGCCTCTGCCTCCTAGTTTTCCATATAAGAGAGCTGAGACCTGAGAGATGAAGGTGAGTCCCTAGGTTCCACAGGTAGTGAATGGCAGTGAGGGCCCTTCGCCCAGGTTGCTTGTCCCAGTTTGGCTGATGGCTGTGATAAGGCCTCATGTCTGATAGTTTGCACTTTTATTTTAAGTGATTTCCCATAGTCTTGATATTTTAAGTTTGGAATTTTTATTTGGGCAAGCTCTTTAATACTCTCCGAGAAATATGCTGGCATTTGCTGTTGAGATAGTTTTTCTCCCTATCTCCAGAGTTGGGGCCATGCTGGCTCCTCGTGGGCTCTGTCCCATTAATGCTGGCCTTGGGCACACCCCATGGCTATGGACCTGTTATAAGCTTCTACCCCTGCAGCAGTGAGAGCCTCTGAGACATGTTTCAATCAGGGAAGGAATCAAAATAGACCCAGGATGGCCAGGGGAAAAATTGAGAACATTCAGGTTGACATCCATAATACAACCTCGTACAGATTTGTGCTTTCTTTCTCTTTTCATCCTTGGTCTGTAGTAGGAATGTCCCTTCCTCAGTAGAAGGTGATCTAGCCCATGGGTCAGGACACCCTGCTCCATGGGGAAGCCTTGTTTGTCGTTCCTACCACTGATTCAGACCACAGAACCCTTCCATTCTTCACAAGAGCAGTCGGCAGCAACTTCTGTGGTCATATGTGTCTCATGAAGGGCGCTATGTTTCTGTTCATCATCCACTGCAGTGAGTTTCTGGCAGCCGCTGGGCGGGAAAAAGATGTTCAGCTTCATCCTGAAGCGGCCGACTGCCTCCGAGACACCACAAAAAAGAGCTGGACGTTTCTCTTTTTTCCCCCTAAATAAAGATGCTGCACTTCTTTATATATGTATGGCTGCATTGGGTCTTCATTGCTGTGTGCAGGCTTTCTCTGGTTGCAGCATGTGGGGGCCATTCTTCATTGCAGTGTGCAGGCTTCTCTTTACAGTGGTTTCAGTAGTTGTGGCTCATGGGCTTAGTTGCTCTGCAGCATGTGGAATCTTCCCAGACCAGGGATTGAAGCACTGTCCCGTGCATGGGCAGGTGGATTCTTAACCCCTGGGCCGCCAGAGAAGCCTAAGAGAGTTTATTCTCATATCTTGCCTCTGCCTCCTAGTTTTCCATATAAGAGAGCTGAGACCTGAGAGATGAAGGTGAGTCCCTAGGTTCCACAGGTAGTGAATGGCAGTGAGGGCCCTTCGCCCAGGTCGCTTGTCCCAGTTTGGCTGATGGCTGTGATAAGGCCTCATGTCTGATAGTTTGCACTTTTATTTTAAGTGATTTCCCATAGTCTTGATATTTTAAGTTTGGAATTTTTATTTGGGCAAGCTCTTTAATACTCTCCGAGAAATATGCTGGCATTTGCTGTTGAGATAGTTTTTCTCCCTATCTCCAGAGTTGGGGCCATGCTGGCTCCTCGTGGGCTCTGTCCCATTAATGCTGGCCTTGGGCACACCCCATGGCTATGGACCTGTTATAAGCTTCTACCCCTGCAGCAGTGAGAGCCTCTGAGACATGTTTCAATCAGGGAAGGAATCAAAATAGACCCAGGATGGCCAGGGGGAAAAAACTCCTGAGGAAGAAGGGATCTGATTCCTTACAAGGCACTTTCTTAGGAAATATCCCTTTACTATAAATAGGAATGGATATTCAATTTTAGGCATCCTTTAAAAAAAAACAACCTCTCTAAGACCAAAATTAGATTGGAGGCTGATGGAATGAATATAGGATGGGGTGATTCTGTGCTAAGACACGTCTGAAAGTTTGAGCAGCTGGTGCGGTGGAACAGCTGAGCCACAAACAAATAGCAGCTGATTTTAGCACTTCTTATTTCCAGATGCCCTGGTTTGTTAACTCCGTGTTCGGCTTACTCATAAACTCTCTTCTCAGAGCCCCCCTCAGCACCTCATCCCACTCTGTTACCTGTGAACTGTGCAGTTGTGGTGAAGGGAGGCCTCTTTCTGGACCTCAGCATTCCTGCATCCTGTCGTGGGAATAGTAGCTTGCGTTTGTTAAGAGCTTGGAATATGCCAGGTTCCAGTGAATCACTTAACTTAGTTTTTGCAATAACAAAAACCATGAGACAAGAACCATGCAATAACACCATGAGACAAGAACTTTTATGTTTCTTGTATACAGGTGAAATTGAGCACAGAAGATTGAGGTGCTTTCAGCGCATCGATCCCCATGAAACAGGGAATTTGGGGATTGTTCTGGGAGAGAGCTGTTTGGGCCTCTGTCCCTCATACTTGTTTTTAAGTTTTTAAAAATTCTTTATTTTTGCTGTTTGTGTGTTTGTTTTTTGGACATGTCACACGGTGTGCAAGATCTTAGTTCCCTGACCAAGGATTGCACTTGGACCCTCAGAAGTTAGTGTGTGGAGTCCTAACCTCTGGACAGCCGAGGAATCCCTTGTCCCTCATGACTGAGCAGGAACCGTTGTGTGTTCGATGTGTCCCCTTCCCACTCAATTAATGCTGGCCTGTGAGATAGTTTTCACACCTGCTGGCTCCTCGTGGGCTCTGTCCCATTAATGCTGGCCTTGGGCACACCCCATGGCTATGGACCTGTTATAAGCTTCTACCCCTGCAGCAGTGAGAGCCTCTGAGACATGTTTCAATCAGGGAAGGAATCAAAATAGACCCAGGATGGCCAGGGGGAAAAAACTCCTGAGGAAGAAGGGATCTGATTCCTTACAAGGCACTTTCTTAGGAAATATCCCTTTACTATAAATAGGAATGGATATTCAATTTTAGGCATCCTTTAAAAAAAAACAACCTCTCTAAGACCAAAATTAGATTGGAGGCTGATGGAATGAATATAGGATGGGGTGATTCTGTGCTAAGACACGTCTGAAAGTTTGAGCAGCTGGTGCGGTGGAACAGCTGAGCCACAAACAAATAGCAGCTGATTTTAGCACTTCTTATTTCCAGATGCCCTGGTTTGTTAACTCCGTGTTCGGCTTACTCATAAACTCTCTTCTCAGAGCCCCCCTCAGCACCTCATCCCACTCTGTTACCTGTGAACTGTGCAGTTGTGGTGAAGGGAGGCCTCTTTCTGGACCTCAGCATTCCTGCATCCTGTCGTGGGAATAGTAGCTTGCGTTTGTTAAGAGCTTGGAATGTGCCAGGTTCCATGCCAAGCACTCTACGTGAATCACTTAACTTAGTTTTTGCAATAACACCATGAGACAAGAACTTTTATGTTTCTTGTATACAGGTGAAATTGAGCACAGAAGATTGAGGTGCTTTCAGCGCATCGATCCCCATGAAACAGGGAATTTGGGGATTGTTCTGGGAGAGAGCTGTTTGGGCCTCTGTCCCTCATACTTGTTTTTAAGTTTTTAAAAATTCTTTATTTTTGCTGTTTGTGTGTTTGTTTTTTGGACATGTCACACGGTGTGCAAGATCTTAGTTCCCTGACCAAGGATTGCACTTGGACCCTCAGAAGTTAGTGTGTGGAGTCCTAACCTCTGGACAGCCGAGGAATCCCTTGTCCCTCATGACTGAGCAGGAACCGTTGTGTGTTCGATGTGTCCCCTTCCCACTCACCCCTGCACATCTGACACCTGGCCGTCACCATATATCACCTGTGGAATCGTAGAAAAGAACTTGCTTACAGTTCTGAGTTTATGATTTGTATCTGTCTGGAGAGAATGCCCAAGGTTTCTGTTTCACTGTCATAGAGATCTGTCACTCCTGAGAGTGTAAGAGTAACTGACTTCATGTGAAAGTCACTAAGACAATAAACCACTCCAATCAATCATTTGAAGACAAGAAAATAGACTTATTTTTCTCAGGAATGAATAAAGTTTCAAAGTCTTGATTGCCTTTTAATAGTAGGACCAAATATTTTGAAGTTTAACTATCACAATGGAAATTCCTTGTAAGGAATTTATCTTCAAACTCAAAAGTAGTAATCTGTCTTGTGAGTTAAACTATGTGTTTTCAGTCGTGTCCAGCTCTTTGTGACCCCATGGACTACAGCCCATCAGGCGCCTCTGACCATGGAATTTCCCAGACAGGAATACTGGAGTAGGTTGCTAGCTTCTCCTTCAGGGCATCTTCCCAAACCAGGGGTGGAACTCAGGTCTCCTACATTGGCAGGTGGATTCTCTAGCACTGAGCCACCTGGGAAGCCCATGAGTTGAACTGTACTTTAGTCTAAATATTTCACTGCTGTGTCTTTTCACTTAACATTTTCAAAAATAAATTGAAAGCAACTTTTTTTTTAATCATAAAAAATGGTTACAGAGGTCCTAACAGTAAAGGACAAAGGATTGTGTGTGTGCGTGTTTCTGTATTTGTTCCTAAGCATATGTGTGTCTGTTTTGTGGGGGTCATCAGTTGATAGTTAAAAATGAAATCTAAAATGTGGTGTTTTATAATTGGGAAGGTTTACCAGCCGTCCTCTCAGTAAGTTGCAGCAGGTATTAGTTATTTAGTAGTAATAGTAATTAGTACTGACAGTGGTTTATTGAACACATATTAGGCTCTCATTTTAGTCCTCAGCATGAATTAACACATATAATTACCAGAGTTGCTGTTTATAGTAGGTGCGGAACTACTTTGTCCATTTTACAGTTTAGAAAATTGAGGTACATAGAACTTAAGGATTTGCCTAAGGTAAATCTGAGACCAGGGTACAATGTGTCCAATTAACTCAGATGTCAAGTTGAACAAGTTAAAATACTCACTCGTCCACATGACCTTCCTTGTAATTCCTAAACTCTGAGGCTTGTTGCTCTTCCTGGAAGCTCTAAGATGAAGGAATCAAACATTGATTAAATGTGTACCATGGTGTGTCTTCACAGTATGTGATTGGTTCTTCAGTCCTGTTACATGCTTTTAACTGTCAGGGCGCTACTCTGGTTGTTGTAGCTTTACCTGGTTGACTTTCTCTTAGGCTCTGAGCTATTCACATATCTCTTTATTGGTGATCTTTTGCTGTAGTAACCAGCTACCCCCAAATTTCAGTCATTATTCTAGTCAGCTACAGCTCTGTTCAACTTAGTACCAAGAGTCTGATCATTCCAGGAACCCAGGTTCTGTGGTTCTCATGGCAAAGGGCAAAAACGCAAAAATCTGTGCTGGCCAACATAAGAGCCTTTAAAGTTTCTGCTCATTAGGTTTACTCTTATCTCCACTGGTCAAACTAGCCTTTTGGCCACACCTGCCACTGGGGCAGGGATTATCACCCATCTACCTCGAGATGCTGGTAAGTCATCCGGAAAAGGGTATAGGTCACTAAACTCCTCATTGGGAAGGGCAGAGACACTTAGGAATCAAAATGCAGTATACCTGGGTTGGGAAGATCTGTAGGAGGGCACAGTAATGCTGTGTCTTTTCACTTAACATTTTCAAAAATAAATTGAAAGCAACTTTTTTTTTAATCATAAAAAATGGTTACAGAGGTCCTAACAGTAAAGGACAAAGGATTGTGTGTGTGCGTGTTTCTGTATTTGTTCCTAAGCATATGTGTGTCTGTTTTGTGGGGGTCATCAGTTGATAGTTAAAAATGAAATCTAAAATGTGGTGTTTTATAATTGGGAAGGTTTACCAGCCGTCCTCTCAGTAAGTTGCAGCAGGTGTTAGTTATTTAGTAGTAATAGTAATTAGTACTGACAGTGGTTTATTGAACACATATTAGGCTCTCATTTTAGTCCTCAGCATGAATTAACACATATAATTACCAGAGTTGCTGTTTATAGTAGGTGCGGAACTACTTTGTCCATTTTACAGTTTAGAAAATTGAGGTACATAGAACTTAAGGATTTGCCTAAGGTAAATCTGAGACCAGGGTACAATGTGTCCAATTAACTCAGATGTCAAGTTGAACAAGTTAAAATACTCACTCGTCCACATGACCTTCCTTGTAATTCCTAAACTCTGAGGCTTGTTGCTCTTCCTGGAAGCTCTAAGATGAAGGAATCAAACATTGATTAAATGTGTACCATGGTGTGTCTTCACAGTATGTGATTGGTTCTTCAGTCCTGTTACATGCTTTTAACTGTCAGGGCGCTACTCTGGTTGTTGTAGCTTTACCTGGTTGACTTTCTCTTAGGCTCTGAGCTATTCACATATCTCTTTATTGGTGATCTTTTGCTGTAGTAACCAGCTACCCCCAAATTTCAGTCATTATTCTAGTCAGCTACAGCTCTGTTCAACTTAGTACCAAGAGTCTGATCATTCCAGGAACCCAGGTTCTGTGGTTCTCATGGCAAAGGGCAAAAACGCAAAAATCTGTGCTGGCCAACATAAGAGCCTTTAAAGTTTCTA